>CP130734.1:33176253-34561745 GCA_030553155.1 Nippostrongylus brasiliensis
AGAAAATCGTTTTCCAGTGAATTATAAATTCCGAAAGCGTTTGGAACGACATTGAAGAAAGAGAAAGTAAAGAATGGCTCAGGATTTAAACTTTTTGGTAGAAATAGTCCTTGGAGAGCTGTGAATAATGATGTACATTTCGGTCTTCTTAATGTCCTGGTCCTCAACGGGGATTATGAGGGAAAACAAGGACGAAACTGGGACGAGAGGCTAATGCTGTAACAAAAAGCTCCAAGAGGGACGGAACAGCATGTATTCTTAATCCTATGTTCTTATTCTCCCCTCAACGCAAAGGCTCCAGCTACTCATTACTATTCCTCTTTTTGTTATTTCCTTATAGATATTCAGTGATTTGAGATTCAAAAGTGCAGGAGGACCACGCAATGATAAAAGAATAAGAATAATGAATTCTTAACAACTTATAGACTCACTGCGGCCTATGGATTCAATGACACCCGTGGGATTTCCAGACGGAATGAACGATCAATGTTTTTGATGTCGGGACTGGAACCCTCATCATTCCTTAAGAAGTTCACAGTTATGAATGAATAATAGAAATTGAAAGAAAAATAGGAATTCCACCGCTTTGATAGAAATTAGGCCCATACATGGCTTGCTATTCTCTTCGTATCCTTTTCTTGGGGGAATAGGTTTGAAGGAGGAACAGAAATGGGTTTCCAAGCCTTCCAAGTTTCCAAGCAACCCTACCCTTCCATGCCTTCAGATTAGGTAAATAGTTACCAGACTTGTCTGGGTAGGTGAAGACACGGAACTGCTACCGCGCTAAGTCATTGTCTATGCCAGACACGCCTCTGCAATACTGAAGAAAATACGAGTGCATGACGCGTACTCAGGGTACTGGTCACCTTTTTATCTTTTACCCAGAGCAGAATCGTTCTTTAGCTCATTTGTTTCAGCTTTGCAACAGGCTGCAATTATGTTAATTGAGATAATGAGGTCGACGTTGTTAGGCTGTGGTTTAGTTAGGTTCATTGAAAGTTCTTCCCCAACTCGAAATTCTCGAAATTTCCGGGGTTTCATCTAACTCAAGTATAGTCGAAGTAGCTGACGTTCACGATAATGTTAGATTCTTCAAGTATTCTGTTACTACTGTTCCCTAAAAAGTTTCTAGGTGAGAAATTATCGACCCCAAAACGAAGCTGATTTGCTTCGATAACCAACTGTGGAGATTGGAGAAGACGACGAGGAGGTCAACCTGTTTTTAGGCGATCAACAAATCTCTAAATCTACTAACTATGTAAGGCATAGTAGAAGCAAAATATTCTGAAGTCAGTGCTGAGATTCAAAGAAGAGAGGGATTGGAAGTTGTTGCTGGGTTCAACACAAAAATCGCATCCCAGGTGGGATTCGAACTCTCGTCTCACACCTCATCTTTTGTTCCAACATCTTAGCATCATTAAAGCACCAACTTTCTCGAGTGAGCTAGTTTTCATTGGTACCTTCATATTGTACTTCCGCTCGCACGCTTTCGAGAGGATCTGAATGTGCTAGAATTTAGCGTAAAATTCTAGTTTAATCAACGCTGTTTGCGAGTCATCATTATTTTTAGAATTCAAATAACTCTCGATCCTGTGGAATTCGTCTTCCGGGAAAATGTTGCTAAAAAGGCCCAATTAGGGTTATTTGGATTGATACTCGCAGGGATTTCCTTGTCTGCTGTGACATATGATCTGCCGCTGCTCTCGTCTGGCAACGTACATACAGCAGCAGGCCAACTTACTAATAACGCTGAACAAGTACAGGTCCGTTGGCATCGCCATCATCACTGGCTCCCTCAGGTGATGGCTCGATCCCATACGGATGGTAACCAGCTATCGATTATTTGCATTTGCTCCAATTTTTTCACATATTGCGCTCTTTCCTTCACCCCAAGGATGTTTTTGTTTCTATTTTTTTTTCTTTTTTGACATCTTTCCTATCTATAGTTCCTATTCTTGGCCCATATTATCACTGGCTGGGTTACATACGTTGTCAGGAGTCTTCTTCTCCCAAATACTTTGCTATGTTATTTTTCAATTGTGTGAAAAAAACGTACCTCTATTCCACAAACAAGTCTGGGAATTTAGATAGATGATAATTCGAGAGGGGGAATGAACAATTCGCCTGGGTGAAAAGAAATAGACGCTATTACAATCAGTAATCAGTTTTATTAATCCCCAATCAGTTTTGGTAGTTGTTCAGGTGAAAGCTGATGGTTAACTGAACACTCCTCTGAAAACGCGCCATGCGTTTATCTTCCATTCAAAACCGTAGAGGCATGGTGAATGTGCATGTCACCTAAACAATGACTTGCAGGGACCAAATCAGTGTTCATACCAAGACAGTATCCCTACCCATTCAAATCAGGTACCAATTTACCTAACCCTGGGGCAATGGAAGGCTTGGTTAGCCCGATCGAGAGGACCCTTGGGTAATCAGCTAATAACAGCCGCAATTAACCCGTTTAATTCTTCGCGGCAAAGACAACCTATCTCAACCCTATGCAATCATTCCAATGAAACAACTCTCAAAAAAGCCCGTAGTATGAAGATACCGTTTATGGCCTCAAGATCAATAAATCAGTACCAATAAAAGTAGGGAATAAAATACGAACACTTTTATAGTAGCACCCAGAGAAGCGTAAAGGTACCTTTGAAAGACAGCACGTCTGGAGTAAGCAGGTCGGTTGGGTTATAGTGTACGTTCGAATCTGGCTGGAAGCTTCTCTTTTGATATATTTCGAGATTTATTATTGCTATTAATCTAGGGAACGTAGCATAGTGGTATGAGATGCTATTGTCACCTGTAAGGTCGAGCGATCGGTCCTCATCCGGGCCAGTGAAGCTTTCCATTCCTCCGTGGTCGGGTAAGTTGGTAGAATACTTGCCTGGGAAAGTAAAGGCACTGACTTGGTAAAGAAGCTGACCCCCGCAATTCATTTCATAGATCAAATACGAATTCACTATGCACTACGATTCTGAATGGAACACGAATGCATGGCGCGTCCTTAGGAGACCGATCAACGCTGACACCTTTACCTTTCCTTCTACGTTTTACCTGTATTTATCGAGACCGATCGTGAGGGTGGAAGTGGCTCTTTCTACCGTTGCACCATGCGGACCCTTTTTCTTGATTATTTTGCATTTCGTTGACAATTGCTTACAAGAACCTCGAGATGCTCGTGTCAGGCATCAACGAAGTGTCCGGAAAAACTCCTCAAAATGTCCAGCAAAACTTCTTCCAACAAATTGTCATGTCCTTTGTGGCTGGCATTAGTTTTCTGGCCCTGAATTTGAGCGTTCTTTGCTTGACGGCTCGTCGATTACTGGCTTATATTTACCTGTGGATGTTCGAAACGACTCCTTCACCTCATGGAAACAGCTTTTACCCTGTCTGTGAGCTTGATTTCTCGGCAAATTTTCCGAAGAGAAACGCTCACAGTTTTTGCAACTCCCCCACGCTGGTTGGGAAACGGACAAATTGAGAAAATTTGTCAGAATGTCGGTGGTTCTCTTTTGCCGCTCCGTTTGAGCTGAAACCTCAGAGACCAACCCCATAGCGGCCTAAATCAGTAACGTTTTTCAACAACGTCCTCATATATACGCTCGTTACGGACGCGCTCGCAATCCGGAGGTTAAAACATAGATACACAACCGTGCCATCACTAAAAATAATAAATAAAAATTTCAATATTCAACGTTTTTCCAACAAAATAAAGGGCTCCCTTATATCCGTTGGAACTATTGCGATTAATGCTTACAGTTTTATTAAATATTCAGTCGAAGAACAGTTTTTGATTCTCTGCGCATTTCATTATTTCCTTGACTCCAGGCTATTCATTCTTACCTAAGGATTCCTCTGCGAGGTCGTGTTCGGTTAATCGGTACTCCTTCGTTACGTCGCAGATGTTCTTGTCAACAGTCGCCATCTAACTCTAATTTCGTTGACCTCTTTGAGGTCGCTTCTGATGACGTCCCTCCATCTCTTCTTGGGCGCTCCTCTTGGACGCTTGCCGAGTGCCTGAACTCCAAATTGGGTGGTCCTCCGGTCATAAATGTGCCCATACCACCTGAGTCTTTGCTCCCGCATTTTCAGCTGCACAGGGGCTACTCCCAGGACCGATCTTACGTCCTCGTTTCGTACCCTATCCATCCGTGTCCATTACATGCCCACCTGAGCATCCTCAAAGTGTACTTGTTTTCATGTAAAAACTCGCTTCAGTGCTGGTCATTCAACTTTCCTTTGAGGACCCTCGAGCATCTCCTGTCACAGAGGATTCCGTTGCTTCTCTCCACTTCATCCACGCTGCGTTTATCCTTCCCCTCACTGCCTCATCTACTGCTCCGTCTTTTGATAGTTCGCTTCCGAGGTATCGGAATTGGTCCACCCTCTCGATAGTTTCCCCATAGCAGTCCAGTATCGGCTCCGAGCCATCCTCTGAGCTGATGAACTTGGTCTTCTTCACGTTCAGCCTGAGGCCGTTTTTGGCCAGTGTCTCCTGCCACTGTTGAACCTTATCCTGTAGTTCCTCTCTGCTATCTGCTGTTAGAGCTATGTCGTCAGCGTACAGGATGGTTCTGAGTGGGTCTTCCGTCAGATGCCGGACCATACTGTCGAGGGTGAGGAGGAAGAGGAAGGGGCTCAGTGCTGATCCTTGGTGTACACCTACCGTGATGTTCACTTTCTTTGTGTGACCGTGTGGGGTGCGAATTGTTGCTCTGGACCTGGCGTACATATCCTTTATCATTTGGACCAAGCGCTCGGGCACATTTCGTTGCCGCAGTGACCACCATAGTAGCGTTCGGGGTAACCTGTCATAAGCCTTCTCGAGGTCCAGGAAGGCCAGGTAGATCGGTCGGCGCTTTTCGCGGTATTTCTCCATCACCTGCCTCGCTATGAAGATGGCATCCGTAGTTGATCTCCCCGGCATGAAGCCGAACTGCTGCTGTGGGATTTCGACCATATCTCTCAATCTGCTGTCTATCAGCCGTTCGTAGACCTTCATGGTGTGAGATATCAGCTTGATTCCTCTGTAGTTTGAGCATTCTGTGGCGTCCCCCTTCTGCTTGAAGATGGGTACGATGATGCTGTCTCTCCAACTTTCAGGCATCTTACCTTCTGCTGTGACCTTGTTGAGGAACCTTGTCAGCCATCCAATTCCGTATTCCCCGAGCGCTTTCCATTCCACCGGCACTCCGTTCCCACTGCCTTTCCTAGCTTCATCTTCCTTATAACCGTCTGGACCTCCTCCTCTGACCACAGTTGCGTCCACTGGCGCTGCTTCAGGGAGATGTTCTCTTGGGAATTCTTCATTTTCTTTGAAGTACTTATTTCCTTGGCCTCCTTAGCAAGCATCCTTTATCATTTTTCACAGTCTTCACCACTCTTACGTCCAAGCTTGCCCGATGTCGCGCTATTCAGTTTTTCGTTCTTAGCGTTCCTACGGCTGCCTTCGCAAGCCTCTTGTACTTCTTGTAGATGGTGAATCTGGACTTTTGCCATGTCTTGTATGCCCTTTTCTTCTCTCTTCTTCTGCGAGGTCGTGTTCGGTTAATCTGTTGGACCGCCTGTTGCCATGTATCATTGACTGCTCCATTCGGATCTAGGCCTGCAATTTATAATGAAATCTTCTGGGTTCCGTCTTCACCTTTTGCTTCGGAGGGAGGGTGATGCTTACCAGCGGCTTGTGCTGAGTCGTGACACATCATTATTTTTGCTGAAGTCGTGGGCGACTGCCAGGTCAATTATTCGCTCACCATCTTCAAATGCACCCTTTCCAATCATTCGTAAGAAAGAGGGACAGATCTGATGACGATCCTCCTCGGAGCATCCAGTTTGTGGTGCGTATACCGATATTATGGTCTTCCGTCCTTCACTATTATCCTATCGTTGTCATCATTTTATTGCACTGTTAGCGTACCCTATTGAGCGTCCCTATTCGAACTAGTTTCGTTCGTCCCTCCTCACTTCCGGGTGACGTCCTAGCCTTATCTCTGATTCCTTGTGCGACTTTGATCATGGTTTTGTGACGGGTTTTGACCATCAGCCGGCCTGTCAAGAGTACCGTTGCCATTTCTGCAATTTTTGCAAGGCATGGCTTTTTGCCTGAGCCCGGATTCGAACCTGGGACGTTCCGCGCGAGAGACTACATTGTTAGCCACTCGGCTATCCGGGCTCGGTTAATCGGTCGGAGCTCAATTTATAATAAAACTGCACTGCTTCTTAACATCATTACTTTTGCTTAAGCAAAAGAATCATTCGAGAGAGATCATTCTTACTAGTTAGTCATCATTTTATTGCACCTATTATGTTTCCTCAGGTTGAGAGTAGGAGACTAGGTAAGTGAGGGAAGTTGGGTAAATCTTCGCGTATACCGTATACTCATCCAATTTATTCCTTTTTCCGTTCCGTTATTTCAGGACAACGTTTTTCTGCTGTCGGCATTCCGATCTCCTTTATTATGCATAAATAATATTTATGCTAAAAAAGAAAATGTTGAGCGCAGCGGAAGAAGGATGAGGAGTATAAGAAGGAAGTACTTCGAGCGACTAAGGTCATGTCGGCATTCCGCCCTCCTTTATTATGCATGCAGGACCTTAGTCGCTCGAAGTACTTCCTTCTTATACCCCTCATCCTTCTTCTGCTGCCCTCAACATTTTCTATTTTTTCGTGTTCACTCAGGTTTTTCTTTTTTATTCTAGAGCCAGGAGTTCGACCTCGAGCATTTTTTGACTCTTCATTTTCACATACTATTGTAATACTTAGGCATTGAGACGATATGCCACCGATGGATTTTCTACTTTCCTGATAAATTCTTGCCGCGAGTTCTGTAGTTATTTTTATATCCGAACAATGCCAAATTTGAGGCCAGTTCAAGCGCGTTCCGGTAGTGCAGTACCCGACATGCCGCAACGATAAAACGACGGCAGCGGCGCTTTTTTGCGCCGAAAGGTGCCGGTTTTGGGGTCCACGCGTGGTGACCCTGACAGAGTCTACCTCAGTTCATTTACGCCGCATGCTCAGCGGGGGTCCCGCGTGGTAGCCCAGTTGAAGTCTCGTCGAGAGATGAGTCACTAATCGAGGGATCGAAGGGGCAAGGGACCTAAAATCGAGAGGTCAAAAAAAGTCGCTTCTTAACATATTCAACGATTTTGGAAAATTTGCATATGAAAAGATAGAGCACGAGCTGCTGAATTTGAATGTATACATTATTTTAAGAATTACTCAGCTTTGAAACAAAAACAGAAAAAAAGCGGTTTTTGCGCAACAAAGCGCCGCTGACGTCGTTTTATCGTCGCGGCGCGTCCGGTACTGTAGTTGGTTGAATAAAGTGTTGTTCTTTCTCCTTTTCTTTTCTTTCCTCTGCTTCTTTTCTTCCCATCTACAACTACGTTCATATCCGAATTTTGACCTGGGCCCAGATTCATCATTGGTAAACCCCCGGTAAACCCCGAGATATACCCCGAACGGCGCGCACCCTTGTCTAGTTATCCTAAATTTCCTATGTTAAACGCGATCTCTCCTCGATTCTGCCGTCTGGTTCTGGCTGCGCCGCGGTTTCGGAGACCGCTTGTCCGTTCATGAATTTGGGCCCTGATTTCAGGTTAGACTGCCCACGAGGTGGAACAGTCGACGTCGCCTCATGCCCATATGTTCGTAGGTGTATGCGTACTAGTCGTCACGCTTCTCCAACCTCATGCTGGTAGGCTTTCCTATTTTACTACTTAATTTTTCATCTCTTTCATCGCTATCTTTTCTACTGGCTCAGCTGTTTTTGTCTAAATGTTCAAGTCACTAGGATAGTTTATCTTCGGGAGATGCTTGCTCACGAGAATTATTGCGCAAAGCTCAGCGTTTGGAGTGTAAACATCGACTTCTGCTTTGATATAACACACATTTGTCTATTTTGCTTCCTCAGGAGGCGATATTTTTATTTGTTGTGTGTGCGGCGAGAATTTGGCGGCTTTCGTCTGTTTACGTCCTTCGTCCGGCCACTTTCGAAAGAGAGGCAGCGGCATAATTACGAACAATTGCTCTTAAGTTTTCTGCTGCACAAGAGTGGCTAGAACAGCTAGACTAGAGGGAACGTTAAACTATGTACGATCGGGGATGATCTACGATTTATGATCGAAAGTCTGTAGGTTTCCCATTAGGACCCCCCTCCTTCCCCCCTCACGAAGTCATTTAGCATCCTTCGTCGTCTGTTTGGACTTTACCTAAAGAAGTGACCAAGGAAATTACTATTTTAATCGCTAACAAAATAGCGTAAAGCCCCGTTTTATTTAGAAAAGGCCAAACATGTGGTTTTCAGATTCAATCGGAAATTATTTATTTATTTATTTATTGAATACGCCATCAGGCGTGCCATTACAAGTGAGGTTTAAAGTGAATTGGTGGAAGGCGATCGATCCTCATAATCACTGACGACACTGTAGTTCAGTTGCATACTATTTGAGCAGTGTAGGGCTTGATATTCAGTTTGGAACACTAGATAAGAGTCAAGTAAAGAGAAACTAAAGAAGAAAAAAAGGAAACAAATATAACTGCAAGCGAATAATAGAATATTGGCGGAAGTAGAACGTTACACAGCCTATCCCAATAGCAACTACCACGGTAGAGAACAACGATGCTTCATGCCCTAGAGGGTCCTGAGCGGGCTGAACATCAAAGGGTAGACTAGCAATCTCAGCGGACTGTACTGAAATGACATGAAGCCTGTGAACCCTGCAGCTATCGTGGGTAAGAAATACGCCCAGCCGCCCAAATTAGAAATCAATCGATGTAATCTATTCCCTCCTTTTCGTGGATGCGAACTTTATCGACAAGTTTCATTACAACACTTGATTTTAGACACTTTAAAAAGCAGAAGCAAATGCAAAGAGGGTTTCCGAATACGTTCTCGTATTTCAACTTGATCTGATTTTATTTTGCAGACCATTTCAGTATATTCCGACAATGCAAAAAACTCAAATTTTTTTGCCTCGTGTCCAGTAGATTTTTTTCACTTTTTTCGGCCCAGAATTTGAAACTACAACTTAAATTCTACGTATTTTCCAGCAACCAATTCTTAAAAAAATTACGCCGCAGGCGAGATTGGAGCTTGGGTCTGGACCCAGGAGAGAATGCTGTGATGTGATGACTTCTACATCAGTCAGCGACACGCTCTATTGTCCATCCGTGTCCACTATCAGCGTTCCATTACACTTTCTTCTCTCAGTGGACGCCTTTTTGCCTCAGGCGCTAATCCGTATCAACCGTATTTGCCATTTAGCCGGATTCGTCATTGAACTAGTTAAGCTGAAAGTGTTTTTAGTATCGAGGTAATGTTCTGTTTTTAATGCCGCATTCTTTGGGGGTTACTGGTTTGTGATGAAGAGGAGCTCATCGAGTGTTTTCGCTACTTGTTCAGTGTCTACTCGACGGCACCACCCGACCGACGACGACCAAAACATGCTCTTTCAAGCACCGCAACCCACAGTTGGTCCTAGGCTCTGGGTTGGGGGTGGGGTGGGGGGCGTTGGATGGGCAGGTTGCGAGCGTGTAATTCGATTTCTTCGTTGTCGCCGACTAACCAGCGAGAACGATGCAAATAAACGAACTACATGTCGCGAAATCACCTCCGGCGCCAGCTCTAGTGGTCCCATCCTGATTTCAGCTGCCGAATCGGCGCTAGACACTTGGATAGAGGGATCTAGTAACGATTCTTATTTTAAGGCCTGGTTATTTATTTTCGCCCATTTTTTTCAAGGCTTTAAATATACCCTCTGGGCTAACAACTATCAGAACGACCGCCATTTGTTCGGTACGAGCTTTGAGAGCTTGGGATCTAAGGATTTACCCCGAGACCGCTGTACAGGGAAGGGTTAACGACCCGGGCGGTTTTTGAGATAGTGAAAAATCTAATTAGTCCCTGAGAAATCATTTAATGATCTATGAATTAATGGTAGGTGACGTTTCTCAGCAGTTGGCGCTCCAATAGAGGCTATTATTTGGGAGTAATGTGACCTGTTTCTAAATAAAAATAAAAGTGAAAATAGAGGGTCGGCGATGATTGTTCCCCTTTGGACGCGCCGCCGCATTTTTGCTCCATTGAATGCATATTTGGCTTATAAAATGACCTGCTGGGTCCAGTCAGTCGCCATACTAAGTCAGTGTCTCTACCCTTCCAGATGGTCCTGATACCAGTTTACCCAACCCCTAACGAAGGAGGGGTTAGTTATTCCGATAGACGATCCATCGCTCGACCGTGCGAGCGTCAGTGGCCCCTCTTGCTACTGCACCCCGCTCCCTTTTTCATCTTGTACTTCCTATTATTCCCACTCACCCCCTTTCGATCAATAATTTTCTAGTAGTTTCGCTTGTGTTCTCAATGTCTAACAATATGTCACTCTATCGAATAATTAATACGCTCTACTAGAAACGGAGAAAGAAAGAAGTAGTGATATGAACCTGCGGCAATAAAGCCAATGAGGTGAATTATAGTAACTAAGACTCCCCGACAACATCCAAGAAAAAAAACGCCACTATTATCACTGCATACAGCTCAAAGACCTTCGGGACAGTTTTTGCAACCCGTCAGGTGAAAGATAAGCTCTTTCTCCCTTGGGAATATCAGGTATCTTTGTACCCTAGAAGTTTTTATTACTATAAAAACCTTATCGCGGCGACCTATAAGTTTTTGCGACTATAAAACCCTATCTCTCATCCCATGAGAACCGTCCAGTAGTTGACCTCTTGACGGACATCTGACACTCAATTCAAGATCTTCAACCCGTTAGAGATGCCCTTCGATGGTCCTTTTTATCTCTGAGATTTTTACCGAAAGCAAGCCAAGCTCTCAGAAAGTTCCGCCTGACTGAAACGGTGACTGACATCATCAATATTTGTCAGTTCAGCTATTGCCATTGGTTCAGTCGATGTGCTGAAGATGAGAAGAAATTTGTTGATGGATGCGCCACGGCCAGGGAAAATCTCTAATAATCGCCCCCCTGAGGGTGGCATGCTGTCCTGAAAGCCAAACAAGCTTGTGGTTGGTTGAATATGAATTACAAGGGCTAGGCACTACAGCTGGACCAAGAAGAACTCAGTGCAAATGATGATGAAAATATGAAAATACACACTAAATAAAGCAAATAAAATCTTTGAAAATAGATGAGCTATGAAGCGAAGTGCAACAATCTGAAGTAGCTGAAGCATAAGAGCGGAAATAAAATGGAAGTTTCTCGAAAAAAAGATAAAATGGCGCTACAAATAAAAATATAAACTAAATAGAGCAAATGAAGTCTTCGAAAATAGATGATCTATGAAGCGAAGTGGAACAATCAGAAGTAGCTGAAGCATAAAAGCGGAAACGAAATGAAAACTTCTCGAAAAAAATAATAAAAGTGCGCTTGAAGGCTTCAATGGTCCACATATTCCAGGTTTGCCACTTTACTAGAATTTTTGAATTTGAACGAGATGAATAAAGAATAAAAAATTGCATCATTCTATCTATCAAAATTTTATTTCGAATTTTTTAAAATTTTACATTATTTCCGTTAAATTCCAAGCGACGTTATTGATTCTGAAAACAACATCTCCTCTCTTAAGTTTAACGAAAACAACAACGAATCTATTATTATGATTTCTAGTCAAACACGTCACCTGTTTACCATTTTTCATTTTTGATCACTTCACCAATACCGAATCGATCGATCAGCATCGATTTTCTATCGATTTTCAGCCGACGACACACTACGTCTATACAACTCGTTGCTGGCCGATTACGAGAAAGAAGTCCGACCGGCGTTACGCCACGATATTCCAATCAACGTCACCTTCGTCTTCATGCTGACCCAAATCATCGACGTGGTAAGTGACCGATCGATTATCGATTTCTTTACTCTTTCTGATCAGTTCTTGAGGAAAAGACACACAAATGAAATATATAAAAATATAAGCGACTCAAGACTCCTCGGCCTCCTGCAGCAATCATCTATAATAGATCTTTCCCTACCCCCTGTTCCTTTTGCCGTATTCCAGAACCTGGTCAATTTGGCTCTTTGAGCACTTGAGAGTCTAAACTCGACGTTTTCCAAAAACATCGCGGCAGGTTAAGGACTTGTTCTATAGCACCATTGTACATCTCGGGTTAGATTTGTACTTTTTTGTACCATATTTGTCTTTTAAACTAAAAAAACTAAAAAATTTTCGCGACATCCTCCAAAGTCGCCCAACTCGACCCATTCCAAAGCTGTCCATTCTGTCAGCTGCATTTGCAAAAGTTTTTTGGTCTCATCAGAATGGAACCTATAGATGATGTGTAAATATTATGACGGGTGAACAGCAGCGAAGAAGGGCACTACCAGGCACTGGGTGGACGATGGCGAGATTCAATTCCGGCATAACCTCGGACATCTGACGCGACGCCGCGACGTCTGTCACTCAGCTGATCCGCCCGATTCGATCCCTTAGAATCCCCTTTTAGGACATGCGAAAAGCTTTTTTCCATTGTTGCGGGGGATCGTTTAGGAGTTAAAATGTGTATATCGTGGTGATCAGACCGAAAGAGCGTCCACGTTAATTTTAAGAAAAGTATAACTCGACCTTAGCTGGAATTATCCATTTATGAACGCCGGCTCTTTCCTAACCGGCGACGAAGACTTCAGAGAAGTTACTTGAAAAGTCTCTATTCAACATTTTCAGTCCAATTTAGTTATATAACTATGAAGCCTCTACATTACGAACCGAAGGGGGTTAGTTTGAAAATTAATTCTACGAAACTGGGATATTCCCCTACACACTATTATAAAGAAACAGCATTCCGAGGAAATTCCTTTTTTCTTCTAATATTTCTTCCTTTCACTGTGACTTTCTTCATTTGACGCAAATTGCATATTCATCCTACTCGCGTAGGATTCTGAAGCGTACGTCAACACAGGAAGAACCGTGGAGTCGAAGAGATGGGCACGGAGTCGAATGTTCTTCGTCTTCCTCACTACTTCTTCAACAGTCTTGAAAGCGCCCCAAGCCGCTCGTTTCCTCCTGCCCAGCTCTTGATTCAAGTCGTTGGTCGTGTTGACATCCCGACCCAAGTACACGTAGCTGGAGCACTCAGAGATATTGGTTCCATCGGGCATAAATGGGGCATCAGAAACGTATCCGTTCCTCACGAACATCGTCTTTGTCAAGTTCAGCTGGAAGCCGATCTTCCCACACGCACGATCGAAGTCGGCCAGCATGCGTTCTGCCTGGCTGATAAATGGTGTTATGAGTATGATATTATCCGCAAACGAAGACGGTGTAATTGCCGGCCGTCGATCGTCGATTGATTCACTTCCAAGTCCTCCCATTCTACTGTTCGCATGATGTTCTCGAGAGAGACGTTTAGTGATATGGCATCACTTGGCGTATACCTCTCTTTACTTTGATGCGAACGTTGTTGTATAATAGAATGATGTGATCACGGTCGTGAATCCTTTGTAGAGCTCACTGAGGATCTTGACGTACTGAGTGGAGACGCCTTGTTTGCACAGAGCCTCAATCACCGCTTCCGTTTCGACAGAGTCGAAGGCCTTGAGATTGATGAATGTGAGGCATAACGACGTCTTGTACTTTCGGTACAGCTCGATGAGCCTGATCACGGTGTGGATATGATCGATTGTGTTGAACCCTCTTCGAAACCCGGCTTGCTCGCACGGCTGTCCTTCGTCTATCGTTCGGTCGATTCTATTCAGGATGACACGTGTGAATAACTTGTAGACTACAGACAGCAGGCAGATTGGGGTTGGTTGCCGTTTTCTTGCAGTTCCCCCCCCCCTTATACAGCAACACATTACGCTAGTTTTCCAGATCGCAGGTTCTTTGCACTACGACGAGTATTGTGTGAAGAGCACGGCCACGGTATTGGTGAGGACTGGTTCTTCAGATGTTCGGATCGGATCCTGTAGTGCTATGCGATTCTTCATCGATGAAATCGCATGACGAATCTTGGAAGAGATGACCGCAGGGATGGGATATCCATCGTTCGGAATTGGGAATTTGGGAAGATGGACATGACTGTCGAAGAGGTAGGAGAAAAAATCGTGAATGACCTTCTTCATAGCCCTTCTGGAGGACGTGAGGGTTCTATCCGGGCGCAAGAGAGCTATAATCTTCGTCTTGTAATTGATTAAGCCTCGACGAGCGTTGCTTACACTCTCGCCCGTTTAAGCCGCCTCAACTAATGCAGCTACTCTTATCACTTTAAGGTCTTACTTTATCGCATCTCTGTACAACTTTGCGATCTTGCACGTCTGCAGGTGATCGCCTTCGGTTCTTTCCACTTCGCGTTGGCGAGTCAGCTTGAGAGTTTCGTGGGAAAAGCGTTCCTGAGTATTCTTGGGGCTCTCGGCCTCTTGAGCGCAATCACGTATATGAGCAATGAACCTACTGTATTCCGCGTTGTCCTTACCAGCAGCTGGAACAACAGTTCACCTCTTCTGGATTTCGCATCGTTTTCTCTTGCTTCCGTGTGAAATAGCGAATCGCACGGAGATGACTCCGGTTGACGATAACATGGTCAATTTCCTTGTGGTGCAGCTCACCTGGAGATTACCAATTACATCGTCTGGAGGCGGGTTTCTGGAACTGCGAGTTGCCATGGATGATGTTCGTCGACATGGTAAACTCAGACAGCTTTTCATCCAGTTCTTTCCAGTGTTCTTTCCAAACCATAGACGACGATATGCAGCTCGTAGGCTACAAAGCCGTCCGTCAACGCTGGCATTGATCCACGTCGCATCAGCCGTAAACGTCCGGCTCGAGTTGCAAGCTAATCGAACGAATCGATGTTCAAGGATGAGTTCGTGTTGACGAGGACGCCGACACCGCCAGTGCCTCTGCTGTCTCGTGTTCCGAGGAACAGTTCTTCTCCAGTGTCGAACACGGCGTGAAGTGGGCAGTGTCTTCTCGTATCGGTCAATCCGATGACGCTGTGCTTGATCTTCCTGGCTTGCTTCATCTGGGGCCGTATGCTCGTCTCACCCGAGATTGCTGGGGGATGGGGCAAGGGGTGGAGCCAGCTAGTATGATTGGAGCCGGCCCGTGTTTGATGTGCTCTTACTGGCTGACTCCTCCCCTTCCCCCATCCCCCAGAAATCTCGGGTGAGACGAGCATACGGCCCCAGCTCGTCTCTCCCGGCCGGGCGATGGGCGCCCTTCGCCCGGCAGGGTGATGGTGAATAGACACACTGAGTTGTGTCTATTCGTCATAACCCGGCTGGGCGAAGGGCGCTCATAGCCCGGCCGGGAGAGACGAGCAAACGGCCCCTGGTCTTCGACAGACGCATCCGATGCAAGCATTCGCGCGTTGTAAGAAAAGATCGTCATTCTTGTCCTTTTTTGGCAGCCTGTCTATGTCCTGAGATTTTAGCACCCTCTCCATACTCGTCCTTTTTAACATTGCCGTGTTGGGGGCTCTTTCGAGGTAAGGAGAATGAGTCCTTTTGTTGTTACTGTCCTTGGCATATGAGGGGCGTACGGGTAGCTTGCCAGGCTCTGCCGTACGGGCTGGAGATGGCGCGTATCTAGCCATGCTATCTCGCTGACGTTAAGGGCTTATTTATTAGGAGTGACCCTGATCTGCTTCTCTTATACTTCCGAGTCTACCGAATGCGAGCTTTTAGGACACACAGAGACGAGTAGGCCGAAACGTCAGCCGAATAAAACCATATCATCTTAGTTAGCCTTACAACTTGAACTAAAAACTAAAACCGTATCATGGAATATATATTTTAGGACGAACGCAACCAGATCCTCACCACGAACGCTTGGGTGCGTCAGTACTGGACTGACTACAAACTGGTGTGGGATCCGAGGAAATACGGTAATCTCACTCGGATCCATATTCCTCACGAGAAAATCTGGAGACCTGACGTCGTGCTCTACAACAAGTATGCTCTTTTCGCAATACCTGCATATCCCTTCAGGCTTTGAAAAAAGTTAATCCATCGCAACGCACGCCAAATAAATATCAGTGTAAATCTCGTTCAAGTAGCCCGCAGGTAAGTACGCAGTATGACGCGGTTTGTCCAGAGTCGATCTTGAAACCCTTATATAATATTCCACGTCCGGCTCTTGATGAATCTTGGCATTGTGGTCAATGTGGAAAGTCTGGTACTTGAAGCCAAAAACTAAGATTGATATTACAGTTAATACGGGCTAACGTTTCGGCGTCCTCGCCTTCTTCAGAGCCTGGAACAAGTCGAGTTCAACTTGAGAAACTACCCACTCAACACCGCATCAAATTCTCCGAAAAAATAAGAGAAAACTGAATGACCATCGAGCAAATGAAAAAGGGGGTCGGAAAAGGCTAACCTTCTATAAGTGGACTAGTGAGGTCCACTACACACCCCCAGCTAGTAGGGTACGTGGGTGACTGAGGGTTCACGCTGAGGGACCACCCGCCTAGAGAATTTCTAGGGCATGACCTGGACCAGTACCGGACTTTCCTTATATAATAGTTCGCTCTACATGCCCAGAGACAACGATGCTTCAGGGGTATCAAATATTTCGACTTTCATGTTTCATGGATAAGAAATCGCGGCGAAGATTCTACAAAACCAAGTTGACTAAACCTCGGGTAAAGCCTTGTATCTGTTCACTCATCAAAGTTGGACTCGAGCAACTGCAGTGAGTACTTTTCCCGCCCACCGCACTCTGACACCTATGGACCTCTAACAGGCGGCGCTCAAGCGTATCTAAAGCATACATAGTCCGTAGTCCATGTCGCAGAGATGACGATTCTAACGTCATCCGAATTCTCATGAAATGAATGAAAACGTCTATCAAGCGGCTCGACGAGAACGCATTGACGATTCAGTTTGCGCGTGATGAAAGGCTACGCGCTGAAAGCCGGGAATCCATAACTCGTCACCTAAGGGGCGCAAATTTAATTCGGCAACCGCCGTCGTTGGTGGGATATTAAAATTCGGCTGGTGTTGTTGTTGGCACCACGAGCAAAAGTCGCTGCTGCCTCCAAACACTTTGAGCATTCAGGGGATCTACAAAGTAATGTTGAGACTGGCGAATTCCACTGTCGGACGTTTTTATCATCTTCAATGGACTGCTGTTGAAGGGTATTTTTCCCGCTCTGACCAGCAACCGGCAGTTCACACTGGGACTATTAGGTGTTAATATGCTAGAACCCAACCAAAACCTTCACGTGTCATTTTCTACTGCAGCAGCAAGGAATGGCCCTTGTAAATTGGCCTTTCGATACTTAGATTCTCAAACTTCTTTGAACGTCAGACCCCAACACGACTTTCACTCGCATCTTGATCGTCGCCCAGATCGTTGGACGAAGTCGACTTGACAAAGGCAGGAGTCAGCAGCTCTGGAATTAACAATGTTATGTTCATGTCTGGAGCGTCTGGGGTGGTAGAGTGTATACACACCCTACTCTGATAGCAGTCCTTATTTAGAAGCTGGTCTATGCTAATTACTGTCAGCTTGTCAATCATTCTATTATATACTCAAGCATACATAACAAACCATATACTTAACGCGCTCGAGGAACACATCAGACCACATGGAAGGTGATCTTTCACGAGGCTTCGTGCAGGGGCTCGTTTAGTGTATACGCGACACGCGGCGCGATAGGTGGCCGACGTGACGCTCCTATCGCGACTCCGTCATTTTTCGGGCGCTGCCGCAGCCACACGGTAGGCACCGCAGCTTACGCGCGGTGCTGCTGTGCGGATGCGAATAGCCGGAATGAGGTCCCATGCCCTCCTACCACCTCATACCCTGTCAAAGGAAGTCCCTCAGGAAGGATTTCACGGTAAGAGCAATTTGAACCCATCATATAGCCTCGGTACATAAAAACAAATTCTGCCCTGGATTTGGTGGCTTATAAACCTTACACCTTGAATGATATATACCCTATAGCCAAATGAAGTTCCCGGATCCTGGCCTTCAACCTTTTTTACAAGTTTATCTAGGGTCCAATCGAAAGGTCTACGTTTGAAACGCAGAAGACGATCTTGTAATTGATTTTTCTCGTTTCTGAAAGTTGGATCACTCATTGAACCCTATAATGCATCGACGTCATTTAATTTTATTTTTGTCTGTGTTTGGAATCAAAGGGTTCATTACCGAAGTGTCAGAAAAGTACCTTCTTCCAACTAATTAGGATCGATTGATATCGTCAGAAATGCTGAATGTTAGCTGAAGTAATTCTTGGAGATAAGCTTAAGAAAATATCATTTTCGTATGTATCATGCAACGCAGAAGTTACCCATTGAGAGGAATATCAATCATTACTGGAACTACCATGTTCGACGCAGTTGAATTGACGTCTACGATACGGTCCTAAACACAACGGCATACTAAACAGGGTGCGACACGAATTCGCGGCGCGAATTATCGATTTTGCATCTTTTGCATGGGTTCGCGTCGCGCGTCGCGTGCACACTAAACGAGCCCTAGTGGTCGGCCCTTGGTGCGTCGATTTCGATGTATATTCTGCAGGGTCTCGTAAACGAGACACCTGCCACAGATCGGAATTGCGAAATCCGGCTCGGTATTGGGATAGCCGGGTGAACTTCAGAAAACACCTCTCCAGTGCTGTGGGTATGACTTGCAAGGTTTTCGCCGTGGCTGGCGTATCTGACTACGCCTCAGCCGCGTAACACACGAAGAATTGAACAAACGAGTGGTGAGCATCCTGGAGCTAGTCGGTGGCCTCCTTGAGAAACCCGTAGGCTGACCACGCGGCTCTCCTTCTTCTGATGAGCTAATCCTTCATGTCTTTGTCCCTGTTCACGGGAGTGACCCAGGAAAGGACAGGAACCCCTTTTTGCATGAGGAGACCTTCAGTATTGAATGTGCCCCCATCGCACCATCAGAACTATGTCTATTTCCGATTGATAAACCTCCCAGTCGTTCTCATCAGGTCCTAGATTTTAGAACAAAAGTTTTCGACCCTGGCAGGACTCGAACCTGCAATCTTCGGATCCGAAGTCCGACGCCTTATCCATTAGGCCACAAGGCCGCCCCCGTAGTCGAGTCACCATGCTTCACAATTCCGTCAAACATTTACGTGTAGAAAATCTTAGCTTTTCAAGCTACCTGCCTTCCAGATCCAACATACTGATCACTATCAGCAGTTGGGCGATGGCCTTCTTTCGTGGCCAGTAGGCTGACCACGCAGCTCTCCTTTTTTTTAAGGAGTCCTCAGGACTCGAACCTGCAATCTTCGGATCCGAAGTCCGACGCCTTATCCATTAGGCCACAAGGCCACGTTGTTTTTCGCTGCAGAAGCCTTTATAATAATGTGTCATGATTCTCTTAACCTTTTACGTGGAGGAAATCCTAGCAGCTATTAATTTTTCCCGCGTCTTTCATTACAGCAAATTCACGTGAGTTCTATCTTATAGTGAACTTACGGAGTTATTAATTGGCAGAAAACTGATTTCAAAATTGAATCGAATGTCGAATAATGTCAAGCTGTAATACAAGAGTTGCAAAATTTTGCTGTTTTGGAGCTGCTCTTCTCTTTCTCAGTACCCGAGTTACGTTTCTTTTTCATATTCCGGTAGAATTTCTCCATCATGACTTGATAGACGGAATTGGGCTGCTGCTTTCGAGTTCGATTTATCCCATGAACTGCTTCCGATTAGAACTCAACCATTGTAGGCCTTTTCTTCTCAACAAAGTGCGGATTCCTGCAGAACTGTCCGATCAATGTTGGACACAACACACCGCCTTCTACACTAAACTGGTTTTTGCCAAAGAACTTTGTTCTGAACATCTTCTAATAAAGGCGACAACATGAATCTTCTGTAGTCTTCTGTTTTTTCAATTCGTTCAAATTTTTAATTGTTTTTCAATTTTCATTGCATCATGCATGAGTGAATAAGGAAAGTTCGATTTTCGGTTTTCAGCGCCGACTCGCAGTACACTAAGTCTGTGATGTCCACTGATGTCGTTGTCGACTACCTGGGTAATGTCACGTGGGCAGCGGCTGCTATATTCAAGTGGGTTTAACTAAACCGATTTTTTTCCAAAGTTTTCACTCTCATTTATCTTTCCGCCAATTCTGGTCAGCTAGTCGATGATCGATTTTCTATTGACTTTTCGCCTGCCCTCAGTCTCTAGGAAAGACAAATAGGCGGCCCTTGTCGAGCTCATCGGAAAGTATTTGATTTCCATTCAAACAAGTGGAAGTTTTCTGCAAAAAATTTGACGTTAGGTTTTGGCCTGGCTCCAAAAATGAAGGGTCAGATACCTCAGGGCATACCCCTGTCGGAGGTATGGAAAGCCAGACACTCTGGGCGACATCGGGCACGGATCGATCTGATCGAGCGATTTTTCATCAACAACTGATTGAGAATCGATACTGTTCAGATCATCCTGTCCACTGGACGTTAAGCACTATCCTTTCGATCGACAAACATGTACATTGAACTACGCCAGCTGGGCGTACGACGGCACCAAGATCGACCTGCTGCTCAACTCGGAGAGAGGTATCGATCGCTTCAATTTTCAGCCCAAATTTGCGAAATACCGGTAACTCTCTTTTTCAGGAGATCAGAACAACTACATGATGAGTACCGAGTGGAATCTGCTCCATATAGCGTAAGGCTGCCATTCTAACAATGGCATTTAGCTCCGATCAACCAATCAATAATCGATTTTCTGTTCAGGGCCGAGAAAAATCTTATCATATACAGTTGCTGTCCAGATGCACCGTATCCGTCTGTGAACATTCATATCACTATCGAACGAAGGCCTATGTTTTACGTGAGTTCATCTTTATTTCTGAAAATTAAAAATCAATCATAGCAATCGATAATTCATTTCAGGTGTTCAATTTGATACTTCCATGTGTGCTCATTAGTGGTATTGCGTTACTTGGTTTCTATATGCCGTCCGATTCCGGTGAAAAGGTTACCTTAGGTATGCTGTTTGAAAAATGGAATTTTTCAACATTTATTCACTATACTTTTAATTTAAAAGTGGAAAAGTTACTAGAAATGAGTAAACCTTTGACTTTCAGGTATCACCTCATTGCTTTCGACCACTGTCTTTCTGATGTTGGTAGCCGAGGGTATGCCGCCCACTTCGGAAGCGCTGCCGTTGATAGGTGAATAAAAAATTATGTATTCAATAATCAATAAATTGAAACATAAAGTTAATTGAGAAAAGCACAGGTCAGTGAATGTCTAAAGTGTTTTCTCTCTTCAAATAGTTGCAATATTATGTATAAAGATAAGGTGGATGCTTGTGTGCTTTTCGGTTTTTTTTTGCTTTTCGGATCTTATGAATGATTTTTTCTCATTTTTTTCCTATTTTCCAGTCCTTTTTCATCTTATTCGTCTCTGTTACCTGGAGTGAACAAACAAAAACGAATAAAAAATGCTGAAAACATATTCTTTTCTCCCAGAACTTCTGTAATTCTCTTCAAGCTGCAGTGAGGTTCAACATGAAAAGACGTCAATTTACCGCGCTGCTGCCTTGACCGAGTATGAACGGTCTTTTAGGCCCTTGTTATACGTTCGCTCACCCCCAGCGTAACTCGTCCATTCAGTATCAGACACCGTGGGGCCAGACACGTTTGTACGAGTTCACCACGCCAGCGTCAACGGGATAACTCGTACAAACGTGTCTGGCCCCACGGTGTCTGATACTGAATGGACGAGTTACGCTGGGGGGTGAGCGAACGTATAACAAGGGCCTTAGACCCACTTAAAAGACTCTCTTGAACATTTTTCACGAAACGAAGAAACAAGCCAAGTTTGAACAGTTTCAAAATTAAATTTTTCATAATATAAAAGTCGACGATTTTCAGGAATTTATTACGGTGTGACGATTTTCCTCGTTGCCTTGGCGACCGCGATGACTGTGCTCACGGTAAGTTTGCTGATAACGTTTCAGCAACTTATTATTTATTTATCTATCTAGTTATCTATCTATTTATTTATCCATCTTATTTATTCTTATTTCAACCTCCTCTGAACTTAGATGCAACTAATTTTTGGACTAAAAGAAAGAATTTTCAAAAATTAAAAAAAAATTAAAAAATTTCAGCTGAACGTCCATCATCAGGGTGTACACGGCGGCGAGGTGCCGCCGTTCTTGCAGAAAATCGCCTTTAAATTTTTGGCTCGTGTGCTTTTCGTACGAATCGATCCATATCATTCGATCACTCATCACGTTCGGTACTATTATCAGGTATATTTCTACCTATCCTTGTAATCCATTTCAAGCCCTCTTCTACCGCTTGATAAACTATTCCCTTCAGAGAGATCACGACGACGAATACGAACCGCTACTTCAACTGGCCGCTGAAAAGATGGAATCGCCGCCGATGACCAGAGAAAAACTATTCCGTGATACGATTACAAAGCCCGGATTGTCATTATCAGGACTGAATTCTCGCAACTCGAAGAAGAAAAAGGTGAGACTCAGGGTAAATTCAGGATTTGTGAGCATCGACAGGCTTCGCCTACCAGGGTTTGCTGTCATTTCCATAAGAAAGATAAGGAATTTACTGATCACTCCAATGAACACGGTTGGCCGACAAATATTGCCTTTCCATGCCCAAGGTAATGAGAACTTTTCCCAGTTGAAGAACGCCGATACTCAGATTTTTAACTGTTCAACAAACTGGCTTTGTGCTTCCGGTGAGGACTCTTCTCAAGAGCGGTGGCTTTTTTGCGATTTTCGGACCACCCATTGGCCCTCAGCAAAAATGATCTACACTGTTGTGATCCCCTCTCGATGCTCTACAAAACTATACAGTGCGTTTCAAAAGTATGTATCCACCTTATATTCGGCAATTTCACGCTTCGCGTTCGTTTTTGCGAACCAGCGTTTGTTGCATTAGATTCCTCGTGGTCAAAAATATCTGGGTTGCTCTTCCCAGTAAAAATAATCATCTCCATCAAAAACACACCGTTTTTCAATTTTTTTGTTTGTTTCATAATATGTATCCACTCTGAGACTCCACGCGCTTTTACTTTCCCCCTCGAACGATATGCTTCGTTTTGGCGGAAAACTAGGAGTATTAATAGTGCTCTTGTCCAACACTGCAAAATAACCACGATGCACATTCATTTAACCGTGTTGTCATTGGAGGAACAAGCTCAGATCCGAGCCCTCAAGGGCACGGGCTTGTCAAATCGCGACATTGCTCCCCAACTCGGCCGTTCGCATGGATTCGTGGCCTGTTATCTTCGGAATCCTGACGGCTATCTACCAGCACCTTCACTTGAACGTCCACGACTGCTTTCGAGTCAGGATCATGGGAGAATTGGTCGCATGGTGTTGAACTCGACATGGAGTGTCAACAAAATTCGCTCCAGTACGGGTCCAGCTGCATCGCGAACCACGATCTACCGCTCAATGCGGATGAACGACCACATCTGCTGACGGACCATGCAAGAGGCAGCTCGCCACATGGACTTCTGTAAGCGGGCGAGATCGGATTGTGCGCGAAAGAAAATGGTGACACAGTGAGATGAGGTAGCGACATCCTCGTCACATTAACATCGCAAGTTTTGGCGGAGTTTCAGTGTTAGGTAATCTTCAGTGATGAAAAGAAGTTCAACCCAGATAGTCCCGATGGCTTCCGGCACAAATGGACCTGCGACAGCCTTCCATGGTGTTCTCTCGACGAAACTTTGGAGGCGGCTCGTTAATGATATGGGACAGCTTCTACAGCAGCGGAAAGCTAAATCTCAGCTTTCCATGTTGTCGAATGGACAGTCTAGAGTACCAAGGTGTGCTGGAGTCCAGCCTTCTTCCCTTGTTGGGAGGCAGAAGGAAGCAGATACATGTTCTGCAGCAAGATAACGCTGCGGTGCAGGTGTCTAGATCGACTACTGACTGGTTCCAGCGCAACCGCATCCGGACAATGGACTGGCAGGTTTGTTCTCCTGACTGTAACCATATGGAGAACATGTGGAGGATTGTTGTCCGACAGGTCTACGCGGACAACAAGCAGTTCAGTAGCGCTGAAGAGCTGAAGAGGGCAGAGGTGACCGCTTGGGACAACGTCAGCGACGAGGTGATCCAAAGCTTTGTTGGTAGCATGGGTAATAGAGTGTTCGATGTCATAAAAGAAAATAGTGGTCCAATCAATCATTAAAAATTA
This sequence comes from Nippostrongylus brasiliensis, assembly GCA_030553155.1. Taxonomy (NCBI): domain Eukaryota; kingdom Metazoa; phylum Nematoda; class Chromadorea; order Rhabditida; family Heligmosomidae; genus Nippostrongylus; species Nippostrongylus brasiliensis. The sequence goes on from CP130734.1 coordinate 33,200,372, forward strand.
GGTAAAAATTGTGTTCGCTGCAAGTGGATACATATTTTGAAACAAACAAAAAATTCAAAAACGGTCTGTTTTTGTTGGAGGTGATTATTTTTACTGGGAAGAGCAACCCAGATATTTTTGACCATGAGGAATCTAATGCAACAAACGCCGGTTCGTAAAAACGAACGCGAAGCGTGAAATTGCCGAATATGAGGTGGATACATACTTTTGAAACGCACTGTATAGGTCTCGTTCGGAATCTTTGGAGCACGCTCAATGACGTCCCTAGTCAGACGGACCCGCACCTAAGATGAATCTTTTCTATTCTAGAAGCTGTTGAATAACATATAATTTTTATACGTTTTTTTTTGAAATTTCTATTCGACTCTTAATCGTTCTCAACCCTATTTCTTCAAGAAGAAATTTGCTCACGCCTACAGCACGTTTTTATGGACAACTTGACTTCCATGATGCTAAGGGGATCGGGCGGGATTCGAACCAGCGTCTCTGCCTTATCCTTAGCACCGTATTGTATTAATCACTGACACGTCTTCTTTTATGATAAGATTTCCCTCCACCTTTTTCTTTTCCTCTTTCGATTATTTTAACATATTACAGACTCCCATCGACCACATTACTGCTATGTATCGACGATACTCGAAACGCGACGTAAATGTACTTTCCGGCATTTTTGACCCCATCTATGCTCGTGTTCGCATGCATGTGATGGCTTCGCTATCAAAGCATGAGCTCTTTACTCGCTACTATTGTTAAAATTTCTCGAAAACTGCAAATTGGTGTTCATGAAATTGATTTATAGGGCGATAAGATACAGTACTACTACGAATACTTGACAAAATTAAAATTGAGGTGATCGGCGCTGATCACTCACCGAGAATGCGCCACTTTTTCGTCCTCCATTCGAAAATGCGAATGATTCCGTATTTGGCCTATACAATGACATGCAAGGGCCGGCCACTGTACAAGTCAGTGTCCTCTCCTTCCTAGACAGGTCTGGTACCAATTTACCCTGCCAAGAAAGAGTAAAAGGCTCGGTTGACCCGCTAGATCGCTGTGGGTGTAAATAGCGTCTCTTAAACCGACACTGCGAGTGCGATCCTCATCTGTGAAGGCTTCGGGGTGTTCCTGGTCCTTTCTCCATATTCACGAATGCTATACCCCAAATGAACCACTTGATAAAACCTAATGGAGCGCCAACCGCGCTTCTGCCACGCAGCTCTATGAAGAGCTGTAATAGTACACAGCTCTATCCCTTCTTCTTAGTTTACAGTAACGACTCTAACTGGAAGGTCAGCAAAAATTTGGAAATTGATCATTCCCTCATACAGAAGTTTCGAAAGTGCAGTTCTGCAATGATTTAATTTAAAAATAAAGATGAAATAGTGATAAGAATAATCAAGCAATCTGGTGTTTTGAAGGGAAGTTATGGGCTGTTTCGCGTTTACTTCCTCCACCAATCTATTCCTTAAGCTTGACAGAGTCATTATTCCCTAGAGACCTTATTGTGAAAAACAACTTTCTTACAGACTGATTTTGATCAGTAGTCATGTGTATCAGGGGAGCTGGTCATTACGTCACTCGCAACTCGGTGACATTTTTTCTCAAGAGTACCATATTGATGTTACTTATGCACTTGCCGGTCGTGATTGATGTTCCTCAAATGTTTGTCGTTCTCTCGGAGGCCATTAGACGTCTAGTTAAGTTCAAGAGCCGCACTTTAAGGGAGAACTAATGGTAGCTGACGTTTCTGAACAGTTGGCGGCTCCAGTAGGGGATATTATCTAGAAGGAACTTGACCTATTTCGAAACCAGCCATTCAGCGGCCTGCCGTCAACACAAACGGCTGCTAAATACACACTAAAAACAAAAAAACATGAACTGAAATAAAGATTTGGAATAAAACAAAAAAGATTCAAAACAAAACGATGAGCAAATAGCATGTAGCAAAAGAAGGCGACCTGAACTGATGAAATGCGTCCCAGGGAGTGCGGTAACGGGCAATCACGGCGGGACCCATATGAGTCACCCATGACAAACATCGCTTGGGTTTCGCTTATTATATAGCAGGATAGAAGTAAACGTAAAGGCGGAGGATCGGCGTTGATTGGTCCGCTTAGGACGCGCCATGCATTCATCTTCCATTAGGAATTGTAGAGGCTTGATGAATGCGTATTTGGTCTATAGAATAACTTGCGAGGGACCGCCCGCTATACCAAGCCAGTGTCATTCTCCTCCCAGACAAGTCTGGTACCAATTTACCCGACCCAGGAATGATGGAAGGCTTTGATAGCCCAGGCCGGGATCGATCGCTCGACCGTGTTGGTGTGAGTAGCGCCCTTAACACTGTGACTGTCGTGGCCCCGCTTCAAAATAAGTGTAGGAAGTCATCAAATGATACGCTAATGCAAAGTAACAGGGGTTGGACAGTCCTACTAGGACGCGCCATGCATTTGTCTTTCATTCAGAATCGTAGAAGCATAGTGAATGCGAATTTGACTTCTACAGTGAATTGTGGGAGCTACATACTGTTCTTTTACGTGTCTTCATCGTCCCAGGCAAACCAGGTACCAATTTTGCCGGCCCCGGAAGGATGCAAAGTTTAGTTAGCATGAGCGAGTATCGATCGCTCGACCGTATGGGTGGAATTACCGCTTCTTATCACTGCAGCCCTCCTGCCCTCGAGGTAAATCTCGTTGATACCTATTCGGTAGTAATGGGGGCTGCAGTTCTTACTTTTTGGTTTTCTTACAATTACAGCAAAAAAAGTGGAGAACAAAACGGAAATGTCGTAGTACAGAAACACTGCAGACAAATTCGAACGATTCAGAGCTCACATCTCCAGAAAGTTTTTCAGCTTTTGAGGCGTTTGGCTAATAAAGTCTACCACCAAATCTACTAATTGAATAATATTTGTTCTTCTGAACCACTAAAGGACTTGAAAACTTTTACTATGCATCCATTTAGCTTGACAGTAATTTTTTTCTCCTTACCCTCCTTTCTCTTTCTAGACAGCAGGCTCCGCTACGCTCCTAACCAGAGCTTCTGTCCGCTTTGTACTAACAGTTTCGCTGTCGAATGATGTGTTCATAAAAGTTCTACAGTCGGCCTCAGGCGACGAAAATACCTCATTTGACAGCGAAGGCTTTGATTTCGTCCATAAAAACTCCTTTTGAACACTAACCATTCAGGTACTGTTCTCGACACCTGGGGACATTCCGATGTCGCCGATGCCGACGATCAAACATCGACCATCGTGCACTGCCGCAGCCGATCAGTCGCATATGGACGAATTTGAGAGCGAGTTCTTACGGGTGCTGCACTTGGTTCATGCCACTATCGAACGACACGAAATGCGAGTGGCGGAGAGAGATCGCCGAGATGCTACCCAACTGGAATGGCAACAGGTACAGTATTTCGCCTGTTATGCTTACGGTGGTGGTGCAGCGGCAAGAGGCGCTACTGGCACCCGCACGTCGATCGATCCTAGCCCAGGCCAACCAAGCCTTTCACTCCTTAGGGATAGGTAAATTCGGGTACCTAACTTATCTGGTAAGGTAAAGACACTGACTTGGTATAGCGGCTGCTCCTGCAAGTCATTGTATTGGTTAGATATGCATTCATCAAGCCTCTACGATTCCGAATTGAAAACGAGTGCGACAGCGCGTCCTTAGGGGACTGATCAACGTCGGCACCTTCACCTTTACCTTTTACCTAAGCTTATGGGCCGGTCGATAAATGTGAAAGGTAAAGGTGCCGGCGTTGATAGGTTCTCTAAGGACGCGCCGCCGTATTCGTCTTCCATTTAGCATCGTAGAAGCATGGTGAATGCGTGTTTGGCTTACACAATGACTTGCTGGGCCAACCGCAATACCAAGTTAATGTCTTTACCTTCCCAGACAAGTCTGGCACCAATTTACCCGACCCCGTAGGGATGGAAGGCTTGGCTAGCCAGGGCAATGATTGAGCGCTCGACCGTGCTAGCGTCATAGCGCCTCTTACCACAACACCACCCACAACAACATCATTACCTTTCGTTGACACGCCTGTACAAAACATTAATTCATATCCATCATAGCTGATTACCGCACAATTTAATGATGGTGACCCTTTTTGAGTTTTTTTGAAGTTCGATCAAGAAATGTGGAGGAATATCATAATGTCCGTTTGGCTGGCGAATGATAAGGTGATAGAGACGAGGGCAACTGTTCCACCCTCATGGTGCGATCGGTGCCCTAGCAAGGCCAATTAGATCTTCAGTACGCGGTACTGCTGTTTTCAGGTGGCAATGGTGCTTGATCGGTTTCTTCTTGTCGTTTTCATCATCGGCACCGCTGCATCATCGATGATCATACTGTGCCAACGAAGCCTTGGTATATTCGAATAACCATGGCGGCGACGAAAGAATAAAAGAACCACGTTCATACTAGTCGCGCCGCGCTGCAAATCAACCGCATGACCAGCAGATATGGTTGACATCTTCCAGTGGTACCAACGCAAGGACCCGTTTCCATTCCAGAGCTCGTTCTCCTATTCTTCCTAATGTCATCCTTCCAGTAATCAACTACTTGGAAAAGTAGTCAACAATTTTGCTCATTAGAATCAAAACCCACTCGGCAAAGTTTGGAGTGAACAATTTTCAAGAACCAAGAACTGCTCCAGGGTGTAGGAACACAACAAAGGACCCAAACATGCCAGCACAACTCGTCCACTTCTACTCTCCCGGTGATCAATCCTGGAACGGATGACAAATCTAGGGTTCCGTGACCATTCCACTGAAGTGGAGCCTAAATTTGTCATCAATTTAACCCATTGGCTCCAGTGAGGGGCAGCTTAAGCTGCTGAAGGCGTCAGACGTGAAAATTTTTTCTAACCGAGGATGGTCAACGAGCGGCGGGAGGTTCCTGTCAGAAGACCAAACAATCCTCAATCGCATCAAAAAATTTACATAAGCGCGGACGCTGTTCGGCATTTGAAATTTCATAAATTTCAAAATCGACGACATGGGTGACGTAGGGGCTCTCATAGAATTGCAAAAAAAGAGCGAGTATTCGGTCGTGCTGAGATGATTGTCAGTCGATCAGTTTGTGATTGTGACAGTTTTCCTTGATCAGCCGATCGGTCAACGTGGATCTGATAGTGGTACGAACGCCCTATTTCTAGCCAAGACAAGAGTTTCTGACTGGGACGTGATTGAAACTTGATCACCAAAATCATGAACCTAGGCTCCTAACCTCTCGGCCATATATTAGGGTGACCCAAAAGTTCGCGTGCATTTCAGATTCTGACTTCTTTTCTTCACATCTCCATGAAAAACAAATAGATGGCCAATAAGGATCGCATGGTTAATCACGATTTTTTAACGAATCACTAGCAATAAGCTATGCGTAACCGTGACACCCTAACTGATTATTTGACTGTTTTTCTCGAGTATGAATAGAGGAAGTCAGAATCTGAAAAGCACGCATTCTACCTCAATATTACAACCAGCTCTCTCGTCGTCATCCTCCTTCCTCCGCCATCTACGTTTTCATCGTTTCTGAACAACTTTCTCCTCACTTCCTCCCTGGACTATCTGGTCATATTAATGCAATTTCCCTTTCGAAACAGATGTGCTGACCACTATACAGAAACCCCATTCCTCGACATTTATCGATTCGATGTCACAGTATTCGACCAAAGTAGCACTCTCCCTTACTCCTTTATCATTGATTGATAGCTTTATCCAGTGATCTCTTGCCAATGTGAATGACAATTTGTATTCTTTCAAAAGTTTCTAAGAAGTGCTGACCTCTCATTGATCAATACGGGTTTATTATACGTGAAAGAATGAATATTGCAACTATTTCTCATCACAACGTATCACAATACAATACAAGTGTATCTTTGATCTCAATTTTGTATTGTTGATAGCATAATACAAGCAATTAATGAATTAAGTGTCAACAGAGGTAATCAATTCTAATCGACACAACTATACAGTGTAACCCATGTGTAAGTATTTAGGCGTACTTATACTCACAATAGTACTGGGCAATATTGAAGTGAAACATCGAAGCCAGACTAAGCTATTCAAGTGCTGAGTTGAAATTGAAACAATAACTGCAATACCCAGGTAAAGCTAGTAATCAGAGGTAGATTTGATTGATACTTACTGCAGGTTAGTCTTCCTTTTTCTCAAACGCCATGCACACGCTATTTATACAGTACCGCTCTCCAGTTTCTTTCGGACCGTCGTTAAATACGTGCCCGAGGTGAGCGTCGCACTAAAACCTTAGAGTTTTCGAAAGCCGTGAGCGGGACCGGGTAAAATAACAAAGAAAAACCACACCAAGAAGAATATATCAGAGAAAACGACGAAGTAAAGGTGCAACGCGAGCAAGTGGCAGAATTACCCACCTTTTTACAGCGGACCTCTACTCTCTTCATTCCGTGTGAATTGTCTTCAATTCGAACAATATTCAAGTCATTGTCCACCGACCTCGAGAACGCCGGCCATCCGCATCCTGACCAGTACTTCGAGTCCGAGCTGAACAGTACGCTTTAGAGGACAATTTGAGAAGAAAAAACGAAAAATAAAGAGAGGGGGCGAGGGGGACAACGAGCATTCCTAACTACAGCATCTACTAACAGACACAGAGGGGAACTATGAATACGATCATAGATTTTTAAAAAGTTAATAAAATGTGAAGAATAAATCAGGAAGAGCACATTATTCGGCAAACTGGAAGAGATGCGACTATATAGCAAGAAGCACTCCGATAAGGTTTGTCAATTGGGTGAAGTAGACAACGAGGACACGGCTCATCCTTAGAGACCTTGAGTCTGTCAGGGTCAGGTTATACCAGCATACTGGTATGGCATAGCACAGCACTGACCAGGCTCACTAATGGCACGCTTAGACGCCGCGCGGAGAAAAAGGAAAATTGATGCGCAAACAATAATTAACGTCATTGATCGAATTTGCTCCTTTGCGTTAGTGGCGCAGTCCGGTGGCGCCTCATATAGGCAAACTTACTGGTCGTTCGGGTTTTTAGAAGGCTGCCACTCCTCATCAAAAAACATTTTGACGAAATTCACATTTTTGTTTAATTTTTCTTCCTATGTGACTATGTGCCTATTTTTTTGGTTAGAGGCGGCGCCAACGGATTGCTCCACTAACGCAAAAGAGTCAATTCGATCAATGACGTTAATTATTGGTTGCGCTTCGATTTTGCATTTTCGCCGCGCGGCGTCTAAACGATCCCTAATACAGTAGTCCTGTGCATAACCGAAATAGCACACGATAGAGTAGAAGCTGACCCATTACAAGCCAGAGAAAATGAACGGAAAGGATAAATCGATGTTACCTCGGGATTTTATGGCAAGAGTAACAAAAAATTGTTTGTAGAAGAGCAAACACAAAGACGACGATTAGAAATGATTCATGAGAAAAGGTGAGGCGCTGAAAAGTGATGATAACATGTTCGTTTTAGCAAAATTCAACGAGGGGGGTTCGTGATTCCTCTATGAGCAGAAAAGATCAGGAAGAGAAATAAGGATATGTTAATTAATTGATCAGCAAAGGAGTAAATTAGTAAAAGTAAATTTGGAATAAATTCATTGATCAAGAAGAGCCGTAATACGTGGGCAATTTCGTATAAAAGAAGACGAACAGATGGAAAAACCTGGTCCGATGAAATAAGAACAACCAGAAATTGTAACAAGTTCGATGATATACGAATAACTATCTACCCACTTGAACAGCTCAGCACCGCAGCACAGGCACACATATCGTCCTTTCTCGAAAAACTTGTCGTAAGCACCAGAAAACGGTGCTTCCGTGCCTACAAGGAAACCGTGATGTGATTCTGCTCTTAATTTGTTCCTTATAAACGAAGCATCTAAATTACCTGAATTACGGGCGACCTCATAGGTCTCCGCTGGAAGCACATTCTTCCATTCCGATGGGCTGACTTCTTTTGGATTTTTTACTTCTCCAAGCTTCTTAAGTCCCACATCGTCTGGTCCTGGAGGATTTTGGTTAAGCAGCAGAAGTTAGGAAAATTGTCATAAAACTGCGCGTAAAAATGAAGTTGCTAGGTACAATATGTATTACTGACACTGCTGAAAGTATCACTAAGGCCAATAATTGTATCACGATCAAGAAATAACGCTAAAAACGAAATTGGTACCATCCCATCTATTATAAAACACAGCTCAAAGACTCTTCCACTTTTAACAAACCGCATCAAGAGGTTTTTTTGGATGTTAATCACCCGTCTCAAATGACATCCAGTCTCTGATATCTAGTCTTACAGCTGATTTCGACGAAACCGGTAAGCTGAGCCATTTTGATTCAATTGCATTTCCGGTCGTCAGCGAAAATTCTAGAATTCATCAGAATCGTGACCAGTACCTCCGCTAAATCAAATTTTCATCCAAACTGACGATCCTGCTCACACCCTCTCACTTATCTGCACCTGTTGAAAGGTCTAAATTCGAGAAACTGGTGAAGAATTGTAAGAGTAGCACGGTGGGTTACCCCCTATATGAAATAAAGGCGAAATTGTTGAAAAAATCAAAGAATTGAAGTGTACAAAGTAAATAAAGCCAAAAAAGTGTTCGAACACAATCCGCCAACTGAGTGTTGGAAATTCACCTCTTCAGTTCCCGTCGGGTGAAGCCTACTAGAATAATTAGGTCTCAGATCAAATTTTTCATGAAATCTCGGCTAACTTCTGATATGGTGTTTATCCAAAATTAACGCCGGCACTATTCAACTCAAGGGACACCAGTACCCGATTTTTTTTCAGTCGTCAAAATTCGCTCAAACTTCGCCTGTGGGGGTAATTGAGGGCGCTGATCACGAATCTGCAGTCCGTTTTCACGGGTGGTTTCGGACCACCCATGTTGGCTACTTGGGTCATCCAGTCAGCATCACCGATTTCGCTGAAACCTCATCTATAGGGGTTCTCTGGTGTCCTGAACACGATGGTGACGTCCGTTTCTGAACGCCGGTCGAATACGGTAGTTATAAGTGAGTCTCACCAGATAGGGTCGGTAGGTGCTCACCGATAACTACCGTATTCGACTCGCGCCTATCCATACAAACGGTAGTCCCGTTGACGCGCTCCATTGCAAACCGCGCGCAATTGCCGTGTACGCCGCATACGGTGGAGTGTCCACATGAGAGGGCCAAGAACAGCCATCAAAGTGCCGAGATGGCCGAGTGGATGTTCGTAGCGAAGATGCTTGTCGAGTATGGGTTGCAGGTTCGAGTCCTTCCTGCTGGGTGCTTTCTGTAAGGCTCAGTTTAAGCTTGAGCTGTCGCTCTGCTTTCGGTAGTGATCCTTTAGACCCTCCATTTGCAAGGAACTAGTGGTTCACCCACCCCGGAGTTCCTTCCTTAGCTTGCGCTTAGGTAGACCACGCTTAGGTTTGTACTTAGGCTAAGACTTAATCGAAAGGTGAAGTGGCTTGATTGTAAGATGTCCGGGTCAGGGTGTTCAGCCAGATTTGATATTTTGACCCCACCGCCCAAATCGTTAATAGGGTCCTCGGCCGAAGTCCAGAAAACGAACATCAGATCCGTATAAGCGTTCCAATTAACCCCCGTAAACGAAATTTCAGCGAAATTTAAATTTTCGACCTGAATCCGAGTCGGAACTTCTAACAAGTGCCGTTTTCTCGAAAAAAAAACTAGCCGGCCACTATTGTCCTCGCAACCCAAGAACTGTGCGAAAGTTCGTCTCCTGCTCTGGATAAGTCGACATTGACGCTGTCTTCGTAAATCCTTCCACACTACTGCGAACGATCGCAGTTATAAACCAGGCTACCTAGCCGCTGAGCTCTCGACCACGATGAGGGCGGCGCGAGCGTGACGGCCGAGGAAACTCGTCGCTACCGTTTGTATGGATAGGCGCGAGTCCGTATTCGGCCCACATTTGGAAAACGGACATCACCATCGTGTTCAGGACACCGGAGAACCTCCATAGACAGTTTCAGCGTAATCGGTGATCCTGGCTGGATCACCCAAGTAGCGATTCCGGTGGTCCGAGACCACCCCCGTGATAAGTGGACAACCGATTCGTGATCAGCGCCCTCAATTATCCCCCTGTGCAAAGTTTCAGCGAATTTTGACGACTGAAAAAAATCGAGTACTGCTGTCCGTTAAGTTGAATAGTGCCGTAACGCCAATTTTGGTAAGTGGTGGTAGGAAATGCCAGTTTGTCGGATCCTTCTGGTCCACAGCAGAAAGGCAGATGTGTGATTGTGTCTTCCAAATAGACATACATGATGCTTGAGCATGAACTTCGGTACCAAAACACATCACTATTTCAGAAATCCGAAAATTGAGCAATAACGAACAATTATTAAAGATTTTAAAAAAATACAAAATCTGCAAAAGTAGGAATACCACTCACCGAACTTGCCCGACATGTTCCGCAGTGAGTTCCCTATGATTACAGCTACCGGTGACCAACGCTGAACTAGAATTCGTGGGACGATGCTTGAGAACATACACAGAAGGCTCTCAGAATTTCAAATTTCACAACTGATTGAATGATCTTTAAATGGTTGCGTTGCGGTTTCGCATTGGAGCGCGAAAACCGGCAAGGTAAGAGCGAGCATAACGTGGTCACACCCACGCTGTAGAAAGTTGTCCCATGTGCATACCGGGGCTGTTAACTCTTGAATATACTCGGGCGACTTACTCACCGCGATTCAGCACTGCGATATCGTATGTTCAGGGTTTGTTTCGAGCTACTCACCACTGTGGACGCTGTCGGCTACTGGGGATCCTGCGGTAATAGTGGTTAGTTCTTCCCTTGTGACTGCAACCCCGGGATATCGGATGCCCCAATCATGTGGCAAATTCTACTCGTGTTCCGAGTTTTTCTCTTATCACGAATTTCCCATCTGTTCATGATTCTATCCCGAGTGTGTGATGTCCATATCTGTATAGAAACGCGGACAGTTTACGGTGAGAAACGAGTTCACTAGCCTCCGGGTATCCCTTACCTCTTTTTTTTGTTCATAAATCAGTTTCTTTACGGAGAGTCACAGTGATTGGTTCACGCAGCCTTGAGACACCTACATATGTACTGTATGTATATCTCTTGTGCCCACAAGGTCAGCGACTCAGCTGTTTGTGTGGGAGGGCAGAAAAAAGACAATTTTTCTGCCACATTTTAATTGGGCAAAGTGCAAGCATGAAGAAAGATGGGAAGGGGAGGAACTCGATTGCTGTTCGATCGAGAATTTTTTTGTTTGTCTGTTTCTGATTATCTTCTTATCGATGGCGGCGCAAGAATTTCCCCTCTTCTGTAGGAGTGAATAACAGCCACGTCAGCCCAATACTACACATCAGTCAGTTGTGATTCTCAGTTTTCTGGTCCCCATTTCCATATTTTTATACACCTTGTGAAATATACCGCGAAGAGCGCACAAATCATGATTCATCAACGCGCGACTGGGTTTACTAGAAGTATGCAGAGGTTTATTTCAGTCCCATAAGTTATGACACAACACTTGGTGAATATCATTATGCAGAGGTTTATTTCAGTCCCATAAGTTATGACACAACACTTGGTGAATATCATATTTCTGCCAGACTGTTATGATTTCATAGCGTGTTTTTCGAATTTCTGTGACGAATTTCGCCGAAAACATTCCGCTTGCAATATCGCCGAGGTAGGCATAACAATACAATGACGGCTCCGCTTTTAAAATCCTCCACAGAAACGGCTATGGAGGGCCGGCAAAATAGTCACAGTGACGTATATATCACACATCCACTCGCCTGGTCTAGACACACAGTTTGACTTTTTCGGATTTCTGTGTAAAATACTTTCAATCATCTACACCAGCAATTTTGCAGTCTATTACGATTTTTTAAAGGTAAAATTGAAGTGGCGTCGGTGTTGCTCGTTCCCTAAGGATGCGCCACGCATTCGTCTTCCATTCAAAATTTTCCATTTTCTTCGAAACCGTAGAGTCATGGTGAATGACAATTTGGCCTATGCAGTCACTTGTAATACTTTATACTTTCAGTAATCCAAACCATCATTTTTGCAATCCATTACGATTTTTTTCAGAAGCAGGTAAAAAGGATCTCGAATTCCACCGTAATCGTGAATTCCAGACACGACTGATCGACCAGAAATAGCTAACAGATTCTGAACTCGCGCATTTCTCTCTATTATTCCAGTAGCTTCCTTCTGATGTGCTATATTGTAGTAAAGGTAAAGTTGAAGCGGCATTGGTGTGGCTCGCCCCCAAGGATACGCCACGCATTCGTCTTCCATGCAAATAACCGCAGTGTCATGGTGATTGACATTTGGCCCGCGCAGTTACTTGCGGGGGCCAGTCGCTGTTGAAGACAAAGCTTCCCAGACAGGTCTAGAACCAGTTTACCCGACCGTGGAAGGATGGAAGGTTCGGGTGAAGATCGATCGCTCGATCATGCGTGTGCAAGTAGCGCCTCCTACCTTTAAAACAAGCGCACCTTTATAAATATAAGATATTGGACAAAATGCCAAAGGGCCCGCGTGATGCATTGGTAGGAGGCGCTACTGACACCCGTACGATCGAGCGATCAATCCCGGCCCGGGCTGGTCAAGCCTTCCATCCCTCCGTAGTCGGTAAATTGGTACCAGGCTTGTCTGGCAAGGTGAATACACTGACTTGGTATAGCGGCTGACGCAAGTCATTGTAAGGCCAAAACTCACCATGCCTCTACGAATCTGAACTGAATACGAATGCGGCAGGGCATTCTTATGATTACGATACTGATCAACGTCGATACCTTTACCTTTACCTTTTACTCAGAGAAAATCCTAAGAATACCACCTTCGATGTTCATCCTCCGTTCACCTGACGACCATAAACCTTCGAATGTCATCGATTTCCTCCGAACGTAAACACAGTCCGTCGGCTATGCCAATGTTTCCTCGAATCACGCCATATGTTTTGAAGAAATAGCCGATGACTAATCGTTTGGTCGTTGTTGGACGAAAAACTCCTCATGTTACCGTTACTCATGCAATATTTCACTGTCTCTCTTCATGGGCTCTCGTTATTCCTGTCATTGGGTACAAATATGTCCTCAATTTACTGGTATCAGCAGTTTTGTCCCGTTGCAAAGTGCACTTTCCTGGAAACAATAACCAGGTGAGCAAACTCGCAGCGCACAGCCCTTCTAGTTCGCCGTTATACAAACTGTGCTTTTTCTCTCTCTCATATAGCAACGAGTTCCACAGAAGTATTACTAACGAAAGCAGCCATCATTTCTTTTATATTTCTTTTTTACATCCCCTTTTTTCATTTTTTCATTCCAGCCTTCTAACTCGAACATTCTCTGAGTGCTTTTTCAAAGTTCTCTTTCTTGGGGGATTGACCCTTTGCCGTATTGGGCCCGAAAATGGTTTTTGCTACAGACCGGTGGGAGTTCTCTCTCCGTTCACCTGTGTTCTAGTCCAGACCAACGAGAATGTGAGGCGTTTGGTGTTCGAAGTTTCCTTGAGGGGTGACGTCTGTTGACGTGAGTTTTTTGTTCCTCGCCAAAAGAATACCACCTTCGATGTTCATACTCCGTTCGACTGACGACCATAAACCTTCAAATGTCATCGATTTCCTCCGAACGTAAACACAGTCCGTCGGCTATGCCAATATTTCCTCGAATCACGCCATATGTTTTGAAGAAATAGCCGATGACTAATCGTTTGGTCGTTGTTGGACGAAAAACTCCTCATGTTACCGTTACTCATGCAATATTTCACTGTCTCTCTTCATGGGCTCTCGTTATTCCTGTCATTGGGTACAAATATGTCCTCAATTTACTGGTATCAGCAGTTTTGTCCCGTTGCAAAGTGCACTTTCCTGGAAACAATAACCAGTTGAGCAAACTCGCAGCGCACAGCCCTTCTAGTTCGCCGTTATGCAAACTGTGCTTTTTCTCTCTCTCATATAGCAATGAGTTCCACAGAAGTATTACTAACGAAAGCAGCCATCACTTCTTTTATACTTCTTTTTTACATCCCCTTTTTTCATTTTTTTCACATTCTTTTATGTGAATTCGTAAACTGAACTCAAATTGTTAGCGTGCACGTGAATATGTGATAGCAAACGTCAAATCAACCTGTCCCCTCGAGAGACTGATCATCAATCATGGCTAAGCTTTACATCTAACCTGGGCCCAGATTCATGAACGGACAAGCGGTCTCCGAAACCGCGGCGCAGACAGAACCAGGCGGCAGAGTCGATGAGGGATTGCGAGATTCAAAGTTTAGGATAAGCAGACAGAGGTGGGCACCGTTCGGGCTATATCTCGTGGTTTATCGGGGGTCTACCAATGATGAATCTGGGCCCAGGATTGGGGAAATTGCTATCAGACCCGTCCGGAAGCTGAAGACTTGAGCATTCGTTGACCCACGCAGGTCATTATCTAAGCCAGAGACGCGTAAAATATTTCTCTACGACTGTGAATGGATGTGGCGCGTCCTAATTGTCTATTCGGCGCCGACCAATTTACTCGCTCCTTTCATCTATGGGCGAGCGGGGTACAATGGTAGGAGGCGCGGCGCTACTAACGCTCGCCTGGTTAAGCGATCGATCCCCGCCCTAGCTTTCCAAATCTTCCATCCCTCTGAGGTCGAGTAAAATGGTACCAGACCTGTCTGGGAAGGTAAAGCGATTAGCATGACTCGGTATAGCGGCTGGTCCGTACAAGTCATTACAAAAAGCAAATACGCATTTATTCATCTACGATTCGCAATAAACATGAATGCGGCGGCGCCTCCTCAGGTGACTGATCAACGCCGACCCGTTTGCCTGTACTTTATACCTTCGTGGGAAACAAGTTTGTACCTATAAGGGAACAATCTTGGTATGGCGAGTTGTATGCCACCTCGAAAATACATATGAAGCATCCCATGATTGTTACGTCGATTGCAGAGAACTTCCGGTCTAGTCGATGTTGTCATGCTAGTCCCGACAGGAATGAGAGTTTGGATGTAATCTATTACAATGTATCTAACATGCATAAAACACAACAGTTTGATGACAGTTAGGAAGACTAGCCTCTCTTGAAGTCGACGTCTTTGCCATCGCTTCTGATGTCACAGTCGGGCGCAGTGGAGTTCTCCACAAGTAGCGCACCCCACACTGCAGCCATTGCCGTCGTCGTGCGCGGCCACGAATCATTTGCAACAAATCGCCTGAACTATATAGGTGAAGATGAAAATTGGAACAAGGAAGATTGTGAGACGGGTTTCCAAAGAAAACTCCTCAATTTGCCGCCTACCCGCATGTTTTCGCTAACAAATAAAGGACACGAGAAGCCTGCAAGTGTGGTGGACGTTGCACCAAAATGTGTTGGGCGGTGTTTGTGCCCTTTGGTAATGTCTTGGTGGACAGAGACGGCGAACACCCGACTCCTCGCCCATCTTTTCGACTCTTTTTCCCGCGTTGACGTACGCTTCAGAGTCCTGGGCGTTACGCAAGCAGGATGAACATGCGACTTCCGTCGTGCAACGAAGGCAGGATGAACATGCGACTTCCGTCGTGCAACGAAGTAAAGAGAGAAGGATGCTCGAATGACTCGCTTCATCCAGGCAAAAGACGGCATACGGAGCTCCGAGCTACGTCGACAGTCGAAGATCAGAGACGTAGTCGTATGGGCCAAGTTGTCGAAGATCAGATGGGCCGGACACGTAATGCGGTTCCGTGACGACCGTTGGACGAGAGCCGTTATTGACTGGATTCCACGGGACGTCAGAAGAACACCAGGTCGCCCACCTTTGCGCTGGTCGGACTTCTTCGTCAAATCCCTGAACGATCGTTTCGATGCTCTTCGTATTTCTCGAGCGAGCAGGACCCACTGGTTTACCGCGGCACGCGACAGGGACCAGTGGAGACGCTACTGGCGCCCACTCGAGCAAATCGATGATCAATGGGACGACAGGTGACTGACAAGGAGTCCATCTCCGGATGTGCCAAGCTTTCGTGATGCCACTTTTACAGGATGTAGGGTCCCTTACTCGGAAACCATGATGAGCTCCCCTTCCATTTTTTCGGCAGCCATTTCTCCCATCAAAGAAGTGCCTAAAGAAAAAATGAAGTATGGTTTTCGCGAGTACCTATAAGGAACCCCACATCCTGTCAAAGTTGCATCACGAAAGCTTGGCACATCCAGAAACGGACTCCTTGTGAGACACGTGCGCTTGATGAAGAGGTTTATTGAATACTGTCGTGTCAGGGCACACACCCCGAGGCGGCCGAGCTGCTGGCTATTCCAAGCGCTTTCGAGGACTAACTCAGTTGAAAATGTACTGGTAACGAGGGTATTTCGCAATGCAGGCGCACGTCACTAGTTCCCCCACAACGGGATTAGCGAGCACTATTGTTGGAAACGCGATCGACGTCCGGCCGGAACACATCGACCGCGATGAGTCACTGAGCGGTAGCGACGCGTCCACCTGCTGTTCTAAAACTGGTTCCACTTCATGTGCTGACCGTTTTCTTGGTTCTATGTGGATAGGTTGTGCCCGTAGCAGAACTGTGGTACCTACAGTACTCAGCAGTCCTCAAATAGGTCAAATTGCTCGCTAATGTGTATTCTCGGAATTCTCCATGCTGCAATACCAGTCTGAATAAGTTTCTGTGAAAAAAAACATTCCTCTCTTCTCGGTGCATCCAACACCTTTTCTTCTCTATTTATGGCCGTAAACCAACCCCTATCAGGGTATAATCTATCTGTATGGCCGTTACACGATTGACCTACGCTATGGATATGCTTATAAAAATTGTTTTGAAAAATAGGCTAGGTGTCCACTGAAGGTTTACATTGAACAAAATGCAAAATCCAATACAACTGTGATCGCCGAAGCGACGAGGAAGCCGCGTCCTCAGCAGCAGCGTAAGGTAAGTTGTTGCACGTGTAGTTGCGTACGCACAACACGAACGACGCGCATCTGACCCAGCGTTTTACCATAAATTATGTTTTCTTCAAACATTCTACTAATTACGATGAAGGAATGTTTGTGTGCATCTCAGATTCGAACTTCTTTTATTTTTAACACAAGAAAAATAGATAAATGACTAATACTGTTACCATAGCCAAGCACGATTCTTCACCGAATCGCTGCCAATGAAATTAAATAGCCATGATATCTTTATCAGTCATTTATCTGTTTTTCTTTAGTAATAGTCAGAGTAAGTCGGAATCTGAAATGCACACGAACTTTCGGGTCACCTAAATACATTTTTATAGTCATGCTTATTTTACATTTTTTTCTAAAGTTAATATGTTCATTATTTCTTCACCTTTATAATTGGTGTTGAAGCGGTCCTCCAGAGCCAATATCAGCATTCTCTATAGCTCAGATGAGGGTCTTTGTGGTTGACAGGGGCTCCGCGTCGGCCAAGGCAAGAAGCATCATGTTTGCTTTGCGGACATTTTACAATCTTTTTTCAAAGTTATTATGACTGGGCGTCTTACCCTATTCTGCGAGCTTGACAGGGCCTCCGCGTCGGCCAAGGCAAAAAGCATCATGTTTGCTTTGCGGTTCGACTGGGCGTACCCTATTCTGCGAGCGTCAATGAAAATTCTGGCCAACTATACGACACTATGGGTACAGTCTGGTTTGGGTTACCAAGAAGATTTGGTTTATCATAGGATTAGTTTTCGAGAATTTAGCGCTCTGGAGCGAAGGCGATATTGTTAGAGCAATTTATTAGGTTAATAAAAGATCATTAATGGTAACGATGCTGTCCTCAAACGATTGGATCTTTTGCTCTCTCCTCGTGTTGCTATTAAATTTCCTAAGTCGCTATTCAATTGACTTTCTATTTCATTTTTTCTTTCTGAATTGTAGTGGTTCTGCCTCGATTTTTTGTCTTTCTTTTTGTTTTTCTAGTCCAGTTAATACGCGTACATGGTTTTTATGAACCACTATTTATTATCCGAGTCAGTTCGACAAGGTGAATACTATTTAACAAAGAGCCGGTGATACTTCCAACATGTTGATTATTCCATTTGTTTTGTATGCAACCACCGTTTTTACTTTTTTACATATTGTTGTTTTCCATAACAGAATTTCAATGAAAACATATTGAGCGGTGGATGGTTGGAAATGAAATTTTGCTTCGCGCTGTTCTCGCATACAACAACAGCTGTCGGTCTCGATACTGCAGTGTTATCTATTTCGGATTCGCTTTGCAAACTGTGTTATTTTTCATTTATTTGTTATTTGTCTATTTATTTCTATGACGCACACTCCAGTGTGCGTAGAAGCAACAATAAATTAAAGACAACAAAATAAATCAGAAAACACAAAAAAAGACACAAAACAGTCCTAGATTTAAACCTAACATTGAGCGAGCGGAGTATGCTTAATGCGCCAAAACCGATAGAGAAGCCAGTTTCTTGAAAGACTTTAATGAAAGTGGTGACCAGCCTTTAGCAGTGAATTTAGAAATAAAAAAGCATTTCAGCAGCAACAATGCATAGAAAAGAAGAGAAATAAGGATTCGTTCCGGAGCTATTCAAAAATCCTATTTTACAATGTCCTTCGAATGCTCTCGTAATTGTTTTTTTTATATTTTTTTACTTTTTTTTTGCTGATTTTCTGTTTTTTTTAATGAATGCCGTATACATTTGACTGGAATTGCTATTATGATGCTATTGGATTAGAATTTCTTCCCTGCTGAAATCACTTGAGTTGAGCCGTGTTCTCGTACTCGTTGGCTGTCGCTATGGTAATGCATACTCGAGTTGTTTTGTTACGCTTCTATTTGTTGTTAATTTTCTAGAATTTTCTAGATATCGAGTGCTACTGCACTGCGTGTCAGTGCCCGGCATGTGCGACTGCCTTCGACAGTTGTGGCTGTTAACGCAGAAGAACTTCATCCTAACTCGTCGCAACAAAATATGGACCGTGTTCGAGCTGATTCTGCCCATTATCTTTACTCTACCGATAGTTTTGCTTGTTGTCAAGGTATGCTTTCAGTGTCATATTTGCTAAAGTGCAGTGGTAAGAGGCGCTGCTGACACCCGCACCGTCGAGCGGTCGATCCCGGCCCGGGCTAATCGGAATTTCCATCCTTCGGAGTGGGGTAAATTGATATCAAAACTGTCTGGGAAGGTAAAGACACCGACTTGCTGTAGCGGCTGGCTCCTGCAAGTCATTGTATAAGCCAAAAACACATTCACCTTGCATCTACGATTTGAATGGAACACGAATGCGGTGGCGCCTCTTTAGGGACTGCTCAGCGGCATCAACCTTACCTTTCACCTTTACCTTACCAGGGTTCTATTCATTTTTCTTCGTTATGTGACAACGCTTTGCTTTCAGGGAGGTAATATACAACTGTCGCCGGGAAGATCTTTCGATGCCGTACCGATCACAGGTGCCGCGGCTGATATTGTTCATAATATCGGCTTTGTGGGCTCTATCCAGAAACGATGGTGTAACCGCGGAAATGTCTCAATTGCGTATTTGTAAGTTTAAAGAGTTCTTCATTTTCCGTCGCCTTTCCCTCTTTTTTTTTAGTAATTCCTATTCGTTTTCAATTCTCGTCTGCGATTTTTGTTTTGGACAACCTGGTCTGGTCTATTTGTCATTTCTATTTCATCTATTCTCATCTATTCTAGTAGCGTCCCGTTCGAGCTTGAATTCTTCTTTCTCCAACAGTATTTCGCAGTTTAGGGAGATCACAGACGTCTGCCTATCTAATCGGACGTCAGAGCTACATAGTCTCGGAAGGTGGAGGTTCAAGAAAGTTGTACATTACTACCTTTTTATGGGTCCTGGGCTTTTTCACTCTGGGTGCCTCAGTTCATTCCCAGTTATTATATTTGTGTTTCCAATGTCGTCAACATCTTCAATGGTCTCCACCCATCATGGAAGAATTCAAGCCCTTGGGAGAATGACGCTCCTCTCCCTCGTAGTCATTAAGCTCTTCGGTACGCTTTCTAATTCGACCAAGAATCGTAGGAACCTGGTGAGTCTACTTATTGGGGCCCCAACCGCTTTTCATATTAGCATCTTCATATTTCCAGTCAAATTTGGTACGATTTACCCGACCCCAGAAGGGTGAAAGTCTTGGCCCGGAGAAGATCGATCGCTTGACCGCGCGGGTGGAAGTAGGTCCCCTTAACATGGCACGATGCGCTTTTCTTCACCCTATTAGGCTATAGGGACATCCACTGCAAAGTTCATTTTTACACCCAAAATGCTTAGGGAAGCCTCAGAGCCCCCTTTCTGACCACGGATTTCAGTCACCTCATTTGGTTTCGAACAGCTGGACGGGATAACCTGCTCTGTATCAGTTTTTTTTTTATTTTTGCGTTTTTGTTTTTTTTTCGCCAAATTGTTGACCACTTGACCCTGCTACCTGTCCTGGCTCCTAACTACCTGGAGTGTTGTGCAATTTTGTCAACGCGCCAGGATCTCCAATATGACCTTATCAATTCCAATTTTTTGTTGATTTTTTGCACACCGTGGGTGGGTATCGCATCAAATCTCCGTTTTCAGTGGGAAAGAACGTGCCGATGCCGTGGATTCTATTCTGAAGGAAGTTACGGAGCGACTGTCGAGTAAAATCGTTACGGTAAAAGCGGTGAAAATGAGCGACGAAGACAGTATGCTTGATGCGCTGCGTACCGACGCACCTAATAACACCTTTTATGGGTGTGCCATTAATCAGTAAGTTATTATAAGAACAATAAGGTCAAATAGTAAGTTTTCGTAAGAGTTGGGCATTCCTATTTTCGCCAGGTACGCTGGTGGAGTGATTTTCGACCAGTTCAATACGAATACGGCAAAACTCAGCTATCGAATTCTGATTCCAACCGGATTCACTGACGATCCATGGCATTTGGACCAAGACTGGAATGATCCATTTGGAGTAAATAACGACTATAACAGGTGAGCAGTTCTCATTTGCAATCTGGTGAACACTGAAAAGCTGCGGATTCAGGATCCCGAAGTTCCCTCCGTATTGGTTGTCTGCTTTCCTCACTCTACAGTTTTCGATCGACTCGCTGTTCATCAATGTTGGTTTCTTTTTCATTGTTTCAACTATATGTATGGGGCGGTCCGTCACACTGCCATCTTGTCTCGGTCTAGAGCTCCATGTGGGGTGACCATATCGTCCTCGAAGTCTTGAGCACCGCTTCCTTGACCATCGATCCGCACGACGTCTTCTAGTTTGTTATTTATCATTATGCGTACGATGTGTTCCTTCAACAACAAAGTCTTCATCGTTAGTCATGGCAGTGTTCCCCGTAATTGGCAGATCAAGGGCCGTATGCTTGTCTCACCCGAGATTGCTGGGGCATGGGCGAGATCTCCCCGCGACGCCGTATGATTGGAGTCGGCCCGTGTGATCTGCGCTCTTACTCGCTGGATCCTCCCCTTGCCCTGCCTACTCAAGAGTTGGGGAGAGGCGAGCCTCAGTGATCCCACTTTTCTGGGACTGAGGAGCATCTGAGTTAAACAAATCACTGATTGCCCTCAAAACGCCCTCTGTTTGGGTAAATTTTGAACTCCTGCGAAATTTGGAGCTCTTGTGTTGTTGACATAATTGAAAGTGATCAAAATTGTCCGACTACTTGGACTCGTTACAACGAAGCTTCAAGAATGACTAACAAGTACTGCACGTAATGTCTTGAATATCGTTAATCAAAAATTCTAAACCTTTCAGACCCATTTACTCAGAATTTCCTACCACCCTAACATTTTCCTTTGTTTTCTTATCTGAATGTTGAACTCGTTTGCTTTTGAAAATTTTTTGTGTATAAAGGTAGGTAGATGACTTACCCGTCCATATTTAAAGTTTCCGAAGTTGTACGACACGTTGACAAGCTACTTCTGGCTCAGATTGTTCTTCCCGTAGCCTTTGTTTTTAGTTTTCTAGCAGGCATAATTTATTTATTTATTCTTGGGTGTCATTGCGACACAAAAGAACAATAAAACAGTTAAGAAGGCAAACCAATGAAATGAATAAACGTTAAAAGGAGGCGGAAATTTCAATATTCGTTGCCATTGTAACGCTGAGAGACTTTTTTGAGTGTTACTCGATGACTTAGTGGTTCCGGTGATCATCCTTTTTTTCGTTCAGTCTCGAACGTTCACTTTCAGGCCACTTCACCCGGATCCGAACCACCAGAGTTACGCCTGAGAAGGATCCCAGAAGCCACGTATAATCTAAACAGCGTGGCCGCTTTCCTAGGACTTTCGTCCTATGTTTGGGCCCTGTGCGCATTTGTGCTCGTCATACACACAGCGAGAGAAGTAGCAACTGAAAGGAGTACTGTAAAGGTGAATTGATGCTAATTAATTAGCTTTTGACGTCCTTAAGGTGATTATTCAGGATTTTCTCTCTGTTATGGGCTTATCGTCACCAGTTTTCTACCTTTCCCATGTTCTCTACGCTGCTGTGAAGTGCCTTTTTGTGTTCATCATTTGCTGCATTCCACTTAGCACTCAGTTGCAGGTCGGTTCCGCTCATGTATTCTGATGTTAATTACCTAATTAGTTGTCTTTTACTTCGAACTATTCATTTTCAGCCTGTAGATGTATCCTTGTTCTTTGTCGTTATCATATTGTACGGAATTGCCGCGGTTGTGTTCGCAGCTCTTGTTTCGTCACTTTTCAAGACTCCGAATTCTGCCCTCAAAGGTAAGTAATTCCCTAATTGGTATTGTAGTTACTTGACGGATTTGTGTGCAGTTCCACAGGTGACGACATAATTAATATACTGGTGTTTCCTTCAGATAGACAGAATTTGGATTTTCTGAGTGATTGGTTTTTTTCAGTAGTAATCGTGTTGTGGATGATTTTACTAGCGGCGCCGATGAAGGCTCCGCGTGTTGATCGTATTCTTCTTTGCACACTTTACTCTTTGAATCCAAACGCAGCCTTGTCTTATGCTTTGAAATCGTTCGAAGACTATATGAATCGAGGTATGAATTGTATTTAAACATTTGTTCCTTTTTTATCTACTTATCACGGCCGTAGGCTCCGCGTGTTGATCGAATTCTCCTTTGCACACTTTACTCTTTGAATCCAAACGCAGCCTTGTCTTATGCTTTGAAATCGTTCGAAGAATGATAGTTCCTTTTTATACTTATCACGGCCGTAAACGATAGCCGCTCGCGAGATTTTTATTTATTTATGTTGTAGACAGTAACCAAAACACAACAACTCGGATAGTAACAAAGAAAAAACAGAATGACATGACCGTAGATCAATGGGTAGATATTTGACAGAGATTGGACTGATCAGAAGGAGATCTATTAGCAAATCTTAAGCGAATGAGACAATGAGGAGGAGGAGTAGTTCAGCCCTGAAGACACCTCTGTTGATTTTGTTTTTGTCCTGATAGTGAACGGATAACCTCAAAAGGCAGATAAAAGATACTGGCGTTGATCAGTCCACTAAGAACGCGCCTCCACATTCGTGCGCAATTTATAATCGTAGAGGCATAGTGAGTGAGTGTTTCACATATACAATGTTTGTGGGGGCCAGCCGTAATACCAAGTCAGTGTCTTTACCTTCCTAGACAAGTCCGGTACCAATTTACCAACCCCAGAGGGAGAAAAGACTTGGTTAGCCCGAGCCGGCAACGATCGCTTGATCGTGCGAGAATCTGTAGCGCCTCTTACCACTGCACCGCGCGGACCCTTTGCAGTTGATAGCTTTCGAAAATTCAGGCCGCTCCTTGTCGTGGTCGAATATGTTTGAAGATGGCTCGTTCCATTTTACGGTGGGCCTGGCGTTGGTGATGCTGGTCGTTGATATCATCTGGATGAGCATTGCCACACTGCTGTTCGACAAGGCCTTCAGTGACAGCGATTTCACGTTTTTCAAAATGCCGTTTGGGAACCGTGTAAGTTTTGGCTTCTTAAAGCTGCGACTTTTCCCGTTTCTTTTGATTTTTTTCTACTTATTCCTCGTTTTTCTCATTATCTTTCTTTCTTCACTCCATCTATTTTTCGACTTGCACCGAGTTGAGGTTGAACCTTTTTTTATCAGCCGTTCTAGCTTCAAAGTCAAAGCATGAAAAATACTGGGTCAGATGAGAGTTGTTCAATTGAGAAAAGAATTGCTTACTTCTAAGCGCTTCTAGTTATTCGAGTGTTTTTTTTATTTCAAATACTTCAAGAATTCATTTTCTTTGTAGTACCTCGGCACGTCCTCTACTCGGCTAGAGGAGGACAATGGTCACAATGAGACTGACGAAGGGTTATTGAGAACACGTGCTGGTATTTCTGTGAATCGTTTGATAAAGGTGAGATTTTATCTTGTTTTTTTTGTTTTTTGATAATCTGAAGAGGTCACAATTAAAGTGCGGTTTTTGAACGTAATAAATTTTTATCCAAAATGGATAGTGGTGATAACTTTCATGACTGGTTCTTATTGTTAAGGTGTGGGCATCGACCGGAGAGCGTGCTGTTGACGAAATGTCAATGGAAGCCTACGTTGGGCAGGTACTACTTTCCAGTGATTTCTGCTTTACCAGTTACCTTTGTTTCCTTCTAAATCTTCCTCCTTAGGTTACGGTACTTCTCGGGCATAATGGAGCAGGTAAAAGTACAACCTTCTCGGTGATCTCTGGGATCACAGCTCCAACAGCAGGTTTGTATTCTAGAAAAAAAGAATTTTAGAGAAAATTTCGGATTTAAAAAACATCCACGTTTTCTATGACTAACCCTCGACCTTCAGGAAGTGTTTCAATCTACGATATGGATATCCAGAAAGATAAATCCTTGTGCCGCAAACGTATCGGACTATGCCCTCAGGCTAATGCTCTCTTCGATAAGTTGAGTGTTGACGAACATCTGTGGTTCGTACATGGACTGAAAGGAGCTTCTGGGTCGTACAAAGCCGAAGCCGAGCAGCTTCTCGGTCAGCTTAAGTTGGACGAGAAATCTGACGAGGTGAATGATTGGCAGCTCAGCGTCAAATTGATTCTTTTCTTTGAATCCATTTTCTTTTTAGTTTGAAACTTACCTGGAAATGTATATGCGCTGTCAAATATAAGATTTAGCTTGCAATGAACCTGTCCGGAGGTCAAAAGCGGAAATTATGCGTGTCGATGGCTATCATCGGGAAAAGCGCTGTGATACTGCTCGATGAACCAACGGCTGGCATGGATCCGGGCGCGAGAAGAGACGTTGAATCGCTGCTGGAATCGATAAAGGTGGATCGGTCAGTTGGATGGTTTTGCTTTGACTCTTTATCTATTTATTTATTTATTCATTTATTAAGCCACACATAGACACGCCGGCAGTAAAGTAGTGCTTACTATTATATTGAAGATAAACTATGGTCTCATTGAAAATGATTGGTGCCACAAACGACCAATAAGCCAAAGTGGTTGAAAGAAGTAGACCTTGGAAGGGTTTACTACCTTTCCAAGTTCTGATTTCTTTCAGGGAGGGTTAGCAGGCTAACGATCCAAATAATTATATAAACGTAAAGGGTAAAAGTATCGGAATTGATCAGTTTCTTAGGAACGCGGCGCCGCATTTGAGTTGAATTTATAATGGAATTGTAAAGACACGGTAAATGCGTTTTCGGCCTATGAAATGGGGCCGGCCGCTTCACCAAGCCAGTGTCTTTACCTTCCCAGGCAAATATGGTACCAATTTGTCCGACCCCGGAGTGATGGAAGGCTTGGGTAGCTCGGGCGGGGATTGATCGCTCGACTGTGCAGGTGTCAGTGGCGCCTCTTACCACTGTCCAGCGTGCGCCCTCAGAATCATTTAGTCAATAATGTAAGCATACACTATTAGAGCAATGCCTCGGTGATGATGCGAGTGCATTTTCTGCTCATAAAAAGTGCAATTAACCAAGCAACTCGATTGAAGCATATTTAAATGAGATGCTCATTGATTCTAAAAATGACACTTAGAAAAGTTTAAAAAATCTAGCAAAAATTTGAGAATACCAATTCATTTTCCATTCAGAACTGTCCTGCTCACAACCCACTACATGGATGAAGCCGAACTGCTCGGCGATCGAGTCGCGATCATGGCGAAAGGTCGCGTCTATTGCTGTGGGACACCACAATTTTTGAAGAAGCGGTATGTATCAACAAATAAGCTTATCAGTTTTATTTTCTCTATATTTTGAAACAGTCATTTTTCTATTTGGTCTTAAGATTTGGAACTGGCTATGTGATGACGGTAGTGGCCGTGGAAAACGCGAATGTTCAAGACGTTGCCAACAATCTAGCTCGTGTCGCTGCCAAATATGTTCTTGGCGCGGAGAGAGGAAATGTGCACGGAAAGCAGTTTGAAATTATTCTACCGAAGGAGCACCAGGAAAAGTTAGTGATTACTATCATTTGGTTAGACTTTTACCCACTTCACCGATTCTTTGTAGAAATCGACCCGCTCATTGGTTTGTGTTTTTCAGTTTCCCTCAACTGTTTGAGCATCTGGAGAAATCTAGAGACACATTGAAGATTTCAAGTTTTGGTTTATCACTGAACACTCTGGAGCAGGTACAGCTTATTTTCACACTGAATTACTCTCATACTGCAGGTTTTACTGAACAAGGGCACAAAGTTATGTCTTGTTAAGGTTTTCCTCAAAGTGGCCGAAAATACCGACCCAACGAGCATGATCGATTTTGTGGATGCGAGTATCAGCCGAAGTGAGGAGTTGGTTCAAGCGCAGCAAGGTTGGTATTTGACTTTTGATTGTTTACCTGCTCGACTCAAAAAAAATTTTTCTATTTATAGTTCATCGACTTGATCGTTGTCCGCTATTCTTTGCCCAACTCCGCGCTCTTTTCACTAAAAGGATTCTCTATTGCCTACGGAACTGGCCGCAGCTTGTGACACAATTCTTGATCCCAATTGGGATATTGATATTGATATCTTATCTCTCCGGAATGAGCAAGAAGCTGAATGCAGATCAAGGTAGGTGATGTCAGGTATATAAGCTGCAGTTTCAAAGTACGCAATGGTGCTGGTGCTCCTGGTTCAAGATTCATGAAAGTATACTAATTATGAACTCCGACACACTCCGAATAGCGTGCAAGTCCTGATTCAGCAAAACGCGTTGGGGTTTACCGAGGGGTTGTTTTCGATGTATAAACATTTAACTCGCTGCGTGAGGTATTTCACACCCCAAATTAACCCCCGAATAAGCCTCATCGCTCGCGTTCGTAAAGCCTTGTCTGTGCACCATTCGGACTATGTTTTGCAGTTGGTATAGGATTCATGAATCTCGACTGAGGCTATCATTGCTGTATTTCTTGGAGTACCTTTCTCTCCGGAAGCGTTCTTTGAACGTTGTTAGCTAGCAAATCTTCGTATATTTGCCTCAAATGTTTTTTTTAAATTTTTTGGAATTATAAATAGCACCGCATATGCTGTTTTGAAAACCATTCCAGTGGATCCTCATTGAGACCCATTCTGAAGTGACTTTTTTCACAATTTCGTAGTCAGATAAGTGCCATATTTTTTGATATTTAGAAAGAACTTACTCGCTCGCAACCTTTGGTCCCGCGCGTATCCCACTGAAAGTGGTGCAGTCAAGCCGGGTTGCCGAGAAATATCTGGAGATGGTTTCGAGAGCTCCTGGAGCAGTGGTGAGTACAACTTTCATAAGTGGGTTGGTTAATTGCTTCATTTGTGGCTGATGCTATACCCAGCGCATTCGTTTACACCACTATACCCATCCTTTTTTATGTTTACCAAAACGGCCTTGGTTTATTTTCAGGTGAGCAGCACCGCATATGCTGTTTTGAAAACCATTCCAGTGGATCCTTCATTTGACTTTTTTCACAATTTCGTAGTCAGATAAGTGCCATATTTTTCGATATTTAGACTCGCTCGCAACCTTTGGTCCCGCGCGTATCCCACTGAAAGACGGGTTGCCGAGAAATATCTGGAGATGGTTTCGACCGATAAGTGGGTTGGTTAATTGCTTCATTTGTGGCACAGGCTATACCCAGCACATTCGTTTACACCACTATACCCATTATTTTTATTTGATTTTTACAAAAATGGCCTTGGTGTGTTTTCAGGTGAGCAGTCTTGGAATGAGTGACAACCTGACCGAATGGGTGGAGCACTTGCCAAAACAACTACCAGCACCTGGATTAGGCGCGGTTTTCGAAGAAAACGGAACAGAGCTGTTGTTCAGCTCCAGAGCTTATCATTCCCTGCCGACATCACTGAATATTTTCGATAATGCCCGACTGATGACAACAGGTAGTGACCTACTACGTCAATTTTTGTCGAAACATTCGTTCAACTTCCCGTTTTTATAGTTCCGGATGGTTCGATAGAAGTCGGACTGCATGCGTACACTCCGCATGTCACATCAAGCGGAGGCGCGATGCGTTTCCTCTCCGCCGGGGCCGTTGATGCGCTGTTGGGACCGTTCCTTGTGGTGGCACTGGCTCTTCTTACGTCGCCGTTTGTGATGCCGCTTGTAGAAGAGCGCGTGAGCAAGTTTGCGCACCAGGTCTGTGTTAATCGTGTTTTCGTTGTATTTTTCGCTTGTTTTTTTTCAGGCAATATTTTTTCAGCAAACTCTGACAGGCATATCTCCTATCGTATTTTGGGCAACATCGTTCTTTTTCGACTTTGTACTGTATTGCATAGGATGCTGCTGTATCCTATTGATTTTCAGTGTCAGCGGATGGATGGATGGATATTTGGGATTGTAAGTGTAATAGTTGCTCTTTTGATGTTTTTATAGCCCTAAGCTAAGAATTTGTAAAGGATTTGAGACATCACCACATCCCGTTTACATTTCTGAGTCCGAAATATGAAGGATAAACTCAGAAATGAACCCCGAAATGAATCCTAAATAGCGCTCAAACCGTGATTCATTAACGTGCGCAGCGGAGTTTATGCCGTGTTTTCGGGTTGTATGACGTCAGACGCAACTTATAAGAGCTTCAAGTGTCCGGATGCCACAAACGTGGCTCAAATTCGGAGTCGGCATAGTGGTCCGGGTTTTTTCCAGGTTTATTAGGGTCTGTGTGCCGTTACTAGTGTGAGGTCTCCGAGCCCTCGCTACGTTAGTGAGGTGTGTTGGACGGAATCAATCAGAATAAACCCTAGATAGGCTTGATAAATTTCGGAATTCACGGGCCATTCGAGCTATTCCAAACCTCGTCGTACTAATGAGTTGTGTTAGGTCCATATAAACCCCTAATAAACTCGGAGTAATCTCTGATGCGCACGTTGATGAATCAAGGTTGCACGTCATCTGGGGTTTATGTTCGGGTCAATTTCGAGTATACAGGCATGAATCCTAGGCCTCAATAAAGTCCATTACTTTCAGCGTTGTGTTGTTATTTATTCTCTACTTCTGGTCCTGTGTACCGTTCATCTACGCCGTATCATTCATGTTCCGTTCGCCCTCAAAGGCTAACGTTCTGCTAATAATGTGGCAATTCCTGGCTGCTATCGGTGCTATGTTGGTCATTTTCATCATAAGCACCCTAGCACTCATTGATGCGACAATGAGCGAAGTGATCAGGGTTCGTTTGAATTTTTTATCAATTTTTCTCAATCTGTGCTCTTAATTTTTTTCACAGTTCTTGTTATCATTCCTTTGCGTTTTAGTCCATACTACTCTGCTTGTTACCGTCGTTCGCTTTCGGTAACGCTGTGATGACGGTCGGCACGTCGTCAGCGGAGAAACTCCCGCCACATATGTTGTGGAATTGGAATTTGATTGGTCAGCGTAGATTGAAGCCTTACTATGATTGAAAAATTGAAAAGAATTTTTAGGTAAAAATGTGACGTTCATGTTGATATTTGGCTGCTTCTCTTCGCTGCTGTTCGTGCTATTCCAATTCAAAATTGTTCGATTCCGTTGGCATCAACTCTGGGATCTGCGATATGGTCGAGGGAACTACGGAAGGGTAGGTTCTTCTCTCACCAGACCAAAAGACCAAAACATCCTGAGTAAGCCATTAATTTGAATAAGAGAAGGTATGGGCACAGTTGGATGTACTTCGATCGTCGTACCCTGGGCATCTGGGGCTGCATCTAGTGAAGTGTACTGAACAACACAGATTTAACATAAATTTGCTGAGTTCTTACGTGATACAGTGGTAAAAGGCGCCACTGTCACGCGCACGGTTGAGCGACCGATCCCACATACGAGCTAACCAAGCTTCGATCCCTCCGTGGTCGGCTAAATTGGTACCAGCTTGCGTCCTTATTGTTAGGGATCGTCCTCAGATAACATCGGCATCTTTATCTCTCCTTTTTACTTTACTGAGTTGTTAGCTGCCTTGTTATAATCCTACCAATATGATGCACCGAAGTAAGGAGTGGGTTGTGATTTTTTCATCAAATGCATTGTATTATTACACTAATACATAATAATGTAAGGCAGCATAAATACAGTTCTTTTCCTTCCATCTACTACTTCCTCACGTAAATCGAGCATTTAAGGTCGGAACAGACGAGGAAGATAAGGCCGTAGTTGAGGAACGGACATACGTGCGGGAGTTTGGCGACGACCTCGCATTGGAAGTCAGGGTGAGCCTTTCCATTTTTCAATTCGATATTGGACGAACGTCTACAGACACTGAACTCCTCTTTCTGTTCTTGGGACATTGTTCCTAATTTTTCTGGCTTGCAGTCCTCACCTGTGATTCTCCATTTGTTTTATTTACTTAGCATTTCCAACCACTGCTATTTCATACTCATTTTCCATAATTTGTTTTCTTCTGCGATGATTGGCAAGTGAAAAATGTTGGATTGGGTAGCATTATACCCACCGCACCCAGATGGACTTCCTATGTTGTTTTTGCATTTTCACGTCGTATCAGCTGCGGTTGGGTTTACTGGAAAGTGTGCAGTTGTGAAGGGCAATCTGTATATTTCTAGAATCACTTCGAGGGCGCGCGCAATAGGGTGGTAAGAGGCGCTGCCGACACCCGCAGGTTGAGCCATCGATCCCAGCCCGGGTTAACAAAGCTTTCCATCCCTCTAGGTCGGGTAAGTGGGCTTGTTTGGGAAGATAAAAACACTGATATGGTGTAGCGGCCTGCCCCCGCAAGTCAAAAACGTGTTGACCACATCCCTACGATTCTGAGTGGTAGACGAGTCCATGGCGCGTCCTCAAGGAACTGAGAAACATCAACATCTTCACCTTCGCCTTTCCATGTTCATTTCATTGGGGTATTGATAGAACCTCGTTTATTAGTATCATTTGGGCTGGAAAATGGGGAGGTAGTGGAAAAAGATCCACACATCTGATATTTCAACTAGGATGGCCCATGATTCTTCTCGCTTCTAGGACCTCTGTAAGATGTATGGACGTCTAAGAGCTCTAGATGGCCTGACGATGGGAGTGCGAAATCGGGAATGCTTCGGATTGCTCGGAGTTAACGGAGCCGGAAAGACGACCACGTTCGACATCATCACCGGACAGTCGTTTGCCACCTCAGGCACCGCGCGTATCGATAGAAGAGACGTGACGGAGCAAATCGTATGTCTCGTTATGTCATTAGTTTATTTTCCGGCACCTTTTTATGCAAACATGCGCCACTGTTCTTTTTTAGCCCATAGGATACTGCCCACAATTTGATGCTCTGTTGCTGGATCTGACAGGAAGGGAAACTCTAGAAGTCAGTGTTGTTTTGCTCATTGTTTTTTACCGGTTTTTCTCCATATCTGATCTGGTACCAGGTGGGGCGCTGTCATCGTTATGCGACTTTCAGATATTAGCCCGCATGCACGGTTTTCCACAACCGGAGGACATGGCCGACCTTGTTCTTCGGAACGTTGGTATGGTAGACCACGCGGACAAGTTGGTGCGGTATTACAGGTATGCAAAGGTTTCTCTCAATTAAACATTCTTGTCACTCGACAGTCCACTTGAAGTCAAGGAGCTGAGTGTAAATTTCAAAAATGTGGAGAAAATCTTCTCCTTCCTTTCTTATCAAGTTTTCTAGTATACTTCTGATCTTTCCACAATAATGTTTGGCAATCATTTCTTTGTTGGTTTGTCAATTAGACTGTTAGCTATTATTTATCATATTAGTAGTATACTATTTAAAGTAAATTTTATGGTTTTTATTTGCAGTGGTGGTCAGCGACGAAAGATCAGCGTCGGTCTAGCTTTACTAGCTCCAACGCGAATCATCATTTTGGATGAGCCAACCGCTGGGATAGATCCTAAGGTATTAAGGATATTTTTTCATGTTGTTTCAGATTTGAACTTTGTGTTGTGCCGCTGACGTGGAGTCGGTTTACAATTGCTGCTGCCAATTTTTTTCATTTGCAAAAACTATTTCCAGGCCCGACGTGAAATTTGGGAGGTGCTGTCTATAATGCGCGACAGCTCGCAGTCAGCTCTTCTGCTAACGTCGCACAGCATGGATGAGTGCGAAGCTTTGTGTAGCCGAGTCGCGATCCTTCGGAAAGGGCGGCTAATTGCCATAGGCACTAGCCAGCAGTTGAAGTCAAGGTATGCCTTTCTGTTCATCTTTCGCTGCCGCTTTTTAAAGAACCGGACTGCAAAAGATCATCATATCATCCTCCCTTACCAACTCACTCCTTGAAAAAGAAAGCTGGGCTCGGATTTACGGCGGGTATCGGCGCTATATACCTGAAATATACCCCGAACGACGCGCAAACCGATATTCGTAAACGCACGCCGCAGTTTAGACGGGGGGGGGGGCGTATGCTCTTCTCTCCCGGCCGGGCGATGGGCGCCCTTCGCCCGGCCGGGTTATGACGAATAGACACAACTTAGTGTGTCTATTCACCATCACCCTGACGGCGAAGGGCGCCCATCGCCCGGCCGGTAGAGACGAGCATACGGCCCGGGGTTTAGGAGGGGTCTCCGACACCTCGCGATGAGGCAGGGTTTCGGAGACCTCGACGCGGGACCTTTGTCTACTTATCCTAAACTTCCCATGTTAAACGCAATCTCTCAACAACTCTGCCGTCTGGTTCTGGCCGAACCGCAACGCTGGAGCATTTCTTCGATGAGGCAGGGTTTCGGAGACCTCGACGCGGGACCTTTGTCTACTTATCCTAAACTTCCCATGTTAAACGCAATCTCTCAACAACTCTGCCGTCTGGTTCTGGCCGAACCGCAACGCTGGAGCATTTCTTCTAGCTGCGCCGCGGTTCTAAGCTAGAGCCAGACGGCGGAGACGATGATATGCCCGTAGTGAGTGCGATTGTTTCAGTTGCGCCATAAGCTGTAGAGGTTTCCGAAACCTCGTTCCTCACGTAAGAGAAATGGCCGCAAATTCGCGGTATCGAATGGGTATAGCGCCGACGAGGTATCGAAGACCGCTTGTTGCGTTCATGAATCCGGGTCCTGCTGTGAGCTACGCGAAAGTCTTGAGGTTGCCGTAGCGGAGTTATTTTCCACTTGATCTGGAAATTCACTTGATTTTCTGATCTTGTCACTTCTTTAGAATCCATCCCCTTTGAGGCGTTTGTGCATTTCTGAAAACTTGTTACGGACGCTTTAAAGTATTTACTAAGAGGGGATAAGGAGAGGTGATGGTCGTTTAGATTTGTTAATTGGACCGCAATTCATAGGTAAGGGAAGTTCTGGAATTGGGTACAACATATCTCCCAGCTGTGAAATAGTAAGATCGCAATTTGATAGCCTAATCAGATCATACCTAATTTACAGCTTGACAGAGATGAAAACAAGTCTTTCTCCAGGTTCGGAAACAGCTATACAATATCGATGGTTGCGCCGGGATTAGAAAACCGTGACGCTGTTATCGATGGGGTGAGGCAAGCGTTCCCGAGAGCAATTCTGAAGACACCGAAGGAAAGCTTGACTTTAAGCTTGAAGTGGCAGGTACTTTTTTGGTGTTTCTTGTCTTTGTATTGGTCCTCTGCTTAGCTTCCTTATTTCAAAAGCTATGTAGCATGTTTAGTTAAGTGTTTTGTTGTTAAATCGATCGATTGTAAAATATTCCGAAGGTGATTCGCATGGAGACGTGACGTGACGGTAAGAGGCGCTACTGATACCCACTCGGTCAAGCGATCGATCCTTGATCACGCTCACTAAGCCTTCAAAACGGTATCGGGTAAATTAAGCCAGGCTTGTCTGAGAAGGTCAAGGCACCGACTGGAGCAGAGGGTGACTCCTGCAAGTCATTGTATACACCAAAGGCCTTTGGTATACTTCCGTTGTCCGTCGCGGGGGGTGCTGCGCAACTGTTACTCGTCGCAGTGAATGGCGGTCGGCGTGGCAGTTGTCCGCTGCCACGCCTCCCGTCTGCGATCGACAACGACGGCCGGCGACGGGGCTATGTTATAGTCCCGTCATCGATCGCCGACGGTCTGCGATGAGATCCCATCGCCGGCCGTCGCAGGCCGTCGTAGCGCAGAGCGCTGCGACGGGCAGCGACGGGCATGGACCATTGATGGGTTTTATAAATATTTTGTGTTTGTTTCCCACTTTTTTGCACGTTTGATTCTTCTATTGCACTTTTTTGTCTTTGTTCTTGTTTTAGGTCAGTGTCTGCTAAAATTATGTTATTTTGAGGCTTTCTTTTGCTGTTTCTTTTTCTCCTCAACTTAGTCTTTAAAACTTAAAAAATAAATAGAAGATTGAATACAGTCTAATTTAAATTTTTTAAAATCCAATTCAAATTTAAATTCAAAAAAATTGCATTTCATTCAAATTTGTAAATTCAAAATTGAATTGAAGGAGAAAATTGAGCTGAAGTGAATCTAAATCTATTTCTCAATCGTTTTTTTTTTCAATTTAACTGAAGAGAAAAAGAAACAGAGTCCCGAATCAACGAAAGAAAGCTTCAAAGTCACACTATGCTAGCGACATCGACATAAAACAGGGGAACGTTCGAAAAATCACAACAGAAGGATCAGAAATACAAATAAAATCATAAATAAGCACCGCCTTGCGGGCTTTCTGAGGTGCGGACCACGAATTCGGCATCCGTCTTTTGAATTGGGACTGGAGACCACCCCTACTACTTGCAGAAGCAATGTGGGTGATGCAGGTAGTACCACCGATTTGGTTGAAATTTCGTCTAGGGCGGTAATTGTACATGGTGGTAGCAGTTCTGAAGGTGGGTTTTCGAGTTTCGGCCAAGGATCATCCATTTTCTCAAATTGGGTGGTCGGGTCCTGGCAACGGTTCGATGCGAGAAAGTGCTCCCCAATGTGAAAAGGATCGCCAGTTGTCGGTGGCCGTCGTTGGCCGTCGCGGGCCCTTGGTATACTCCCGCCGGCTATCGCCGTCGGTCGCCGTCGATCGCTGTCGCCGCGCATGCGACCGACGGCGATGGCCGACGGGAGTATACCAAGGGCCAAACGCATTCACTATGCCTCTTCGATTATGAACGGAAGGCGAATGGGACGGCACTTCCGTAGGGGACCGATCAACGCCGATATCCTTACCTTCACCTTACAATTTCACACGAATCGTGGTTTGCCATTCGATTGGAAAGCTCTCACCACTACCACGAGTTTGTACAGTCTCGAGAAGCCGGTCAGCTGTTTAAACTCCACGTATGAATCACTTGATAGACAGATACAAGGATGACGCAGAGAAGACGAAATGATTCATCGCGAAGATTCTCAGCGCCTGGTGCAAATATGATGACATTAATTCTCACTTCATATCGTCAAGAGCCACAATTTTATGCACTTTTCGAATGTTTGTCGATCCATTTGAATCGTGGCCCTGCTGCATCGGCAAAAGCGCTTCAGGGTATTTGTTGGAGGCATTTATAAGAGGAGACAAACAAGCCATCACGATCTGAAGTTATCCGAGAAAAAAGTTTGAAATCGGTTAGCACTTATTGGATTGTGAAGCTGTTGGTGATGGTGTCTTCTAGTGGTCTTTTTTCTGTTAGTGGTCTACCGATGAACCGGTGTTTACCCATAAAATTACTTCGTAAATTTACGGGCCTGTTAAGGGCGCATTCAGAGCTTTACTGCCGCAGTAAAGTAAAATTAGCAGCAAAAGGGGGGATGAGCGCACCCCACATCCGTTTTCGGCAGCAAATCCACTGCCGCAGCAAGGAATGTCCCGTGACATTTCTTGCTGCGGCGGCGCTGCGGCAGTGCTGCCGCAGTAAAACTCTGAAAGCGGGTGCAGCGCTGCCGCTACTGCGCAGCTGACGCGCGCGTCACTGGTCCCTATCCTTCATCATTACTGCGGCAGCAACGCAGTGGAGTCTGAGTGGGCCTTAATCCGTACGTGCTGCTGGGTGAAATCTGGCTAGATGACAGGCAGAGAATACCTCAAACGTCGGTTCCATTTATGAATCTTGGTCTTGTTCTTTCTGAAAGGCAGCACCATTCGTACCAGAAGAGGTCTTCTAAATTGTAAAGTTGGAACGGAAACCAAATCGATTTCATAGTTCAACCATATTCCTTTCCCTTTCCAGATCCCAAAATCCGAAACAGATCGATGGTCAACTCTGTTCCGTGACGTGCAGACGTTGGCCCGATCACTAGGAGTGGTGGATTTCTGTGTGACGCAGTCCTCACTCGAGGAGACGTTCCTCCGCCTCTCATTAGAGGACGAGGAGGAAGAGGAGTCGAGAACCGCTAGTCGGTGACTGTAAGATTCAAATAGCATGCTTTTTTTACTACGCAGTGCTCTAAGAGCTTTACAACAATATTGACCACTATTTTGCATATTTTAAACTTTAGTTGTTGTTTCCTTCGTACGTCGTTTAGTGCTAGTCTTCCCAAGTATTAATTTTACAATTTGCTTTTTCCTTACACTAATGTCCCATCCCTGTCGAGATTTGCCAGTCCTTTGTATATTCAAACTTCCTGGGTCCCCCACTTGTTCTCCCTTAGAGTAGATTGCTATACACTGTACAATTTATTGGAGAAACTCCTGAAATCACTTCCAAAAGATTAAGCGGGGATTCAGAGAACGAACTTAAATGGACCTCGGATTCTATCGCATAAATGCCCCTGAGCTTATTACCTTGTCTTTCAAACTACTGGTGTGAATGTTGCAGTGTGGTGAAGCGCTCTACAGATGCGAATTTTAGAGTTGCCTGAAATGTCTGCGAGGGAAGAGGTCCGGTAGAAATACTTTAAGGGAAAGTAGGAAGTTTGAATTTCGTTTCTAACATCTTGTGAGGGTGGGGTTTCCTCTCAGTATTTTCTTAACATCCATTGGCGCTATAATATGATATCTGAACAGTGAATGAGGGATCATCCGCATTCTACTGAGGCATTAATTTCTGAGAGGAGCAGTAATGGGGAATATAGTCGTATTTCCGCATTGATGACGTCACTTCGCGGCACTACTGCTGAGAAACGGTAATTTTCACGTTAGGACCAGCAGTGACGTCAACACACCATTTTTTCGGCATCTCAATGACCCTTCCCTCATCATTTCACGCTTTGTCAGAAAATAACTTCTTCATGACAGTGATGACCCGGTCCACCAATATAGTTCCTAGGTACTGTAAACCGAGTTGTAGCCTGTTCGACTGTACGACAATTTCCTGGAAATTTTGTACATTTTAAGGACGCGAACTCGTTGTAGAATTCGTTTCTGCCGTTCCACCCATTTTTTTCGAAAATCTTAGAGTTTCTTTGCCAATTGTGTATTAAAAATTCTTTCACTTCGCTTAGCTCGCAATGCGCCTACTGTGTTCCTGAATTCTGTACGTTGTGCTGTACACTCATTCCGTCTTCACGCATTCACTCCGAGCGAAGCATAAGGTTCCGCAACGAGGGTACGATATAAGCATGTCATTGATGATATGATATTGAATACCGGTCCAATTGTAAACATACTATCTCGATTTCGCGTGAGTTCGCTAATGTTTTCCATATTTATTAGCTGTTTATTTAGACATACATGTGATCTATAAATCTAATAAACTATCTCTCGTATGAAATACAAGTGACTTTTTAGTTGGTGTTGAGTAATTCGTAGAGAGTCAGAAAACTGTTTCAAGGGCCACCTGTCTCATCTGTTGCCCCGTTGATCATCAATTTGCTCAAGTAAATCGGCGTTGGAAAGATCTCCAACTATCCGCCTTGTGTGCCAAGGTAGACCAGTGGGCTCTGCTAGTTCAATGGACGTGGGGAGCATCCAATTTTTCGTCCGGGGATTTGACGAAAAAATCCGAACATTGCAAAGCTGGGCGACCCGATGTTCTTCTGACCCCGATCACTAACAGCTCTCGTCCTACGGTCGTCACCAAATCGCGTTACGTGTTCACCCTACATGGTCTTCGACAACTTGGCCCATTCGACTGCATCTCTGATCTTCGACTGTCGACGTAGCTCGGAGCTCCGTAGGCCGTCTCTCGCCTGGATGAAGCGAGTCACTCCCAGCATCCTTCTCTCTATACTTCGTTGCGCAACGCAAATCGCATGTTCATTCTGCTTGCGTAACGCCCAGGACTCTGCAGTGTACGCAAAGAAAAGATGGGCGCGGCGTCGGGTGTTCTTCGTCTTCCTCACTACTTCATTAACTCTATATCAAATAGTCGAATGATACAAATGATGCACTGGACTATGTGATTCTTCTTAAGCATATAAAACACCTCTACAATATCGTAAGCGTTTCCAATGGAACAAGGAAAAAGAAATCAATTCAAAAGCTCACACGATTTATTCTTTGTCACGAATCTAGTTTAACATACAGTGCACACAATGTTAATAGCATCGTGAAATGGCTCAATCGGTTGCCGTCACTGGTAGGGAGATTACAGTAATCTGAACTGCAGCAGGTGTTCGTACATTGAATATTGTTCAATCC
This sequence comes from Nippostrongylus brasiliensis, assembly GCA_030553155.1. NCBI lineage: Eukaryota > Metazoa > Nematoda > Chromadorea > Rhabditida > Heligmosomidae > Nippostrongylus > Nippostrongylus brasiliensis. The sequence continues at coordinate 33,239,097 of CP130734.1, forward strand.
AACGGAATTTGTACTGCCGTCTTTCTGAAAACATAATTTACCACTTATTTCAACAAAGTTAGCAAACACAAGAAGAGACTGTAGGTAAACGCTCACAACATGAAAACATCACATATTTAATAGATCTTTCGCCTGAGGATGGGACGAAAGACTTACCGAACAAGTGATAATCTCCATTCCACTCCCGGACATGGTACGATCACACAAGAAGTTCCTCGTTGTAATACCTCCAAGTTCCCATTCCTGCCTGAAATTCTCGAAGTACAGAGAAACACTTTGATTTTGTAGACAGTGAGCTTTCTTATCGTAAAACATACTTTACACAGTAGCTCACTGCCGGGCATTCAGCTAATCCGACGGTTTCCCTTTGGAGAACGCCATTCTGTACGATTTGTTCACCTGGAACACAAAAAATGAAAACACGAATCATATTTCACCCACATATGCACATGAATAGATTTTGCCACATGGGACACCAATTGTTGTCCCACTTTCGAAGCAATCAATAATCGTAACGGCGCAAGTAGTGATTAATTCCATACTAGTGGACCAGATGATATCGGCTCTTGCAGTAAACAACGTATGAAACTTTGGAATCGATTTCGATTGAGAGATCAGAATTACTTCCATTGATAATTTGAAATGCAGAAAATCGATTCCAAAACTCAACTTAAACAATCATACACTCTAATTTTCCCGTAAGAATCTCATTACCAATCGGTCGACTTTCGCTTCATTTTCTTTTTTTTTTCATTCGGGCTTTCTTGTTGATTAATGGATTTCAGAACGTCCATGGAAAGGCGTAAAATAAATAGATAAGTAAATAAATACATAAAAGAGAGCGTTCACAAAAGGTTCCGTTGTGGAAATACGATTCCACCCTAACCGAGCAACTGTACCTACCCTTCAAGGCTTGAATCGCCTGGTAGCCAACGTAAAAAATCAGTTGGAAAAACCGCAGAAAGGCGGAGTAGCGGAGGAACAATTGTTGTAAAATACATTAATCCAATAGCTAAAATCTTACCCACATAGCAGCGAATAGCAGTCGACAGCGATAGGGAGCAAAACAGCAGGGCCAACGAAGTGATCATATGAGCCTTGCAGAGTGAAAGTCTCGAAAATGATAGACACTCCGTCCCATCTTCACCGACTCCTTATAAAGCACATCGACACGTGAACTGCCTGCAATATTGGGAGAAAGGATAACCGTGCCGAAGCTGTCTTGAATCATCGCATCAAAGAAGGCTGTGTCAACACATGCCTTGACAGAAATTCCAGTAGATAGAAGAGACGGATGACTACGCAGCTGCAAGGAGTGGATGCTTCACAAAGCAAAAACAACACAAAGACGTAACATATTGGAACGAGACTCTTCTTTTACTTTCTTTGAATTGCTGCGCGACACAAAAAAGGAAGAGTTTCACATTCGAACCATTTCTCCAATTTCAGAGGAAAAACTCGAACACGAAATAGCACAGATCAGCGCCAAATAAAGCATTTCCAGCCATTTGAAGAGGAGGAAGTCCGGAGCAGCGGACTTTCTCCTAGACCGCACCTTCAGCGGAAGGGTTTCCTTTCTCATCGCAAATTTCGGTGATTCTAGGTCATATCAAGAAAGCTTCTAATTACAAAAGACGGGCTGCCAAGTCACGAACATGCTCAGACATCCTCTATTGCAAATAAAGAAGTTTGGAAAGACATATAAAACTTAATTGATAAATGAAAAGAAAACCTCGAAACTTACTTCTACCCGCACATCTCATGCAGATCTTCGGGTCATTTAAAATTGTTGAGGAAAGACGTCTACGATTACGGTGTCTCATTGGCAAGCGTTGAGTAAAATGGAGAACAGCGAAACCCCACGATCACAGTCGACAACAAGATTACAGGCTGATTTGCAAGAGAGGAAGAAGAAAATTTTAGTGTAAAGTGCCACGCGTTTGATAGTTATCAAGAGATTTTATGGGTGTATTCGTAGCTTATATGACTGTAAGACTGCCAGTTTCTCAAAAAAAAAAAAAACATGTTCCTGAAGAAAATGAAGGAAAGAGTTCTCCTTTCATTCATCTCCTTTTTTCATCCAAAAGCTACCCAGTATAGTTGTGCTCTCCCGAAAATTTCGAATAATCGAATATATTCGAATATCGACGATTTTCGAACGTTCGAATTCGAATGTCATTCGAAAATCGCGATTTTTCGAGCATTCGAATTCGAGTACATTCGAAAATCGCGATTTTTCGAGCATTCGAATTCGAATACATTCGAAAATCGCGTTTTTTCGAATGTTCGAATTCGAATATTCGATTTCGAATAGAATTATTCGAATTCGAACGTTCGAATATTCATTCGAGCACAACTATAGTTCCAATGCGAATGTTTCGAGCATTCGAATTTGAGCATTCGAACACGAATGTTTCGAGCATTCGAACTCGAATACATTCGAAAATCGCGTTTTTTCGAGCATTCGAATTCGAATACATTCGAAAATCGCGATTTTTCGAGCATTCGAATTTGAATACATTCGAAAATCGCGTTTTTTCGAATGTTCGAATTCGAATATTCGATTTCGAATAGAATTATTCGAATTCGAACGTTCGAATATTCATTCGAGCACAACTATACTACCCAGCTCCAGAGTAATAAAAGAAGTCCTCTATCATCATAGCATCTTCATAGCACCTGAGTACAGCTTTAGGGAAACATTATATCATTTACTGTAGAAATTCGTATTTTCGCGTTTTGCCAGCCACTCTACAAATAATCGCTTGTACAAACATATTCTAGTACTACAGCTATCTCTGTGATGTCACAGCTGAACGAATTGTTCACTGGCACTTTCTAGTGGGCAGCGGCCTACATCAAGGATGCGCTTTCATTTTGACCATCACAAAACACATTCTTCAAATAAAAGCAAAAGATAACATGCAAACGGACCACGAAGTGGACCAAACTGAAAGCGATCACATGATCAAGATGAGAAAACCTGAAAAAGAATAAGAAAAACCTCACGCGGTCCTATCGCCCCGATCCTAGGTCCTACGTCCCATTGTTGGCTCCCTATCCCTCTTTTATTGGTCGCCGGCTTTGGGTCGATCCACTGATGTGGCTCATCTCATATCCTATTGTATGTGTCCTTTAGATAGATATATCCTCCTCCTTCATCATCCTCCTCCTCCCATCCAGTGCGGAGTGGAGGCTGAAACTGTAGACTTTAGTATTATTACGAAACTTCATTAGAACAAAGTCAGGAATAGATGTAACACTAACACTAATGGAGTAACACGACAAAAACACATTACTAATAGATTTGTGTGAAAAATAGAAATATAAACTATGATGATTAACGACAAGCATTTTACGATGCACGAAACACGCTTGTACAAACATAAATGTACCATTCAGTTGGTCATCGAAGATCAGCGGAGGTGGAATCTTCTGTCACTTCGGCAAGAAGACGTTCATTCACGCGAGCGGCTGCGTGAGCGAGATGGCGAGCGCGACGCCGAGCGGCTGCGCGAGCGTGAACGCTGCGGACTGTATCTCGGCGATGAACGACGAGGACTGCGAGATCGACTTCTCGAGCGGCTACGACCGCCTCCGCTAATGTCCTCACGGACACGGATATAGGCGGTCTCACCCTGGAAGAAAAACCACATCGAAAGTAAAGAAGTGTTGTTTCGCCGGTTGAACTTACCTCGTGAGAGCGGAACTTCGTATCGTCAAGTTTGCGAACGGCATACTTCATATCATCGTATCTCGTGAACTCAGCTACTCCAGTTCCGTCACGAGCCACATCGGCATAACAAACATCGCCGGCTTCACGCAAATGATCCTGAAATACATAGCAATGAATATCGTCCGATGATGCCCCCACGTTAGTCGATATCCTGCTGCGCATTCGCTATGTGAGACTGGTCAACTATAAACGGCACTATTCCAAATATTGGACTCCAGACGTCGAAAAAAATTTTCGCTACAACTTTGCATAGGGTTTTTTGGGGTCCTGAACACGATGGCACAATCCGTTTTTTCGATCAGGCCGCCGAATACTGTAGTTACAGGTAGGTCCCGACAGCAAAAGTGGGCGGAGTCAGGATCACCGATTTCGCTGAAACTTTGCATAGGAGGTTTTTTGGGGGTCCTGAACACGTTGGCGCAATCCGTTTTTCGATTGGCCGCCGGATACTGTGGTTACAAGTACTATACAGGTCAGGACCTACCTGTAACTACAGTATCCGGCAGCCAATCGAAAAACGGATTGCACCACCGTGTTCAGGACCCCAAAAACCCCCTATGCAAAGTTTCAGCGAAAAAAAAATTTCGACCTCTGGAGTCTAAAATTTGGAATAGTGCCCTATAAACATGTGCAAACTTATGAGTAGCTCGAAAAGTCGTGGATGCGTCACCTTCAGATCCTGCCACGAGCCGGTCGGAGGAAGCCCTTCGACAATAACACGGAAGTTTGAGCGACGCGATGGTGGTCCACCGCGACGAGGAGTAGGCCATTCTCTAGCATAAGCCGGATTCATCGGACGACCACCAGGCCCTCTTGGACCAACTCCTCTTGTGAATTCGACACGGATACGGCAACCGTCGAAATCGTAGCCATCTCTACCACGAACAGCATCTTCAGCGTCTCTAAAATGCTGTTATGAACAAAGCACAGAGGAAAAAAGTACAAGAGCAAACCAACCGATAATCTTCAAACTCAACAAAAGCGTAAAGCGGTCCGCGTCCTCCTTTGATGTCGACAAAGCGAATTTTTCCATATTTTGCAAATATGTCCTCAATGTCCTTCTCGCGTACATCAGAAGGGAGATTGCCAACGTAGATCCGTGTGTCTTCGCGACCCATTTCAGCACTGAAATAGACTGGCAAAATTCGCTTTCGAATACATAAAATAGACATTACGATCGATAGATTCGCTATAACGTATGGTAGATGTAGAAACCATGACGCATTTTGAGTCATTTTAAGTCGTCACAAACTAAATAGAAAGAAAAGTGCACAGCAATGTACACAGTCAAGGGCATGTAGGACAACCAACGTGTTCTATTCAATAATTTCGAAACTGTGGCGAACATGATATCGCTAAAGGGAAGGAGAAGGGCAGCGTAGTTTATTGAATATTCATGTTCAGATGAAATAAGACACCTACAAGAAATTGCCTAGCAGAAGCAGAGCCTCACAAGATCACACCTTGTTGGGGCTTCAAAAATGAAGTGTGCTGCGAGAGAGCAAAAGAATGACTCGTGATAAGGGTATATCAGTTCGAACCCGCCCACGTTATCTTAACAAGAATTCGACGAGATGAAAGCAAGTTCTGACATGGTAAACGGGCATCCACAAAACTTCCACAATTGTTGTATAGTTTCATTGTCGACACAAGCTTAGCTGCAGTTACATACTGGAAATGGCTTCAAATGAACTGATACAGTATTGAATCGGATCCACCGACTCATTCCGTGGCTACCGATGAGAGTATGAGCAAAACCCTTCTGGCGTAAGAATGGTACTAAGGCAACGCGAAAGAATGATTTGGTGGAAAGCGTGCGGTTGGATGCGAGAGCGGTCTAGTGTCTCATAAAGGCCGAAGGGCCCATTCACACTCGACAGTCGCAGAGTAGCAGAAAATCAACAGCCGCGTCTCCTTTTGCTGCGAAATCTTCATCAGCAACAACGACATGAATCATGGCAGGCTGTTGCTGTGCCACAACTGTCACAGACACAGCAAAAGCTATAAGTACTCACCTGGCTGCCCTAGATTTGACAACGCCTTTATCAATAAACAAAGGCAACCAGGTGGATACTTATAGCTTTTGATGTGTCTGTGACAGTTGTGGCACAGCAGCAGCCGATACCGTTACCGTCCCGCTTTACTGCTAAGATGAACGGGCACTGAGACGGTGCATCCTAAACAGGCTTAGTCATGATGGCACTATTCCACTTACTGCATCCCAGCGCCCAGAATTTATTCAACACCAGAAACCCACACGTTACTAGGCTGAGGTGCAGTATTACTAGGTTACTTCACCACAGCGAGTTTCTTCAACTAACTAGCGCGCAAGACGACAGCGATACCGCTGCCCTACTTAAGGGCTCGTTCAGACGACGCGCGTCGAAAATGCAAAATCGAAGCGCAATCAATAATTAACGCCCTTGATCGAATTTGCTCTTTTGCATTAGTGGCGCAGTCCGGTTGCGCCTCATATAGGCTTCGATTTTGCATTTTCGACGCGCGTCGTCTGAACGAGCCCTAACACTGCTTTGCCTCTAGTGAGTGTCTCGGTTTAGAACTAGCGGTGATAGCGATCTCCGCTGAAATATCGGCAAGCCACTGAGAATGTTAAAAGTTTAATACCGCTGAAACCCATCGGAAACTATACTCTGTAGAAAAATGAAATCGAAGAGTACATCGATCAAGAGCCTCAAAATGGGAGCTAAGACAAAGTCACTGAGTAGTTGACTAGCATACTCCTCCACCTACAAAATTCGAGCCAGAATTGTAGGCCTAATAAATATCGTAGAAACCTTAAACGCAGTTTGTTTGTCACTTACAACAACATCACACTTACACTTGTTTGTCACTTGTTACTTTTTCTAATGGGCGGGCGAAAAACCCAAAATTTTCCAAATAAGAGAATGAACATAAGGCGATGGATACGGAATTGTCATTTGTACTAAGTTCGATACTATAAACTGCCACAAATTTCAAATTATTATTATTATTATTTATTACATGATTGGTTCTTCGAGCTCCGACACAATAGCGACAGCCTTGATGGTCATCGAGGTCTGTCGGGAGTACCATCTGCCCCTCGTCTTAACCTTCGTCGACTACGAAAAGGCCTTTGACAGCGTCGAAACGAATGCTATCCTGCCTGCGTTAGTCGATCAAGGAGTGGACTCGTCCTACATAAGAACGCTGGCCGACTGCTACCACCGCTGTTCTACGACAGTACAGCTTTTCCGACGTCCAATCAACATCCCCATCGAGAAGGGCGTCAGGCAAGGCGATACTATTTCGCCCAAGCTGTTCACCGCCGCATTGCAGTGGGTGATGAAGTCGCTCGACTGGGACGAAAAGGGCATACGTGTGGACGGAAAATTCCTATCGAACCTTCGTTTTGCCGACGACATCGTCATCTTCGCGAAAAGTACAACTGAAGCAGAGACGATGCTCCGAGTGCTGGACGAAGCTGGAAGGAAGATTGGACTGCGCATCAATCGGAAGAAGACACAGTTCATGAAGAACTCCTGGTGTGATGAGGGACACATCGAACTCGGTGGGTCTCCCATCGCCGAAACGAAGTCCTACGTTTACCTGGGGCGCTCCATGAACATGGACAACGACATGAAGGAAGAACTCATCAGAAGAAGGAGAGCCGCGTGGTCAGCCTTCGGGTCTCTCAAAGAGGCCACCGACCAACTCCAGGATGCTGACCACCGTGCTCATTTGTTCGATTCGACAGTTCTTCCTGCTCTGTGCTACGCGGCTGAGACGTGGCCTGATACGTCAGCCACGGCGAAGTCCCTGCAAGTCACATACAGAGCGTTAGAAAGGTGTCTTCTGAAGTTCACCCGGCTATCACAACACCGAGCCAGACTTCGCAGCTCCGATCTAAGGCAGATGTCCCGTCTGCGAGACCCTGCGGACTACACATCGAAAGCGAAACATCGATGGGCCGGTCACATAATGAGAAGAGACGACGACCGTTGGACAAGAGGAACGGTGGAATGGCTGCCGCTAGACTGCACGCGGCCTCGTGGAAGACCACCTGCCGGATGGTCTGATGTGTTCGTCGAACGTATTAAGACTATGCTGTGTTCCAGAACGGCTGATTCTCGCTGTCGTCACAGTCGCCTCCGACCAACAAGCTGGATGACGATCGCGAGACAACGAAGCGAATGGAACTCGTGTTGGAGCCCGCACGTTCAGTGAAGCCGGGCCATCTAAGTATCTAAGTAAGTATTACATGATAACACTTGTTTAATGTGAAAGAATTACAACAAGAAGAGAGCCAAAACAAAGAATAGCGCCATAGAGCAACTATCCAGCAACCAGAAGCTGGTTAACTAGTTTCTTGAACTGAGCGAGTTTAGTGGAATGAAAATCAATGCAAGATCCGCAATCAACGGCGCACATAGCCTTGGGCAGAATGCGAGTGAGCAGAAATAGGTTCCTTCTTCACAGGGTGTAGATCCATTTTGGAGGACTTGCAGAAACAAAAGCGAACCCAGAATGATGGTAGCTTCACAGGATAGAAGAAAACCAAAAGAAATGGAACAAAGACTACAGTAAATGCGATGTCTGTTCATGTGGTCCCTTGAAAACCCGTTTCCAGAAGATCCCGGATCTCCGAAAAGAAGAGAAACTAAGCAACGAGTTCGTCGGATCTCCAAAAAAAGAACAAATTCGCTGCTCTGAACGCTCATCAGTGCGAGAACGGGAACAAGACGCTGTGAAACATCACTAATGAGGCTGTCAGCAGAAAAGCGATCAGAGTCGAACGACCCATTTTCTCCTCAGCAAGATTTCGGCTGAATCGCAATTCACCTTGAGCTGATTTTGAGGAGTTGGAGAAAATGAGCTAATTCAGAATAATACAAACTTCACTAAGTAGAGCAAGATTAAAAAACGCGGAAAAGAACTGAAGTGACGTCTATGGATGTGGTCCATTGAATTCACGTCTCGAACGGACCACGAGCATAAGCGTAATAGGAAAAATGAAAGAGAAGCAACCCGGTTTCCAGCAATCACCAAAGCGGAAGCGAGAATAAGAGAATAAGATGAGAGAATCACTAATGAGGCTGGCAACAGTTGAAAAGCGACCGGAGAATAGCACACTCAGACCCGGTCAAAACATAACAACAACGACAACATGGGTACAAGAGCGGAGCGGTGCAGAGCTTACTCAAATGAGCTCATAGAACGCGCGTCTCCAAGGGACCATGGACCTCCACAAAGAGAGGAACTGAACGAAAAGTTCGCGGCTTTGAACACAATCAAAGCGAAAAACTGACTAAAGAAGCACTAATGGGGCTGTGAGCAGCTGAAAACAAACGGAGCGAACACAACAGATGCCCTCAGGCAAAATTTCGGAGGAATTGTAATTACCGTCTTGAATTTACCGTGAGCATTCCAGATGATGTCTTTGGCCCTCGTTATAGGTTCGCTCGCACCCCAGCGTAACTCGTCCATTCAGCATCAGACAGCGTGGGGCCAGACACGTTTGTACGAGTCGCGTCGACGGGATAACTCGTACAAACGTGTCTGGCCCCACGCTGTCTGATGCTGAATGGACGAGTTACGCTGGGGTGCGAGCGAACCTATAACGAGGGCCTAAGGCCGTACATTAGAGAAATAGAGAAGCTTAGGATGATAGAAACATCACAGAATAGGAGAAGTGGAACAGAGACTTCAACGGATGTGAAGTCTATGGCCGGGGTCGCTAGAAGTTGCGTCTATTCGAGAAACCGCGGCACTTCCACTTCACGGACTCCACTGACCGGAGAAAACTTTTTCTTTACAATCTTTCAATCTTTTCTTTTCGGCTCGAACTTCGCCTTCGACGGTTTTCGGGGTGCTGATCGCGGAACTGACAACCATTTTCAGAATTTCGGCCGTTGACTACCCATATCGCTTGCAGGGGCTAGCCGGGTGATCCGGGCTAGCTGGGTGATCCAGGCAGGATCATCTAGTTGGCTGAAATTTTGACTAGAGTGATTATTGTGCATGGTGATAAAGATCTTGACGTTTTTTGAAATTTCGAACGAAGACCATATCGTTTGAGTGGGCGGTAAGGTCAAATCACCGATTTCGCTGAAACTTTGTCTAGATAGGTTATTTGCTGTAGTGATTACGAATCTGAGTCCTTTTCTCAGATTTCTATCGATCCCAGCAGATCCAGGCACCTGCTCCTCACACCTCGCCCCACGCCTTCATGGCTTACATAAATCACTCCACAACGGCGAAAGTCGAGGAACCAACATCACAATCGTGATCTGCATGTAGAATAACGCCGCTAGACGAGCCTTGAGCCAAATCCGAAATTTTCGCTGAACTGGGTGGTCTCGGACCGAAATTTGAAAAAATGGATACCAGAATCGTGATCAGCACCACATGTTATCCCTATAGATGAAGTTTGGGCAAGATTGGTGAAGACAGTCTCCTCCGGCCAGTGGAGTCCATGAAGTGGACTAGTGCCGAGACCGCGAATCTTCGGAAAACGGGAACTCAGGAACGAGTCCGCAACTACAAACTAGCAGAAAAGCAGGAAGAGAGGACTTGGAGAACTGATATGAGCGAAATCGAGAAAACGAGAGACTGTCAGTAATCACTAATGAGGCTGCCAGCAACTGAAACGCCACCCAGGAGAGGAACAGCCGATCGATAGTGCGCGACCGACGCCGTCGCGTCTACGTGACCGGCGTTCTCGAACGTTCCAAAGTGCATGAAACGACGAAATTCCACGGACCACACCACAAAAAATACGCAAAGCTGGATTTCCGGTCGATTATTAGCGGTTTGGAGCAATTTTGTGCAGAAAAAGAAACCAAAGTGATGGGATCGCCTTACAGAGACATACAGACACAAATGCTGTGTGGGTTCAAGGTGATCTAAGTGAAAACTTCCCAAAACGTAATTCTCCACAGAGACCTGTCCAGATTAGTGTCAGAATATGGAGGGATTGAAATTACACATTTGAGAACAATTTGAACTCTTCAAAGACTCTGTTGGGTACAGTAAGTACAACGACTCTACTAGCCGTATCCCCACTCTATAAATCACCAATTTTCCAGCCGTTCAGGGAAAATTACGGCATAAAAAGTTCTAGTCTAGTTGACAGAGTCGCCTTACAGAGACAGGCGGTCACAGATGCTATGTGGGTTGAAGGTGATCAAACCGAAAAATTTCTAAAACGTAATTTTTCACAGAGAGCTGTCCAGATTAGTGTCAGAATGTGGAGGGATTGAAATTACACATTAGAGGACGATTTGAACTCTTTAAAGACTCTAATAAGTACAGTAAGTACAACGAGTCTACTAGCCGTACCCCCAATCCATACATTACCCATTTTCCAGCCGTTCAGGGAAAATTAAGAAATCAGGAAAAGTTTTCTAGTTGACACAGTCGCCTTACAGAGACATTATGCAGACACTGTAAAGTTAAAATGTATTGGAAGCAAGTCAAGTGCAGCGTATTCGTTTTGCGGAACTTGTTTATACCCCAGAAAACCTTCAATGGAAAGTAAAACGCTTGGAACTTGTTATCAAGTGCCATGTACCGAAGAACTACAAGAACATGAAAACGAAGAAAGCAGCGGCAGCCTCCTGAAGTCTGAACATCTCACTAATTATTTAGCCAAATAATGCCGTAATTTGGGAAAATTGGTGGGTTGGCGAAATCCAGTTAAAAAAGGAATTCTAACATGTTGCCATAATTTTTTCATAAGAGCCTGCCCTAATAAGTGTTCAAGTCAGGTGTATCCGGAAATACACATTTCAAAACAATTCAATTCCTTTAGAGGAAACTAGAGGCTTAGCGGCAATATGCAAACGACATCTTCAAGAAGGTCCTTTCCGTGGCACCAGAGTATTATTGCTGGAGGGCTAGGGGGAGCGAGAAACTAGAACTCTGAAATTTTGTGCGCCGTTCCATGAAACTTAGCCATATTTCCGCGTTTTTCCTTTTGGTTTTTAGGAACTCTTTAATTTAGGACATCACCTTGGGTTTCAGCTCTGATTTCTCTAAGATCGGAATGAGTAGATGTTACTCCATAATATTCGAGAATCGTCGAATCCTCGACACAACTACCAGTGGAATAAAACCTGTGTTCTTAAAAAAGCAAAATCATATCTTCAGGAAATCCATATTTCCACGAATTTGTTACACTTTATACTTCGTGTACTAAGAGAAATAACTGTTCGGAGAAGCACGACAAGTGGGGAACTTTTAAACGGTGAATACTGTCTAAAAACTGCACGGTGTCGTTACCATTTAGTAATTAATAAAGAGAAACACGATTCAGTTATTTCAACCATCACCATACCGACTGGACTTTAGAGAAGTCTTGAGGGAAACGCTGGAGCCACACCAACAAACATACGACGACAAATCGAGGCAGAAGCCATTGTTTCGCAAAAGCTTCCTTTGGGGAGAGTGGTTCAGTTCCAATCGAGAAGCATACGATAATCTTCATTCACAACAAAGAGGTCAGCAAAAAATGGTCAAGGGAAACTGAAAGTGAAATCATTCAAAAAAGTTATGGTGCATGAACAAGGTTCTGATGAAACATGAATGGAAACAGTATGTGTGTAGTATGTGACACGAATGTGACCACCATATTTATGGGATCTGCTTCTAGTGTACTTCGTGGACACCCGCAACAACATGGTAATAGAAGCAAAATTTCACGATAATATGTGTGGTTATGCACACTATTGACAAACTCACGGTTTCGCCCAACTGTACAAATACATTTCCAAATAATGAAGCAGTGCACTTCCCCTCTGCGTCTGGCTATTTCTGTACGGACTGTACTATCCATTAAACATCTTCAAAACTGAAGCGCACCATACAACAATTGATGGTAACATCTAGTGTGTACATAACAACGCTGTTTTTAACCCGTTCAACTAAGACAATTCTCATATCTTTGAGTACACCAAAACACCTTTCCAACAGAACGGGTGTGGTAAGCAATTACATACCCGCAGCAAAGCGAAAGCTCAGAATCAGTCTTCAGCCTATGACCTAATGGTTCCTTCCGTGTATTCTCTACGGTTCAGTCGCTGAGAGCACCCGAAATGAAATCAAAGAAGCGAACAGTAATACAGGGTGAAATGACTGCAAAGTCACACTCGTATGCATAAATAAAGACAAACAGTGAAAAATTTATTCATAACAAAACGTGTAAGAATTGATGATGAACCTGCAAATGATGAAATGAATCAAACGCGAAAATCTTACTTTTGTCCTATGTCCCCTCGATTGTATGTCCCGTGATCCCTTCCCGTTGTGTGTGTTGTCTCCCTATCCCTCCCAATTGACTGAATTGACCATCCAATCCACACAGTTGTGGCCACTCATCCTCCACTCCAGAGATTGTCTGGTCAGTCCTCCTAGTCACTCATATAGCATGTCCTTACTCCTCCATTCATCATATCCTCCTTCCTCCCTTTCTCACTGTGGAATGGAGGCTGAAACAGGTTCATCATAAAATCGTGTACACTTCATTGAAAATACAGAAAACTTAACATTAGCACGGCGCACGACCGTTGCGGAACAACGCTTAATTACGTGATTGGATTGAGTCTTAAGTGGGTGATCGCTTAGTTAACGAGTATGATACATTTACAGACGAACGCACAGCTACAAACATAAATATACCATTAATGCATTGACGTTCCACTCCGTCCAAATATTCCAGTTTCCAGCATTAACGTGATGGGCTGCGCGATGGAGATCGAGACGCGGAGCGACTGCGTGAAGCTGAGCGACGAGGGCTGTACTTGGGAGAAGCGCGGCGTGGACTACGAGAACGAGATCGTCGACCGCCGCCACCTCCACCACCACCTCCAGAGCTGCTATCTTCACGAACACGAATGTAGCCCGTTTCACCCTGAAAGAGTCAATAAATCACTTACCCAAGAGGTACAGGAATTTATTACACTAACCTCATGGGAACGGAACTTCGTATCGTCCAATTTCCTGACCGCGTATTTCATATCGTCATGGCGTGTGAACTCAACCACACCTGTTCCATCACGCGCCACATCAGCGTAGCACACTTCTCCTGCTTCTCTCATGTGATCCTGAAGAAAAAATATACTGAATCTTGATATTCACCGAAAAGAAAAGCCTTAAGATTACCTTGAGATCCTGCCATGAGCCAGTCGACGGGAGACCTTCGACGAGAACTCGGAAGTTGGATCGACGGGTAGGAGGTCCTCCACCTCCACGACGGCTACCACCTCCGTAGTCTCCTCCATAACCACCACGACCACCGCCGCCACCATGGAGAGGTCGACCACCAGGTCCTCTTGGGCCTACACCTCGTGTAAATTCGACACGGATGCGACTTCCATCAAAGTCGTAGCCATCTCTGCCACGAACTGCGTCATCAGCGTCACTGAAAATGTAAGAACTCATACAAATAAATACAGAGGACGCCGATTTTATTCGAACGTTTAATTAGATTTTACAGCGCAATGTGGAAAGGTTATCTCTGTTCCACACCGCACGCAGCTCGCATAATTCGAAATTTTCTCTAAATTTAGCACTCCAAGTCTAGGCTTAATTTTTCGAACCAATTTTGGTCAAACTTTATAGAGAATAGGGTATTTGGGGTGCAACCGCGAATTTGCGGCGTTTTTTTTAGAAAACCTAAGCCCAACCACACTTCTACCGTTCAAAAAGCGTCCAACCATCATGAGCTGCTAGTTCCTTTCTCGCACTAAATAGGTTGGAGGAGGGGAGGTATATCCAGGAGAAATATCCTTAAGCCTTATAGTGTGGAAAATCTGACAAATCGCATTTCAAACAATTCAAGGGACCCTCTCCCCCAACACTCTTCTGTCAACTGGGCTTAGCTAAAGCGCCAGTCTTCCTGGTCCCGACCACCTATCGAATTTCGAAAAAAGATCTCAGAAAATGTAGATAAACCAACCGAGCATCCTCAAATTCGACGAACGCGTAGAGCGGACCTCGTCCGCCTTTGATATCGACGAAACGAATCTTTCCATACTTCGCGAAAACGTCCTCGATGTCCTTTTCACGGCAATCCGGAGGCAAATTACCCACGTAGATTCTAGTTTCGTCACGGCCCATTCTGCAAAATACAAATTCGTTGGTTTACCGACATAAGCACAACACGCATCGTACTCCAAAATAGCACAGAATTTAGGCCAGCACAATTCTCGGCTATAAAATCAGCATGCACACAACGCTTATATCAGTCACATCTCTAGGGAGGATAACCTAACGATAAATCTTAACAGAATCTATGAGGGAAACTTGACGACCACCCAAGACGACACCAATGACGTACACAAACGCCCGATAAACAACAACTGCCGGATGCCGCCCAAACCGCATCGTGGGCGGTCGCGGCGCGGTCACTGCGCATCGACTGCTGCCGGCGCGAATTTCAAATTTGAATGAGGGATCACCCACATCGTCCTTGGACTAGGAGGATCTGATCAAGATCAACGATTCGGCCAAAACTCGGTCTGGGGGTTAGTTGGGCTGCTGATCATGAATTTGATGTCGGTTATTCAAAATTTGCCCGATTTCGGTCGATACTGATAGATAATCACGCCGGAGGGCAGAATGAGGGTGCTAACTAGGGAGCTCTATCCCTTCGAATCAGCCAGTTCGTAATCGGTATCCAAAATTACGGCACTATTTAACTTAGCGGACTCCAGTCCTCCATTTTTTTCCGAAATTCGAAATTTGCTGAAACTTTGCGCAGGGGGTAATACTTGGGGTCCGGAACCCAAATCCGCCGTCCGTTTTTCAAAATCTGGTCCCGGACCACCCAAATCACTACTTGTGTGGTCCAGTCAGGATCACTGATTTCGCTGGAACGTTGTCTGTGGGGGTTCTCCGGTGTCCTAAACACGACGGTGAAGTCCGTTTTCGAAATGGCGGCTGAATACGGTAGTTATAGGTGGGTGCCTACCAACCTTACCTGAGGAGACTCACCTATAACTACCGTATTCGGCTGCCATTTTGAAAACGGACTTCACCATCGTGATCAGGGCACCAGAGCACCCTCATAAACAATGTTTAAGCAAAATCGGTAATCCTTACTGGACCACTCAAGTAGTCTACATGGGTGGTCCGAGACCAGACCACGCCAAAAAACAGACAGCAGATTTGTGATCAGCGCCCTCGATTATCTTCCTCTGCAAAATCTCAG
Source organism: Nippostrongylus brasiliensis (assembly GCA_030553155.1). Classification (NCBI taxonomy): domain Eukaryota; kingdom Metazoa; phylum Nematoda; class Chromadorea; order Rhabditida; family Heligmosomidae; genus Nippostrongylus; species Nippostrongylus brasiliensis. The sequence goes on from CP130734.1 coordinate 33,255,023, forward strand.
CGAGTTTCGACAACTGAAAAAATCGGGGACTGGAGTCCATTAAGTTGAATAGTGCAAAAATTACTCACCTAGACGAAGATTTAGCCAAATCGGTGATTTTGATCTGATCACCGGATTCGTCGATATGGGTGATCCTAGGCCGAAGCTCCACGAGCAAACGTCAGATTCGCTATCAGCCTAGGAAATGAGCGTCCCAGGCGGCGGTTTAGCCAAACCAGTGATCATAGGTGGACCACCTGTTGTTGTACGAGCTGACAATACTTGAGAACCAAATCCATGAAGACGACTTCTCTGATTTTCTCTTAATTCATATATCTGAGGGTCATTTTGATGGGAAATTTACAGCATGCTCGCGAAATTCATGTTGCACATCTGTCTCTTGAGAGGGGGGGCCCTAGTTGGATCAGCTAGGTACGTTCACATTTGCAGGGTCTTGTGATGATGGGGTACTAATTGCCTTAGGCGAGGTGATCACAGTGCCGTTCATGTGTGAAATCCTCGAGCGGTGATGTCACCTCTAATACATACGACCTACAAAATAGGATGGGAAATGGCCATTCATAGGTGGGAACTCTCACCTTCTGGGGTTTCTGCGGGTCTTGCCATAGTTACCTTAGCTTTCGTGCCCTTCTTAAAGCCGATCAAAACTTTAGAGGTGTCTCATCTTGAAACGATGTGATCCAGAATGATCCAGTACCCCTCTATTCACGGTGTCCGAGTGTTTACAAATAGGAACTGAGCCAGCTCGTAGAAATCACGGGTGGAGTTGAATTAAACTTTTATTTTTATATGTTATTTCCTATTTTTCATTTTATTTCCTTCGTTATTTCTTTTATATTTAAGTTTTATATATCTACTGATTCAAATCTCCAGTCGCCCATAGATAATGATTGATCTATGTGTACTGGTTGGACCAAGACGAAAAATAAGCGGAAAGAAAAGTGACTAGTAACAATTTATATTAGCCAAACAAGAGAAGGAAGGAAAAGAAATGGGAGCAACGAATGTCAAAAAAAGCAAGGAAGCTGAGAGAAAGCCTATTTCTTGCAGACGCACAATTCTTCGCTATTCGCAATTGACATTTACTACATCTATCATTCTTATTCTCAGCTTCAAAGGCATCTTACAGTACTTTAAAGAGGTCTAAGAAACGGGTTCAAATCGTGCCTGATCCGCTATTGGCCCTAGCCTCATCAGTACGACACATTCACTATTATACGAGAAATAATACGTTCAGTAAGTTCATTTTTACAAGAATATATCAACATTTACAAAAGTTCACAGAGTACGTTCACTTCACCAAGGTGGTGTTTCGTTCGCAAATTGAAAAACACAACGATGTACAGGGATAGAAATAGATGTTGGCGATCGAGTACGCCTCAGCTCCGTAGTATGCGGCACAGATCGATTCCGGCGACCATCCGTTAGCTTGTGATGAAAACGGTGTACTGAGCCAATCGCTGAAGATAGGATTTTCAAAATGTAGAAATGTGCTACAGTTTGATGTTCATTGGGCCCGCGTGGTGCAGTAGTAGAAGGCGCTACTTACACCCGCACGGTCGAACGATTGATCCTCGCTCTAGCTAGCCAAGCCTTCCGTTCCTCCGGGATCGCGTAGATTGGTATCAGACTTGAAGGTGAAATAGGACAAAGAATACTAAGAGTTTGTATAACTTTAATATCGATTCTACCTACTGCATTATGTTTTATTGTATGGGAAAGTGAAGACACCAACTTGGTGTAGCGACTGCACCCCATCAAGCGATTGTACAGCCCAAATACGCATTCACTATGCCTATACCAATCTAGATGGAACTGGAACGCAACTCCTGCAAAGATACTTATGAAGACAGAAAGACGAAGTCTAAGGGCTTCCGTTGAATCAGTTCAAAACAGGTGAGTGGCTACCCTTCCCACTGGAATCTTCAGTATTCAGGAAGATTTTCAAAATCCTATCCCACTATATAATGAGCGAAACCGCGATGTTTGTAATGGGTGGCTCATATGAGTCCCGCCGCGATTGCTCGTTACCGTACACCTAGAGCACCCACAGCGACAGGGGAGCTGATGAAACTACTTCAATTGTTTTCCTTCTACTTTTCAGGAAGTTTTTTCGTTTTTCGTTGCTCTGCTTCTACTTTTCAGAGTGTCTGTTTTCATTTTCCTCTGTTCACTGATGTTCTTCCGTTTTCATCTGTTTCATTTCATTTTTTTCCGTGGTTTTGAGCCTTCGCTAAGGCCAAATTTTCTGTCGGTATCCGCGCTTTTTGGCGGAACCCAACTTCCGCCAGGGTTAGTACAATTGCTATCCTAACGAGGTTGACGAACAGACGTTTGGCGGCCGATAGGCCGATGGAAAGCTGGTTTTCGTTATAATTCCAGAATTTTCGTTATAATTAGCTAAGAATTTCGTTCATGGTTGTGATTAATCAAAACTAAGACCAAATATTCATTTCACAACCTTTTTGAAAATCTCCCCTAGAGTAGGAATGATTGCCAGTTACTTGTTTCTAGTGTAGGGTCTTTGACTTTGTCCTTTAGCTCCATAGATATCATTTCAGGAGTTCGGCATAGCCAGTTCCTCATAGTACTGTATAGAATGCTTGACAAAGATTGAACTGATAGATTGTCACCACCTTATATTGAATATCTCGGTGGGGTAGGGGACTATCATAGCTATGGTAGACCTCTGACGAGGGTTCGCATCCCACTTGAATCGCGATTTTTTTAGAAGAAGCGCAGTGGTAAGAGGCGCTGCTGACATGCATGCGGACAAGATGTCGATCCTCGACTAAACAGGCCCTCCATGCCTCCGGGTAGGATAAATTGGTACCAGAGTTCTCTAGGAAAGTGGAGACGCCATTGGGGGGGGGGCTGTTCAGCGCCGGCCATTTTCCCTATTTACCTTTATTTTGAAGTCTCCTTCTAGGGCACGCGTGGTGTAGTGGTAAGAGGCGCTACTGACATAGGCACGGTCGAGCTATCGATCCCGGCACTTGCTAGCCAAGCCTTCCTTCTCTGCGGGGTCGGGTAAACTGGTACCATAATTGTCCGGCAAGGCGATGACACTGATTTGCTGCCACCTTTACCTTTACCTTTACCTTTACCTTTACGTATTCGCTCAGCACTGTAACTCACAAGTCTATGTTGTCCACGCTGGCCGAACCAGTCCAATCTCGCAAGCTGCTGCCATTGTGCCGAATGAGACCGATCCAACTCCACTCGTCTCGAGGAGCCTTGCTGACGACCGTTTTCTGAGTTATAAAGGCAATTATAAGAATAAATTCTCATTTCCTCACATGTTCTTCAGAATAATGCCCTTGATCACTCACAAACTCCTCGCCCGAATCGGCCACGAAGAGAGCGGCTTCTTTCTTGAAACACGCTTCCTCAGCTTGGTTTCTGTTCAATTTCGTCGGTTCCATGTAATAGCAGGATTCTCGAAAACCGAGCCAGTCTTTCGGACAGGGTTTCGGGTTACCTCGGACTGCAGATCGTAAACGATCAGGTGTTTTTAGTCGACGTCTGCAGGGACCGCCTGAGGCACGGGTAATTACTAACGTCGTTTCACGATAAAAAATGATCGCAATCCTATCTCAAGAAAAGAAAAATTGAAAAGTAAGCGATGTACGATGAACACCCAGATGTGTTCCAATGTTATTACGTTCCCCATTATCCCCTTAATTCATGACCTAGATTCAACAGAACAGAGAAAAAGCGTATAGAACTTCAGATCCTGAAACGTACGTTCGGATCCCACCTGAGCAGCGATTTTTGGGGTGATCCTATCACCAAAATTACAACATAAATTTCAGATCGTAAGTGATTTGTTGGATATGTTGAAAGCTACTGATAATTTGATGACATTTTTCAATGAACATTCTGATGCTGAAAAAATTGCTAATATGAATTTAAAAGATTCTCTAAACGAAAACGTACACTAAACATACATTGAGCTTTAGTGTTGATCGGTTTTCTCGATGTTGGAGGTAACTCTGCAGTAGTTGCTGCCGATGGCGTTTTTGTAGCAGAAGGTAAGGAATTTGCAACTAGAAACAGCGGTCAATAAAAAAAAGCGTAAAAGTGCTAAGTAAGGTGACAGGAAATAGACGAACCAGATAAGCCTTTCCTGGAGCGCAGACAACTACAACGTCGTGAGACAGAGAAACCCGTCTGAGTTACAGCCAGAACCAGAGTCAGACCGAAAATTTTGCTGCAAAGGTGTTTCCTAGCATATCATGAAAGGGTAGGCGACAAAGATTATCTAGAGATTTTTCCATAGAGGAGTTGAGCCAGAGCGTACCTGTGTAGCATGGGTATGTGGCGGTAATGGTATCACTAAAGTTTAATGATCGTGAGCGAATTATACCCACAGGTAACTATGTGTACGTGCTGTTGTTAAGTGGTCACACGTCAAATTCTATTGGCCCACTCCACTCCACTTGGCTGAAAATTGTGAAATGGTGTAAAGACTAGAAAATGGAAAACCATCAACATTTTTGAACAACCCCCTAGTCAAGGAGCACCTTGCAGCTAGTGTCTTCAGTGTTCAGCCTATCAGGTAAATTATCGTGTATTTCAATTAAACTTCTACCACGAGAAGAATTTATTTTTTCACATTCTCATCACTGCAGACGTTGAATTGAGCGTATGTGCATGTGATGTAGAGTTCTGATTAATATGCAAACGAATACAGTATCACGCAAGAATGAGCCTTTTTTGTAGGACGCGTACGAGACTACAGCAAATGTTCCGTCCTGAATTTTTTCGAGAATAAATACGTACGTCAAAGAATGGAATAAAAATAAGCAAATAATAATGCAAAGCTACGTCGCACGGAGGGGCGCCCGCAGCCAAAGTTAATAAACAAGTAGGACGATAAGCTTGAAACTAGCGTAAAAAGTGTGGGGGAGGTGGTAAAGAGCGGATTCTCCATGCTTGAAGTGGTAGGAGTATGAGGACATATCGCTTAGGGCCCTTACAGACCCGACGACACGACGACGAGCATTCTCGTCCAACGCGGCCGACCGCGCGTTGCAACGCGGTATCGATTAGAGCAATGCGGCCGCCGCAAACGTCGCGTTGGACGAGAATGCTCGTCGTCGTGTGTTTCGCTCAATTTCATGCTCAACTGCTAATTCGTCGCTCAAATTGCTCGTCGTCGGGTCTGTAAGGGCCCTTACATAGTTTGGCCTTGGTGAAACGGATCCGTGCTTCCACTCGTGTGATTGAGCGATTGATCCTAACACAGGCTAAAGGATCGTTTAGAGTGAGCGCGACGCGCGACGCGAGCACGTGGAAGCGACGCAAATTGAGCCGTAAATCAAACCTGGCATACCTACAGAGCCAGGTAAAGTGGTGCCAGACTTGTCTGGGAGGGTGAGGACACTGACTTGGTACAGCGGCTGGCACCGGTAATTCATTGTGTAGGCTGAATACGCATTCCTAATGCCTTTACGACTTGAATGGCGACGCGTACTTAGGGGACTGATCAAGCCGATAGATCGACCACGGTCGCTTTCCTTTTATTTCATTTTCTTTCCTTTCGTTTCATCAAAGTTCATTCGTCTTGTTAACCGCAATAGAAATTTATCTCACCCTCCTTAAAGCTAGTAAAATTTACGTCCGCCCTATACTTGAACCAGACATTCAGCGGCCTGCTGGACGACAAACGGCTGCTAAATGCACACAAAAAACAAAAATACATGAACTGAAAAAAAGATTTGAAATAAAACAAAACAGATTGAAAATAAAACGACGAACAAATAGCATGCAGCAAAAGACGGCGAGCTGAACTGATGAAGGTGTCCATGGGAGTACGGTAACGAGCAATCGCGGCGGGACCCATATGAGCCACCCATGACAATCATCGCTTGGGTTTTATTTTTTTTGTTTTTTTTTTGTCCAAAAAGGTAAGCTACAGCTCTATACCGAGCGCTAGTGAGCGAAAGCAGCAACTACGCTTGGAAACTCTCTTAATACGTCGGCAAAAGTTTGGTTTTCTCATGGTTTATAGAATATTATACTGCGGGGTCTTGTCCATTTGAGTGGATGTAGGTTATTCGTGACATGCGATTTCATTACAAGAGGAAGCGCTACCAAATTGCGAATCACTCGAGCCAGGGCATCGGCTCGTTCCAACTACTCCATTTGCATAGCTGGGGCTGAATATGTTAAGTTTAGCAAACGATTCCCCATTCCCGCTAATTTAGGGGCTTTCAAACGGGTTTTAGGCAAATATCAATGAATTAATAGGTCTCTTTTGAGTGTTTTGCTATTTTCATTCTACCTTGCTTTCCCGTGCGGCGGAACTAGTATGACCTTATGTTGCCGCTTACTGCATTTCGTAGTTTGAACTGTTTTATCATTGACTAGTGAATCCGTATTATTTTTCATTTCTGTATGAACTCTTAGGATGTTTTATTCTTCGGTGCGATGGCAATACTGTCACAATGATCGTCTTACATGTGATTATATAAAGAAATAAATAAGTGAGGCATTCATATCAGGATTGAACCTCATGAAATAACGACATCGACGGGGTTCAAAGTTAAGCATGATGTTGTATAGAAGATTTGGTTGCCTCGGGGCGGTAAGGTGATCCCTCACCAAGGACCAGTGCTTTAACCATATCTTCACCGTGCAGATGTCACCTTATCTGTTACAATTCCGTCTTTCTGTTTTCTCATCAGAAACATCTAGAGAAAGCATGCACAGCATAATCAAAGGAAGAAGTTTGCAGGCAACAGGTGAGAAGAATACAAATGAAGACGTGTCTAACGTCGAGCGAGAGTACTTACGTGCTTTTCGTTAGTCTACGCTCCGTTAGTGGCCGTGATCGGTCCGTTTAAAAGCTCTTACGTAACCCCTATGTATTTAATTTTGTCCATCATCGTTTAGCATCATCATCGTCATTCCATTCTGGTGCGATAAATAGACTTCGGATCTTGTTCCCATTCACACTGGTTCCGGCTTATGTAGCTGAGCAATACATTTGTACAGTTTCAAATTCATTTTGTGTTTCATCTTTAATCACCGTTCTCATTAAAGTTTGTACACCACACGAGAAACTCATACTTCTGTACAACTCTGTTGCACTTCTCTAATGTGATGCAACCATTTATGACTTTTTTATTTCAAAATTTCCAAAATTCCAAGTCCAGGGACGTATTAGAGTAAATAGCACATTAAGAAAGTACGTGACGAACTTAATCGGCATTTGAAGAAATTTCTCGCGAATTATGAGCGTAGAATCCGATATAAGCCATTCCTAATTCAAGTATACCACTAGTTTCGAATGAAAACACGCTCGAAAAATGTGCTACCTACTTTGCGAGCCTCAGATTGTCATGTATTCCACACTGATGAAGAAAAAGCTGAAGCTCTTGGTAACTACTTCTCCAGTGTTTTCACTGCAGAAAACGTTACGTATAGTTCCGATTTAGGTCATTTAGATAGTCCTAGTAATACTACTGCTTGCAATGACATCTACTTCGACCCAGCGGAGATCTCTTCCCTACTGCGACAATTGAAACCTTCTCTTAGCATACCAGTTGATGGTATTCCACAGATAGTGTACAAGAAATGCCATTACACCCTATGCAAGCCACTTTCATATTTGTTGAACCTTTCATTCTATTACAGAGAGGTTCCACAACTATGGAAACAGGCCTTTGTCACAGCTGTACCAAAGTGCTCTAATGCTTCTCAACTGAGCGACTTCAGACCGATTAGCATCACACCAACGCCGGTCAAAGTCATGGAAAAGATTATAAGCGGAAAGTTATTGTCATGGATGAACAGATGTCACTTGATCCCTAAAGAACAACATGGATTCTTGCCTGGGGCCTCAACCAGCTCAAATCTGATAGATGCGTACTATGGCTGGTGTAGCGCCCTGTCGGTACAGAAGTCATATGATATTGTCTACTTTGACTTTTCGAAAGCCTTTGATAAAGTCAGTCACCCCATACTGCTCAATAAGATGCAGTGTCTGGGTGTTGGACTCATTTTGAACTGGGTGAAATCTTATATCAGTGAAAGATACATGGTGATAAGAGTGAGGAAAAGCCTTTCCTCCATGCACCGCTGCACAAGCGGGGTGCCTCAGAGAGGAGTGCTCTCACCACTTCTAATTTTGATTTACACTCTTGAACTAGCGACACTACTCAAATCATCTCCAGATATAGGTGTTCAGATGTATGCAGACGATGTTAAGATCTATGGCGTACACGACTCCCGAAATAGCGAAAGGGTTCGGACTTCACTGCAGACCTCTATTATGAAAATGAACGAGTGGGCTCTGGAGCAAAGGTTTCCCCTCAATTTGAAGAAATGTGCAGTAATGCACTTAGGGAATCTGGATGCAAGTGATTACGAAGTCGGCGGACTCAAGATCAATAGGTGCAGAGACCTCGGAATATGGTTCAACACAACACTATCGTTCTCATCTCACATTGAACAGCTTACGAAGAAAGCATATCTAGCCTTGTTTCAGATCTTTCGGAATGTCTCTAGTACAGATTCGCCTGTTCTGATTAGACTGTACAAGTCCTACGTAATACCACACCTCGAGTATGGTTCGATTGTGTGGAACCCCCATCTGAAAAGAGAACTCAATCAAGTAGAGAAAGTTCAAAAGCTGTTCACGAGACTTTTGTGGTTAAGGACAACTAGCTCTGTTCGACAAAATCTACCTAGCTACAGTGACCGCATGAGGGTTTCAGTTTATGGTGCTGATGTCTGGTGCTTGTGAAGAAGCGGAAAGCGATCCGCGAGATGCGGGTTTTCAATGTTCTCTCAATTTGCAGTGTTGATCTGATGGTTGCAACTATGGCAGACAATACCCATTAAGATCATGGCGAATGATCCGGTTGTTTCAACAGGATCCTCATGTCTTTCCTAACTATAACTCTGATGCAGCTTGTGTGCCCAAGCACTCCTCTCTGGATCATAGAGAGGAAAATCAAACTTTCCCAACTGATAGGATGTTTGCTAAGGTCGAATGGTCCCTTTGGGGCATTGTATCTTACACCTCTGAAAAACCAGTCACTATTTGACGCCTCCCTAGACCACTCTGAGGTGCGTACCAGGTTAAAGAGGCTTCTGAGACACGACGCCCGCCTCAGCTGTGCGTGCTCTAGGAAGGTTAGATCAACTCAGTTTATTTCCGGAAATTAAGCTCATTCTCTAAATCAGCTTCGGTAACTCATGGGCCTGGAAGCTGCTGACATAGGAAGTTTCTATCGGCGTGATGATGTCATACCTGACTGTGGACTGAAATTTCTGATATGCAATAGAAGCTGTATCCAGCCGCATGTGACGTCTACAGAATTCCATGTTGGTGGGTGTAATCGGCGTGTTTGTCTGCCGTGGTTGATAGTGCTTGTTCCTACTTTGGTATTATGTAATTTGTAATACTAACTCATGTTAAATTGTTCCGTTCGTTTACTAACCATGTTTTTATTGTTTTGCTGCCAGCACGCCTTTAAATGGCGTAGAAGTAAATAAATAAATTATTCAGTACTGAGTGGTGTCCCTCAGGGTAGTGTTTTTCCCCCATTCTTTTCAATATCTACACTCACGATGTCCCGAGTATGATCGTAGGTGCAGGTGCTAAATGTTGCGCTTTCGCTGACGATGTGAAGCTGTATAGGAGAATCACTTCTGAAGAGGACTGTTTGATTTTACAAGAATCTCCAATGGTCCGACAAGTGGAACCTACCTTTGTCAAAAGAGAAAACGTGTGTCCTTCATCTCGGCTCTCATAATCCTGAATTCAATTATCATTTCGAAAGTTCAGTTATAAATAAAGTTGACCAGCATAAAGACCTTGGGTTCCTAATCAGAAAAGATCTAAGCTTTGACTGTGATTGTACTACGATTGTTCGGAAAGCAGCGGCTTTTATGTACAACATATGTTTCGTGTCCTCAGCACCAAGAGCACATCAATTCTTCTTCGTGCCTATAAAACATATTTTAGGCCATTACTGGACAACGGCACTCCAGTCTTCAATCCTCAAGAGGAAAATAGTAGCGATACTCGAGATGGTGCAGAATAATTTTACTCGGAAACTCACAATTAGAGCCCTAGGATTCCTATATGACGGAATTCCTTCCTTTAAGGAGAGGAACGCAAACTTCAGGCTTTCTATACTATCACAGAGAAGACGTTTGGTGGTTCACCAAAGGATAATTCTTTCAGTGGTTTGGTAACAAGTATTTATTGCTACTACACGTCAGAATATCAATAATATTACAGTAATCATCCTATTTATGCATATATTTGTGGGCGTAGCCACCGAACAATCCCATTGGGCTACTTGGGAGACCCAATGGCTGAATACATCAGACGGCACCGCACCTGAGTGGAGCTACAGATTAGATTCCCAAGTGCTCACTCGCGGTATGCCGCTGGGTCGTGCCTAGGGAGCCATATCAAGAGATACTTATCTTATATTGCACTCACTCTAAACTACGGGCTCCCTATGGCTAACTAGTACTTTCTATAGATTAGGTTGTGTATCCACAACAAGACGAAAATTTGATCTTATTCTATTTCACAGGATTCTCACCGGTGTTTGTGGCCTTGATCTTGGCCAGTTATGTACCCGTAGACCAACTCCTAATAGAAGGGGTGTCACTTCAGTGGTGCTTCCTCGCACTCGATGTAATCTGCGGCAGCGCTTCTTTACTATTAGAGCGGGATCTGACTATTTATAAATCAGTAGGTCTAAATTGTTACCGAACGGAATTCAGGCATTCAAAAGCGCGTTGGACCGGTACTTGATTACGTAAAAATTGAAAATTTGACAAGCTTATGCCGTTTAGTTGGTTTGATGTTGGTTTGATTACTATTAGTCGCTACAATCGATGGTGTTATTAACAGTGTTCGAAATTGCTCAGTGTTACTTATATTAGGTTGGTAAGAAAGTTCCCGCCGTTTTTTCAAACGACTGTTGTAAGTTTAGTACGAAAGCTTTTGCAGAGTGTGACACAGCTTTCGAAAGAGAATTATTTGCTCTTCCAAACTGTACATTTGTAATTTGTGATAATTCTAAATTTCATCGTTTTTTGGCTAGTAAAGTGAAAAGCAAAAAAGTGAAAAAGTAACCTCATCGACAGCGAATTTTTTTCTGCTCAGTTACGAAGGCATAAATAAATTGATAGACCATTCGAAAGACGATGATTTTCTCTATTAGATGGCACATCATTTATTTTTATTTGTCTCGAAAATTACAAAATTTTAAACCACTGAAGTACGACCTTCGGAAGGCAAGAATAATTTTCCGATGGCGTTCCTGACTTTCCTGTGAGCACTCAAGTTGAGTTCTGTAGAGTTTTCTGTTCAGAATTATTTGCTTTATCAGAAGATATGTTTATTTTCGAACAATGCTCGATTTTAAAAGATTTTCACGAGAAGAGCGTCTTGAAGTTTCTCGGCAGAGCAAACCTCCAGTTTCAATCTTTTCACCGAATCCCATACAGCATTCGAAAGAGGACGATACTCTCTACAAGATGGTTTACGAAGTGTTTCAAACCTTCCTGGTTTTCATTGTTTTTTAGGTCGTCAAAGTGGACCTAAATCGCAGGCGCGTAGGGCTCGTGCGGCGCAACGTCGAATCGTCCAGGAGTGGAAAATAAACATATCATCTGATAGAGCAAAAAAGTCTGTATAGAAAGCTTTACAGAAGACAACTTGAGCGCTCACAAGAGAACCAGGAGCGCCATCGGAAAATTATTCTCGCCTTCCGAGGGTCGGACTTCAGTGGTTTAAAATTTTGAAATTTTCGACACAAATAAAAATAAACGATGTGCCATCTAATAGAGAAAATCATCGTCTTTATATTATAGTTAGGGTAGGTCCAGAAGACTTCCTTTGTAAAGGTTGTTTGTACATATGTGTATGCGGAAGTTTTTCGTGTTGAAATGAGAGCGGTTGTTGGTGGGTTTATAAGTGTTCATCAGTGAAATCGTCTTCAATATCACGCTTTACAATAACACCTCAACACCTCTTTTACTTTATACTGCTGTCTCTATAGGTAAGAAACATCTCATTTATTTCACTTAAAATGTACCGAGCACGAAATATGGCATGTCGCTGAACGGCCGTCTACCGTTGAGCTGTAAGCTGTAAGCTCAACAGTAGACGTTTGAGATGGGTATCTTCCCTTCAAAAGCCATTAATTTCGTTTTTCAAACTTCTTGATGCGACAGCCATGAGTTACTATCCTCGAGCTATGCACAGGCCTCTGGAAATTGTAAAAAATGCACACGTATTATCTTTCGACTTTACCTGCTTTTTGTCTCTTTTTTGACCTCATTCAAGTTCGATGTGTTCAATTCTCTTCTCCTTTTCCACATAAACCTGTCCCAAAGAAATCCTTCCGGTAAATCGAGTCTGAGGTCCTACGACACCTATACATAACGAACCTTTTTATTTAGCAAATTTTGAACTTGGGCCACAGAGGAGTGCGCGATCCAAATTTGCTTAAATCTGATCATCTCAACGGCCTATCTGAAAGTACAATTATTATACCTGCGAAAACGCTGTCTAATTCTGTTTCTTAACGACAATCATGATTTGCACACCCGTTGTTGGAGTTTCTGAGACATGAGACATTGTGAAAGAGCCTGTAGAATGCTTCATAACATTTGCTTGTGCTTGGCACGTTAGCATCCTTGTAATATATGCGTCCGGAATGATATAAATAGCTGTGTACAATGGTTTCAAAATTCCTTTTCAGATGAGGCGAAATGTGATGATATTGGTGGTGGTCGCTAGCGCAGCAATCTCCCTAGGAGGAGCACCAGCTGAAGAGGATGGTGACGTTCTAAGGGGTGGCCTTTACCAAAGACTAAGCAGGTTGCCCAGAGCAGGATGGATTCGAGAGAAATCACCAGTTAAGGCGATGCAAAATGAGTCTTCTAACGTCACATATCGAAGGATGGGAGAATTGCCCATAGTAGGGTTGAACGTAGACGACGCCACCAACAACACGCTGCAAAACGGGCCTTCGAACAGCCTTCACCAAATCTCTCTAGGAGGCGAACCAGATGAAGAGGATGGTGACGCTCCAAGGGGTGGCATTTACCAGAGACTGAGCAGGTTGCCCAGAGCGGGATGGATTCTGGAGAAATCACCAGTTAAGGCGATGCAAAATGAGTCTTCCAACGTTACATATCGAAACATGGGAGAATTGCCCATAGTAGAGTTGAACGTAGACGACGCCACCAACAACACGCTGCAAAACGGGCCTTCGAACAGCCTTCACCAAATCTCTCTAGGAGGCGAACCAGATGAAGAGGATGGTGACGCTCCAAGGGGTGGCATTTACCAAAGACTGAGCAGGTTGCCCAGAGCAGGATGGATTCTGGAGAAATCACCAGTTAAGGCGATGCAAAATGAGTCTTCCAACGTCACATATCGAAACATGGGAGAATTGCCCATAGTAGAGTTGAACGTAGACGACGCCACCAACAACACGCTGCAAAACGGGCCTTCGAACAGCCTTCACCGAAGGATAGGCGAACTACTTACAGTAGAATGGAATCTAGAGAACACCACCAGTAACGCGCTGCAAAATGAGTCATCTAACAGCACGAATCGAAGGAAAGGGAAATTGTCAAAAGCAGGACAGAGAGTTGTGATGAACAAAACCTCCTCCAGTCGTATAGGCGATACTGGGGTGGAGGAGACCCACCATCGAAGGATCAGGCATATACCAAATGAGGAGAAACTTTATCCCTGGTATGTTTCACTGAGACCAGCGACAATTATTGCCCCAGAAAAAGCACACTTCCCCACAGAGGAAGGTGCTACCGTGGTGAAGGAAACTCAAGATCGAGGGCATCCAACTCCGCCTGATCTAGCGAGCCCAACGCTACTTATCTCCTCATCAGATATCGGACAACAATCAACGGAAGAAGGCAACATCAAGATGGAGGAGACGCACCATCGAAAAACAACGCGTTTCTTCAGAAGTAGAAAGCGTTACTTACTGCATAATCACCTCAAACCAAATGAGGTCATTCCTGCGTCGGAGAAGGAAGGGTTTCCACACGAAGACAACTTAGAGGAGACTCCACGACGGTGGAAGAAAAATACTCGCCTTTTTCTGCATGACACGCCGATCACAGCTCTAATCAATCCTTCGCTTGTCAACCAAGAGGCTTCTCTAAAGGGAGACATAAAGGGGACTCATCATAGCAAAAGCAAACACACTGTAGTTACGCGAAAACGGTCTCATCAATTCCCAGAGGAGGGAGACAACTTCGATATAGTCGAAATCCGACGTCGAAAGAGGAGACCTAGACGGCCTCATCTGCCGGATACACCGGTTCCAATCAATCCTTCACTCAACGACAGAGAATTTCCACCAGAGGAAGACAATTCATTGATAAAGGAGACTCATCATAGCCAAAGTAAACACATTGTTATTACTGAACAACAGCCTCATGTGCCGAATACAGCGGTTCCAACATTTATCAATCCTTTACTCGAAGGCAGAGAACTTCCACCAGAGGGAGACAACTTCGATATAGTGGAGATCCGAGGTCGAAGGAGACCCAGTCAGCCTCATGTGCCGGATGCAGCGGTTCCAACATTAGTGAATCCTTCACTCGACGACAGAGAACTTCCACCAGAAGGAGACAATCCAGTGATAAGGGAGACTCATCATAGCCAAAGTAAACACATTGTAATTACTGAACAACAGCCTCCTCAATTCCCAGAAGAGGGAGACAACTTTGATTTAGACGTAATTGGAAGTCGAAGGAGACCCAGTCAGCCTCATGTGCCGGAAACAGCGGTTCCAACATTTATCAGTCCTTCACTCGAAGGCAGAAAACTTCCACCAGAGGGAGACAATTCAGTGATAAGGGAGACTCATCATAGCCAAAGTAAACACATTGTAATTACTGAACAACAGCCTCCTCAATTCCCAGAAGAAGGAGACAACTTCGATTTAGACGTAATTGGAAGTCAAAGGAGACCCAGTCAGCCTCATGTGCCGGATACAGCGGTTCCAACATTTATCAATCCTTCACTCGAAGGCAGAGAACTTCCACCAGAGGAAGAGAACTTCGATATAGTGGAGATCCGAGGTCGAAGGAGACCCAGTCGGCCTCATCTGCCGGATATACCGGTTCCAACATTAGTGAATCCTTCACTCGACGACAGAGAACGTTCACCAGAGGGAGACAATCCAGTGATAAGGGAGACTCATCATAGCCAAAGTAAACACATTGTAATTACTGAACAACAGCCTCCTCAATTCCCAGAAGAGGGAGACAACTTTGATTTAGACGTAATTGGAAGTCGAAGGAGACCCAGTCAGCCTCATGTGCCGGAAACAGCGGTTCCAACATTTATCAGTCCTTCACTCGAAGGCAGAAAACTTCCACCAGAGGGAGACAATTCAGTGATAAGGGAGACTCATCATAGCCAAAGTAAACACATTGTAATTACTGAACAACAGCCTCCTCAATTCCCAGAAGAAGGAGACAACTTCGATTTAGACGTAATTGGAAGTCGAAGGAGACCCAGTCAGCCTCATGTGCCGGATACGGCGGTTCCAACATTTATCAATCCTTCACTCGAAGGCAGAGAACTTCCACCAGAAGAAGAGAACTTCGATATAGTGGAGATCCGAGGTCGAAGGAGACCCAGTCGGCCTCATCTTCCGGATATACCGGTTCCAACATTAGGGAATCCTTCACTCGACGACAGAGAACTTCCACCAGAAGGAGACAATCCAGTGATAAGGGAGACTCATCATAGCCAAAGTAAACACATTGTAATTACTGAACAACAGCCTCCTCAATTCCCAGAAGAGGGAGACAACTTCGATTTAGACGTAATTGGAAGTCGA
Source organism: Nippostrongylus brasiliensis (assembly GCA_030553155.1). Classification (NCBI taxonomy): domain Eukaryota; kingdom Metazoa; phylum Nematoda; class Chromadorea; order Rhabditida; family Heligmosomidae; genus Nippostrongylus; species Nippostrongylus brasiliensis. The sequence goes on from CP130734.1 coordinate 33,270,895, forward strand.
AGGAGACCCAGTCAGCCTCATGTGCCGGATACAGCGGTTCCAACATTTATCAGTCCTTCACTCGAAGGCAGAAAACTACCACCCAACCAGTGATAAGGGAGACTCAAGCCAAAGTAAACACATTGTAATTACTGAACAACAGCCTCCTCAATTCCCAGAAGAAGGAGACAACTTCGATTTAGACGTAATTGGAAGTCGAAGGAGACCCAGTCAACCTCATGTGCCGGATACGGCGGTTCCAACATTTATCAATCCTTCACTCGAAGGCAGAGAACTTCCACCAGAAGAAGAGACACTTCGATATAGTGGAGATCCGAGATCGAAGGAGACCCAGTCGGCCTCATCTTCCGGATATACCGGTTCCAACATTAGGGAATCCTTCACTCGACGACAGAGAACTTCCACCAGAAGGAGACAATCCAGTGATAAGGGAGACTCATCATAGCCAAAGTAAACACATTGTAATTACTGAACAACAGCCTCCTCAATTCCCAGAAGAGGGAGACAACTTCGATTTAGACGTAATTGGAAGTCGAAGGAGACCCAGTCAGCCTCATGTGCCGGATACAGCGGTTCCAACATTTATCATTCCTTCACTCGAAGGCAGAGAACTTCCACCAGAAGAAGAGAACTTCGATATAGTGGAGATCCGAGGTCGAAGGAGACCCAGTCGGCCTCATCTTCCGGATATACCGGTTCCAACATTAGGGAATCCTTCACTCGACGACAGAGAACTTCCACCAGAAGGAGACAATCCAGTGATAAGGGAGACTCATCATAGCCAAAGTAAACACATTGTAATTACTGAACAACAGCCTCCTCAATTCCCAGAAGAGGGAGACAACTTCGATTTAGACGTAATTGGAAGTCGAAGGAGACCCAGTCAGCCTCATGTGCCGGATACAGCGGTTCCGTCATTAATCAAGCCTTCACTCGACGGCAGAGAGTTTCCTCGACGACAGAGAACTTCCACCAGAGGGAGACAAACCAGTGATAAGGGAGACTCATCACAGCCAAAGTAAACACATTGTAATTACTGAACAACAGCCTCCTCAATTCCCAGAAGAAGGAGACAACTTCGATTTAGACGTAATTGGAAGTCGAAGGAGACCCGGTCGGCCTCATCTGCCGGATACAGCGGTTCCGTCATTAATCAAGCCTTCACTCGACGGCAGAGAGTTTCCACCAGAGGGAGACAAACCAGTGATAAGGGAGACTCATCACAGCCAAAGTAAACACATTGTAATTACTGAACAACAGCCTCCTCAATTCCCAGAAGAAGGAGACAACTTCGATTTAGACGTAATTGGAAGTCGAAGGAGACCCAGTCAGCCTCATGTGCCGGATACAGCGGTTCCAACATTTATCAATCCTTCACTCGAAGGCAGAGAACTTCCACCAGAGGAAGAGAACTTCGATATAGTGGAGATCCGAGGTCGAAGGAGACCCAGTCGGCCTCATCTGCCGGATATACCGGTTCCAACAGTAGTGAATCCTTCACTCGACGACAGAGAACTTCCACCAGAAGGAGACAATCCAGTGATAAGGGAGACTCATCATAGCCAAAGTAAACACATTGTAATTACTGAACAACAGCCTCCTCAATTCCCAGAAGAGGGAGACAACTTCGATTTAGACGTAATTGGAAGTCGAAGGAGACCCAGTCGGCCTCATCTGCCGGATACAGCGGTTCCATCATTAATCAATCCTTCACTCGACGGCAGAGAACTTCCACCAGAGGGAGACAATTTTGATATAGTGGAGGTCCGAGGTCGAAGGAGACCCAGTCGGCCTCATCTGCCGGATATACCGGTTCCAACAGTAGTGAATTCTTCACTCGACGACAGAGAACTTCCACCAGAAGGAGACAATCCAGTGATAAGGGAGACTCATCATAGCCAAAGTAAACACATTGTAATTACTGAACAACAGCCTCCTCAATTCCCAGAAGAAGGAGACAACTTCGATTTAGACGTAATTGGAAGTCGAAGGAGACCCAGTCGGCCTCATCTGCCGGATACAGCGGTTCCGTCATTAATCAAGCCTTCACTCGACGGCAGAGAGTTTCCACCAGAGGGAGACAAACCAGTGATAAGGGAGACTCATCACAGCCAAAGTAAACACATTGTAATTACTGAACAACAGCCTCCTCAATTCCCAGAAGAAGGAGACAACTTCGATTTAGACGTAATTGGAAGTCGAAGGAGACCCAGTCAGCCTCATGTGCCGGATACAGCGGTTCCAACATTTATCAATCCTTCACTCGAAGGCAGAGAACTTCCACCAGAGGAAGAGAACTTCGATATAGTGGAGATCCGAGGTCGAAGGAGACCCAGTCGGCCTCATCTGCCGGATATACCGGTTCCAACATTAGTGAATCCTTCACTCGACGACAGAGAACTTCCACCGGAAGGAGACAATCCAGTGATAAGGGAGACTCATCATAGCCAAAGTAAACACATTGTAATTACTGAACAACAGCCTCCTCAATTCCCAGAAGAGGGAGACAACTTCGATTTAGACGTAATTGGAAGTCGAAGGAGACCCAGTCGGCCTCATCTGCCGGATACAGCGGTTCCGTCATTAATCAATCCTTCACTCGACGGCAGAGAGTTTCCACCAGAGGGAGACAATCCAGTGATAAGGGAGACTCATCACAGCCAAAGTAAACACATTGTAATTACTGAACAACAGCCTCCTCAATTCCCAGAAGAAGGAGACAACTTCGATTTAGACGTAATTGGAAGTCGAAGGAGACCCAGTCAGCCTCATGTGCCGGATACAGCGGTTCCAACATTTATCAATCCTTCACTCGAGGGCAGAGAACTTCCACCAGAGGGAGACAACTTTGATATAGTGGAGATCCGAGGTCGAAGGAGACCCGGTCGGCCTCATCTGCCGGATACAGCGGTTCCGTCATTAATCAAGCCTTCACTCGACGGCAGAGAACTTCCACCGGAAGGAGACAATCCAGTGATAAGGGAGACTCATCATAGCCAAAGTAAACACATTGTAATTACTGAACAACAGCCTCCTCAATTTCCAGAAGAGGGAGACAACTTCGATTTAGACGTAATTGGAAGTCGAAGGAGACCCGGTCGGCCTCATCTGCCGGATACAGCGGTTCCGTCATTAATCAAGCCTTCACTCGACGGCAGAGAACTTCCACCAGAGGAAGAGAACTTCGATATAGTGGAGATCCGAGGTCGAAGGAGACCCAGTCGGCCTCATCTGCCGGATATACCGGTTCCAACATTAGTGAATCCTTCACTCGACGACAGAGAACTTCCACCGGAAGGAGACAATCCAGTGATAAGGGAGACTCATCATAGCCAAAGTAAACACATTGTAATTACTGAACAACAGCCTCCTCAATTTCCAGAAGAGGGAGACAACTTCGATTTAGACGTAATTGGAAGTCGAAGGAGACCCGGTCGGCCTCATCTGCCGGATACAGCGGTTCCGTCATTAATCAAGCCTTCACTCGACGGCAGAGAGTTTCCACCAGAGGGAGACAAACCAGTGATAAGGGAGACTCATCACAGCCAAAGTAAACACATTGTAATTACTGAACAACAGCCTCCTCAATTCCCAGAAGAAGGAGACAACTTCGATTTAGACGTAATTGGAAGTCGAAGGAGACCCAGTCAGCCTCATGTGCCGGATACAGCGGTTCCAACATTTATCAATCCTTCACTCGACGGCAGAGAACTTCCACCAGAGGAAGAGAACTTCGATATAGTGGAGATCCGAGGTCGAAGGAGACCCAGTCGGCCTCATCTGCCGGATATACCGGTTCCAACATTAGTGAATCCTTCACTCGACGACAGAGAACTTCCACCGGAAGGAGACAATCCAGTGATAAGGGAGACTCATCATAGCCAAAGTAAACACATTGTAATTACTGAACAACAGCCTCCTCAATTTCCAGAAGAGGGAGACAACTTCGATTTAGACGTAATTGGAAGTCGAAGGAGACCCGGTCGGCCTCATCTGCCGGATACAGCGGTTCCGTCATTAATCAAGCCTTCACTCGACGGCAGAGAGTTTCCACCAGAGGGAGACAATCCAGTGATAAGGGAGACTCATCATAGCCAAAGTAAACACATTGTAATTACTGAACAACAGCCTCCTCAATTTCCAGAAGAGGGAGACAACTTCGATTTAGACGTAATTGGAAGTCGAAGGAGACCCGGTCGGCCTCATCTGCCGGATACAGCGGTTCCGTCATTAATCAATCCTTCACTCGACGGCAGAGAACAGAGGAAGAGAATTCACCAGAGTCGGCCTCATCTGCCGGAGACAATCCAGTGATAAGGGAGACTCATCATAGCCAAAGTAAACACATTGTAATTACTGAACAACAGCCTCCTCAATTTCCAGAAGAGGGAGACAACTTCGATTTAGACGTAATTGGAAGTCGAAGGAGACCCGGTCGGCCTCATCTGCCGGATACAGCGGTTCCGTCATTAATCAAGCCTTCACTCGACGGCAGAGAACTTCCACCAGAGGAAGAGAACTTCGATATAGTGGAGATCCGAGGTCGAAGGAGACCCAGTCGGCCTCATCTGCCGGATCCTTCACTCGACGACGGAACTTTCCAACATTAGTGAATCCTTCGGCCTCATCTGCCTCGGACTCGACGACAGAGAACTTCCACCAGAAGGAGACAATCCAGTGATAAGGGAGACTCATCATAGCCAAAGTAAACACATTGTAATTACTGAACAACAGCCTCCTCAATTCCCAGAAGAGGGAGACAACTTCGATTTAGACGTAATTGGAAGTCGAAGGAGACCCGGTCGGCCTCATCTGCCGGATACAGCGGTTCCGTCATTAATCAAGCCTTCACTCGACGGCAGAGAGTTTCCACCAGAGGGAGACAAACCAGTGATAAGGGAGACTCATCACAGCCAAAGTAAACACATTGTAATTACTGAACAACAGCCTCCTCAATTCCCAGAAGAAGGAGACAACTTCGATTTAGACGTAATTGGAAGTCGAAGGAGACCCAGTCGGCCTCATGTGCCGGATACAGCGGTTCCAACATTTATCAATCCTTCACTCGACGGCAGAGAACTTCCACCAGAGGAAGAGAACTTCGATATAGTGGAGATCCGAGGTCGAAGGAGACCCAGTCGGCCTCATCTGCCGGATATACCGGTTCCAACATTAGTGAATCCTTCACTCGACGACAGAGAACTTCCACCGGAAGGAGACAATCCAGTGATAAGGGAGACTCATCATAGCCAAAGTAAACACATTGTAATTACTGAACAACAGCCTCCTCAATTCCCAGAAGAGGGAGACAACTTCGATTTAGACGTAATTGGAAGTCGAAGGAGACCCAGTCGGCCTCATCTGCCGGATACAGCGGTTCCGTCATTAATCAAGCCTTCACTCGACGGCAGAGAACATTCACCAGAGGGAGACAATCCAGTGATAAGGGAGACTCATCATAGCCAAAGTAAACACATTGTAATTACTGAACAACAGCCTCCTCAATTTCCAGAAGAGGGAGACAACTTCGATTTAGACGTAATTGGAAGTCGAAGGAGACCCGGTCGGCCTCATCTGCCGGATACAGCGGTTCCGTCATTAATCAAGCCTTCACTCGACGGCAGAGAACTTCCACCAGAGGAAGAGAACTTCGATATAGTGGAGATCCGAGGTCGAAGGAGACCCAGTCGGCCTCATCTGCCGGATATACCGGTTCCAACATTAGTGAATCCTTCACTCGACGACAGAGAACTTTCACCAGAGGGAGACAATCCAGTGATAAGGGAGACTCATCATAGCCAAAGTAAACACATTGTAATTACTGAACAACAGCCTCCTCAATTTCCAGAAGAGGGAGACAACTTCGATTTAGACGTAATTGGAAGTCGAAGGAGACCCAGTCGGCCTCATCTGCCGGATACAGCGGTTCCGTCATTAATCAAGCCTTCACTCGACGGCAGAGAACATTCACCAGAGGGAGACAATCCAGTGATAAGGGAGACTCATCATAGCCAAAGTAAACACATTGTAATTACTGAACAACAGCCTCCTCAATTTCCAGAAGAGGGAGACAACTTCGATTTAGACGTAATTGGAAGTCGAAGGAGACCCGGTCGGCCTCATCTGCCGGATACAGCGGTTCCGTCATTAATCAAGCCTTCACTCGACGGCAGAGAACTTCCACCAGAGGAAGAGAACTTCGATATAGTGGAGATCCGAGGTCGAAGGAGACCCAGTCGGCCTCATCTGCCGGATATACCGGTTCCAACATTAGTGAATCCTTCACTCGACGACAGAGAACATTCCACCAGAAGGAGACAATCCAGTGATAAGGGAGACTCATCATAGCCAAAGTAAACACATTGTAATTACTGAACAACAGCCTCCTCAATTTCCAGAAGAGGGAGACAACTTCGATTTAGACGTAATTGGAAGTCGAAGGAGACCCGGTCGGCCTCATCTGCCGGATACAGCGGTTCCGTCATTAATCAAGCCTTCACTCGACGGCAGAGAACATTCCACCAGAGGGAGACAATCCAGTGATAAGGGAGACTCATCACAGCCAAAGTAAACACATTGTAATTACTGAACAACAGCCTCCTCAATTCCCAGAAGAAGGAGACAACTTCGATTTAGACGTAATTGGAAGTCGAAGGAGACCCAGTCAGCCTCATGTGCCGGATACAGCGGTTCCAACATTTATCAATCCTTCACTCGAGGGCAGAGAACTTCCACCGAGGGAGACAACTTCGATTTAGACGTAATTGGAAGTCGAAGGAGACCCGGTCGGCCTCATCTGCCGGATATACCGGTTCCAACATTAGTGAATCCTTCACTCGACGACAGAGAACTTCCACCGGAAGGAGACAATCCAGTGATAAGGGAGACTCATCATAGCCAAAGTAAACACATTGTAATTACTGAACAACAGCCTCCTCAATTCCCAGAAGAGGGAGACAACTTCGATTTAGACGTAATTGGAAGTCGAAGGAGACCCAGTCAGCCTCATGTGCCGGATACAGCGGTTCCAACATTTATCATTCCTTCACTCGAAGGCAGAGAACTTCCACCAGAAGAAGAGAACTTCGATATAGTGGAGATCCGAGGTCGAAGGAGACCCAGTCGGCCTCATCTGCCGGATATACCGGTTCCAACATTAGTGAATCCTTCACTCGACGACAGAGAACTTCCACCGGAAGGAGACAATCCAGTGATAAGGGAGACTCATCATAGCCAAAGTAAACACATTGTAATTACTGAACAACAGCCTCCTCAATTTCCAGAAGAGGGAGACAACTTCGATTTAGACGTAATTGGAAGTCGAAGGAGACCCAGTCGGCCTCATCTGCCGGATACAGCGGTTCCGTCATTAATCAATCCTTCACTCGACGGCAGAGAACATTCACCAGAGGGAGACAATCCAGTGATAAGGGAGACTCATCATAGCCAAAGTAAACACATTGTAATTACTGAACAACAGCCTCCTCAATTCCCAGAAGAGGGAGACAACTTCGATTTAGACGTAATTGGAAGTCGAAGGAGACCCGGTCGGCCTCATCTGCCGGATACAGCGGTTCCGTCATTAATCAAGCCTTCACTCGACGGCAGAGAACTTCCACCAGAGGAAGAGAACTTCGATATAGTGGAGATCCGAGGTCGAAGGAGACCCAGTCGGCCTCATCTGCCGGATATACCGGTTCCAACATTAGTGAATCCTTCACTCGACGGCAGAGAACATTCACCAGAGGGAGACAATCCAGTGATAAGGGAGACTCATCATAGCCAAAGTAAACACATTGTAATTACTGAACAACAGCCTCCTCAATTTCCAGAAGAGGGAGACAACTTCGATTTAGACGTAATTGGAAGTCGAAGGAGACCCGGTCGGCCTCATCTGCCGGATACAGCGGTTCCGTCATTAATCAAGCCTTCACTCGACGGCAGAGAACATTCACCAGAGGGAGACAATCCAGTGATAAGGGAGACTCATCATAGCCAAAGTAAACACATTGTAATTACTGAACAACAGCCTCCTCAATTCCCAGAAGAAGGAGACAACTTCGATTTAGACGTAATTGGAAGTCGAAGGAGACCCAGTCAGCCTCATGTGCCGGATACAGCGGTTCCAACATTTATCAATCCTTCACTCGAGGGCAGAGAACTTCCACCAGAGGGAGACAACTTCGATTTAGACGTAATTGGAAGTCGAAGGAGACCCGGTCGGCCTCATCTGCCGGATATACCGGTTCCAACATTAGTGAATCCTTCACTCGACGACAGAGAACTTCCACCGGAAGGAGACAATCCAGTGATAAGGGAGACTCATCATAGCCAAAGTAAACACATTGTAATTACTGAACAACAGCCTCCTCAATTCCCAGAAGAGGGAGACAACTTCGATTTAGACGTAATTGGAAGTCGAAGGAGACCCAGTCAGCCTCATGTGCCGGATACAGCGGTTCCAACATTTATCATTCCTTCACTCGAAGGCAGAGAACTTCCACCAGAAGAAGAGAACTTCGATATAGTGGAGATCCGAGGTCGAAGGAGACCCAGTCGGCCTCATCTGCCGGATACAGCGGTTCCGTCATTAATCAATCCTTCACTCGACGGCAGAGAACATTCACCAGAGGGAGACAATCCAGTGATAAGGGAGACTCATCATAGCCAAAGTAAACACATTGTAATTACTGAACAACAGCCTCCTCAATTTCCAGAAGAGGGAGACAACTTCGATTTAGACGTAATTGGAAGTCGAAGGAGACCCGGTCGGCCTCATCTGCCGGATACAGCGGCTCCGTCATTAATCAAGCCTTCACTCGACGGCAGAGAACTTCCACCAGAGGAAGAGAACTTCGATATAGTGGAGGTCCGAGGTCGAAGGAGACCCAGTCGGCCTCATCTGCCGGATATACCGGTTCCAACAGTAGTGAATCCTTCACTCGACGACAGAGAACTTCCACCAGAAGGAGACAATCCAGTGATAAGGGAGACTCATCATAGCCAAAGTAAACACATTGTAATTACTGAACAACAGCCTCCTCAATTCCCAGAAGAAGGAGACAACTTCGATTTAGACGTAATTGGAAGTCGAAGGAGACCCAGTCAGCCTCATGTGCCGGATACAGCGGTTCCAACATTTATCAATCCTTCACTCGAAGGCAGAGAACTTCCACCAGAGGAAGAGAACTTCGATATAGTGGAGATCCGAGGTCGAAGGAGACCCAGTCGGCCTCATCTGCCGGATATACCGGTTCCAACATTAGTGAATCCTTCATTCGACGACAGAGAACTTTCACCAGAGGGAGACAATCCAGTGATAAGGGAGACTCATCATAGCCAAAGTAAACACATTGTAATTACTGAACAACAGCCTCCTCAATTCCCAGAAGAGGGAGACAACTTCGATTTAGACGTAATTGGAAGTCGAAGGAGACCCGGTCGGCCTCATCTGCCGGATACAGCGGTTCCGTCATTAATCAAGCCTTCACTCGACGGCAGAGAGTTTCCACCAGAGGGAGACAAACCAGTGATAAGGGAGACTCATCACAGCCAAAGTAAACACATTGTAATTACTGAACAACAGCCTCCTCAATTCCCAGAAGAAGGAGACAACTTCGATTTAGACGTAATTGGAAGTCGAAGGAGACCCAGTCAGCCTCATGTGCCGGATACGGCGGTTCCAACATTTATCAATCCTTCACTCGAAGGCAGAGAACTTCCACCAGAGGGAGACAACTTTGATATAGTGGAGATCCGAGGTCGAAGGAGACCCGGTCGGCCTCATCTGCCGGATACAGCGGTTCCGTCATTAATCAAGCCTTCACTCGACGGCAGAGAACATTCACCAGAGGGAGACAATCCAGTGATAAGGGAGACTCATCATAGCCAAAGTAAACACATTGTAATTACTAATCAACAGCCTCCTCAATTTCCAGAAGAGGGAGACAACTTCGATTTAGACGTAATTGGAAGTCGAAGGAGACCCAGTCAGCCTCATGTGCCGGATACGGCGGTTCCAACATTTATCAATCCTTCACTCGAAGGCAGAGAACTTCCACCAGAAGAAGAGAACTTCGATATAGTGGAGATCCGAGGTCGAAGGAGACCCAGTCGGCCTCATCTTCCGGATATACCGGTTCCAACATTAGGGAATCCTTCACTCGACGACAGAGAACTTCCACCAGAAGGAGACAAACCAGTGATAAGGGAGACTCATCACAGCCAAAGTAAACACATTGTAATTACTGAACAACAGCCTCCTCAATTCCCAGAAGAAGGAGACAACTTCGATTTAGACGTAATTGGAAGTCGAAGGAGACCCAGTCAGCCTCATGTGCCGGATACAGCGGTTCCAACATTTATCATTCCTTCACTCGAAGGCAGAGAACTTCCACCAGAGGAAGAGAACTTCGATATAGTGGAGGTCCGAGGTCGAAGGAGACCCCGTCGGCCTCATTTGCCGGATATACCGGTTCCAACAGTAGTGAATCCTTCACTCGACGACAGAGAACTTCCACCAGAAGGAGACAATCCAGTGATAAGGGAGACTCATCATAGCCAAAGTAAACACATTGTAATTACTGAACAACAGCCTCCTCAATTCCCAGAAGAAGGAGACAACTTCGATTTAGACGTAATTGGAAGTCGAAGGAGACCCAGTCAGCCTCATGTGCCGGATACAGCGGTTCCAACATTTATCAATCCTTCACTCGAAGGCAGAGAACTTCCACCAGAGGAAGAGAACTTCGATATAGTGGAGATCCGAGGTCGAAGGAGACCCAGTCGGCCTCATCTGCCGGATATACCGGTTCCAACATTAGTGAATCCTTCATTCGACGACAGAGAACTTTCACCAGAAGGAGACAATCCAGTGATAAGGGAGACTCATCATAGCCAAAGTAAACACATTGTAATTACTGAACAACAGCCTCCTCAATTCCCAGAAGAGGGAGACAACTTCGATTTAGACGTAATTGGAAGTCGAAGGAGACCCGGTCGGCCTCATCTGCCGGATACAGCGGTTCCGTCATTAATCAAGCCTTCACTCGACGGCAGAGAGTTTCCACCAGAGGGAGACAAACCAGTGATAAGGGAGACTCATCACAGCCAAAGTAAACACATTGTAATTACTGAACAACAGCCTCCTCAATTCCCAGAAGAAGGAGACAACTTCGATTTAGACGTAATTGGAAGTCGAAGGAGACCCAGTCAGCCTCATGTGCCGGATACAGCGGTTCCAACATTTATCAATCCTTCACTCGAGGGCAGAGAACTTCCACCAGAGGGAGACAACTTTGATATAGTGGAGATCCGAGGTCGAAGAAGACCCGGTCGGCCTCATCTGCCGGATACAGCGGTTCCGTCATTAATCAATCCTTCACTCGACGGCAGAGAACATTCACCAGAGGGAGACAATCCAGTGATAAGGGAGACTCATCATAGCCAAAGTAAACACATTGTAATTACTGAACAACAGCCTCCTCAATTTCCAGAAGAGGGAGACAACTTCGATTTAGACGTAATTGGAAGACGAAGGAGACCCGGTCGGCCTCATCTGCCGGATACAGCGGTTCCAACATTTATCAATCCTTCACTCGAGGGCAGAGAACTTCCACCAGAGGGAGACAACTTTGATATAGTGGAGATCCGAGGTCGAAGGAGACCCAGTCGGCCTCATCTGCCGGATATACCGGTTCCAACATTAGTGAATCCTTCACTCGACGACAGAGAACTTCCACCGGAAGGAGACAATCCAGTGATAAGGGAGACTCATCATAGCCAAAGTAAACACATTGTAATTACTGAACAACAGCCTCCTCAATTTCCAGAAGAGGGAGACAACTTCGATTTAGACGGAATTGGAAGTCGAAGGAGACCCGGTCGGCCTCATCTGCCGGATACAGCGGTTCCGTCATTAATCAAGCCTTCACTCGACGGCAGAGAGTTTCCACCAGAGGGAGACAAACCAGTGATAAGGGAGACTCATCACAGCCAAAGTAAACACATTGTAATTACTGAACAACAGCCTCCTCAATTCCCAGAAGAAGGAGACAACTTCGATTTAGACGTAATTGGAAGTCGAAGGAGACCCAGTCAGCCTCATGTGCCGGATACAGCGGTTCCAACATTTATCATTCCTTCACTCGAAGGCAGAGAACTTCCACCAGAGGAAGAGAACTTCGATATAGTGGAGGTCCGAGGTCGAAGGAGACCCAGTCGGCCTCATTTGCCGGATATACCGGTTCCAACAGTAGTGAATCCTTCACTCGACGACAGAGAACTTCCACCAGAAGGAGACAATCCAGTGATAAGGGAGACTCATCATAGCCAAAGTAAACACATTGTAATTACTGAACAACAGCCTCCTCATTTCCCAGAAGAGGGAGACAACTTCGATTTAGACGTAATTGGAAGTCGAAGGAGACCCAGTCAGCCTCATGTGCCGGATACAGCGGTTCCGTCATTAATCAAGCCTTCACTCGACGGCAGAGAGTTTCCACCAGAGGGAGACAAACCAGTGATAAGGGAGACTCATCATAGCCAAAGTAAACACATTGTAATTACTGAACAACAGCCTCCTCAATTCCCAGAAGAAGGAGACAACTTCGATTTAGACGTAATTGGAAGTCGAAGGAGACCCGGTCGGCCTCATCTGCCGGATACAGCGGTTCCGTCATTAATCAAGCCTTCACTCGACGGCAGAGAACTTCCACCAGAGGAAGAGAACTTCGATATAGTGGAGATCCGAGGTCGAAGGAGACCCAGTCGGCCTCATCTGCCGGATATACCGGTTCCAACATTAGTGAATCCTTCACTCGACGACAGAGAACTTCCACCGGAAGGAGACAAACCAGTGATAAGGGAGACTCATCACAGCCAAAGTAAACACATTGTAATTACTGAACAACAGCCTCCTCAATTCCCAGAAGAGGGAGACAACTTCGATTTAGACGTCATTGGAAGTCGAAGGAGACCCAGTCAGCCTCATGTGCCGGATACGGCGGTTCCAACATTTATCAATCCTTCACTCGAAGGCAGAGAACTTCCACCAGAAGAAGAGAACTTCGATATAGTGGAGATCCGAGGTCGAAGGAGACCCAGTCGGCCTCATCTTCCGGATATACCGGTTCCAACATTAGGGAATCCTTCACTCGACGACAGAAAACTTCCACCAGAAGGAGACAATCCAGTGATAAGGGAGACTCATCATAGCCAAAGTAAACACATTGTAATTACTGAACAACAGCCTCCTCATTTCCCAGAAGAGGGAGACAACTTCGATTTAGACGTAATTGGAAGTCGAAGGAGACCCAGTCGGCCTCATCTGCCGGATACAGCGGTTCCGTCATTAATCAATCCTTCACTCGACGGCAGAGAGTTTCCACCAGAGGGAGACAATCCAGTGATAAGGGAGACTCATCATAGCCAAAGTAAACACATTGTAATTACTGAACAACAGCCTCCTCAATTCCCAGAAGAAGGAGACAACTTCGATTTAGACGTAATTGGAAGTCGAAGGAGACCCGGTCGGCCTCATCTGCCGGATACAGCGGTTCCGTCATTAATCAATCCTTCACTCGACGGCAGAGAACTTCCACCAGAGGAAGAGAACTTCGATATAGTGGAGATCCGAGGTCGAAGGAGACCCAGTCGGCCTCATCTGCCGGATATACCGGTTCCAACATTAGTGAATCCTTCACTCGACGACAGAGAACTTCCACCGGAAGGAGACAAATCCAGTGATAAGGGAGACTCATCACAGCCAAAGTAAACACATTGTAATTACTGAACAACAGCCTCCTCAATTCCCAGAAGAGGGAGACAACTTCGATTTAGACGTCATTGGAAGTCGAAGGAGACCCAGTCAGCCTCATGTGCCGGATACGGCGGTTCCAACATTTATCAATCCTTCACTCGAAGGCAGAGAACTTCCACCAGAAGAAGAGAACTTCGATATAGTGGAGATCCGAGGTCGAAGGAGACCCAGTCGGCCTCATCTTCCGGATATACCGGTTCCAACATTAGGGAATCCTTCACTCGACGACAGAAAACTTCCACCAGAAGGAGACAATCCAGTGATAAGGGAGACTCATCATAGCCAAAGTAAACACATTGTAATTACTGAACAGCAGCCTCCTCAATTCCCAGAAGAGGGAGACAACTTCGATTTAGACGTCATTGGAAGTCGAAGGAGACCCAGCCAGCCTCATGTGCCGGATACGGCGGTTCCAACATTTATCAATCCTTCACTCGAAGGCAGAGAACTTCCACCAGAAGAAGAGAACTTCGATATAGTGGAGATCCGAGGTCGAAGGAGACCCAGTCGGCCTCATCTTCCGGATATACCGGTTCCAACATTAGGGAATCCTTCACTCGACGACAGAAAACTTCCACCAGAAGGAGACAATCCAGTGATAAGGGAGACTCATCATAGCCAAAGTAAACACATTGTAATTACTGAACAACAGCCTCCTCAATTCCCAGAAGAAGGAGACAACTTCGATTTAGACGTAATTGGAAGTCGAAGGAGACCCAGTCAGCCTCATGTGCCGGATACAGCGGTTCCAACATTTATCAATCCTTCACTCGAAGGCAGAGAACTTCCACCAGAGGAAGAGAACTTCGATATAGTGGAGATCCGAGGTCGAAGGAGACCCAGTCGGCCTCATCTGCCGGATATACCGGTTCCAACATTAGTGAATCCTTCATTCGACGACAGAGAACTTTCACCAGAGGGAGACAATCCAGTGATAAGGGAGACTCATCATAGCCAAAGTAAACACATTGTAATTACTGAACAACAGCCTCCTCAATTCCCAGAAGAGGGAGACAACTTCGATTTAGACGTAATTGGAAGTCGAAGGAGACCCGGTCGGCCTCATGTGCCGGATACGGCGGTTCCAACATTTATCAATCCTTCACTCGAAGGCAGAGAACTTCCACCAGAAGAAGAGAACTTCGATATAGTGGAGATCCGAGGTCGAAGGAGACCTAGTCGGCCTCATCTTCCGGATATACCGGTTCCAACATTAGGGAATCCTTCACTCGACGACAGAGAACTTCCACCAGAAGGAGACAATTCAATGATAAGGGAGGCTCATCACACAGAAAGTAAACACATTGCAATTACTGAACTACAGCCTCCTCAATTCCCAGAGGAGGGAGACAACTTCGATTTAGACGTAATTGGAAGTCGAAGGAGACCCAGTCGATCTCATCTGCCGGATATACCGATTCCAACATATATCAATCCTTCACTCGACGACAGAAAATTTCTACCAAAGCAAGACAATTCAATGATAAGGGGGACTCATCATAGCCAAAGTAAACACATTGTAATTTCTAAAAAACAGCCTCCTCAATTCCCAGAAGTGGGAGACAACTTCGACTTAGACGAAATTGGAAGTCGAAGGAGACCCGGTCAGCCTTATCTGCCGGATACAGCGGTTCCGTCATTAATCAAGCCTTCACTCGACGGCAGAGAGTTTCCACCAGAGGGAGACAATTCAATGATAAGGGAGGCTCATCACACAGAAAGTAAACACATTGCAATTACTGAACTACAGCCTCCTCAATTCCCAGAGGAGGGAGACAACTTCGATTTAGACGTAATTGGAAGTCGAAGGAGACCCAGTCGATCTCATCTGCCGGATATACCGATTCCAACATATATCAATCCTTCACTCGACGACAGAAAATTTCTACCAAAGCAAGACAATCCAGTGATAAGGGAGACTCATCATAGCCAAAGTAAACACATTGTAATTACTGAACAACAGCCTCCTCAATTTCCAGAAGAGGGAGACAACTTCGATTTAGACGTAATTGGAAGTCGAAGGAGACCCGGTCGGCCTCATCTGCCGGATACAGCGGTTCCGTCATTAATCAAGCCTTCACTCGACGGCAGAGAGTTTCCACCAGAGGGAGACAAACCAGTGATAAGGGAGACTCATCACAGCCAAAGTAAACACATTGTAATTACTGAACAACAGCCTCCTCAATTCCCAGAAGAGGGAGACAACTTCGATTTAGACGTCATTGGAAGTCGAAGGAGACCCAGTCAGCCTCATGTGCCGGATACTGCGGTTCCAACATTTATCAATCCTTCACTCGAAGGCAGAGAACTTCCACCAGAAGAAGAGAACTTCGATATAGTGGAGATCCGAGGTCGAAGGAGACCCAGTCGGCCTCATCTTCCGGATATACCGGTTCCAACATTAGGGAATCCTTCACTCGACGACAGAGAACTTCCACCAGAAGGAGACAATCCAGTGATAAGGGAGACTCATCATAGCCAAAGTAAACACATTGTAATTACTGAACAGCAGCCTCCTCAATTCCCAGAAGAGGGAGACAACTTCGATTTAGACGTCATTGGAAGTCGAAGGAGACCCAGTCAGCCTCATGTGCCGGATACGGCGGTTCCAACATTTATCAATCCTTCACTCGAAGGCAGAGAACTTCCACCAGAAGAAGAGAACTTCGATATAGTGGAGATCCGAGGTCGAAGGAGACCCAGTCGGCCTCATCTTCCGGATATACCGGTTCCAACATTAGGGAATCCTTCACTCGACGACAGAGAACTTCCACCAGAAGGAGACAATTCAATGATAAGGGAGGCTCATCACACAGAAAGTAAACACATTGCAATTACTGAACTACAGCCTCCTCAATTCCCAGAGGAGGGAGACAACTTCGATTTAGACGTAATTGGAAGTCGAAGGAGACCCAGTCGATCTCATCTGCCGGATATACCGATTCCAACATATATCAATCCTTCACTCGACGACAGAAAATTTCTACCAAAGCAAGACAATTCAATGATAAGGGGGACTCATCATAGCCAAAGTAAACACATTGTAATTTCTAAAAAACAGCCTCCTCAATTCCCAGAAGTGGGAGACAACTTCGACTTAGACGAAATTGGAAGTCGAAGGAGACCCGGTCAGCCTTATCTGCCGGATACAGCGGTTCCGTCATTAATCAAGCCTTCACTCGACGGCAGAGAGTTTCCACCAGAGGGAGACAATTCAATGATAAGGGAGGCTCATCACACAGAAAGTAAACACATTGCAATTACTGAACTACAGCCTCCTCAATTCCCAGAGGAGGGAGACAACTTCGATTTAGACGTAATTGGAAGTCGAAGGAGACCCAGTCGATCTCATCTGCCGGATATACCGATTCCAACATATATCAATCCTTCACTCGACGACAGAAAATTTCTACCAGAAGAAGAGAACTTCGATATAGTGGAGATCCGAGGTCGAAGGAGACCCAGTCGGCCTCATCTTCCGGATATACCGGTTCCAACATTAGGGAATCCTTCACTCGACGACAGAGAACTTCCACCAGAAGGAGACAATTCAATGATAAGGGAGGCTCATCAAACAGAAAGTAAACACATTGCAATTACTGAACAACAGCCTCTTCAATTCCCAGAAGAGGGAGACAACTTTGATTTAGACGTAATTGGAAGTCGAAGGAGACCCAGTCAGCCTCATGCGCCGGATACAGCGGTTCCAACATTTATCAACCCTTCACTCGAAGGCAGAGAACTTCCACCAGAAGGAGACATCTTCGATATAGTGGAGATCCGAGGTCGAAGGAGACCCAGTCGGCCTCATCTGCCGGACACAGCGCTTCCAACATTAATCAATCCTTCACTCGACGACAGAGAATTTCTACCAAAGCAAGACAATTCAGTGATAAGGGAGGCTCATCATACAGAAAGAAAACACATTGTAATTACTGAACAACAGCCTCTTCAATTCCCAGAAGAGGGAGACAACTTTGATTTAGACGTAATTGGAAGTCGAAGGAGACCCGGTCGGCCTCATCTGCCGGATACAGCGGTTCCGTCATTAATCAAGCCCTCACTCGACGGCAGAGAGTTTCCACCAGAGGGAGACAAACCAGTGATAAGGGAGACTCATCACAGCCAAAGTAAACACATTGTAATTACTGAACAACAGCCTCTTCAATTCCCAGAAGAGGGAGACAACTTTGATTTAGACGTAATTGGAAGTCGAAGGAGACCCAGTCAGCCTCATGCGCCGGATACAGCGGTTCCAACATTTATCAACCCTTCACTCGAAGGCAGAGAACTTCCACCAGAAGGAGACATCTTCGATATAGTGGAGATCCGAGGTCGAAGGAGACCCAGTCGGCCTCATCTGCCGGACACAGCGCTTCCAACATTAATCAATCCTTCACTCGACGACAGAGAATTTCTACCAAAGCAAGACAATTCAGTGATAAGGGAGGCTCATCATACAGAAAGAAAACACATTGTAATTACTGAACAACAGCCTCTTCAATTCCCAGAAGAGGGAGACAACTTTGATTTAGACGTAATTGGAAGTCGAAGGAGACCCGGTCGGCCTCATCTGCCGGATACAGCGGTTCCGTCATTAATCAAGCCCTCACTCGACGGCAGAGAGTTTCCACCAGAGGGAGACAAACCAGTGATAAGGGAGACTCATCACAGCCAAAGTAAACACATTGTAATTACTGAACAACAGCCTCTTCAATTCCCAGAAGAGGAAGACAACTTTGATTTAGACGTAATTGGAAGTCGAAGGAGACCCAGTCAGCCTCATGTGCCGGATACGGCGGTTCCAACATTTATCAATCCTTCACTCGAAGGCAGAGAACTTCCACCAGAAGAAGAGAACTTCGATATAGTGGAGATCCGAGGTCGAAGGAGACCAAGTCGGCCTCATCTTCCGGATATACCGGTTCCAACATTAGTGAATCCTTCACTCGACGACAGAGAACTTCCACCAGAAGGAGACAATTCAATGATAAGGGAGGCTCATCACACAGAAAGTAAACACATTGCAATTACTGAACTACAGCCTCCTCAATTCCCAGAGGAGGGAGACAACTTCGATTTAGACGTAATTGGAAGTCGAAGGAGACCCAGTCGATCTCATCTGCCGGATATACCGATTCCAACATATATCAATCCTTCACTCGACGACAGAAAATTTCTACCAAAGCAAGACAATTCAATGATAAGGGGGACTCATCATAGCCAAAGTAAACACATTGTAATTTCTAAAAAACAGCCTCCTCAATTCCCAGAAGAGGGAGACAACTTCGACTTAGACGAAATTGGAAGTCGAAGGAGACCCGGTCAGCCTTATCTGCCGGATACGGCGGTTCCAACGTTTACCAATCCTTCATTCGAAGGCACAGAACTTCCACCAGAGGGAGACAACTTCGATATAGTGGAGATCCGAGGTCGAAGGAGGAAACGTTGTCGTCCTTATCTGCCGGATACACCGGCTCCAATATTAATCAATCCTTCACTCGACGGTAGAGATTTTCTACCAGGGGGAGACAATTCAGTGATAAAGGAGTCTCATCATAGCCGAAGTAAACGCATTGTAGTTGCTGAAAAACAATCTCCTCTATTCCCAGAGGAGGGAGACAACCTCGATATAGTGGAGATCCGAGGTCGAAGGAGGAGACCTTGTCGGCCTCCTCTGTACGATTTACTGATTCCAACATTAAGCAATCCTTCACTCAGAGAATTTCCACCTGAGGGAGATAACTTCCGTGGAGTGATGAATGGACGTAGTTGGAAGATAGATACCCGACCTCATCTGTATGAGTCACCGATCCCAACGATCGATTCCTCGCTCGACAACGGAGAATTTGAACAAATGCGAAGCAACTCTTTGGCGGAGGGTGTCGCATGCTGTCCACCTATTAATGTGCGTTCTCCTTCTAAAATAGAAAACCGTTCTGTGAAAATCAAAGTTGTTCTTAAAAGAAATTCTGAGCTACACCATTCTGGCCTGGATCATGTAATAAGGCCTTCGCTTCATGATGAACAACGCCCACCTGCAGAAACTGTGCTGAGGTTTCGTGTGCGCATAACCAAGCAGTCGCCCTAGAGGACGGATGTATGCATACGAAGTGCTCTACAGAGTTGTGATTCTTTCAGTCTTTTAACCCGTTTTGTCAGTTGACGAATGTGCCATTGACGTTTTAGAGGGAGACACAGATTGTTGTCATTCCGCTACGTCGAGTGGTTTCAATTGAAGACACTACGGACTTCGTTTTTTAAATAAGGCTGGATAACTTCATTTCGAATTTATTGATAAAGTCTGAGTGCTTTGTTTATTCGTATATTTAGTGAAACGAAAACAAAATGCCAGCTGATATATAAGTACCTTCGCTCGACTGTTTCGTTAATTCAAGTAAAATAGTTCACATTCTTCGTTTGATCTGTGAAAGTGTTTCACGACAAAAAAATCCAAATTTATTCAGGGAGAAATGATAAAGTTAAACTAGTGTACCCGCGTAGGAAATTGTACTCGATTGCTGAGTGCAAGCCACTTGAACAGAAGAGGTTAATGATCTCTCCTCAACGATTCACAACAAAACACACAAGGTATTATTGGGTTATAAACGTAGGCCAAAAAGGTTTTCTATTTTTGCTGAATGGCATCGGGTTGTCCGAAAATTGCGAAAACCCGCCGTGGCACCGAATAGTCAGCAAGGGGAGATGAGATTCATCTATACAGCGCAGTGGCTCTGTGTAGGTCTCGGATTCTGTGGGTCATCAGCTCGATTGCTTTGCAACACGCTGTTTCTGCTTTTGGAACTTGTCGGTCGGCTGAAGTCGCGCAGAGCTCGTTATGAACGAATATTGACCAATACCTTCTGAAGCTCACCGTAAACGGCAACAAATCCAGAAACAGACGTCAAATTTTATCGGATAACCCTATGGACGATATTTGGATGTAATGATTTTTGCTCGGACATCTTCATTCACGTCACACCTACCACTTGGTGTGATCGAGACTTCATGATTTCAGGTTTCGCCCAAACTTCATAATGGAGTTACCTAGGTGCTAATCACAAATTTGTTATCAGTTTCCGGATTCGCGAGGTTATTTGCGATAGGATGCAGCCATTCAGCAGAAATGAAGGGTATTTTCGTGAACTATGCTCAACAAAAGGGTATAGGTCTTGTTGAGACTCCTGAGAGAAGTTCACTGACTTCCTCCGTATGCTTAGAGTGCAAGTTAGGGTTGGCTCCATTCTCACTTGTTCTTTTTGAGTTCATCAGAATCGAGTGGTTGCGTAGCGACAGTGAACTCCTGAAAGTCACTCATTGAAATAACAATAACAATAAAATATTTATGCGTTCCTAACACTGACACCTCAGGCAAATTGAAAGGGCGTTTCGCAGCAACGCTGTTCAGTGAAGAAATAGGACAGAGGCGCAGCAAAGCAGCAAGTGAGGGGCTGCTCACAGTTCTCATCGCCACTCACTTGCTGCTCGGCAGCTACTGGTGGTATGTGGGCCTCAACAAAGAACTAACACCTCAACAAAGCAGCCGGAGTCGAAACCGCGAATTACGCCTAACCGGAGCCGTGCGTTAACCGCTACTGAGACGAAAGCTCTCCTACCCAAATGCGACGCTAATTGCGTTCCCCTAGCACCTTCCTTAAACCGAAGCCTTTTACTTCCAGCACTCATCCGTAATGACAGCTTGAGACGGCGAGCCAGAAAAGCGTTTTGAAATGAAACTGCAGCCCTTTGTACACTCTCATAACTCTTCGCTTCTTCTGAACCACAATAACCATAACAACCTTCTTACCGATTGGGCGTGCTCAGCCTGCACGTTGTAGAGCATGAGACTGCCGCTCCCTCGTCGATGTCTGCAGTGCAAACCTCGTCGTCTGCATTCAGCCTCGAATTGCGGCCCACGTACGGCCGAGCAGCGCTTTACCGTACATATCTGCGACCGAATGCATCTCTCCGTCTCGCCGGCGGACGCGAACCAGCCCTGCAAAATGGCTTACTTTTTATAGCTTACTGGCCGTGGCAAATATCGTCAACTATGCACTAAGTAGTTTTTTGACCAACGACAGTCCAGTGGACAGCCGGAAAAGCGCGCAGATGTTGCGGGAATACGCGCACCGCCTTTTACGGCTCTACTGTGGCTTACTGCCGCACTGCCGCAATGCCCAACGTCATTCCCTGCTGCGGCAGCAAAATCCATCACGACGGGTCTGACCATGATCAAAATATTTTTCGCTGAAATTTCGCTGACTACGAATCCGAATTCCGTTTTCAAATTTGCGGGCGAAAGCGACCTCAACTAAGTACTAAATAGTTTCTTGACCAACGTCGGTTCAGTGGACGGCCGCAACGGGTCGCACCTGTTGCGGAAACACGCCCACCACCCTTTTCACTGTTCTACTTTGGTTTACTACCACAGACGAGTCTGAAGTCCCTTAGACAAACAGGAGAATTCCTTAGGCCATTGTTATACCAAGCGAGCGAGCAACTGCCGCACGAGCGTTGAGCGAACGGCCCAATCGCTCGTTGCAGTGCAATGCACTGCGACAAGAGAGGGGAAGTTGCGAGTGTGTTGCGAAATTGCGCTCGGGCAACGGCATGACACCCAGTCAGCGGCGGCCGGCGGGACAACTGACACAGACACGTCTGCTACCACGTGTCTGATACTGATTAGTGTCAGTTACGCAACCGAGCGTTGAGCGAAATTGCTGGCATAGCAATGGCCATAGACGACAAAGGGTGGAAGGAAGAGCGACAGAGTTTCGAATGGGAGTGGATAAATTCAATGAATTAGATTTGAATGATAAATTCATAAAAACTGTTCGAAGCGTTAGAACTATCAAGCCATGTTTGAACTGTGATGCGGTGCCCCTAGCGCTGCAGCAGCTCTTTCTTCTACATCCTTGGCTTACTAGTCACTCATTATCCTGCTTGCTTAGACGTACAACCAAATGGGCCGTCTTCTTACAGAGATAATTAACAGAATCAATCACCTCTGTATAGTCACAGACCATGGCTGTTGTCACACTGCAACGATCCAGCACCAAAGTCGGATAGCACTTCTGTTCGGCCAGTCGCCTCAGTGATTCGTCGCCGATTCGCAACATTGGACGTCGCCGCTGATGACCAAAACGAACGCCGTCGATCGCAATTCGACGGATTTTCATAGGGTCCAGTTGAGCAATATGGGCGTCAGTAGCACTATCAGGTCTCATTCCGACTGACTGACTCAGCTAAATCAGAAGCAGTAAGCACGAACCAACTGAAAGCGGCAGTAACAGAACATTACCTCAAACACTTCCAAATGCTTAGCAACAGGAGCCAATAGCCGATGTAGTGTGACCGAGTTGGAATTGGAAAAATCGACGCCGTGCAGAGAAAGCTGCGTCAACGGTGCCAGATTGCACATACTCAGCTGCAGTCGAAGAAAGTCGACGAGTTCGTCGGTGAGGTTCACACCCTACAGAGAGTTGGTGGTTTCCAAGTGGGCGATGAAAGATCATAGAGACTTACTTTTAGTATAATCCGCTTAATACGAAATTGTCCAAAGCTGAATGACAATCGTGCATGCCGACGAAGCATCGCCTGCGTCACAACTATGGCTGAGCAGTGCTGGGCATCATAGGCGACCCGACGAATTTCGATCGCTTTCTTCGGCAAGGGGGAGACAATTAGTCTGGAGATCTGCAACTACTGCAATAAGGCTGTAACGATGATATTAGGTTCATCGCAAGAATCTGAATATTAGCGGCCCGCAAAAACGCGGTAACAAAACTTGAACGTCACGGTAAATGAAACACAAATACTTCCAGCTTAATCGGCAAAATGTCGAATCCGGGTTACCCGCTCAAGCCGTTATCACGAATGAGTGTCGATAGTGAAAACTTTCTGGCTCAAGAAGATGCTACGGGGGCGCAACTGACTGGCACTGTTGGTGAAGAGAGCCGTCGTCTCAGTAGTGTAGTGGTTAAGCTTGAGTCGAGGTTTTTGCGGTGAACATAGCACCGTCATTGCAATATCTACTTCTAGTATCAACTGTCGTCCCGTTGATCATCGATTTGCTCGAGCGACGCCAGTAACTCCATTCGTACCTGTCACGCGCCATGGTAGACCGGCGGGTCCTGCTCGCTCGAGGAACACGAAGAGCATCGAGTCGATCGTTCAGGGATTTGACGAAGAAATCCGACCAGCGCAAAGGTGGGCGACCTGGTGTTCTTCTGACGTCCCGTGGAATCCAGTCAGTAACGGCTCTCGTCCAACGGTCGTCACGAAATCGCATTACGTGTCCGGCCCACCTGATCTTCGACAACTTGGCCCATTCGACGGCGTCTCTGATCTTCGACTGTCGACGTAGCTCGGAGCTCCGTATGCCGTCTCTCGCCTGGATGAAGCGAGTCACTCCGAGCATCCTTCTCTCTATACTTCGTTGCGTGACTGCGCGACGCAAATCGCATGTTCATCCTGCTCGCGTAACGCCCATGATTCTGAAGCGTACGTCAACGCAGGAAGAGCCGTAGATAGCATACAGTGGTCGAGGACGTAAGGACGTATTCGTCTAGTATTTAGAATCGCAATAGGTGTGATGTGAGGCACTGTTCAAGTCGTTGTTCTTGCACTTTCTTGGTTACTTAAGTTAGCTTTGGTTACTTTTTGGTTCTAGTTTTGGTTACTTAAGTTTAAGTTTAGGTTGTATTCACCCACCCGGAAGATGGAATCCTGCTTAGCGCATCTTACCTGTACACCACGCACCTGTAGGATTGGAAGTATCGAAATTCGAGATAAGTGTACAGTGCAACACTTGAAATAAGAGCCAGGGTTCATATGGCAAAAACTTTCGAAGATTGTTCTCAATTTTTTGGATACAACAGCTCCGCAACTCCAGGAGCTGTTGTATCCAAAAAATCAACAGAAACTAGTAGATGCCCCAGGCAAGATTGAGATATCATCTTCGGTAAGCGGTAGGGTATAGGATGTAATGGAGTCGAAAGATAGATAATGAGGGCAGACTCTCGATTCTGATGAAGCCCAGATTTGGTCATGTTATCATTAAATGTTGGATTTATTTCTATTATTAAACATCTATGAGTATTATTGATTTATTATACTATTATATTATTCCTTATATTATTTATTATATTATTACTGATTTATTTCTATTATGAAAACAACCACCTTAACAGCCCTTTCTTACCTCAATCGGAGCGAACAGCTGATCGTCAAGTGCCAGTATGTCAATTGCCCGTCGCCATCGACTGCAAACCGCCCGACAGCTCAACGCGGTCGATCGGTCGACGTTGCCAAGGATTTTGAACAGCAGTTCTGCTGGAATCTGCTGAAAGCAAAACTTAATGGAAGGAGGATAAGCAAAAATAAAACTAAAATAGTTATAAATGCATACTGGAAGCCAAATAATAAATGAATTAGTCGTACGGGATCGATGTAAAAAAAAAAAAAACTAAAAAATCGGCATCGTCTTGAGTGTCACGATTTACCACCCAAAAACTCAACGGCTTTCTGCAGATGAAACGGACATGTCCGTTACGGTGACATCTCGTCGCCTTCTCTTTTGTTGTGTGTTCCCGAAAATGGTGCATCACAACTACATATAGCATAGACCGGTTCCAAGCATCTGTTCCCCAGCTGCTCCCGCTCGACGTGGAGTTGTTATTGGGGAACCCCCGATGACAGTTGCGCGCTGTTTTTTGTCGCCTAAGAGAAAAAAAGACGAGAGCATGACGACACAGCTGTTGTCTGGTTGCTGTTCATCAGCAACAACACAATGTCGTTCATGCGGCTAGCACGTGAGTTAGCGAAGTTCACGTTCACGCACTTTTGCGACAAGTCTAATTTCAATTTGTATTTTATCAGATGATTTTGAATGATTACACCTGGATCATCGCAAAAAACTCGGCTCAGGCGGGATGGATTCGTACCCGGGGTTTCGGCTTAACCCGGAGTAGGTGGGTTACACCAGTAAACCACTGAAAAAATGGCTCTCGTCGCTAAGTGTGCCGGTCCTTTCCGCTCCCCTAGCACCTTCCTTAAACCAGAAGGCTTTCATTTCCAACACTCATTCGTAATAACGTCTTGAGCGGGCAAGCCAGATTCGGCATTGTACCAATTAAGCTGGAAGCATTTATGTTTCATTTACCGTGACATTCAACAGGTTCAAATCCCTCCTTAGTCGCAATATTTGCTATGCTCCATGCACCATTACAACATCATCTTCTAGAACACATAGTAACCGGTCAAGAGTGTAATAAAAGTAGAATTGAGCCGTAACTTTAAGATGTTTTCAGCTAAGCTGGTTCAATGCCAAATCCGGCTCTCCAGCTCAGCCTTCATTACGAATAAGTGCTTAAAGTAAAAGCCGGCGGTTAAAGATTTAAGGAAGATGCTAGGGAAGTGCAAGTGACCGGCGCAATTAGGGTGTAGATTGATCGTCTCAATGGTGTAGTGGTCTAGCACACGTCCCACAGATATGTCCGTGGGTCGGCGTTCCGGGTTCTAATCCCGCCTCGGTCGCCGTTTTTGTGATTATCCTGGCACCATCATTACGGCATCATCATCTTCTAGTATACATAATGGTAACCCACAAAAAGCGGTGAACTAGAATTTTGCTATATTTTGTGAGAAACTAAATTATCATAGGTAAAGGTAGAGGGTATGGTAGCCTGAGACTAAACTGAATGCGCAGACCCGATGCATTCACGATTCTAGGTGAAAGTCGAATGCGTGGCACGTACTTGGTGAACCAACCAATGCCACTATTTTACCTTCTTACCTCAATAAGGCTGATCGTAGTGAAATGCATTTCAAATGTTGATATGGATGTCATCAATGGTTGAAAATAGAAAAAACTACCTTTTGGACTTTGAGAGGAATACTGGCCGACTCGATGACGTCTCACGTCACTGACTACTGATAAAGTGGGTATCGTAGTTGTTGACGCGAACGATCCCAAACGGGAAATGTACGCAAATAGGTTGTGAATCTGGTTTCTATTAGAACGACCACTTACAAAGATTACTGTGACGTTCCTACTCTTGTAGAAGTCACATTAGCGCCCTGTGGACCGTAATCGAGCAGGTTTTTCAAAACCTTGAACACGAACTTCTGAAAGTGACTCCCACGTAAGAGTGGATTATAAGTAAGCGAATAAACAATGAAAAATATTTTGTAGTGGTGGTGCTAGGTTTGTCGCAAAAATTGCATCTCAGGCGGGATTCGAACCCGCGTTTCGCGTTTAACCGTGGCTCTTGCGCTAACCACTACGGCACTGAGACGACGTCTCATCTCCACAATTGTATACGGTCATTTGCGCACCCCTAGCACTCATCCGTAATTGCGGCTTGAGCCGGCGAGCCGGATCCGGCATTGCACCAGTCAAGCTGAAAGCGTTTCACAGGTAGTTGAATAAATAAAAGGGAAAGGCAAAAGTAAAGGTAAAAGTGTCAGCGCTGCTCAGTCCCCTGAAGACTCGTCTCCGCATGCATCCGTGTTCCATTCAACTAGCAGAGGTACGATGAATGCGTACTTGACCTATACAATGTCTTGCGGGCGCCATCCACCATACCAAGCCAGTGTTATTATTTACCCAGGCAAGCCTGGTACCAATTTACCCGACGTCGGAGAGATGGAAGGCTTGGTTAGCTTAGGCGGGATCGATCGCTCGACCATGCGGGTGTCTCTGGCGCCTCTTACCGCTGTACCACGCCGGCCCTTCAGGATTTTGTTAATATCTTATATTCATTAGGATGCGCATGTTTTAGGTGGCTTTTGGTCTGCGATTAATCCTCTATCCGCCATTTGGGTTCGCGCCACGTAGCCTCGCCACCAGCCGGATCCTTCTTGAAGGAGAACCCTCAAAGAAGTAGATTCGTGGCGAAACGGAATAAATAGATAAATAAGTAAATAAACATATAGGTAAATTATAGCTGACCTCAAAATGAGACTGACTGGCGGCGAGGCCAGAGCTGCTCGTGGGTTCGTCGCTGAGCATCGATGGCTTTCGTGAGCTCCGTCCGAACAAGTACTCAGTGAAAACTCGCCATGCGCTCAGCAAACGTGACGAATCGATGCCGTCCAACTTTTTACGTCCAGACTTTCGTTCCAGTCTGTAATGCGCCTTCACATTATCAGCACACCCATCATTTATCACTTATCAGGCAAGAACTGCCGTTCGCAACATTACCTGACCATTGCTCTTCGCAACAGACCGTTGCTCGGAGCAAAATTTCCCGCATTTTCGCTATTAACAGAAAGAAGGTGAGGACAGGCTATTGAAATGCCTCGTCTCAACACTTTGAGCTTGTCAACATGACAAGAAGCTTTTTATCTTTGATTGACGGAAATGTAAATATATGAAAAAATAAGTGCAATTGAACATATTCCATAACGATACACTAAAAATATTCGTGATACTAGGAACATGGCTGTCCTTGTTAACCATAGGTCAGTTACAAAAATTTCGACTGTGAAAAAAGACAAAAGCAGAAAACAATATCATAATAACTTTTAATGAGACTTCTGCCTAACAATCACGGAGCAAAAAGTTCCGAAATCGTTAGCATCGATGCAGGGCTTTAAGGAACAGAGAACATAGAGAGAGCACCAAGAATGTTACCAGACAAGGGTTAAATGTATTTCTTCATCATAAAAGGGGGTAATGTCCTAGTTCTCAGCAAAAATAGTCTAACAACAGTGTGTCACTCACATAGAATTCTTGTAGTCCTTTCGGAAGTCATGACTGCTAGTGTTCGCCAAGCACGGAAAAGTGTTTTTGCGTTTTATGGTTGGCTGTGCATCCACGTTCATATTTGTGGTCCGTTAGTTACTACAAAAAAACTAAAATTCAAAAAAACATGAGGCAGTTAATATTCGACGAAACGGAACGTTTAGTAATTATAATCGCATTCAGGTGAAGGGACAAGCCTGAAGAAGATAGAGCACAGAAGAACGTCAGATAACAAGTTGATTGACATGTACGAAAAAGGTGTGGAAGGAAGCAAAAAATGCTTGTCAGGATTGATAAAGAGTTGATAGGTTTCACCGAAATCGACATTATCAGAAAGTCTAGAATCTTAGCAACTAAAGTGTAAGAACGCCTGAAGCTGTTTGCCACTTCCTACATTAGTAGAGAAGATACGAGTGTGGAGGGAGTTTCACGGCCCAGAAGCAGAGTCAGGGTGTCCCGACTCGGACTTTCGATAAACGGTCACGATAACACGGCTGTCAATTCCCTTTCGGAGCACGTCATGGTTAAGAGCTTGAAAAACAGAGGGTAAGAACGAAAATGTCACTATCCGAGTGAAATTCATCAAAATCGGGTACCTGTCAGCCGCTCACATCCTCACAAACCCAGTCATTGAGAGACAAATTGTTTATCTGTGATGCAGCGAGAAAAATCCTTAATAGAAAGGGATCAGACCGAGTGGCTACATTATTCTGAATATTTTCCTTTAAAATATAGACAGGGCACCGTATATAGTTGGACAGCATTTGAGTACGGCAAATTCCACGGTGCACAAGAAAACGATCGTGAGAACCGTTCAGAGGCCGCAAGCCCTCTCAGAGAAGCAAGTTGAAAAGAAGTTCCCTCGAATGACATTTTTGTTCAACTGTCAACCTTTCTAGAAATATCTAAAATTTAGAACAAAGTTGGAATAAGAAGGAAAGAATTTTGCATGAGGTCCCTCGTTACCGAGGAACGCGTTCATGGATCAATGTATTTTTGACAGAAACCTTAGAAAACAATATCAATGGGATTACGAATCCATTCGTTGACGTTTGTACTCAAAAATTCATGGTGACATAACTTTTTCATCGCTACTACATGTCGAAGGCAAACTTCTAAACAGAGTATTTGGAATTGCCGCCATTCTGCCTCCAATGCAGAGCAGAAGTGAATCAATTTCGGGTTAAAGGAACGGCAAACCCTAAACACGTTTCCTCGCAGTTCCCTCATCGTCAGCTGAAATCATTTTGCGCACAATTATCACGAGTGATTTCGGCGAATTATGCATATATTCTGAAGATGAATTCGTCTACCAACGCCGACGACGAATTCGAAATCAACTGAAAACGGCCGGCGAGGCGTGCGACTTTGCTGGGAGGCTGTGCGTTTTTCGGAGCGGATGTTTTCTGTTTGCAGTCGAAAATCGATGTTGTTATGACAGCATGCTGCTCACTGCCTGCCTCCGCACTTGATCACATGGTTTTCGACAATGGCCGAACAGCAGCTTGCTCAAGGCACAATTCGGTAAAAAAACTTTGAATGTAGTCCCAAGTATCATGAAGCCGGAAATCTCGGGCGTTCGGTTCGAAAGCTTCACATTTATCGTGTTACTCCTTCGTCACTTGGGTGGTCCAGCCGGCATCACCGATTTCGCTGAAACTTTGCCTATGGGGGTTCTCTGGCATCCTGAACACGATGGTGGAGTCCGTGAGTCTCACCAGGTAAGGTCGGTAAGTACCCAGCTATTAGGTTGGTGCAAAAGTCTTGCAACACTTTTGCAACATTCTTCAAAATAACAGCAATTTACTGAAACAAAATCTCAGTCAACGATATAATCATCACTCATATATAAGACTCTTCCCCATCTTTCGGGCAACTTCTCAGTTCCTCTCCGCCAGAACTCTAGGAGCTGTGACGAAAAAAATTGGCCAACCTCCATTTCCAGTTCGCCTCGGTTGTCGAATTCCATATCTCGAAGGTGTTGCTCTAAGGACCTGAATAAGTGATAATCTGAAAAGCAAGGTCTGGAGAATAAGGTGGGTGCGATAGAACTTCCCAGCCTAAATCCTGAATTTTCTCACGAGTCGCTCTTGCGACATGAGGACGAGCATTGTCATTCAAAAGGTAGACTTTTTCCCTTTCAGGGCTTTTTTATCGCATGACGGGAAATTCTACCGCACCCACCGTACCCTCCTGTCCTTGCTCCTTTAGATTATCACTTATTCAGGTCCTTAGAGCAACACCTTCGAGATATGGAATTCGACCACCGAAATGAACTGGAAATAGAGGCCGGCCAATTTTTTTCCGTCACAGCTCCCAGAGTTCTTGCGGAGAGGAACTGAGAAGTTGCCCGAAAGCTGAGGAAGAGTCATATATCTGAATAGTTATTATATCGTTGACTGAGATTTCGTTTGAATAAATTGCTGTTATTTTGAGAAGTGTTGCAAGACTTTTGCACCAACCTAATATAACTACCGTATTCGGCCGCCATTTCGAAAACGGACTTCACCACCGTGTTCAAGATACCAGAGAACCCCCATAGACAAAGTTTCAGCGGAACCGCTGATCCTGACTGGACCACCCAAATGGCGATTTGGATGGTCCGGGACCATCCACGTAAAAACGGCGGATTCGTGATCAGCGAGGGTAACGAAAAGTGACGAAAACCCCACTGTGCGGAGTTTCAGCCACCCCTTCATTGTGGTGGAGGCAAAAACTGTCGCAAAATACTACTCGTTGTGAACACCACTGTGCAGTTACCTACTTTTTTGTGCGTCTGATCCTTCTATTGCACTTTTCTGTCTTTGTTCTTGTTTTAGGTCAGGGTTTGCTAAAATTATGCTATTTTGAAGCTTTCATTTGCTGTTTCTTTTTCTCCTCAACTCAGTTTTCAAAAAATTAGGGAATAGATAGAAATTTGAATATAGTCTAATTTGAATTTTTTGTATCCAATTCAAATTTAAATTATATTCAATTTCAAATTTTCTTCGAACTTAAATTCAAAAAAAATCGCCTTTAATTCGAATTTGTAAATTCAAAATTGAATTGAAGGAGAAAATTCAGCTTAAGTGAATCTAAATTTATTACTCATTTGTTTTTTTTTCAATTTAACTGAAGAGAAAAAAGAAACAGAATCCCGAAAAACGAAAGAAAGCTTCAAAGTAACACTACGTTAGCGACATCGACATAAAACACGGGAAGTCCGAAAAATCACAACAGAATGATCAGACATACAAATAAAATCAGAAATTAACACAACCTTGCGGGCTTTCTGAGGTGCGGATACCGAATTTGGCATCCGTCTTCTGAATTCTGACTGGAGACCACCGGTACTACTTGCAGGAGCAATCTGCGTGATGCAGGTAGTATCACCGATTTGGTTGAAATTTCATCTAGGGCGGTAATTGTACATGATGATAACGATTCTGAATGTCATTTTACGAATTTCGGCCAAGGGTCACCCATATTCTCAAATTGGGTGGTCGGATCCCGGCATCGGTCGCTGTTTTGCGCACCGGGACTGGCCATCGCCGGTGTCTACCGATGTAAGTTTCTTTTTAGTGGTAGGGTTTTCTTCCGAATTTTTAGATATGCTGTGTATTTCTTTAGTGTTGTTTTAGTTTTTTGTGTGTTTAATGTCCGGTTGGTGCTTCTTTTATGGCTAGGGTCGAGCTTCGATCCTGCATTTCTATTTCCTTTTTTTCTACCAGCTTGTTGTTATATTGTACTTTTATCATTTTTGATGAGTATTGTATATATAGTGTGTTTATATGTATTTATATTGTATATTTACATATGATGTACATATTTTAAGTACGGGATATTAATTATATATACATATGTATATAAACATAGTGCATGTATACTGTATATATTGTATATATTAAAATTATATATGTGTATATATTTAATATATACAATATATACAGTATATATGCACTACGTCCATATGTATACATATGTATACAGGGCGATCCACATGAAGTGTTTCGCGCTTTAGGAAAGCCATTTTCTGAAGTGCACTGAAAACAAATTTGGAAGACGAGGTGTTACGCTGGGCATAACAAACCGCTAAGAACATCCACTGGACGTTCCAGCAGGATTGGGCACCAGCCCACCGTGCCAAAAAATCTGGAGTGGTGTGAGGCCAATCCTCCGGATTGTTGGATAAAAGAAATTCAGCCCTCATACTCGCCCTATCTGAATCCTATGGATTTCGCCATCTGAAGGATCCTAGAGCAAAAAGCTTGCTCTTCTGGATATGGATCACTAATTTCTCTAAAAAGAGTTCTGGTGAAAGCATGGAGCGAAATTCGACCGAAAATGATCGCACGCATTCTCAAAATTTTCCGAACGGGATTGGACGCTTGCATTGGAACCAAAGGTGGCCATTTCTAATGCGATGCGTGAAGTGTCATGAAGAATTTTATTGTCTTTCTGAGGAATGTACACTTATCTTGTTTGCTTCGTTCAACGAAGAGTTGCGTGTAATTTTTCGTGTGGTACTTCATGTGGATCACCCTGTACATAATTAATATCCAGCACATTCAATATGGTATTCGCTTCGAAGTTTTCGGGTTAGTACCTGAATAAAAATGCTGCACTGCGGTTGTTTATTTTCAGGCATAATCACGTTTTCCGCTGGGCTCCTTCTTTGAAGGTGAGTATTGCTTTTCCAGGACTTTTAGAAAACTATCCCTACCTTACTGATGAGTCCCGAGGATGGCTTTGTGTTACTTTTATTTCCGTTTTTCCGTCTCAGGTTCGGGGACGAAACGGATAAGTTTGTTTTGCTCAATTCTCGCTTTTATTTTGGCTATGTTTTCTATTACTAGTATTTTTTGTCTTCAAACTGGCTAAAATGGCTGGCTTACGGCAGTGCAGGTGGTACAGGTGAAGTTCCGCGTAGCACAAACCAACTCCTAGGGTTCATGGCAAAAAACTATGTTGGTTCTGTACTGGTCTCCAATATCGGAATTTATTGTGAAAGCAAAATTGGCATTGTGAAAGGAGAATACTCTGTTACACATCATGATAAACCTAACACAAATTCAGACAATGGAGAACGGCACTGGTGGTGAATAGGACGAGCTCATTTTCCCAGCAAATTAGCAAATCTCATTCATTAGATGTACAAGTGGCGTAGGACGTATAAGAGACGAATGAGTAAGCGTTGCCGCATTAATGTCGCACAGGATTCTCGTATTATGCTGGACATTTTTGTTGAGTGTTGTTGAGCTTTTATCATTGTTTCTCTTCACTGTCACTGTCGCAGCATTTACTGCTCTTGATTCGCCACACTTTGTTTCCCTCCGAAGCGACTCTCATATTTCGTACACATAACAGTTTTTATTTCTGTGGAACTCAGTATTATTCATGTTTCTATTATTATCTGATGAGTTGAAGGAGAAGTTGTTAACGTTTTACTACTACCCCTTTCAATCCGTCTTTTGGAAAGACTTTTGTACTCCATAGAATGCTTTTCCAAACTTAATGAGAAATAAAATCTATGCCTTGTCTCCGAGTGCTATATATCAGGCTGTCGCAAAATTGATTTCGCTTTCTGAGTGTGTTAAAAAGAGAACATTTTTACGCCGTATTATCTCGTCTCTAGGACAGCTAAGCATACTGTCAGGTAGGAGATTAACCGCTTTATCAAAAGCGTACATTACTGTCTCTTTAGTTTGTGCAGCCGATTTTTTCCAGGGCTTCATTCAAACATGAACCGACGCGACTTTCGAGTGCTCATGCTTCATGAATATGAAGTGGGACATCCCGCTGCAGACGTAGCATGTAACCCTAGCGGAGTTTTTGGGACGGATTGTCCTTCCGAAAGGACAGTGCAGCTCTGGTTTAGAAAATATGCTTTTGGCGATTTTGATCTCGATGGAGAAGCTGGTCGTGATCGCAAGTGTTCCCTTGATAAAGAGGATTTGAGGACAGCCCTTGAAACAAATCCAGAGACCAATACTCGTAAGCTAGCAGAAGACCTGGGTGTACATCACTGTACAGCCGCAAGAGATTTGGGATAAATCGGCAAGGTGAAGGTGATATCAAGATGAATTCCCTATGAATTGGCCGATGAGCAGCGTCTTACACTTTTCGACATCTGTTTAAATCTCCTAATTCGTTATAAATATGAACTGTTTGTCCACCGTATTATAGCTGTAGATAAAAAATGGGTTCTTTTTGATTATATGAACGGAGATTTGCTTGGGTTGTTAGGAGTGCTCCACCAAAACCTTTTCCTAAACCGAAACTTCATCCTAAAAAGGTTATGATTACTGTGTGGTGGTGTAGTAAAGGAGTTATCCATCACAGCTTCATGCCACCTGGTGGTTCAGTTACAGCAGAGTCATAGTGTTGTGATTTGAACGAAATGTATCCGAAATCGCAAAAATTGTGGCCGGCACTAGCGAACAGAAGCGGTGCAATCTTATTTCAGGACAACGCAAGTGCGCACACCAAGAAGATCACCCGGCAAAAATTGACCCAGTTGGGCGTTGAAGTTCTGCCTCATCCTCCTTATTCTCCTGACCTTTCGCCAACAGAATATCACTTTTTTCAAGCATTTAATTCTTATTTGGGTCAGAAAAAATTTGCTGATTTGACCGATGTTGAAAATTCCTTTCTTGTTTCGTTAATCCCCGTGATCCTAATTTCTTCTCTGAAGGTTTGGATTTGCAACCGCTTCGCTGGTAGAGATTTGTAGATGCTGACGGTTTCAACTCTGATTCATAAAGTTGCGTTTGAGCTGAGTTATTGCAGTTCGAACTAAGCGGTCCATTTCCGAAATTAATTTTGTGACGGCCTAATATCTACCGACACCGACATATGCCCAATCCAATATCTGACCCTTCTCAAATTCCCACTTGGTAAAAGTCCAGCTGAGAGCGGCTTCAATAAAGTGACAACACTTATCCTCTCTATAATCAGTAAGGTGTTTGAAATTTCAGAAGTAACCAGAATATTGCTGCGGATTTTCAACTACGGAAGAGTAACATATTCTGCTCGACTTTTTTGCTGGCTGGTAATGCTATCGCTTAGGAGAAACTAGTTCACTTTACTATATAGACGAAATTTCATTACTCGTGTTGCATTTTTAACTTTTGTTGAACTACATTCAGTTTCCTACTATTTTTCAAATTGCTACGGTAATTTTGTCCAAGAACGACTTACGATTCAGGCAGATCTAAAAGCGCACAACCTCAGTTTGTGATCCAGATACCTAATCACTAGAACTCATATTTTTGGAAGACTTTATCCACTTTATCCGGTAACAACTTTTCGTAGGAAAATTTGGAAGAAAAATAAATAAGCAAAGAGGCCTATGTAGCTTCCAGAATCCACGTCAGGAAACATTATTTCAATCTGCACGCGCGGATGCGAGCATTTTTTGTCGGCATTCAAAAACTAAGGGAGTCCGTAATGCAGTTTTAAGTGGTACCACTGACAAGCGCACCACCGAGCGATCGATCCCCCGTACTGATCAGAACTCCCATCTCTCTGGGGTCGGATAAATAAGTACTACACTTGTCTGGAAGGGAAGAACCACTGCCTTGAACAGCGGCTGGTCTCCGCAAGTCATTATATGAAGTGAAGGTATTCTCAATGGAATACGCACGAGAGCGTGGCGCGTACTTAGGAGACTGATCAACGCTGAGCCCTTTACCCTTTTACAATAATTCTATAACTTGAAGAATATACATCTTTTTAGCCTTTGTCCCGCCCTGATGCTGGATCTGCTCTATCAATTTCCTGACGACATGCGGTTCTATCATATGCTTGGTCTGGATGTCGTCTCTATTACTACTTTCCTTAAGGGCCCCCTCTGAGTTTTACTACCGCAGTAAAGTAAAATTAGCAGCAAAAGGGGGATGAGCGCATTTTCGCAACGGCTGCGCGCTTTTGCGGCCATCCACTGTACTGTTGTTACTCAAAAAACTGCGCATTTTAGCAGCAGACGGTTTTTTAAACTATTTTCCCCTGAACGTCGCCCACGGGGTTTTTGGTCTGCTCATCATGAATCTTACATCCGTTTGTTTTTCGATTTTGGGCCGGAAACCACCCGTATCGCTTGCAGGGCTAGCAGGGTGGTCTGGGTAGGGTAACCGATTTGGCTGAAATTCCGTATAGGATGTAATATTATATAAGGATATAATATTTCGCATACCGATAACGATCCTGACTTTTGTTATTCGAATTTCGCCCGAGGACCACCCACATCGTCCACTAGGGTGGTCGAATCAAAATTTCTTAGTAGGCTCGATTCGTCCATGTAGCTTATTTGACTTTTTTGTTGATTACGATTATGATGTTCGTTTTTTGCGAAATCGGTGATTTTAGACCGATCACCCATTTTGGCGATATGGGTGGTCCTCGGCCGAAATTCGAAAAACATACGTCACGATCGTTATCGGCATGCAAAATAACCATCCTATACGAAATTTCAGACAAATCGGTTATCTTACCCAGATCACCCTGTTAGCCCTGTAAGCGATACGGGTGGTTTGCGGCCGAAATTCGGAAAACGGATGTCAGATTTGTGATGAGCACTCCAGAAAACTCTCGTGGGCGAAGTTTGTGCGAAATAAAAAAGAAAATGTTTTCTTCGACCACTGGAGTGTAAAAATTGGAATGCTGCCTGAAACACGCCTACACGAATAGATAAACACCAAAAAACAACAACAAAAATACAAAAAAAAACAAAAAATGCAAAAAATAAACGATGGAAACACGAAATGGATCCTCTGTGCAGTGAGGTGTGGTGTACGCAAAAAATTTTGCAGACATCGACATACCCTCGTCCCTTTTCGGCAGCGCCGCGACAGCGCTGCCACAGTAAATTTCTGAAAGCGGGTGAAGTCCTGCCGCTACTGCGCAGCTCCCGCGCGCCGCCGGTCCCCATCCTTCATCATTACTGCGGCAGCAACGCAGTGGAGTCTGACAGCCCTCTCACACTCAGGCGGCGCCTTGCGCGGCGTCGCCGGGGCTATGATGAAAGATAGGGCGCGGCCGGCCCGACGGTGTCGTCAGCGACGTCGCCACCGCCACCGCCGGAGGGGGGTTCTCATACTTCGGCGGCGGCGTCGCGGGCCGCGACGTCGCCGGCGAAGCCGCCTCCGGCGCCGCCGAGGGAATGGTGCCGGGCATTTCTTGCCGGCGGCGGCCGCGATGGCGCGCCCCGCGAGCGCCGGCAGCGACAGTTGGTGGGCGGAGCGCCGGTCCTACCCCCACCCGCCGCCGACGACGCCGCGCAAGGCACCGCTCGAGTGTGAGAGGGCTGTGAAGGGGCCTTCGGTTGGCACGTATCGAAGCCAGCCAGTTTTGCTTCGGTCGTCCTCTCGGTCTTGTCTCTTGTATGTCGAGAACGAGTCCTTTCTTACACAGTGTCATCATTTGCCCGGACTAAAACGTACAGATTCAGCTGGTTTTCTTTTTTAGGAACTTCAACGAATTCTTTGTCGTTGGCAGAATAGTAACATCGTGTATCTCTCTATCATCCCCTCACTCTCCGTCAGTTTCTCTCACTTTCGCTTATTTTCTCACTCCCTCGACCTTCTCTTCCTCTACGTTTATAAACGATGTATACTGTTTTTTTCTGAAGATGGCGCATTCTTTTTGACACTGCATAGGAAGCTGGAGGCGCTGCTCCCTGTGGGATCCCTAGGCTAACACTCTCAGCCCTCACAAGGAAAGCTTGTGAGCGATCGGTGAAAATTCATAGCGAAACCCACATGGGCGTGTAGGGCTTTGCACGAGGTATGCAACGATGTGTTCACCTGGTGCAGACGTCACCTGGTTGATCTGAAAATGGCCGGCGTAGTTTTGCACGGCCGCAGACGTCTACCTGCGTGCGGAAGTAGAGGGGCGAGTCCGACTGCCGGTCTTGGTGGCTGAGTGGCTAGTGATATAAACTCACAATTTGATGGTCGACGTGTATTTCCCATTGGGAGATTTTTCCCTGCGTGCGCTACATTCCAAATTACGCTCCTTATGGAATTTTGTCGCAGTTTTGGGATAGAATCGCGTTTTGGACGAGTATGGCCAACAGAGTGCGCACAGAGGACAAAATCTATTAGCACTTATGTATGTGACCCATAATTATCGAAACCAACCCAAATCGATTACAAAATCAGAAACTAATGTCAGATTCGTGATCAGCGGGCCGCATAACCCCCGAAAAAATTGGGCTGAATCGGTGATTTCGATCCAATCAGCCTTATTAATGTCAAGTGAGTAATTGTGTGAAGGTCCACTTGCCAAGAGTATCTTTATTCTATTGCTCCACTTTTTCGACTCTATAGAACAGAGACTCCATTTTGGGTGAGTTTCTTTTCATGTATCAAGAAAGATTACCTGGGCAGCAGACAAATCCACAATTCACAAACCTGACATCGACTTTTCCCATTGTGTCTGATGTGCGCTTGCTAGGGTTCGTAGTAACAAAGTAGGGTGATTGGATCGAAATCACCGATTTAGCCCAAACTTTGTCTACGTCGGTTATTCGGGGCGCTGATCGCGAATCTGACACTCGTTCATGAATTTGGGATCGATTTGGGCTGGTTACGGTAAGTATGCGCCACGTACATAATTGCTATTAGATTTTGTGCTCTGTGCGTACTATGTTGGCCATACTCGTCTCAATGCGATTCTATCCTGGAACTGCGACAAAATTGCGCAAGGAGCGTAATACGGAATCTAACGCATGAAGGCAAAAAGAAAATCTTCCAAAGCGACCGATTGCTCGACCATCAAATTGTATATGCCACTACCCACCCGGCTCCCAAGTCGCACTTGTAGAGGGCCTCGCCTCCACTACCCCCGCTGGCAGGGAGACTACGTGTGCAGCCGCTAAAACTTCGTCGGCCATTTTCAGATCAACCTGGTGATGTCTGCACCAGGTGAACACATTGTTCCATTCCTCGTG
The DNA here is from genome assembly GCA_030553155.1 of Nippostrongylus brasiliensis. Classification (NCBI taxonomy): domain Eukaryota; kingdom Metazoa; phylum Nematoda; class Chromadorea; order Rhabditida; family Heligmosomidae; genus Nippostrongylus; species Nippostrongylus brasiliensis. The sequence goes on from CP130734.1 coordinate 33,310,393, forward strand.
CGAAGCGCTACACGCTCATATGGGTTTCGCTATGTATCTTCACCGATCGCTCACAAGCTTCCCTTGTCAGATATAAAGCCTTTCCAGAAGTTTCATATCTCCTATATTCATGAGTCAATTTCAGATATCGTCCAGCAGATCAAATATATGACTCGAGTATTTCAACGGTTCTGAAAGTAAGTCCGTGTGCAAAGCATACCAAGCCGACTGAAAATTGACAAAAACTTGACCTATATGTTTTTCTCGCTGTTATACGAATAATGCAAATGAACCCTAGATGTCTGCGCCACCAAGCTCGCAAGATTCCACAATAGCCAATTACCAGGAAATTTTTCATCGGAAGTTAGAAATACATAGAAAACCGTTGAAAACACACACACTAAAGAAAAATATTCTTTCAGATGAGCATATATGCCGTCATATTAGCGTGCACAATCTGCACGGCATATTCTCCGGGAAAACTACCAATTGAAGAGCACAACAATGCTCTAGGAAATCTCGCCGACAAAAACAGTACAGACAATACAGACAATAAGACACTGCAAAACGCAGAAGAGATTTTCAAAAGTACACAACAAAGACTTCAAGACTTACCGGCCGCGGAATCGAAAGCACCACATGAGGGAGAGAAAAGTCCTTCCGGAATAGCTCCGGCCACGGATGACAAACAATACGTCAGCAACCAGGTCAATTCTAACAGTACAACGAAAAACAAAACGCAAAACGAGCACTCCGAAAGTGCGTACCGAAGACATGGCAGTCTATTAAATAAACGGAGGACGAACGCTCGAACGCACTTTCCAGCAGTTCTAGCAGCCACGAGTGACAAACAAGACGTCAGCAACCAGGTCGATTCTAACAATACAACGAAAAACGATACGCAAAACGAGCACTCCGAAAGTACGTACCGAAGACATGGCAGTCTATTAATAGAGGAGACTCACCATCAAACACGCGTCATAGGTGCTCAAGAACATTCCTCTGGAGATCATTCACTTCGTCCAAGTATAGTGGATTCGTCGTTCAATTCCGAAAAAGATCCAACGGAAGACGATCACTCGGTGGTTGGCGAAATTCATCATAGAACGATCAAACGCGTTATGACTAAACAAAGGCCTTCTCTGCGTCCTGACCTACCGAGCCCCAATGCTCTGGTGGAAGAAATTCACCAGCGGCAGACCAAACATATCACGACTTCTCGTGAGCCTTCAATACAACATGACCTACCGAGCCCATCGTCAATTATTTCCCTATCAGACGGCATGGATATTCCCGTGGAACACGATACAGTGGTACAAGAGACTCATCATCGAACGGTCGAGCATATGAATAGTGCTAAAAAGCACCCCGTACTTGAGAACCTACCGACCCCATCTTCAATCAGTCCTTTACTACGCGGCACCGATATTCCAGCAGAAAGTGACAATGTAGTGGTGGAAGAAACTCACAATCGAAAGATCAAGCATATCAAGAGTGATAGAGAGCTTTTCCCACCGCACGACCGCACGAACCCATCCTCAATCATTCCTTTATTGGATGGCAGGGATATTCCACCAGAGGGAGGCAAAATAGTGGTAGAAGAAACTCACAATCGAGAAATCACTCATATCAAGAGTGATAGAGAGCCTTTCCCACAGCACCACGTGGCAAACCCATCATCACTGGAACCTTCGTTGGACGGGAGCGACATTCCCTCAGATCTAGACAACACAGTGGTAGAGGAAACTAACAATCGAAATGTCATGGAAATCAGGAAGCCTAGAAAGCCTTTCCGACCGCACTACAAATCGAACCCATTTTCACTCAATCCTATATTGGATGGTAAGGATATTCGCCCAGAGGATGACAATGTAGTGGTAGAAAAAACTCACAATAGAGAAGTCAATCATATAAGGAATGATAGAGAACCTTTCCCACCGCACGACCGCGCGAACCCGTCCTTAATCAATCCTTTATTGGACGGCATGGATATTACAACCGAAGAAGGCAATACGCTTGGCGATAGAAAGCTTTTCCAGCCATTCGAGCTACCGAATCCGTTTTCAGTTAATCCTCCACTACATGACAGAAATATTCCACCAGAGGGAGACAATATAGTGGTAGAAGAAACTCACAATCGAAAGATCAATCATATCGAGAGTGATAGAGAGCTTTTCCCACCGCACGACCGCACGAACCCATCGTCAATCATCCCTGTATTGGATGGCAGGGATATTCCACAAGAGGGAGGCAAAATAGTGGTAGAAGAAACTCACAATCGAGAAATCACTCATATCAAGAGTGATAGAGAGCTTTCCCCACCGCACGACCTCACGAACCCATCCTTAATCAATCCTTCATTGGATGGCAAGGATATTGTCCCAGAAGAAGAAAATACGACGCTGGGTGGTATAACGCCTTTCCGACAGCATGACGTAACGAACCCATCTTCACTCAGTCCACTATTGAACGGCCGACATATTCGCCCAGAGGGAGACAACACGGTGGTAGAAAAGAGTCAGCTTCGACAGAATGAGTATATCATGGGTCCTCAAGAGTCTTCCAAGTGGCCCGACTTACTGAACCCAACATCAATCATTCCCCTGCCCAACAACGGAGAAATCCTTCCAGGAGGAAAAATTTCTGTGATAGTGCGTATACGCAGTCGAAACCTCGAGGATACCATGAACGCCCCAGAACATTCATCACCGGACGACTTACCGAACCCATCTTCACTTATTCCTTGGTTGGACGGCAGAGATATTCCTCCAGAGGAAGACAGTGAGCTGATAGAAGAAGCCCACAATCGAAGGTTCGATTATATTAGGAAACCAAGAAAGCCTTTCCGACCACTCGAGCTACCGAACCCATATTCGCCTAATCCTTTACTGGACGACAGGGATATTCCTTCAGATCTAGGATCTCGAGAACTTGTATTACCGTCAAACCTACCAAACCCACTTTTACTCATTTTTCACGATACCATAAGAACTCCGGAACATCCGTGGAACAATTCACCAAACCCAACCCCGCATCATACCGCTGTCACACATACATTCGATGATGAACGGGATCGTCCGACAGCATATAAACCTCACCATCCGACAGGACGGCCAATTACAACCGTGGGGGAAGAGACGGAATTTCATGGATTCCACCAGGAACCCAACATTCCTAGACATCCCACCGATGCTATAGGTACTTCACCTCTGTTCGAAAATCAACCTCACCGTCCGACAGATCAGCCACATGTAACTGACGAAGGAGAGACAACTTCATATATATACCACCCGGGACCCACCTTTCCTGGACCGGATTCTGCGAATCCCAGGGTCGTGATACCACCGTTTGAAGAACGGCCCGGGTTGGTCCTACCCGATGTTCCGGTGAAAGTACCTCCGTTCCATGTGCATCCAAAATCGGATACCTCGAATCCTAACGCAATTTCACCTCCATTCGACAATAACGACCGCATGACAGGACGGCCAATTACAACCGTGGAGGAAGAGACGCACTTTCATGGAATCCACCAGGAGCCCAACATTCCTAGACATCCCACCGATGCTATAGGTACTTCACCTCTGTTCGAAAATCAACCTCACCGTCCGACAGATCAGCCACATGTAACTGACGTAGGAGAGACAACTTCATATATATACCACCCGGGACCCACTTTTCCTGGACCGGATTCTGCGAATCCCAGGGTCGTGATACCACCGTTTGAAGTACGGCCCGGGTTGGTCCTTCCCGATGTTCCGGTGAAAGTACCTCCGTTCCATGTGCATCCAAAATCGGATACCTCGAATCCTAACGCAATTTCACCTCCATTCGACAATAACGACCGCATGGCAGGACGGCCAATTACAACCGTGGAGGAGGAGACGCACTTTCATGGGATCCACCAGGAGCCCAACATTCCTAGACATCCCACCGATGCTATAGGTACTTCACCTCTGTTCGAAAATCAACCTCACCGTCCGACAGATCAGCCACATGTAACTGACGAAGGAGAGACAACTTCATATATATACCACCCGGGACCCACTTTTCCTGGACCGGATTCTGCGGATCCCAGGGTCGTGATACCACCGTTTGAAGAACGTCCCGGGTTGGTCCTTCCCGATGTTCCGGTGAAAGTACCTCCGTTCCATGTGCATCCAAAATCGGATACCTCGAATCCTAACGCAATTTCACCTCCATTCGACAATAACGACCGCATGACAGGACGGCCAATTACAACCGTGGAGGAGGAGACGCACTTTCATGGAATCCACCAGGAGCCCAACATTCCTAGACATCCCACCGATGCTATAGGTACTTCACCTCTGTTCGAAAATCAACCTCACCGTCCGGCAGATCAGCCACATGTAACTGACGAAGGAGAGACAACTTCATATATATACCACCCGGGACCCACTTTTCCTGGACCGGATTCTGCGAATCCCAGGGTCGTGATACCACCGTTTGAAGAACGGCCCGGGTTGGTCCTTCCCGATGTTCCGGTGAAAGTACCTCCGTTCCATGTGCATCCAAAATCGGATACCTCGAATCCTAACGCAATTTCACCTCCATTCGAGAATAACGACCGCATGACAGGACGGCCAATTACAACCGTGGAGGAGGAGACGCACTTTCATGGAATCCACCAGGAGCCCAACATTCCTAGACATCCCACCGATGCTATAGGTACTTCACCTCTGTTCGAAAATCAACCTCATCGTCCGACAGATCAGCCACATGTAACTGACGTAGCAGAGACAACTTCATATATATACCACCCGGGACCCACTTTTCCTGGACCGGATTCTGCGAATCCCAGGGTCGTGATACCACCGTTTGAAGTACGGCCCGGGTTGGTCCTTCCCGATGTTCCGGTGAAAGTACCTCCGTTCCATGTGCATCCAAAATCGGATACCTCGAATCCTAACGCAATTTCACCTCCATTCGACAATAACGACCGCATGGCAGGACGGCCAATTACAACCGTGGAGGAGGAGACGCAATTTCATGGAATCCACCAGGAGCCCAACATTCCTAGACATCCCACCGATGCTATAGGTACTTCACCTCTGTTCGAAAATCAACCTCATCGTCCGACAGATCAGCCACATGTAACTGACGTAGGAGAGACAACTTCATATATATACCACCCGGGACCCACTTTTCCTGGAACGGATTCTGCGAATCCCAGGGTCGTGATACCACCGTTTGAAGAACGGCCCGGGTTGGTCCTTCCCGATGTTCCGGTGAAAGTACCTCCGTTCCATGTGCAACCAATATCGGATACCTCGAATCCTAACGCAATTTCACCTCCATTCGACAATAACGACCGCATGACAGGACGGCCAATTACAACCGTGGAGGAGGAGACGCACTTTCGTGGAATCCACCAGGAGCCCAACATTCCTAGACATCCCACCGATGCTATAGGTACTTCACCTCTGTTCGAAAATCAACCTCATCGTCCGACAGATCAGCCACATGTAACTGACGTAGGAGAGACAACTTCATATATATACCACCCGGGACCCACCTTTCCTGGAACGGATTCTGCGAATCCCAGGGTCGTGATACCACCGTTTGGAGTACGGCCCGGGTTGGTCCTTCCCGATGTTCCGGTGAAAGTACCTCCGTTCCATGTGCAACCAATATCGGATACCTCGAATCCTAACGCAATTTCACCTCCATTCGACAATAACGACCGCATGACAGGACGGCCAATTACAACCGTGGAGGAGGAGACGCACTTTCATGGAATCCAACAGGAGCCCAACATTCCTAGACATCCCACTGATGCTATAGGTACTTCACCTCTGTTCGAAAATCAACCTCATCGTCCGACAGATCAGCCACATGTAACTGACGTAGCAGAGACAACTTCATATATATACCACCCGGGACCCACTTTTCCTGGACCGGATTCTGCGAATCCCAGGGTCGTGATACCACCGTTTGAAGTACGGCCCGGTTTGGTCCTTCCCGATGTTCCGGTGAAAGTACCTCCGTTCCATGTGCAACCAATATCGGATACCTCGAATCCTAACGCAATTTCACCTCCATTCGACAATAACGACCGCATGACAGGACGGCCAATTACAACCGTGGAGGAGGAGACGCACTTTCGTGGAATCCACCAGGAGCCCAACATTCCTAGACATCCCACCGATGCTATAGGTACTTCACCTCTGTTCGAAAATCAACCTCATCGTCCGACAGATCAGCCACATGTAACTGACGTAGGAGAGACAACTTCATATATATACCACCCGGGACCCACTTTTCCTGGAACGGATTCTGCGAATCCCAGGGTCGTGATACCACCGTTTGAAGAACGGCCCGGGTTGGTCCTTCCCGATGTTCCGGTGAAAGTACCTCCGTTCCATGTGCAACCAATATCGGATACCTCGAATCCTAACGCAATTTCACCTCCATTCGACAATAACGACCGCATGACAGGACGGCCAATTACAACCGTGGAGGAGGAGACGCACTTTCGTGGAATCCACCAGGAGCCCAACATTCCTAGACATCCCACCGATGCTATAGGTACTTCACCTCTGTTCGAAAATCAACCTCATCGTCCGACAGATCAGCCACATGTAACTGACGTAGGAGAGACAACTTCATATATATACCACCCGGGACCCACTTTTCCTGGAACGGATTCTGCGAATCCCAGGGTCGTGATACCACCGTTTGAAGAACGGCCCGGGTTGGTCCTTCCCGATGTTCCGGTGAAAGTACCTCCGTTCCATGTGCAACCAATATCGGATACCTCGAATCCTAACGCAATTTCACCTCCATTCGACAATAACGACCGCATGACAGGACGGCCAATTACAACCGTGGAGGAGGAGACGCACTTTCATGGAATCCAACAGGAGCCCAACATTCCTAGACATCCCACCGATGCTATAGGTACTTCACCTCTGTTCGAAAATCAACCTCATCGTCCGACAGATCAGCCACATGTAACTGACGTAGCAGAGACAACTTCATATATATACCACCCGGGACCCACTTTTCCTGGACCGGATTCTGCGAATCCCAGGGTCGTGATACCACCGTTTGAAGTACGGCCCGGGTTGGTCCTTCCCGATGTTCCGGTGAAAGTACCTCCGTTCCATGTGCATCCAAAATCGGATACCTCGAATCCTAACGCAATTTCACCTCCATTCGACAATAACGACCGCATGGCAGGACGGCCAATTACAACCGTGGAGGAGGAGACGCAATTTCATGGAATCCACCAGGAGCCCAACATTCCTAGACATCCCACCGATGCTATAGGTACTTCACCTCTGTTCGAAAATCAACCTCATCGTCCGACAGATCAGCCACATGTAACTGACGTAGGAGAGACAACTTCATATATATACCACCCGGGACCCACTTTTCCTGGAACGGATTCTGCGAATCCCAGGGTCGTGATACCACCGTTTGAAGAACGGCCCGGGTTGGTCCTTCCCGATGTTCCGGTGAAAGTACCTCCGTTCCATGTGCAACCAATATCGGATACCTCGAATCCTAACGCAATTTCACCTCCATTCGACAATAACGACCGCATGACAGGACGGCCAATTACAACCGTGGAGGAGGAGACGCACTTTCGTGGAATCCACCAGGAGCCCAACATTCCTAGACATCCCACCGATGCTATAGGTACTTCACCTCTGTTCGAAAATCAACCTCATCGTCCGACAGATCAGCCACATGTAACTGACGTAGGAGAGACAACTTCATATATATACCACCCGGGACCCACTTTTCCTGGAACGGATTCTGCGAATCCCAGGGTCGTGATACCACCGTTTGAAGAACGGCCCGGGTTGGTCCTTCCCGATGTTCCGGTGAAAGTACCTCCGTTCCATGTGCAACCAATATCGGATACCTCGAATCCTAACGCAATTTCACCTCCATTCGACAATAACGACCGCATGACAGGACGGCCAATTACAACCGTGGAGGAGGAGACGCACTTTCGTGGAATCCACCAGGAGCCCAACATTCCTAGACATCCCACCGATGCTATAGGTACTTCACCTCTGTTCGAAAATCAACCTCATCGTCCGACAGATCAGCCACATGTAACTGACGTAGGAGAGACAACTTCATATATATACCACCCGGGACCCACCTTTCCTGGACCGGATTCTGCGAATCCCAGGGTCGTGATACTACCCGGGTTGGTCCTTCCCGATGTTCCGGTGAAAGTACCTCCGTTCCATGTGCATCCAAAATCGGATACCTCGAATCCTAACGCAATTTCACCTCCATTCGACAATAACGACCGCATGACAGGACGGCCAATTACAACCGTGGAGGAGGAGACGCACTTTCATGGAATCCACCAGGAGCCCAACATTCCTAGACATCCCACCGATGCTATAGGTACTTCACCTCTGTTCGAAAATCAACCTCATCGTCCGACAGATCAGCCACATGTAACTGACGTAGGAGAGACAACTTCATATATATACCACCCGGGACCCACCTTTCCTGGAACGGATTCTGCGAATCCCAGGGTCGTGATACCACCGTTTGAAGTACGGCCCGGGTTGGTCCTTCCCGATGTTCCGGTGAAAGTACCTCCGTTCCATGTGCAACCAAAATCGGATACCTCGAATCCTAACGCAATTTCACCTCCATTCGACAATAACGACCGCATGACAGGACGGCCAATTACAACCGTGGAGGAAGAGACGCACTTTCATGGAATCCACCAGGAGCCCAACATTCCTAGACATCCCACCGATGCTATAAGTACTTCACCTCTGTTCGAAAATCAACCTCACCGTCCGACAGATCAGCCACATGTAACTGACGTAGGAGAGACAACTTCATATATATACCACCCGGGACCCACCTTTCCTGGACCGGATTCTGCGAATCCCAGGGTCGTGATACCACCGTTTGATGTACGGCCCGGGTTGGTCCTTCCCGATGTTCCGGTGAAAGTACCTCCGTTCCATGTGCATCCAAAATCAGATACCTCGAATCCTAACGCAATTTCACCTCCATTCGACAATAACGACCGCATGACAGGACGGCCAATTACAACCGTGGAGGAAGAGACGCACTTTCATGGAATCCACCAGGAGCCCAACATTCCTAGACATCCCACCGATGCTATAGGTACTTCACCTCTGTTCGAAAATCAACCTCATCGTCCGACAGATCAGCCACATGTAACTGACGTAGGAGAGACAACTTCATATATATACCACCCGGGACCCACCTTTCCTGGAACGGATTCTGCGAATCCCAGGGTCGTGATACCACCGTTTGAAGAACGGCCCGGGTTGGTCCTTCCCGATGTTCCGGTGAAAGTACCTCCGTTCCATGTGCAACCAATATCGGATACCTCGAATCCTAACGCAATTTCACCTCCATTCGACAATAACGACCGCATGACAGGACGGCCAATTACAACCGTGGAGGAGGAGACGCACTTTCGTGGAATCCACCAGGAGCCCAACATTCCTAGACATCCCACCGATGCTATAGGTACTTCACCTCTGTTCGAAAATCAACCTCATCGTCCGACAGATCAGCCACATGTAACTGACGTAGGAGAGACAACTTCATATATATACCACCCGGGACCCACTTTTCCTGGAACGGATTCTGCGAATCCCAGGGTCGTGATACCACCGTTTGAAGAACGGCCCGGGTTGGTCCTTCCCGATGTTCCGGTGAAAGTACCTCCGTTCCATGTGCAACCAATATCGGATACCTCGAATCCTAACGCAATTTCACCTCCATTCGACAATAACGACCGCATGACAGGACGGCCAATTACAACCGTGGAGGAGGAGACGCACTTTCGTGGAATCCACCAGGAGCCCAACATTCCTAGACATCCCACCGATGCTATAGGTACTTCACCTCTGTTCGAAAATCAACCTCATCGTCCGACAGATCAGCCACATGTAACTGACGTAGGAGAGACAACTTCATATATATACCACCCGGGACCCACCTTTCCTGGACCGGATTCTGCGAATCCCAGGGTCGTGATACTACCCGGGTTGGTCCTTCCCGATGTTCCGGTGAAAGTACCTCCGTTCCATGTGCATCCAAAATCGGATACCTCGAATCCTAACGCAATTTCACCTCCATTCGACAATAACGACCGCATGACAGGACGGCCAATTACAACCGTGGAGGAGGAGACGCACTTTCATGGAATCCACCAGGAGCCCAACATTCCTAGACATCCCACCGATGCTATAGGTACTTCACCTCTGTTCGAAAATCAACCTCATCGTCCGACAGATCAGCCACATGTAACTGACGTAGGAGAGACAACTTCATATATATACCACCCGGGACCCACCTTTCCTGGAACGGATTCTGCGAATCCCAGGGTCGTGATACCACCGTTTGAAGTACGGCCCGGGTTGGTCCTTCCCGATGTTCCGGTGAAAGTACCTCCGTTCCATGTGCAACCAAAATCGGATACCTCGAATCCTAACGCAATTTCACCTCCATTCGACAATAACGACCGCATGACAGGACGGCCAATTACAACCGTGGAGGAAGAGACGCACTTTCATGGAATCCACCAGGAGCCCAACATTCCTAGACATCCCACCGATGCTATAAGTACTTCACCTCTGTTCGAAAATCAACCTCACCGTCCGACAGATCAGCCACATGTAACTGACGTAGGAGAGACAACTTCATATATATACCACCCGGGACCCACCTTTCCTGGACCGGATTCTGCGAATCCCAGGGTCGTGATACCACCGTTTGATGTACGGCCCGGGTTGGTCCTTCCCGATGTTCCGGTGAAAGTACCTCCGTTCCATGTGCATCCAAAATCAGATACCTCGAATCCTAACGCAATTTCACCTCCATTCGACAATAACGACCGCATGACAGGACGGCCAATTACAACCGTGGAGGAAGAGACGCACTTTCATGGAATCCACCAGGAGCCCAACATTCCTAGACATCCCACCGATGCTATAAGTACTTCACCTCTGTTCGAAAATCAACCTCACCGTCCGACAGATCAGCCACATGTAACTGACGTAGGAGAGACAACTTCATATATATACCACCCGGGACCCACCTTTCCTGGAACGGATTCTGCGAATCCCAGGGTCGTGATACCACCGTTTGAAGTACGGCCCGGGTTGGTCCTTCCCGATGTTCCGGTGAAAGTACCTCCGTTCCATGTGCAACCAAAATCGGATACCTCGAATCCTAACGCAATTTCACCTCCATTCGACAATAACGACCGCATGACAGGACGGCCAATTACAACCGTGGAGGAAGAGACGCACTTTCATGGAATCCACCAGGAGCCCAACATTCCTAGACATCCCACCGATGCTATAAGTACTTCACCTCTGTTCGAAAATCAACCTCACCGTCCGACAGATCAGCCACATGTAACTGACGTAGGAGAGACAACTTCATATATATACCACCCGGGACCCACCTTTCCTGGACCGGATTCTGCGAATCCCAGGGTCGTGATACCACCGTTTGAAGTACGGCCCGGGTTGGTCCTTCCCGATGTTCCGGTGAAAGTACCTCCGTTCCATGTGCAACCAAAATCGGATACCTCGAATCCTAACGCAATTTCACCTCCATTCGACAATAACGACCGCATGACAGGACGGCCAATTACAACCGTGGAGGAAGAGACGCACTTTCATGGAATCCACCAGGAGCCCAACATTCCTAGACATCCCACCGATGCTATAAGTACTTCACCTCTGTTCGAAAATCAACCTCACCGTCCGACAGATCAGCCACATGTAACTGACGTAGGAGAGACAACTTCATATATATACCACCCGGGACCCACCTTTCCTGGACCGGATTCTGCGAATCCCAGGGTCGTGATACCACCGTTTGATGTACGGCCCGGGTTGGTCCTTCCCGATGTTCCGGTGAAAGTACCTCCGTTCCATGTGCATCCAAAATCAGATACCTCGAATCCTAACGCAATTTCACCTCCATTCGACAATAACGACCGCATGACAGGACGGCCAATTACAACCGTGGAGGAAGAGACGCACTTTCATGGAATCCACCAGGAGCCCAACATTCCTAGACATCCCACCGATGCTATAAGTACTTCACCTCTGTTCGAAAATCAACCTCACCGTCCGACAGATCAGCCACATGTAACTGACGTAGGAGAGACAACTTCATATATATACCACCCGGGACCCACCTTTCCTGGAACGGATTCTGCGAATCCCAGGGTCGTGATACCACCGTTTGAAGTACGGCCCGGGTTGGTCCTTCCCGATGTTCCGGTGAAAGTACCTCCGTTCCATGTGCAACCAAAATCGGATACCTCGAATCCTAACGCAATTTCACCTCCATTCGACAATAACGACCGCATGACAGGACGGCCAATTACAACCGTGGAGGAAGAGACGCACTTTCATGGAATCCACCAGGAGCCCAACATTCCTAGACATCCCACCGATGCTATAAGTACTTCACCTCTGTTCGAAAATCAACCTCACCGTCCGACAGATCAGCCACATGTAACTGACGTAGGAGAGACAACTTCATATATATACCACCCGGGACCCACCTTTCCTGGACCGGATTCTGCGAATCCCAGGGTCGTGATACCACCGTTTGAAGTACGGCCCGGGTTGGTCCTTCCCGATGTTCCGGTGAAAGTACCTCCGTTCCATGTGCAACCAAAATCGGATACCTCGAATCCTAACGCAATTTCACCTCCATTCGACAATAACGACCGCATGACAGGACGGCCAATTACAACCGTGGAGGAAGAGACGCACTTTCATGGAATCCACCAGGAGCCCAACATTCCTAGACATCCCACCGATGCTATAAGTACTTCACCTCTGTTCGAAAATCAACCTCACCGTCCGACAGATCAGCCACATGTAACTGACGTAGGAGAGACAACTTCATATATATACCACCCGGGACCCACCTTTCCTGGACCGGATTCTGCGAATCCCAGGGTCGTGATACCACCGTTTGATGTACGGCCCGGGTTGGTCCTTCCCGATGTTCCGGTGAAAGTACCTCCGTTCCATGTGCATCCAAAATCGGATACCTCGAATCCTAACGCAATTTCACCTCCATTCGACAATAACGACCGCATGACAGGACGGCCAATTACAACCGTGGAGGAAGAGACGCACTTTCATGGAATCCACCAGGAGCCCAACATTCCTAGACATCCCACCGATGCTATAAGTACTTCACCTCTGTTCGAAAATCAACCTCACCGTCCGACAGATCAGCCACATGTAACTGACGTAGGAGAGACAACTTCATATATATACCACCCGGGACCCACCTTTCCTGGAACGGATTCTGCGAATCCCAGGGTCGTGATACCACCGTTTGAAGTACGGCCCGGGTTGGTCCTTCCCGATGTTCCGGTGAAAGTACCTCCGTTCCATGTGCATCCAAAATCGGATACCTCGAATCCTAACGCAATTTCACCTCCATTCGACAATAACGACCGCATGACAGGACGGCCAATTACAACCGTGGAGGAAGAGACGCACTTTCATGGAATCCACCAGGAGCCCAACATTCCTAGACATCCCACCGATGCTATAAGTACTTCACCTCTGTTCGAAAATCAACCTCACCGTCCGACAGATCAGCCACATGTAACTGACGTAGGAGAGACAACTTCATATATATACCACCCGGGACCCACCTTTCCTGGAACGGATTCTGCGAATCCCAGGGTCGTGATACCACCGTTTGAAGTACGGCCCGGGTTGGTCCTTCCCGATGTTCCGGTGAAAGTACCTCCGTTCCATGTGCAACCAAAATCGGATACCTCGAATCCTAACGCAATTTCACCTCCATTCGACAATAACGACCGCATGACAGGACGGCCAATTACAACCGTGGAGGAAGAGACGCACTTTCATGGAATCCACCAGGAGCCCAACATTCCTAGACATCCCACCGATGCTATAAGTACTTCACCTCTGTTCGAAAATCAACCTCACCGTCCGACAGATCAGCCACATGTAACTGACGTAGGAGAGACAACTTCATATATATACCACCCGGGACCCACCTTTCCTGGACCGGATTCTGCGAATCCCAGGGTCGTGATACCACCGTTTGAAGTACGGCCCGGGTTGGTCCTTCCCGATGTTCCGGTGAAAGTACCTCCGTTCCATGTGCAACCAAAATCGGATACCTCGAATCCTAACGCAATTTCACCTCCATTCGACAATAACGACCGCATGACAGGACGGCCAATTACAACCGTGGAGGAAGAGACGCACTTTCATGGAATCCACCAGGAGCCCAACATTCCTAGACATCCCACCGATGCTATAGGTACTTCACCTCTGTTCGAAAATCAACCTCATCGTCCGACAGATCAGCCACATGTAACTGACGTAGGAGAGACAACTTCATATATATACCACCCGGGACCCACCTTTCCTGGAACGGATTCTGCGAATCCCAGGGTCGTGATACCACCGTTTGGAGTACGGCCCGGGTTGGTCCTTCCCGATGTTCCGGTGAAAGTACCTCCGTTCCATGTGCAACCAATATCGGATACCTCGAATCCTAACGCAATTTCACCTCCATTCGACAATAACGACCGCATGACAGGACGGCCAATTACAACCGTGGAGGAGGAGACGCACTTTCATGGAATCCACCAGGAGCCCAACATTCCTAGACATCCCACCGATGCTATAGGTACTTCACCTCTGTTCGAAAATCAACCTCATCGTCCGACAGATCAGCCACATGTAACTGACGTAGGAGAGACAACTTCATATATATACCACCCGGGACCCACCTTTCCTGGAACGGATTCTGCGAATCCCAGGGTCGTGATACCACCGTTTGGAGTACGGCCCGGGTTGGTCCTTCCCGATGTTCCGGTGAAAGTACCTCCGTTCCATGTGCAACCAATATCGGATACCTCGAATCCTAACGCAATTTCACCTCCATTCGACAATAACGACCGCATGACAGGACGGCCAATTACAACCGTGGAGGAGGAGACGCACTTTCATGGAATCCACCAGGAGCCCAACATTCCTAGACATCCCACCGATGCTATAGGTACTTCACCTCTGTTCGAAAATCAACCTCATCGTCCGACAGATCAGCCACATGTAACTGACGTAGGAGAGACAACTTCATATATATACCACCCGGGACCCACCTTTCCTGGAACGGATTCTGCGAATCCCAGGGTCGTGATACCACCGTTTGGAGTACGGCCCGGGTTGGTCCTTCCCGATGTTCCGGTGAAAGTACCTCCGTTCCATGTGCAACCAATATCGGATACCTCGAATCCTAACGCAATTTCACCTCCATTCGACAATAACGACCGCATGACAGGACGGCCAATTACAACCGTGGAGGAGGAGACGCACTTTCATGGAATCCACCAGGAGCCCAACATTCCTAGACATCCCACCGATGCTATAGGTACTTCACCTCTGTTCGAAAATCAACCTCATCGTCCGACAGATCAGCCACATGTAACTGACGTAGGAGAGACAACTTCATATATATACCACCCGGGACCCACCTTTCCTGGAACGGATTCTGCGAATCCCAGGGTCGTGATACCACCGTTTGGAGTACGGCCCGGGTTGGTCCTTCCCGATGTTCCGGTGAAAGTACCTCCGTTCCATGTGCAACCAATATCGGATACCTCGAATCCTAACGCAATTTCACCTCCATTCGACAATAACGACCGCATGACAGGACGGCCAATTACAACCGTGGAGGAAGAGACGCACTTTCATGGAATCCACCAGGAGCCCAACATTCCTAGACATCCCACCGATGCTATAGGTACTTCACCTCTGTTCGAAAATCAACCTCATCGTCCGACAGATCAGCCACATGTAACTGACGTAGGAGAGACAACTTCATATATATACCACCCGGGACCCACCTTTCCTGGAACGGATTCTGCGAATCCCAGGTTCGTGATACCACCGTTTGGAGTACGGCCCGGGTTGGTCCTTCCCGATGTTCCGGTGAAAGTACCACCGTTCCATGTGCAACCAATATCGGATACCTCGAATCCTAACGCAATTTCACCTCCATTCGACAATAACGACCGCATGACAGGACGGCCAATTACAACCGTGGAGGAGGAGACGCACTTTCATGGAATCCACCAGGAGCCCAACATTCCTAGACATCCCACCGATGCTATAGGTACTTCACCTCTGTTCGAAAATCAACCTCATCGTCCGACAGATCAGCCACATGTAACTGACGTAGGAGAGACAACTTCATATATATACCACCCGGGACCCACCTTTCCTGGAACGGATTCTGCGAATCCCAGGGTCGTGATACCACCGTTTGGAGTACGGCCCGGGTTGGTCCTTCCCGATGTTCCGGTGAAAGTACCTCCGTTCCATGTGCAACCAATATCGGATACCTCGAATCCTAACGCAATTTCACCTCCATTCGACAATAACGACCACATGACAGGACGGCCAATTACAACCGTGGAGGAAGAGACGCACTTTCATGGAATCCACCAGGAGCCCAACATTCCTAGACATCCCACCGATGCTATAGGTACTTCACCTCTGTTCGAAAATCAACCTCATCGTCCGACAGATCAGCCACATGTAACTGACGTAGGAGAGACAACTTCATATATATACCACCCGGGACCCACCTTTCCTGGAACGGATTCTGCGAATCCCAGGGTCGTGATACCACCGTTTGGAGTACGGCCCGGGTTGGTCCTTCCCGATGTTCCGGTGAAAGTACCTCCGTTCCATGTGCAACCAATATCGGATACCTCGAATCCTAACGCAATTTCACCTCCATTCGACAATAACGACCGCATGACAGGACGGCCAATTACAACCGTGGAGGAGGAGACGCACTTTCATGGAATCCACCAGGAGCCCAACATTCCTAGACATCCCACCGATGCTATAGGTACTTCACCTCTGTTCGAAAATCAATCTCATCGTCCGACAGATCAGCCACATGTAACTGACGTAGGAGAGACAACTTCATATATATACCACCCGGGACCCACCTTTCCTGGAACGGATTCTGCGAATCCCAGGGTCGTGATACCACCGTTTGGTGTACGGCCCGGGTTGGTCCTTCCCGATGTTCCGGTGAAAGTACCTCCGTTCCATGTGCAACCAATATCGGATACCTCGAATCCTAACGCAATTTCACCTCCATTCGACAATAACGACCGCATGACAGGACGGCCAATTACAACCGTGGAGGAAGAGACGCACTTTCATGGAATCCACCAGGAGCCCAACATTCCTAGACATCCCACCGATGCTATAGGTACTTCACCTCTGTTCGAAAATCAACCTCACCGTCCGACAGATCAGCCACATGTAACTGACGTAGGAGAGACAACTTCATATATATACCACCCGGGACCCACCTTTCCTGGAACGGATTCTGCGAATCCCAGGGTCGTGATACCACCGTTTGGAGTACGGCCCGGGTTGGTCCTTCCCGATGTTCCGGTGAAAGTACCTCCGTTCCATGTGCAACCAATATCGGATACCTCGAATCCTAACGCAATTTCACCTCCATTCGACAATAACGACCGCATGACAGGACGGCCAATTACAACCGTGGAGGAGGAGACGCACTTTCATGGAATCCACCAGGAGCCCAACATTCCTAGACATCCCACCGATGCTATAGGTACTTCACCTCTGTTCGAAAATCAACCTCATCGTCCGACAGATCAGCCACATGTAACTGACGTAGGAGAGACAACTTCATATATATACCACCCGGGACCCACCTTTCCTGGAACGGATTCTGCGAATCCCAGGGTCGTGATACCACCGTTTGGAGTACGGCCCGGGTTGGTCCTTCCCGATGTTCCGGTGAAAGTACCTCCGTTCCATGTGCAACCAATATCGGATACCTCGAATCCTAACGCAATTTCACCTCCATTCGACAATAACGACCGCATGACAGGACGGCCAATTACAACCGTGGAGGAAGAGACGCACTTTCATGGAATCCACCAGGAGCCCAACATTCCTAGACATCCCACCGATGCTATAGGTACTTCACCTCTGTTCGAAAATCAACCTCACCGTCCGACAGATCAGCCACATGTAACTGACGTAGGAGAGACAACTTCATATATATACCACCCGGGACCCACCTTTCCTGGAACGGATTCTGCGAATCCCAGGGTCGTGATACCACCGTTTGGAGTACGGCCCGGGTTGGTCCTTCCCGATGTTCCGGTGAAAGTACCTCCGTTCCATGTGCAACCAATATCGGATACCTCGAATCCTAACGCAGTTTCACCTCCATTCGACAATAACGACCACATGACAGGACGGCCAATTACAACCGTGGAGGAAGAGACGCACTTTCATGGAATCCACCAGGAGCCCAACATTCCTAGACATCCCACCGATGCTATAGGTACTTCACCTCTGTTCGAAAATCAACCTCATCGTCCGACAGATCAGCCACATGTAACTGACGTAGGAGAGACAACTTCATATATATACCACCCGGGACCCACCTTTCCTGGAACGGATTCTGCGAATCCCAGGGTCGTGATACCACCGTTTGGAGTACGGCCCGGGTTGGTCCTTCCCGATGTTCCGGTGAAAGTACCTCCGTTCCATGTGCAACCAATATCGGATACCTCGAATCCTAACGCAATTTCACCTCCATTCGACAATAACGACCGCATGACAGGACGGCCAATTACAACCGTGGAGGAGGAGACGCACTTTCATGGAATCCACCAGGAGCCCAACATTCCTAGACATCCCACCGATGCTATAGGTACTTCACCTCTGTTCGAAAATCAACCTCATCGTCCGACAGATCAGCCACATGTAACTGACGTAGGAGAGACAACTTCATATATATACCACCCGGGACCCACCTTTCCTGGAACGGATTCTGCGAATCCCAGGGTCGTGATACCACCGTTTGGAGTACGGCCCGGGTTGGTCCTTCCCGATGTTCCGGTGAAAGTACCTCCGTTCCATGTGCAACCAATATCGGATACCTCGAATCCTAACGCAATTTCACCTCCATTCGACAATAACGACCGCATGACAGGACGGCCAATTACAACCGTGGAGGAAGAGACGCACTTTCATGGAATCCACCAGGAGCCCAACATTCCTAGACATCCCACCGATGCTATAGGTACTTCACCTCTGTTCGAAAATCAACCTCATCGTCCGACAGATCAGCCACATGTAACTGACGTAGGAGAGACAACTTCATATATATACCACCCGGGACCCACCTTTCCTGGAACGGATTCTGCGAATCCCAGGGTCGTGATACCACCGTTTGGAGTACGGCCCGGGTTGGTCCTTCCCGATGTTCCGGTGAAAGTACCTCCGTTCCATGTGCAACCAATATCGGATACCTCGAATCCTAACGCAATTTCACCTCCATTCGACAATAACGACCACATGACAGGACGGCCAATTACAACCGTGGAGGAAGAGACGCACTTTCATGGAATCCACCAGGAGCCCAACATTCCTAGACATCCCACCGATGCTATAGGTACTTCACCTCTGTTCGAAAATCAACCTCATCGTCCGACAGATCAGCCACATGTAACTGACGTAGGAGAGACAACTTCATATATATACCACCCGGGACCCACCTTTCCTGGAACGGATTCTGCGAATCCCAGGGTCGTGATACCACCGTTTGGAGTACGGCCCGGGTTGGTCCTTCCCGATGTTCCGGTGAAAGTACCTCCGTTCCATGTGCAACCAATATCGGATACCTCGAATCCTAACGCAATTTCACCTCCATTCGACAATAACGACCGCATGACAGGACGGCCAATTACAACCGTGGAGGAAGAGACGCACTTTCATGGAATCCACCAGGAGCCCAACATTCCTAGACATCCCACCGATGCTATAGGTACTTCACCTCTGTTCGAAAATCAACCTCACCGTCCGACAGATCAGCCACATGTAACTGACGTAGGAGAGACAACTTCATATATATACCACCCGGGACCCACCTTTCCTGGAACGGATTCTGCGAATCCCAGGGTCGTGATACCACCGTTTGGAGTACGGCCCGGGTTGGTCCTTCCCGATGTTCCGGTGAAAGTACCTCCGTTCCATGTGCAACCAATATCGGATACCTCGAATCCTAACGCAATTTCACCTCCATTCGACAATAACGACCACATGACAGGACGGCCAATTACAACCGTGGAGGAAGAGACGCACTTTCATGGAATCCACCAGGAGCCCAACATTCCTAGACATCCCACCGATGCTATAGGTACTTCACCTCTGTTCGAAAATCAACCTCATCGTCCGACAGATCAGCCACATGTAACTGACGTAGGAGAGACAACTTCATATATATACCACCCGGGACCCACCTTTCCTGGAACGGATTCTGCGAATCCCAGGGTCGTGATACCACCGTTTGGAGTACGGCCCGGGTTGGTCCTTCCCGATGTTCCGGTGAAAGTACCTCCGTTCCATGTGCAACCAATATCGGATACCTCGAATCCTAACGCAATTTCACCTCCATTCGACAATAACGACCGCATGACAGGACGGCCAATTACAACCGTGGAGGAGGAGACGCACTTTCATGGAATCCACCAGGAGCCCAACATTCCTAGACATCCCACCGATGCTATAGGTACTTCACCTCTGTTCGAAAATCAACCTCATCGTCCGACAGATCAGCCACATGTAACTGACGTAGGAGAGACAACTTCATATATATACCACCCGGGACCCACCTTTCCTGGAACGGATTCTGCGAATCCCAGGGTCGTGATACCACCGTTTGGAGTACGGCCCGGGTTGGTCCTTCCCGATGTTCCGGTGAAAGTACCTCCGTTCCATGTGCAACCAATATCGGATACCTCGAATCCTAACGCAATTTCACCTCCATTCGACAATAACGACCGCATGACAGGACGGCCAATTACAACCGTGGAGGAAGAGACGCACTTTCATGGAATCCACCAGGAGCCCAACATTCCTAGACATCCCACCGATGCTATAGGTACTTCACCTCTGTTCGAAAATCAACCTCATCGTCCGACAGATCAGCCACATGTAACTGACGTAGGAGAGACAACTTCATATATATACCACCCGGGACCCACCTTTCCTGGAACGGATTCTGCGAATCCCAGGGTCGTGATACCACCGTTTGGAGTACGGCCCGGGTTGGTCCTTCCCGATGTTCCGGTGAAAGTACCTCCGTTCCATGTGCAACCAATATCGGATACCTCGAATCCTAACGCAGTTTCACCTCCATTCGACAATAACGACCGCATGACAGGACGGCCAATTACAACCGTGGAGGAAGAGACGCACTTTCATGGAATCCACCAGGAGCCCAACATTCCTAGACATCCCACCGATGCTATAGGTACTTCACCTCTGTTCGAAAATCAACCTCATCGTCCAACAGATCAGCCACATGTAACTGACGTAGGAGAGACAACTTCATATATATACCACCCGGGACCCACCTTTCCTGGAACGGATTCTGCGAATCCCAGGGTCGTGATACCACCGTTTGAAGTACGGCCCGGGTTGGTCCTTCCCGATGTTCCGGTGAAAGTACCTCCGTTCCATGTGCAACCAATATCGGATACATCGAATCCTAACGCAGTTTCACCTCCATTCGACAATAACGACCGCATGACAGGACGGCCAATTACAACCGTGGAGGAAGAGACGCACTTTCATGGAATCCACCAGGAGCCCAACATTCCTAGACATCCCACCGATGCTATAGGTACTTCACCTCTGTTCGAAAATCAACCTCATCGTCCGACAGATCAGCCACATGTAACTGACGTAGGAGAGACAACTTCATATATATACCACCCGGGACCCACCTTTCCTGGACCGGATTCTGCGAATCCCAGGGTCGTGATACCACCGTTTGAAGTACGGCCCGGGTTGGTCCTTCCCGATGTTCCGGTGAAAGTACCTCCGTTCCATGTGCATCCAAAATCGGATACCTCGAATCCTAACGCAATTTCACCTCCATTCGACAATAACGACCGCATGACAGGACGGCCAATTACAACCGTGGAGGAAGAGACGCACTTTCATGGATTCCACCAGGAACCCAACATTCCTAGACATCCTACCGATGCTATAGGTACTTCACCTCTGTTCGAAAATCAACCTCACCGTCCGACAGCTCAGCCACCTGTAACTGACGAAGGAGAGACAACATCATATATATACCACCCGGGACCCACCTTTCCTGGACCGGATTCTGCGAATCCCGGGGTCGTGGTACTACCCGGGTTGGTCCTTCCCGATGTTCCGGTGAAAGTACCTCCGTTCCATGTGCATCCAGAGTCGGATACCACGAATCCTGGCGCAATTTCACCTCCATTCGACGATAACGACCACACGACAGGACGGCCAATTACAACCGAGGAGGAAGAGATGAAATTAGATACATACCACCTGGAACCGAACATTCCTAGACAGGATCCTAACGATGCTACGGGTATTTCACCTCTGTTCGAAAACCAACCCTACCATCCGACAGATCAGCCACTTGTAACTGAGGAAGAAGTGAAGAATACACACAGATACCGATCGAAAATATCCTACAGCTCATATCATCAATCAGGACCAGAAGCCATCATTTCTACGGCTTTCATAGCTCCACTAGAAGCACAGCCTGGGTTCGTATTCCCTGATCTTGCAGTACATATACCTCCTTTCAAAGTACATACTGCACCAAAATTCACCACTCCAACGGTCACCTCTCCTGCCTTCAACAATGCTTCGTTTCACAAGCAACCAGACGCGAGTTCCTCTGCTGCGATTGTCACACCAGCGTACAGCGTAGATCCGGTTCACTCGACAACAGATTTGATTCACTCTGAGGTAATCCATGGTATGTTGAGGCAATTTCCTCTTAATAGGTCTGCTCCGTAGTTATCCTTCCGCACCCGGAATCGTCAGAACGCTGGTGCGGTGGCAGTCACTATTCTGCGAAAACTGAAGGCGAGCTGTAGTATAATACAATTCTGTTTCCGTTAGAGCATGGTCTCTCTAATTACTTGCCAGATTTTAGACGATATGTTTTGTTTCTCTTTCTGTAATCTTATTTCCACGCTCTAACTGAACAAAGAATAGTCTTTTATGGGTGCTTAGCGAGTTCTATCTTTTCTTGTCGCACTGAGTAAATTATTTTATGCACGGCACGGGGGCAGCATGCAAGTCCAGTATTTGCTCGATTTTTGATATAGGAATCAGTTATCGAATAATTACTAGGTTCTAGGGTGTATCTCGCCGCTGTTGGATCTTGTCAAAAGTTCTTATCCTCCATTCATCGAACATCTAATGTATCCATAAGTATTTATCACAAAGAACATCGCGCTTCATCCACAGAATTTCTGAAGTTCCAAAATCTCCTTGTCCTTCTAAGGCCTCGGAGGTGGCCAGGGAATGCGGGTCGATAGCACTCGGGTTCGTCTTTTGAATCATGGGCGCTAGAGCGCGGATTCTCCTGACTCAGTTCCATAAGACCACCTCATCTACCGCAAGTGGCTTCCCTGACTGCAGCTAGTTCTCCATAGTGAAACCTTCGAAACCAAACTTTAGCTGCGGTATGGAAGAAATGGAATGATCCATCGCATCATATGTGACATTAACTGAGCTTCCGGTACTTCTACTGTTCAACTGCTGTGCGTGGCCAGGGCGTAGCAGTCCCACCTTCCAGCACGTCACATTGGTCAACTGGCCAACGATTTGTTCGACCTATTGATTCTCACCGTTCTCACTTACAATTAGTGACGTGACGTGATGGGAGGTGCGGCTGCTCCGCCCAGGCCACACCCCGCAGTTGAACGGTAGAAGTACCGAGCCCCCTGCCTTAGGCGATTATGTAAGCATGTGAACGGAAAGCAGTCGATAGTACTCGCAGTGAATATCGATTTTTCAGCCATGACTGTCACTCATACCCACTGGTTTTTTTTCCACAGCGTTTTTATCCCGATCAGTTACGGGGTACGTCTTTCATGACAGTCGCTCCGTCTTCTTTCCCCTTAGTGCTGCTCCCGCTTTGTTGATGTACCACACTGCCATCTTTTCTCGGTCTAGAGCTCCATGTGGGGTGGCCATATCGTCCTCGATCGCAGGTTCTCGAGCGCCCCTTCCTTGCATGCGACCATCGATCCGTCTTGTGATCGTGACAGTTTTCCTCCACCAGTCGGCCTGTCACACGGGCCTGACGCTGGTACCGATACCCTTTTCAGCTACTTCTAAGCTAGGCAAGGGTTTGTGCCTGTGACGGGGTCGAACCCTAGCCATCGAGATTGTGGGCCTAGGCTCTTCACCTCTCGGCCATCCCGCCCTCACTTACACCCACTGTAACAGTCCCATGTGTACGTTATAGGTCAACCTACATGTAGGTCACGGAAGTATGATTCCTAGTCCGTTTCAAAGTTTTGGTTCAAAGTCAGAGGCGAAACTTTTCCGAACAACATATAATATTAGCTTGTTAACTAATTATTTGCCGTTTTTCAAGCTTCTGTTGTGCGCCTAGTAGAGAAGCTTCCGAAAACAGCCAAACAGCATTCGATATAGAATGATTTGCTCTTCCACGTCATGTATCTGCTATTTACGAAACTTCGAAATTTTGATAACTTTTTGGCCATTGAAGTTAAAATCAAAAATGAAAAAAATTGACCTCACCGACAGTGAATTTTCCCTCCTTCGTTTAAAGACTTTTTGCAAAACTGTACGTACCCTTTGAAAGTAGAGGAATTTCTCTATAAAATGGTATACAATTTGTTTTGATTTTCCTTGGTTTTTGTTTACATATAAAGCGTCAAATTGGGGTATCTCAAAGAGAACAATAATTTTTGGATGCTTGTGCTGCCTTTCTGCCGGACGTGTTCCAAGAGCTTCAAACACGCCACGAGAGTGCATTTGTTGCGCTATCAGATAGTATGTTTATTTTTTCATGCTAGCCGTTTTTCAATTTTTTTATCAAGAAAGTGTTTTAAAAATTCCTCGACTTGTAAAACTTTCCGTTGGGAATCTTTTGCAGAACTTCAGGCACCATTCGAAAGAGGAGGATTTGGTCTATGAGGAGGTTCATCACAGTTTTTCAATCGCACCAAGTTTTGTAAACTTTTAGGTCGACAAAGTGGAGACTTCGACGGCTCGCGTGGCCGCGCTATACGGCCAACGCGACGGCCGCACCGCCGCGCAATTACTGAGGGGGTGCGCGTGCGGCCGTCGCGTTGGCCGCACAGCGCGGCCACGCGAGCCGTCGAACCTCCACTTTGTCGACCTAAAAGTTTACAAAACCTGGTGTGATTGAAAAACTGTGATGCATCTTCTTATAGAACAAATCCTTTTCGTTCGAATGGTACCTGGAGTTCTGCGAAAAGTTTTTATCGAAAAGTTTTATACGTCGAGGAATTTTAAAAACGCTTTCATGATAAAAATTTTAAAAAACGGCTAGCATGGAAAAATAAACATACTATCTGAAAGAGCAACAAATGCTCTCTCGTGAAGTGTTTAAAGCTCTTGGAACACGTCCGGCAGAAAGGCAGCACAAGCATCCAAAAAGCATTGTTCTCTTTGAGATACCCCACTTTGACGCTTTATAAGTAAACAAAAACCAAGGAAAATCGAAACAGGTTGTATACCGTTCTATAGAGAAATTCCTCTACTGCTAAAGGGTCTATTCAGTTTTGCAAAAAGTCTCGAAACGAAGCAGGGAAAATTCACTGTCGGTGAGGTCAATTTTTCTCATTTTTGATTTCAACTTCAATGGTCAAAAAGTTATCAAAATTTCAAAGTTTCGTAAATAGCAGATACATGCCGGGGAAGAGCAAATCATTCTCTATCGAATGCTGTTTGGTTGCTTTTGGAAGCTTCTCTACTAGGCACACAACAGAAGCTTCAAGAAAACGGCAAATAATTAGTTAACAACCTAATAGTATACCAGTTTCGTGAACATTGTGTGTTGAGGTACAAAGAGTTGATACACTTAAGGGCTCGGCACACTTTTTGGTGCCGGCAGCGGGGATGGCGGTAGCGGCGGCGGGCACCCGGGGTCGACACGGCCCCAAGCCGTGGAATGCGAAGGAGGTCCCGGACTGAATACGAACTGCTAAGCAGCTTGCCGAGACCTTTTATAGCCTAGGCAATATCTAGGTTTCTCTAGAAGGGCATGTCGAGCTGCAGTGGTAAGAGGCGCTACATCCACCCGTACGTTCAAGCGATCGAACCTCGTCCAGGCAACAAAACTGTTGATTAGGATTATATTGAATACCAAGATAATTCAAGACTTGAGGTTCATCTGCTCAATTTATTCTACAAATTTTCAACAGCAGAGACGAGAGAAGTGATATAGAGAGCGGAAGTATTATAAAATAGCTTCCAGCAATTGAGCAATTGACATGTCCGAAGCACTCTTCCATCCCTCTTGGCTCAGGTAAATTGCTACCAGACGTGTCCGAGAAGGTAAAGAGACTGACTTGGTATAGCAGCTGGCCCCCGCGAGCCATGGTATAGGCAAAATTCGCATTCTCATCGTCTCTACGATTTCGAGTGGAAGACGAGTGCACATCTTTAGAGAACTGATCAACACCGAGCACTTTACTTTACCCTACTTTAACTAGATGCTTTTGTCAGATTTAATTTCTAGAAAAAGTTCAGTCCAGGTACAACTGAATAAATTTGCTTAAAATTAACACCCTTATAGGGAGGATTAGCCCCTTGAATATCGGATGTCGCCGGCGGCGCTGTCACATGAACGAGAAAAAAGCATTCCATCGGGCGGCGGCGTCGTCGGCGAAACCGCTGGATCGATAACCTATCTTTCATCATTGCTGCTGCCGTCATCGCTCGCCGCTCCAAAAAGGGTGCCGAGCCCTTTAGCTTTAGGTATGACAGTAGATCGATTGCGGGCAAACCAAGCATCGCCGAATGTTGCAGCTGAAAATTGCGCCCGATACAGCTACAAGAGTACTTGCCGATTTACTGCCAACAGTACTCACCCCATTCCGTTTGGCAGTCGTTTCGTGTTCTAGTCCTAGTTGGTCTTCTCAGCTCTACAGTACGTTTCAAAAAAAAAAGGTTTACACCTTATGTTCGGCAGTTTCACGCTTCGCGTTCGTTTTCACGAACCAGCGTTAGTTTCGCTAGAATCTTCGTTGTCGACTATATCTGGGGTGCTCTTCCCGGTGAAAAAATCGTCTCCAGCAAAAACAGACCATTTTTGAAATTTAGTTTGCTTCACAATACAGGGTGTCCCAAAAAAATGTACCCACTGTTTGAAATGTCATAACTCTGAGGAAAGTGAACCAATCGTAACGGATAATGGCTTTGATGGAAGCTAAGAAAGAAGAAAAATTTCTGATCTGTGCTTGCTGAGGATTGCGCCATGTACTCGACCGAGGCCTCGGATTTTTGGACCTGATTAATAGTGCATGGGTTATATGCATGCTCTACTTTAGTCGTAAACTGGCGATGTTGCTGATATGAGTTACCCCTGAGGCAGTGAACATATCGGATTGCCGCAGCTTTTAGTTAAGCGTGGAACAACATCAATATCGGTCAATAATTGTAACCACTGTTTGAGAAGCTAAAACTGTTCCACCAGTGATGCAATGATAAGAAAAGAATTTAGAGGATTGTAAAATGTATGAACCATAAAGATTGCGCCATGCACCTGTCCGAATCGTCGGATTCTAGACCTGATTGAAAGTTCACGGATAATATTAGTTAAGCGTGGAACAGCAACAGCGTGGAACTTGTTTTAAACTGGTCGCCAACAGGTGATATCGTTGATACGCGTATCTCTTGATGCGGTAAACATGAAAACATTAATACATAACAAGTTTAACAACACAACAGTTGCTATTACATGCTCATTACAAGAGTCCTGAGTTTTTGAACAGAGTAAGTAGTATTGTGCAAGGCATGGCGCAATCTTTATCGTTTATACATTTTACATTCTCCTGAATTCTTTTCCTAGGATTGCAGCACTGCTGGAAGAGTTTGAGCTTCTCAAACAGTGGTTAAAATTATTGACCGATATTGATGTTGTTCCATGGTTACCCAAAAGCAGCGGCAAGTCGATATGTTCAATGCCTCAATTATAACTCATAGCAGCAATATCACCTGTTTACGACCAACATAGAGCAAGCATATAACCCATACACTATCAATCAGGTCCAAAAATCCAAGGCCTCGGTCGAGTACATGGCGCAATCCTCGCCATTCACATACCAGAAGACTTTATTTTTTCTTAGCTTCCATCGAAGCCATAACTCGTTACGATTGGTTCACTATCGCCAAAGTTATGGCATTTCAAACAGTGGGTACATTTTTTGGGACACCCTGTATGTATCCACTTGCAGAAAAAACAATTTTAATTCAATTTCAATAGTTGACTGGACCTCCGTTTTTTCTTATAACATTGAACACTCTATCACACATGCTACCAACAAGGCTTCGTTTAGGGGGAAGTAAATGCGCGTGGAGTCTCTGAGTGGATACATATTTTGAAACAAACAAAAAAATCAAAACGCTCTATTATTGCTGGAGATTGTTCTTTCTAGTGGGAAGAGCAAGCCAGATATCTTCGACCACGAAGAATCTAGTGCGTCGAACGCCGGTTTATAGAAGCGAACGCGCAGCGTGAAACTGCGGAACATAAGGTGGATATGTACTTTTGAAACGCACTGTTTTCTTAGAACAGGTTCAATCCCTCACGTACATCCTCCTATTGGCACAGATCGACTTGTTACATCTTCAAAAGCATTCGCGCGTTCCTTAAAAGACCACGATCATACCGTGACCTGACTAACAACAGTTTTGGTACCGAAAAAAAAATATTCGAAACGAGAACAGAAAAGCACATTACACAAATACTTGGAACAGACAAAAACGAAATTTGGGCACTATTCCACTTGTTGGACACCAGCACTCGATTTTTTTTCAGTCGTCGAAATTCGCTGAAACTTTGTACAGGGGGTAACTGAGGGCGCTGATCGCGAATCTGATGTCCGTTTTCCATCCGGGTGGTCTCGGACCACCCAAATTGCTACTTGGGTGGTCCAGTCAGGATCACCAATTCCGCTGATCTTGGCCTGTGGGCGTTATTTGGGATCCAGAACACGAATCTGCTATCCGTTTTTCACGTGGGTGGTCTCGGACCACCCAGATCGCTACTTGGGTGGTCCAGTCACGATCACCGATTTCGCTGAAACTTTGTCTTTGGGGATTCTCTGGTGTCCTGGACACGATGGTGAAGTCCGTTCTTCAAATGGCGGCTGAATGCGGCAGTTATAGGTAAGTACTTACTGACCTTACCCGATGAGACTCACCTGTAACTGCCGTATTCGGCCGTTATTTGAAAAACGGACTTTACCATCGTGTTCAGGACACCAGAGAACCCCCATGGACGAAGTTTCAGCGAAATCGGTGATCCTGACTGGACCACTCAAGTAGCGATTTGGGTGGTCCGAGACCACCCACGTGAAAAACGGACAGCAGATTCGTGTTCCGGACCCCAATTACCCCCATAGGCAAAGTTTCAGCGAATTTCTGAAGAAAAAGTTTCTGGCTGAAAAAAATCGAGTGCTGGTGTCCAACAAGTGGAAACGAAATTTGTAGTTATAATAACTCGAAGCGGAGATGTCGTTCACAGAGTGAACAAATGTTACTGTTTATCGAAACTGCTTTCAATGAAGTGGATTCGGACGAAAGCTGTCTCCATGTGTCCAAGCATAATATTCAGAAAATAATGACATCAATCTATGACTTCAGATAGACGTTAATCGCGTTTCAGATATTGGCGATTGCGTGAAAAGTGGAACATCGAGTGGTGACTGTCGCAGGATGCTGGTTCGCAAGTATCGCGTAATTCATGCGCGACAGCGCTGAAGAGTCGTAAACTTCTGGTATCTCATCAGAAGCCAATAATGAATTTCACTCGCCTTCTGTTCACATCTTGGAATGGAATAGCATTTCTGATTAAATAATAAGGTAAACTTTACGAGACCCCATGTTGATGGAATGCTAACCAAGCGCAAGCATTATTTTTCCCTAGACAGCAGTTTGTGATAATGAGCAGAATACGACGACAATCAGAATTGCAACCAGTAGGACGAATTAATCCTTTTGTTTGCCGCAGGGACAGAAGATCACGGAAATAAAAATAAGAATTTCCAGTTGTACTACCGCTTTTCTACGGGTTGGTATTATGATACATAATAGTAACCCGCAGAAAAGCGGTAATAAAACTGGAATTTCACGTTAATTGCAAATGCTTTCAGCTTAACTGGTGCAACGCCGAATCCGGCTCACCGACTCAGCCCGTTATTGCGGGTGAGTGCTGGAAGTAAAAAGCCTCCCGGCTTAGAGACGGTGCTAGGTAAGGTTGAGACCCGGGTTCGAATCCCGCCTGAGGTGCGATTTTTGCGATGAACCTAGCACCACCATTACAACATCAAATATAAGAAATTTTGGAACGGAAAATTTTGGCGTTATCGGATGCAGAGTGAGGAACCGCAGTACTGCTTCGACTTCACGTTGGCTATCGTTCTCAATATCATATTTAGCATTTTTTAACAACATTTAGACAGCGCAATATTGCAGTTCTGTATCTTGCACTCCAACCCAACTAGCACAAAAGATTTACATTCGTAACCAGCGGCATCTCCGCAATTCAGGCGGTGGAAGCACTTTTAGATAAGACGAGCCTCTCACCGACGAACGTCAGTACCGGGTGGCAAATAAGTTCTTGCCGCAATATGAATGGCTACAACTGTACTATAAAACCTTCGAAAATAATAGTGTTTTAGCAGTTTATTAACCAGGACATGTACAAACAACGTGTCACGATTTAATTAGGAAATATCCTCCTTTGGCATCCTTGCAGGCCTTCAAACCTTTGACAAAATTGTCGACGATAGTCGCTAAGGTGTTCCCGATAATTTCTTCCCAGACCTTGAGCAGGCTTTGTTTTAGATCCTCTATAGAGTGCGTCGGGTGCGGCAACCTTTGTTCTCCAAAATGGACCATACAAGAAAATCCATAGGATTAGGCTCTGATGAATTCAAGGGCAAACATCTTTGGCCTAATATCCCGGAAAGAGTTCATTGCACAGCGCCATGGTAGATTTTGTTGAATGCGCAGGTGCCCACTCCTGCTGTAAGTGCCAAACGTTGTCAACGAAGTGTTTTTTCAGCCCGTAGTAAGAGGAATTTACGAAGAACGTGTTCTTGATAGCATTATGCGTCGACCTTTGTCGCTTTCTCCACAAAAAGGAAAGGAGTCTTTCCAATAACACAAATACCTGCCCAAACCATGATGTAGGCTGGATGACGGGTTCGATAGATTGCCTTTGATATCTCTGATCTCGATGCAAGCAGAACTCCATCGTTATATCGGTTGTGGCATCTATCCACCGTACAAACTTTTTCATCTGTGAACAGGGCTTGCTTGTGGCGACCGTTGGCGAGCAATCGAAGCAACCTGAATGTCTTTTCCCTTCTATTTTCCTTTATCTTATTCGCTGCCAGATGGCGTCTTTCCATTCTATGAGGACGATACTGTAGCTTACTTTTAACAATGTTCTGAACGGTCGTGTGCGAAATTCCCAGGCTTTTACCCACTTGTCTCATAAACCGTCGCGGATCCCGTCGAATTCTGCTCCTTATAATTTCTCGAGTCTTTGTAACTTCCTGAGAAGTTAGACTTCCAATTCTCGAACGACCGTCGTGTGCACCCAGCTCTGTGTACCTCTGGACGGATGCTCGTACTGTTCTTTCTGGTAT
The DNA here is from genome assembly GCA_030553155.1 of Nippostrongylus brasiliensis. Lineage (NCBI taxonomy): Eukaryota > Metazoa > Nematoda > Chromadorea > Rhabditida > Heligmosomidae > Nippostrongylus > Nippostrongylus brasiliensis. Next base: position 33,342,179 of record CP130734.1, read on the forward strand.
TTGAAGCTGCCGAGATATTACCTTATTTGATACACCGCACCTGCGTAATTCGATTGCAGCGACCCTTTTGCTTCTGTCCTGCATAGCTTCTCAAGTAGTGGACCGGTTGTCAAGAAAGTTGGCGTGTAAATAGACAATGATTGATGACACAAACACACGCCACAAGTTGGTCAGAAATTTCTCTACACTGAACATGACCATACATGAAAATTTGCGGCAAGTACTTATTTGCCACCCTTTACATGGGGGAAACCATGGAAAGCGTCGGCGAAAACCGACGAAACTGAAAGACTCGTCTTCTGCACAACAATATCAGTTTTTCAAGTTCAGTGGTAACCGCGATATCGTTGTGCACTCCTGCCCAATCGTAAGTGTCAGTAGGGCCCTGAAATGGAGCCGGAGAAGAGACATGACTCCGTCCCGCTGCACTGCGTGCGGCGGTGGCGTAACATGACGGTGATGGAATGGGAAACATCCTCGATCATTCCTCGCTGGCACTGCCGAAACGGCCCCTACCGGCAGCACTGCGGCCCGGAAAGTGTGTATAACGCACGTGTTTAATTTACAGCGTGCATCAAAAGTCTTTGGACTCAGATAACTGGACGCCTTAACGGCTATTTTGAAGCAAATAAAATGAAGTTTGTAAAGTTTATTACTTTAGACATTGTACACATAAAAGCACAGTTAGGCTTCGAAACGACCTCCTCTGGCACGAAGACAGGCCCTAAGTCTCTTAAGGGCATTGCACACTCTGCGATGCCCTGTCCGGCGTCGTCTGCGGCTATGATGAAACATAGGGCCGCGCTGGGTCGACGGCGCCGCAGCCGCCGGAGGGGCCTTTGCATACTCTGCGGCGGTGACGGCCACGGCGACGGCACCGACGACGTCGCATCCGGCGCCGCACCAGGGAATGGCGCCGGGCATTTTTCGTGCGGCGCCGGCGTAGTCGACGGCGTGTGGTGGGCGGAGCGCCGGTCCTATCCCCACCCGCCGCAGACGACGCCGGACAAGGCATCGCAGAGTGTGCAATGCCCTTTAGGGAACCCATGTAGAGCGACGCGCAGGACTTCTTCATCGATTTCTTCCCAGGCGTTCTTCAAAGCTCGTTTGAGCGACCCAATGTCCCTGTGCGGTGTTGAGCAGGCCTTACTCTTTAATATAGACCATATTGAGAAGTCCATCGGATTGAGATCCGGACTGTGTGGTGGCCATTCTTTTGCTAAGATGAAATCGCGTAAACAGTGAACCGGTCGCTGCTAATCGTTAAGCCTCTTCGGAGAGTGTTGAATTTAGTTTGAAAAGTGCTGAGTTCGGTTGAACCGCGTTGAATTTAATGAAGTGTTGAATTTGATCTAAAAAGTGTTGGATTTGATTTGAAAAATGTTGTGCTTCGTTGAGAAATGTTGAATTTGGTCTGGAAAGAGTTGAATTTGGTTTGAAAAGCGATGAGTTTCGTCTGAGAAACGTTGAGTTTGGCTTGAAAAATGTTGCTTGTCAATGGAAAACTGTGTATAATAGATATACCGGGACCACCTTCCACGATGATGAAAAAAAGATGAGAATGTAGCTTTATTGGACAACTATGAGTAAAAACTTCAAATATCATATCATCATTCCCTTTGGCACGAACGCAGGCCTTAAGTCTCTTAGGGAGCGTATCTACAGCGGTGCGCAGGACTTCTTCATCAATTTCTTCCCAGGCGTTCTTCAAATCTCGTTTGAGCGACTCTATGTCCCTGTGTGGTGTTGAGCAGGCCTTGCTCTTTAATATAGACCAGATTGAGAAGTCCATCGGATTGAGGTCCGGGCTGTGTGGTCGCCATTCTTTTGCTGAGATGAAATCGGGAAAGTTGTCGGCGCACCACTTCTGTACGACTATGGCCCTGTAGGCAGGTGCAGAATCCTGCTGATATGTCCAGCTGGTATTTTTAAAGTGTCCGTATGCCCAGGAAAGAACTTCCTTTTTCAGAATGTCTTTGGGGTAGCTCTGACTATTGATTTTGAGGCCTTTATCCACAAAAATCAGTGGCGTTTTCCCATCTGCTGTAATATCCCTGCAAAAACCAACACAACCTTTGGATGACCTGATCTTTCCGCCAAATTACCGTGCTGGTTAGCCTCTTCTATATTTCTGGTAAGAACGCTGTCGTTTTGGTGATTGAGAAATTGTTCAATCGCGGAAATGGACTCGTCGGTGAACAGGATCCTTCGGTGGTGCGCCGCTGTAGATGCGTTCCCTAAGAGACTTAAGGCCTGTGTTCGTGCCAGAGGAGGCCGTTTAGAAACCTAACTATGTTTACATGTGCACAATTTCTAAAGTAACGAACGTTATGAATTTCATTTCACTTGCTTCAAAATAGCCGTAGAGGCAGCCAGTTATCTGAGTCCAAAGACTTTTGACGCACCCTGTATATCTGCTGTGGGTGGTCCGAAAACTCGCGAAAAACCACCGCCCACGTGAGGCACCGAATATTCCCTAACTATAAGGTGAGAGGGTCGCTGAATGTGTCTCGGTGGCTCCGTGGTACCGCAAGAGACGCTCGAACGTTGATTTGTCAGTTTCTTCCGTTTTCAATGCACTAGGAAAACTTCAGATCACGCTTAAAAAGACCTACTGTGAGCTTGACCGCGTAAACAGTGAACCGTTCGTTGCTAATCGTTAAGCCTCTCTGGAGGGTGTTGAACTTGATCTGTGAATTTGATTTGGAACCTGTTGAATTTGATCTGAGTGAGAAGTGTTGGATTGGATTCGAAAAAAGTTGTGACTGATTGAAAAATGTTGAATTTGGTTCGAAAAGTGATGAGTTTGGTCTGAGAAACGTTGAGCTTTATTTTAAAAATGTAGCTTTTCGCCGGGAATGGTATATAATAGTTATACCGGAGCCACCTTCATCGATGATGAAAAAACACATGCGATGTTGTCAAATATAGTTTTATTGAACAACTATGAATAAAAACTTCAAATATCAGATCATCATTCCCATACCCATCATGGGATGTGAAGGCAACGGTTTTGCCCCAGGTGCAGCTTCAGCAAACCGATGTCGTATTGAGAATCGAGCTAATTCGTCAGCGAATCGATCTGGACTGTCCTCTTGCACCGCATGTCCCACCTTGGGAAGGATTGTCGTTTGGAACTTGCCTTGCATTTGAGCTATCTGAACAAGACACTTTGATGGAAGTGTGTTCGTAGCAATTAGCTAGGCTACCACAAACATTTTTGATCAATTCCTCGTGCTTTTTCGACTTTTCAAAATCTCCAAAGCGAGAGATGCCGTGCATGATACAAGTGGTAAGAGGAGCTACTTTCACCAGTACGATCGAGCAGTGGAACCCGGCCCGGCTAACCAAGCATTCCATCCATCAATGGTAGGGTAATTCGGTACCAAACTTGTCAGGGGAAGGTAAGACTTTTTTCTCAAACACAGCAGACAAGTCTAATACCAATTTACCCAGTCCATGAAGGTTGAAAAACTTGGTTAGCCCAGCGAGGGTCGATCCCTCTACCGTGCGGGTGTCAGTAGCTCCTCTTATCACTGCACTATGCGCGCCCTGAAATACAACTCCAGAATAATAAAAGAAGTGATTTCGTACAGTGAGATCTTTGTCGAGGCGATCAACACCTGCCAACACCAGTAACTTCGGAGGAGAGCATGAGAGGAACTTGACCGATAAGCCTTGAAACCACCCGATCCAGAACGGTTCTGTGTCCGTCAGGTCTATCCGCCATACGTACTGAAATGAGAAGGATGTCGGATTGAAATTGGAAAAACCCAACATAAAAGTTCATATTGTCGTTGAAGAAATGACAGAAGACAAAATCTCGTACGCACATTGCCCGAAGGGGAATATTATGGTAGAGACCGCGATTTTTCATTTTCAACGAAACAAAAGTTGCAAATACATCATAAAGGACGACCTTCCCATCGTCGGCTTTCACTACTTGCGATGGCATTGAAATTCTGGCAGCTTCTCGATTTCTCGTCGCACCTGACTGCAAACACCATACGATAGCCTTCTCTTGCGTTTCGAAACTGCTTGGACGTCCACGAAGAAAAGTCATCTTAAAGAAAACATTAGATCATGTGTTTCATAACGATCACTCGCTGATTATCCAAGTTGAAACTTAGTCGGAAAAATATAAAAAAAAAGAAAAATAAAAATAGTTTTATTTTTTTAAAAATTTCCAAAGAAATTATTTTTTTAGATTTTTTTCTAAATTTAGTCTAGAAATTAGTTGAAATTTTGCAGTTAATCTGTGCGAGGTTGAAATTTACCATTCCACCCAGAGCGTCCATAGCAGATCCTTCGACAACGTCAATAACCACCAGAGCGACCACATTCGGAATCTCATTCGTGGCCACGGTGTGCACCGCCATTGCACCGCCCATGCTGTAAAGGAGGATAGTAGAAGCTGCTACCAAAGCTCCCCTTGATCCCCTACGATTCTCCGCAGAAAGAAGGTAAAGGTACGGTAAAGGGAAAAGGATCAGCGTTGGGCAGTCCCTTGAAGACGCGCCAGTGCGTTAGGGTGCCATTCGCAATGCCATTTTTAGAAGCATGGAAGGTATAGAGCCTATACAACTAGCTGGCCGGCCAGCCGCTGTACCTAGTCAGTGTCTTTACTTTCCTAGACAAGACAGGTATCAACTTACCGGACTCCCGGATATGGGAGGCTTGGTTAGGCCCTTGTTATACCTTCCTCACCCCCAGCGTAACTCCTCCCTTCAGTATCAGACATCGTGGGGCTAGAAACGTTTGTACGAGTTATCACGTTAACGCTGGCGTGGTGACGCTCACGGGCTGTTATGCACACGCTAGCGAACCTTCCACGCTCTCGTCGCTGCGCATTGCACTGCGATTGACGCTTTCGCTGGGGGTGGGGCGATCACCTCGCGCATTGCTCTATATGCTTCGGGCGCGTGCGTACGTGCGTCGCGTACTCAGCGTCTGAGGTTAGCGGCTGGGCGCTCACCGCTCGCAAGCAGCTGACGCTCACCACGAGCGAAGGTATAACAAGGGCCTCAACTCAAGCAAGGATCGATCGCTCGACCATGATGATGCTAATAGAGCCCACTAACACTGCATCCCGCACCCTCACCGCGGATAGGTAATAACAAAGAGGGAAAAAGGAACAACGAAAGAAAATTCTAGGCTCCTCTGCGATGAATCGATGAAATCTTTGCCTTTTACTAGAGATTCCCGTCTAGAAAAAAGGTTCATATAAATAGGTATATCAGAGGTTCATATAAATCCAACCTGTGGCCAACAACACAGACAAGAGGAGGCTCCGATTCCTCCCCAAATACCGCCTTGTAGATACCGATTATGTCTCTGAAATATTTAATATAATGATTAAATTATCTGTGGAAACTTTCTTCAAAAAGTACACACTACCTGACTTGTCGCTCAGCCGACAAGTCCCTATCGTCCTCTGTGTGCGTCTTGCCATGTCCACGCAGATCGGGCACAAGTAGTCGGCACCTTATACGACTGCTAAGCTCCACCTTAATGAAAAATTATAACAACATTTATTATTACGCGGAAAAAACAGGCTGTTCATACCGCTAGACAGGCCCAGGTTAATCCGGAGTATCCACCACCGTGAAGAAGGTAGAACACTGGACCTTCCGTTCCCTAGAAAAATGGACGTTCAAAAAAGGTTTACTCGATAGTTGTAGGTCTCACAGTAAAAAAGATCAATGGTTAGAACTTGATGGGTAAACTACGAAACAACTACTGTGATTGCCCAGTGAAAAGGAAGAACAAACCGGCCTTCAGGTAAATGTTGAAGCTATCGCCGTCTACATCGACTGTCCTATTTTCATCGAAGAACTGCTCCCAGGTGAGAGGGCTGCAATCACGTGTGCGACCACCTCGGTGTAGAGCGGCACTGAAACCTTAGATTATCATCTGGGTAAGAATAATTGACAAGGTTTGCGAGAACCCAGGACAAGTATAGGACGTAACGGAGATGTTGTCCACCCACAACGCCCGAGGCGAATTTTTGTCGACAAAACCACAGGGCAGCTAGCAAGTCATAGATTTGTGATTACAAGAGCAAATTTGAAGAACAGAACAATAAAGACGATTTCCGTAAAGGATCTGAGGCTAGGAAATCGGTATAGGTTTATTAGGTCCCAAGCGAAATAAAGCCACTACATACCCTGAAAATTTGAAAATTAACTGACGGTACGTTTAAAGGAGGATAAGACTAACCCTTCTCCTTACTCTACCGTAACAGGTGAAACTTAGGCTCAACCGAAGTTGCACCTTCGACAGTTTAAGATTTAAAATTCAGAATAGATTCGACAGATGGAATAAAGAACCATTCGGAGCTCATCCGATGCATTTATCACGGAAATAATAAAAATTTAATTTATAGCGTGAACTCGCTGACCTCCCTGGAGGTGGTAGATGCCTTGTGAGCACTTCGCGAAGAGGTGCGCTCATTTTGTGAGCAAGTAATGCAGAGATGACTCCACAATGCTTAAAGAAAGTTAATCTGAAACAAACTTTCCAGTGGTTAGCGCAGTGCTCTTTCATATTAGCGAATAAATTGGATCAATAGGTTTTGGGGACTCGCGTGGTCCAGTGGTAAGAGGCGCTACTGATACCCACACGGTGGAGCGATCGATCTCGGTCCGGGCTAACCAAGCCTACCAAGGCACTGATCAACGCCGACCCCTTTACCTTTAACTTTAATAATTTTTGACCAAATTGACCAATTTGATGGCGATGTCCAACTACGCTAATAATATGAATGCAAGAGGACCCCCTGCCCAAACACTTACAGAGGTTGTCTAGTTCCGAGGTTGTCTAGAAGAAACTAAACGAAGTGAATGATCGACGTCGATCAGCCTAGAATGCGCCACGCATTCGCCTTCCACTCAGAATCATGAAGGCATGCTGAACGCATATCTGGCCTATATAATGACCAGTAGCTACACAAGTCAGTACTTTGAACTTCCCAGGTAAGTCTGGGATTGATTTACCCGGCCCCGGAGGGATGGCAGGATTGGCTAACCCAGACAAGGATCGATCGCTCGACCGTACCGATGTCTGTAGCGTCTCTTTCCACTGCACCAATAATTACATTGTGAAAAAAACAGAGATTTAAGTGAACATTCAACCGTAGTATATTCATAAAATAGCCGACCGTTGTGACCACGGTTCCGTAGCCAATGCAGAATATAGTCTAATGTTTTTATTGATCACAGCGAAGGTAGCAATATGCAAGATATTATTCCTTTTACAAACTTAAAAATTTTCAAAGTATACAAACACACCGATTTAGTATCACATTGCTGAAGTCGTCTTTCACTTCTTTTGATGTCGTATGGTAAAACTTAACCAGACGGGGTACCAGATGGAGACAACCGCACGGCCCGAGGGCATGAGGGCTGGCAACAGAAAGCACGACTTGTTGAATCGGTAATTCCAAAAAAGATACAAGAGCTGTTACATCTTCTTAACAGAGGTGTGGATTGAAAAACTGAGGTAATTTGCATCTCACTAGACCTCAAAAGAGCCCCCAAGTAGTAGGGAAGACGGTCGATTTATGGACTCTATATATTCAAATTTGGTTTGACAAAGCGAAGAACACTCGCTAAACATCCGATCTGCACATCGCCTACCAACTGTTATGTATCTTTTCAATGGCAAGAGAAATACTTGTAAAAAGTAGTGTAAAAGACGACTTCCAAACAAATACTTCACAATACTTCGATTCTGCCGATTTGCACATATACGCAATTTTGTTAGAATGAAAACGAAATGAGTACAGGAACATGAAATCTAACGGGTATACACTGGCGTCGACAAAAATGAGTATTAAAGGCAGTTAAATCACAACATGAGCAAATTATTGCAGGGACTCACTTAAGAAGCTGATCAACGACGGTGAGTATAAGGCGAAGGTATGCAGCAGCCTGAAATGCAGAGAATCAACTTGGAATTCTAAGGGACCTTCTATCCCTGAGAATTTCAAGAAGTTGCTCCATTAGAGTCCTCCATTTATATAAAATTTCTCTTAAGGTTTTGCCAGAGCACATACTCCATTCGTTGCTGAGAATCTCATCAAACTTCAGATTCAACGACCAAAAAAGTATCAACTTTGACTGATATCATGCTCGACACCTTTGAGGAACTTTTCAATCGATGTTTTACCAGAACAAGCCTTCTCAAGAAAAACGCAGGATCAGTTTTGACCGAAACACAATTCCGTGCAACAGAACTACAGATATGCAGGGAACACTATGTCCAGTCCAAAATTCATTGTAAGCACACCTGAAATATGACCCGGATGGCGGGTAAACCTTAATTCATCAACGCGCATTCTGGGTGCATTCAGGGTTTACCCGAAGTTTAGCTGCCACAAACAGCTTAACTATGTGGCAAGGGATCGGAAAGCTCGAACTGGTAACAGTGTATGAAACCTAAATACACCGCGAATCTGTGCGTGTTCGTGAATCACGGTTTGCAACGTTTGAGGTTTAGTTCTGGGTATATTTCGGGTATGTCATTCATGAATCTGGGGCGTGGATATGTGCGCTGCGCAAGCAAAGAACCGTCGCACCGTAGACGAACTCCAACGAGTAACAAGAAGCGTTCATGTACATTCTCAAATTACCAAATAATAAATAACGTTATATCGGGGAATGGCGTATTTGCAAGATAACAAGATGACAACCTAAGGGCACAGGTGGTCCTCACTACATGCAATTGCACCTTACCTTTGCATTTGACGGGAATGTGCTCTTAGAGAAAATCCTGTACACTTAGATAGCTCCGGAAAGCTCATCATGTATTGTTTTATTACATCACCACATGAGGGCGCGCGTGGCACAGTGATAAGGGACACTGCTGACACTCGTAAGGTCGAGCGATCGAACCCACCCGGGCTAACCAAGACCTCCATCCCTCCTGCGCCGGTTAAATTGGTATTGACTTGTCTGGGAAGTAAAGACACTGACTTGGCATAGCAGCTGGCACCGAAAGTACTGGCCAAATACATATTCAACATGAATTTGCGATTGTGAATTATATAAGACTGCATGGCGCACCTTTGCATGGCAGAGACTGACCTACGCCGACACCATTACCTTTTACTTTTACATTACCAAAATCATCGCATTCAGTTGAAATAAAGGTAAAAGGTACAGGTAAAGGTGCCAGCGTTGATCAGTCCCCTGAGGACGCGCCGCCGCATTCGTGTTCCATTCAAGTCGTAGATGCATAGTATATACGTCTTTGGCCTATACAATGACCTGCGGTGGCCAGCCGCTATACCAGGTCAGTGTCTTCACCTTCCCAGACAAGTCTGGTACCAATTTACCCGACCCCGGAGGGATGGAAGGCTTGGTTAGCCCGGGCCGGGATCGATCGCTCGACCGTGCGGGTGACAGCAGCGCCTCTTTTGCCACTGTACCACGCGGGCCCATTCAGTTGAAATAAAAAAACAGAAATGAAAAAAGTGCAAAGTGCCACCACCTCTTCGACAACTAATACCAGAACAACGTACCATGGATTAAAGTATGAACGGATTCTTGTTAGCGGCCGTGATTGGCTTCTTGATAGAGCGCAAAGTCGTGAAAACGCCGAGACTTTTGCCGAACTTCTTACCATACCACACTAAAAGAAAAACGGTAGAGGTGGTGACACGCACGTTCAAATAGAACAAAATCGAAATCAGATAACTGAAGATATTTTATTGACTGGGAATAGGAAAGTCATCATGCTGAAGAATGAACAAATTATACGACTCAAATTCTGCTTTCAATCAGACTCTACCAGTATTATACCCATGACTACCAGAGGAAAATTAGCTTATAGATGACTAACTTGAAAATCAACAAACAAAAGAAATTATTCTATATCTAGGTGCTTCACCTGGCAAGATATGGTCATCACATTAGATTATTCAATAATGCTTATATATTATTTCTAAACATGTAGAAGACACAGATCTGTGAACTAAGAGAAGACGTCAATGAACGCGATTAATACGTAGACAGCGGTTCTTCCCACCTAAGAGTTCGTCCTTGATCTTGATAGGTCGGATAACTCGATAGTACACTCCACCACAGTATTGAAATGCTAACAGATTCTGCTCCTTGTCGTCTGTAAAGAACGTCCTAATTAGTTGCACACCCAAGAAGAGCAGGGGGCCTTCTGAGACTTCCCCGCAAAACTATTCAACAATAAAGGACACAAATATTTTCCAATTTCGAACTCGAAAGAAAGAGGGAAATATTGGTAGCACAGCGAATCTCTTCAATGACTGAATGAACTGACTGCAGATCCTTTTTCAGCAAAATGTACAACGAAGGTGGGGGGGGGGAAGAACCGCGTTTGCATAGGTGTCGAACAAAAAGGAAAAATGCTCATCAGAGCTGTGTAGCGCAGTGGTAAGAGTCGTCACTTCTACCCTCACGGTCACGCGATCAATCCCTACTCGAGCTGACCAAGCTTTTCACTCTCCTGTGGTGAGGTGAACTGGTATCGGGTATGTCTGAGAGGGTGAACAACCCGGCATTTACAGCTACTGATTTCCGCGATCCATTGTACAGGTCAAATACGCATTCACCATGCCTTTACTATTCTAAATGGAAGACAAATACATGGTGGGAGTAGTCATCGCCGTCCAATACTCCAGTACCTTTACGCATCCTTCCAAAAGCCGACGGGACCAAACTCCTTTGCTATCTGCATGCCATCATCTATCTAAAAAATTACCTATTTGCCCAGGGGCCGCACTTACCGGCAATCCACGGTTTTCTCATGGGGCCCTTACAGACCCGACGACAAGAAATTGAGCGACAAGTTCGCGCGGCGGTGACCGCGCGGCGGTGACCGCGCGTCACCAATAGCTATCGACAAGAGCAATGCGGCCGCCGCAAACGTCGCGTTGGACGAGAATGCTCGTCGTCGTGTGCTTCGCTCAATTGCACTTGTAACAGCTAATTCGTCGCTCAAATTGTCGGGTCTGTAAAGGCCCTTAAGGAGTAGAGAAAAGAAGTCTAGGGTACGGTAACGGGTCAAAATACACTTGAGGAATGACATATCAGGCATTTTCCTGAACCTTTCGTATTCGTTTTTCTTCTTGTAAAAAAAACAGTTGCGAAACACTTACGTCGTGAACTGTTGATATACCGCATCCAATTTGAATACTGCGTATTACTACCATCAATGAAATGTGCACCGGTATGACTCCTAAAAACTTCGATTGAGTAACAAGTTGGATAGACCCACACGTGCACTCAAAGGAACGAGATATTCGTTGCAAATGAATGAACTCCTTTTTGAGTTAACGTACCCGCTGTGGAGCTTTGTGCACTCCTCTAGCACAAAAAATAAAGGAAAATTGAAAGAAAAGGAAAACGAGAAAAACTCACCGTAACTCCCAACAATACCCGTCTTTTTCTGCATCTGCAGCGTCATCTATTAACAACCCCTGATAGGGACCGAACACCATACCAACCTGAATAGTATCAATAAATCCAAAAGAAGACAAAAGAAATTCTAAGAGTAACGAGAAGGGCCCGCTTACCGGTATACAGGCTTCGGCAAAGGCACCCATACCGGCGTTTGGTATGGATGATGTTTTGATGCTAATGAACGCTGGGGCAGTCATTCGGGCGCGGTCTTCTGGTTTGGAGCTTTTCGCCTGCGAAAAAACATGAAAATTTCATTACAAGAATAACAAAAATACATTGAAGGTACTAAACAGACATTTAAAAAGGAAATTATCATCTACGGATCGAAAATATTACGAATTAAACGACCCCGGAGCCGATATCCTTGAAACACATCGGCGAAACAACAATAAAAAATATTCTAGAGGAAGAACCAACTGAGCACCGTCAAATTAGAAACTATATTTTTCAAGGGCTACGAAAACACGCCATAGGTAATAACTTCGTTAATTCACCGATAGTATTTCATTAATGTCTCATGGCCGAGCAGACTATAGAAAATTAAAGTAGAAGAATGGCAAATCAATAAACCTTCGTGTTATTATCGGAGTATCAATCAAATGAGAAAAATAGCTCCATCTCCTGCTCTAATGGATATTTCATTTTGCGTAAAAGATGACGATTCTCACAAAAAACAATGAAGAAAAACAAAATGGAACATTACATCATGTTACTTACAGGTTCACGATCCTTCACCCAGAAAAGTGGATGTTCTTTGCAGGATGCACGATAGTAACAGTTGCATCGATCACAATCTGAATAGTGAAAAACAAAAATGAAGAACACGTGATGTAAAATAGCGGAAAACTTACGAATAAAATCGTCACCATCAGGGTCGACGTCGCTTTCTTTTAGAGCGTTACCAAACAGGACTAGCTCTTCATCTGTAACACGTAAAAATATGTGAGAAAAATTAATTTCAAGAATAGTTATTTAAAACTGAGGCTATTTTTATTAATCATAGTTCAGTTCACACTCGAAGAGGCACAGAATAAGTATTTGGAATAAGAAGATCTCCAACGGATAGTCAAATACGCATTCACCAAGTCTTTAATATTTAGGCTCCATGACGAATGCACGGCTTATCCTTACGGAACTGTTCAACACCGACTAGTTCACCTCTACACTTTACGACAGTCAGACTGAAATGTGTAGAAAAAATATTGTAAAATATACCTCCTCCTTCGTGTTCTTCTTTCTGTTCACATTCTTATACAATTTTTATAAAATTTCAGTGTTTTTAATCGAACTTTAGCTCACCCCAACTCAGCGCTGATGAAGACTATACGACATTTCCGTTGATGAAGGATATCATGAGAGATGGACTCATCAGACATTTCAAACCCTTTTCTAACCTAACTTTACCACAAAAGAATCTATTGTTCCTTACTAAACTGTGAATCAATCTATGGCAGGAGCAGATGAAGCTTCAATATTTTGTTCTGCGTTTCGATGTTATTTATTGGGACGTTTATCATCATGACTCCTGACAACGAGCAGAAATCTACTAAAAGGCCACCGAAGACGACGGAAAAGCCAAAACGTTGAGCCGTTAGAACAAACGTCCACCTAACAACGTCTAGAAGGACAAAGTCAGAACAAAAAGTCCTGAAGAATAGGACCATCAATGTCGAGGTTCAAATATGAAAGAACTTAAAGATAAAAAGCGAACTATTCGAGAATAAACCTACTTTTCAGCTCATGAACGACGAGAAATCTATCAGCCACAGGTGTTCCACGCGGCTGTTGCACAATTTTCATTGTGATGTTGAGACAATCGATGCACATGTGATTATCCTGCAATTTGCAAACAATACGTGGCAGCCATTACGTATAAAACATGAAAATAAAAAAAATCAATTTGGCTACTTGTAAGCTTTATGTCCTTCTTGGCCTACAAACGATGGAGGATTACTGCGATACCAGCCACTTTGACAGGATTTGAACGATTGTTATCTCAGACCAATAGAAGACTAATTAAAACTTTGGCACTATTCCACTTGTTGGACACCAGCACTCGATTTTCTTCTCAGTCGTCGAAATTCGCTGAAACTTTAGACAAGGGGTAACTGAGGGCGCCGATCACGAATCTGCTGTCCGTTTTCTATGCGGGTAGTCGCTACTCGCAAATCGCTACTTGGGTGGTCCAGTCAGGATCACCAATTCTGCTGATCATTGCCTATGGGCGTTATTTGGGGTCCAGAACACGAATCTGCTATCCTTTTTTCCCGTAGGTGGTCTTGGACCACCCAAATCGCTACTTGGGTGGTCCAGTCAGGATCACCGATTTTGCTGGAACTTTGCCTATGGGGTTTTCTGGTGTCCTGGGCACGATGGTGAAGTCCGTTCTTCAAGTGTCGGCTGAATACGGCAGTTATAGGTAAGTGCCTACTGACCTTACCCGGTGAGAATCACCTATAACTGCCGTATTCGGCCGCCATTTGAAAAACGGACTTCACCATTGTGTTCAGGACACCAGAGAACCCCCATGGGCGAAGTTTCAGCGAAATCGGTGATCCTGACTGGACCACTCAAGTAGCGATTTCGGTGCTCCGAGGCCACCCACGTGAAAAACGGACAGCAGGTTCGTGATCAGCGCCCCCAATTACCCCCATAGGCGAAGTTTCAGCGAATTTCTGGAGAAAAAAAATTCTGGTTGAAAAAATTCGAGTGCTGGTGTCCAACAAGTAGAATAGTGCCAAAACTTTCAGAATAACCCACTAGCAGACTCTAATCAAAATAAAAAAGACATGTTTGAAGACAGAATCTGAAGCCGAAAAAAACTAACCAATGCTTCCTCTTCGGGTTCAGGTGAACTTTCGTCACTGCCATAGTCTAATCCAGGTATTTGGAAGCTGGTCATCCAGCGAGGTAAAAAATACCTTCAAAAACAAGTTGATGACCAAAAAAACTATTCGTGGAAGAATTCTGCGAATCCTGATGATCGATCGATGACCTTGTACGATACAATATTAGACACCTCAACGAAAAATAACTGACAAACTGACCAACAACGATGGATAGGGTGATAGAGCAAGGCGATTTCCTGTTGTCCTGATATGTAAGAGGTCAATAGAGGTAACAATGAGAGGTAAACTTAACCACAACAGTGTCGAACACTATATTCAGATAAAGGACATTCAGGAGATGTTTATACTCATTAATTTATTCATTATAGTACCCAGTTATGCATAACACCGAAAAGAAAGGACAAAAAAACGAAGGAAATGGATTCCAGCTCAAGCAAATCATGTACAACTAGTTTGTTATTTATTGATTGAAGCTTAACCCCTCTGGAGGTGAAATAATTACTATAAATGGGAAACCCGCTTCAGCTGCAGGTTGCAGTTCACCTTCCAACGGGATTTCTTGCAGTATTGGTATTGCGGTACTAAATTCCACGACCCTGACTATCTTACACCTGGAGATGTCCTCTAATGAACTCTAGAATAGTGATCAAGTTGCAACTCATGATCCAGCTGGTATTATAGGCGTCAGATGGAGTGTTAGTCTGCAACTGCGTACGACTTGGAGCACCTTACGTCAGAATTACGTGGCACCTTATGGGGCCGTATGCTCGTCTCTCCCCGCAACGAGTGGGGGAGTCCCCGCCGGTGCCCTCCACCCGAGATAGTACGCAAACGTAGGAGGAGGAGGCGGCGCGCGGGGAGCCCCTCCCCATCCCCAGCTATCTCGGGTGAGACGAGCATATGGCCCATGATCTTTGTTTTTATCAGAGGGCTGATAGTTAAGCTGAACTTCGCCGTCACTAGCTAGTTCGATAAGGCGGTCATATATTGAGGAAAGAAGACGATAGATGGACATGTAGAACCAGTGGGTGGGCACTATTCCACTTGTTGGACACCTGCACTCGATTTTTTTCAGTCGTCGAAATTCGCTGACACTTTGCACAGGGGATAACTGAGGGCGCTGATCACGAATCTGCTGTCCGTTTTCTATGCGGGTGGTCTCGGACCACCCAAATCGCCACTTGGGTGGTCCAGTCAGGATCACCAATTCCGCTGACCTTTGCCTATGGGCGTTATTTGGGGTCCGGAACACGAATCTGCTATCCGTTTTTCACGTGGGTGGACCATCCAATTCCTGACTGGACCATCCAAATCGCTACTTGGATGGTCCAGTCAGGATCATTGATTTCGCTGAAACTTTGTCTACACAGGTTCCCTGGTGCCCTGAGCACGATGGTGTAGTCCGTCTTCGAAATTGCGGCCGAATACGGTAGTTATAGGCGGGTAACTACCGACCTTACCAGGTGAGACTCACCTACAACTACCGTATTCGGCCGTCATTTGAAAAACGGACTTCACCATCGTGTTCAGGACACCAGAGAACTCCCATGGACCAAGTTTCAGCGAAATCGGTGATCCTGACTGGACCACCCAAGTAGCGATTTGGGCGGTCCGAGACCGCCCACGTGAAAAACGGATAGCAGATTCGTGATCAGCGCCCGCAATTACCCCCATAGGCGAAGTTTCAGCGAATTTCTGAAGAAAATATTTCTGGCTGAAAAAAATCGAGTGCTGGTGTTCAACAAGTGGAATAGTGCCGAACAGTGATTTCCATGAGGTTGCTCACCGTCGGACACTGCCATCTTCACCCTGGTCTGATGTGTTCATAGAGGAAAACAACTGACATCATCCGATATGCTGTATGAGAAAAAGATGCGAATGCAGGTCGTGTTGGGGCACAGAAAATAGAAAACTGACATGATTCTTCGGTGGAAATTATGGGTATCATCTCTATACTGTAGGCTTCCAACTCCATCTCGAGATGCTATGAAAAATCTTTTCCATCAAATTCCGAACCGTTTGGAATCGTTCCGAACGGGCTTGCTTCCATTGCTAATATTGTATCGTTCAAATCACATTGACAAATTCAGCAAAAAGTATCACATTCCACCGCGGCTCCATACCTTCAGAAGATTGCTGGATAGCTCCATGAAGCGTTAGGTTATCAATGAACGTTTCCAGTTGAATCAGCGCATTATAACTTTTAGCTCACCACCTAGTTCTCGGTTCATATCGCCTCTTATGTCTTACTGTTTTTACGTTTCATTGTTACTTCCAGTTTCCTCCTCAGTTTAGGTGTTTGGTCCATTTTCAGGTTCCACTCTCTTAATTATTACTGTATTTATTTCGGTTTTCCTTTTAGAATTTTAGCATGTTATCGGCAAATTTGTTGCCTGATGTTTACGGTTCTGTTGGTTATGTGTTGAGGTCTGTATACCCACATGGGCCTTACAATTAACAAGCCACACCCGGCGCGGGTTATAGTGGTAAGAGGCGCTACTGACACTCACACGGACGAGCGTTCGCTCTTGAGCTGGCTCAGCCTTTCATCTCTTCGGAATCAGGTAAATTTATACAGACTTTGTCTGGGAAGGCAGAAACACTGCCTATCGAAAAATTCATCTATCGTAAAAATTATTCACTACAAAAGTAGAATAACATTTGAAAAATCAATCCAAAAATACTAATGCTGAACCCATAACTTGGATCTGTACTTGATCTGTATCCCTGACCTCTACTCCCACTCCCTCGTGACCTCGGACAGGTATGAATACCAGCCTAGCAGTACCTTACACATCTGGTGTACTCCTAGCCCTACTGATGATCCTGAGTGATTGCTACCGGTCCGTAGGTGCAAATTCCTTCCATATTATTCATCTTGTTTAGGGCGAAATGGTGAAACAGAATCATATTCTCCTCATTCATAGTTTTTCGAGTATACTCAACTAATCGCTTTTATGTATATACTGACTTGGTTCGGTGGGTGGCACCCACGGATCATTGCATAGACCAAATATGCCTTAACTACGCCTCCACGATCCCGTGTGGATGACTAGTGCATAGCGCGATCCTTTGGACTGATCAATGCCGACATCACCTTTTAATAGGTTAGAATTCAGTCACCCGTTTTCAATCACCCGTTAGAATTCAGAACAATCTCAATAGTTTTCTCTCTGAACTCCACATGGAATCTCCAGGTTCTCTACTATCTTAAAATGTAGACGATTCCTCACCACATTTCGGTTTCATGGATGTCCTTATTTATTCACTTCTGGTTCATTTGATAGCAAAAAAAATGAAACGAAAGATATTATTAGGTTGTCCAATAAGTTCTTGCGATTTTGTGTTTTGACCTGGCGTTCCTGGTTGAGACGTATTATCGTTTAGCAGTAGGGTATATAAAAGGTCAAAGGTTAGCTTATGCGTACACAACATTTTCGCTTTATATCAGCCGGTTGTTTACAACTATATGAGTCATCAAAGATTTATCTTCGTCACCGCCTTCTTCACGGATTCCAAGCTTGTCGCTTTGACTCTCATAGCTCTCGCCGTTTTGACTGGTTGGACTCACTCACTACAGGAGATGAGAAGTGGGTGTTGTAGGTCACGTACAACCAGACATGCATGGGTCCCAGCAGAGAAGAAGCCACCAGCAATTCCCAAAGGTGGGCCCAAACCGAGGAAGGAGATGCCGGGAGTTTTCTGGGACGTCCGAGGAATTCTGTACTGGAAGCTCTGTCCTTCTGGTAGTACCGTCAACAGCGAAGTGTATTGCAACCAACTGCAAAAACTCAGCGACGCTGTCCGTGTTACTCGTCCAGAAATCGACAAAATATATTTTCTCCATGATAATGCTAGACCGCACACTTCCACGTTGACCCGCCAAAAGCTGCAGATGCTGGGGTGGGAAGTGATTCCCCACCCACCCTACTCACCAGACCTTGCCCCTACTGACTACCATCTGTTCCGCTCGCTAGCTCACTTTCTGGAAGGAAAACGATACGATGATCGAGCTGCACTCGAAATCGACCTTCGCCACTTCTTCGTATCAAAACCTCCGGAGTTCTACCGCAACGGTATCCATTCCCTACCGAATCGATGGAGGACAGTCATTGACAAAGATGGGCGGTACTTCGATGGGTAAGGTTGATTCAGTCAAAATTTGTGAAACTTTGAAAATTGTTATGGAAATCGCAAGAACTTATTGGACAACCTAATATCTGGAAATTCCATTAGATGGGAATATTCTCGATGAGGAATTAATAAATCCTGAGTATTACCGGTATTAGTGGACCCTCGGCAGAGTTTCAGATTTACATTTATGTGGAATAACCTTCTCAAGAAAGAGCTGCTTGGTTAACTAGATTATTTCACTGGTAGTGTGACAATCTTGAAATACAAGGTCGTTTATAGGGACTAATTTACTGCATTTCTTATTTATGCTGTGTGAGATGCTGCACGCATGCTTGTGTGAGATATTCATCAAATTCTCCGAGGAAAAACATAACATCTAGTGCAAAACAAACGATAGCTAAAAGAAAACAACATTGACACAAATAAGATGATCGACAGGAGAACATCTAAGACCAGGAACTTTATTAACTTACATTTCTGAGCAGAAATTTCCTGAAAGCTGATAATTGGGTTGTAACTGTGCCCTTCTTCCTAAGAATTCCATAAGCTGTATAAGCTCTGAACGTGAAGAAATTTCGTCTACCATTAGTCCTCGCTCATTCCGGGTCATAACTCGTGCAACCACTTCTTGTGTTAGGGCTCTTTAGACGTGGGGCGGCACGCGGCGCGAGCTAATGCAAAGGATGCAAATCGACCATAGCGTGGGAATTCCCACAGTATGGTCGATTTGCATCTTTTGCATTAGGCCGCGCCGCGCGCCGCATCTGGTCTAAACGAGCCCTTAGCTGTTCTCAAAACCAGCAGGTCTGATGGCTCGATACCGCTTGTTCTGTGAATGATTTTATGTAACAAAATCACATCATTCCTTTTTCTTCTATACGTCAAAGTTCTGAGATCAAAGTTGAGGTTTCTTTCTTCACTATTCGGTATCAGGTCATAGTTGTATCCCATTTGCCTTATCATCAATTTCCTTGTGAAACTCTTTTCGACCTTTTCTAATTGTTGTACGATCTTTTTCTTACATGGATTGAATACAGTGGTCTCGTATTCGAGCATGGGCCTAATGTAGACCTTATATGCCTGAAGTAGTACGGCAGCATCGGTAGTATTAAGGGTCCTAAACATTTGATACATCATCCGTGCTGCTTTCGATGCAATCATTTCGCAGTGTTTATCGAATGAACGGTCCGCAGTGACCAAAAATCCCAATTCCATGACCTCTTCCACGGTCTTCAAGATAACACCACCAATTGCATATTCGTTCTTACTACTATTTCTACCTACGTGCAGTACTCTACATTTCCCTTCTGACAGCGGTAAATCCCTGAGACCAACTGTAAACCAAATTGATTGCTTCTTAGAGGAAACCAGTGTGCTCCATATCATTTGCATTTGAAGCTAGTTGATGCATTAACAAGAAAAGCGAAGAGACCTTTAAGTAATCTTCCGGAGTTCATTCTCAACATTTATTCATATATAATATACAATAAGACCCGTAAAAAACAGACAACTCAACAGCACTGCGAAATTTTCACATCTTACAAGGCTGTCCGTACCCGAATTAGACGATTTGCGATGTTTAAAAGCTAACCTTAGTGGACGAGATCATATTACCTACTATCGTAACAACAATTTTGCTCAGATGGTACTCAAACATTGAAAATAAAATAAAACCGAGTATATCAGATAGTAAAATTGAGTATCAGATGAGCACAAAACTGTGACTATATCTCAGTGAGAGGTCGAAATGTCAATTATGAGTACCCCCTGAGGGCATATCTAAAGTAACGTTTCAGAGTCGTTGTTCTCTAGGGAGGACACGGACTGCTTGTAGTTCACGGTGTACTCGGCTCGACCCACGTCCGGACTTGGGCTTGTTTGCAGAGCCGGCTGAAAAAGCAGATCGTTTTATTCCAAAGAAAAATACGTTGTTGTGCCACAAAACGAAGAAATAAACGAAAAAAAAATAAAAAAAATAGAAATATAGAAAAAGTAAAATAGAAAAAATATAAATAAAAAGGTAAGGCTTTCGGCCACGATCGCGCCCTAAGGACGCGCCATACATTCGTCTTCCATTCAGAATCGTAGAGGCATGGCGAACCTATTCAGTGACCTGTGGTGGCCAGCCATGATATAAGCCACGGTTTTCAACTTCTGAGGTACCCCTTTACCCAATCCCATTGGAATGGAGGACTACATTGACCATGGTTGTGGATCGATCCCTCGACTTGAATGTGGAAGTAGCGCCTTTCACCACTACATCGCATGCACCCTCAAAAGAGAGAGAGAGATAGCAGAACAATTGCTAAGGAATGAAGGGACCAATACCGGGAAATCAAAAAATACAAAAATAATTTTGAATATCGGCAAGCTCACCCGGATCACGTCGGACAGGTTATTCTCGGACTTGTCGACCTTGCGCTGCTCCTCATAAACAGAAGACACATGTGATCGAATAGTTGACGAGGCTTTCGACGGCAAACTGCTGCAAGTAAAATCGATACTGATCTGAATCGATTCGATCGGATGCTGAGATCGATTGACAAACTCACCGAATAGCGTTACGTATTTGGCTGCCGGCCTCGTCTGTAAGACTGCGGAACCGTCTGCGTTGATCTTGCACGATTTTCGCATGTGCTGATCGAATGCCTGAAATTTATTCGATTCGAAAATTGTAAAAAAATGCATTGTATTCGAATAATCTACATCTTCTAAAGAGCGCGAGTGGTGCAGCGGTAGGAGGCGTCACTTTCACCCGCACGGTCGAGCGATCGATTCCCTACTGGGCTAAGGAAATTCGGGAAATTGGTAACAAACTCGTCCGGGAGTTGACGCGAACAAGCATTTGTCCTCCGCTGATCATTGCAAAGGCCAAATACACATTCATCACGCTTCTTCGATTCCGAACGGAAGTCGTATGCGTGGCGCAACCTTAGAGGAGGGGGGCTAAATGCCGAATACTTCAACATTGAATTTTACTCTTTTTCCTGCAGGTGTTTGGAAAGAAAACGTGACAAAACTATAGGCCGTCGAGTTACGGCTCTGCCTCTAGCCATTAGCACCGGGGCTAGGTATCTCTTACCAGGGCCTAGATTCATGACGGGTATCGGCGCTATAAACCCGCGAGAACACCTTGTTCGTCGCTCATAGCAACCGAACACATGCTAGAAAAAATTCTGGTAAAAAAATCGGATCTATCGATATATGAACTGGCGGCCGCTTACCCATAACAGACGTGACCACGGCCGTTGCATTGCTTCACGTCCGGTATCGCAAACCCGATTATGATGAATGCGAATATTGAGGGGATAAACCGGGTTTATTTCGCCCGGAGTGTTATCTATCCCCATTTCCGTTCATGAATTTGGGCCCAGAACTCCGTTGTCCCGTAACTGAACTCGCAGGTGTCCAGGGAGGCCCTCGGCCTCTGCTCGACCGCAGCCCGCAAATAATCCTTGTTCTTATGGATATTCATAATTCATCTTACTAAACCGCTTGTGCGGGAAGATGCTCCTCTCCAGTCTCTCTATTCCCAATTGTTTTTTGGTCTGCTAAATTCGCTAAGTTATTCAGCACCCGTTACTGAGCAGCTTGGAGACGAGAACATCAATGAATTCTAGTCCAGAAACCTCTAGTTGATGTGAAGTGTTGATCAACAACTTCGTAGTGAGCCACGCACTTTCCTTTCATTCAATATCTTGAAGGTATGGTGAATACTTACATGACCTATAGAATGACTCATGGTAGCCCGATGCTATACCAAACCAGTGTCTGAACCTTCCCATGCAGGTCCGGTATCACTTTACCCAACCGCGGAGAGATGGAAAGCTTCCTTAGCCCGGGTGGAGATAGATCGCTCGACCCTGCGGTCGTCAGAATCGCATCCTACATACCTCTACACGATGCGGGACATTAAATGGATCGCTCGGAATGCGCCACGAATTCGGCTTCTGGGTCGAATCAGAGGGGCCCTTGAGGGGGGGGGGGAGGGTGGATCGTCGGTATTCGCGATTCGTCAGAAACCAGGGCCCACATTCATCATTGGTAAACCCCCGATAAACCCCGAGATATACCCGAACGGCGTGCAAACCGAGATTCGTGAACGCTCGCCACGGTTAAATCGGGGTTAATCGCGGGTCTATCGCACCTCGCGATGAGGCAGGGTTTGGGAGACCTCGACGGTATCACGCGGGTTTATCGCCGAAAGGGTTTCGGAGACCGGTCGTCCGTTCATGAATCTGGGCTCAGTTGTCAATGCCTAAGGGGATCATTAGCGATATTTCAAACAGCACCGTTACTTTTCCTGTTATTGGCGAAGGTAACCATTGCCTCACGGGGATGAGCTAATTGACCCCTCAGGTATTTATAGCCGGTCATTAGTGATCCCCAGATGTCCATCTTCCATCGAAAAATGACTGAAACAATGAAAATAAGTGAGGTAAACGCAAATTAGCCGACATTAAGCAACTCTTAAGGACGCGCCATGTATTCGATTTCCACTAGGAATTGCATTTCGCCTATCTAATGACTTGAGCGAGCCACTAACTGTTATAGTCGCTGTTTCCATCTTCCTCGATAATCCTATCATCAATTTACTCGACCCCAGAGGCCTAGAAGGCCTGGTTAGCTCAGATGAGGATCGATCGCTCGGCCGTGCGGGTGTCAATAGTGCCTCATACCGCTGCACCACACGCACTATGACCCGTAACCCTCTAAAAAGGAAACCTGAAAGCTGAAACCCTTGATACCTCTGTTGAGCAGCGTGAAGATGAGTGGGTAGGCGACACAGCTGACGTACGGAAGCAGGTGGATGAAATAGGAGACAATGATCACTGAAAATAAGGAAATTGGAGAAAAAAAGATTATTTGTTTAGCAAATTATGATCGGAAAATATTTGCCTTTGGCAAATCAAAGATGTCATCTTAAACACTGAAGATATTGTAGTGCAGAGATCAATAGAACGTCGAACTTCGAACTTACTACTTCTCTTCTCCATGGCGAAAATATTATGAGCGAACATGGACACCCAATATGGTGACCAACAGAGCACATAGATCGCCGTCAACAGCAACACGGTGAAGATCACCTTGCGTAGAGCCGCGTCCATGGAGCTGGAACTGATCCACTTCAGGTGACGTCAACAAATGAGGTGAAATACAGAACAGAGTTAAACTTATTAAATTGGTCTAAAACAAGAAGTAGAGCTGGATGCAGTGTGAGTCTTGAAGAAAAGCAAACAACCACAAAATTGAATTCGCAGATTTTTTTTCTAGGACCGTCATCTCCTTAGCGTTTAGTCCCGCGCAGTCGCGGGGTCCGCTGGAGTTTTTTCTACGAAATCTCCTCTTCATTTTTAGGAAATAGATACACATTACGTGTTTCCTAAGAATGAAGAGGAGAACAATATAATTATACTAGCCTTAATGGATCCTGCATTGCTCCTTGGCAGTGATTACGGTAGGGACTCTCACCCAGGCTAAACGTTCTTGCGAGGCTTAGGTAGGATCCTTCCCTCCTACAGTGGAGAGCTAGGTGATTCTTAGAAAATCGCTACTTCAATAGAGCAATGCACATCTATGTAGATGTATTAGCTAAAATGTAGAGGAAGAGTGGCCAGTGTTGATCTCCAAGAACGCGCCACGCACTAGTTTTCTATTCAGTATTGTGATGAGGTATGATGAGGTATTCAGCCTCTAACGGCTTTTGAGGCCAGCCGCCATTCATGTTAGTATATTCACATTCCCACACAAATTTTGTAGTAAATTTATCTGGCCCTGAAGGCAGCGAAGGTTTGGTCAGCTCGAGTGGGTATCGATTGCTCGACGGGCGGGTATCAGTAGCGCCTCTTGCCACTGCCCCACTACATATGGGTGGGCAAATGTGAATTCGTAGGTAAATGAACCATAATCGTGGAATCAGAGAGGTTTCACACCAGAAAGACCAACTTCTTGTTGAGAATGAGAAAAAGCCGCTTATATGATGAAAACTCTGCAGGTCTTCTTTTAAGAGTCCGCTATGGGAAACTGAAAATGGTCAATATTCCAGGGCCCGCATTCATCATTGGTTAACCCCGATAAACCCCGAGATGTAGCCTGTGAACGGCGCGCATCTTTCTCTACTCATCCTAAACTTCCTATATTAAACGCTATCTCTCATCGACTCTGCCGTCTGGTTCTGACTGCGCCGCGGTTTCGGAGACCGCTGGTCTGTTCGTGAATGTGGGCCCAGGTCTTTGATTTAGCACAGAATTCATTAGCGATTGTTTCCCACTATGAATTCTCAGAAGAGGATAAGGTATGTACTTACCTGGATGCCACGAGTGTAGTGATCGCTCTTCGCTTTAGAAAAAACGGCACCGACACATACCAGTAGACGATACCGAACAGCGGTACCGCATACGAGGTGATACAAGCGACCAAATTAAACCAGAACTGAATTTCTGAAAATTGAACAGGTGAGTTGGAGGTATCGCCAAGTCGCAGGCTAGAAACCTTCTGAGTAGGCGATATTGATTGGTACCTCTAGGGTAACGATGATCCGAATTCAGGAGAAAATTAAAGGTTAGATACCCTAGAATCTTATCCAGGAGTAAGGAGCAGGTAAAAGTAGTATAGAAAAAAGTATATCGTAGTATTTATGAGCTTTTTTTGAATTGTGAAATTCTCGTGATCTGCTGACCTGGTGGGGGTAGAAATCCACATTTGCGAATCACCGTCACCTCGTTGGTGATGTTATTTGGGTTCAGGTAGAAGGTAAACACCTGAAACCAGAGCAGTAGAAGGGTAAGTCCAACAATAAATACAAAAATAGGAAAAATAAGGTTTATCGAAGCGTTTACCACACCTGAGAGTAGGTGAACACCGGCCACAACAGGACCATTACACAACAGAGGGCGAAGAGCACTTGGAGAGCGGCGTACTGGAAATGAGTACTATTTCAATGATTGTTTTTTTCATTTTAAAATTTTTTGATCACCTCTATCAATTCTTCTCTTTTCGGAAGGATCGTCGGGTTTACTTGATGCCGTTGTTATTCACGTTTTTTATATTCTTCTTGTTCTAGTGAGCACATATTCTACATATTATTCTGCTCCTGCGCAACTTCCACCTGTTCGTGGGTTAGTTCTTGTTTTGTGTTTTCTGGTAGAAGGTAAAGGTATCAGCTTGATCAGTCCCCTCAGGACGCGCCACGCATTCGGGTTCTACTCGAAATCGTAGAAGAATGGGGAATGCATACTTGGCTCATGCAATGACCAGCGGGGGCCAGTCGCAACACCAAGTCAGTGTCTTTACCTTCCCAGAAAAGTTTGGTACCGATTTACCTATCCCGTAGGATTGGAAAGCCCGGTTGGCCAGGACGGGGATCGATCGCTCGATCGTGATCATGATAAGTAGCGTCTCTAACCGCTGTACCATGCGCCATATCGTACTTGTCTACCTATACTAAGATAATTTACAAGGAAACCCAACGGCATACCTTTAACGTTGCCGCTCTTTCGCCTCTGGCTTTGTCGAGGCAAACCGTGGTGTAGCATGTTCGACTGATCAGGAACACAATGATTGGCGCGACAAACCTTAAATAGATAAATTTTGTCATATTCCAGAGATCCATCGAATTTGCCTCTCCCCTTCATTCCATACAGCAGAAAAATCAATGAATCTATTCACAATTATTACCAACCACTCCAAATCTCAAGCAAATTTTGATCTCTCACTCGACAGAGATCTTGCAGTTTTGATAAAAAAACATCGCCAGGGCATCTAGAAAGCTGTTCCTACTCGTCAAGCTGCATGATTTGTACAATAACTACAGCACCTTGTCTACATGACTTTTGACAACTCCTCGAAAGAGTTCCTTAGAAGCGTTCCAAAGCGGCTTTTTTCCAGTAACTTTGTTTAAACCGAATTACTTGTAAAAATATACATGTATTTACGTTCAGCAGCTCAAGCTCTATCGATTGGTACTCAAAGATCGGTACAGTACCGGACATATCCTTTGGTCAGATGCCGAAAAAGCCGCTTAGGAGCGTTCCAAAGCGGCTTTTTTGAATAACTTCGTTGAAACTCAATTATTTGACAAAATATAAATATATTTGAGCTCAGCAGCTCATGTTCTATCGTTTGGTGTATAATTTACCCACACCTAAAAATTTTTTCAAGATATCGATTTTTTGCCGACCCCTCAATTCTCGCCTAGTCGGTCCCCCGTATCTATCGATTGCCTCGTCGTTGACTCGTCAGGCGGAGCTTGCGTTCTCCACAGTGTGGATGACAGAAAATCCTGTCGGGACCCACACCTACCGTAACTCCGATCGTATTCCGTTTGGAGAGTCCTATTTCACTTGCCTTGTATGTTGTACTTTGTGAAGGTGGGACTTCTATTTTGTGATAGTTCATTGTCGCATTCGTCTTATGACACATGAATTCGGTTTTCGATTGATTTTGGCGGCTTTTCATGGAATATGTTCTTGGAGTTTCTTTTTCTCTCTGGAACGCATGAGAGATGTTTTCCTAACAAGGTAATTCCGGAAACCATCGTAAATCAATTTTCACCTTGTTGCTCCACCAGTTTTTCCATTTCTCCTAACGTTCCTTTCTTCCAATTTTAATAGCAGCTTACGGTCACGTTCTCTTTCCTCATCAGTTCTTTTTTTTTTCGCAAAACAGAAAAGCAATTTAAAACGGTAAAGCGGCAAAAAAAACAAGAAAATAGAGTAAAACGGGGTCTGACATCCCACTATTGCCAATTGCAGGAAATACAAAATCTAAATACAAATGGAAGCGATTTCCAACCCCTAGCTAGTTGACACTCACACGGGAACCGTTTTAAATTGCTTTTCTGTTTTGCGAAAAAAAAGAACTGATGAGGAAAGAGAACGTGACCGTAAGCTGCTATTAAAATTGGAAGAAAGGAACGTTAGGAGAAATGGAAAAACTGGTGGAGCAACAAGGTGAAAATTGATTTACGATGGTTTCCGGAATTACCTTGTTAGGAAAACATCTCTCATGCGTTCCAGAGAGAAAAAGAAACTCCAAGAACATATTCCATGAAAAGCCGCCAAAATCAATCGAAAACCGAATTCATGTGTCATAAGACGAATGCGACAATGAACTATCACAAAATAGAAGTCCCACCTTCACAAAGTACAACATACAAGGCAAGTGAAATAGGACTCTCCAAACGGAATACGATCGGAGTTACGGTAGGTGTGGGTCCCGACAGGATTTTCTGTCATCCACACTGTGGAGAACGCAAGCTCCGCCTGACGAGTCAACGACGAGGCAATCGATAGATACGGGGGACCGACTAGGCGAGAATTGAGGGGTCGGCAAAAAATCGATATCTTGAAAAAATTTTTAGGTGTGGGTAAATTATACACCAAACGATAGAACATGAGCTGCTGAGC
Source organism: Nippostrongylus brasiliensis (assembly GCA_030553155.1). Taxonomy (NCBI): domain Eukaryota; kingdom Metazoa; phylum Nematoda; class Chromadorea; order Rhabditida; family Heligmosomidae; genus Nippostrongylus; species Nippostrongylus brasiliensis. The sequence goes on from CP130734.1 coordinate 33,370,007, forward strand.
TCAAATATATTTATATTTTGTCAAATAATTGAGTTTCAACGAAGTTATTCAAAAAAGCCGCTTTGGAACGCTCCTAAGCGGCTTTTTCGGCATCTGACCAAAGGATATGTCCGGTACTGTACATTTGCAAAATATGGCCCCTTTTTGTCGACCCCACAAATCTCGCCAGATCGGCCCCTGAGGAACGAACAGGTTTATAAATAATTGAGTTTCAACGAAGCTATTTAAAAACCGCTTTGTGACGCTCCTAAGCAGCTTTTACGGGAAGTGTTCAAAAGATATGTCCGTACTGTGTATGCTAGACGAATTGAACAACTGATGGTTTACGGGGCAAGTTCTTTTGGACACTATTATTATGTCATTGTATGCAATCGAAAATTCCGAGAGGTTTTCTGAGCTTGGTCGTAGGTCAACCTCCATGAAAGCTATGACGGTATGATCCCGAAAGTTGTTTCCTGAATTTGGTGAAAAGTCACATTGAGTGGCTGGAAACATTCCCTACAACCTAATAAAAATTTCAATGTCAGCAGTTCAAAATTGCTGAAAGCCTACTTGTTCATTGAGTCGAGCACGAGGTAGGAAGTGCAGGCGATGGCGCTAAATTGCCACGTTCCAAAGACGAGTTCGATGATGAGAAGAAGCATCGCTGAAGCAGCTCTTTTGGTGACGAACATTCTTGAAGATTTCTCGAAAATATCACACTCACCAACCATCGTCGTCAAATCGCCGACCACTAACGCGAAGATGAAGAACAGAATGCTTTTAGGGACCTGGAATTGGTTGGAAAATTGCTCGGAATTTGATTATGGAAGCCAAATCAAATGGTGTGAATAGCTTAGCCGGCCAAGATGATTAGGTGGGTTACCTACTTGAGTTTTTCTCCGAATTCTAGGCTCCGACTCTGCTGATTGGGCCTGAACGAGGTCATCCTACACCCAAGCCGTAGAATGTTCAATGCGAAAATTGATGGAAATTCGGTCACAAAATTATTTTTTGGAGAAGGAATGGAATTTTCCTCTCTCCTTGAGGAGTTTTTGGCAAATCGTAATGCTCGTCATGTGAGCAGGTTCGGAAACGAAGCAGGGTTTCAGGTACATCGTATAAGTCTATTTCTTGCCGGGAATTTGCTGCAGTTTCTGATTCACGAAGGCTGGGGTATCCAGTACCCTGAGCACGTCTTGCAGGTAATCATGAGAACGATTCTGTCAGAAATCAGTACTGATGCATCATCAGTGAGGCGAAACACCCGCCATTCAATAGTGGGGTAAGTTCAAACCTTGCAGTGAACCAAAATGTACCTAGGCGATGAATCCTGGGTATCGGTATGAGTTTGCAGTGATTTGTGGGTTGATTGCGAGCTTACTCTCATGGATCTAGGTCTGATTCAAGACGAAGAGCCTCGCGTTTTGATCTTTAACCGGCGGTAAATGGTATGCAAAGGTATCGGATAATCGGATCTTCCTAAATCAAACTAATTCGAAGAGGAAAACAGACTCGCTCTGGCCATAATCAGGGTGAGAATCTCTGGAAACCTCTCGTGCGTTGCAGAAATGGAATTAAGGGAAATTTTCCGAAGTGACTTTTCTTCACTGACGTAGCTTGAGCCTTTCTTAGCGTTCATAGTGATGTTTATGAGTTTTTGATCACGATGGATTAAGCCTACCTAGTCACGTGGCTATTCTTGGATAGGCTATCAGCGTTTTTTATTAGCGGATTAGCTCGATTAGTGGATTACCGGTCTGATTTCTCACCTTGACGGCTGGAGCAAAGAGCAACGGCGCGACCACGTACAGCACCCAGAAGTTCACCACGAAACCGACGATGTTGAAGCCGATGTACGTGAGCGCCACGTAGGTACGGTAGCCCTGAAACGTACACAATCAGATTGTTCCAGAAACGTACAGTTTCTCAAAATTCACTAGTTTATTCTAGTAGCTGCCTTATTGGGCGCTTGAAATTGTATAGGCCAAATATGCAGTCACCGTGCCTCTACGATTCTGAATAGGAGACAAATGCGTGGCGCGTCCCCTCGGGCTCAAGTATAGATATAGCGGTGAGAGGCGCTGCTGACACCCGCGCGGTCGAGCGATCAATCTCCAGTTGAGCTAGCCAGACCGTCTATACCTCCACCTATGGGCGAGTTGGTACCATTCTGGTGTGGGAAGGTATAGACACGGACCTGGTATAGAGACTGGCCGCACAAGTTATTATATAGGCCCAGAGAACAAAAAGAAAACCTCGGTAGGAAAGGCCAAAGAATTACAACAATTACCCCAGCCCAATGGTAAGAGGCGCACCTGGCAGCTATGTCGACCGATCGATCCCCGCCCAAGCTAACCTTCAATCCCCCCGGAGTCGAGTAAACTGATACCAGACTCGTCTGGGAGAGTGAAATACTGGCTCGGAATAGAGACTGGCCCCCGCAAGGCATTGTATAGACCAAATACGCATTCACAACGACTCTTCGATTCTGATTGAAAACGAATGCGTGGCGCGTCCTCAGGAGACTAATAAACTTTGACATATTTTGCTAAGTTTGTCATCTCTAAGGTCCCGCCGCGATTGCCTGTTACCGTACTACCAGTGATGTATTTCATCAGTTCCTTGCCGGCTTTAGCCGCATGCTCTTTGTTCTTCGTTTTATTTGTTATTATTATATAAATGTTCTATATATGCTTCCTACTATTCATTAGTTTTTGGCGGCCTGAAGGCCGCTGAATGGCTGGTTTACTTTTACCTTAGGTCGAGATAAAAACTCCAGCATTCTCCAATCCAGCATTCTCCATGAAAGGAGATTTTAGAGCAATTCTGATTTCTCGACTTCACTGGAATATCCTTTTTTCTTGAATTGGGAAGGCTGTAGTGTATTCAGAAAATAGTCAACACTTCAAGGCAAGTGCCTGGGAAGTGGTCGACGATCCACCTCAGTTGACATGTCGAGAAGTTCGTGTGTGTGTCATTTTCTAACTTGGTAAACACTTCACACCGGTCTAATTATAGTAAATTGAGCATCGAACGTCACCAAAGTTCCCGAATAGTCTGAGAAACGCACCATCAGGCAATTCTATGTTTGTTTTCAAATAAGTAAGAGAAGCAGATCGTCGATCACATCCTAGACACCTTCCCTTTCAAGGTCTGCCGAAGGGCGTTTACCCGTCCTCTAAGGACGCGCCACGCATTTCTCTCCTATTCAGAATCGTAGAGGCATGGTGACTGCATATTTGGCCTATACAATGGCTTGTGCCGCTATACCAAGTCAGTGTCTTTACCATCCTCAGACAGGTCTGGTACCAATTTACCCGACCTCGGAGGGGTGGAAAACATCGTCAGCCTGAACGAGAATCGGCCGTGTGTTGTGCCTTTTCTATCTGCTCCAGAAGCCCCCTCTCCTAGAAAGTAAATTACATTTTTGCAGACCCTATTGGCCCTAGCGCAACTTACTGGGAGAGACAGGTTTGGAATGCTCTCAGGTGATGGAGGAAAGTCGAGTTCACGGCGTATTCCTAGAGGGTTGGTCAACGCCTTGCACATCACGCTTCTTACAATTTACCATACCGTTTAAATTCGAAAAAAAGTACACTAATGTTGTCAAGTTGGAAGTCCAAATTATTAATGTGATCGTCATCAGCTGCTCCGTCCTGAACTTTTCTGAGGAGAAGCTCCAGCTCCAAAAGAGCTGTGCTCCATTTTAGTTATAGGAAAAAGAAACAATTTCAACTGGAAGATTTTAAAATCGGCTAAAACTCTGCACCTCGATTAGTATTTCAGGGTGACCCAAAAGTTTATGTGCATTTCAGATTCTGACTTCCTTATCTGTACTCGATAAAAACAGTTAAGTAATCAATTATGGTATCACGATTACGCAGAATTCATTGCCAGCGATCCACTAAAGAAGCGTGCTTAACCATGCTACCCTTATTAGTCATTTGTTTTATTGTAGAGTTGAGAATAAAGGAAGTAAGAATCCAGTACATGAACTTTTGGGTCATCCCAATAGAATGCAACGAAGCCAACCTCAGCAATTCACCCAAAACAACTATCCAGAGAGATTAAGCAAAGGTAGTGGAAGAGAAGAAAAGGAAGTCGTGTTACTTCCGCCCGAAGTCTTCCAACTTCATCTTCTCGGTTTTTTTCTAATTTCTATGCTATGAAGGCATGCGCACGTCTCAACTCGATGCATATGAAAGTAGAAATAATTCATGAAACGGCTGAAAACAACGTTCTCAAGCCGTCGTCGTCTCAGCCATCTGCTATTCAGATTCCACGAGACATAAGTGGATATTTCCAAGAATGTAAAGTCCACGCTGGGAATCGCATCAGCGATGCGGCGCTGAGAACTCTTTCGGCATAAATGAATTATTCTGAGCACTTTGGCCTAAAACGATCCCGGTAGCAAGTGGATGACGCTGAGACATGAGTCCTAGGTTCGTGGCGAGATTTATAGGGTGGTAACTCAGTCCTGAGAGGTTATTGAAAGTTTTAGAAATGTCTAATAGCGGAATCCACGACATGACCGGTGGCACTTGATAGTCATTTTCGAAGCTTTGCAGTGATGGGTAAAAGGTAAAGATAAAGGTAAAGGATCGGAGTTCATCAGTCTCCTGAGAACGCACCACCGCCTTCGTGTTCCATTCAGAATCGTAGAAGCATGGTGAATGCGTATTTGGCCTCCACATTGACTTGAAAGAGCCAGCCGCTATACCTAGTCAGTGCCTTTACCTTCCTAGACAAGTCTGGTGCCAATTCACCCGCCTCCTGGGCCGGGATTCAAAAACGATACCGCCGGTAATTTCACCTTAGGGGGCCTCGCCCCAGAAATCTAGATCAAAATATAGTTATAAGCAAATTATACAGTAAATCTGCTTGTCTGGAAACAAATCATGATAATCTACTCCTAAGCTTTCCCGGGAAACGCCAATCAGTCACAGAAACGGCCGGTGAAATTCACTGGCGGTTTCGTTCATGAATCTAGGCCCAGGTCCAAGGCTTGGTTAGCCCTGGCGGGTATCGAGCCCTCGACCGAGCGGATGGCAGTAACGCCCTTCAACCACTGTGGTTGGCACAAATAGTCAAACAGCTTTCAATACCTCTAGTTACATTGGCAACACCTTCGTTCCCCCTAGGCGCAAAACAACTAAAGTGAACCGTGAAAATTGGAAAAACTCAGATGGAGTTCGATTCAGCTCGTTCCTTTTGTCGAAACCTAGCCCCACGGAGCTATGAACTATTTAGCCTCAGGGCTTTATTTGAAAACACAGCTCGAAATCTTCTAAATTAACGGGTAGCGAATATTTGCAGCGATACTGTTTCGGTTGAAAATGATGGTATGACTCAGCATTCTCATGAAAATCTTTACGATTTGAAAGCCACATAAATTCCTTCATTTTCGAAGCCGAAGAAAATGCGGCAGGCAAATGAAAAGTGCATCGGTTCTTTGAGGGCCGCTGAAGGATGCATGACTCGATCATGGTGAATGTGGTGCCGGTCAAGTAGTAGGGCTGCTGCACTTAGTAAATTCAATTAGTATCCGTAGAGGGTGAATATTGGAGAAAGTAGCAAAAGTCAAGTTTCGCAGACTGTAGGTGCATTCATACTCGGCAGCAATGTGGTAGCGCAGCGAATCTCCCACTGAAAATCTAGCTTCTATCAGACTGGATCTCCTGGGTGCCTATAATCCCCTTGGGACCCCATCGCCCCTTAACAATTTATAATTAGGGCTTAATCATGCAATAGTCCAATGCACATTTGGCTATTCGAATACTAAAAATTGCAAAAAAATATTTAAATTTTATGTGAATATATATTCGCATAATCGGAGCTCGTCCAGCAATTCTATCGACTATACTATAAATACTATTTTATACTTATGGAATCAGCAAAGGACTTCAGTTTTTCCAGGATGATAATCTACCTTTATTATCACGGTTTTGCTGTTGAGAAATTTGTCTAAGACAGTATTCAAAAACCGATGCAGGTAATTCAACCCACTATTCAGCACATCGGGTCCCAGATTCATGAATGGACAAAAGTGAAAGTGCTATTTATTGCTACTTGTCGAATCAGTAAAGGACTTCAGTTTTGTTAAAATAATATTCTACCTTTATTATAATACCACGGTTTTGCTATTGAGAAATTTGCTCGGAAAAGGTGTTCAAAAACCGATGTAGGTAATTAAACCCAGTACCCAGCACACCTGGGGCGGGATTCATGAACGAAACCGCCAGTGAATTTCACCGGGCATAACGTTTCACCTGTGAACAGAAATCTAGATCAAAATACAGTTATAAACAAATTATCCAGTATGTGCTTTTGGCTGCTGGAAACAAATTATGATAATCTACCCACGGACCTTCCAGAAAACGCCAATCAGTCACAAAACGGCCGGTTACGATCATGCTGGGGCGAGGCTTGTGAAACGTAACCCTCGGTGAAATTCACCGGCGGTCCCATTATTGGCTTCCCGACCTGTGCCTAGATTCATCATTGGTAAACCCTCGACAAACCCCGAGATACAGCCCGAACGCCACCCAACTTTGTCTACTTATCCTAAACTTCCTATGTTAAACGCAATCTCTCATGGACTCTGCCGTCTGGTTCTGGCTGCGCCGCGGTTTCGGAGACCGCTCGTCCGTTCATGGATATGGGCCCTGGAAATTTACCCGAAAGTCCTCAAATGTAGAGCATCTCGACGTTTTCAAACCTTTGAACTTTTGACGCGCTGATGAGATTCAGGATTTTGCTACTCTGTTCGTTCTTTGTTCCGCTGCAAAGAGAAGGAAATGAGAGCAAAAGTTGCAACAAGCGAAGTTTCTAGCAGGACACGAACACCATACTCTCCGATTGAGTGCGGCAACCTAATCAGCGACCGGGCTCGAACTCTCGATTGTGTTTTTTCACGGCTGGAACGATCTTCGCTTCGTCAGCGTCGATTCCGATCTAATCGAATCAGCTCGCAACATGCTGAAGTGCAAAGATCTTCGTCTATTCATACCCTCTTAGAAGAAGGGTGTCGTTGGCAGAGCCGTTTTTGTAGGGAAACGAAGAAAATGCCATCCTCCTACGTTCCGCAGAACACAGAAGCCTTCTAAAGACGCGCCACGCACTTGTCTCCGATTTAGAATCGCAGAGGCAATGATGAAGACCTCTACAGTTACTTATAGGGATCAGCTTCACTTTACTTTATTGGACGCATGTGTACACATACGTGAAAAAAAAAACGAAGCTGCTGTTGACCTATTCCTTTTTTTGAGGTTTGTTTCGTTTTCTGCTTGAATGAAAAAAGCCATTGTCCCACGTTCAGTAGAAAGCGCTTTAGGTATGCGCCGCGCACTTGTCTCCGACGCAAAATCGCAGAGGCAGTGACGAAGACCTCTGCAATGACTTGCAGGGATCAGCTTCTATTACACAACTCCGTTTTTAAATGTTTTTTCTGTACGTTTTTTCGTTTTTTTCTGTTCTTTTCAAGAATTATCGGACAAAGGAGAGAAGTTGTGAATCTAGAGACCTGTTGATACTCAACAACAAAGAAGTGCCAGGTAAGAGGGTTTTGCGGTAAAATTGCGCTTTTCTTTAATCTGAATTTCTATCGAATTCTCTCTGTGGATTACTCAGCAATAATGCTAGGATCCACATCATCCGAATCAGTTTTCGGTTGTCCTAGAGAACATTTCTGGCGAATTATTTTTGAATTAATTAAAGAATTTGTTTTTGATGGTGTATTTTTTGTCTTGCTCTATTCTCACATATGTGGTGTCACCTTTTTCTACCAAGGTTTTCTTTTTATTCTCTGAGCCCATACAATGACTTATGGGGCCGGCCGCTGTAACAACTCAGTGTTTTTACCCTCGTCCACAAGTCTGGTACCAATTTAACCGACTCCCGGACGGGAGGCTTTGTTAGCCCGGACCGGGATCGATCGCTAAACCGTATGGGTGCCAGTAGTACCTCTTACCGCTGCATCGCGCATACTCCTACTATATATTTCCAAGCGATGTTTGTCATGGGCGGCTCATATGGGTCCCGCCGCGATAGTCTGTTACGGTACACCAAATGCACTCTTGGACAAGGGAGCTAATGAAATTGCTTCAATCTTTTGCAATTCCTTTCGTTTTTATTCTCTGCTCTTCGTTTTCATCCTTTTACTTTTACATCGTGTTTTCACCCTTACGGCTTACACTTTTCGAAACATTTCCTCCGTTTTCTTTATTTGACGAAGCTGGCGAACAGACCTCTAGCGGCCGATAGGCCGATGGAAAGCTGGTTGAAATAAATAAAAAATGCCGCGATGCCTATTCTGCGTCTCTGCCCGGCACTCAGTCGCTACTGCGCTGCTTTGCTGTCGAGTATGAATGGTCTTTAAAAGCTGTAGCTCCCTATCTTCTTACCGTAATACCTCCTTCTAGAGCTGATTCTATCCAATGTTTTTCCATATGGAATATTCTCTCATCTCTACCCAGGCGTCAAACCCGACACCCAGTCAGCCACCCATGCGTACTCGATGCTCACCGATATTGCGCTACACATCCACCAAATGAAAAACACAAACGAGATTTTCTACATGAATACCCCGACATGCTTCTCGGGATACAAATGTATACCCGCTGGTTGAAGGTCGTAAACAAGGACGTCGAGTTGGGGGTAATTTTGTAGCGAGTTTGTCAGCCTTTTCTAGGAAAGCACCCTGTTATGCCGGAAGGGAAGATTCTCCTGAAGAAGTAGGTTGGAAAATATAGAAAATAAACAGGATCGATAGCATAATAACAATGAAGCTGGACCTGGGATCATAATTTGCTTGAGACATGCCCAACAATAAGGATAACGCAATTTCTGTGTTGCAGAGCGGGCGTGGTGCAGTGGGTAGAGGCGCTACTGACACCCGCAAGGTCGAGCGATCGATGCTCGTCCAAACCTACCGAGAAGCCGACACGATTACTGGCACCAAACTTGTTTTGGAGGGTAAAATACTGCACTAAAGAGCGGCAGACCACAGGCGCAATCGGATGTGAATGACAGAATCGCCTTAACCCTGCTTCTACGATTCTGAATGGAAGACAAGTGCATGGCGCGTACTGAAGGAACTGATAAACGCAACCACGTCGCCAGTTTATTTTTTGAATACGAGCGGCTAGAGAATTATAGCAACCCACCCTGGCACAATGGTATGAGGCGCACCGGACACACGCGAGGTCGACCGATCGATCCCCGTCCATGCTAACCAAACCTTCTATCCCCACAAGGTTGAGTAAATTGGTACCGGACTTGTCTGGGGTAAATACACTGACTCGGTATAGCGGCTGCCCCCTCCAAGTCATTCTATAGGCCAAATGCGCATTCACCATGCCTCTACGATTCCGAATTGAAGAAGAAAGCATGGCGCATGCTCAGAAGACTGGAAAACGAATTCCCTAGAATTCTAGAATATTCACTTTTCTTTTTATCGTAGGAATCAAATTTCAGCCGAGGCAGAGCCATGAAAATTCGGAGGAATTAAATTTTGTGGCTTTGTTTACGCGTTTACATTTTAATTTCATTTATTTTCTTATGTTTCCCTGGACAATCGTTACTATCCGTCATTCTGCAATTTGCATTTGCAAGTTGTCAGCTACAATTTTCGCGCTTCAAGTCGTAAAGGAAAACAGTATTCTTTGCCGGCGCCTCGATATAATTAGCGTCAGATAGCCGTGAGAAGAAAAACAAGAAACAAAGAAAGAAAAGGACAACTCATGAAAACAAGCGGCTATCGGCCACGACTTGCACCAGCCTGGAAATGGAGACGGCTGAAAAACAACACAGCCTCAGCGGAAGATCAGAGGCTTTGGAGAGGTTTTTTTGTATGAAAAGTATAGTCATTAAGGCCTTTCTACTCAATTCAAAGTGATTATCGAACTTTGATCTTCTCTAGAGATTAAGGAGGCTGATTGTATGCTGCTGTGCCGAACGGAGTTATCAGGGTGGATCAGATTTGCTGGCCTACCGTTTCGACCCTCCCGTCATCGTCAGAGGCCTAAAAAGTGGTCCGAAATTCCTTGACCCTTGATCTACACGGCCAAGTGCCGCATCGTTCCTACAGTACTGGACATATCTTTTGATCACTTTTTGAAAAAGACGTTTTGGAGCGTTCAAAAGTGCCTTTTTCCAATAACTTTGATGAAGCTCAATTATTTGTAAAAATATACATATATTTTGGCTCAGCAGCTCGAGCGCTATCGACTGGTATTTAAAGATCGGTAAAAGGTTAAGGTAAAAGTAAAGGTGCCGGGGTTGATCATTCCCCTGAGGACGCGCCGACGCATTCGTGTTCCATTCAAGTCGTAGAGGCTTGGTGAATGCGTATTTGGCCTATACAATGACCTGCGGGAGCCAGCCGCTATACCGGGTGAGTCTTTACCTTAACAGACAAGTCTGGTACCAATTTACCGACCCCGGAGGGATGAAGGGCTAGGTTAGTCCGGGCCGGGATCGATCGCTCGACCGTGCGGGTGACAGCAGCGCCTCTTATCACTGTACCACGCGGGCCCTTTTAAAGATCGGTACAACAGCAAGTCCACATGAAACCTTCCGTCAATCCTGGCTCGGGTAAATTGGCACTCGACCAGGCGAGATTTGAGGGAATAATATTTCAAAAAAATCAGGTGTGGATAATTTATATACCAAACGCTAGAGCTCGGGCAGTTGCACTTCATAATGTGTCTCCTTTCATGAATAGTTGACGTTTGAGAGAGTTATTCAAAAAAAGCCGCTTGGAATACTCCTAAGCGGCTTTTCCGGGAAGTAATCAAAAGATATGTCTGGTACTGTAGCGTTTTTATTAACTTACATATAACTTACATAGTCCCCCACGAAATTGAGAAGTCACCACGGGCTCAATACGGACGTCAGCGATTAGGAGGCTGATTTTGTCGTTTCTTCATTGTAACACTACAAGGACCATTGAAAATTGAAAATTTTGATGAAGATTTAGCGGAACTTTTCGCGTTTCATAGTACCTGAGCCTCTTCTCAACCTGAACTTTCTTCTCTATTCAAGAAGTTTCCTGGAGAGACCTTTCCGCCAAATTAGAATCAATTCTTCGTTCTCTGAGCGCTGAGCTCATTTGGTAAAGTGCAGCACTTTTTGATTGGAGAGTAGACATACATATGATTGTAACAAGAGCAGACGTCGTAGGCCTAATTAATAGGATTTCCTCGAAAGCCAGCGACTTTCCCAACAATTCTCTTTTATCGCCGAAGTTCCCACCGCTGTGAAGACTGCGAAAACAGCCTCCCACTCCACCTATGCGTTTCTCAAATTTTTATCACAATAAGATTTTTCTCGAAGTTGTCTGACAGAGACGGTACGGGCTCAATACGGAAGTCAGTGATTAGGAAGGGCGAGATAATGAAATCGACATCGTTAACTCTCCACTTAGGGAGGTCAATGAGTGCCAAACCCCATTCCGAAATCTTACGAAATTCCAAGTGCTTTGAAAGTCGGAACCTAAACCGTGCTTTCCTGATTCTAACCTATATTTCATATTAAACATGGTTTGAAATAAGTTATGGCGAAGCTACCGATACACGGTTTCATCCGTGAGCGACAGCGTTTTGGCAAATGGTTAACAACTGCACTGTACGCGCCAGCGGCGCTTTCTTGCGCAGAAACCGCCGTTTTTCCGGATTTTCCTTGGCACTGATTCATTCGTAAAAGTATGAAGTTATGTTATTAGTTATTATGAAGTTGAACTAAGCAGCTCGAGCTCTATCTTTCCATATACGAAATTTCATAATTCGTGGATAGGCGATTTTTTTTTGATTTCTCGATTTTCGGTCCCTTGCCCTATCGATTCCTCGTCTGGTGACTCATCGCTCGACAAGGACCGCCTTCGGCCGCGCTGCCACGCTGGGACTCTCGTTGGGCATGCGACGTAAATGAATTTAGATAGGCTTTGTCCGAGTCACCACGCGTGGACCCCAAAAAGGCACCTTTAGGCGCAAAAAAAGCGCCGCTGTTGCCGTTATTATCGCTACGGCAAGTCCGGTACTGTAATCACTGTGGGATTCGGGACCCAATGGATGCGGTAATGAGGACTGTCCAAGTAGAGGTGAGGAGGGATGGCATCAAACACAATGAAAAATTACCGTTATTTATTTGTTAGAGGACACGCGTGGTACAGTGGTAAGAGGCGCTACTGTCACCCGCACGGTCGAGCGATCGTTCCCGACCCGGGTTAACGAAGCCTTCCATCCCTCCGAGTCAGGTAAATTGGTACCAGACTTGTCTGAGAAGGTTAATACACTGACTTGGTATAGCGGTGAGCCCCGCAAGTCATTGTATAGGCCAAACACGCTTTCACCAAGCCTCTATGATTCTGAATTGAACACGAGTGCGGCGCTTCCTTCGAGGAACAACGTCGACACTTTTACCTTTACCTTTTTACTCTAGCCCTTCGTGGGGCAAACATTGAATTCTACTGAGTGACTGGGATATTGTTGATATCGACATTAAGAACATTAACACTATAACAATGACAACAACATAAAAAGACTGGAGCAGTACCTGACGAGGTCTTGAATTCTAATTAACAGATGGCCCACCTACAACGATGTCGAAAATATACCCTGAATTCCGCGCGAAGAGTGATTCAGCGGCCGTGATTTCGCCCAAATTGTTTAATACACGATCTCCTATCAATAAGAATACGATAGATACTCTAGTAGGCACCAGAAAAAATTCCAATTACAGAGATGCCAAAAATGATAGTCCGAACAGGTGATAAGCAAATGAGGAAACAAAGAGAGAAGGAGGGAAACAAGGAAGTGTTTTCAGGTCATACAACTTAACGACTTGAAGCAATCTCAAAAACAAGTTTGGTCAAGCAGCTAAACGTAGGAGATAATTATCCGGGACCGTAGACGGAATAACTGTGTAATTTCGTGCTGAACGTGTTATTTTGCTTTGGCAAGTAGGTGAATCAGCACCTGTTACGATGTGACGTCTTCGTCGTCTTCCTCGTCTTTAATTAAGGACCGGAACGAGCAATACAAGCTAGTCAGCGGATGTCCGGATTGCATAACGAACAGATGATAACAATAATCAGAGTCTGAGGAATCATGTTCCTTGCACATTGCGGAACATCTTCTGTAACCTATGCATGGACGCTGGAGTTCGGCCACAATGCTCTCGAAACCGCTGGACAAAAAACCTGGCTGATCTTCTTAAATTTGGGTCACTCACTGTCTATTTAAAGTTTATTTTTTGTTTTCATCGCGCCTCATACCCACTGGAAGGTTCATCATAATCATTTTCTTCACCTTTCTTTCGCTAATGGTATCTCATTCATGTTGTGATTTTCGTCTTGGTTGGTGCACGTCCTATGACGCTATTAAATAAATAAATAAATAAATAATTCGCAAAGGCTTTGCGGCCCTTTCGTTTATGTTCTGAGTTTGAGTTCTCATTTCTTTTGTTTCTTCACCCTCTACTGTTTGGTTTTTTAGGCGCGTTGCTGGACGTATTAAATAAATAAACAAATGAATGTTGCTGTGCCGAACGAGGCTAGTAAGGTGGATCAAATTTTACTTGGAGGCCTGGAAAACGTCCGTTTGATCGACAACCGCTTAGATGGCTAAACTCACTTGCTCAACGTAACAACATTCAAGCTCCTAATTTTCCTACTTATTTATTTATTTATTTCTACGCCATAGAAAGCCATAATAGCAATAAAACAATAAAACAGGGTTAGAAAACGAAAGGAACAAGGAAAGAGATGTTAGCATAACAAATTAGATAATACTAAAGTGGGACCAGTACTATTAATCGCAGGCAGACAAACATGCAGATCATATCCAAATAAAGCTGGCTGCGACGCCTGTCACAGTACTGTTCTGAGAGGATCTGCACCATCCTTCTTTGTCCTTGCGGTACACTATCCGAGTCCCCGCACACAGTAAAAGGTAAAGGTAAAGGTAAAGGTGCCGGCGTTGATCAGTCCCCTGAGGACGCGCCGCCGCATTCGTGTTCCATTCAGAATCGTGGAGCCTTGGTGAATGCGTATTTGGCCTATACAATGACCTACGGAGGCCAGCCGCTATACCAGGTCAGTGTCTTTACCTTCCCAGACAAGTCTGGTACCAATTTACCCGACCCCGGAGGGATGGAAGGCTTGGTTAGCCCGAACCGGGATCGATCGCTCGACCGTGCGCGTGTCAGCAGCGCCTTTACCACTGTACGACGCGGGCCCTCCACCCACAGTAACATACAAAAAACCCAGCTGCAGCGCTGTATAGAGGGGAGCCACGCATTTTTAGCTCCGCTGCGACGGGCCCGTTGCCGGAGTATACCATAGGCCTAAGTCTTTGCGTACCCACACTCCACTGATTCTCCTGGCAACGATCCAAATGTCGCTGATGGTCTCAACGGGAAAATTACCGTTTCCCAGCAACACAGCAAGGTGAGCAGCTATTCCGGAGCTACGATCACCTTCCCCGTTACTGGTGTCACCTCGCTCTAGTGCCGAAGAAGTACCGTTTTGGTTAAGTAGTCGGAAGTTGACCTACCTAGGCCAACCAATTATCCTCTCCGCTCAGGTTCCGGGTTGAATTTGGAGTATTAAAAAGGTAATTACAAGAGCATAGAAGAAGAATATAACATCTGAGCCGAACACAATATCAACTTACAAGTGTCATCGTAAACAAGCAGTCGTACAAGCAGACGCCTTCGAACCCACAGCAAGCAGCAGCAGAGCCGAGTATGAAGAATAAGAACGCGGCGGAGTCGATCCCGCCCCTTCCCCTCGGAAATGTTCCCACCCACCGACGGCGGCAACAGAACAGGCCGGAGAAATGGAATTAAAAGGAAAAAACATCATCTGGAATCGCTCAATCTGCTCGGGTGTCTGCTGAATAAGGAGAGCTGCTAGCGAGCAGACATTGGATTGAATTAACAGAGCCCACAAGATGGGAATTGGTGAGGTAATAGGGGTAAAAAGCTATGGAACGAAATTGATCGAGAACACAGGGAGCAACTGGATATCTAGGCAGAGAGCAGCTAAAGGATGACAGGGACTTTTCCAAAGAGAACAGGGTTAAGGTGTGTAAGGTGCATTGGTAAGTGGCGCTGCTGGCACTCGCGAAATCGTGCGATCGATCCTCGCCCGGGTTCAGAAAGCCTTCCACTCCTCAGAAGTCGGGTAAATTAGTTGTAGACTTGTTTAAGTGTCTGGGTAAAGACACTGACTTGGTATAGCGGCTGGCCCCTCAAGTCATTGTACAAGCAGGATACGCATTCCCTCTACAATTTGAATATAAGACGAATGCGTGGCGCATCCCTAGGGGACTGATCAACGTCAACTCCTTTACCTTTTACCTTTACATGGTTTGGGAAAGAAGAGGCAGAGAGCTGATGCGAGAAAATGCTCCACAAAGAGAAGTAGAATGAAAGGCCTAACGATTCAGCGTTTAGGTAAAGTAAAAAAGATAAAGATGTCGGCGTTGATCAGTCCCCTGCGAACGCGCCGTGCCTTCGCCTTCCATTCAGAATCGTAAATGCATGGTGAATGCGTGTTTGGTCTATACAATGACTTGCAAGGCCAGCCGCTATACCAAGTCAGTGCCTTTACCTTTCCAGACAAGTCTGGTACCAATTTATCCAACCCCGGAGGGATGGAAGGCTTGGTGAGCCCGGCCCGGGATCGATCGCTCGACCGTGCGGGTGTCAGTAGTAGTAGCGCCTCTCACCACTGCTCCACGCGTACCCTAGCATTTGGGTCATTGGACTGAAAATGGAAGGATGTTGCTCTTGTAGAATACACCCCGGTGCAAAATTATAAGTTCACCCTGCAATTTGTCCATAACTACCCGAAATAGCTATTTCCGAGATACAGTAATGTTACTATGATATTCCTCACTATCGAAAACCTACATGCACAAATTCTAGGCACGGTGCCTTACCAATGTAAGAAGTTATGAATTTTTAATTAAAAAGTAGGGACAGGGACCGGTGCAAAATTATAAGTTCACTTGGAATAATTCGGTTATAACGAGAATTTTCACACTTCAGTCGCGATACAAATAGGTCAAAAACGTAGAGACAACTAAAACGTGTATGAAATCATAATGCTGAAAGGCACCAAGCTTTTTCCGCTTGACCAAGTTCATGTCGATGCTCTTCATACGGCCGGCCTTTCAAACAAAAAGGTAGCAGCTCAACTAGGACGGTCTTTGTGCTGCATCAATCGTTATCTGAAGGCCAGGGATGCCCACAAAAGAAAACAAAAGGGTGGTCGTAAAAGGAAGCTGTCTAGAAGAGATGAGAGCCTTCTAGTTCGAGAGGCCTCTAACAGCATCCTGTCCGCGATGGATCAGCGATGGCAAATGAACCTCCTATACTCGAAATGGACGATACCACAATGCTTGAATCACAGTCCACACAGCGTTCATCAAGTCACGGAATGTAGATGTTGTCTGACGAAGGACCACAAAGCTGCCAAGTTGGTGTTTGCCTGTGAACACATCAACACAAATTGGAAGGAGATAAGTCCAGAATGCCTTTAATTTTTTGGGGGTGCAGAAAAGCGTTTTTCTCACTTTTCGTGATATCGTCCGACGAAAAATAGTGGAATCCCGATGAACCCGACAGATATCTACGCTATATGAGGGATTTGAGGAAAGATCCACGAGTATCCTCAAGGCGAAACTTTGGCAGGGTAAGAGTTGCGCTTTGGGCTGTGATTTGTGGTTATGGAACTGTTGCGATGGACTTTGTTCCGTGTTGCACGGACAGCGAAGACTACCATAAAGTGCTTGTAGATAATACTTCATCTTATTTCAGAAGATTACGTAGGGATAATGCCCCGATACATGCGCCGAGGGGAACAATGAACTGGTTTAGTTCCCATAAAATTCCACTTCTGGTGTGGCTAAGTTGTTCTCCAGATCTAAAACTGATAGAGAACTTGTGAGGAATTCTTGTGCACCAAATGTACAAAAATGGAACCGCTTACGCTTCGGTTTCTGATTTGAAGGAGGCCATACTTGATGCATGGGCTAATATACAGCAAACTGCTCTTTTTAACCTTATTCGAAGTGCGCCAGATAGAATATTTAACGTTGTTTATAAGAAAGGTAATGAAGCGAAGTATTATATTCATTTTGCTCGTTGAAATTTTTAACATTGGTCACTTTTTTTCAAAGTGAACTTATAATTTTGCACCGGTCCCTGTCCTTATTTTTTAAATGAAAATTCGTAACTTCTTGCATTGGTAAGACACCGTGCCTAGAATTTGTGTATGTAGGTTTTTGATAGTGAGGAAGATCACAGTGACATTGCTGTATGTCGGAAATAACTTTTTCGGGTAGTTATGGGCAAATTGCAGGGTGAACTTATAATTTTGCACCGGGGTGTAGGTGGAGTTCCTTCCAGCCAAAGATCACGATTTTTCCAAAATAATTTTTAAAAAACGGCAGGATCTCTATAGAAAGAGAATTTGATTCCATATTAAAACGGACCTTCAAGCAGAATTTTTATAATTACAATCGATAGAGACTCGGAGGCGTTCCCAGGAAAATTAGAAACGGTAGCGTAGAATTAACTAATTCTGTCTGCCTTGGGAGAATTTTATTTTATTATTATTTCATCTGAATGCACCAGAGCGCGCACAACGCAGAAAACAAAAAAGACCTTCGCTAGAAACAGTGAAATCGGGTGCGAGTATACAACGTCATGAGAATCATGGAAAAGGAAAAAAGAAATTGGCCATTCTTCACCAAAACGCGCTTTTTGTCGTCTTTTGGAATTTGTACCAATAAACAATTGTTTTTCCCACGGGTTAGTTGTTTTAGCGGAGTTCACAGTTTGACGATACCCTCATTAGGGAAGTCCGGAACAGGTTGATATCGAATTTTTGAGTATTTTTAACCGTTCTGGCGTTTCGACTTTAATAAGTCCATATTTGGAAAGTGTGTGGGTGGTGGCGGTGGGAACGATTCCAGTGGCGATTCAACAATTCAAGGAAGAAAGACGGAATGAAAATCGTCTAAACATGTTTTCCAATGGTTGACGGTGAGGTCTGCTCATCTGAAAATCCAAGTGATTCCATTGTTCCGCAACTTTCGTATTCAACCGAGCCACTCCAAAACCATCAGAGCGGGTTCGTGCTGTGTGTGTGGGTTGTTAAGCACTTCACCGTCGCTACTTCACATCTTCAATTCACCAGCGGGAACAGGGAAATCTCAAACTCTAAAACTGCTGAATCCGAGGCCCAGATTCATCATTGGTAAACCCCTGATAAACGCCGAGAAATAGCCCGAACGGCGCTGACCTTTGTCTACTTATCATAAACACTCTATGTTAAACACAATCTCTCATCGACTCTGCGGTCTGGTTCTGGCTGCGCGGCGGTTTCGGAGACCGCTCGTCCGCTCGTGAATCTGGGCCCGGTACCCAGATTCATGAGTGGTATACGCGCTGTGAACCCCGAAATATTAACGACCAGCGGGGTTTACACAGGGACCAACTAACCTCACTAGCTCAGGGGGAGTTCGAAGTATTCGAAGTATTGTAGTTAGAGTCCAGATAAACTCCGAATAAAGGTAAAAGGTAAATATAAAGGATTTTCCAAATTCTTTCTTCTTGAAACCTCGGCATGATGCGTGATATACGAATAAACCTTAAATTTAATATTATAATTAATATCACCTTTCGTGGGCTCGTCCAAGGAATGGGTCGAAACGAGTTCACGTACTTGTTTCTTTTGTTTTGCTTCTTTATAAAAAATGTAGTTGTTCCACGTTACTAACGTCGTTCGGCACAGCACACGAAACTTGTAGAAATAAGGGTTTTCTTTGTGTTGGCCCATATAGTGATTCGCGGGGGCCAGCCCTATACTAGAATCATTGTCTTTACCTTGCCAAACAAGTCTGGTACCAATTTACCCGACCACGTAGCGATGGGAAGCTAAGTTAGCCAAGACGGGTATCGATCGCTCGGCAGCGCGGGCGTCAGTAGCGCCTCTTACTACTGCACTACGCGTGCCCCATAATCTGAATAAACAATGATTAAACCCTGAGTAAACTCCAGAGCGTGGTGATGAATTAGGGTTTGCGCCACACTCGGGCTAGCTGAGGCTTCGCTGCACTAGTCAGCTATTTTATTTCCATGCAATCCCTATGGAATCACAGGGGTATCATGAGGGGTTTACGACGAGTATAGCCTTAACGAATACGGGTCCTGAGGTCAGATTCATCATTGGTAAACCCCGAGACATACCCCGAACGGCGCGCAAACGGAGATTCAACGCGCGCCGACGTTTGATCAAGGTATATCGCGGGTCTATCATCCCTCGAGATGAGGCAGGGTTTGGGAGACCTCGACGGTATCGAGCAGGTTTGGGAGACCGCTCGTCCGTTCATGAATCTGGGTCCTGGGTTTGCAGTTGAGGAGCTTGGGTAGTTGAGTGGGATCAGAAAAGTTGGGTACACGATCAGGCAGACACTGGTACCAGACATGTACGGAAAGGCGAGAACATCAAAAAAGGGCGCTATACCCTCTTCGGTAATGTTAGGGTTTTCGAGTGGTTACACTATTTTCCACGAGGTTTCTTTCACGGAATACCTCGAAAACATTCGCCCTTTTGCTTCATTTCCTTCACAATTACGGGCCATTTAGTTCTCTCATTACGCGGGCCGTTTACTTCTCTCATTCTGCACTTGTTATTCCCAGAAAATATTCACGCGAAAAGAAATTGAGCCACTTTACCTCCACGAGAAAAGTGTAAAAACGAAGTAAATGCCCTCAGGACAAATACAGCCGTCTACGAAAACAAGGGCGTGTAGTACTAATATAATAGCATTAATTAAACTACGAAAACACGGGTGGGTAGACATGTTCGAGACAGCTAAACAGAAGGTTCAAAACAAAATTGAACGTACAATTGTGCTGAAATTCTCAGGGTGGCCGATAAATATTTGCGCGGTTTTTGGTGTATGATGTTTGTCCTTAAGTGCGATTTCCCGCGCAGGCTGCCAAATAACTTGATTAGGCTAAATATCTCACGCTTTTTTTCGCTTCGGCAAATTTTCAGGTTCAACTCGACTTATTCCAGGCCCTTCAGAGGGCGAAACGTAAACATGAATAAATTGCTAATATCAATCACGGTTGTGTTGCAGCAACCAGACGACTTCACTGAAGATAGAAAATCTTCATCATTTTTAAGAGACCACAATCTACATTTGTATGAACTATCGTTATGAAGTATCCAAGATGCCTGGAGGACCGACAGGGATGTTTTTGCAACTGAGTGGGTCCAAGTCGACTGAACCAAGATCCGCTGCTGGATCTATTGCTGGGCTGGGATCGACCAGCCCCC
This sequence comes from Nippostrongylus brasiliensis, assembly GCA_030553155.1. NCBI lineage: Eukaryota > Metazoa > Nematoda > Chromadorea > Rhabditida > Heligmosomidae > Nippostrongylus > Nippostrongylus brasiliensis. Next base: position 33,390,348 of record CP130734.1, read on the forward strand.
GAGGGGCCGACCAGGGCCCAGATTCATGAACGGACGCGCGGTCTCCGAAACCACGGCGCAGCCAGAACCAGACCGCGAAGTCGATAAGAGATTGTGTTTAACATAGGAAGTTTGGGAAAAGTAGACAAAGGTGCGCGCCGTTCGGGTATATGTGGGGATTTATCGGGGGTTCCAATGATGAATCTGGGCCCAGGCGAGATTTGAGGGATCGGCAAAAGGGACCATATTTTGCATTCGTACCTGAACAACAGTCGATAGAGCTCGAGCTGCTGAACTCAAATGAATGTATATTTTTACACATAACTGAGTTCCAACAAAACTGTACAGTACTGGACATGCCCGATCGCCCATGCGGCGGCCCGGGGCGCTTCAGAGCGCCGCAAAGCGCCGCTCCTAAATAACTCCCTTAAAACTCATTAATTTGGAGAGTTGAATACATCATCGTGTTCAGCGAGTCAAGCTCTATCGATTGATATGCATAGGTCCTGTGAAAAAGTTTAATAGAGCGTGAAAATCGGAAAAGAAAAAAATTATCATCAGAGCACGTCTGCTGGGGTGGACGAGTTTCCCGCTGGACAATATTCTCCATAATCTCCAGCAATGTTAGGTGATTTTCGACCAGCTATGAGCTGTTCTTCGAAAGGAGGGATAGGTAATTGGCTCACCACCTGAAATCATCTCCAGTGGATATCGAGGTCGCAAGGAATTTAGGCGGATTTACGGGGATTAGGCGGATTAACGGGGATTAGGGCGGATTTAGGTGGATTTGAGGTTTATTTTGCGAGACCAAGGTGCTGTTTCGGCTAAAATGACTCTCGGACGCTTAGACTTGTCTTGGAACCTACAGAAGTCGCAACGGAAATTGGCGGATTAACGGGGATTAGGGCGGATTTAGGTGGATTTGAGGGTTTTTTGACCGCCGCTGTACTCCGGCTGTCTATTTGCTTATTTATTTATTTATTCATTTATTGGTTTATTTATTTATTTATTTATTCATTTATTGGTTTATTTATTTATTTATTTATTTATTTATTTATTTATTTATTTATTTATTTATTTATTTATTTATTTATTTATTTATTTATTTATTTATTTATTTATTTATTTATTTATTTATTTATTTATTTATTTATTTATTTATTTATTTATTTATTTATTTATTTATTTATTTATTTATTTATTTATCTATTTATTTACTGTTCTACTCTGGCTGTTCTGCTAGCTACGTGCGTGATCGCCGGCCACCATATGAAAAACCGACACCAGTTTTGTCATCAGCACCGACGGAAACCCATCAGAAAAGTTTGGCAAAATTAAGTGATCCTGTCTGAGACATCAAAGTGGCGACATTGTTGGTCCAAAAACGAACACCAGCCTCGTAATTAGGGCTTTTAAAAACCCTCTGCAGAATACCATCAACCTTGTTACAGGTTGTGATATCCTCGTTCCCCTTTCCTTTTCTACGTTTTTCTGTGTGATTTTGTTTTTCTTGCATTTCCACGTTTTGCATGACTATTGTTCCTAACTAAGCAACACCGCACTACATAATGTGAGGTTATGTAGAGAGAAAACGTTGAAAAAGTCAGTACTTCGTCATTATCCTTCTACTGAAGGTCGACTAATCTCGTTATCGATCGAACGGGAGCTGGCAAGCAGCCAGCATTCCCGAGGGTCCAGCCGCGATCGACAGCGACGAGCCCTGGAAACTCGTCGTAAAAAATCTGTTAATTAAATTTGTACTAATAGCCACGAGTTGGTCTCAGTGGCTTTTATAGGAACTTTTTCCTAGTACATGAGGTGTGAGGATAGATGGTTAATCACTGACCACTCTTTGTTTCTACCCTTTCTGAAATATTCTCGGTGAATTCATTTCCTTCGTCATACTTCATAAGAATATCCAACGTCTGAGCTGAAGTTGATTTGCAGGGGCCAGCACAAATGTCAAGGACGGATATGAATCAGTAGTGGTTTACGGTGTTGTCAGAAAATTGTGTGCCATTGAACCAGCGCGCTGAAATTCACGCCCCTAACTGTCTGAAATTATAAATGACAGCTGGGTTTCAGTTAGCGTAACGTTAACCTAACTTGTGCATCAATCGACTTACTCAATGGTGAAGAATAGAGCTGATATCACTAGCTTACAGCCATTTTCTCGTTCACTTCACCAACTTTGAGTTCGTGAGTTTGAGCAAAACGTGCAGGTCACGCACAAGTTAGGATAATGATTGACGCACAAGCCACGCCTCCACCCTCTTACGACGGCGAATCGACGATGGGCGAGGCACTCGGAATCGATCGAATTACAGGGACCGACAAACATGAATACGAAGTCCAAAAGCACACATATCGCAATCAAGTTGAAGCGTCGAAAAAATTTCGCCACACCAAGCTTTCTATAATATACGGCGAGCTTCGGTAAAATGAAAGGAGCGTGCCTGTTTTGTGTTGAATGACGGTACAGAACAAAGCCGTAGAACTGCTGAATGACTGAATTGCTGACAAGTACGCCAAATTGTTACGCCAAATTGTTACAACGGATCTATCCGGCTGACATTTCGGAATCCAGCACATATTTTAACTATTTTGGAGTTTACATGGAATTACTCCGGCTTCATTAGATATACCCATTCAGTCTTCTTCCACGAAGTTTGCTCACCCAAAATTTTCAAATTCATTGAACGAACCTAAGCCTGCACCCTCATTTCGGTGTTCAATTTTGCTCCAATACCACCCAGGAGGTTTTTTAAAAGCCCTAATTACGAGGCTGGTGTTCGTTTTTGGACCAACAATGTCGCCACTTTGATGTCTCAGTCAGGATCACTTAATTTTGCCAAACTTCTGTAGGTTCCAAGACAAGTCTAAGCGTCCGAGAGTCATTTTAGCCGAAACAGCACCTTGGTCTCGCAAAGTAAACCTCAAATCCACCTAAATCCGCCCTAATCCCCGTTAATCCGCCTAATCCCCGTAAATCCGCCTAAATTCCTTGCGACCTCGATATCCACTGGAGATGATTTCAGGTGGTGAGCCAATTACCTATCCCTCCTTTCGAAGAACAGCTCATAGCTGGTCGAAAATCACCTAACATTGCTGGAGATTATGGAGAATATTGTCCAGCGGGAAACTCGTCCACCCCAGCAGACGTGCTCTGATGATAATTTTTTTCTTTTCCGATTTTCACGCTCTATTAAACTTTTTCACAGGACCTATGCATATCAATCGATAGAGCTTGACTCGCTGAACACGATGATGTATTCAACTCTCCAAATTAATGAGTTTTAAGGGAGTTATTTAGGAGCGGCGCTTTGCGGCGCTCTGAAGCGCCCCGGGCCGCCGCATGGGCGATCGGGCATGTCCAGTACTGTACGGCCGTGTTATCGAATTTGCCTACGGTTAATTAACCCCTTAATCCACTTCGGGTTGTAGTGATTGTTACCAGACCTGTCTATTAGGAAGCAGCGATCCTACTCCCATCAATTCTTGAACTTGACAGTCTTCCATTGCCACAGTTTGCGGCGAACTTGGAGATTTCTGACCTCTAGATAGTGAAGAACGTCTTATTTCACATGTTTTTATAAGTTTCAGCAGTTTTATGATTTGTTCATCACTAGTTCGTGTCAATATTTGCTTATCATATAAGATATTCCTCTGAGAAAAGGCTCATTTCTGGTGTTTACGCCCAACAACGCTCGGAAGAACTCATTTTTGGGATTTAATCACGATTCTGTGTGAAGAAACTTTTCGAGCCTCCAAATATCAGACCACCAATCTCTACGGCTTCAAAAACAATAAAAAAAATCCTACGCTTGAACAACTAGCTGTCTGATGGAGCTGGGAAGATGGGAAGGAAAAGAGGAAAAGGAGGAGTTCACCAAGCGCTCACCTGAAACGGCACCCGACGTTCCAAATGTGTCCAACCCTCGTATTCCTCATCGGAATTCGACGCCATTGTCTGGAAATCAGAAAAATCATTGAAAAACGGCGGACGGGATCTGTTCGGCTCGAAGAAGGCGACACGACTAGGCATCAAAACGAAAAACAAAAATTAAAAAACAGCAAAGAGGAACAAAGCACCCATCAGAAAGCTCTTAGGCGCTCACAAAGCCTTCGCCTGAAGTACCCGGCTGATGGGCTATATCAAATATGAAGGAATACTTAATAGTTCACCGGAAAACAGTGTTAATTTAAGGAAGGAGAGACTCTGGTCTCGATTTATTCACCAAAGTGGGAGCGGCTTGTGGGTGCTGGACGAGTTACCGGGTACAGAGGAGCCCATCGAGGACCACAAGGCCTGACATTTCGTTGACGAGCATATACACAGTCAGGTTTTCTTCTTCAAGCTCAACTTTATTACTATTATTATTATTATTATTATTATTATTTATTTAATTATTTATTTATTTATTTATTTATTTATGGGACAACGCCGGTTGTATAAAAAACTTGTTGTTTTTTCGTTATTATCATTGACGTTATAGGAGCCGATGCCTTTTCTCAGTTAGGATCAAAATTGTACCCAGTTGAGCCTTACGAAGCCTCAGGGTAAGGTAAGCTGTTGGTCGGTTAGTTGAGGAACAAAGAATTCGCTATGGAAATCGACGGCTCGGTTGGTCATTCTAGACGAGTACGCCTACTAGATAATAGCGTGATTCCGACTGAAATTCCGAGGCGTGGCGCATTCCAGGAGTTCTCATGTTCTTAAGCAGTCTCAACATGGTAGGGATGTCGGCGTTGATCAGTCCCCTGAGGATGCGGCACGCATTCGTCTTCCATTCAAAATCGAAGAGGGACGTTGAATGCAAATTAGCCTATACAATGCCTTGCGGGGGCCAGGCGCTATACCAAGTCAGTGTTTTTACCTTCGCAGACAAGTCCACACCAATTCACACAACTACGGAAGCATTGAAAACCTGGTTTGTCATGGCGAGGATCGATCGCTGGACCGTACGGATGTCAAGATCGCCTCTTACCACTGCACCTTGGGCCCAGTTCAAAAAAGGCTATTTACTAGGCTTTCATGGTGACAGTTATGTGCGAAAACCGGGACTCGAAAGGAATTCGAAGCAAGGAATCAAACATTCCTGAGGGATGGCAATTTTAGCATATCTAATCACCGAGAAAACGAAACGAAGTCGACAGTGAAGGATTAATCGTAATAAAGAGTGCAGAATAGATAATTAACAAATGATTAAACGCCTATTGATTTCGATAATTGAGCATTTCCATCAATGTAAAGAGTGGAACATCAACATCAAAAGAAGAGTAGGACGGAAACGGTAGTCAATTACCAAGGGGTAGCATTAACAGAATTGATCACGTAAAAGGATTAATTTAACTGTAACACATTCTCCCTTCAGTAGATAAATTCAAGGGTAAAAGAAAAAGGTAAGGGTGTCTTCGTTGATCAGTCTCCGAAGGACGCGCAACGCATTCGTGTTCCAATCAGAAACGTAGAGGCACGAAGAATGTGTATTTGGCCTATCCAAAGACTTGCGGGATCCAACCGCTATACCAAGTCAGTGTCTGTATCTTCCTGGATGAGCCTGGTATCAAGTTACCCAACCCTGGAGGAGTAGAAGGCTCGGCTATCCCAGGCCGGGATCGATCGCTCGGCCGTGTGGATTTCAGTAGCGCCTCTTACCATTGCACCACGTGGGCTCTGACTTTAGGATGTAGTTGTTCGCTTTTTTTAATCCATGTTCGCGAGTGTGAGGAGCAATAACGGAACAAGAAACAAATGAACAGCCATGAGGGAAGGGTAAAATATTTAAATACACATGTACTTACTCATTTATTTTGTTCTATTTTAGATAAGAAAAAAGGAATACACATGTAAGGTTAGAACATAAAACGAAGGTATGATGTCGTGCCGTCTATTCACTAGGAGAGTGGCCAAACATATGTAAACGTAATTTGGGTTTTTTTGGGTTTTTGGTATTCGGTTTTTCCTTTCCGGTTTCTACTCCAATGAAATTCTGTTTGCTCAAAATTGTAGTACGCAAGCTTTTTACTTCCTTCAATTCCTAGGATTGTAGTTGATCCAATTGTCGCCCGGCAATAAATAGTCCGCAGTTAGTCGTCGACTTTAACAATCATTAAGAAGGAGGAGAACGCTGTGTTTCGGAGCAACTTATTATATGTGGGACGCAAAAATCATTTATTTATGGTGTAATGATGGTTCGAGGTTCAAAAATAGCGGCACAGGCGGGATTCGAACCCACGATTCGCGCCTGTCCTGGGCTCATGTGTTAAGCATTACACTACTGAGACGATGGTTCTCATCCCCAACAGTGCCGATCATTAGCACTCCGCTAGCGTCTTCCCTAAGCCAGAACGCTTCTAACTTCTAGGGTCCAGATTTGTGAACGAACGAGTGGATTTCGAAACCCCGTCGGCGATGAACCCGCTTGATACCGCGAGTTTGTGGCCATTTATGATTCATCTGGGCTTCGCAGATTGCTTTTTTCTTATCGAGGTTTTCCAAGCCCAGCCTCAGCGCGAGGTATGATGGACCTACAATAAACCCCTATTAAACCCCGACGCGCGTTCACGAATCTCGGTTTGCGCGCCATTCGGGATACATTTCGGGGATTATGGGGTGTTTACCAATAATGAATTTGGACCTAGCGCTCATCCATAGTAACGGCTTAAGCTGGAAAGTCGGGTTCGTCATTGATCCAGTCAATGCCATTCGTCTATTTGATTATTATATTTATTTATTTAGTTATTTAGTTATTTATTTATGTATTTATTTATTTACAACGTAGATAACGGTCTCAGCGTCCTCTCTCAGAATTTATTGCCGGAATCCGATTTGCAGAACCTTGCGACTTTAGTGAAGTTTCGGTTATGCAGTTACCCATAGGTTGCAATCACGAAGGAGATCATTAGGGAGGTCGGCATAATTAGCTCGCTACCGCGGCACTTCTCACTTGAGAAAAATTACATTTTCCAAGCTATTTGTTAATCAAAAGATAGATCCTGTAATTCCGATTCCAACCATGGGTTTTTTATTTGAAATGAATAGAAATGAAAAGAATGAGGAAGAGGTGGCTGTGCGACCGCCGGTGGTGCCGCCGGCAGCATTTTGGGGGATAATTAGCGAAGGTACTGTAGCCACAGAGACAATATGTATGTATGTTTTTTACACAGATGGTAAACCACCTGTGTAAAAAAACGAATGTCAAACACACGGCACCAAGCCTCAGAACTCAATCAATCAAACAGTGCAACTAACGTACGTAGGAACACATAAAATCAGAAAACTAAAATGAAAGTCAGAAATCTAAAACAAACCCATCAGTAGTGGTGAGGATCAAAGAGAGAAAGGAGGAAATATGTGAGGTATCAAAGTGCGCCTTCCTTACTTATGGTTCTTTTGAAAGCATCATAGCTCAGTTGCCAAGACCCGTTCTTAGCTAGCTTAGCAAACAGTGGCACAGTACGATTTATGCTCGTCTCACCCGAGATAGCTGGGGATGGGGAGAGGCTCCCCGCGCGCTGCCTCCTCCTCCTACGTTTGCGTACTATCTCGGGTGGAGGGCACCGGCGGGGACTCCCCCACTCGTTGCGGGGAGAGACGAGCATACGGCCCATGAAATGAAAACGTCTGCAGTTGAGCTTGGAAACCGTAGCCTGCAGTCTAAACGACTTTCTCGTGGATGCTCTACCGGAAGATACGTAGTCCCCGGGATTTATACTGCAGACGCCATGAATTTTATGGAGCAGGAGCAAATCGTTCACCTTCCTTCTCCGGCAAAGAGAGGTAAGACCAAGATTAATATTACGATCTCTACAAGAAGGTATCCGAACATAGAGAAAACCCTATTACTCTAGTCATTAACTTCCTTGTGAAGCTGTTTTGTACTCGCTCTAGCTTATCGATACTTTTACGTTTGTAAGGAGAGAAAATGGGAGTACCGTACTCGAGAACGAGCCTCACGTAAACTTTATAGGCTCGAAGAAGAACTTTAGGATTACGCGAGAAAAATGCTCTAAAGATCTCATTCACAACAACATTGGCCCTTTGAGAAACGAGATCACAATGTTTGTCAAAGCTTAGATCCTTACAGATTACGAACTCAAGATCGGTAACGTCGTCAACACACTTAATGTGAATGTCACCAATAGTTTAAGTGTGATTTCTGTTCCTTATCGACTGGTAGACTGGTAAAAACAGCTAAGCAGCTTCCAGTGACTCCTTCTAATAATTTTTAGAGGTTCTGAGTCTCTTGGACTCCGATTACTTAGCAATTCTTGTGCACTTTCTGAATAGAGTAGCTGAATAGAAGTTTCTCGTTTAACAAGTACACAATGGACGGCATAATCGCTTGCGGAACAAACAGCAAGAATGTCCTATTCACACAGCTTTTCCATTCAGGAAGGTAAAAGAATTACCTCCTGGGTATTACAGTAGTGCAACAATGTAAAGGTAAAGATAAAGGTCGGCGACGATCAGTCCCCGAATGAAATAAATAAAAAATAAAGCTCCAGCCGAAGCATTCGTGTTGCATTCAGAATATTAGAAAATTATGAGCATAGTAAATGCATATTCGGCTCGTACAGTGACTTGCGGGATCCAATCGCTTTATCAAGTCAGTGTCATTACCTTGCCAGACAAATCTGACACCAAATTCCCCAAAACCAGAGGGAAGGAAGGCATGGTAGCCTGGGCGCGGATCGGTCGACCGTGCGGGTGTCAGCAGCGCCCCTTACCATTGCACCACGCGCACCCTTTAGTGTAACAAAGCCCTCAATAAATTATTCAAGTTCTTTCTTTCCAAAACCTTGGCATGATGTTATAATAGTTTTATACTGTTATTATTCTAGTTTTTATTACCGCTTTTTGCCGGCTACTGTTATGTATACTATCTAGAATATGATGTTGTAATGGTGGTGCTAGGTTCATCGCAAAAATCGCATCTCAGGCGGGAATCGAACCTGCGTCTCAACATATCCGGGGCTGTGCACTAACCACTGTGCCCCTGAAAGGACCACTTGCGACCATTAAAACTGTTATTATTATCGTTTTAAGATCGTTTTTCATATTATGATCGGGTAGGTCGAATCGCCAAGCCAATAAAGTTACATTCAAGAACTATGAACTATGGAAGCGTAGGACGATTATAAGCTCTGAATAAAGTTATTTTCGAATAATATTTAATAAGAATAAGAGCAAAGCGCTATAGGTGTGTTGCCCTGACCAGCCATGACAGAGGAGTAAGAAGTTGGTAAACGGGGGTGGGGGCGATTATGACTCAGCTCTCGTTCTTTCGATAACCGTTGAACTCGAGAAAGAAAAAGAAAGAGCAGCGGAAAAAGAAAAAAATTGTTAACGTTGCTTTTTATGGGAAAAGGGCTGTAGCATGAGCTGTAGCATGGGCTGTGATGTAATGCAGCAAAGGTATGATTTGGTGATTCAGCGCCGTGATTGCCTGTTTAGAGAGAACATTGAGCAATGACCTTTCAGCCGTGATATTTGTTAGCGTAATATCCAAGGTAAAGGTCAAAAAGCATTCTTGTCACTCAAATCCCCAGACTATCGTAAGATTACCCAAGTCCTTCACCACTCCAGGGTTGGGTAAATCAATACCAGACTTGATAGGAGAGGTAGTCTCCCGAAAACCTCTAAGTAGGCCATATACGCATTTGATATGCTTCTACGATTCTGAACATGAGTCAAGTGTACGGCGCGAACCAAAGGAGACCGATTAAGGCTACCACTGGAATCTTACTGAAAGCAGCTAGCAACTTCAAGGATTAAAGTTTTCTTTTGCAGACTTCGAAAATTCCCTAAAATCCTCACGATACGACCATGATAAAATGAATCGGGACTACAGCTGAACAACACACCTGACTGACAGGCAATCACTTTCTTGACTTGATTAGTCTGCAGTTTGCTGTAGTAACGCAATGTCAATTTTCACACGTAAATCTGGGGATACCTTGAGTTCGAGTAGAACTTATTCGTTACGGAGAGCTCAGTGTCAACGGAAATGAGATGGGCAATAAATAATGAAGAATGAACTTTCTTAACTTTTATCGGAACGGCATTTGATCAAAATGCTTGAATGCAAAAGATGCAAAATGCCTGAGGGCAAAAAGTTTAAGAGGAAACCTGTGGCAAGTTCATTGAGGTGATGATAACGATAAAGCGGTTAATGTTGGCTATTTCCATGAGAATGCGCCACGTATTCGTCTTGCACTCAATTGTAGAGGCATGGTGAACGGGTACTTGGCCTACACTGTGACTCTCGAGCAATACCAAGGCAGCGTTTGCACAAATCTGGCACCATTTTACCCGATCCCGTAGGGAAGTAAAGCACGGTTAGCCATTCGAGGATCGATCGCTCGACCGCGCGGGTGGGAAGCAGCGCCACCTACCGCTGCACCACACCTACATATATCCTTAGGGCTCGTTCAGACGACGCGCGTCGAAAATGCAAAATCGAAGCGAAATCAATAATTATCGTCCTTGATCGAATTTGCTCTTTTGCATTAGTGGCGCAGTCCGGTGGCGCTTCATATAGACAAACTCGCTGGTCGTTTGGGTTTTTTTAGAAGGCTGCTATTCCTTATTAAAGGGAATTTCGACGAAATTCACTTTTTTCGTTTAATTTCTTTCCTATGTGATTATATGTCTAATTTTTTTTTGCTCAGACGAGGCGCCACGAAACAGCGCCGCTAACGCAAAGGAGCAAATTCGATCAATGACGTTAATTATTGATTGTGCTTCGATTTTGCATTTTCGACGCGCGTCGTCTGAACGAGCCCTTAATGATGTTGACAGGGACCATCTTCAGAAGCCTTCTTCCAGGCTGATCACGCATTCTGACCTAGGGACATCTGGTCCAAAACTGCTATCAGATTTCGTCAGTCCGTTTACGACTTAAAAATTCCGCACGTCTTCGTGTCTCTCGTTGAAAATAACAGATAAATATTTCAGCTATTTGAAGAAAATGCTGTTTATTTTCTGAGAATGAATCGGTTTTTCGGAGACTTGTCTTGCTCGGAGAAAGACGTCATAAGTAGAGTCAACGGAAGTTATTACTAGGGTGAGGAGAAAATTACCTCGGACGGAATAACCGTTGAAGAACCATAGCAACAATTTGTGAGTCGATTACCTTTGAAACCTTTGAAAACCTTTGAAAAAAAGTACCTTTGAAAAAAAGGTTGGTGTGAGGCTGCTCGACAGAATAACGTCATTTGCGGAATGCGATCACGAGACGTATCAGTGGCGATGGTATGCTAACCCACTACACCATCTGTCCTTGGTTAAAGGTAAAGGTAAAGGTAAAAGTGCCGGCGTTGATCAGTGCCCTGAAGACGCGCCGCCACATTCGTGTTCCATTTAAGTCGTAGAGGCATAGTGATTGCGTATTTGGCCTACACAACGACCTACGGGGGCAGCCGCTATGCCACGGCAGTGTCTTTACCTTCCCCGACAAGTCTGGTACCAATTTACCCGACCCCGGAGGGATGGAAGGCTTGATTGGCCCGGGCCGGGATCGATCGCTCGACCGTGCGGGTGACAGCAGCGCATCTTATCACTGTACCACGCGTGCCCCGTCCTTGGGTTACCACCATATATTGAGGCATTCGCTCAGGGAGTACGTTATCGGAGTATGGGTAAGTGACTCGTGGTGACCTGAGAAGGATAGTTCGCTCGTGCAGTTAGTTTCGTCGTCAATGAAGTACCTCTCAAGGGAGGTCGGTGGTCTTTCCCCAAAGATTTCAATCGTGCACTGTATGGATTTTTTGAGCACCGAATGGCGATTACCACGGTATAGTTCGTTTTCGCTAAATGCAAAGGTGTGGTCCAAAAGAGGCAAAAAAATCTTGGCCACTAACCAGTGGAATCTTTGCGAGAAGTTCTCCCTCACCAATCGGAATAATGTATGAGCCTTGATTAGGAAATAGGAAGTAGGCGCTTGAACTTTAAGACTTTAATTTGCTCTAAATTTCAGTTCATTTCATTTATTGACGCGAGCTTTTGCCCACGTAAAAAATCAGCATAAGGATAACAACATCATATTCTGGACAACTTGGCTTATCCATGTATTTTGCATATTTATGATCAGCAGGGGTGTGCGGAAATTTTTTCAAAAAAAAGCGGAAGACGGAACGGAAATGGCCAAAAATGGCCGGAAACCGGAAGACGGAACACGGAAGTGGAAATAGTGCAAAAATAACTAAGTTCATGGAATTTAGCCCAAAATGGACCACAAAAGTTTTCATTTCTGTTTCTAAGGGTACCGATAGAATGCTCGTTTTGTACCCACTAGAATGTGTCTATTATTTCGGTGAAGGCGTTCAACGTTTGGTGATAGCTTCAAAGAAAACGATGAAAATTCCTCACAAAAATTATATCAATTTCATTCACCTTTATAAACGTCACCATAAACCGAAGACAAGTACGTAGAGAAAGGCCGACTTTTTTGGCGTTATAGACAAGAATGCTTTTAAAATAGAATCAAAAGTCTCAAACGAGCATATTATGGTGGGAAACAGTATGTAGTTTTTCAAAATTCTCAGGAATGAGGCGTTTTCTCAGATCGTTTACAATGAAACCAGCAGTGGAAAACAATCTTTCACACTCCCACGATGCAGCAGATGCCGACAGATACTTCATTGAAAGTTTTCTTACGGGGAAGGGGTGTAGTTCGCTGCATTGCATTCTACCAGAATTCGAATGGATCGTATCGACGTCAGCACAATAACTTCAGTCTCGTTTTTCTTATCCTGCATAGTGGAGATCTTCGATTTTTTCTTCCGTTTCCGTGTTTCGCCCAAAAACAAAGCGGAACACGAAACGGAAGGGCCAAAAACGGCCGGAAACCGGAATTCGGAACACGGAAACGGAAGTTCCGCACACCCCTGATGATCAGGGATGGTATGCTGATCCACTACACCCCTGATAATGAATTTCAAACAAATTTTCTTTAAGTTCAAGTGCAGGCTTCCCATCTCCTGAATATATGATCAGGGATTAAAGTGTTAAAGGTATGGCAATCAGATACACAGAAATAGACAAACCCAGAAGGGAGGGACACAAAAACCGTATGAATCTAATAAATTATACGAATTAGTGAATGATACGCAACAGAGATATGGAGAACAGGAAAACTCAGTTTCCTCTTATCTTAAAATTCAGGCAACCCAGAAAATTCTATATTCAGAAACTCAGGAAGAGAGGACGAAAAGCTAACAGCCCTGCAGCACCACCGACGCTCTACTGGCCGATCACCGATCCGGCGATTATTGGCGGTTGATGAGGGCGATAAAGTTGTTTTCAGGCTGTCTGGCACGAATTGGAATGACGTCAATTCGTCGAAAAGCAAAAACAACAGATTAATTACATTTTCCCATCTATAATCCGTGGAGAAAGGCCAGCGTGATGCAACGGTAAGAGGCGCTTCTGACACTCGCGCGGTCAAGCGATCGATCCCGGCCCACGTTAACTATGCCTTCTGACCCTCTGGAGTCGGGTAAATTGGTACCAGACTTGCCTTCTATGTAAGGTAAAGACAATGAGTTGGTACAGCGGCTGACCCCCGTAAGTCACTGCGTGGGTCAAATACGCGTTTACTATGCCTCTAATATTCTGAATGAAAGTTGAATGTATGGCGCGGCTTTAGTGGAATGGTCAACGCCGACAGTTACACTTTTTTATCTTTACGTGTGAAAAAAAACACAAAGTAGAGAGAAAATTTCCAAAATATTATACCCGAAGTGCTAGATTTATATTATTAGGTTGGTGCAAAATTAATTTCGGTTTCTGAGTACCTTCAAATAAACAATTTTTTCAAGCCAAATCATTTCATCTCAAAAAAAGCCACGCATACCATTTGGTAGGTTTTTTCCTGCTCTTTCCAAATCATACATGTTTCCTGCCCTAACGCTACCAGGCAATTTTTTACAGGGCTTCGTTCAATCATGAACCAACGCGATTATCGAGTCATCATGGCTTACGAATTTAAATTAGGACACTCCGCTGCGGAGGCGGCTCGCAATCTTAGCATTGCTTTCGGGATGGATTGTCCTGCGAAACGTCAGTGCAACTCTGGTTCAGAAAATTCGCATGTAGAGATTTTGGTCTTGGAGAAAAAGCCGGCCGTGGTCGTAGGGCGTCGCTTGATGACGAAGATTTGAGAGCTGCTGTAGAAGCAAATCCAGAGACGAATACGCGGACGTTAGCAGAGGACCTAGGCGTACATCACACCACAATCGGACGACATTTGGCAGAAATTGGAAAGGTGAAGAAAATGTCTCAATGGATACCCCATGAATTGACTGAAGAGCAGCGCCTCCAACGTTATGACATCTGCTCTAACCATCTGATTCGCCTGAGATCTGACCCGTTCGTCGGCCGTATTGTGACTGTTGATGAAAAGTGGGTCATGTACGATAACAGGAAGCGAGGGTTCGTTTGGGTAGACAAGAATGCCCCCCAAAAATTTTTTCCTAAACCTGACCTTCACCCGAAAAAGGTCATGTTGACTGTTTGGTGGTGCTCCAAAGGGCTAATTCACCACAGCTTCAGGCAACCTGGTCATTCAGTTACAGCAGAGTCCTACTGTTGTGATTTAGACCAAATGTATGCAAAGTTGCAAAAACTGTGGCCGGCAGTGGTGAACAGAGGTGGACCGATCCTGTTGCATGACAACGCAAGGCCGCACTCCTCGAAAACCACCCGGCAAAAATTGACCCAATTAGGTATAGAACCCCAACAGATTACCACTTTTTCCAATCTCTTGACTCCTATCTACGTCAGAAACGATTCGCTGATTTGATCGATGTTGAATCTGCCTTCGTTGATTTCGTCGATTCTCGTGATCCCAGTTTTTATTCTAGAGGCATAGAAATGTTACCTGTTCGTTGGCAAAAATGTGTAGATTCTGATGTTTAATGAAGTTTAGTTTACGCTGAGTTATTGCACTTTAAAGTTTGCGGTCCAAAACCGAAATTAATTTTGCACCAACCTAATATTATATTAAATAAAACAAATGTTGGCGAGACTAAAGAATGAATAATTTAAAAGACGGTAGAGAGCTTCCCAGGACAGGATGTCTCGCTACAATGAGTCTGGTGAATGTGCCCATAGGGTTTACGAGATTCGCAGAGCAGCTGGAAGTCAATAGCTACCCAGATGTGAGGGAAACGACGCCGGGAGCCAGATGATTCCAATATTCCAACCACTTGAAAACCTTAAGAAATAACAAATGGCGGCCAAATTACTTCCAGACTTGCTATCAAAAAGACATAAAGGTTGATAAAATATCCGTCAAAAAAGCCCTCCGGCGCTCATTAATGTATTATATGAGACAGCATGGCTGACGGGCTACATCAAAGATGAAGGAATATTTCATTTTTACCTGACTGGGAAACAATTGTATTAGTTGTAATAGTTATAGTGTAATAGTGTATGGTGTAATAGTTAAAAAAGTGAAAGACCCAGGATTCCGTTCGGTCACCAAAGTAGGCGTGGCTTGTGGGTGCTGAACGAGTTACCGTGACCCAAGTAGCCCATCGTGGTCGCCAAAACTTAGCATTTAGTTGATGAAGTTGGAATCAGCTAAAATTTGATAGATGAGCTCAATTTGGTGGTCAACCAATTGCTGTCGATGATTTTCTAGAGGATGATGCCGTTTCGCTTTCAAGGTCAAAATTATACCCAGCTGATGCGATGTCTTCAATTCGAACAGGGTAAAGTAAGTTGGTGGTCGGTTTGTACAGGAACAGAGAATTCGCCATGGAAGTCGGCGCCTCTTTTGGTCATTCTATACGAGTGCGCCTACTATGTGGAAGCGTGATTCCGACTCAAAGCCCGAGGCTTGGCGCATTCCAGGAGTTCTCATTTACATAAAGGCAAAGGTGAATCCAAAGGTAAAGGAGTTGGCGTTGATCAGTTCTCTGACAACGCGCCGTGCATTGGTGATCCACTCAGAATCGTAGAAGCATGGTGAATGCGTATTTGGCCTATACAATGACTTACGGGAGCGCGCGTGGTGTAGTGGTAAGAGGCGCTACCGATTCCCGCACGGTCGATCGGTCCTCGCCCGGGCCAATCAAGCCTCCCATCCCGGAGTCAGTAAATTGGTACCCTACGTTTCTGGAAAGGTAAAAACACTGACTTGGTATAGCGGCTGGCCCCGCAAGTCGTTGTATAAGCCAAATACACAATCACAGAGCCTCTACGATTCTGAATGGAACACGAATGCGCGGCGCGTCTCTCGGGGACTGATCAACACCTTTACCTTTACCTCTAATGAGATGCGCAAACCAGCCGCTAAACCAAGTCAGTGTATTTATCTACCGAAACAGGTCTGATTCCAGATTACCCGACCCCCCGGAATGGAAGGCTTGGTCAGCTCGGACGGGATCGATCGCTTGACTGTGCGGGTATCTGCAGCGCCTCTTACCTACGCGCGTCCACGGAGTTGTAGTAGAGGATAGCCAATGTGAATAGCTTAAGCGTTGAAATGAGCGCCGATACTACAATTCTCGCTAGGGACCACTAATCGCAAGCATCATCTCTGGCTTTACTTGCCAAATGAGCCCTTCGAGAATCGCCGAAAACTCGCGGAACAACGAACGTCAAAGAATCGTCAATCATTATAAGCGGGCTAGTAGTCGAGTGACTGACGGAGAGCTGTCTTGGTCTTGTTGACGATTAAAAACTAAAAACGATTTCTTGGAAAGAATTCGTGGCCAAAAATCCCTGAGGTGCTCAAAAATGCCTGAAGCTTCATTCGTGGTGAGCTATGTCGAAGAAATATTTTGCATTCGCCCAGAAAAAAGAAGGAAGGGAAGGAAAGAAGGGTCAGAAAAGACCCCAGCTTCTGTTCCGTTACCAAAGTGGGCGTGGCATCCGGGCACTGAACGAGTTATCGGGAGTCGAAGAGCCCGCGGTGGTCCCCATAATTTGATGATCGTAGTAGAGAAATGTCTTAACACGAAAGTTCAACGTCGTTGTAAGATCGGGAAAAACTCGACAATAAGTCACCGGAAACCGAAGGGTGGACGAGATTACGGAAGCCCTCTCCGTACGCAAATACATTTTTGTTCGGTTTATTCCACAACGTTTTTATCCCGATCAGTTACGGGGTACGTCTTTCACGATAGTCGCTCCGTCTTCTTTCTCATTGGTGCTGCTCCCGCGTTTGTTGAGGTGCCACACTGCCATGTTGTCTCAGTCTTGAGCTCCTTGTGGGGTGGCCATGTCGTCCTCGATCGCAGGTTCTTGAGCGCCACTTCCTTGCATGCGACCATCGATCCGTCTTATGATCGTGACAGTTTTCCTCCATCAGCCGACCTGTCACACGGGCCTGACGCTGGGTACCGACACCCTTTTCAGCTATTTCCAAGCTAGGCAGGGGTTTCTGCTTGGGACGGGATTGAGCCCTGATCATCGAGATCTGGAGCCTAAACTCTTAACCTCTCGGCCATGCCGTCCCCATTTTTGTTCGGTTTATTTATTCAAAATATCAGCAACGTAACTAGCACCAATAGAACAAAGATGAAAAAAGCAGCACCAATAAAAGGAGAATTAGTGCAATACTAGTAAAGGCTCTTAATGAAGACAAGAGTGCTCGGTTCCATACCAGGTGCCTCAACAAAATACAGGGATAGTAAAGAGGGGAGCAGTTACATATAAGAGGGCAACCAACAAGCAGGAGTATACTACGAGGCTCAAATTGAGAAGCAAGGGATGAGCAGTCTAAAACATGAAGCTGATTCGACCGTCGAAATAAATACAGATGGATAATGAGCACCTAAAGCGTCGGGTAAACCCTACCCCTTAGAATGACAAAACACCTAACGTGGTGTTGGATGGTCGAGCATAGAATATAAATTAGCATTTGAGGGGTAGGCCCGGTGATGCTCTCCTCTCGAAAGGCTCCTGGGGCATCGAGCGGGGAGAGAGAGGAGAGGAAGATGGTTCTCTTCATGTCAAGGTAAAAAGAAGAGGGAAAGGTGTCGGCGTTGATCAGTTCCGAAGGACGCGCTACGCATTCGTCGTCCGTGCAGAATCCAAGAGGTAAATGCATCGTGAATGACCTGCGTGTTTTCCTATACGCCCTATACAATTCAGTGTCTTGACCTTCTCAGACAAGTTTGGTTCCAATTTACCCATTCTCAGGAGGATGGAAGGTTTGGATAACCCTGGATCAGATCAATCACTCGACCGCGCGGGTGTCAGTAGCGCCTCTTAGCATTGCACTACGCGCTCCTCTCTCTTTGAGCGGTTGCAAAAATAAATGGGCGGTCCTGCCACGATCGAGAGAATCAGGACAGGGGCTACCGCGAGCCCATTGGTGGACAAGTTTTATAGCCACTTGATCACGTCCTTCCTCGTTATCAAATAAGGTTCTCTAGGCTTGTGCCTATTTCGAAGAAGGACGGAAACGAGATGGCCGACGACAATTAATAAATCTAAATACTAAATAAGCAAAATAAACAAAAAATAAGTGCTTCACAAATAACTGAAGTTGAAAGGTTCGATGGCAGCTTTTCGTCTGTCGTTACAAGCTTTAAAATTTGTAGCATTTTGAAAATACTTGTGGCGCTGTTGACAAAGACTTTAACGGAACTGCTTTTGTCATTATCAGGGAGACATATATTTCCTACTAAAAAAAACAATCGAAGAAATCTCAGATAGTTGGAGATGCTAGGTTATTCGCAAAACACTGGCATCGGACAGGAATTGAACCCGCGTCTTTCTGAAAAAATTCTAGAAAAAAACAAATCTTTTTCAAGCGATTGGAGTTGTGTAGGAGGCGCTCCGATGGAGGAGCGGCGGAATACAGTCATCCATCCGCCGTTATGCTGTTGTCAGGCTCTTCTAAGCATCAATTTTTCATTTTTTCCAACCATTTTGAAGGTAGTCGTTACTTCAGTTAGACGAGGGCACTCACGAGCTATAGCAAATGGCAACTTGATTTTTCTGCGCGAAATTGCAAACTTTAACAGTGATAGTTAGTCTCGACTTGATGGTAATTTCCTCAGCACTCTATGTCTGTCAGGAGAAAAAGCGACCGTTTCTCATTCGAAGAGAGAAAGAAAGAAGAGAACGACAATTGATCGTTGCTCTGAAAATTGACGAGCGGAGAAAAAAAGAGCTCAACTCAGGCAAGACTCGAACCCGCGTCGCTGCCCTATAAAGGACATGGTTAAGCCGTTTAATCTTGGAGCGGATGGCAGTTTTGAGATTCCTGAAAACCGCTATGGACTCCGAGAATCCCTAGAAGTACAGAGGTATCAGAAATCAGAAATCAGACGACCATCAAGAGTGCACGCTGACTCAAGTTTTGAAGCTTTTAACAGTTTTAATCTGATAGAAGGATTCCTGAGATGAGAAATTTGAGGGAAACCATCATTTTCCCCTTTGTTTTCATGGTCTTCTCTCTGTCTCATGCGAACACTTTCAGGCTTCTATGCAGGAAGGTGCTTCAGCCCATGAGTCACTACGGGATTTTTATCCATTTCTGCACTGAGAGACTTGATTCTGCTGAATTTAAAATGGGAAAGATTCTGAATGGAAGATGAAAGCGTGGCGCATCCTTGAGAGACTGATCAAAGGTTAGTTTTAACATAACAGGTTGATAGCAGCATCACAATCAAATATCCTACTACCTTTTTTCTTTTAATCGTGACCCTTTGTCTTTTAATCGTTTTATTTTCGCATAGTTTTCATTTTTCGATAGTTCGGTTTCAATGTTTTCACTGTTTCATGTTATTTGATGGCATCATTCCTCTCTTCATTTCAACCAAATTTCATTTTTTAGCGCTTCTGAAGGGACTTACTTCTAGCTTTCTGTTCATCACCGTTGCTCAAGTTTTTCTACTGAACGCCTATTTTGTCCGCTATTCGACTTTTCGCATAGTTTTCCTTTTTCGGTAGTTTGGTTTCAATGTTTCCACTGTTTCCTTTTTCAGGGCTTCTGAGGGATTTTTTTGCTCAAGTTTTTCTGCTGAAAGCCTATTTTGTCTGCTAATCCAGGTTAGTTGTTTTCATCTGCTAATGCGTTTCCGCAGAGCATGCCGTATTATATTTTCCTACGTTCACATTTAAAAATTTCGAGAGTCATGAGGGGGGGGGGGCGAAGCCCCCCCCCTAAAGCCGTTTGGCGGCCGTTAGGCCGCTGAACGGCTGGTACATATAGTATATCTGGTCTACGGCGGAAATTTGAAAATCTCAGAGCCATGACTAGTACCATAAAGTTCAGAGGCGCTCATGGTACAGTGGTAAAAGGCGTTGCTGACACCGACACGGTCTAGCGATCGATCCTCGCTGCGGCCAACCAAGCCTTCCATCACTCAGATTCGTCTGGGAAGGTAAAGACACTGACTTGACGGCCTCTGTAAGTCATTGAATGGGCCAAATATGCATCCACCATGCCTCTACGATTCTGAATGGAATACGAATGCGCGGCGCATCCTTAGGGAACTGATCAACAACGACACCTTTACCCTTTTAGCCTAATCCTAACGTTCACGAAGCCTAGACAAAGTTTCGGCCAGAGCCTCTTTTGTCAGCCGTACCTTTTACAATTACCATTCTGTCAAGGGGTTATCGTACTTTGTCTTCGTCCCGAGATGAGCAGAGCTCAGGGGGTACTGTGGTTGATAAAAAACTCGCTTGCAAGTATAGAACTCATCAGCTTGCAGAAGCAAAATGAGGCTGATTCATGAAGGATGAGCCGCCTAATTGGGTGCAGCCTACCTTCACCTCGTCTCGACAAAAAAGGGTAAAGGTAAAGGTTTAGGCGTTGGTCAGTACGCGACGGACGCGCCGCCGTATTCGCGTTTAATTCTGAATCGTAGAGGCATAGTGAATGTGCGTTTGGCCTATACAACGACTCAGGGGGCCAGCTGCTATACAGTGTCAGTGTCTTTACCTTTCTAGAAAAGTCTTGTACAAATTTACCGGCCCCGGAAGGATGTAAGGGTCGGTTAGCTCAGGCCGCGACCGATCGCTCGACCGTGCTGGTGTCAGCAGCGCCTCTTACCACTGCACTATGCGCGCCCGCAAAGACCAAAAGGATGCGCCTACAAATGTGCAATGCAGAGATGGGGAATCTGAGCAGTCCTCGACAAAAACTTTCCTGAGGATGAGTCAGCTATTTGTGTTCGTTCCGATTAACACTTTTCTCTGGAAAATTAACACCTCCAGCGTCTGCCGATTAAACACGATTTGCACTCATGAAAACGTTGAATAATGAGGAGCTTCAACGCCTCGTTATGTCGTCAGACCAAAAAACATCATCTATGGCTTTTATAGCGTCTCTCTGCAACATCTGCAACAGATGTAAAACGCCAGCGATGTAGCGGCTCATTAAAACGGGGACCGTCCCTTTACTAGCGTCCGGTACGAGCCGGCGGCCATAGGCTATTGTTATGCCACCGATTTAGCTCAGCGATGGATTGCGCAACTGACACTATTCAGTATCAAACATGTGGTAGCAGACGTGTCTGTGTCAGTTGTCCCACCGGCCGCCGTTGACTGGGTGTTGTGCCATCGCGCGGTCGCAATTTCGCAACATTCTCGCAACTCCTACTTTCTCGTCGCAGTGCCTTGCGCTGCGATGAGCGATTGCGCCGTTCGCTAAACGCTCGTCCGGCAGTCGCTCGCGAGCTGGCGTTATGGTGTAACAATGGCCTTACTGAAAAATGAACATCATGCAGGTTCACTTCTACCACAGCTTCGACGGGGATGAGAATCCAAGGCCTAAAGTTTATGCATAAAACAGGTGTGGGTTCTCAAGCCACAACATACCATCACACCAAGCGCACTACAGGCCAAAAATCCGGGCTCGGGACCAACCGCGAGCTTATGCCTACCCCCCCCACCCTGAATGTCGCGATAGCACGAAGCCAAGAAACACACATGGAATGAACGAAAAATAGCAACAACGTGGCGAACGTTGTCCTAAAATAGTGAGCAACGCCCGATAACCATACGGGCCCGCACGGCGAGGTTCCTGCGGGGAAGATACTGTACTAACCATGTCATCTTCTCAAACGTGTCGACGTCAGCGCAGTAACTTTAGTCTCCCTTTTGTTAGCCTGCACAGTGAAGCTCTTCGATTTTTCTTCCGCTTCCGTGTTC
Organism: Nippostrongylus brasiliensis; assembly: GCA_030553155.1. Taxonomy (NCBI): domain Eukaryota; kingdom Metazoa; phylum Nematoda; class Chromadorea; order Rhabditida; family Heligmosomidae; genus Nippostrongylus; species Nippostrongylus brasiliensis. Next base: position 33,412,456 of record CP130734.1, read on the forward strand.
CGTTCCGCGTAAAAAAAGCGGGTCGCGGAAACGAAACGGAAGGGCCAAAAACGGCCGGAAACCGGAATTTGGAACACGGACACGGAAGTCCCGCACACCCTAAGGTCTCAAGATCTTGATTGTCAAGGATAACATAACGCAAGCCTCCGTGAAACGAAAATGGCAGGGAAGAAGTGGAATTCTAATTGAAGTTCTTTTCTAAGGAACAACTTAGCGCTTGGAACCAGGATAGCGCAAGTTGTTTCCTAAGAATGTCCGTTTCACAAGAGAATAACCAGCCTACGACGTCTGTTGGCAAGAAACTGAACAGGTTTTAAGGAGGAAAGTAAAGGTGAAGGTAAAGATACCGGCGTTGACCAGTCCTTTAGGGCTTGTTCAGACGACGCGCGTCGAAAATGCAAAATCGAAGCTCAATCGATAATTAACGCCCTTGATCGAATTTGCTCTTTTGCATTAGTGGCGCAGTCCGGTTGCGCCTCATATAGGCAAACTTACTGGTCGCTCGGGTTTTTTAGAAGGCTGCTATTCCTTATTAAAGGGAATTTTGACAAAATTCACTTTTTTCGTTCAATTTCTTTCCTATGTGATTATATGCCTAATTTTTTTGCCTATATGAGGCGTAACCGGACTGCGCCACTAACGCAAAGGAGCAAATTCGATCAATGACGTTAATTATTGATTGAGCTTCAATTTTGCATTTTCGACGCGCGTCGTCTGAACAAGTCCCTTAAGCATGCGTCGTCACATTCATATTTCATTCGGAATCGTAAAGTCATGGTAAATGCCTATTTGGGCCACACAATGACTTCCGTAGCCCAGCGGCTGCTTGTACTAAGACAGTGCCTCTATCCTCACGAACGAGTCTGAAACCAATTTACCCGACTTCGGAGGAATGAAAGTCTTAGTTAGCCCGAACCGGGATTGATCGCTCGACCGTGCTGGTGTCAGCAGCACCTCTTACCACAGTACCAGGCGCGCTTGCAGGAGAAGAAGGCAAAAGATGGAGCAAGTCGTGTTCAGCTCAACGGTTGCGAGAATTCAGTGAGTCAGTTCCACAAAGGCGGTTACGGGTTCGTGAATAGAGAGCGGCCGTGCGAGTTGATTTAGAGTGCGCCCCGGGACCTCGTGGCGCACTTCTTTCGCCTGACTCGATTATACTGAGCCGAATGCACCTAAAAATGGAATGAGCTCAGCTTCCCTCCATCGAATTCGCGAGCGTAACCCTAAGAATAGTCGGTTGCAGTTTCAAAGAACAACGATCTTGACATGGTGCAGTTATGTTTTCTTCTGTCCCCCTAACAAGGGAGGTCAGTGAGCTTCATTCAACGATTTGGAACGGGACGTAACGTCTTGTAGGGCTTCGAACGTATATCACAGATATGTAATCTATTTTTGCTGAGTGGCTGTGGTCCAAAAATTGACAAAAACCTCCGCCCATTAAGCGGTTCCGACGGGACGGTTAGAAACGATGCTGGGAGTGATTGCTTTAAACAAAGCTGTGGTACACGGCGCATATTCGGAATGCTGGACATCGCAGATACAAACGGCTGTTGATGAATAAGAAAAGTCAAGAGCTATTTTCTCTGTAAATGAACGGCTATTTTTAGGACTTCAATATGCGTTAAGAAGAGAAAATCTTATGCTATCACATGTCCAAATTTGATACAATTTCATCTACTAGTTACTAAGATATGGAAATTTATATAAAATATTGCCCCAAGATTTCACCATTTTTTGCCGACGAAAAATTCGAGCAAAAGACTCTACGGTTTATTAACTGACTTCTAAAAATAGCTCTTGAATTTGCTGAGTGAATGAAAATAGCTCTTGAATTTGCTTATACATAAATGGCCGCTTGTATGTGCGACTTGAAACTGAAATTCATAGCTAATAAGAACAAGCTAATCATGCTCTATCAGAACATCTTCACTATACAAGCAGAAGCTCAGTGGTTCCTAGATACATTAGTTTAAAAATGCATATGAAAATGAGTTTCAAATTAAAAAATTCTAGAACTTCCAACAAGGGCACACGTTAGTGCATTTTCAATAAACGTTATTGAAGCTGTTAACTGGAATGGAATTCCTTTTGGTTTCAGCGATCTGCACACAAAAATACAAGGTGACAGATCTTTTCGCGAACTACAGTACGGTACTTTTCCAGCGGAGTAAGAATGGATAGGACTCAATTTGAACGAATGACTCTGTACAGAAGTTCGTAATTGCTTCATGATAGATACGGTGAACAAGCAAACTGCTGGAAATCCATTAGCCGAACTTCATATTTCCGGATGACTGATATGATAACGTTTGATAATTTCCGTTGGCACAGAACTCATAACCCAGTTTTGTTTGACATTGCTGCACTTTCTAGGACAATTATCTCCTTTTGTCCTCGTGATAGCTTTATGCTTGATGGACCATTCCCGCAGCAAAACCTGAACCTTTTAAGGATTGCCTCCGGAATTCGTGCAGTTTTTGGTTCTAAAGGATCCCAAAAACTGAAAATTAAGAATCTTGTGTAATGACTTCCCGTCTCGGGATTTTTCGCATTTGAAGACATCAACACCATGAATACTACGCAGAAGAGGACCGGAAGTACATCGGTGAAAAACGCAGAGGTAGAGAAAAAGGAAAGATCAGCTCACTAAGGAATTCTCCGAGGGCACATCAAGATTTGAGTTGTAGCACCATTCCTAGAAGTCGCGTCGCCCTCTCCTACAGAACATCCGTCATCGTATCTCCGGGTTTCAAAATTAAGACCGATTACGGTAAGAAGTTCAGCAAATGTCGATGGTGGCACTGCAGAATTCTACCGTAACCGGCCGAAATTTGAGTGTACGTAAAGTTGATATTTGATTGATTGTTCGATAGTTGATTAAAGTTGATATTTGACACATTTGATAACCATTATTGGAAGCGGAGATCAAATTTGCATGAAAGTGCGGAGGAAAACGCATAGAGAAAAGGGAAGATTTCAAAAAAAGCGATTGGAACGAAGGAAACTGAAGCATTTCCTTGAAAACCTCACTTGTTTGCCACAAGTGTCTTCTAATAGAAATTCAATCATCAAAAACAAAAAAGTAAACAAAGTCGGTGGGACCGTGCGTGAAGCTGAGATTGAAGGAGCAAGAAAAGCAAATAATTGAAGGGAATGTACACGGTACGTACATGTTCAAGCCCATAGAACGTGAGACTAATACTGTTGGCGCAGAGAAACTCTAATAAATTGAGGAAGTAGAAAAAAACCACATTCATATTCACGGCGGAGCTCATTTGGGCCGGAAAGTCTCGTGCAAATGATCGAGGATAATGGGAAAAACTATGCTCAGCTGCAATGAAGCCATAGCAAAGCTTGCGCTGAGTCTCAATCCGAAGCTAAGCAATTGCCAATAGGAAAAAACGTCCAAGAAAGTGAACAATTCAGGTTTGGGTTAACTAAGCCTTCCATCCCTCCAGGGTCGGGTAAATTTGTACCGGTCTTGACTGGGAAGGTAGTGACAATTCGCTGTAGGGTCCGAATACTCTATATGCCTGAACGATTTCGACTAGAAGACGAATACGTGGCGCATTCCCACCGATGCTGGCCACCTGACCAAAACGCTTACCACCACATACCTAAGGCAGCATTCTAGCCAAGAGATGAAAATTCCTGTCAAAAAGTCAAATTTCCGCCGATTCCTTGTTATTAGGTTGGTGCAAATGTTCTCGGACACTTGGGGTACAAAACAGTTCATTTTATAATATCTAAACTATAGCAAGGAGTCATTTGGAGTAGGCACCGTTAATATCAATAGTCTTCTCCTCTCTACAACATTTTTTGACTAGAGCCGAAAATACCAGGGAAACCTAATTCAAATTCAAGAAGTCGCAAATGTCCGAGAACTTTTGCACCAACCTAATATCTACCCTCTTAAAAGCTTAGGGTAGAGGCAAAGGTAAAGTTGGCGGTGTTAATTAATCCCGTGAGGATGCGCCACGCATTCGTCTTCATTTCAGAATAGTGAGACTCGGTGAATACGTATTTGGCCTATGCAACGATTTGTGTGGGCCAGCCGCTATACCAAGCTAGTGCCTCCGTCCTCCCACATGTCTGGAACCAATCTATCCAACCTCGGAGGGATGGAAGGCGGCCCTGGCCGTGATTGATCGCTCGACCGCGCGGGTGTAAGTAACGCCTCTTACCACTGTACCACGCCGGCCACGTCCATTACTCTCTTAAAACACTTGAAAAGAAAAAAAAACTCGGCCAAAAGCAATTTCTGACAGTTCTTATGAGAAAGGAGAGATAAATCCTTTGTGGAAGTTGTAGAATGCTGGAGTGACGCAAACCTTTGTGAATTTCACAAGCACACATTGATGTTTAAAAGTGAAAAAATGTGCGCTGAATTTCTAGCACATTCGGTACGTGCAAATGGGGTTATTGTGAACGGCTTTCTTCAGAGTAGCCGCCTTCTCAACCCTACGCGGCTACAGAACGCGATTATGTCGCCGTTGAATTTCTAAATTAAATTTCAGAATTTTCATTCAAAGCAAAAGCAGTGGGAAATTTCATGCAACAAAGAACACTTCTTTCCTCGATGTTTGTATGTTTTCTTTGCAGAGAAGTGTTCGATTAGAATCAAAATGGAACAATCAGAATCAAAGTTTAGGGATTGAAAGGTCTAGATAGAGTAGAGATAATGTGGAGACGAAACTACTCTGCTATTTGCCGCATTTTGTTTAGCGGTTTATAGACGAGAACTAGTTGAATGACTTATGGCAAAACACTGACATCGGACGGGAATTGAACCCGCGTCTTTCTGTTTCCGGCAGATTGCACTGATGTGGAGATGGATCGTTCGATATTAATCAGCTTCTCTCCCAATGTTAAACAGAAGCACAAGCAGAGACTTGAAAGGGTAAAACCTGGTAAAGGATAGAAGCACCCAAAGAATACTACGATGAGATGGAATAAGATAGATTTTCAGAATTTTTGAGAAGTAAACGATTGTAAAAATGAAACCAAATTAACGAAATGTAAAGATCATGGTGAAGTTTCAAAAGAAAGAACTAAGAGAATTTCAAAATAGCATTCTTTGCATTTTTTACCAAGTCTTTAGCTTCTCATACAACTCTGGCGCCAATTTACCAGACCCCGGAGGGATGGAAGGTTTGGTTTGTCCGCGTTGGAGTTCGATCGCTCGTCCGTGCAGTGTCAGTAGCACCGCTTACCACTGCACTGTCCACGTGTACCTGCGTGGTGCAGTGGTGAGAGGCGCTGCTGGCATCCGTACGGTCAAACGATCCATTCTCGACGAGGTGAACCATGCCTTCCGTGTCTCCAGGGTGGGGTAAGTTGGTTCCAGACTTGCCTGCGGAGATGAGGGCAGGATTTTGTATAGCGGCTGGACCCCGTAAGTCGTTGTCATTTATTTCCTTATTCACTTTCTTCGCAGGACTTAAAACCTCCTAGTGGCCAGTGTAATTTCACTTGAAATATTTTTTACCAGCCATTCAAAGACCTGCAGGCCGCCAAATGAACTAATGAATAGTAGGAAACATTTCAAAACGTTTATAATAACAAATGAAACGAAGAACAAAAAGGATGCATCAAAAGACGTCGAGAAACTGATGGAATACTTTACTGGGAGTACGGCAACGGGCAATCGCGGCGGGACCTTAAAGCTGAGAAACAGACATCGTTGTTCCGCTTATTTAGTGGGATTTTTTAGCTATACAGCAACTGATACCTGCACGGTGGAGCGATCGATCCCGGCTAGGTCTAACCAAGCCCTCCATCCTTTCGGGGTAGGATAAATTGGTACCGGACTTGTCTGGGAAGGTAAAGGCGCCGACTTGGTATAGCTGCTGGCGCCGTCAATTCATTGTATAAACCAAATAAGCACCGACCATGCCTCTATCTACGATTCTTAATGGGGGAGAAGGGATGGAGCGTCCTAGGCCAGATTCATGAACGGAAGAGCGGTCTCCGATACCGCGGCGCAACCAGAACCAGACGGCAGAGTCGATGAGAGATTGCGTTTAGCATAGGAAGTTTAAGATAAGTAGACAAAAGTGGGTGCCGTTCGGGCTATATCTTGGGGTTTATAGGAGGTTTACAAGTGATGAATCTCGGCGCTGGATTCTCTTAGATTCTGTACGGACGACGAATGCTTGGCGCGTCCTTAGGGTACTGATCCGCCCGAGACCTTTACCTTTACCTTTAAGTTCATAAAACTTCATTAGGAACAACTGCAAGGGAGCGGTGATCTATAAATGAGACCTCGATCTCTGTACAAAATGTTCAGTGCTCCTTTTGAGGGCACTTGAACTATGACGAGACGGACACAACGACAAGCCGTTGTAGTGGAAAACGTCGTCAGTCTGCTGAACTGGAAACTATTGTTCTTGCAAGGTGGAAACCTCGAAAGCGAAGAGGGCAGGAGTAAAATTTAAGAAAAAAAAAGCAAAAAATGTGTATACGGTATGACAAAAACGCACAAGTTCGCACGTCGACCAAAATGGAAGCCAATTGGAGGAGATAGTGAACAACGAATATGTACACCTTTGCTACCCACAAGCCCATCTCCAACGCGGTGAGAAGGTGATTTTGTAATCGTAACAAACCAATCATCGACTGATCAGGGGCATCTAGTGAGCCTTTATCAATCAAAAGGTGACCTCATCGCTTCCCTTCAAGATCTACTCTATCCCAATCCGGCCCCATAGACGCCCATTTTTCGGGTGATTCTTAATCCGTAGTTCCCTTTAGTGAAACGGTAAAACGCAGAGTGGTCAGTGTTGACCAAACCCTTGAGCACGCGCCGTGCACTCGCTTTTCATTCAGAATCGTAGAGGCATCGTGGATACGTATCGGGCATATAAAAACAGTGCTTTGATGAGGCCAGCCGCTGTACCAAGGTAGTTTCTGTTGCCTTCTCAGACAAGTCTGGTACTATTATACCGGACCCCGGAGGGATGGAAGGCTTGGTTAGTCGCGGGGGGGCGGGGAATGAGGGCTCGACCGTGCGGGTGTCAGCAATGGATAACTGATAAAGAGCAGAAAACCAGGGCCCAAATTCATCAGTGGTAAATCCCCGATGAACCCCAAGATATTTTATTTTTTATTTGAAATGCACCGAAGTGCGCACAATTCCAAAAACAAAAAGAAAATACCAAACAGACCAAACGAAAACACAATAACAATAACATCAGAGGTGCTGTGATCATACAGCCAAGAAGGAGTGACATTGAGAGCCAATCATATGAAATATCAAATACCCCGAATGGTGCGCAAACCGTGATTCGTGAACGCACGTTGGGTTTCATCGGGGTTTATCGCGAGTCTATCACATCTTGCGATGAGGCAGGGTTTGGGAGACCTCGCGGTATCGAACGACTTTATCGCGGACGGTGGTTCGGAGACTCTCCGTTCGTGAATCTGGGTCCTGGTGATCTCGGCAGTTTTGAGCTCTTTTGTACTTTTACCCAAGCGGCAATCTAACGCCATGTATGGGTGTGGTAGACCCTTTGTGGAAAAAACTGCTGAGCTAGTTTATAAATGTGATGCTAAAGGTAAGGCGGTCGCTGTTGACTAATTCCATTAGGACGCGCCACGCACTCGTCCTGCATCCAAAATTGACCTGCATCGTGAAAACGTATTCGGCCGACAAAATACAGTACCGGACGTGTCTTTTGATCAAAAGCCGAAAAAGCCGGCAAAAACCGCTCCAAAGTGGCTTTTTTGAATAAATTTCTTATAATTCAACTATTTGTGAAATTAAGCCTAGATTTGAGCAGCTGGAGCCCCATCGTTTGGTGTACAAATTACCCACGCCTGAGAGTTTTTACAAAATATCGATTTTTCGCGTGTCCTCGTATCCATCGATTGCCTTGCCGTTCACGGAGGCCCCAACAGAAGACCCCATCAACGACGAGGCCAACGGGAGGTCCCGCGTGGTAGCCTCTTCGAGTCACCCCGTGGGGACTTCCACTCCTGGCTCGGTGCAATGAGCGCCGCATATTTATATGCGCCGAGGAGAGGGCGGAGCTTAGTCGGTGGTGAGTCACCAAGCGAGAGACCGAAGCGGCAACGGGATCCGAAAATCGAGGGGCCAAAAAAATCGACTGAAAGCAAGATTCACGAATTTGGAAAAAGTGTATATGGATGGATAGAGCTCGAGCTGCTGAACTCAAATCTAGGCCTAATTTCACAAACAATTATAAGAAAGAGTTGATTGACTTATATATTTGGAGATGCTAGGTTATTCGCAAAACACTGACATCGGACGGGAATTGAACCCGCGTCTTTCTGTTTCCGGCAGACCTCGGTAGCACAGTGGTTAGTGCAGTCTGCCGGAAACAGAAAGACGCGGGTTCAATTCCCGTCCGATGTCAGTGTTTTGCGAATAACCTAGCATCTCCAAATATCTAAGTCAATCAACTCATTCTCGTCTACAAACCGCTAACCAAAAATCGGCAAATAGCAGAATAGTTTCGTATAATTGTAAGAAAGTTATTCGAAAATGCCGCTTTGGAGCGGTTTTTGCCGCTTTTTCGGCTTCTGATCAAAAGACACGTCCGGTACCGTAACTTACGGATGCCAGTCGCTATGCTTAATCATTGTCTTTGCCTTTCCAGACCCATCTGGTAGCAACCTACCCAACCCCGGAGCGATGGAAGGCTTTTTGTTGAAATGACATCGTGTTCACCTTCTGAGGGTAGTCTGGTACCTTATTACCTAACCCTGGAGGGATGGAAGGCTCAATTAGTCTGGACAAGGATCGATCGCTTGACCGTGTGTGTGTGCCAGTAGCGCCTCCTACCAGTTCGCCATGTGTGCCCAGATGAGAGCAGACATAGAAAAGAGTAGCGTAGATCTTCGAAAATACGACTGGCAGTGCTGGCCGATGTAGTAATGAGCCATTCTCCTATAAACTAGATTTGATGCGAGTCGTAGATAAACGAGACCGAGCTTTCCTTCGAGACGTTTGCTCTTCGATTCATTCCCGGCGGGTTCATTCGTGTTCATTAATGTGGACAAAAGGCCACTTAGAGGAGTTCAATAGGCGATTACTTGAAAAAAGGACATTTGGTGCGGAACGGCAACACTCGACATCCGACACGGAACAATTAACAGAGACGTGTATTATGTTTGTTCTGTGAGGGAACAACACGACGCAGGAATTAATCTCTCTCCCATACCACACCCCGCAACCCGAAACAATGGCACAGAGAAATAACAGAGTCGTCGATGGCAGTCGAATGCCCACAGCAACCAGGGAGGAGATGAAGAACGAGAAATTGCTTAGAAAAAGAGCGATATTTCTGCATTCTCGGCTTCTTTTTGTGGTTTCAAGCGCATTGCCAAATATTGATCGCTGAAAAATTAGCGTTTTTTTCGCATCACTGTTTCTGACTATTTAATCGCCGTCTTGATTGTATCAAACGTGTGTCTCAAACCCACGTAAAGAATAGAATAAAACAACCCATATATTGAATAAATAAATGAACAATAATAAATAATAAATAACAATAACTCTAATAATAAATAATAATCACATAGTAAATAGTAATAATCACATAGTGAATAAATAAATAAACAATAATAATAAATAGTTAATAATAATAACTCTAATAGCTCAAATAATAAATAAACAACCCACATAATAAATAAATAAATAAATAAAAAATAAATAGTTGCAAGGATTACTCACATTCGAAATGTCACCATTGGGCGCGCGAGAAACACTGGTAAGAGGCGCTACTGACACCAACCCGGTCGCTAGATAGATCCCCCGCCCGAGCTCACCGGGGTCGGGCAAATTGGTACCAGACTTGTCTGGGAAGGTAAAGACACTGAGTAGTACAGCGGCTGTCCCCACAAGTCATTGTGTAGTCCGAAACGCATTCACCATACCCCTGCGATTTTGAAGATAAAAGAAGTACATGGCGGGTCCTACCGGAAACTGATGAACTCAATCCTTTACCTTTACCTTAACTGAATACCATTACGATTGCACTCTGGTCAGTTGAAGTTTATGGCGTTTCCATCGGTGTAGGGTTAAAGAAACACCACTTTCTTTGGAAAATTTTCACCTTGCAGCCGCATTAACCCACGATTTCTTTTTATAAAATTCGCAAGAGGCCTTATTTGTGATAACTTATTCCTTTAACGGAGGTGAACTGGAATGAACACAAACCCATGTAATAAAGTAAAAAAAGAAACAAAATAAACAAAGAAATGGTTACAAGGATTATTTACCTTAAAAGTATCATTATGAGGCGCGCGAGATACAGTGGTAAGAGGCGCTACTGAAACCAGCGCGGTCGAGCGATCGATTCCGGCTCGGGCTAGCCAAGCCTTCCATCTCTCCGGGATCGGGCAAATTGGTACCATAGTTCTCTAGGAAAGGTAGAGACACTGGCTTGGCATAGTGGCTGCCCCACGCAAGTAATTGAATAATCCAGATGCGCGTTCATAATGACTCTACCATTTTGAAGGGAAGAAGAATGCATGGCGAGTTCTTATGAGGACTGATGAACGTCGATCCTTTACCACTGCCCTCAATACCATTACGATTGCACATTGGTCAATTGAAACTAACCTGTCCTTTCAGTTCCTTTCCATCGGCATAGGGTGAAAGAAACACCACTGTTTTTTTTTGAAAAATTTTCACCTTACAGCGGCATTAGCCCACGATTCTTTTCATTTGTGGTAATTTAGTCCTTCAACGGAGGTGAACTGGGATCGACTCACTATTAAATTTCTCAATTAAAAATTGAGGTAGAATTGAAGAGTGTCATTTTATCTGTGCTTTCACAATATAAATTCAAAAAAATAACTCCAAATTCACAATGTCACAATAGTTTCGAATGTCATCAACTATGTAAAATCCAATGTTTTTATGCCTATTACAACCGAAATTGTGACTCATTACCTTACTCTACACTTCCATAGTGGACATATCCGATCAGGTATCGGCTAGCGAAAAGGATTTCTTCCTTAAAATGCAAGGAAAATAGCGACGTTGAAAAAAAGAGAAACGAAAAAGAGATAGGAAAACCAATTGCAATCGATTACTGAAAATTAATCTTTTCAAAAAGAAAATACTACTTCCTTTTGAAAACGACTAGAACGAGGCAGATCACAGCGTGTAAATGTCATTGAAAATTGGTGCAATAACGAACAAATTGTGTGTTCAGGAAGCGAGGAGAAATGCAGAATCTGTATGATTTTTCGTTATCTTATGAGCATATTTGTGTACGGTGACGGAGAACGGGCAAATGGGCATGACTTCTGTATTTTTGAAAGCTTTAACTTCATTAGTCAAAAATTAAGTTCTTCTTCAGATTGCATTAGAAAAGCGTGGCGCAGAAAAACGGAGGAAACAGAGGAAAATCATCCCTTTGCCGATTTTTTTGAACAAATATAAAAACCCTCAGACAGCTCCCCTTTCTAGAGTTACATATTTCCCAGCCTAACCCAGGGAAGCCAAAAGGGTTCTGATGCGCCTCTAGATGAAAGCAAAGACACAGAGTACAAGATAAGGAGATCATCTCGGAGATACAAGCATTATTAGGATGGCTGGTGAGGCTCAGATGGTGCCAACCCGTCCGCTGCTGACGCTCCACCTCTCAAGAATTTCTGCAATTTGCAGAATTTCGAAAAATGCGCCGAGCAGAGCGGAGTGACGAATTTTGCCGCCCCAGGGAAGCGATGTCCTTGGTGCGTTTTTGAACTGAAGGACCAATTTCGTTAACGTTTTCATCAGAATTCTGAAACTGGCAGGGTGGCCAAATGGTAGGAGGAACGCTCTCGCAGGCAAGGTCGAGAGACCGAACCCCGATGTGGGCAAAGAAACACTATAACCTCGGGGTATTTGTTTTGAAGCGATTCTCGATACCAGATCTGTCAGTGAAGACTCAAACATTGAACACCAGGTGATTTCCGATAGTCATTTCTCCGGGGAACGACCGATGTATCCACAGTCCCGAATGGATGTTGGATTCGTGGCGCGCTCTAGGAAAAGACAGGGACGAGGATAGAAGGGAGAAAAGTATACAAAATGATGTCCAGTGTTAGTATTTGGTCTGCCGAAATGAACGCAGAAGGTTTTTGAAGACTTTGTTTATATCGAAATGCTAGGACGAAGGATACACCTGAAAAGATTGAAAGGCAGAAAAAATAAAAACAGCAGTAATTTAAATGGGGTGGCTAGAAGAAACGAAAATTTGAATATTATCAATCCGTTGCCCTATCAATTTATCCTAGCCTCTATTGATTCTCTAGAGGAGAGCCTTTTTTAAACAGTTCATCGAAGATCAAATGAGACATTCTAAGGTATCATGAAGGGGTGAGGGCAAAGAGGTAAGCGTTGATCAGTTCCCTGAGGACGCGCCACGCCCTCGTTTTCTACTCAGGATTGAGTAGGCATGGTGAATGCCTATATCGCCTATACAATGATTTGCGGGGCGAGTTGGTATCCCAAGCCAGTGTTTGTAAATTCACAAAACAGTCTGGTACCGGTTAACCCAACCTCCTTGGAAAGCCCGCTTATCTCCGTATGATGATCGATCGCTCGACGTTGCGGGTGTTTGTAGCGCCACTGATCCGCCACGTCCCTTCAAATGAAATTAAAGTATATTTAGAGATGCTAGGTTATTCGCAAAACACTGACATCGGACGGGAATTGAACCCGCGTCTTTCTGATTCCGGCAGACTGTACTAAATACTATGCAGAAAGAAAGAAATCGTTAATTAAATCGAATTAAATGGAGATAGTATGAAATACTGAAGAACTTAGCTTCATTATAGCTGAATCGAGGAACTAGGTTCTCATCGGAGCCCAGCTCAGGACTATTGTTGAGAAGTGATGACTAGGCCGCTGATGTGGCGTTGTCTGTCTCAGCTGACCCTATTCAAGCTCAGTCACATGTGAAATGATGTGCAAGTACATCACAATGATGACTCTTGGAATGCGGATTAGCATCGGATTAGGGGATATGGCACCATGGTCCGCTGGCAAGTCAACAGTTCGAAAAGGAGAGGGCACGAAAAATCGTAAGCTTTTTCCGCTGTAAAGTGATTATTTTCCAGAAGAAATGAGGTGCTTCTTTTACCGAATACCAGGTAGGCTGAAGAAAACAAAGCGGGATCGCATTTTTATTTATTTATTTATTCTTACGCCTTTACACAGACGTGCTGAAAACGGTTAGTGGTACAAAGAGCAGGAAAAACTCGATCGAAGGAAAAAATAAAATGAAACTAAAACAAAACAAATCTCAGCAAGTTAGACACTCAAGCAGAGGGAAATGGACATTCCTGATGTTCAAAGCAAATTTCATCGTTTTTCTTTCTTTTCGGAGTGAGTAACAATTGGGTACGACTGCGTGGAAGAAAAATGTTAAGGGTCGGTGTAGGTCGTGGAAACAAAAGCAAGCTATGTATAGTACTGATTTATCCAAGCTAGCCAGAAATTTAGAAGGCAAATAATCTTCTAATCGAATCAACTTGCAATAAAAGGTAGGCAAAAGCTTCCAACGTTCAAAAGCTTAAAAAATCATGAGAAGAATAGTTGGTAGTTGTACCTCGTCCACATCTTAGCAGATACAGAATTTGAAAATTAACCTTTTGCTAGACGCTAGAAACCTCAGACGTTTTATATCCTAAGGCGATAATACCAGCTCACTGAGGATTCCACGCCACGCGCGGTGAAAAGGTAATGCGCGCCAACTCGACCGCAGGGTGGAGAGATCGATCCTCGCCCAGGCTAACCAAGCCTTCTATCGAGTCGTGTGAATTGATACAAAACTCGTTCGGGATGGTGACAATACTGACTTGACAGCAACTACCCCAGTGAAATACGCATTCACCGTGCCTCTACGATTCTGAGGGGAACGCAAGTACATGGCGCGTCCTTAGAGGACTGGTCACCTACCTCATCGGACCATGTCAATTTACGTCGTTCAGAAGATCGGAATTTTACTTAAAAGGGGTCAAGATTCGAAAAGGAACTACAGGGTGGCGAATAAATACGTGCGCCGCGGAAAGTGTATAAATGCGTGCGCCGCGGAAAGTGTTATAACTTTCTTTTTTTCCAACAAATGTTAAAACAAATATGAATATATATAAGAGTAGGACATAGCATTCTATGATTAAGGGAGATCCTCGTAGTAGCTGCGGTTAGCTTTGATGTCGGCTTCAATTTCTTTATTCATCAAGTGGGTGGTGCGCCGCAAGTGGCTGACGCCTATATTGCTTCATATTGCGGAAAGTGCTCGTCGAAATGTTACGAATTTCTTGTTGTAGATTCCTAATACATTCTCTCAAAACATATTCGATGGTGAGTTGATACGGATTTAGGATCGAGCTATTCGAAGGCCGTAAATCCATCGTCGAAGAAGAGCTGATTTCGGTCACAGGAAGCGCACTTTTATTTAGGGGGCCATGAAGCAAAGCGCAACTCCACCAAAGAGACTATTTGGCATGCTTTTGATTCATGAGCACTGTAGCTTCTGTTCGAAAATAATGCTGATAGAGCTCAACATGATTTATCATCATTTTTATCGTTAATATCAGAAAAGTCCTGCCCAGACCACCGATACTGTTCTAAAACATAAAGGATTCAGGAAGCACACTATCTGCGTTAGTTCTCTTGTTGTAATTGCACGAGCGGATTGTGCAAATAAGATGGTAGTGATTTTGAAAGTTTTCAAGCAACTCAACGGTAAAAATTTTTTACCTAAGGCCAAAGGGTGCCTTTGCTGCGGCGCACCCTGACGAAATGCCGCAATTTTTTGCATTTTTTATTCCGATTTTTCTCCACTTGATCGGTGAGGACTTCTGTCTTCCACATATGATAACTACAACGCCTAGGCTCTTCTTCTACTATCAATCGAACCGATTTGCAAAAAAGGTGGAGCTGCTTAATCATCTTATTAAAGCTCACACCATCATTTTCGGCCGTCCTCTTTTTAATGATTCCATGCTCCACTGGTGTGCTCACCGTCCGCTTCTGTTACCTACATGGATTGGATAGAGTACGTCCTCCCTACATTCACAGCTTGTCAGTCTTTTACGCGTTTCTTTGATGAAGTCCGAGCTGCGAAAGAATCAGCGAGCCCACCATGCCGCTCTGAGATTCTTGGGCAATCGCGTTACAACTCGAATATTTCCTTGCTATAGTTTAAAAAACAAATTTCTTTCATACACAACGAATAAGAAGTGTCACATAAATATCTAGAGTGGAAAAAGTACATTCGAAGGTTTCACACCATTGCAAAAATTGAATTTAATTTCACGCGCACGTATTTATTCGCCACCCTGTATGTAAAATCAGTAAGGAACACAAAAAAAACGAACAAGAAAGCTAGCCTTTGTTACATTTCGAAAAAAATCATTAGTTAAAATTTCAATTGAGTGCTACGCGATAAATAAACTGTAGAAAGAATAGACCATGTTACAGCTGTCGATCCGCCAATGTAATATATAGGGTGGTAAGAAAGTCTTGAGCCACTTTGCTTAAAAGTTTCAGAACTTCCGACTTCTGAATTTTATCCATAACTTAACATGTGTTAGTTGTTAGCCATCTATGAAGCAGTGTTACGATGGGTATGAATTGCGAAACCCTCTTCTTTAACTTCAGAAACGATGACATTTCCACAAGAGCATATTTGGGCCCTCATTTTTAATGGACGGTGGCACCGCACTGGAACGATGGAAACCATTCGCAACATCAGCGCTGTATCCGTAGAAGACACCAAAGCCTCCAACATCGTAGAGCTGTGGTTATCTCACTTCACAGCTCGAGACTCTGGCTTCGAAGACAAGCCTTGGTTGGGTCGGGCTCCTGTGGTAGAATATTCTGCCTTTCTCGAAACTGTCGCGGCGGATCCAGAAAAAAGCACTCGTACTCTTTCGAGGAGACTATAGCATATTCATACTACAGTTATCAGTTGGATCAATTCCTTGGTTACAGAGAAACGCTGAGTGGACTGAGCTCGGACGACCCGGCCGACAGCGTTCGGTGCACAATCGCAATGAAGCAACACGACTCTATGCCGATATAGAAATTAGTAAAATTTAAAGAAAAGCGGTTGACGCAGGATTTTGCGATAATCTTATTGCACTTACACTGTCCCCTCAACCTGTCAATTATCTTCCTTCCATGTTGCATTTTAGCTGAGAAAAGAGTCACCAATCTCGTTGATGTCATACGGGCAGTTAGCGACTTCTTTGGCCTCCATCCTGCTCAGTTCTGTAAGTAGAAGCTGGATGCCCTGCCTATCAGGGACACTACGATTCTGTCTAACAAAGGTGATCAAATCGTGGAGTGAAATGCATTGTGCACTGAATAAGGAAACAAAGAAAAAGTACGCGTCAAACGGCTCAAGACTTTCTTACCACCCTATACATACCACTTTTGTTGATGAATTCCGCAAACCGCGAAGTTCAGGTAACTCTGCCCTTTTATAAATGGTCTGGTGGTAACAATAACTGCGAAATGTTAAGAAAAATGTCTTCTTTCAAAATGTCTATTTTTGAATTCGACGGGTCCGAAAAAAGGTGGTGAGCGCTCCAGCGCTCGAACATCTTGAAAGGAGAAGCGAAGCGAAGCTAAAAGGCCAGCGAACAAGAGCCCTTTCACATTCGACAGCACACGGACTCTCTGGACGACGTCATTTTTCAAAAAGAAGCTTTTCTCTGAAACTCGTACGGATGTGGTGTCTTAATTATGGCTCCTGAGTGAGTTGGCAAACGAATTTTCTTTGGAAAAGAGCAGTTTCTGCAAAAGAGGATATCAGCTTCTTGATGAATTCTTCGTGCTTCACCACAAATAATTTAACTTCAAAGTCAACAGATACTCTCATTAAAGCAATAATGTGAAACAATAATGTAAGCACTTTTGTTGAACAACTCGAACAATCCTATTCATTTCTCTTTTTTTGATCACTTGGGTATACGTATACCACTGGTTTTTGGTGTCTTGGGGTATACTAGCCTACTATAGTAATAAGTCCTACTATAATAAGCGAGATCGCGATGTTTGTAATGAGTGGCTCATATGGGTCCCACCGCGATTGCCCGTTACCGTACTCACAGGGACGCATTTCATCAGTTCAGCTCGCCGTCTTTTGCTATTTGTTCATCGTTTCATTTTGAAACTTTTTTCTTTTATTTCAAATCTTTATTGGTCTTTAGTGGTTAGTTTTTGTTTTTATTTATTATGTATTTAGCAGCCGTTTGTCGGCTGAATGGCTGGTACATGTATAATATACTGCTGGTAACGCAACCTCTGTATAATATATACACCTTTCCCTACTGGTTGCCCTCGAGACGTGAACCTCCTTTAATTTACTTGTACGTAGTTCAAGAAACGGAGCGCCCTTTCTCTCCTCATTTCTCTTACAAAACATAATCTCCGCTGTCCCCCTACATACCCCCTTATTTATGCTCAAATTCACATTGCCAAGTTCTCCTTTGGTTTTGCATACTATTACATTTTATATTGATATTTATTATTTTATTTGAACTAAAATCTTCTCGCGAATTGGGCTCGACATTGGTTTAAAATCGAAAAAATGCACGAATTTCTATGAATCAACAGATAAACATGATCGACTTCAGTTGGAATTTGAGAACTGGAATGCGACGCGGAGATGAGAAAGGGCAGGACCGATAGAGAAAGCATAAATCCACCCCTTTTCTGATCCCTAAATCTTAACGTGGCATTAGTTTATTGAAAAATTACCAGCGGCTGTAAGGAGGAAATCCCGCTTGCAATCAAAGTGAACAGGTAGTTCTCGTCTATATTCAGCTTCCTGCAAACGTATGGCGGAAAAGTACGCCCGACTTGGAACCGGGGAAATTTATTTATTCACTTATTTGTCATGCACCGAAAGATACGGCTCAGTAAAATGTCGTGCAGAAAGTGTAGACTCCGAAATACTCAAAAACCTCAAGGAAATAGAAAACGTAGAATAATGACCAACATGGGACGTTTTGAGATGCGCCACGCTCTCGACTTTGCTTGTATTTCACAGGTTTTAATGAGTTGCAGGGATGAAAATGAGAAGAAAAATTGAGAAAATTTTCTAGTAAAAAGACAGAGAGTTTCATGTTTGCACCCAAGAAATTTTTTTTGGCAAATGGTGAGTCGTTGGGCTTTTTAATGGGCGGAAAGCGGCGCGAGATTTGCTCTGTCACGCCTGAATGAGCGTGCACTTCAGCTGGGCTCGGGTGCCCACGGGGGCCACAGGAAACGTGACACAAGTCGCCTCGTTGCACTTCCGCCCCGTGATATTTTCTTTAACCGACTAATCTAGACGATGGAAAGGCCGCTGGGATTCGGGCCGCAGCAGTCAGAGATCATTTGCCGCTTGAGTGCAGTTGTATAAAGGGGCGGGTTCGAAGCTCGCCAGTTTTCAATGTGAAGTCTCTCCTTTGTACTACCAGCACTCCAGAAGCCTATCGGCTGACTCAAATGAAATGGGAATTCTGGAAATTTCGGCATTATTCAACTTAATCAGTCACAATTTTCAAGGCAGATTGAAAAGAAATGAAACAATTCTATCAGCTCCCTTGTCGCTTGGATGCGTTTGGTGTACGGTAACAGACTGTCGCGCGCGGCGGGAGCCATATGAGCCACCCATGACGAACATCGCTTGGGTTTCACTTATTAAAACGCAGGATACTGCAGCAGTAACGTAGTGTAAGAGCAGGACCATGACTGGCCGGAAGGATACGGTACTCGGCGTTACGGTACACGTCAGTAGGTCACATTGTTCCCTTTTTCACGTACACTGCGAACGAGCAGCTACTCAGAGTGGTTGAATGGAGCGGGCGAAACACTGAGGTCCGTATAAACCCCGACACGCATTTACTCAAAATTCCGAGGGATGTGGTACAGTGGCAAGAGGCGCTACTGACAGTCGCAGGGTGCAGTGATTGGTCCCCGCCTTGGCTAACCAAGCATCCCATCGCTGTGGAGCCGATTAAATTGGTACCAGATTTTACTTTTTCTACTTCATTGAGACGTGGACCGTAAAAACAAACACATTAGGCGATTGAAAATGAGTTAGAGAGGTAAGTATAGCAAAATGTTAATAAAAGAAAAAGAACAAAAAAAGCAGACGCAGCAAATTCAGCAATAGGATGAAAGGATGATGAACAGTGGGAGCTAGAAGTTCGGTGTAAGGGACTGTTACAGTCGGTGGTTGAGAAAATTTCCAAAATTGTAAAAAAAAGCCAGATTTGTCTAGTAAGGTGAAAACACCGAAATCGTGTCGCAGATGGCCCTCACAGGTCATGGTATAGGACAAGTACTCACCAATCCTCCATGATTCTGAAAAGAAGAAGAATGCGTGGCGCATTTTTTGAGGATCGATCAACGTCCATCCCTTTACCCTAACTCGCCAAATAGTATACATTTAATGATGATCATCTCGCAGCAACGCTTGGGATGTAGTATTTTCCAACGAAAAAATGCAACAATCAATAAGAAAGTCATCAAATAAACATGTAAAAAGGTTTGTAGTTTTTTCCATGTTTTACAAGCAAGATGTTCTCCTGCGGACTTTTTGAAGTTTGGCATAGGTGTCTGTCTGTGTCTGTGAAATTCATCGACAGATCAACTTCAAGAACTAGAAAATTTCTCGGTTTATTTTTGGACCGTAATTTTTTGAGGGATGCTGGCTAATAACAAACAAAATGGCTTAGCGGAAGCTTTCTAGCGAAGTAATTACATGCGATGGCGGCTGACAAAAGTCCATGTTATTCGATTTTAGGGCCTATACATCCCTTTGCAGCAGCTTCTTAAATCTACGCTTTCAAGTAGTGTGAGGAGGAAGTGCTATAACGCCCTCCCTGGCACCATCTTCTCCACCCGTAGTGCTCGAGAACTTCTCGAAAAACATCGTCAAGATTCGGGAACGCTAAAAAATTCACGAGCGAAGGTTTCGCTGACGTGCTTGCAAGGAATACAGAAGTGTAGCAGTCTAATATTCGTGAGACATGCGAATGAGGGTGTGATGGTATGATTGCTTCTAGAACTTTTGAGAGGCAAGAACCTCAATGTTGCCAATTTCTATCTGCAGCAGAACGTTCTATGCTCAGAAGTCAAACGCATTCGGAGAACGATGGAAAAAAGGTTCTGGTAATAAGAGCTGTGGGAATAAAAGAGAGTACTAGAAATATTCAGTGGACGGGCTTCAATTCCCGCGTGAGGCACGGTCTTTGTAAGGGACCTGCCGGAATATCAGCACATCTTCTAGACATGCAACAACACTCAATACAGTCGCTGTCAAAAAGATAGGTTATTTTTCATTTTTATGCACAAATAGCTTAAATCGAAAAGAATCCGATACAAATCGATAGTTTTTACGACTTTATTCGAAAATATGTCGAAACATACCTGTGTTGCGAATTCTGTTTTTTTTATATTTTATAGTGATTTTCATATGCTACATGTACTTTAAATGAAAATATCTCGAATATCGCGGAGCGTACGCAATCCCATAATCAAAAAGAATTTTCTCACAAAGTTGGAGACCCACCTCGAAACAAAATTAAGTTCATCGAAGAGAAAATCATTTCCCACAACATAGTAGGATTTGGTGTAATTTCGTTCAAAATTTGAGAAGATATAGAATTTTCGTTGAAACATGGTCCTGAAATTCCACCAGTTTTTGACCAAGAAAATGTTTGCTCAAGAGAAATCTATAATTTAGCGGCGATCTCAATCAAATGCTTGTAACATATTATAATAACTAGACCATGCTCTATCAGAATATCATCTCGGATTGACCGTACGCTCAGCGATTTTGAGAGATTTTCGATCAAAATATCATACGAAAATCACTATGAAATGTTTTTAAGAAACACCGAATTCGCAACATCGGTAAAAAAGTAGGATTGCGCTACAAGATTTTCTTATCCTTCGCTAAAAATGTTATATGAGGCGATGATTTTTCTCAATGATTTAATAATAACAAGAATATTGGACACCGCATAAATGGAACTGTAGTCACTCTGTAGAATCTTTATTGAATGGCTTGACTAATATTTCTAGTGACCTAGAGAGAGCGCCTTAATACAACAGCGTGAGCCGTATTTGAAAAAGTCCTGCGAATGCGCCACGAGTTCAGTTTTGCGTAAAAATTGCCGAGCTAGTGAAGTTTGAAAAATTGCCGAGCCAGTGAAGCAGAGCCAGAAAGGGCACACGTATTCTTGGAGGAAAGTCACTCCTGTCCTTTGAATTGGTCTACCAAAACATACAAGATGTTGTTCAAATGTTCAAACCGTAGTCATTTTTTCCTTTCCTGGACTTTGAAAACAGGGGCAGTACTTTGAAACGGCTCAACTGTGAGTGGTGCTGTGGTAAGAGAGAGACGTGTATGGTACAGTGGTAAAAGACGCTACTGACACCCGCACGGCCGAGCGATCGATCCCAGCACTGGTTAACTAGGCCTTCCATTCCTTCGGGGTCGGGTAAATTGGTACCAGACTTACGTAGGAAGGTGAAGACACCGACTTGGTATAGAGGCCGGCTCCCGCATGTCACTGTTGAAGCCAAATACGCATCTACCATGCCTCCACCTCCACCTTCACCTTCTACAGTGGTATGCACACACAAGTAATTCCGTAAGCAAAGCACTTATTCACCATGCCTATACTATTTGAATGGAAGAAGAGAGCACGGCGCGTACTTAGGACTCGTTTAGACGCCGCGCGGCGAAAATGCAAAATTGAAACGAAATCAATAATTGACGTCACTGATCGAATTGGCTCCTTTGCATTAGTGGTACAGTCCGGTGGCGCCTCATATCGGCAAACTTAATGGTCGTTCGGGTTTTTTAGAAGGCTACTATTCCTCATCAAAGGACATTTTGACGAAATTCACTTTTTCCGTTCAATTTCTTCCTTATGTGATTATATGCCTATTTTTGTGCTTAGACCTGGCGCCACCGGACTGCGCCACTAACGCAAAGCAGCAAATTCGATCAATGACGTCCATTATTGATTGCGCTTCGATTTTGCATTTTCGCTGCGAAATTTTACAATCCCACTGTTCTTTAGCTGGCAATCCAGAGAGAAGCAGCGATTCTCACGTAGACGTGCGATCGGATAAAAAACTTATGAATTGCCAACGACGTTTTTGTAAGTCGGTGAAGAGGAGACTTCTTTCGTGATGGAAGTGATGGCATGGAATCTCAAGTATCTCCACTTGCCTGCAAGCGCTGCAAGATATTTGCAGCGGTGAAGTCCATTCCACAGAGCAGCGTAGGAGAGCGACGTCGTTTATCCACAGCACTTTTCACCCTACAAGTATTAATCGATCCTGGATGAAGGACGAGTGCACGGCGCATTCCGCGATTGATCAACACCGTACACTCTGCTTTGTTGGAACTGTAACGCGAACAGCGGCGGATTATTGTGTCAGATTGACCCGTTTCTGCACTTTCGTCATAATTCTCGTCGTATTAAAAATGAATAAAAACTTCAATCGAAAAGAATATGATGTATCCAATGTTTTGTATCCAATGGTTCACAAAGTATCCAGGCATCTCATAAATCTCTGGCTATTTTCGATTTACTTTACTTTACTTTAGGCTTTTTGCTATTTTTCACTTTTTTTCAGTTTTTTGAAGTAAAGTAAAGTAAGTTCAAGTTATTTTTGATATTTTTACAACGACAAAGAAACAAGGTCATCCTCGTTAGCCGCCTAATTACTGGCTAATGATTGCCTGAGGCTACGCTGTCAGCTAAAAATATAATACAATCGAAATCAAAATGTTTCATTTCCTGCAACAATTTGAGCTGGGATAATGGATTGAAAGAAGTAGTCAGTGAGGAAATAATCTCGTTAAATTACCCTGATTAATAATTTCATAATTAGTTCAGTTAATAATAATAATAATAATAATAATAATAATAATAATAATAATAATAATAATAATAATAATAATAATAGTTAATAAGTAGTTAAAATAAGCATATTGGTAGACATTAATAATATCGGAACCTCTTATCTCTTATCAAACCTCTTATCGAAACCTCTTATTAATATGGAACATTTTCCGCTGAGAAAAATTGCTTACAATAGTTTTTCGGGCACGTGCGGTACAGTTGTAAGAAGTGCTACTGACACCCGCACGGTCAAACGATCAATCCTCGCCTGGGCTAATTAAGCCCTCTATCTATCCGGGGTCGGGTAGGTTGGTACCAAACCAAACGAAGGTCAAGTCACTAACTTGCTGTAGCGCCTGGCTACCGAAGTCATTGTACAGGCCAAATACGTTTTCACTCCGTCTCTACAATTCCGAGTGGATGACGGGAGCGTGGCGCGGACTTGAAGAAGTGATCAATGCCGATCAGTTTATGTTTACTCCTTTATACCAATCTTTCAGACTCAATCCTAGCTTACAGATGGGTGACGGCGATAAACTACCTATCTGTCTGTATAAGTTATTTGGAACCAAACATGTTGTTTTTTAATTTTTTTTCTACTTTTATGTTTAGTTTTTTCGTTATATCTACCAAGGAAACTTATAAGCAAATAGCTGAGTGGAAGGCTCACAAAGAAAACGAGAAACCCATAGCGATGACATAAATTCTTTGAGCCGATTGGTTTTGTAACGCAGGCCGACAGCTGGCCAGAACAAAAAAGTCAACATCAATCCAAAATGCTCCTTCGTGGCTTACCGTAGCGGCCGATGAAAGACACCATCATTCCTGCTGAAATGTGGCTCATTAGATCAAAAAAGTTGATGTCGACTGGCGACATGGATTCGGCGCCAATCGTCATTGCCTCGCATTCCGTTGTACAAAGTCGTAAAACTATTCGATCGTTTAAAAAAACGATAATATAAAAGTCTTCGTCGTTAAGTATGTCATATAGCCGTCTCATGAGGGTTAAGCCATGCACCTGATTTTTGTTTGGATTCCGACGAATCGTATACCCTCGAGGAAGAAATAAAGAGAAGGGTAACGGGTTAATCAGTTACCTCGCACGCACTCGCTCTCCATTCAAATCGTGGAGGAATGGTGAATGCGTATTCGGCCTATACAATCCCCTAAACCGCTATAAACAATTAGTGTCTTTACCTTCCTAGACAAGTACGGTAGCAATTTAGCCGACCCCAGAGGGATGAAAGGCTTGGTTAGCCCGAGCCGGGATCGATCGTTCGACCGCACGGGTGACAGTAGCGCGTCTTATCACTGCACCACGCGCGTCCTCATTATAAAGAAATAAAGGCTGGAGAAGGTAAGAAAGGCAAGCGAGCGCCAAATCGATCGTTCCACCGTGCGGATGACTGTAGCGCCTCTTACCACTGCACCACGCGATCCGTAAGAAGAAGATGCCGATGCGGATTTTTTGCGTTAAAGAGAATTACCGAGGATCTTGCAGAAGCATTTTTGATTTTTTCCGTTTTTTCTAGCTCTGAAAAAGGTGAAAACCCCAAAGCACTCTGTTCCTTTCCCGCATCTAACACTTATAAATCAAAAGAAACATCCAAAAATCAGAGAAACTGACGTTCAAGCACCAGGATGACAATAAAACATATAGCGTGAGAAGAGCGACAAACCAATCACAAATTCCGTGGGAGAGGAGTTCAAAAAAGTTCAGAAAAAGGAGAAAATGCAAAATAAAGAATCATATGGACGAGACCGCTGCTCTGCAAAGAGAGCGCTCTTTGACAAAGTTTACCTCTCGGCTTCGACCCTACTAGTACCGCCCAGCAATCATGAGAGCTCCGAGGGAACGTTCATCGTTGAATTCTCTCCGATTTTTCGCGAGGGAAAATGTTAAAAATGAAAATGTGAATAAAAAATTAGGTTAAGTCGCATTTTTGGAGCTCTCTAATTCAATAAACGACGTATTTACCACTGGAGTGATGTGGTAGAGGTAGATTTCCAGGGTTAATTCGGACCAATATAAATAGATCTACGATAATGAAGGTGAGGCGCTCGAGCTCCCTCACGTCTAGGTATTTGAATGATTTCAAGTCTACATTAAGTAAATGGTAGTGCGCTGTTCAGTGGTAAGAGGCGCGACTGGCACCCGTACGGTCGATCGATCAAACCCGACTCGGGCTAACCAAGCCTTCCATCCCTCCGGGTTGGGCAAATTGGTACCAGACATGTCTGAAAGGATGGAGACACTGACTTGGTATTGCGGCTGGTCATTCTATAGGCATCAGTTCTGCGTACGGAAATCAACAAGAGGGCCCGTGTGGTGCAGTAGCAAGAGGCGTTACTGTCACACCTACGGACGAGCGATCGATCCTCGATCGGGGTAACCAAGCCTTCCATCACTACTCCGTCGGGTAAATTGCTACTAGACTTCTCCGGGAAGGTAAAGACACAAACTTGTAAACCAAATCTGTATTCACCATACCTCTAGGCCTCTGAAGGGATTGCGAGTGCGGCGGCGCCTCCACAGAAGACTGATCAACGTCAATCCTTTACCTTTACCTTTTATTGGGTAACTACGATGACGTCATCGCTATCTATCTG
The DNA here is from genome assembly GCA_030553155.1 of Nippostrongylus brasiliensis. Classification (NCBI taxonomy): domain Eukaryota; kingdom Metazoa; phylum Nematoda; class Chromadorea; order Rhabditida; family Heligmosomidae; genus Nippostrongylus; species Nippostrongylus brasiliensis. The sequence continues at coordinate 33,437,956 of CP130734.1, forward strand.
TCATTTCTTGAGGTGTCCTTAGATCGAGTTTTAATAAAGTGATCCGCTGTTGTTTGTGACTACAAGGAGTGGTGCTTTCTGACCCAGAGCTTTCACCTGTACGCAAGCCACCTTTCTTTGAAATCGGATATTGTAAAACCACTTGTACGGAGCTCGCACGTTTACATAAATAAATAAGTAACTAAGAGACTAAATCTAGGTAAAGATCGGTTTGTAAAACTCAATCGTTGTTCTCCATTTTTATTTATTTCCTGTTTAAGCGCCTACGGCAAGGATTAGATCAACGAAGCCACCCAACTGAGTTAGTGTTCCACCTTTCTATGATGTTGGCAATCCTGTAGTGTTACCGCTTCTCAAATGTTATTAACAACAATATCCCGGTCGATAGTTGGCTCACCAAGAATCGTAGAATCAATTGATAAATAAAAAACTCATCAAAAATAAGCACTTGTCGACTTTCGAGGTGCTTAAACGGTCTAAACCTCTCAGTAGTTCTTTGACTCCCGGCTCACTGGTTCCAGGAGCGGCGAAATCGAAGAGCTATATGCGGTGTGGAAGCTGCACCACCACATCATCGGGTAAGCGGCTCTCGGAGCGAGAGCTGCTCGTCACGCCTGAACGGAGCCGACCGGTCATTGCTTACGCTTGGCCGTCTATTCTCCACTCACAAAACGCTCCAGGTCAACCATCAACTGAACGCTCGCCATCGACAATTCAATGACGTTGACTCGCACGAAGATCGCTTGGAGCTGAGAGGGGAATTGGCTCAATTTGCTCATTTTTCAATAGATATGTACTGATAAGGTAAGGGTCAATGAATCGGCGTTGACCAGTTCCTCAAGCACGCGCCACGCACTCGCCTTCCACTCAGAATCGCAGAGGCATGGTGAATGCGTATTTGGCCTATACAATGACAAGCAGGGGCCAGCCGCTATACCAAGTCAGCGTTTATGTGATGTTGTATTGATGGTGCTAGGTTCAAAATCGCATCTCAGGCGGGATACGAACTCGCGTCTCGCGCCTACCAGGGTCGTGCGTTAACCGCTACCCTACTGCGACGACAATTAACGTGGAATTCTGCAGTGTGCGTCAAAAGTCTTTGGGCTCGCTTTTGAAGATCATTATATGTGGAGCGCGCCCTGCTGCCATCCAAACTTTTATGCGTAACTATTATACTAATCTTGCCCTACAGTATAGTAAATTTTCCTCGCTGATCGTTGGTCTGTTTGAAATGTCTGGAGTAAAAGGTTTGCGCACTGCTATGGCGAAAATGCACAAGGAGGGAGTGTCAGGCGCGGACATTGCCAGAACTCTACGTATACCAAAGTCCACGGTGTACGACAACTTGGTCTATATTGAAGAGCAAGGCCTGCACAACCCTACACAAGGACATTGAGTCGCTCATACGAGCTTTGAAGAAAGCCTGGAAAGAAATTGATGAAAAAGTCCTGCGCGCCGATGGGTTCCCTAAGGGCTTGTTCAGACGACGCGCGTCGAAAATGCAAAATCGAAGCTCAATCGATAATTAACGCCCTTGATCGAATTTGCTCTTTTGCATTAGTGACGCAGTCCGGTTGCGCCTCATATAGGCAAACTTACTGGTCGCTCGGGTTTTTTAGAAGGCTGCTATTCCTTATTAATGGAAATTTTGACAAAATTCACTTTTTTCGTTCAATTTCTTTCCTATGTGATTATATGCCTAATTTTTTTTGCCTATATGGGGCGCAACCGGACTGCGCCACTAACGCAAAGGAGCAAATTCGATCAATGACGTTAATTATTGATTGAGCTTCAATTTTGCATTTTCGACGCGCGTCGTCTGAACGAGCCCTAAGAGACTTAAGGCCTGTGTTTGTGCTAAATGAGGCCGTTTTGAAGCCTAGCTATGTTCTTATGTGTACAATGTCTAAAGTAATAAACGCTATGAATTTCATTTCATTTGCTTCAAAATAGCTGTTAAGGCGGCCAATTATCTGACAACGAGTCCAAAGACTTTTGACGCACCCTATAGCACCTCTTACCACAGTACCACTCCCGCCCCAGTGGTTTTTAAGATGAACTAATTTATTTATTTTCTTTCTTACGTATTGTTGAACGAAGAGTCCAGTCATTTATTCACGACAATCCAAGCAACAGATCGCCAAGAGAACTGCAAAAATTGACATAAAATATGACTGTTGAACGTGATAATTATGGTATTAAAATTCTTCTTTGATATACGAGGATTTTTAGATGTTCAACAAGTCTTCTTAGTTGACAAGAAGGGCTCATAGTTGATAGAATGCGTTTTCAAACCTTTAAACTAGATCAAAAGGATAGTTGTAGCTGCATACATGCATCCTAATCCTTATCTTTAATCAATATATTCGATAGCAAGGCCAATATATTTTCTTCTAAATACTATCTGAGTAGTTGAAGGGAAAATCCAGTCAACAAGAGTAATTGATGTAAGATTCACGAAATCCACTCAGACAATCCTTCAGTTTTGTTCACTTTAAAATTAATCGAACGATCAATATTACTACATACAGTATACTAAAAAAATCCATTCCAACGTAATCATCGAGTTGAGCCATTTTTCTCCGCTTGTGTTGCTGGATAGAATAAATATGAATATGAATATTAATAAGGCAGTGGTAGAAGATACGCCATGTCAGTGCTTTTACTTTCTGTCTTGATTCATATATTCTCGGATTTACTTCCGTATATGATACTGAACGCAAAGTTTCAAGTGGTGGACTGGCTAAATTGACATGAAAGTTTCTGGTTCCGTTCCAGTAGAAAGCATTTCAATTGTAGAAGCAACCTTAGAAGGTGCTATTTCTATCTTTCACAAGAAAAAATTCGTTAATTGACGAGGAAACAATCAGAGATGCTCACAGCGTTGCAAAGCGGAACGATTTGCAGAGACTCGCCACAGATGTGGTGTTTATCTGGTGGGTTGTGCACGTCATGTTATAATGATAGTAATAAGAGTCGAAAATGACACAGTAGACGAGGCAGTGGCGTGACTCAAATCTACCACGGAAGCTCTTCAGCAATGTAAACCCTCGCCAAGAAAGTGTCGCATCACAGAAAACGATCCTCTGGGAAGAGAAGCACCCGTAAAGTAGCCCATCTGGAGACGATCTTCCTTGGTATCGCCTAGTGGGTAAGCCGCTGCACCAACTCGGTCTCTTTACTTTTTCAGGAAACTTCGGTACCAATTAATCCAACTCCGGAGGGATGGAAGGCTTGGATATCCAGAGCCGGGATCGATCGCTTGGATATCCAGAGCCGGGATCGATTGAAGGTGACAGTAGCGCCCCTTACCTCGTGAGCTATCTAAAGACCTAAAACGAGAAAATGCATGGAGAAGAAACATTCTTAGAAAGCGAAGAACCTAAAAAGGTTTTGAGGGAGGAGGTAATCAAAGCAACGGAAAACTATGGGCTCATGAAAATGGCATCGAATGCACGATTTTTTGAAGAGTTTCAGATTTTTAAAAAATCGAGAGAGAGAGATCGGGTAGGTCGCTGCAAAAGCCGGGATGACGATGTGGGTGGAGATATGTAGATGACTAAGCTTGTTACCGCCAGCTAAAGGAGGGCTGGGGATCGAGAAGCGACCCCGGATCCATCCGGATTAGGGCAATAAGGTGATACTAGTAGTCCGTGGAGGGCAACGATTAGTGCATGACTTCATCGCCCATCCACTCATCCGCGAGTTCAGCAGCCGCAAAGGAAGAGGAGAAGAAGCGCGTAAGAAGGTAACAGAATCTAAAAAATTCCATCTTCGATTTTCGTGCATCCTTGAAATCAGAGGGAATAACATAAAGTAACGAAACGCAAAAAAAAAGAAATGAGAAAATAACATTAACAACCAAAATGTAAAACGGCTCATTGCACCGATCTCCATCCTTGTTTTTCAAATAAAAATTTGTGGCTTTTTGCAGTGCTAAGGCCTTAAACTTGTGTATGTAGGTTTTTGATAGTGAGGAATATCATAGTAACATTACTGTATCTTGGAAATAATTTATTTGGATGGATCTGGGCAAACTGCAGGGTGAACTTATAATTTTACACCGGGGTGTACAATTATTTCCACCGGTGTAGGCTTTTCGGTTGTACTTCGCACCTACTACACACTAGAGGTATTTCGACTTCACTAAACCTATCGGGACTTCTGGCGAGGTTATGGTATGGCGGGAAATTCAAATTGGACCTCTAGACGTATGTAGCTGCCGCACCCTTTGGTTCTATAATACTTCTTGTCATTATTTATACTATTATTTATTATTAATGATTTAACCCTATTTATTACTATAACATTATGTTTAATTGGTTGTTAATCCGTATCAATTACTGCTTTAGTCGCTTACCCATAACAGCCGTAATCACGGCCGTTGCACTGCTTCGCATAGGGTATCGCAAACCGGACTGTTATGAATGCGATTTTCGAGGATAGATCGAATTTATTTTGTCAAATGCCGCGAAATTCGCAATTTATACCGTTCATAAATTTAAACAGTAATTAATACGGAATAACGAATTCCAAACGCATAGCATCAAAATTGTTGTAGAAAAAGTGATATTTTGATTGCGTTCCAAGTTTTGCTTAATTATAGCCGCAGGCAATAATTTAAGGAACGTCTCTACAATGCAAGCTGGTCTGGCTGGGTTCACAGTGGTCGTTGTTCCAGGGTCCACTTCGCAACGGAAAACGCTGATTGAGAAAATTTACCGCGAAGGCCCGCAAAATTTCAGTGAGGAAAAACCAAATCAATACCATGGAACCAGCTGTTGCAGGAGAAATGCTCCAGAACCTATTGCAAAGGGGAAGGAATGGGGCAGACAAGAAGTTGGAGAGGAACAGAAAAATTCGGGGAGTCGAAATAATTCGAAATGGACAATTTCCGAGGGGATGTCATGTGGAGGTCTGGAGAAAGCGTGAATCATTCCCTTTCTGCAGTTCAGACTCTTCTTCGGGTCTTGAAAGTAGGGTTATTTTTACCCGGACTAACAATTCACAGTAAAATGTCACTTTACGGAGCATTAACGGCGAGATCTTTTGCTCATTGACACGTTCTCCCCGGAAGTGTACTCGCTTTGTTCCAAACATAAATAGCGCCGGTAATCCCTCAGGCGATCATCGGCATACCTTCGGGAATGATGTCATCTCTCTGGCGTAATACGTGGTTTCTTGACAATTTTACGAGGTTTCGGAAAGCCGAAATTAAGCCGGGCCAATTATGCGCCCACACCCTCGGATTTCTGATGAAAAATGGGTTGCAGGTAATATAAGGGTACGTGAAGCATTACAATACTCAAAATATTTATTTATTTCTACGCCATTCAAAGGCGTGCTGGCAGACAAACGATAAAACATGGTTAGTAAACGAAGGGAACAATTGTAGATGGGTTAGGATTACAAATTATATAAAAATAATCGGTACTTTTCCTCTTAATGCCCAATTATCACCCAAGCGTATCATATCATTCTCATATCTTATCATGTCATGCTTGCGGGAAAAGAACGGCTTTTTCTTCCATATCAGGCAGATTAAACAGGCTGAACACGACCATGGGTGGATGTGAAATGGTATGATATCAATTACGGTTGGGCATGATATGATAATTAGGCATTAAGAGGAAAAGTACCAAATAATCATCGGTAGCACAGTGGTTAGTGCAGTCTGCCGGAAGCAGAAAGACGCGGGTTCAATTCCCGTCCGATGTCAGTGTTTTGCGAATAACCTAGCATCTCCAAATACATAAGTCATTCAACTAGTTCTCGTCTATAAAACGCTAAACAAAAAGCGCCAAATAGCAGAATAGTCTCGTGCTATATATCAAAATTTTCCTTTGAATTGTACAATCACCGCCGAAGTCCAAAGATGTAAGAGCATGGAGAAATGCGACAGTTTCGAGAGATTACTGATCAGTGAAAGGTCTATCGATAACGGCGGACCTTTCCAATCTTAAAGAAAGAAAGGACCAGAAATTCAAGGTATGTGAGGTTTCAGCTTCTCAGTTTCGATGTTTTGAATAAAAATGGGTGTAAAAATGGGTTATCCTTTCCAACAGTAAAAATAGATGTTAGGGTTTTGGTGTTATAATGTAAGTATGCCTTGCCGAGGTTGTAAGGTGGAATTATTTATTAACAGTTTAAAAATAACGGTTCGACCTTCTCGTCGTTTTCAGAGGCCCAAATATTGTTCGTGGTTAGTGACCCAAACGGCTTACCCCACCAAAGGCCGCACCTACTTTAGCATTTTTGACAAATTGTTATGAATACTAGACAAAAATGTACATATGTATTCGGAAGAGAGCTTCACCGATTCCACCGTAAACGAGTAAGTAAGTATGTAATTGTCAGATACGCCGGCATTGTACATATTTATACTCATAGCTAACTATAGCTATAAGTGGTTTTTTGACAAATTTACGAGGTTTCTGAAAGGTGAAATTAAGCCATGCGCAATTATGCGCCCACATCCTCAGATTCCTGATTAGTCAAGATATGTATTCATATTTCTTCCGAAAACAGTACAATCGGCACCGAAGTTAAAAAGGTAAGAACATGGAGAAATGCAAGAGCTTTGAGAGATTACTGTTTAGCTGAAAGGTCTCTAGATAACGACGGAACAATCCTTAAAGGAAGAAAGGACCAGGACTCTAAAGAAAGGCCAAAAATCTGAGGCAAATGAGGTTTCAGCTTCTCAATTTCGATGTTTCGATGAAAAAATGGGTCAACTTTTCCAACAATGAAAATGGATGTTACTATTCTGGTATTAGAGTGTTAGTATGCCTTGCCGAGGTTGTTGGGTGGAGCTATTTATTAACGGCCTGACGATTCGACCTTCTCGTCGTCTTCAGAGGCTTAAGGTTGGTTTGTGGTTAGTAAACCGCACAGTTTACCCCGCCAAAGGCCACATCCGCTCTAGCAATTTGACAAATTGTTGTAAATACCAACCAAAAGTGTACTCGAAATAGAATAATCCTAAAGCTCACATAAGAACTCCGCTATACTTCTAAGAAGAGTAGTACAGGTTAGTTCAATTTCAAATTTGCTTTCTTATTATGCATTATAAAGCCTCGTATTTATTTTTTGTATATTCAGAAGCCTAAACATGGTTCGCGGCTAGTGACTCGAACAGCTTACCCCGCCAGATGCCGCACAGAATCTAGCATTTTTGACAAATTGCTGTAAATACCAAACAAAATTGTATTCGAAAGAGAATAACCTCACCGATTCCACCGTAAACGTGTAAGTAAGTAATTGTCAGATACGCCGGCATTGTACGATATTTATACTCATAGCTAATAATAAGTGGTTTCTTGACAAATTTACGACGTTTCCGAATGGTGAAATTGAGCCGTGCGCAATTACGCCTTCGATTTCTGACGAAAAATGTATTGTAGGTACCATAAGGTTTGTCAAGCATTACAGTACTTCAAATACATTTCTTCTGAAAACAGTACAATCCGCGCCGAGGTCTAACGATGTAGGAACATGGGTAAATGCGACACTTTCGAGAGATTCCTAATCACCTGAAAGGTCTATCGATAACCTTTCAGCTGATTAACGAAAGAAAGGACCAGAAATTTAAAGTATATGGGGTTTCAGCTTCTGAATTTCGATGCTTTGAAGAAAAAATAGGTTATCCTTTCCAACAGTGAAAATGTAGATGTTAGAGTCTTAGTATGCCTTGCCGAATTTGTTAGGTGGAATTATTTACTGCGGCCCAAAGAATGATAATGAGAATAAATGTTAACGTTTCGACCTTCTTGTCGTCTTCAGAGGCCTAAAGTTGGTTTGTGGTAAGTAAACCGCACAGTTTGCCCCGCCAACGGCCGCACTCACTCTAGCATTTCTGACAAATTGCTGTAAATACCAAGCAAAAGTGAATTCGAAATATAATATTCTATAAGTTCACATAAGAACTCCGCTATACTTCTGAGAATAGTAGTACAGGTGCGTTCAATTTGTAATTTGTTTGCTTATTATGCATTATAAAGCCCCTCCTAACATGCTGATGAGTCCCGGGAGAGGATTTATATTTCTTTAATAGCTCGTACATGTTCTGGGACGAAACGAGCTTTTCTATATTTTCGTATTTATTTTTTTTGTATATTCAGAGGCCTAAACAGGGTTCGTGGTTAATGACCCGAACGGCTTACCCCGCCAACGGCCGCCTCCACTCTAGGATTTTTGACAAGTTGCTGTAAATATCAAGCAAAATGTATTCGAAAGAAAGTAATCTCACCGATTCCACCACTAGAGCTCTTAGCTCGCCGTTGGTGATGTAAACGAGTAAATAAGTAATCGTCAGATTCGCCGGCATTCTATTTATACCCATAGCTACACGGCCGTACCGGATATCGGCTGGCAAGGCGGCATAAATGCAAGAAGGTCATTCGTTATGGAAAGGCATTCATATGGTTGCTCATTCGTGGATGTACAATAGAGAAGGTTAAAATAGAGGCAAATATAGAGATACGTACACCATACACTCTGAAATTTCTTCGCTGTAAAAAACGCCAAAATTTATGAAAAGAAGTGAGGAATCAACTTGATGATGTACTGATTAAAAATATGTAGAAACCGGCGTACAAATGCTATTCCTTTCTAATCATGAGTGTTTTACATTGCGAACACTACTAAAATAGCATGTAGTTAATATAATACACAATTAATCAGCTAGTTATTAACACACGACATGTATCAATGGCAGCAATAATGCTCAGCAACTTGAGAACTCTCTAGCTCGAGTATTTCGAGAACTGATATAGAGATTCTCTCGACGGCTCGTCAAAGATCTCGCTTCAGGAAAAGATCTCGCTTCATTTGAAACTTGTTTTTTTCTGGCTTGTCCGGCTCACTGGAAGCTGAAAGCCGGCGTGCTGATTTACAGTATGTCAAACTGAATCGGTACTTGGTAAAAAGTAAAATTTAAAGTCGCCGGAGTAAATCATTCCCAAGGACGAGCCGGCGCGCTCGTATTGTTTCTTATAGGACAATTCAGCTTTTGCGCCCTCTACCAAAGGAAAAAGTTCTTAAAATGCCTTTAGTATCATTTAAAAGTTCTTGAACCGGTGGCTAAATGTACGTTGATATCTGAATGATGCTTCCTTCCTACGTTTCTTATTCACATCTTCATTGCTACGTTTTCACCTTTTTATGCTTTTCTTTAAATCGCGTATTAGGTTGGTGCAAAAGTTGAGTCATTTGAAGTGGGTACCGTTAACATGAATGGTCTTCTCTTCTCTGTAACATTTTTTTACTGAAGCCGAAAATATCGGCGAAATCCTTTTAAGATGCTGGAAGTCGCAGATGTCCGAGAACTTTCACACCAACCTATTAACACTATCGTTTCATCTTTCAAGCAGTTTTGACTCTCGTTATCAAAATATTGGAACTGTAATCTTGTTGTCTTGGTTATTCTTGCTGTCTTAGCATCACATTTTAAGTTTGCTCAGGTTATTTTCCATTCTCACATGACCTGATCACGCCTTCAACAAATAAATAAATAAATAAAGTATTCTATTCGGAAACTTATCGTTAGAGGTATGATGAACGCATATTTGGCTTATACAATGACTTGTGGGGGTTAGTCACTATACCAAGTCAGTGTTTTACCCTCTCAGAGACGTCTGGTACAAATTTACCTAACCGCGATGGAATGGAAGGCTTGGCTGGTCCGGGTCGGGATCGATCGCTCGACCGTGCGGGTGTCAGCAGTTTCTCACCACTATACCACGCGCGGCATCGGTCACTGGTGATCAACAGAATTGTGTTCTTTCTTTCTCTCGCTTTCCATAGAAGCGAAAGGGGCGTCCGTTCTTGAGGATAGTCAATAACTCGGGAACCTCAAAATTTTCCGAAAATATTTCCGTTGATGTGGCATCGGTGTAACTCGAAAAAGCCTGTGGATTATATCCGTCTCATTGGTTTCACTTTGCTATAGGGTAACTTTTCATCTATTCTTGGCCTTGGACGTGAAGTGCCTCTAAAATTTTTACAATATTTCACGTTAAAATTCAACAGCGATACGCTTCCGAGCCAATGTCGGCTTGTCGTTGTTTTTGGTGAACGAAGCCCTTGAAGCATTCAATTTATACCTGAGCAGTTCGATAACGCTGGAGTTGAGGCAGAGACGCAGAGGACGCAGCGTGATAGTCTGATCGACAGGTAACTTTGCAGCGGTAAATCCGTCACGATTTGGAACCTGCCTGGTTTTTATTCGTCAACGAATTTGTTGGTAAATCAAGCGGTGCCTTACGGATCAGGTTTTCATTGGTTTACCCGCGACTTCTGATTCAGGTAGATTGCGAATACCTGCAGATTGATGAATAACGGCCCATTGTGCAGCTATTGTAAGCGGAGCCGTCTTCTGGCCCACTGTACTGATCCAGTTAAATAGGACCATGAAGCAGAGGTGAAGCGGTCCCACTATTTTCCGTATCCGATACCAACCCTTACCCTTGAGAAATAAAAGGTAACGGTTGGTATCGGAAACGGGAAAATACGGTGGGCTTCGCCGCTAATTGAATTTGCACGTTGGCGACTCAAAGTTCAACGTAAAGGTAAAGGTAAAGGTAAGGATATAGGCGTTGATGAGAACCGTAAGTACGCGCCATGCATTCGTATTCCATTCAAATCGTAGACGCATGGCGGGTGCGTACTTGGCCTATACGATGACCTGCGGGGCAGTCACTATACCAAGTCAGTCTCTTTACCTTCCCAGAAATGTCTGGTTCCAACTCACTCAACCCTCGGGGAGTGATAGGCTTGGATAGCCCGGGCGGGGATCGATCGCCTGATCATGCGGGTGTTAGTTGCGCTTCTTATCACTATAACACGCTTTCTAGTAGTAGGGTGAATCTCACGGCTTCTCGATGGATTGACAATGAGCTATCGGCGACCTACAAGGTCGACCGATTGCGCCGTCGCTTTGCTGCTGAGTATGAACGTAGCTATTTAGTACTGGGCATCAGAAGCCGTCCGCGACATTTAGGTGGAGATTGGCAAGCTGTCGCCCTGGGAAATTAATCAAGAGGTGGAGGCGGCGGTACGACCAAAGGCAATCGGTTTTGTTTTCGTTTTTGTTTGTATTGCTTGGTGGTATTGATATCCAATTAGATAGGCGAAGAAAAACAACGTATCGCCTATCGGCGCGCGGCTACGGTATACGGGATCTTCGACTTTAATTCGTGGACGATTTATTTATTTACGACGCGCCTGGTATAGTGGTAAGAGCCGCTAGTGACACCCGCACGGTCGAGCGATCGATCTCCTCCCGAACTAACCAATGTTTCCATCCCTCAGGGGTCGGGTAAATTCGTTGCAGATAGGAAAGATACTGACCTAGTATAGCGGCTGGACTCCGCAAGTGTACAGGCCAAATACGCATTCACCAAGCCTCTACGATTCTGAACGAAACACGAATGCACGGCGCGTCCTTAGGGAATGGAACAACGCCGGTCACTTTACCTTTACCTCTACGCTCATGAGCGTGCAAACTCATGACAATTAGAGAGCAACGGGACATCGGTACACAAAGTAAGTTGGAACCAAAAGACTACGAAAAAACTAAATTAAATAGTTTTTAAAACTGCAAACGCTTGTCAGATTTTTTTAAAAGATTGCAGAATAGTTTGAATGTACAACAGAGGTAAAGTGGATGTACAACACACCGCATTCAGGTGCTACAATTGCAGGTTTCCATCAAAGATGCAACCCGATAGTAAATATACCTAGGCAAATGAAGGTTTTTCAGAATAAATGTCACGGTTTACAGGTGGTTCTCCGATTGCCCAAATGATTGATCCTAATGTGGAAAGTCTGGCACTTGAAGCCAACAACCTAGATTGATATTACAGTTTATTCGGGCTAACGTTTCGGCGTCCTCGCCTGACTCAATCACCCACGTATCCTACCAGCTACGGGTGTGCAGTGGACCTCACTAACCCACTTATAAAAGGTTAGCCTTTCTCTGACCCCCTTTTTCATTTGCTCGATGGCCATACAGTTTTCTCTTATTTTTTTCGGAGAATTTGATGCGGTGTTGAGTGGGTAGTTTCTCAGGTTGAACTCGACTTGTTCCAGGCTCTGAAGAAGGCGAGGACTTACCCAAGTTTGAAGTGCCTGCGCAATGCAGTGGTAAGAGGCGCTACTGACGCAAGGTCGAGGGATCGTTCCCCGCACGGGCTAACCACTCCTTTCACGTGAATTGGTACCAAACTTGTCTGAGACCGTAGAAACACCGACTTGGTATAGCGGCTGGCCCTGGCAAGACATTGTATAGACCAACTACGCATTCACCATGCCTCTACGATTCTGAATGGAACACGAATGCGCGGCGAATCCTTAGGGGACTGATCGATGTCAACACCTTAACTTTTACCTTCGCCTTCAATCTTAGCTTTGGCCCATCAGTTTTTGTCGTTTTCGTCAATGTCGTTACTATTATAATTTGCTAAATTTGCTTTGCTACTAAATATGGTCAAGGTAAAGGTCTTGGCGTTGATCAGACCCCTGAAGACGGGCCGTCCATTCGTGTTCCATTCAGAATCATACAAGCTTGATGAATGCGTGTTTGGGTCTACACAATGACTTGAGGGAGCCAGCCGCTATACCAAGTCAGTGTTTTACCTTCCCAGACAAGTGTGGTACCAATTTACCCGACCCCGGAGAGATGGAAGGCTCGGTTAGTCCAGGCCGGGACCGATCGCTCGACATTGCGGGTGACAGTAGTGCCTCTACCACTGCACTACGTGGGCTCTAAATAAATAAATAGTCAAGTAAATGAATATGTAAAAAATACCGAGAATCATAGAAGCTAGACGGCGACGGGTACCATCGAGGAGTTGGGCGCGGCGTGAGAATTTGAGTAAATTAGCCATCTGTGTGATTGTTTTCTTGTTGCTTTGTTTACACCGGAAAACGCGCACGGGTAATCTGATTACTATTGACGCTCAACTCCTTTTCTCTTGTCGTCGTACGCCGTCTCAGGGAACTGCTGCTAAGGGAATTCGGGCATGCCGACGCCTTCCTACAGCCGGTATCGGATCCATTCAGGCGGCTAATGATAAGGTATAGGTAAAAGTGAAGGTAAACGGCGTTGGTCAGTCTCCTACGGAGGCGCCATGCATTCGACTTCCATTCGGAGTCGTAAAGACTTGGTGAATGAGTATTTGGGCTATGCAATAATTTGCGGGGGCCAGTGTCTCTACCTTCTCAGACGCGTCTGGTACCAGTTTACCCAACTCCGAAGTGGTGGAAGGCTTGGTTATCCCTAGCCGGGTTCGATCTCTTATCCGTGGGGGTGTCAGCGGCGTCTCTAACCACTTCATCAAGCCGGTTAGGATGGAAGTACCATCCCACCTCAGCGCATCACTTGGATCTACAGATTCGCTGAAAGTAATGGTAGAGGTAACAGGTCGGTATACAAAATTGTAATTCGCAAAAAGCGGTAATGAAACTAGAATTTCACGATAACAGGTAGGAGTTGATCAGCTCCTTAACAAGAAGAGCCTTTCTGGATGTGCCAAGCTTTCGTGATGCAAATTTTACAGGATGTAGGGTCCCTTGTAGGTACTCGAAAACCATACTTCATTTTTCCTCTAGGCACCTCTGTGATGGGAAAAACGGCTGCCGAAAAAATGGAAGGTGAGCACATCACACAGTCAATATCCACCGTAACTTACCTTAAACGGACGCAAATTCAAAAACTAATGTTAGATTCGTGATCAGCGACCCAAATAACCCCCACATGCGACGTTTGGTCCAAATCGGTTATTTTGACCCAGGCACATCACTCACCCACCCTTACCATAGCTGATTAGACTCCCGGGTATGCGCCATGCACTAGTCTTCCATTCAGAATCGTAGAGGCGTGGTAAATGCATAATTGACCTATGCCAAGGCTTGCTGGTCCAGCCGCTACACCAACTCAGTATGTCTACCTTCTCAGGCGCGTCTGGTACCAGGTTACCCGGCCCCGGAGGGATAAATAGAAGGCTAGGTTAGCCCAAGCCGGGATTGATCCCTTGATCGTGCGGGTGTCAGTAGCGCTTCTAACCACTTCACCAAGCCGGCTGAAATGGAAGTAAATGGAGAAAATAGAGAAAAAACGAGGTACTAGACGCCATTATTAGGGACGATCTAGGTTTTCAGCTGAGAGGTACTTGAGGAGAGATTGCCGATGGCGTTTTTAGTGGAGGTCGCGTGCGATACGAGACACTCAAGCGTAGTCGTTTTCTTTTGTTGTGAGCTTCTGAGAAGCACACATGCATGATGATGAACGGCTGATTCATACAAGGTTTTTTATTCCAAATTGCCGTTGAATTTCATTTTTCTTCAATTTTATCGGGCAAACGGTTCGAGAAAAAAGTTTTGCGGAAATTGTTCGCCTAGCGTTTACAACTGAAAAAGTGACGAACAGCACAGTCAGACATAATGGTTAACCAATTGCTCTTATGTTTGATATATGTAGGTAGAGTGCAGAAAGAAATTTGACCTTATTAGATTCATTCGCAACTGTGAGGGTTTTATCCCATAAAAAAACTTGTTGAAGTTGATACTACTCAATCAAAAAACTAACCGGAGAAAAATGCTCTTATGTTGCTCATTTACAATTGCACCGAGAAATTTTGTGGTTAGCAGCTAGCTGTCCAAATTGTTTTATCGATGTGGATCACTACACAAATCTTCCCATTTTTCGAACTGCATTCCAAAACTTCATAGTGCTTCTCATTATTTCTGAAGCGTTAAGTTACATCTACCCTATTTGTAGCTCTCTCCTTGATTGTAATCGCCAGAGGTTTGCTTTTGGTTTGCTTGAAATTACTTGAAACAATTAGGTTTATAGAGATCCCAAGAAACCAGCAGATGTGGCAGTGCTTTGGCGAATAATTAGTGAAATTTCGTTTCATTTATTACACGGGACAACGCCGTGTGTGTAAACCAAGAAACATCGAACAACCAACAATCAAAACATAAGTGACCCTGAGGCAATTTTGAACGCTGCTAGTAATACCCTCGATATTTAACAACCAATAGTAATCAAACCAACTAAACAGCATGAAACTTGTCAAATTTTTAATTTTTACGTAATCAAGTGCCGGTCCAACGCGTTTTTGAATGCCTGAATTCCGCCCGGTAACAATTTAGACCTACTGATTTGTAAATAGTCAGATCCCGCTCTAATAGTAAAGAAGCGCTGCCGCAGATTACGTCGAGCGCGACGAAGCACCACTGAAGTGGCACCCCTTCGATTAGGAGTTGGTTTACGGGTACAAAACTGTCCAAGATCAAGGCCACAAGCACCGGTGAGAATTCTGTGAAATAGAATAAGGTCAGATTTTCGTTTTCTCTGTGATAGCGTAGAAAGCCTGGAGTTTGCATTCCTTTCCCTATAAGAATGAAACAATGTCAGCTTATTATATTTAAGTTATTCTCTTTTATTTACTTTTGAGCCATGTTATAGTTATTGATATTTATTGTTCAACTATTGTTTGTTTCAATTTAGAGGGACGTAGAAATAAATGGCTAATAAATAGATAGCTGATACCTGACCGAGAACAGTCACTGGAGGGAGTCAAGTATAAAAAAAGAAGAAGAAAACACAAAAATATGCTCGATGGTCTATAAGATGATAAACGTCGAGTAGACATTCTTTGCTGTGATCCGATTTTCTGAGACAAATCGAAAAGAAGAGAAGAAAAATTACCCAGCATGCGTTTTATCGTCTCCTAGCTACCATTTCCTGATTTATATTGGGTTTTTATGGTTAAATTTACGTTCTGAGGGATTGCTACAGCAATTCGCCTCGCCAATGCTCTCCAATAAGAACGATGGTATCCCAACGGATTGAAAGAAAGCGAATTTAAACTGAGATTGGTGGCTCAGGGAACAATTTCATCGAAATTCTACCCAATTTTGAAGCCCACGGGTTTGTATTATGATCTCGTTATTTAGTCAAGTGTTACCGCAGGGTATAATTAACAATGACAGCCTATTGATGGGATATATTTTTGTTTTCAAAGATATTTTTCAAAATGCATCTTTTCAGTTAAAAACCAGAGCCCATAAAAGAAGTTCCAAGACAAGAGAGCCGCGAACGCAATTGGCATTCAGGAAGATTGGGGACGGCTGCGATTTCGCTTTAGAGGACCAGAAATCAGGCGCGGAGGACCAATTTCGTTTTTCATTTGGGCAGTGGTCGCCGTTCGTGCACAGCAACCTTTTTTTCGATTCACTAATGCTCCGACCACCAAACAATCCTCCTATTTGGAAATTTCCAAAGCAATCAACTATGAAGCTCCAAAGGGAAAGGAAGCGGAAGAGATGAGGTGGTCGCGTGTAGGCAGGATGGGTGACGCAAGGTGGCGTGCGGTTGACTGGGTTGAGCTGCTATTTTTGCATTTCGTGGTGAGTAATTATTCAGGAAACACCACACCTGAGAACAGGAAGTAGATCGCCTCGGGCTATGTCGGACCTAGAAAGAAGGCTCGCGTATGCGGGCAAATGCAAAAATATTAGGGCTCATTTAGGCACCGCGCGGCGAAAATGCAAAATCGAAGCGCAATCAATAATTGACGTCCTTGATCGAATTTGCTTCTTTGCATTAGTGGCGCAGTCCGGTGGAGCCTCATATTCTTCTTCTCCTAAGCGTTTAGTCCCGCGCCGTCGCGGGGTCCGCTGTTCTTGTTAAGAGTCGCCATCTACTTCTGTCTAGGGCGTCTTGGAGCGTAGCTTTGACTTTCTTAAGGTCGTTCTTGATCACGTCGCTCCACCTCTTCTTAGGGGCGCCGCGTGGCCGCTTACCAGGAGCTTGAAACTCCAGTGCTTTTCGTATTGGATGGTCATCAGATCTTCTCATAATATGACCATACCACCTCAGCCTCTGCTCTCGCATCTTAAGGTGCGCTGGAGCTGTTCCCATAACCGCTCTCACGTCCTCGTTCCGTACCCTATCCAGCCTTGTCCATCCGCATGCCCACCTGAGCATTCTCATCTCTGCAGAATGTACTTTTCTCTCGTGGGCCTTCGTCACGGGCCAACACTCACTGCTGTAGAGCAGCGCAGTTCTTACAACTGCCCGGTATATTTTTCCTTTGAGCACCCTCGAGCACCTTCTGTCACAGAGAATTCCAGTGGTTTCTCTCCACTTTACCCAGGCTGCATTTATCCTTCCTTTCACTGCATGATCTAAGGTACCATCCTTTGAAAGCTCAGTCCCGAGGTAGCGGAAGTGGTCCACTCTCTCTATGACTTCTCGATAGCAGTCGACCATTGGTTCTGAGCCTCCCTCCGAGCTGAGAAATTTGGTCTTCCTGACGTTCAGCCGGAGTCCATTTTTGGCTAAAGCCTTCTGCCATTCTTGAACGCTACCCTGCAGTTCTTCTCTACTATCCGCTATCAGGGCTATGTCATCCGCATAGAGGATGGTCTTGAGTGGATCTTTCACCATGTGACTGACCATGCCATCAAGCGTCAGAATGAAGAGGAACGGGCTCAGTGCTGATCCTTGGTGCACACCGACCGCGATATCTATCTTTTTTGTGTTTCCGTGCGGGGTGCGTACTCTTGCTCTAGATCCGGCATACATATCCCTTATTATTTGGATCAAGTACTCAGGCACTTCTCGTTCCCGCAGGGATCGCCAAAGCACTTCTCGAGGTAGCCTGTCGTACGCCTTCTCCAGGTCTAGGAATGCCAAATAGCAGGTTTTGCGTTTCTCTCGGTATTTCTCCATTACCTGCCTGGCAATGAAGATCGCATCCACAGTAGATCTACCCGGCATAGAACCGAATTGCTCCTGTGAGATCGAGACCATTTTTCTAAGCCTGCTATCCACCATCCTCTCGAAAACCTTCATGGGATATTAATTTGATTCCCCTGTAGTTCGAGCATTCCATCGCATCGCCCTTCTGCTTGAAGATCGGTACGATGATGCTGTCCTTCCAAGCCTCAGGCATCTTACCCTCAGCTGTGATCTTGTTCAGGAATCTCGTTAGCCAACTTATCCCATACCCTTCTAGCACCTTCCATATCTCTACAGGCACTCCGTCTGGTCCAACTGCCTTGCCAACCTTCATGTTCTTCAGAGCACTCTGCACCTCTTCCTCCGTCCAAAGCTCTATAGGCCCTTCCAACGGCTCCGTTTCAAGGACACTTTCTCGAGGAAACTCTTCATTCAGAAGGCCTTCGAAATACTCCTCCCACCTGACCTTAACTTCGGCTGGCGCTCTTAGCACGGTTCCATCAGCGCTCTTCACGGCCCTCGCTACTCTAACCTCCAATCTTGCCCGATGTCGTGCTTTTGCTAAGCGGATGGCGAATTTTTCAGCCTGTGGTTGTTCCAGTTTCTCGTACAGGCTGTCCATCTCTGCATTTTTCGCCTGCGACACCGCTGCCTTCGCACGTCTTTTATTCTCCCTGTATTTGGCAAGATCTTCCGGTGATCTAGACGTCTGCCACTTTTTGAACGCTTTCCTCTTTTCTCTCACCGCCTTCTGAACTTCGTCATTCCAGAACCAGGCAGCCTTGTCTCCTTTCTGTCCGCCCTTGGTCTTACCAAATATTTCGCTAGCACACTGCAGGATGGTTTGTGCCGCCTGTCGCCATGTCTCGTTAACTGGCCCATCCGGGTTCGGAAGACCAGTGGCTAACACTTTTTTCTTGAGCTCGCTCTTCACAGGACCTTTCAATTTCCACCAACGGATTTTGGGCTCAGCCCTCTCCTTCATCTTAGGAGGTAGCAGAATCCTCAGGTCTGCAACCAGCGGCCTATGTTGCGTTGCGACATCTTCGCCGGGGAGCACCTTTACGTCCTCTACTGCTTTCAGAGCCTGCCTTCTCACCAAGATGTGGTCAACTTCCGTTCTACGACCTCCGCTGCAGTAGGTCATCTTCTGGCTCTCTCTCTTGGCGAAGAACGTGCTGCAGATTGCCAGGTCGTGGGCGACAGCCAAGTCCAGAATTCGTTCACCCTCTTCATTTTTGGCACCAACTCCTCTTCCTCCATGCACCCTCTCCAGTCCTCTACGGTCGGTCCCAACATGACCATTCAGATCTCCCGCAATGGTGAGGAAATCGTCATCAGGGACAGATCTGATAACGTCATCCAGTGCCACGTAGAACTCACCTTTATCCTTCTCAGGGCAGCTGGTCTGAGGTGCGTAAACTGATATGATTGTCCAGCACCCCTCCTTCGTTTCCATCCTCAAAGACATAATTCTATCGTTGACCCTTCGAACAGTGGACACCGAATCTTTGATAGACTCCGAGACCGCTATGCCTACGCCGCTCTTTCTGCTGTCTTCACCTTTGTAGAAGAGTTTGACTCCATCTCCAATCTCTTTGGCCTTCTCTCCCTTCCATCGAGTTTCCTGCAGGCACATGATATGGATGTTCTTTCTTTTCATCAGATCAGCAAGCTCTCTGGACTTTCCACTCAGCGTCCCTACGTTGAGCGTCCCTACTCGAACTAGCTTCTTTAGCCGAGGTCGTCCGTTCCTCGGTAGCCCTCGCTTACCGTCCACAGGATTCGGGCGGGGATCCTGCGCGCCACTTCCGGGTGACGTCCTAGCATTCACTCTATTACCTTGGCAACTTTCAATCATATTTCTGTGACAGGGTTTGACCATCAGCCGGCCTGTCAACCTTAGCCTGACGCTGGAATCGTTGCCATTTTTGCTGTTCTTGCACGGCATGGCTTTTTGCCTCAGTGTGTCACACAGACCCACTTCGCGATGCTCCAGAGCGCCAGCACATTCGCTCGAGCAACCTGACAACATGCCGACACCTGGCATCTTCAGACTAGCCTGCCTTCCTCTCGATGTTTCCTTCTTGCATCGAGCAGGCTATGCCCACACCTTCTAGGGCCTGTGTCCATCGGCGGGCTCCTCAAGACGGGCCTCTCGCCGGAACTCGTTGGTCCGCGATCAGCTCACCCCAGACCAGCTGGGGAGTTTCCAGTGGCACCAACTAGGAGGAGCGGACCTCGCCACCGGTGGAGCCTCATATAGGCAAACTTAATGGTCGTTCGGATTTTTCTGAAGGCTGCTATTCCTCATTAAAGCACATTCTGACGAAATTCACTTTTTTCGTTTAATTTCTTCCCTATGTGATTATAGGTCTAACGTTTTTTTTTGCTCAAACGCGACGCCACCGGACTGCTCCACTAACGAAAGGAGCGAATTTCGATCAATGACGTTAATTATTGATTGCGCTTCGATTTTGTATTTTCGCCGCACGTCGTCTAAACGAGCATTTAGTGTGACCCAAAAGTTCGTGTGCATTTCAGATTCTTCCTTCATTCGTAACTCAAGGAAAACAAATGAACGACCAATAAGATTATCACGTTCAAGCACAAATTTTTGCCAGCGATCCTGTAAAGAGTGGTGCTCAACCATGCCAACCATATTGGCCATTTATTTGTTTTACTTGATTTATAAGTAGAGGAAGTCAAAATCTGAAATGCACATGAGCTTTTGGGTCACTCTAATAAAAGGTAAAGGCATCGGCTTTGATCACTCCCCTAAGGAAGCGCCACGCATTCGTGTTCCATCCAGAATCGTAAAGGCATAGTGAATATAATAAATGAAATGAAATGAATGCGTTCCTGGCCTATACAATGGCTTAGGCGCCAGCCGCTGTACCAGATCGGTGTCTTTACCTTCCCAGGCGGATTTGGTCCCAATTTACCTAACTCTTGAGGGATGGAAGGCTTGGTTAGCCCAGACGGGGATGGATCGCTCGAATGTGCGAGTGAAAGTAGCGCTTCTTACTAGTAGAATTCACGCGCTTTGACCTATAGATTTGTATGGCATTTTTTATTTTATTCCGCAACTTTTTCATCCCGATCAGTTACGTGGTACGTCCTTCTTGATGGTCGCCTCGTCTTCTTTAACTTGGTGCTGTTCCCGCTTTCGTTGAAGTGCCACACTGCCATCCTGAACCAACACCCTTTTCAGATCTTTCTGAGCTAGGCAAGGTTTCTGCCTGAGACGGGATTGAACCCTTATGCTCTTAACCTCTCGGCCATCCCGTCCTCAAAGATAGATTAGTACGGAATAATGTTCAAATTTGAATTAAGCTGTGATGTGATCGTATGGACATCTTCAAAATGTGGTGGACAGTAGGCAGAGTATTGGGTAAAAAAGCCCGAAAAGCTCTAACCCCACGTCGTATGTTCGCCTTCCATTCATCTATCGCAGAAACATAGTGAAAACGCATTTGACCACCCGTTATCGTAAATCAGTGTCGTTACCTTCCCAGACAGGTATAGGTACGTCTGGTATCAGTTTTTACCAATTTACCGACCACGAAGGGATGGAAGGCCTATAGTTAGCCCGTGCGGGGATCGACGGCTTGACCGTACTTTACCATCGCACCATGCGGACCCCACTAGAAGCCTATCTAAATTAATGAACCGAAGACGAGTCGGTCGCCAGGTATTACCAGTATTCGGGAAAAGATTCGAACAGTTTGTTCAAAGGTCACTGATAAGAACCTCTTGCAGATCTGATCCCGTCAGCGTCGCAAGAGTCAGAAAATCCAATATATTATTTTATGAATTATTATGAGAGGAATTTTACTGAAATGTTATTATGAGAAACTGTTAGGAAGTTGGCAGTTTGACTTTCCATTTTCCACCTGTTCCAATTCCAAAACCCAAGTCTGATCAACGATGCCTTGTTCTCTTTCTGTTGATGTTTGGCCCCATAGGTAATTACGCTCTCCTGGCAAGCGTTCAGGATTCAATTAAAGTCATATATGGACAATTTAAAGGATTGTATTCACTGGCCACGGCTACATTTTTGGAGAAAAATCCAGGCATAAATATATAGAAGCAGGAAAATGGCAAGGCATTAAGGGTTGATGAATGGTTAGCAAGCTCGTCCCTTACGCACATGGTCGAGAGATCGATCCTCACCCGGGTTAAACAAACCGTCTTCTCCTCTGGAATTGGGTAACGTGACAATAGATAATATTGTCTGGAAAGGAGAAATATGTACTGACGTGGACATGACATTAGTAAAAAGAGCAAATACTCATTAGAGAAGATTCTCAATTCTGAAAGGGACGGACTGGCACCGTTGTCGGGTAAATTCGCGCACCCCTTAACCAAATTGGTCTTACCTTCTCAAACAGACCAAATTGGTGATAGATCCCTTTTGAATCAAAAGTCGGATGCATGGCGTTCTAAGAACATCAGAGAACGTGGCTTCTCTTATATAATTTTCGTTACATGTTGGTTATGTGGTCGGCTTTTATCAGTCTCCTATAGATACGCCATGCACTCGTATTCCATTCAGAATCATATGGGCCCGTTGAATACGTCTTAGCCTATACGCAAACCTGTAGGTGCCAACCACTGTACCAGGTCAGGGTTTTTACCTTCCCAGACATGTCCGGTACCAATTTACCCTACCGGGAATCGATGGAAGGCTTGGTGAACCTGGGCGAGGATTGATCGCTCGAGGGGAAGCAGCATCGAAACCACTTGCGAGAAATATTTTATTTATTTTGTATTGATTTATTTATTGTTGTTTATTACGAGACAAAATGGCGCGCCAATCATGAAAGAAGAGATTACAAAACAGACAGATCAGGACATAATTTGAAACAAATGATTAAAGCGACTGAGACAGCTAGAAACTTGAACTGATTATTTTATTTATTTATTTATTTGTTTATTTTGAAGCGCGAGTCTTCGCGCACAGCAAATGTCACTGAACGAACGCGCCAGAGAAAATAGAAATGAGATAAAATCATGGTACAACAGACATCATATTATGTTGAATTTAATTTAATTTTTTAACTAAAAACTTATACTGACTTCAATGCAGGAATTTCTAGTTTGGTTAGAATGACGGCCATCTGGTTTGGCAGCTGGCAACAAAGTTCACCTGAAGCTCCTCTAATTCAATTGTTTACATCTGAGAATCGGCCACGAGGATGTGATTCATTCATTGGAAAGAGACAGATGTTGCCTTGTGGGGGTGCCGAAGCCTTTGTGCACGAGACGGATTGTCTTTCGATGGTTGTTTTCGTTATGCAACGAATTGTTGTGAAGGTGCTCGGACAGCTGATTCGACGCTAAGGAGCTTAAATCACACGATCTGATCCATTTCACCTGCTAAATCTCGTACACAAACGGTGGGATATTTGTGGGAATGAGAAAAACGAAATAGAATCGAAAGACGGCTATACATATCAGATAACGGAAGTGAAAAGCAAAGGCAACAAGAAAGAGGAATTTGTCGTCCAACTAGAGGAGATTACTAAGTGTTGGAATACCAGCAAAGAAACATCAGACAAAAATCGGACAATAGAAAAACGAATTGAGTTGTTTTTGTTTTTTATTTCTATATTATTTGACGTGGACCATTACCGTGTAAAATTACTAAAGGGCATAAAACTACAGTGTAAAAACACCATAAAATACAACAACCAGAGCACTCTAATGGCATGTTTAAGCTGACGCCTCGAGTAAGATCGTTGTAACCAACCTCTTGAAAGAAAGTGATTTCGAAGGAATTGGGTTTGTTCTGAAAAATGTGTTAAATTGAATTGCTCATCTATAAGCAAATGCGTATTTTCGCACTTTCGAGCAAAATCTTGGCAGAACCGATTTTGATGCATCGCCGCGAATTACTGAATCCCGGAAGGATGGGACTCTACGGTCCCCGTCGTTCAATTCGAAGTAAATTTTGTGAAGCATCACCAGATCATTACGCTTCCTTCTGAGCTCCACGGTCTTGAATATTTTGAAGAGAAGATTATTGTCAAAAATGACATAAAAATTGTAGAAAACTTGAGAGTAGGGACATCGCTTGAAGGGATTGCTCTCTCTCGAAAAAGGACGATGATTATATATTTATATTTTTTACATGCAGTAAAGAGATAGGAGGTAGGAATACAGTAAGTAAGACAACAAAACACCTGAGGCGCTGTAATTTTATAGGACTCTTCAAATCTTACGGATTTCGCCAATAACGATTCTGTCAAGTATTCTGGCCTGTAAGGTCGAGAGATCGATCCTCGCTGAACTGGTGTAGGCAGAATTGTCGACCAGAATCACAATATCACCGTGATTAGGTTTACACTTCGGGCGCTTTTCACCTTCTTCAGGCAACACTAGTCTTTTGATGGATTTAAGGTAAATCCTGGGGGTAGAAATCAAGAAATGACTAGGATTGGAGAAGTTTAGGATTAAGCTAAAAAGGTAATGGTGTCGGCGTTTATCAGTCCCCTAAGGATGCGCTGCGCATTCGTGTTCCATACAGAACCATAGGGCATGCTTGATGCGTGTTTGGCCTATACAATGACTTGCAGGGGCCAGCCGCTATACCAGGTCAGTATCTTTACCTTCTCAGACAAGTCTGGTAAAAATGTACTCGGACCGGAGAGATAAAAGACATGATTAGCCCGGACGAAGATCGTTCATTCGATCGTGCAGGTGTCTTTATGTACAGAAATCAGCTTCAAAAGAGAAATATCGACTAGGGAGTAGATGAGAAATGAACAGCTGAGTCGTTCCGATTCACTGGGATAGTTGGCGCAGCAGACGACAACGGCATCCATACGGAAATCATATGAGGAAGTGTTGGTGTTGTCGAGAAATGTGAAGCTTCTCTACGCACAACACGAGCTAAAATGAGAACATCCGAGAGAAAACAGACGTGCACGGAATTTGTTTCCATACGTGGGTGTCCGAATAAACATGCTTCACTGACTATTCCTAGAGATTTGTACAGTGCCGGACGCGCCGCTACGACAAAGTGTTGGTAGCGGCGCTTCGGAGCGTCGAAACCGCCGTTTTTCCATAACTTGTTGCAAATTAATTTATTTACAAAAATAAGTATATATTCGAGCACAGCAGCGCGAGCTCTATACCTCCATATACACCTTTTACAAATTCCTGAAATTGGTAGTGGATTTTTTTGCCCCTCGATATTCGGTCCCGTTTCGCTTCGGTCCCTCGCTTGGTGACTCACCGCCGAGTAGGCTCCGCCCCCACTTCGCCGCCTACCCTACCCTAGCCTATTCTATAATACAGTCCTACTACATGATAGGCGAAACCCAAGTGATGTTTGTCAAGGGCGGCTCCTATGGGTCCCGCCACGATAGTCTGCTACCGTACACCAAATGCATCCAAGCGACAAGGGAGCTGATGAAATTGCTTCAATCTTTTACGTTTCCTTTCGTTTTCGTTTTTCAATGGTTTCAGTGGGTTTTCAGTGGTTTTGAGTTTCTGGCATGCATTTTATTCTTCGTTTTAGTCGTTATTATAAATGTTTTGTATATGTTTCCTACTATTCATAAATTCATTTGGCGACCTGTGGTCGCTGAATGAAATACATTTCCAGGAGCCCCCACGGGGTGACTGGATGAAGCTACCACGCAGGGCCCCCGTTGAGCATACTGTGCAAATGAACTGCGGTTGACTCCGCCCAGATCACCACGCGTGGACCCCGGAGCGACACTTTTCGGCGCTCCGACGCGGCGTCACCGCCGTTTTATGGTTGCGGCGCGTCCGGTACTGTAGATATGAGCGATCAAGCTGGCCAATACTATAAAAGGTAGAGGCAAAGGTCCCGGAGTTGACGTTGATCAGCCCCTGAGTGCCTGTGCACTCCTCTTTTATTCTGAATCGTAGAAACATCATGAATGCGTATATGGCTCATACAGCAACTTACTGTGCTGTTACATGAAAGGTGTTGAAGGTGTTGTCGGCGAAACGCCTTTGGTGAACTGGCTGGTATCCATGGATATGACCGGCAGGCTTTTTTTCTTTCGGAGGCGTCGTCCCATTTAGAAAATTTATGATGGTGCTCAATCCTCCACCAGAAAACCAGCTCAAAATGCCATTGATACTGGGAATATATCAATGCCGTAACAGAGATTTGGAGATGTGTGCTGCCTCTGAGAAGAGCCATTCGTTAAATTTTTTCTGAAAATTTCCCTCCATTCGGAAAAGGACGAAGCTCACATCTCGGGCAATTTGTCCCGGATTCGGCACGCATTTGACCGTGGCAATTTCAGATCCACCAAGAGAATGAACGGCTGCCCACGCAAGTCATTGTAGCAGACAAATACGCATTCCCTAGGCTTAGGTTGGCAGAAAAGTCTTGGGACAAAAAAATCAACAATTTATCATAACATCCTACTAATAAATAAGCGAAACCCCGATGTCTGTTTGTACACTCTAGAGTCCCGCCGCGATTGCCCGTTACCGTACTACTAGTGACGTATTTCATCAGTTCCTCGCCGTCTTTTGCTGCATGCTTTTTGTCCTTCGATTTGTCTGTTATTATAAGTATTTTATATACCATATGTTTCATAATATTCGTTAGTTGATTTGGCGGCCTGCAGGCCGCTGAATGGCTGGTAATTTTATAAAGGCAAGCTAAGAATCAACAACATATTCACTATAAAGGACAACAACCTTCTTCCGGACAGTTGACCTACTTGGCCTCTTTATCGTATTGCATCGGCCATTTCTTGAAGCTGACTAATGTACACGAAAGCGGAAGCACTGACGATCTTGTTTGCAGCCATTAGCTCGTGGTAGATAGGTTCCTTCGAATCCCACCAAACGCATAGCAATTGCTTGCGTTTGGGAGGGTTTTGATTCGGCTGGACTGGAGGGCTCTACGTTGCGTTGAAGCTAAACAGCTTGTCGTGCACCGCTATCGTAGGGTATCGAGCTCTCATCACCAGTCATTAGATCTTCAAGGAATTCCGGTACTCCCACTCAAGGCCGACACCGGTCTGATAATTCATATCATTATTCTAAAGAGAATCATTCATTAGCAGCCCGCAAAGACTGTTGCGCGGTTCTCATCGCTCATACCTTCAAAAAACACACCGCTCAACTGTAGTATTAAAGCACCAGGTGATAAGTATAATTTCCATTGGAGACGCTGCGCACAGTTATTGTCATTATTTTCTTCAGCTGCACTTTATCTATGTCGTCTCTTTTCAACCTTCCGGACACAGAGGAAAAGGCGATTGCATTTTTCCAAGATCGCGGAGCTCTTCCCAAACATAAGATGTGCAAACTGGGCGGCGAGATAAAACTTGTCTTTGCGAAAAGGGGCACTTACTGGAGATGTGCCAAGCGGAACTGCGGAAGGCAGAAAATGCATATTACAAGTGGCATGTCACTCTCCTTCATCACTATGATTCGCTTCCTGTATTCCTGGTGCCATGGTTTGTTATTGTTATCGTTTGTTATGATATGAATTATCAGAGCGGTGTTGGCCTTGAGTGGGAGTACCGCAACCCCTTTCGGTGCGGCTGGGCGATGAGTGAATGACATATGCTGATTCGCGCTTCCCCTTAAGCCTCCGTCAGCCGATGACGGATCCATCGTGTCAAAACTCTTCGATAGTCAAGGTCTTGGAGATGCAGCTCGATAGTGGTGTGGGAGCACCGAAATGTTGTTGCCAATTCCCGCGCCGTTGCTTCTGGATTGGATTTGATCGCGAGCTCCAATTTGTCATTATCAATCACAGGAGGTCGTCATTACCGCTCTAGATCTTCGAGGCTTATATCTCCTGACTTGGAACGGTTGAACCCGCGTCTCATCGTGGAGCGGCTAACAGTCCCTCTCCCAATGCATCGTTGATGTTAGAGGCCGCTGTGCTCGCCTTGGAGCCTCGACGCCACTCGTAGAAGAAGATCACTCGAAGTTTATGTTGGCTTAGCATGCTTGACATGTTACAAAAATGACGAGCGTAGGCGTTTATATACTCACTCAGCAAACGCTTCGAGAACCTTCTAACCCTCACATACCCGGGCCTTTAAAAACTTTCTCCGAGGAATCACGAAGCTTTCAAAATTTTGTCTCAAGACATTTCTGCCAACTTAAGCCAGAAACCAAGTACGCATTCACTAGGCCTCTACGATTCTGAATGGAACACGAGTGCAAAGCGCATCCTTAGCGGAGCGATCAACGTCGACACCTTTACTTTTACCTTTGCCAGAGGGCCGACTGAGCCAAGCGATGACTCGTCCCTCATCGGACTCCTCGGTTTTGCTGACGGTGGCGGCCCAGTTGTTGACGATCGAAATCTGAGACGAAATTGCACAGCCCGTGTCACACTACTAATTAGGTCGCGGAGTTCCGAAATAGCCCCCCACCCCTAGTTGTTGCTCGTTTGGGCCAGCACACCGCCCCAAAGATGCCGGTCCTCTCAACAAAACAACGCCCCAAACCTCATAACAGGAGGAGAATCCAAAGTGAACACGTCACGACAATATTATTTTTGAGCGGTAAAAAGCTTGTCCAGGCACAGTGGTAAGAGGCTCTGATCTCTATGACAACCGCAGAAGTCCTTGCCTAGCTTAGACATGGCTGAAAAGGGTGTCGGTGTCAGCGTCAGACCGGGGTGACAGGTCGTCTGATGGAGGAAAACTGTCACAATCACAAGACGGATCCTAACCTGCGACGATATGACCTCTCTCAAGCAGAGACAAGTCGCACCTCAACAGATGCGGGAGCAATTGGCGGAGCGAACATCGGACTTGTCTGGGATAAAAACGTTGTGGAAAAGACTCGTCCAGGACTTGGTACCGTCAAAGCGATCCTCGTGCAGGCTGCTCTCCCGCCGCAAGTCACTTGTCTGGGAAAGTAATGACACCAAATACGCGTTCACCATACCTCTACGATTCTGAATGGAACAAGGATGCATGGCGCGCCTTCAGGGGACTGATCAACACCTACCACTTTGCCTTTACTTTAACCAGCGATAGCTTCAGGGCTCGTAAAGGTAAAAGTGAAGGTAAAGGTGCCGAGATTGATCGGCGGCAACGGTGATGGTTTCCACGAATTCATACCAATCTTCCCCTGTTTGCTGGAATTTTTCCCCTGTTTGCTTGGTTTTACAGAAAAATTTCTATATTGATTGACTCAAAATAACCAAAGTTCCGCACGAATCCATTCGAAACCAGTCCAATCATTCCGCTGCACCCCCTCCTCCCGACCCACCCTATGAATCAAAAGTTTGAAAAGAAACCATCGACAAGGAATGTACCTCCCAAACCTCCAGGTAAAGGTAAATGATAAGGGTTTCGAACGTTGATCAGGCCTCTAAGGGCGCGCCACGCAATTGTGTTCCATTCAGAATCGTGGAGGCATAAGGAATCCGTATTTGGCCCACCCAATGAGTCCCTGGGGGTATCCGCTATACTAAGTCAGTGTTCCTGCGTTCCTAGGCAAGTGTGGTACCAATTTACCCGATCCAAGAAGGATAAAAGGCTTGGTTAGCCCAGGTGGGGATCGATCGCCTGATCGTGCGGGTGTCAGTAGCGCCTCTCAACACTGCACCACGCAGATCTGGCTACGTGGGGAAATCAGAGCTAACATACCATAAGATAAGCCGTGTTTTGGCAGAATGGCAAAGTGGTTTTTTGCGTACTAGGTCGACATGTCCTCATGAAAACTCCATCAAAATGAATTTGAAATTCAAAGAAGAGCCAAGAGAAAGTTTTGAGAAGGAATACATGAATAGATTAAGCAGAATTACCATTTTCAAGAAAAAATCCGACATCATGAGACGTTGGCGGCCGGAGAATGAGCAGAGAACGACTGAAAAGTCCCGCCCATTATTGTTGCCGCAACATGGGACAGTGCTAATTTCCCGTGCATGCTGCAATTGTTTTTAGGAAAAACCACACTTCTCCTGGGAAACAATTTCCCGAGCGCAGAATAAATCTTTTATTTCAATTTCGCTTTTGTTCAGAAGTTTGCAGAGAGATTAGTTCGACAATGATGGTACATCTTTTCTATCAATTTCAGAGCAATTTGGGGTATTTTAAACAAAAATAGGATTTGAATTCAATAAGCGAATAGTTTTCTGAGAACGCGCCATGCATCCGTCTGCTATTCAAATTCGCGAAGGCATGGTGAATCCGTAGCCTGCCAATACTCGAAAGCGGTTGATGAGTCAGGATTTGAGCGCTACTATTTATAAATCTGAGCTGATTTGGTATCAAAATTCGTGGAGATTTATAACTGGACAAGCTAGTTGATGTGGAAAAAGATAAAGTAGTCGGTAGTCGGTAAACGTACAGGTAAAGGTAAAGGTGTCGTTGTTGATCAGTCCCCTACGGACGCGCCATACATTCGTGTTCCATTCAGAATCGTAGAGGCACGGTGAATAGGTATTTTGCTTACACAGTGACCTGTGGGGCCAGCCACTATACAAACCCAGTGTCTTTACCTTCTCAGACAATTCTGGTGCCAGCTTACCGGACCCCATAGGGATGGAAGGTTTGGTTATCCTGGACGAGGATCGATCACCGCCTGAGATTTCGACCTTGCGGATGTCAGCAGCGCCTCTTAACAGTGAGCAGTGGGCACCATATGCCCATGCTGTATAGTTAAAATCTAAAAGTTGAATAAGTTAAATAGAGTTCACTTTTTACATACTCTAATTCTAGTTGAAATTTCTTTCTCTTGTTTTTTTTCCATCTTTCTGCGTGTTGAATAGTGGAAACCATTTTGTTCCTCATTTCATTGGTGATCAAGAGATGATTTTCTTATCACATTTATCCTTTCTCATGGTAAGTGGAAATACTCAGCTCCACATAACACCGCAGCTCACCCAGTTCTCGCCTATCTCATGAAAACATGCACTTTTGCTGAATAATTTATGCGCGACAAGTTGGATTAGTCTATTGTTGCGGAAGTACAGAAGCACGGATGAAGTCCTTGGAAGCTTTCATTCATTCCGCTAGCGTAAAGAGCAACACTGCGGAAGCGCATATTAACACACTTCCGCTCATAATAATATAGAAAACAACAAAGTGGAACAGACAGACCAGTAGTCTACATCGTCGAAAATGGAAAAAAAAATCTTGATAATCGCATGAAAAGATGTTACCTACAGTGCAGATTTAGGCTGAAAATCTCCTTATCTTTCCGTACGTTGTCTACCGTTGATATCTACTGAAGGAGAAAAAAGTCGAAAGATTTTGAGTTTATTTCTTTCTGAAAATCGAAGCTCACCAAACAACGGTGAAAAATTCGGAATTAGGCCATAGAGACTACGGCTCTCCTCACCCACTGAAGGCTATTGCTAACACCATCGTTACAACATTATATTCTAGTATATACAATGGTAACACTCACTCCACTCAGTACGTGAAGATCCTCAATGAGCTCTACAAAAGATTCACGACCGTGATCACACCATTCTACAACAACGTCCGCATCATCGTGAAGAGGGGTGTACATCAAGGTGATACCATATCACCGAAGCTGTTCAACGCCTCTCTCGAGAACATCATGCGAACACTAGAATGGGAGGACATGGGAGTGAAGATCGACGGCCGGCAGTTACACCATCTTCGTTTTGCGGATGATATCGTACTCATAACACCATCTATCACCCAGGCAGAACGCATGCTGGCCGACTTCGATCATGCGTGTGGGAAGATCGGCTTGCAGCTGAACTTGACGAAGACGATGTTCATGAGGAATGGATACGTTTCTGATGTCCCATTTTCGCTCAACGGAACGAATATCTCTGAATGCTCCAGCTATGTGTACTTGGGTCGGGAAGTCAACATGACCAACGACTTGAGTCCAGAGCTGGGCAGGAGGAAACGAGCCGCTTGGGGCGCTTCCAAGAGTGTTGAAGAAGTAGTGAGGAAGACGAAGAACGCCCGACTCCGCGCCCATCTCTTCGACTCTACGTTCTTCCCGCGTTGACGTACGCTTCAGAATCCTGGGCGTTGCGCAAGCAGGATGAACATGCGATTTGCGTCGCGCAACGACGTATAAAGAGAAAGGTGCTCGAAGTGACTCGCTTCATCCAGGCCAGAGACGGCATACGGAGCTCCGAGCTACGTCGACAGTCGAAGGTCAGAGACGCCGTCGAATGGGCCAAGTTGTCGAAGATCAGGTGGGCCGGACACGTAATGCGATTTCGTGACAACCGTTGGACGAGAGCCGTTACTGACTGGATTCCACGAAACATCAGAAGGACACCAGGTCGCCCACCTTTGCGCTGGTCGGACTTCTTCGTCAAATCCCTGAACGATCAATTCGATGCTCTTCATGTCCCTCGAGCGAGCAGGACCCACTGGTCCACCATGGCACGCAACAGGGACGAATGGAGACGTTACTGGCCCCCTTCTCGAGCAATTCGATGATCAACGGGACGACAGGTGATACAGATGATACAATGGTAACTAGCAAAAAGCGGTAATAAAACTAGCATTTCACGTTCAATATCCTCTTGTTACTACAAGTGTTACATCAAATAATGCTTTGCTATGTAGTGGTAACAATATTATAGTAAAAGTAAAATATCAGATAAACTCAAAGAGTGACTCGTAATAATTTGATCACTTTATGAGCTTACACTGGAATTTACTTTAAAAAAATTAAATTAGAAAGTGAAAAAATTCAACGCAACGAAACTGACAGTTCCGCCTTCGTGTAGTGTATCGCTACCCTTGGGGAACGTATGCACTTTTGGGCTGTTCATCTCGTCATTCAGCTCAGCTAGCGAAAGGAGGCGAATTTCATTTGCAGGCCCCACATGTATGAACTTTAGTTCCGCGTTCAAATTCAGATGCCCTCGTTCCCTCTTGAATAACATATTATAGAAATCCAGCCAAATACCGTCTGAGTGGTTTCAGCGGGGGGTAGCTGCCTTTTTTGTTGGGAACTACTTTTTCAGTTTTTTTCTACTAGTTCTTCTACTTTTTTCTCCGTTGGTTTTTTTAAAGTGAGTTTGGAGTGGTTTGCTAGCTTGGGAATACACATCTTGTGGAGCTAGTTATAGAAACACTTTGCAATAGGATAAAGTGCCCCCTGGGACTCGGAATGTGCACCCTTCATGACTTGTGATAAGATATTTCTGAAATATCTTCCTGCTGTGGGAAAAGATGACTACATGATCGAGTGTGGGGTGTATTCAAGCTTTTCTGGGAGGCAAATTTATCGTACTGCTGTCCAGCTTTAGCTCAAAGTTGCCTTTCGCTGATGTGAGCCTTTTTTTCAACTTTTTTTCTACGAGTCAGCTTCCTACCCACTTTAGAGCACGTTCCTTCGAGAGTTACTTTTATAAACTCTTCTCAACAAGATGAACTGCTCCCTCGAGCCACGGAATGTGTTCGCTTTACGACTTTTGGTGAATTACTTTCAGAACATTTTTCGGTACTTGTTTAGAATCGGGGCTGCGCACGCGTCTCAACAAGTACCGCGCCACGTCTCCCGCTGCAATGGTCGGGGAACTGTGCTGCACGTGAGTAATACGTGGATAAGTCTACGTGGATAAGATAGAATAGAGCGGTTCGATGAGTGACTGTTACAGTTCAGTAGTAACCATGCCTTGCATGACCTTATTCACCCTTCCACGTACGGAAGGAGAAGCAGTGCGATTTCTACAGGATAGCGAAGTATTCCCGACACATCAGAAATGTCGGCATAACCACGAGATGAAGCTGTGTAAAAGAAGATATCTCTGGAGGTGTCAAAAGAAGACATGTGCGGAAAAAAGGTCTATCACGGACAAGACGTGGTTCAGCTACTCTAAGCTGCCTCTAGTGTAAGCAATTCGGTTTCTTTATGGATGGAGCCAGGAGTTAACTACGATCAAGTGGTGTAAGAGGTAAGACATCAGATTATACTTGCATGAGGCAAAAGCACTGGTTTATCGTTATAGATCGGCGAACAGAGTCCATTCGAGGCGTTGATCGAAGTCATTAAGAAACACGTCGAGGAATAAATTCACAATTAGATGTTCGGTATATTTTCAATGTAAATGAAATGACCATTTATAGTGTAATTTAGTGTAATTTGTTTGTTGTTGTTGTTGTTGTTTTATTCGTTTTGTTCTCTTATGTTTTCTTTATGTTCTTTTTATATCGTGTTCTCTTTTAATTGTAAGCTCAGGTTTTCTTCTCATAAGTGTGAGGGATTTGAAGATGAATAAATATCACATTATCAATGCTTAACATCATGCTGATATCATCGCACGTCGCAGGGTTGGGCAAAAGTGTGTATGCAGTCTTTATCTTCTCACGCATTCACGTATTACTCACGTGCTTGTCTAGCAGTCTTGTTGAGACTTGTTGAGACGCGTGCGCAGCCCCGATTCTAAACAAGTACCCATTTTTCTGCTCAAGGAAAACGTATATTCTAGGGCTGCATTCACATGAAAACGATTAAACTGTCATAGCAGATACCTGCTGAAAAGATAAAAATAGTGAAGTACATGACGTTATAATAGAAAGTAGATATATAAATGTGAGAGATGTGGAGGTGAAATGGTCGACGCTGATCAGTCTCCTGAGGACGCGCCACGCCTCCGTCTTCCATTCAGAATGGCAAAGTCAATCTACCCGGCCCTGGAAGAATGTAAAGTTTGGTTAGCTAGAGCCGGGATCGATCGCTGGACAATGCGAATGCTAGTAAATAGCGCCTCTTACCATTGCACCACGCGCATCGAGATATACATGGAATTTATCAAATTGAGGATTCTTTATTGAAGACCGCGGTGGCTGTTCATCTAAAAAAACATCTAAAAAAGAGTGTATCGGAAAATTTTAATTTCTCAAAGCGTCTGTTTTATTGTTGATCTATTTTGTTTTATTGAGTAAAAAAGAAAAATGTCCACTACGCCGTCTTGAAGTCTTCCGTAAAGGGCCAAATACGCATTAACCATACCTCTGCTATTCTTCGTGGAACACGAGTGCGTGGCGCGTCCTTAGGGGACTGATAGGAGTTGGAGAAGATTTGATGAGATCAATTAGAGAAGAAAATCTCATGGCGAGTTCATTTTCTGGTGGGACGCCGCAATCGCGCGTTCTGTCTGTAAACAAGCAGATTTAATCTTCAGCGGTGGAAGCGTGCAATTTATTCGGGCCATTCGGGATGTTACTAAACCGAGACGGGACAACAACGTCTCGGGAGATGTGGGTGGCTCACTTTCTTCCAGTAGGTTTTTCCCGAGAGCATGGTCCAGAGGTAAGAGGTGCGCCCTCCACTCACATGGTCGGCCCATCGATCGAACCTCGCCCAGGTCAACTAAGTCCCATCTCACCGGAGTCGGGTAAACTGATGGCCCACACCTTTTCGGGTAATGATGGGTACTGCCGTTTAGAAATTGAAGCATTTTAGCCACTCCGAGATCTGCTCTAGGAACCTGCATGGGTATTTACCTGAGCGAGGTAAACAAGAAGCCGAAGAACAATGCGAAACAGAATATTCTGTTTCTATTGAAACTTCTGGCAGGCGTGGTGCAGTGGCAAAAGGTGCTTCTGACATCGGCAACATCGAGCGAACGATCCTGCTCCGGGCTAAGCAAAACTACAGTTCCTCCGCAGTTGGGTAAATTGATACCAAAGTTGCTTGACCAGATGAGGGCATTTGACTTGATTTGGCCGTGGGCTCCCGCAAGTGAACTTGCCGAATATGTATTCATCATGCCTTTTCACTCTTAATAGAAAACAAGTGCACGGCGCGACTTTGGGAGATTGTTGTAAAAATTAAGGAGCACAGAAAACAATTGGATGAGGAAATGGATGAAACTTCCGGAAAATTAAACGACAGACTAAACGAACAATGCGATATTGTAGTGATAGGGTACATAAAGTTCAGTAAGATAAGGGATTGTAAGAATAAGAGTTTACGCAGAAGGCTTGGATGTCGACTTTTTAGCCGTCGCTGACAGCACTGCAGCTGACTAACATTCCAAGAAAGTATTCTGGGAAGAGGAACTAATCTCTTTTTTTCAAACGGAAAAGCAAAGTGTAAGGTGAAGGAAAAAGCCGGCAATAGGAAAGAGAGAAAAAGGCTAATGAGGGTATTAGGAAAAGGGTATCGCAAGAATGAGAGGTAATACTCTTCGAAGCGTCGATAATGGAGAAAATTCTACAATTCTGAGTAGAAGACAAACGCGTGGCGTGTTCTAAGGGGACTGCCGAGCAATTCAATAATAAATAATTAAAAATAATTAAATAATAATTTAGCAGTTCACATAATAATAATAAT
The DNA here is from genome assembly GCA_030553155.1 of Nippostrongylus brasiliensis. Lineage (NCBI taxonomy): Eukaryota > Metazoa > Nematoda > Chromadorea > Rhabditida > Heligmosomidae > Nippostrongylus > Nippostrongylus brasiliensis. Next base: position 33,473,969 of record CP130734.1, read on the forward strand.
AATAATAATAATAATAATAATAATAATAATAATAATAATAATAATAATAATAATAATAATAATAATAATAATAATAATAATAATTTAATAATTCAATAATTAACATCGAGCAATTCAACTTTAACCTTCGCTAGTTTGATGGGCTATGTAGCGTGCCTCTTCACCCAGTTGGTATACAGGGTGATATGTATATATATTGCCCTTTCCGATACACCTCCCTTAGGCAAAATAAGGCGAAATCATCGGAACGTTGATAATGACCGCGCTTGGAGCAGTGTTAAGAGGCGCTACTACAACGGCACGGTCGAGCGATCGATCTTGACCCAGCTAACCCAAGCTTTCCATCGCTTCTAGGTTGGGTAAATTGGCACCGCACTTGCCTAGGAAGGTGAAGACACTTTTTTCATTCATTTTATTTCACTTCATTTCATTTCTTAGGCAAAGACACTGACTTGATATAGCGACTGGCCCTCGCAACGCATTTTACGGGTCAAATGCACCATGCCTTAACGATTCTGAATGGAAGTCGAGTATGTGGCTCACTTTTGTGAGACAAATTGTCCACAATTTGTCTCTCCAAAGACAAAAAAACTAAAAGCGAAGACAAATTGTGGTTTTTTAGGATTTGCAGTTAATGTGCTACTGTTATTGTTGCGATGGTGAGTTCGCTCACAGTGATCGCGTTATGTGTGTTAACCGCATGTCTTAATAAATAAATGAAATAAATAAATCGGTGGCTACTAAATAAACTGATTTTTCTATGCATCTGCATTAGAAGAGCAGCTTTTAACGGAATATCTCCTCACATTCGGCTGGTTTCTGCTGATTTTCGGTTCACTAACAATTAGCGGCAACTAAGTCAGTGTTCAGAATACAAAAGAAAGTCATGCGGATTCAATTTCTGAAAATGTATCGGCTCGTGACGGCTCTATTTCGAAGATTTGAGCACGCGCTGGCGGCACGTGGCGAAAAGGAAAGAAGCGCCGGCTATGCCTGAGGGGTCCAGTGCTCAATCCTTGTCCAGGACCATTTCTTGATTTCCATCTCTATGGTATCAGGAAAATCGGTACCAGACCTTCTTCAAAAGTTGAAGCTTTTGATATAGAAATGCAGTTAGATCCAGTAAATACCTACAAGGATTCTGAATGGATGTGGAACGCGTGGCGCATTCCCAGAGAATCGGCAATTTTTACTTCATTTTTGCTTTCAAATAAATGTAAATACATAGGTAACAACAGTCCCGATACAGAATATTCAAATCATTAGACAAGATAGCGTGATATCAGTGGTGATGCATGATAAGATATCTGTTATCACAGCAGTCAAGTATGAGAGCCTGAGGCAACAGTAGCGTACACGGATTGCAGCCCAAGCTTCTAACCTACATTCTAAGCAGAAATGTTTATAGTTATACTAACTAACATTTATATTTAAAATAACATTGAATAATACTGATATACAGCAGGAGACCTTCCGGGTTTTTAGCGACACCTGTCTGAGGGGCAAATAGATCGATGGGGAACCCTGCCGGGTGGACAATGAAGACGTGGATGCACAAAGGCTAATAGAATAGGCAATCAGCACCTTCTCCTTGTTTCAGTTCCCTATTAATCCGGGCAGATGGAGTGGAAATATACCTGAGAACCGCCTCGACTAACAATCCGGGAGGTCAGTGAACAGTGAAAAGGGAGGTCAGTGAACTTCCCCCGACGATTCTTAACAAGACCTATGTGGTCTTATAGAGCTTGGAGCGTAGATCACAGATATGTTATTTATTTTTGCTGAATGGCAGTGGGTGGTCCGAAAATTGCAAAAAAAGTAAGCACTGCTCTGACTACACTGCTGAGGGGCGCTGAATAGCGCCTGAGGTGAGAAGTCCACGCAAGTGTGCTTCGGTGGCGCAGCGGTACCGCAGTGGACTGTTGTTCAGACGGTCAAGGGTTTGGATCCTGTGATCGTGCTTTCGTTTTGCTTCAATCGCATTGATACCAAATAGTGCTCATTTTGCGATTTTGTCATGGGGATTGAAGAAAATCATGTTTGGAGCACCCTAAACCGCACAAATTTTAGTAAATGACAACATTAATATGGATAGCCAATATCTACCGTAACTTACCTTAAACGGACGCAAATTCAGAAACTAATGTTGGATTCGTGATCAGCGACCCAAATAACCCTTACACACGAAGTTTGGACGAAATCGGGGATTTTGACCCACGCACCTTACTTACCCATAGCAAGCGCTCATCAGTCACAAATCCAGAAGCAAAAGTAAAATTCGTGATCAGCAATCCAGGTGAGACTCCTAGGCGATTTTTGGAACGATGGTAGTGGATGCTGACAATTTTCTGACAGCTAGAATCTGAATGGTGCCATAATATTACCAGTAATTCATCATTTCACTCAACCTTGGGCAACTCTACCGACACCTGACATGAGGCTCGAGACGTCATAGTCACCCATTTCGCTCACACTTTGCTAATGAGACTATTTGAGACGCTGGTCACGAATATAGCACTAGTTTTGTGATCTGAAACAAGTGAGGGTCTCTAATGACGGGTTTCGTTGTGTGTGGGCTGGTGAGCCCTTGCAATGGTAAGGTGAGTAAGTGAGGTGCCAAGGTCAAAATAACCGATTTCCTCCAAACTTCGTATGTGGGGGTTATTTGGGTCGCTGATCACGAATCCAACATTAGTTTCTGAATTTGCGTCTGTTTAAGGTAAGTTACGGTAGATATTGGCTACCCATATTAATGTTGTCATTTACTAAAATTTGTGAGGTTTCCGCTGCTCAGACATGATTTTCTTCAATCCCCATGACAAAGTCGCAAAATGAGCACCACTTGGTATCAATGCGATTGAAGCAAAACGAAAACACAATCACAGGATTCAAACCCTTCACCGTCTGAACAACAGTCCACTGCGGTACCGCTGCGCCACCGAAGCACACTTGCGTGGACTTCTCTCTCCAAAGACAAAAAACTAAAAGCGAAGCGTTTTTTAGGATTCTGTTATTGTTGCTAAGGAGAGTTCGCTCACAGCGATCGCGTTACATGTGTTAACCGCATGTCTTAATAAATAAATGAAATAAATAAATCGGTGGCTTCTAAATAAACTGATTTTTCTCTGCATCTGGATTAGAAGAGCAGCTTTTGACGGTATATCCCCCATTCGGCAGGTCGATGATACGTTTCTGCTGATCTTCGGCTCACTAACAATTAGCGGCAACTAAGTCAATGTTCAGAATACGATAGAAAGTCATGCGGAGACAATTTCTGAAAATGTATGCGCTCGTGACGGCTCGCACGTGGCGAAAAGGAAAGAAGCGCCGGCTATGCCTGAGGGGTCCAGTGCTCAATCCTTGTCCAGGACCATTTCTTGATTTCCATCTCTATGGTATCAGGAAAATCGGTACCAGACCTTCTTCAAAAGTTGAAGCTTTTGATATAGAGATGCAGTTAGATTCAGTAAATACCTACAAGGATTCTGAATGGATGTGGAACGCGTGACGCATTCCCAGAGAATCGGCAATTTTTACTTCATTTTTGCTTTCAAATAAATGTAAATACATAGGTAACAACAGTCCCGATACAGAATATTCAAATCATTAGACAAGATAGCGTGATATCAGTGGTGATGCATGATAAGATATCTGTTATCACAGCAGTCAAGTATGAGAGCCTGAGGCAACAGTAGCGTACACGGATTGCAGCCCAAGCTTCTAACCTACATTCTAAGCAGAAATGTTTATAGTTATACTAACTAATATTTATATTGCTAATAGAATAGGCAATCAGCACCTTCTCCTTGTTTCAGTTCCCTATTAATCCGGGCAGATGGAGTGGAAATATACCTGAGAACCGCCTCGACTAAGAGGGTTCGGCTACGTAAACAGTATTTTCCTGAATTTCCCCACCGCTGTTTCCGTTACTCTCGAATTCTTTCAGTAATCATTGCTTACTCTTTTGACGGATTAGGATTTGTACGAGCATCTCTTGAGCTAAAGAGGAAAAGAGAAAGAAAGGAAACGTAAAGCTAATAAGGTCCTCGGGGAAATCTTGGTGCATCAAATTATGATGCACAGTCATGTCGGAGTTTTGAGGGCTAAAATGGATGGAAAGATGAATCTTGGTCGAAGTGAATAAACTACTAAAACATTCTTTTAGGTTACACTGCCACCTAGCTTTCACATCGTCCTATCGATGTCATGTCCATTATGCCTTTCATTATTTGCTTCATTTTCAAGTTCATTTCTAATTCATCGTTTTATTGTTTGGTTTGTTGTTGTTGGGTAATTCATAATCTTCCTATGTTCCTATGTTTAAGTCCCTGTTTTTTTTTTTGATTTTATGAGCCATGAGCCAATTGCTCACTCTTACATGAATGTCCAAACACTCCTGTAATAAATATGGATATGGAAACTTCTATTCGTAAATTAGTTAAATGTAGCCACAGGGAGTAACTAACGAGGGCGTAATAATGAGGTTGATCTTGCATGGTCGTTATCCTGACGAGGTCAAAGAACACTAAAAATCTTCACATCATCATTTCGAAGCCGCAGAAAAAAAAACAGAAACAGAAGAACATAAAAACAGAAGAAAAGAAAATGGAACTAGATGAGAATGTTGTGATTGATGCGCTTCCCTGACAAGTCCTTCTCAAGAGAAGAAACAAATAAATTTTCCCGCACGAAATGCCTCCGCCCACATCCTCCGCCTCCACTGAAATGTTTGTGTTTTTCCCAAGTAGCAGATTAAGCCGGCTGACTCGTTCTTTTTGGCAGACGATTGATGAGAGTCAGTCACGAGGCCATAAATTCGATCACAGTTATCAGCGAGAAAGATTTCGGTAGGGAGTCTTTTAGAATTGAGTGGGTGAAGGGTTCGTGAACCGTTTCGTGGAAAGCGAACTGCAGAAAAATGTTCTACACAATTCTACAAGTTCTCTCTCTCCACCGCTCTGACGTTGGATAACGGGGCCGTTGAAGACGACGTAGGAACGTTGGGCCAATAAATCCGATCCACCCTATTGACCTCGTTCGGCACAGAAGCATACGACAGTTCTGAAAAATTTTCTTCAAGCAATTGTTTACACTAAAAAATTGCACGTCGAACGGCTGGGACAACGACAAAAGACAGAAATTGGTCGTCTCAAGGAATGTAAAGCTAAACCACTTCAGAGAAATCGCATTGAGGAATGTGAAGTTGGAATTCATATAGATGCACCACAAAATATGTAATTGATACACCATAAACAATAAATACGCCAAAAATAAAGTAAAAGTAAGTCGAAATACACATACACCCCAAGATAGCTTGAAAATAGGTCGAAAATGGCCTTCAGGGTTGAACGGATAAAGCGTTCATATGTATATGTATGTATGTACCATATGCTTAAAAACGAAGGGTAGAAGAATGTCCTTAGGATTTTTCTTCTTAACATTGTTCAAATCAAGAAGTTGCACGTATACAAAATTGGTCGGTCGAAGAGGTTCTAATGGATGCCTGGGACAGAAAATAGACACTTCAAGGAATACAAGGTTAGATGACGGTGGAGCGTTAGAACTGAGGTACGTGAAGTTGGAATCAATTCAAACACACTACAAAATGGTGTGAAAATAGGTAAAAAAATACGGGGGTATGAAGCGGGTGACTAATGGCCGTGCCGGCCACATTTCAAGGTATCGACGTACAGCAGGTGATCCAGATCAAGTAAATCAGCCCTTGAAGTATTTGTGGCGATTTTCCTCAGTTACCACAATATCTGACTGAGGCAGACCAAGCAGCTTGAAACCAAAGCGTAAAGTAGTATTTATATTGGTGCCTTAACGGATTTCGAGAAGAGAAAAACCGGAATCCTATTACCCATCTGTATTTGAACGTGGCCACCCAGTGGTCAATATGTCGTTCTCGGCAGAAGTCTCCAACTTGGCAGACTTAGAATGCTCTCCCTTCTTCTTCTTCTTCTTCTTCATTCTTCTTCTTCTTCTTCTTCTTCTTCCTCTTCTCCCTCTTCCTCTTCCTCCTCTTCTTCTTCTTGTTCCTCTTGTTCCTCTCCCCCTCCTCTTTTTCATTTTATTCTTATTCCTTCCTCTTTCTTCTCTTCTTCGCCTTTCTCTTCTGATTCTTTTCCTTCTTCTTCTTCTTCATGATATTATATTAACTGTGATAGCTCTCAAATCTTTTTTGTTTAACTAACACATTTTTCTATTTAGTAGCACATCCATCTTTAGTGGTGCAACGGCAAATAAATAAATAAATAAATAAATAAATAAATAAATAAATAAATAAATTCTGACATGTGAGATTTTCTACCCGTTCCTTCGTGTTTCCGTGGCTTTTCTGACTTCTTCAGCTTCACCAACAAGTATCGTTTCTTCCATGTTTCTAACTATACTAGTTTTATATTTGATGCTTTGATGCTGCTAGTGTTTCTATTTGTGAACCTTGGATACATCTTATTCTTTAGATAATAATAACATACTACGGCATGCATCCACACGGATGTACTTCACTTTACTAGCCATACGGCATACATCCACACGAGATGTGCTTCTCTTTATTAAACCATATGACCTACATCTATACGGTTGTTCATTCTTCACAATTCAGAGGTTGTATATGCCTTCAACTTTCACAAAAAAAACCAAAAAAAATCAAAAAACAAAAAAAAAATTAAAAAAAATTTAAAAAAAAGCTAACCCGATGGGGTTTATAAAAGTGGTAACTGGGCAAGGGAGGGTAGGTTCCACGCCTCCGGTTTAGCTTTCTCAAGGGAGTGCCAACCCCTGGGGGCAGTCCCCCCAAAACCTCAACCTTCCCACTCGTTAAGGAATGGGCCTTCCTTAACGTTTGATCTTTTGGCCAAAAAACCAAACTAACCCTTACTACCGTTCTACCCTTTTCCATTCTTAAACTTTGGTAATAATAACAAATTCACAAAATGTAACTCGATTTGTAACGTATGCAACATTTGATTCTAATTTCTTTATTACCTCCAATACCACTAAACTCCTCATATTCATAAAAATGAACATTGTGACTGTAACTCAAAAAATGTAATCTATTGTATTTCTTGCCGAGTGTAACAAACAATATGTAGGTCTCACAACTAGAAAATTCAAAACTAGAATTAGGGAACATATTTATAATATTAAGAAGAAGAACAGTTATCAACTTCATAAATTCACTAATTTTTCTGTCACTATTTTATTACCAGAAAATCAAGACGTTCAAGTCAGAGAGAAAGAACTTTTTTGGATTAAACACTGCTTCCATGACAACATCAAAGGTTACGGTGAGATTACAACTGAATCATAAAAATAACCACCCTTTTTTCTCTCTGAAAATAATTAAAGACAGACATAACCGAGGTTCAAAAAATCCCAAAAAGAAAAAAGTTATACCTCTCAAGAAATTAAAGACCAAATAAAAGGCTTCCTTAATGATGTTGATGGTAACTATTACAAACTTTTCTGCTTCCTTAAAAATAAGAACAAATATTATATACATACCCTTATTAAACTTACTATTAATGACATTCACACCCTAGTTAATAATAATAAGGAACATAAAATTCTACTACTCAGTTCCCTTTGCTACTTCCATTTCTCTGGACAGAATCATACTCTCAAAAAGAGTAACAGTTTCACTGATTACATTAATATTACCATTCCCTTCTATAATAAATACATCGAAAGCATTAACTTCAAAAGAATTCTTAACAATCGAGAGGTTATCAATATAATAAAATCTCAAAGTTCTGTTCCTTATAAACAATTTAGAACTATATATATACAAATATCCTGAACCTGTTAGCAAATCCATTTTCAATTACAATCGCTTTCTAAAGAGTATATATGACATTTGACTTCCCATGCTGTTACACCAACAAGATCTTTATCACAAACACATAGTTACAGGAGACATTACAATTTTTCTACCAATTTATAATCTTTTGAACAAAGGTGGTTTTCGACAACAAAATAGTCTTACAAATTGAAAATATTCTTTTAGATACCTTCACAACTCTCATTAATAAAATAAAAACTCGCTATAAACTTAATAATCAAAATTTTCATAAAATTAAAGAAATTTATAATAAAACACTGCTTAACCTTACTAGCACTCTATCAAAAAATCTAAACACTGACTACATTCATTTTAGACATGATCTTAACTATCTTCACGAAAACTTCATAATTACACCATTAGATAAAGCCTCTAGTAATTATGGAATAATTTGTAAAAAATTTTATGCCAGCATTATTTTGAACGAAATTCGTTCCTATAATAACAATAACCCTTCCTATCAACCCATTATGGATCCAGAACATGTCATCTTACGTAGTCATAAAAATATCTTAAAAAGTCTCAATCTCACCAGTAATAAATTTCCTAGATCTTAAACTGCCTCTACTATATTGTATACCTAAACTTCACAAAACACCAATAAAATTTAGGTTCATAACTGGTGCTTATAATAGTAGTATCAAACCTCTCGCCATTGAATTATCACATATCCTAACTCACATAAAAACTCACTTCAAAAACTATGTCAATATTACGAATTTATCCCTTCATAGCCTCCGTGGTTTCTGGACTATTAATACTACTGACATTTCTAATGAATTACTGTCTCTACATTTTCCCCATTTAAAACTATATTCAGCTGATTTCACCGATATGTTCACTAGCATACCTCACAGCATTATTATTAAAAACACCAGTCAAATTCTAAAAATCTGCTTCAAAAACTCTAATAAAAAATATCTCGTTAGGGGATACAAAAAATGTTTTTACTCTGATTCTCCTCCAGCCAATCCTGATTATAAGAGCTATACTATCTATGATATAATATATATGATTGAACTACTTCTCAATAACAGTTTCTGTAAAGTGGGTAATGCAATTTTTAAGCAATTCTTAGGTGTTCCTCAAGGAGGGAATGCAAGCCCTTTACTTTTTGACCTTACATTAGCATTTTTTGAATATCAGTTCTCAATCTCTACCAAAAAATACGGAATAGAATTCCACCCGTTCAGATATATGGATGATTTACTAATTATACATAATCAAAACGACAAATATATTGAAAACATACTATCAAGTACCTAAAAATACATATTTTTATATTTGACTACTCTGTTTATATAGAAAATAATAACATAATTACTAATTTGTATAACAAGATGATCACTTTCAATTTAAAGTCACTAGGTTCTCCCACTGCTAAAAAATGCAGCAAATATAATGATTTCATTGATAATGTCAATCTCCTTTGCGATAATTTAAAATCATTAGGCTATGATAATAACATACTTTATAAAGCTATTGCTTCTAGCCTTATTAAAAATGAGTGCATTATATACAAATATTATGAGTTTCTACCAAACAAAAACATTAAAAAATTCGTACGTGAACTACTTACTAACGTATGGTCTTAGCCTGCTTTCTTTCTTTCTTCTTCACCGCTCTTTCCTCTAATGCCCTATTCTATCTACCTTGACTCCTCATTTGATCTCACTTCAGCCATATCTTTGATCTCTCAGTCGTATATATACCCCCCCCCAAACCAGAGCTGCTACAGATCATCTTATAAACTTTCTACTTCTCTCTCCTTCCTGTTTCGATCATTCGACTGTTCAAATTAGAATGCTCTCCCTTCTTCTTCTTCTTCATCATCTTCTTCTTCTTCTTCTTCTTCTTCTTCTTCTTCTTCTTCCTCTTCTCCCTCTTCCTCTTCCTCCTCTTCTTCTTCTTGTTCCTCTTGTTCCTCTCCCCCTCCTCTTTTTCATTTTATTCTTCCTCTCCTTCCTCTTCCTCCTCCTCCTCTTCTTCGCCTTTCTCTTCTGATTCTTTTCATTTTTCTTCTTCTTCTTCTTCATGATATTATATTAACTGTGCTAGCTCTCAAATCTTTTTTGTTTAACTAACACATTTTTCTATTTAGTAGCACATCCATCTTTAGTGGTGCAACGGCAAATAAATAAATAAATAAATAAATAAATTCTGACATGTGAGATTTTCTACCCGTTCCTTCGTGTTTCCGTGGCTTTTCTGACTTCTTCAGCTTCACCAACAAGTATCGTTTCTTCCATGTTTCTAACTATACTAGTTTTATATTTGATGCTTTGATGCTGCTAGTGTTTCTATTTGTGAACCTTGGATACATCTTATTCTTTAGATAGACCTGCTGTCCAGATGGTGCTCTATCGAGGATTAATATGGTTGGATACTTTACGGAGGATCGTACCAATTACAGGTTAGTTTATTTTATCAGTAATACTTTCTTAAGAAATCCTCCGTTCCTATTTGATTCGATGTTGGATGGTTTTAGATCCACGTTATGAATTATTCCTACGAAATGGGAAAAGATAGAAGCAAATCGGAGTTTCTTAGAGTCTTTTTGTTTTTTTTCATTTAAAGTGCTAATAATTGCTAAGCGTGGGCAGTACAGTGGTGGGAGGCGCGACTATCACTTGGGCGGTCCAGCGATCGATCCCGGTCCTAGCTAGCCAAGCCTTCCATCCATCCGGGGCTGGGTAAACTGGTACCAGACTTGTCTGGGAAGGTAAAGACACTGACTTGGTATAGACTTGGAGTAGTCCAGCAAGTCATTGAGTAGGCCAAATACGCGTTCACCGCGCCTCTACGATCCAGAATGGAATACGAATGCACGGCGCGTGCTTAGGGGACTGATCTACGCCACCACGTCTACCTTCACCTTATCTTGAAGTGTCAGTAAATGGTAACCCTTTGTGATTGGCTGGTAAGATTTTCAGCTCTGCTACAGTTCACCTCAACGTTCTTCACGTTCATCACGATTGGGTAAACGGGTATCATACTTGTCTGGGAGGGTAAAGACACTGATTTCGTGCAGCGGCTTGCCTTCATGGTATAGACCCCACACGAATTCACCATGCCTCCACGATCCACAATGGAACACGAATGCACGGCGCGTGCTGTCGCAGTAAATGGAAACCTTTGGAGATTGCCTGGAGTTCGCCTCAACGTTCTTCACGCTCATCAACGGGTATCATATCTAAGCCACCAGGTCTACGATCCAGAATGGAACACCTTTACCTTACCTTGAAGTGTCGCAGTAAATGGAAACCTTTGGAGATTGACTGGTAAGATCTTCAGCTCTGCTACAGTTCACCTCAACGTTGTTCACGTGGTCACTCGGCTCACCGTGCCCGCCCCACTCTGAGCAAATATGAGCGGTTCTTTTACCTCGCGCTACCGCTCACCTTCCGTATTCACCTTCCGCAGAGTTACGTGGTCCGCTTACCCGCGGTGGTTCTCGTCCTCTTACGGTCAAACGGCCGCGAATCAACATCGTCCGCATTGAAAGCAGCGTGTTGAGCGTGTTCAGTAAATCGTTTTATGACCTCGATGGCAAAGCGCGTGAGTGAGGTGTGAGTGTTTCCCCGTTCAAACAGCGATTGTAAACTGGAAAGAGGTCGATCCGACTGTCCTCATTCTCGCAGCTCTTCTGGGCAGCCACGGCTTCGACGCCGGCTAGATGATTGAAATTTCTTTCAGCTTTACACTTTGTTCGTGATGATTTAATGTGTCTTTGTTCTGCCTAAAACAATGTTGTTCGGTGGATTTTTCTTTTGCGGCCAGAGGTTTGGACCTTTTCGTCCTCTTCTAGTCCTCTTTTGGCTGGCTATGTCAGGCTGTAGAAAAAAAATTTCATCTGACAACCTTGTAAGGTAGAACAAAAGCATAATAAATCCTCTCCAAAGCTTCTTTAAGGGCTTTAGTTCACGAAGATTTAGTAAATTTTTTTGCTTCAAATTTGCCCAGAACTCCACCCCTTACCCTCCTGTCTACACATATCCCCTTGAATGCATCTATGCTTGAGATTATTCCACTATTATTCCGTACCAAGTTCTATGTAAGGACTCGCGAGGTTTAGTGATAAGAGGCGCTACTGCCGCCCTCACGGTCGAAAGATCGATCCTGGCTCAGGCTCACCAAGCCATCAATCCCTCTAGGGTCAGGTAAATTGGCACCAGACTTGTCGGGCAAGGTAAAGACACTGACTTGGTATAGCGGCTGACCGAGTAAGTCATTGTATGGACCAAGTACGCTCACTATGCTTTTGCGATTCCGAATGGTAAACGAATGCATGGCGCGTCTCCAGGAATTGATTGGCACCAAACCCACCACATTTACTTCTAATCTATATTCTATTACTTGAGTATTTTTCCAGCTATCTTTTCTCTCATTTAATAGCAGCCAGATCTCCCATCTTTCAATATAAAAGTTCTAAAAGGAAGCCTGAGAGGAAGTGTGGGGGAGTATTTTTCAGCTAATCCTCTTCTTTCTATTTCTTCGGTTTTTTTTGAGATTTTCTCACACGTCATCTATCACCTTTTATTTTGATTTATTGCATGTTTTTGTCTGATCTTTTGAGCTACCGTATTTTTTCATTGTTCGTTGTCTCTGCTGCTTCAACAACATTAAAACTTAAAACAAATCCGAAGAGAAATCGTTTTTCGTCGCTTTTTTGTGCGGAATAGGTAATTCTTCTCACCGAACTCCTGAAGGGTTTTCTGCTGATCTTGATCTATTTATTTGTTTATATATTTATTACACGAAAACAGTCGTGCGTAAAAATAAAACAACACTCCGAAGAAATATAAAATTACAATGTGAAGTACTAGCAGCCAGAAGGAGAACTACGATCCTGAACAAAACGAAAAAATGTACATAGAGCGAACAAATATAACTACGCCAACATCTCTAGTAATTAAGGCATCTTACTAAAGTGTCAATGACGCTGTAGGCTTTTGAATGCTGGCATGGTCGAACTATGGTCCTTCCTTTAGATCATCGTACAATATTGCAAGAATTCTCATTTGAACAACCTTGCTCTTGAAAATTTTCAGTCTGTCTAAGTGTTTAAAACATGATGAAGCTGCGTGAATAGTGACAATCGGCTCCCGGCGGCCCAAAACACATCCCCGTATCCGGTCTGTCCGTTGGGAGCCCATCGAACACTGTTTGCTGACAAGCGACAGGTCCACCTGGGGCGGCGCTGACCCAGTCATTTTCTTCGATTTCAGCACGTCTAGAAGTTTCCCTCATTCACCTTCCTTTCGGTCAATTAGAAAAACAATTTTTGATCAATCAATAAATCTATGAACTTCGCCGTATTAGAATTTGTTTCTAATTGTTATCCAGTTCTGACCTTTTTTAATTCCTCTAAGTGTCTATCTGAATTCACTTTTTGAAGATATACTTGTTACATCATTCATCTGTGCTACTAGAACTTGAAATATTTTCGTTATCTTAAAGCGGTTTGCTATGTAGCCCGCTTTATGTGCTTCATATGTATAATATGTTACCGATACGATTTTTGTTGTCGGCTACTTTTGATGTTCTACCAACGACCTGAGTTTTTTTTTGTTTTGGTTAAGTTTCTTCGTCAGTAAACCATGTTTGTTCGACTGACTTGTACTTTTAGCGCGCCAATATGCGTAGTTTAATAAATAAATAGACTGAACGCTCGCTCTTTCTTCGGTTTCACTCACCTTGGGCTAGGAATGCGAAGGAAAAAGACGAAATAAGAAATAAAACAAGAAACTGAATATCCAAAAGAGCAGACGGTGAGGAGGTCGGAGAAGATTGAATAGGAGATCGTTGGTAGCACATTTTAGAAATTTATCATAGAATTTCGTTCTCTGTTCTCAGAACTCGGTCACAAAACAGACCCCTTCTGAGTTAAGGGGTTGTTGGAGTTCTAATAGAAATTACTAGGAACAGCATGTTTTACAGAGGTGATTTTGCACAAAAAGCTGTTTGCCAAGCACGACTTCAATGAAACATAATTTTCAATTAATTTAATTAATTCTTCATACAATTTTTCGGTGGACGGCAAGGTGAAGGGAACGGATAGATATCGGTCTGTTGTCAGATACACCTCTTAAAGACTTAAATGCTCGGATACGATCAGAATCTGCTTCTTCCTCTTTCGGTTGTTTCGCGCTTCGTCTCCTTTCGTAGTGTAATTCTCCTTTGTTATCCCTTTATTATTCTTTATGACTATTTGTCTTTTCTGTGATGCTGCAGTTTTTTAAGTCTTCAAGTCTTCGTGCAGGCAGGTCGATGACAATCTTTTTCTCTCTTATTATACATCGACGGTAAAAGGTAAAGGTAAAGATGTATGATTGATTGATTACCACCCCACCCACCACCTGCTGGTACCTGCACCCAAGAAAATGATAAAGGTTAAAGGTAAAAGTTGAAAAGCGTCGGCGTTGATAAGTCCGATAAGGACGCGCCACACACCCGTGTTCCATTCAGAATCGTAGAGGCATGGTGAACGCGTATTTGGCCTATACAATGACTTGCAGGGGCCAGCCGCTATGCCTAGTCAGTGTCTTTACCTTACCAGACAAGTCTAGTACCAGCTTACCCAGCCAAGGATGGATGGAATGCTCGGGCGGGGATCGATCACTCGACAGTGCGGGTGTCAGTAGCGCCTCTTACCACCACGCGGGTCCTGTATCGACGGTAGGTTAATGAAATAAGCAGATAAATAAACCAAGATTTGAGCAATTCTTACTATAGGGGTGAGATGAAATTGGGATTATTCACAGGATTTTTGATTTGTCGCGGAGTTTCTGATGTTCTCGAGAGCCACAAATCCATCGCGACGGCTCGTCGTCCCCCGACCCTTCGTGACCCGTCAAAGCAGCTCGACGGCTGAAAGGCCGCCCCACTCGGCCGGCCAGCTTTTCCCTTGACTGAAAGCGGCCTGTCTCCACCTGAATGCGCTCTGCTCCTTCGTTCGTGTGTTCTTATCGCTGACCTTAATTATTTAATTTTTTATAGCTGCTCCGGATAACTCGTCCAAATCGCTAAGATCACGTGCTCGATGACTCGACGACGACGGTGAACTACGATGAGGATAGATTGCGTGGAAAAGCGCTTGGCAAGGACGTTCGCGTGGTACAGGTAGGAAAAGCATAGAAAAAACCTCATAAATGTTCGAAAACCTCCATTTTTCTCATTTTTGAACCTAGTCATCATTCTTGATGATTTCTGTTTGTCATTCTTGTGCCTTACGAGGTTGCTAGTGGGAAATAAAAACAAAAATTAAATAAAATAAAATAATAAAATAAAAAATAAAATAAAATAAAATAAAATTCTCGGCTCATTCTCGCATTTACGGCTGAATGCTGATAGCAACAGCCCGACCTGGCTCAAGAAAAATGCTAGGTGGTTCGCAACGTACATCGGTAGCACAGTGGTTAGTGCAGTCTGCCGGAAACAGAAAGACGCGGGTTCAATTCCTGTCCTAGGTTCAATGTCAGCGTTTTGCGAATACCCTAGTCTCTCCAAATATATAAATCAATAAAAGTTGATGAGAACTTCCACCTGAAAAACTCGTAAGGCGGTAGAATAGTGTAAATCCTCCTAGAACTCTTAGATTAAGAAGTTGAACCACCTTCCTCTTTCCATGGGGGAGATTTACTGGGTTCAAATCTTCTCTAATTTCGGTGATTGCCTGGGGGCTCTTTTACCTTCGAGGAGGAACTCTATTCTCTCTATTCTCTGAATGCTCGGCCTCCCGAGGCAAAAAATCAGAAAAGCTATCGCCAGGGTTTGAATGAAGGAGAACTTGGTATCTTTTTTGACAAGATCGGTTCAGTTAGTTCCTCTTCTCCCTCTGTGCCCTTGATCTACGTATGTTCTCCTCAGCGTCTTTACCATTATCTCTCTATTTCTTGGTCCGATGACTCCTATGGCTTTTATTCGAAAAATAGTCCACCTCTTGCCGCTTCGATCACTTACATCGATAGTCTTCGATAAAGTTGATAGCGAATATTATTTTTGAATTCTGATTATTATTCTGTGCTCTTCTTGAGCCACTCAATTTTCTGGACTAACGATCAAGTCATTTTAGTGGACTGGTCGTGTTCTGTCCTCTGCCGTTCATCATCATTCCGATTTTAATCACCGCCGGACTCTCCACTGGTCTTCTATGGCATCAGCAAGCGTTTATGAAGGTGAGAGTCCTACAGTATCGTTTCCCTACCGTAATTCTCTCTTTCGTTACTTTTATTGACTGAAAAAGCTGCAGCTGGAATTGGAAGAGCGTGATTCATCCAATGATAAAGAGAGTGTGGTGAAATTCTGGAGTTTTTGATTTTTATGTGATTTTTCCTTGACCTAGTCAAATGACCACCTTACAAGGTCAAACACATTAGGCTGCCCTCGCTAATTACATCCTTTTGCTATATTTAACTAAATTTCCAATTATAGTTATTGTATCCGCGTTGAAATAAATTTTTATTTAAATGCATTTGAAGAGAAAATGCTGAGGCTTTCATTTCAAATTTCAAAGTTCGAGTGAATTTCCAGTACCTGTTTTATTTCTTAAATTTTCTAATTTAAGCAGATTGTGGTTTATAATCACACTAATCAATAATCAATCTATAATCTTACTAATCAATAATCAATTATAGCTTACCATGACTCCAGTAGTTTCACAATTATTGGGTGTAGGTAAGCCAGCTGGAACTCTGCCTGTGATTTCTTCCTCCTTACAGGGTATAAGTAAAGATTGTTCACGAAACCTATACGGTTTTGTAGAGCATAGAATGGGGATCAAGACATGGTTTATTTTCTCATCGTAGCCTACCCTATACCCAAATCGATCCAAAATCCAGAAACAAACGATATTATTCATGTCTCAAATTGACCAGTGGAGCTCTTCCCCGAAAACTAATTCCTCGGGGTGATCGTTTTTGTGCGAACTCGTCCTTTAGTAATCCGCTCGCTATTTCTTCTCCGTTTCCCGGTTAAAGTTGAGAGTCACGATTGGGAGTCACCTCTATGGGGTGATCTATAAAGGGTAGTTCATACTCTGCAGCACCGAAAACGAAATAGGACTGGCAGGCAGCCATCAGAATTAATGTTGGTGTTGAAGAGTCGCCAATTAAAATAATTTTTGGCACCTGTTAAAAAGTCCGACTCCTCGACCGGGTTGAGGTCGAAGATTTTTTTCTCGAAACTTCGTCTATGGGGGATATTTGGCGTTGGCGATCACGAATTTGATGTCCGTTTTTTGAGTTTCGGCCGACGACCACCCACATTGTCGATTTGGGTGATCAGGTCGAAATCTCAGACTTATCGTTAGTTGAAACTTCGTTCAGGGATGTTATTTTGCATTCTCATTACGACTCTGGTGCTGTTTTTTAGTATTTCGTCCAATTTGGACTACTATAGGCAGTGTCAGGTAAAAAATGGAACGTGGTCGTGGCATAGGGGCGGGGTCAGGGTAGCACGAAATCTATCGAAATCCGAGAAAAAGCCAACATATTCGTTATCAGCGTCCCAAATATCCTACCTTGGCGAAGTTTAAGCCAAATCGGTAATTTTGACCGGACCATCCAATTTCACCGCATGGGTGGTCCTCGGTTGAAATTCGCAAAACAAACGTCAGGATCGATATCGGTATGCAAAATACCCACACTAAGTGGAGTTTCAATCAAATTGAAGATCTTACTATTAGGTGGACCATTCTGCTAGCCCTGCAAGCGATACTGGTGGTCCCCGGCCATAATTTGAGAGACGGATATCAGATTCGTGATCAGCGCCTTAAAAATTTAAGTTTCGCTGCCCCATGGGCAGTGAAAATTTAATTTAATTTAAAAAATTTAATTTTTGACCCCGACCCGGTTGCTGGAGTCGGACTTTTCTACAGCATATTACTACTGTTACTCAACAAATGCCTAATTTTTAATTTATAGAAGCCCTGGTGAGGTCAACCGCATTTTGAGTTTGAGGTAAAACGTCCTCGGTATTTTCCTGGGTGGTTTAGAAATTTATCAGCACGTTTAAAAGAGCGTTGCCTAACATATTATTACAGTCAATCGTTGTTTTTAAGGCTGCTTTTTCTGTATGTATTGCGCTATTGTTGAATTTCTTTTATGCATCACACGTGTGGCTTTGATCTACGTTCTGAATAAATAAAATTGAATAAAATAAAAACATGGAAGAGAATCTTTTTCCATCGTAGGCGCCGGTCGAA
Organism: Nippostrongylus brasiliensis; assembly: GCA_030553155.1. NCBI lineage: Eukaryota > Metazoa > Nematoda > Chromadorea > Rhabditida > Heligmosomidae > Nippostrongylus > Nippostrongylus brasiliensis. Next base: position 33,492,022 of record CP130734.1, read on the forward strand.
GATCCGACTCCGTGGATCGGACATAGTGAAGAATATTTTTCTCTAAAACTTTTACTGCAGGGACTGTTCTTGGTGCCGATTATGGCTCATGTGTGCTTTTTTACTCTTTTTTCCAGAACATTTTCTTTTTCTATACCTCATTGTTCTTCTGCTCATCCTCTATATCAGTGATATCTGATTGTTAAGGATGAGCTGGCTCTTTACACCCCAACAGACGCCCAGGCCAGAGATGAGGTACGCCAACTCGACGCTTTGTTCCACATCAACGATTCGGATCCATTTTACGCCACCAGAAGGTAACTTTTTTTCATCCTACTACTTATTTTTTTCATAAAGAGAGATTGTTCTACCAACGTTTTGCTCCTTTTTTCAAGTGACAATAATAATAAAGTGTCTTTGTCCCTTTTACTGCCAAGTTTACCTTGTATTTGCTCTGGTGTTAATCAAAAATGAGAATAAAAAATTTCTTCTCTCTCTCGTATTTCTATTCTACTGCTTTTACTTTATTTCTATAGCAAGTCAGGTATTCATGTGTAATGCTTTTTTTTGTTTATTGAATCCCAGCTATTACAGGACAATCATTGTTTACCATTAAACTATCGTCTAGAAGAGTTGTCAACGGTGCTGATCACAATCCTGAAATCCGTTCTTCGACATTTCATTGTATATATTTCGTTCAATAATTGAGATTACCTCTACCTGTCAAAACATTGTTATAAATTTTTTCTGAACTCTCAAAAGCTGGAGTAGTTTTTTTTCTTTTCTGATCTTTTCATTACGTTCCATCATTCTACCTACTTCAAATTGTGCCCTTTACTATCGGGTTTACCTTTCGTTCGCTGCGGAGCATGAGGGTAGACAATCTCTGATTTTTCCTCCTATTTCTAGCCTACTACTTTTGTTTTATTTCTAGTGTATCGAAAATTCTTTTTGCTTCTACGTATACTCCCCAACTTTCCTTCTAATTACATACCTTTCATGATGGCATTGGTTGTCCTCTGTTATTTTTGCTATTTTCTGCGTTTTTTGCTTTTTGATATTTTCACGCTACAGTAGACAAGGAGTTGCAAAAGCAGCGACTGTTTATTTAATTCGTTCATTTCAAGACAAGTGGCCTATTTTTGCTCCTTCATACCCAGATGTCGATAGAAAAAGGTTTCTAAAAACCTTAAGGGCACGAAACTGAAGGAAAACCTAGATAGTTAGTAGAACAGCCAAATAGATCAATAATAAGGACGTTGTAAGTACATAGTAAATAGCGGAACTTCAGAAAGTTCTGCCCATAACTGGATCATTTGAATTTAATAAACAAAACTAACTACATTCTAAAAGTCAGGTCAAGAAGATGAGTCTACACATATTTTCAAATTCTCAAATAGCCCCAAATTGACGGAAAAATTTTAATGCTCTGCTTTCCTTCGGTTATTTTCCATTTCACGTTGTTAATCTTTATTTTTCTGGTATATTTTATCGAAATTTCTTGTTTTTTTCTGCCAGTAAATTTTGTCGATATTTGTTGAGTAATTGAAACGAGCTTCTGCAGATCTCTGATTAGTTTGTAAAATATAAATGCAAAACATTAATTTTAGATACGATATAAAGCGTGCCGGCTATATCATCGTCACACATCGTGACGAAATATATAAATGCAAAGATGTTGTTTGTTTGTTACCCATTTCCAATCCATAGTTAATCGTCTATTAAAAATTGTTAATTCTCACGGTCAAACAAAATCTTAATTTTAGATACGATATGAACACTAACGAGATTTCCGTAATATATAATCGTCACACATATGTGACGAGATAATAATAGAATATCAAGTATACTGAACTCGTAACAGTGATTTGGTCATGTTATAGGAAAAATTTGCCATGCAGAATCAAATAGAAAAGCCATGTTGTTCAGGTCCAGTCATTTTTATTATTTTTATTAATGAGATATGTCAATATTCCACTTGATTCAGAATCAGTCGTTTTTACTTACATGTCTTTTGAGTAAACCCAGTTGGACGACTCTAAAGTGCTGATGGAAGTCAGAAGGTCCTGCTGATTTTAGACAGTCCAATTCGGTTAACAATTGCCCAAGCTTTAGTACTCTGATTTTAGTCAGCTTATCAACTCACCTTTCCGCATTTTGTTGTTCTTTTATTTCTCGTTTTATCTTTCTTCTATTTTTATCGTGTTTTGAGTACCGAACGTGGTACTTGGTTCGCGGTTAGTGGTTTTTAGTGATTTGCCGGCTTCTAAGAACTGATCTAACGCAAATTTTTGATATTTTTTAATTTCTTATTTTCTAATTGTCGGCTTTCAGTCATTGACCGTCGAAGATCAGGACGATCGACGTATCAACTATCCGAGCATTTGCGTGAAATTCCCGATTCCACCAGAGTTTAGTCGAGCGCTGCACACATTCTTCAGTCCGAACATGACCACGTGAGCCTATTTTTCATAATTTTATCACTCCCATGCAGTGCTGCAACTTAACACGAATGTTTCTTGGCCTCAAGTCTACTCGACTACTGGTCGCTAAGTCGCTCTTTCTCCATCCATTTTATCCTACGATCGAGATTATTCCAGTTTCCTGGTCCTATTAATTTTCCTTCTGTTTCCCGGATTTTCCTTCTTTGGAAGATTTGGAGCGTAAAAGGGCTTACTTTCATCCAGTGGTCGAGCGATTGATCCTCGCTCGGCCTAAACAAACCTCTTTTCCAACAAGCTCGGGTAAATGGGGTACCAGACTTGTTTGATGGCTCTGGGAAGACAATTATTATTGTATCGAGTCTTGGTATGAGCCAAGTAGTCCTAAAGTAGGTCTGAAAAATTTCGAATTGAAGTCATGTGCGGTGCGCATCTTCACAGTGCCGACCAACACCGCCCAAATTAGGTTTAACATTACCTTATTGAAGCTTAAGAGACGCATTAAGATTTGAGAAGCGATTAGCTCCTCGAAATCTTGAATTCTTAGGTATCCATGCAGATTAGAAACTGAGTTTAGGGGTTCCAATTCTTCTTTCACAAGTTTTGAGTTTGTGCGTTCAATCAATCAATCGATCAATCAATTTATTACGACTATGAAAGACAGTCGTTAGAGAAGGAGGAACGAGAAATTGAATCTTCTGAAAACTGATACAAAGACTGCGTCGTAAATTATCAATGTTATGCACTGATAGGCTACTTCCACACTTCCTATCAACTCTCTCTAGTCACTGTATAGATTAAATTCGGTCGGGCAAAGTTTGTAGGCCAGATTTGCTAACAGAATTGGAATTTTCAAGAGAAAATAGGTGCTGACAATTACGAGTGGTCGTTCTCTGCATAGCCAAGAACTCATTGCTGTGCGTTCGAGGTGGAGATTGTATTCCTTTTTTGGTGTCGTTTGCTTAGACGCGGTCTTGTCACGTACCGCGGCAGAGACAACTCGTCGTACCGAACGGTTTGTAGTTTCGCACGGAGGATTGCGCCGTGTATACGTGCGCTCTGTGTCGACTCGACTCGACAACCGTTAATCCGCACCGTAATCCCGTTGTTGCGAAGTGACCAAACACTGGACGGACCGGGGGTGACTTGGAGTTGACCACCACCACAGCCACGCTTCAGATCGTCGAACGGACGGAAATCGTCGTCCACTCCGAGCGCGGCTCAATCGCTCTCGTGTCAACAATCACGCGGCGTTACATTTCGAGCCGCTGCACTTGATATCGCCGACTCGATATGATTCTCGAGGGGTGCGAGGGGAATAGATGGTTGAGGTGCGAACCCTGGTCCTTGGTCACCAAAGCCTCTATCGCAACCTTGCGATTAACAAGGAAAAGCTGATTGACGATATCACGATTCATATCAATTTACCCAAAAGTTGGTTAGACAAGTCCGCCGTTCGCGCGCCGCAACGCGGCGTGCTGCGATGGGTCATCGATACACCTGCGCGTAATACGTCGCGAAGTCGAATTACGAACAATTAGCATTGAAAGGCAATTGATCAAGTAATCAATAACTACTTGTCATTGCTTTCCGCAATATGAAAGGGCATTCAGGTACAGATTTAACAGCTAGACCTGAGAACACCCGCTTAGGTATTTATTGTGGAGGCTTCTTTGTGAATTGATGGTTCCAATGGCCAGAAGAAAATCATACACAGCTGCCTGAAAATTGATGCGGTGAAATTCAGCGATAGACATGGAACCGCTGCTACAGCTCTTCATTTCGAAGTCGATAGAGGGATGATTTGAAGATGGAGGAAAAAAGGAAAACCTGCACAAGCTGACGTCCAAACAATTATTTACTAATTCGGTGTGGCAAAAGAAACACAATAAAATCGTGAAACAGATTATGTCCTGAGAAGGAAGACACTCATCGAGAAGGGCAGAGCATATCTATAGAGTGCCACCGATCGATACGCCGCGTTGCGGCGCGCGCAGGGCGGCTTATCTGACCGACTTTAGGGTATTTTGAGCTGAGCCCTATACAAGGGTGTGCGGGGTAGTATTAGCATAGTTAATGCTGTGTTGTATTCGTTCTCTGATCGTGATAACAAAACAATTGGCTATACTGGCGAACGCAAGTCACAACAAGATTTGTGGTAGAATCGGAAGGTCAGTGCTAGAATGCTCGTCCCGACGGCTAGGCTAATGAACCAGGCTTCGGGGTATACTGGATTATATCGGGTATATCGGTGGAATATGAGCCCGTATCGATACCCCGTATCGGCAATTACGCTGCTGACCCTCAAATATACCGTGGTTGGCTCGTTAATCACGGTTTACGAACGTGTCGCAGTAGAGTACATCTGGGCCCAGATTCATGAAAGGACGAGCGGTCTTCGAAACCGTGGTGCAGCCAGAACCAGACGGCAGAGTCGATAAAAGATTGCGTTTGACATAGGAAGTTTAGAATAAGCAGAGGAAGGTGCGCACCGTTCACAGGCTATATCTCGGGGTTTATCGGGGTTTACCAATGATGAATGTGAGCCCTGGAGTTTATACGGAGCTTTGCTTCGCTCAAGCTCGGTTTCGGATACCTCGGTAAACAATTGTTTCGCTCAAGCTCGGTTTCGGATACCTCGGAAAACAATTAACGGATGTGCTAATTTTTCTCCAAGTCTGTGACTTATTTGTAGCACAGTGACTTGTTGATCGCTACCCGGAGGTATCGAATTCTTCCCGCGACTTTACCCAGTGCTTATCTTAAGGCTTTATGAGATTCATTACAATAAACCCCCGATAACAATTTGCCCGTACGGCGCCTACCTTTGTCTACTTATTACGGTTCACGGTTATCGCAGTCTCTCATATCTGCCGTCTTTTGGCTGCGCTGCGGTATAACATTCATGAATCTGGCATGACCTGGTATCGAACGCCTCGCAGCGATAACGGCTCACTACACCTGCTTTCTGGTCGATTCCATCGCTCATCCATTGACTATCTGATAACGTGCTTCAGGTATCGGATACCTGGTCTTCGTGAAGCGGAGATCACGACAAGCTCATCGTGAGAAATGAGCCTTATTGGTTGTTGTACTACATAGCAAACCTCAAGAAGTCCACAACTTTAGTTCCTTACCCTGAACTCTTGGCAGTTTCTGAATCGCCTGATTTGACTTGAGTTTGATGACGGATACTGCGCCGATAAGTTGACGGCTTATCAGGAAGTGATCTTATCAGCCAATGGGGGACAAAACCCACTTGAAGCAACATGAGAAATGGCTGCGAAGACCGTGCAGAGCTCATCGGTGCCCTTTAACGGTTTCCTGAAGTTGCTCTAGAACTGTCCGTGGCTTTCTTACTAATCACTCTACCCTCAGGGTTCCCTACGCTATAAGCAGAGTCGGAATGTCTTACTGAACTCTTGAAGATCTCAACCGATCGTATACCTCGCGTGTCAGGTGCGCATAGGTGTGAAGGATTTCGACTAAATTTCGTCTTTTCGTGTGTCGAATTGGGCGCTCTATTTGCGTTCACGTCGTTGACGCTTCGGTTATTCGAGAACAAACGAAGCGCCTCGAAGATGCTCGTCCACCATCGGCTCTCGACAGCTCTCGAAATCTCGCACCCCACCGCACCACAAACGACTAGCACCGCTAATTAGATCGTTCGGCAAGTGCGGGGCGCGAACCGATGAAGATGTTGGTGGCGACTCCTGATAAAACTTGTCTAGTTTACCATGGTGAATAGGGGTATCCGATACTGTGGAGCAAGCTGCTGGGCCCAGATTCATCATTAGTAAACCCGGATAAACCCTGAGATATAGCCCAAACGGCGCCAACCGTTGTCTACTTATCCTAAACTTCCTATATTAAACGCAATCTCTCATCGACTCTGCCGCCTGATTCTGGCCGCCCCGCGGTTTCGGAATCAGCTCGTCCGTTCGTGAATCTGGGCCTTGGAGTGTGGTTTGACGACTGAGTAACTAACTTACCCAGAAGGTAAATGGTCGAACACCGAACATCGTCTGATATCCAATATTCCACAATGCTTTGGGTTGTTAACCCTCCCATAAACTGCCCGCATACTTCGAGGTGTTCTGATGAATCGCTTCAATCGCGTTTAATTTGATAGTCAAAAAGGTTAAAGATACCCTCTGATATTGTTCTTCTAGACATAGATGCTACCCGTGCAATTTTGGCTAACAAGTATGGTAAGAATGTGGAGACGATAGGTTAGAAAAGAAAAAAAGATAGGTGAGAAAAAGATAAAGAAAATGAAGATGAGGTCTTTCGGGTGAGTGCTGGTAGCAAAAAGCCTTTGGACTTAGGGAAGGTGCTAGGCATTCGCAAATGGTCGTCTCAGTAGCATAGTGCCTAGTGCACAGCCCCAGAAAGATTGAGACGCGTGTTCGAATCCCGCCTCAGATGCAATTTTTGCGATGAACCTAGCACCGTCATTGCACATCCTAGTCAGAAAACTGTTCTCTGGTGCGGTGGAATCACCGAAGATCTCCAGGCCGTCCATCATACAAATCCTATGATTCTGAATGAATGACGAGTGCGTGGCGCGTCCTTAGGGAACTTATCAACACTGACAATTGTAATTTTCTTTATTTTCCTTAGGTACCTCCTAAAAGAGTTGAGTTTTTTTTTCAGGCCCGATCAGATATGCGTCTCGAATCCGATGGTGGAGATGGCAAAGCTGCTGCTAATCTCCGATCGATCGTTCTTGAACCGATCGATAGACGAGATCACACTGGGACAAATCTCAGAAGCGGTTCATTTCGACGCCGGCAGCATTGTTCATCTTCTCGGTGGTGTCACTTTGGACGAGGAAAAGAGGATAGCAGGTTGGTTTGAGGAGTCGTAGAAGCTTCATTCACAAGCACCTTGGGAGGCTTCAGACGTACAGGATAAGTGAGATCCGCTGTCGCTTTCTATCAACACCATTGATCGGGTTATCAAATTGTGATAGAATGATGTCTTCCAGATTTTTTGAAAATTTTTCAAAATGAACAGCTAAACTTCTTCAAACAGGCGACTACTTATCGTTGTATATATTATATAATAATTCAAGCTAGGAGTACAATACCCTCTATGAATTGTGTCCCAAATACGTTCTGAACGCTCCAGAACGTTTTTTCAGCGTTTTCCTTAATATTGGGTTATTTGAGAACTTGAAACTATGTGTAGACTCTTCTTGTCCAGACTTCAAAAATGTAGTCAGTTTTTTGCGTCAGTGGCTTAGTCCGATGGCGCCGCGTCTAAGCAAAAAAAAAATTAGGCATATAGTCACATAGGGAAGAAATCAAGCGAAAAAGTGAATTCCGCCAAAATGCCTTCTAATAAGGAATAGCAGACCTCAAAAAAACCCGAACGGCCAGCAAGTTTGCCCACATGAGGCGCCACCGGACTGCGCCACTAGTGCAAAGGAGCAAATTCGATGAAGGACGTTAATTGTTGATTGCGTTTTAATTTTGCATTTTCGCTGCGCGGCGTCTAAACGAGCCCGCAGGCTTTAGGTGTAACTGTTTCGTTTTAGTTTCTATTTTTATTCGTCTAAGAGTGACTTGTTTGGTCTGACTTTGTTTTAACCCACTTTCATTTGGGTAGTGGTGCACACTCTTTGTGTATTCTTAAATAAATAAATAAATAAATAAATAAACTTTTTCGCAAAACTATTTATTTAGGTGCCAAAGCAATGATGCTTCCGTACGCTCTGCGACACTCGTCTCGAGGCGAAGACTGGTTGGCCGAGCAGTGGGAGTTACGTCTCGCCGATTTTCTTCTGCATGTAAGCTTTGATTACAGTTTTTCTCCGCAGTTTTTTATTATCCTATCTTGTTAACCTTCTGCATTCTTCTTGAATGCTGCTGTGCCGAACGAGATTAGAAAGGTGGATCAAATTTCACGATGGCCAGACGTTTTGACCCTTTCGTAGTCTTGAGAGATCTAATAAGTGGCAGCCTGTGCCTAAAGTCGTAAACGAAAATTTTGGGTATATAACACTCCAGACGAGATAAACCCGATCCATCCCCCAAATATGCGATACGAGACGTGAAGCAATGCAACGGCCGTGATCACGGCTGTTATGGGTAAGCGGCCGTCAGTTCACAAATCGTTAGGTCCGATTTTTTATCAAAATTTTTCTTTCGCTGTAATTTTAATTAAGTTCTCCGTTTACTCGATAGTAGTATTATTTTTCTTTTAGTCTTTGAAAAATTAAAGTTGAAAATGGAAACTGAGCGGAATATCAGCTGATGTGCGGGTATTAACATTGGAGCGCTCTTACTACAGCTGGTCGCTCCATACATCGCCGCGCCAGGGGAGTGGAATAGACCAGCGATATTACCCAAATAAACTCCGCTGCGCGTTCATGAATGCGAATACTCGCGCCGAGCGGGGTTTATTCTCAGGGATATTGTGCCGATAGTAGGTGTCCAATAAGTTCTTGCGATTTTGTGTTTTGTGGCGTTCTTGAAATTAAAGTAAATAAAATAAATAAACTTTTCCGCACAAATTTTCGCTTTATATCAGCCGGTTGTTTACAACTATATGAGTCATCAAAGATTTGCTTCGTACGCCTTCTCACGGACAGCTTGTCGCTTTCTCGAGCTCTCGCCGAAGACTGGTTGGCCGAGCAGTGGGTGTTGTAGGTCACGTACAACCAGACATCTCGCCGATTTTCTTCTGCATGTGGAAGCTGTTCTGGATTCAACAGCAGTGTATTGCAACCAACTGCAAAAACTCAGCGCAGTTCTTTTTATTATCCTATCTTGTAAACACTCTCTATCCTTCTCGAATGCTGTTGTGCCGAGCGAGGTTAGTGAGGTGGATCAAACAATATTGTGGCCTGACGTTTTGACCCTTTCGTCTTCAGAGACCTAAAAAGTGGAAGCCTGACATCAAGTCGAGATTTCAAAAAGAGAGTACTTGGGAAATCGCCTTTATTCTTTCATGAGTGGACATGCGTGGTCCAGTGACCAGAGGCGCTGACTGGCATCCACACGGTCGAGTGATCGTTTCCTGCCACAGTTTTAAAAGCAAATTCAATTCATCACGTGTAAAATGGAGTCATAAAACCTTCCCAATCTTTCGTGCGAACCTTCCATCCCTCCGGTCGGGTAAATTGGTACCAGATTTGCCTGGTAGGGTAAAGACACTGACTAGGTAGAGCGGCTAACCGATGACCTCCGCAAGTCATTGTATAGACCATATTAAAATAAATATGATATAATAATTAAACGAATGAATATATATAATAAATGGTTAAATTAATATAATATATAATTAAATATACATAAATAAATATAATAAATTTTCACATTCACTATGCCTCTTCGAATCTGACTAGAACGGGAGAGCGGCGGGGACATCTTAGCGGACTGATTATCACCGATCCTTTTACCTTTACCTTTACCTTTACCCATATATCCTTAAATTAGTTTTTAGTTTTTTGGAGTGTTGTATTTGAATTTAGTGTGCTGCTTTTATTTTTCGGTATTAAAGATGCGTTATATTCTAATTTATTAGCTCTTGTTCACAATCTACTCAATTTGTTCGTCTTGTCGAGAAGCTCCTTGAAGAAAAAGAGCGAATAGAATAGATAATTAATAAATAGTTCCAACCGCAAAACTCGACGTTTTGAATTTTCGCATTCTATTATTCATTTTTATCTATATTTAATTTTACGTTTTGTGAATTACAAGCTCTTCTTTCAGTACGATTCTCCAGTAATCCGAGCCAACTGGTGGACATACGAGACTCTGGCTGCCGAGAGCGCACGGGACCGCAATCAGCTGATAAGGTGAACTTGGATTGACGCCTTTCTGAAGAAATTTCTTCCTCGAACTGGGGAATCGACTCGTCACAATTTTTTTGTTACAGTATCCAACAAGAATGTTGGTATGAAAGTAAAAAAATCCAATTATTTCACATGAGTTTCAGCATGCTGGGACCATGCTTCGTCGCCGTGTCGCTGTTCACCATCGCCATGTGTTGTGTGTGTTCGTGGCGACGATCGAGACCTTGGTAAGTATCACTCCGGTTTTTTTCAAATTTACAGCTTTCTATCATTTTTTATCAGTTCCCATATTTATTCAGAAAAGAACTGGGGATTGTTATCACTAGTATTTAATCCCTGATTCAGGTTGGCCGTTGGCGGAGTGATCTCAGCCGCACTGGCCATCTCGTCGGCCGTCGGGCTGTTGCTTCTGCTCGGCTTCGGAATGACCAGTGTCGCATACTCGATGCCGTTCATTGTTTTCTGTGAGTCTCATTCTTATTTTTCTTTTTTTTTAATTTCTACTTTTTGCGATTACAATTACAGTTTCTTTTTTTTGCTAAAGTCCTCCTTAGTTAGCAATCCGATGGTCGATCGACATATTCCTTAGAATTTTTTTATTGTTAATGGATGAAAATATGACGTCTTTAACAATAAGTCTGACCAAAAATTCTCCTACAAATCAATTGAATTAATTAAGATATTGCTATGCTGGATCTCTCAAGGTTTAGGCCCATTACCCACGGATATGTAGCTCTTGAGTGATGTGAGGATCTCGGGAAAAGGGGCGCCTAGGTCCGTTACGGAACCGTTTCGAATTATTTATTTATTTATTTATTATGCACTATTACGTGCTCCAAATGAAACACATGCGGATAAATGCAAAACAATAGTTAATAACAACTAATAACTACAGTAAAGTAAAATAATTTATTATTTTTGAATTTAATAAATTACTCGATACTTTTGTGAAAGTTTTCTTATAGTCGTATTGTTTATTTCTCTCAATGTGCTAACGATTGCTAAGCATGGACAGTACAGTCGTAAGAGGCGCGACTATCACTCGCACGGTCGAGCGATCGATCCCGGCCCGTGCTGACCAAGTCTTCTATCTGTTCGTGGTCAGGTAAATTGATAGCAGACTTGTCTGGAAAGGTAAGGACATTAACCTGGTCGATTTGGAATCGAACACGGCTGGAACCCCACAAGTAACTGTATATTTATTTAAATACGCGTTCACCATTATAAAACTTCGAGAATTGAACACGAAACAGACGGATGACAAACAGGAAAACATTAGAGAACTGGTCAACGCCGATCACTTTACGCTTCACCTATACCCTTTTGTGAACGTCGTCAGCTTTGTCAGTGGTTCAGAGAGGATTGTGTTCTCTGAGAAGTGGGTGAAAGCGGCTCACTCAAGTGAGTTTTTGAGCAGCCGATCACGAAATTGCGCGCGAAATCCGACACTCTCATTGTTTGTGTGCAAGAGAACGCGAGACCATCACCTACTGAAGAGGGACGCACTTCTTCAGACGAACTGTCCAGAAGTGAAAACATTGACACCAGAAATAAGATATTCTATAGTGAACACAATGGTTTGTTGGGATTTTCACACAACATCAGAGGGACCGCGTGATGCAGTGGTATGAGGCGCTGCTGACACCGGCACGGTGGATCTATCCTCGCCCGGGCCAACCAAGTCTTCCATCACTCGGGGGTCGGTTAATCGGTACCGGACTTGTCTGGGAAGGTAAAAACATTGGCTGGGTACAGCGACTAACCTCGCATGTTATTGTATAGGGCAAATAGCATTCATTATGCCTCCAAGATCTAGAATGGAACACGAATGCACGGCGCGTGCTTATGAGACTGATCTAAGCCGCCACCTTTACCTTTACCTTACCTTAAAGCGTCAATAGAAAGTAACTTTTTGGAATTGACTGGTAAGATCCTCAGCTCTGCTATAGTTCACCTCAACGATCCTCACGTGGATTCCGCTACTGACACCCGCACGGTCGAGCGATCAATCCCGGCCCGGTCTCCCCAAGCCTTCCATCCCTCCGTGGTCGGGTAAATTGGAACCAGACTGTCTGGGAAGGTAAAACACTGACTTGGTAATAGCTGTTGGCCCCCGCAAGTCATTATATAGGCCGAATACGAATTTCCGAAGGCTCTACGATTCTGAATCGAAGACGAATGCGTGGCACGTCCTAAGAGAACTGATCAGCGTCGACTTCTTTACCCTTTACTTTAGTGGACGTCAGAAAGCCTGGTTTAGCAAAAAGGATTTGCAACAACCATAAATATGGATTTGAATGTTGAGAACCACCGGTGGCCTATATTGTCGTCAAAGGGTGAATATATACCATTTTCATTTTAAAATGGACACTTTTTGAACCAAAATGGACGTTTTTCGAACCAAAATAGACGTTTTCCAAATCAAAAAGGACGTTTGCACCTGCATCATCCATCAATCATTTTGTTGTTTCATATTTTATTTTGGATTATCTTTATCATCAGTGTCGCCTATATATTTGTATTGCTAGTATATATTACTTTTTGTATATATTTGTTGTAAAAATATGTATCAAAAAAATGAATAATGCCGTTTACAAGTTTAAAGTTTAGGGTGTCCTTTTTGATTTGAAAACGTCCATTGTGGTTTGAAAAGTGTCCATTTTAAAATGAAAATGGTATAAGTCGCTCTCTAACTGACTTTTCTTTTATTGAAAGTTTTTCCTTTGACGGAAAAATAAACGACCCACCCACAAGAAGGAAACTGAACATCTGGTGACAAGTTTAACTTACTTCGTTCGTCGCTGACACTGGTTTGCAAGGACAAATCATCGCTCAACGCTGGCAACAGCAGCCGCGACGAATTTCCCCGTGTTAAACGTTTCTCCGAACCTCATGGAAATACGCTGTGCACTTCCAGCTCGCGATATAATAGAGGTAAAATAAGTGCCAGCCGTGGTCCGGCGTCAGAGGGTTCTCGCTGATTTCTGGAAAAGTCCCTCTGGCAGAAACTTGACCACACCTTTTTCGTCGTTGACAAAACGTTTTTATCTATCTGATATTCCTCCGACAAAGTTCACAAAGGATCATTTTAGGCTCGTTCACGAAGGTTCATTTTAGATAGATTTTTTGTACTATTTTGTCTAAATTGTGGCGTCGATAAAGAATCAGACATCGGTTTCTAGAAATTTGGCCGGCTACCGTGAAGGTTACTATCCCTATTTATCGTGGTAGGCTCGAATTTGCACGAAAAAAGTGGTGTTCGGCTCGCAATCAGCTCTGGAAATAATCGTCGTAGGGTCAGATTTTCAGAGTTTTTTTTATTTCAAGGAGTGGATTTTGTGGCCCCTCTGACCCATGTAACATACCCGGTACCACCCATTTTCCAAAAAACCTGATTTATTCAAATATTTATTCGACCAAAAATTTAAAAATATAAAAATGTATATGAATAATGTGAAAAAATAATCTAAAATATATGAATAAAAATATGAACATAAAGTATATCATTGTGCAGCTATGATATCTGTGCAACCACTGTTTTCCTACTGGTATTTTCTTAAAACCCAAGCTAAAAAATTCAACACCAGCTGACGGATTCTTAATGTTTTTCAAGCGACCACAGCAATAATAACAGTCAAACAATCTGGCGTGACGAATTTTGCCATGTTGGAAGCCTTTCGGATCCCGCGTGAAATACTTCGAGCGCTTTTCTATCATTATATGGGCATCGAATGATCTCTATTGAGTGTGTTGCTGTACTTGTTTAGACGGAAGTTCGATTTGTCCTTTTTCCTTTGTCTTAAGAACGTAGATACTAAAAGCAAAGATACTCTCTGGTGAACACAATGGCTTTGTTTTGATTCTCACTCAACATCTAAATAATTGATGATTGAATATCAGTCTATAGAGCTTGAGCTGCTGAGCTCAAATATATGTGTATTTTTACAAATAATTATTCAACAAAGTTATTGAAAAAAAACAGCTTTGGAACGCTCGTAAGCGGTTTTTCCTGGAAGTGATCAAAAGACATGCACTGACTGTACTGTAGATCGCTTGACCGTGCGGGTAGGAGTAACGCCCATTGCCGATGCACCTCGGACGCGTTTATACTACGATTCCTTCTGGGCTCGTTTACGTGTGGTTCAAAACCGGTCCAGGTGTCGGCTGACCGTTGCTGGAAACACTGTGCCGTTGTGTAGCTGGTTGCAGCCTGCGCAAACAGATACGTAAGCGGTCGAGTTATGCGGCGAGAAGTTGATCTGCGACACAAACACGATGAGGCGAAGATCGCGTTCCAGCTTGCGCATCGCATCGCCAAATAAACAATCGGTGCCATTCACCTGCGGTGTTCTTTGTGGTGGTCAAAGGCGCAGGTCACCGCATTGAAACCCCCGGCGGGGGACCCAGGGGCTTCTGACAATAAGACATATTGCAGTAGGTAAAATCGATATTGATATATTATAAATTGTCTTATTTTTCTATCCAGTTTCACCTTTTGGCTCTATAAATGATAATAAGTAACTAAGACCATTGCTATGATTTACAGGGTGGCGAATAAATACGTGCGCGTGCAACTCGGTTCGATTTTGGCAATTGTATAGAACATTTGAGCGTACTTTTTCTTATCAAAATATTCACGTGATCCTTCTTAATCGTTCTGTATGGGTGAGAGTTGTTCTTCAAACTGTAGCGGGGGACTATTCAAACTATAACGCAATTGCACAGGAAGCTCAGAGCGGCGTGGCGGGCTCGCTGATTATTTCGAGGCTCAGAGTTCCTCAAAGAAAGCTGAAGAGGTCTGACAAGCATTGATTATAGGAAGGACATACTCCGCTCAGTCCATGAAGGTAACAGAAGCGGACGGTGAACACACTACTGGGGCATGGGATTACTAAAAGGAGGACGGACCGACATGATGATGTTAGCTGGAATAAGATGTCCACGCAGCTCCACCTTTTTTGCAAATTGATTCAATTCATAACTGAAGAGGAGGTTGGGCTTTGTAGTTATCATATCTGGAAGGTACAAGTCCTCACCTATCAAGAGGAGAAAAATCGGAATAAAAAATATAAGAAATTGCGGCATTTTGTCTGGGTGCGCCGCAGCAAGGGCGTCCTTTTACTCTAGGTTAAAATTTTTACCGATGAGGTGCCTAGAAATTTTCACAATCACCACCATCTCACTAGCCCAACCCTTACGTACAATTAAAATCAAAGAACTGCTTCAAAAAGTGTGTTTCCTGAATTCTTGATGTTTTAGAAAAGTTTCGGTGCTCTAGGCAGGACTGTTTTGATTTTATCAATAAAAAAGATATTAATTCATGCTAAGCTCTGTCACTATTGCATTCACAGAAAAGCCACAGTGCTCGAAAAACAGAAACGTGCCGAATAGTCTCCTCAACGAAGTTACGCTTAGCTTCATGGAGCAAAAATAAAAATGCGCTTCTTTTGACCGAAATCAGCTCTTCTCCGACGGAAGGTTTATGGCCTTCGAATAGCCCGGTCTTCAATCCGTTTTAGCTCGCCGTCGAATATGTTTTGGAGAAATATCTTAGGAGTCTACAACAAGAAATTTGTCAAATTTCGACGAGCCTTTTCCGAAATATGGAGCAACATAGACAAGAGGTACTTGCGGCGCACCACCTGTGCGATAAATGAAGGAATGAGAGCCGATAGCAAAGCTCATGGCAGCTACTTTGAAAACTTTCATTGATTATCGAATGTTATGTCCTATTCCTATATATAATCATATTTGTTTTGATATTCGTTGGCAAAAAAGAAAGTTATAACACTTTTCGCGGCGCACGCATTTATTCGCCACCCTGTATAGATGGATATCAATTAAAAGGTACTGTAGAAGTATGGTAACACTTCTTTAGGATCACCAGTAGGGCTAGGAGTGTAGTCATGGGAGGGGTGTTGGAATAGGTATTTGTACACTGTAGAGATCAAACATTAGGGCGGGATGTGTATGTACGTTGAAGACGACCTCTAATGGTTCTTTAAAGCTAGTAGGTGTTTGTACAGACCATGGAAGCTTTTTAACATTTGCATGTTATTGTTCTTATGATAAATGAATATATTATTCATAGTTCATTAGAATACTGCTTTGTGTATAATAGTTTCATCATACTTTGAACTGTGAAGTATAGTAATTAATTTTTTAAAATTAGCATAGGAATCAACAAGCAACTCGACGCTCGTGCAGAAACAGCTGGGGATGCTTATTTTCGCTTAGATTTTTATGGAATTTAGGGTAGCGCAGAGAGAATTTTTTGCTACTGCAGCGTCGTCTGCTCTTCCGCCTTTCTTACTGCGGTGCCGTGTGAAAAAGTTACCCATTGAATCAGTGGTATAGTCCCATGGGATTGTTTGGTGGTAAACTCTACAAAATAAGTATTCTGAAAGGATGTTTTACGAGACGCAGTTGATTATCTCCCATATGGCCGGCCGTATGCCCCTGTTACACAAGATATTTGTTCTTTGTGGTGGTCAAAGGCCCAGGTCACCGGTCTGAACCCAGCGGCGAGGGACCAAGGGGCTAGTGTCAGTAAGACACGCACATACATTTAAGAGATATTATATTATAAGCCTGGCAAAAACAGCTCTAGAGATGGATTTGATGATGTAGGCCCAACGCTCAACTTGTGGGAATGGGTTTCCCTCAAACATACCCAACAGTTTATTAAAAGCAAACACAAATGCATCGATATGAATGTAATATAAACTCTTAGTATTTTTTTATCCTGTTTCACCTTTTAGCTCTATGAAGGAGAAAAAGTAACTAATAGTAAGATCATTGCTATGATTTATAGACGAGTACCAATTAAAAGGTAGTGCAGAAGTGTGGTAACACACTCTAAGGATCATTAGTACGGCTAAGAGTGTACATACCTATGGAGGTGTGTTGATGTAGGTATTTGTACGCTGTAGAGCCGCAACGATAAAACGGCTCCACAGCGGCGCTTCGGAGCGCCGAAACGCGCCGCTTTTGAATAACTTCTTTAAAATTGGCTAATTTGCAAAAATAAGTAATTCAGCTCTGCTACTAGAACTTTAAATAATTTCGTTCTCTTAAAACAATCTGCTCTATATATAGCTCACTTGTTGTGTTTCGTATAATTTCTTACTGATAAGATTTCTATTGTGAATTTCTTTAAGTGTTTCGCTAACAATCTGGAATTTTTTTGTTTTTTTAAGTATTTTTCTTTAGTACATGAATCCATGATCGTCCTATTGACCGCTTTGACTTCCTTCTATTTTTACCGCGCCAATGTGTGTAGCTGAATGAAAAAAATAAATATAAAGAATAAAAAATAAATAAAAAATAAATGTTCTCCGTGTGGTTCGCTTGTTTAGAAAATCCGGGGGTATTGAGAAGGTCTTGGGTTGAGAAGTCTCGGTTAGGTTCATTTCCTTTCGCACTCTGACACTTTTCATGTAGCGTTTTCAGCTGTCGGCGTCGACAACGTGTTTATACTTCTGTCGGCTTGGCGTTCGACGCCGTCCCACGAGTCGCTGTCGAAGCGAATGGAGGAGACGTTCGCCGACGCCGGCGTTTCCATCACCGTCACCTCATTGACGGATTTCATATCGTTCGCCGTCGGATGTGCCACGCCGTTTCCTAGCGTACAAGTTGGTCGCATTCATTTATTCGTTTATTTTTCAGGTGTAAACTGCTCTAAACCTCTGAACATTATAACGATCTAAAAGTCCTATCGCTTTTTAATGCTATTTTGATTGGAAAGCTACAGTACCGAACGTGCCGCAACGATAAAACGACGCCAGCGGCGCTTTTTTGCACAGAAACTGCCGTTTTTCTATATTTTCTTTCAAACTGTTTTTTTTTCGTGAACAAAACTGTGTATTCGAGATCAGCAGCTTGAGTTGTATGCTTTCGATGACAAATTTTTCGTACTCGTTTAACTTATTAACAAGCGTTTTTTGGAGCCTTCGATTTTCGGTCCCGTGTCCCTTCGATTCCTCGTCTGGTCACTTTTCGATAGACGGGGTCCGCCCTTAGTCGGACCACCACGCGGGAACCCCC
Source organism: Nippostrongylus brasiliensis (assembly GCA_030553155.1). Lineage (NCBI taxonomy): Eukaryota > Metazoa > Nematoda > Chromadorea > Rhabditida > Heligmosomidae > Nippostrongylus > Nippostrongylus brasiliensis. Next base: position 33,510,292 of record CP130734.1, read on the forward strand.
GTGGAGCATGCGGCGTAAGTGAATTGAGGTAGACTCCGACCGGGTCACCACGCGTGGACCCCGAAACGGCACCTTTCGGCGCAAAAAAGCGCCGCTTTCGCCGTTTTATCGTAGCGGCACGTCTCGGACTGTCTCGTACAAATGAGCTAATGATATGTTCTATATATTATTTTGGTGTTATTTTAAGCAGCTTTATCTGAAGTATTATGAAAATGTCTGATTGACATGTCATTTGCCACTAAGATCAAGTAGAATTTTCCAGATGTTCTGCGCTTACGCAGTCACAGCGGTTGTGTTCACGTACATCTACCAACTGACGTTCTTCGCCGGTATCATGGTGTACACGAATCGTCGCGAAATCGATAATCGCAACTGCATCACTTTTCTTAAGATCAAAAAAGGTGATTTCCTTCTATACAATAATTATTACCTAATTTCTCGGTAAACACTACAAAGGTACCAACATTCTACTTTATTTTAGTATTTTTATTATAGATGAAATTAAGCACAGTATTATTGTTTAGTATTATTCATGTGTTTCATTTGGCGGACTCAACAGTGTAAATAAAATAAAAAAATAAATAATGCCGGCGCCATATTAGGCTGCCACATTAGGGCCTCCTTGTCATGGCCCTCTTTAATTCTACTTATTCAGACTAAAAACAAATGTGTGAAATCAGAATTCAATGATCCATCTCCTGGTTCCCAAAATGCTTGGAAACTCGAAAATTTTGAAGTATGAATTGAGCTCGATAGAATGGCGACTAATTAGATCTGTTCTCTGCAAATGTAGCGTGTGAGTAACTGGGTAGGTTAATGTCAAAACCGCTATTATACCGTCCGCCGCAATTGCAGCATGTGGGTAACTGTTATCCAAACTTATACCAAACCGTAGTTTTTACAGAGCCGTCAAAGCACGCGAACGAAGATCGAAGTTTCGAGAAAAATCACGTGTTGTCGCAGTTTTTCCGCACCACCTATTCGGACATGCTGCTCAATCCGTTCGTCAGAGCGATCATCATCGTTGCTTTCTTCGCTTACCTGGTGAGCTCTTTAGAAATAAAGAGTATTTATTAATTTATTTATCCTTACATCCACATGCATGTGCAATACAACCAGAATTAGTAACGACAATGACGGAAGAAAAAGAGGAAAAGAAGTATACTACACAGCAAAAATGGAGGAACAGAAATCGAAACCTTAGAACTAAGAACACACATTATAATAATCGAAGAAACGCTACTTAATCTCAACATTTACCTTCATGAATCATTCAATCATCATAGATGGGTTACTGCATATTCTGGGCAGATGGGTATAAACTATGCCAACGGCTTTAGATATAGGGCACCACGGTTGAGTAGAGAAATTTAAGAAAAGAGAAAAAAGAGGTGCTAGGTTTACCAAACACTAGTGCCCAATTATCATTCACATGGTATTTATTATTTATTCATTTCCATGCACTTAACATGCGCCACACAATATCAATGTAACACCTAAGGGAAGGAGACAGCAGAAACGAGGAATGTGCACTGAGGGCCCTTACAGATCAGACGACAGAAAATTGAGCGACGAATTCGCAGTCTTCACCGCGGCGGTCGCTTGGTTCTATGAGCAATGCAATGCGGCCATCGCAAACGTCGCGTTGGACGAGAATGCTCGTCGTCGTGTGTTTCGCTCAATTTCATTTATAACGCCTAATTCGTCGCTCAAATTGCACGTCGTCGGATTTGTAAAGGCCCTAAAAAGTAAAGAAACATATTAGTTCAGAAGCTGCCATTTATGATATCGCCATTGTTATCACCATATGGCTTTCAGCTAGGTCGTCATCACCTTCATATTTTTGTTGATAAAATTGATAAAATCAGTTACAGTTACTGCTCAGCCCATCACGTATAGAAATAGTGGTTCAATATTATTCCGGAAACAACATCATACTAATTAATTTCGATGTTGTCTTGATAGTTGCCAACAAAATAAAATTATAGACTGTTGCAATATGGGGCTGTACAGAGGTGAAGCTTGGGCTTGAGCCGAACGATCTTCTACCGGACAACTCGTACGGGAAACAGACGTTACGACTCGCCGAGAAGTACTTCGCTGGTGAGTTTGTTGCAAATAATAATGCCCATTTAGGTTTACTTCTGTCAAACTGTTCGGCATGTTTGAGGGAAACCCATTCCCACAGGTTGAGCGTTGGGCGTTGATTTTTGGTGCTGTTTTTGCAAGGCATATAATATTTATAAAATGTATTCGGACATCCCCTCGGATTGTCTTACTAACCGTTCGACTTTTTTGGGGTTGATTTCATTTGCTTAGCATTTTATTTGATTCTTTACTTAGCATTTTATTTTTATTTATTTTGTTTGATCTATTTTTTATTTGTTTGATAGCGCACATGGTGCAATGGGCAAAAACGCTGTTTCCATCTGCAAGATTGGGTTATCGATCCTTGACCGGGCTGACTAAGCCTTCCATCCCGTTGGGTTGGATATGTTGGAATCACACTTGTCGTGGAAAGTGGAGAAACTGACCGGTTCAGTGGCTAACCCTCTGAAGTCACTGTATTGGCCAAACATGCGTTAACCACATCTCTTTGATTCTGAACGGAAGACGAATGCATGGCGCGTCTTTAGGGACCTATAAACGTCGACCACATTTCTTCTATCTCTATGGTTTTGCTTGTCCAACTAAAAGTGATCAATGTTAGTGCACGTATAGAAGGTGAAGGTGATGGGTTTTATCCGCCCTTTCCCTAACAAGCCTGGGACCGATTCACTTGAATCCGGAGGGATGGAAGGCCTAGTTAGCCCAGGCGGGAATCGATCGCTCGACCGTGCGGCTGACAGTAGCGCCTCTTCCCTCAGCACCACGCGCTCCGATTGCAAAGTGAATGAGTGAAACCAAAATCAAATTGAGTGATAATTTATTCATTGGGATGTCGCTAACCTTCAGAAGTTTATCGTCCTCTCTTGTGTTGTTTGCTCGTTTTGTTTTTTATAGAATGTTTTTCCTCAATGGAACAGCTCTCTAGATTGTGGAAAAATTGTCTCGTCTATGCATCTTTGCATTGTTGTCTGCTGAAAATTGAATGAATATGTCATAATGAATATGTCATTTTTAGACTACGGCAGCAGTCTACATGTGTGGATGTACAACCTGTCAAAAGTCGACATCGGACCAAGAAGGATGTGGTCCGTGCTGGATAAGGAAATCGAACTCTACGAAAACACCGAATTCACCGGCGCGGCTGATTCTTGGTGAGCGATCGCCGTTTAGTTGCATGTTTACCTTTATTTTATTTTCTTAAATTCAACCAGTCGGGAAAACTGGCTCTTCCAGGCTTCGAACGTTTCTCCAATTTGTCAAACAATCCGGGCTGCTCATCACTCAGGAGAACTTTGTTTACATTTTGAAGAACGTCTTCCTCACGCAACCGCAGTATGGAAAGTATCGACGGTGAGTATGTACTAGTTTGAGCTCCTAGGAAGAATTTTCTTTTCCATTTCGACCACTTTATTCCACAACATTTATATCCCGATCAGCTACGAGGTACGTCTTTCATTATAGTCGCTCCGTCTTCTTTCTCCTTGGTGCTGCTCCCGAATTTGTCGAGGTGCCACACTGCCATCTTGTCTCAGTCTTGAGCTCCTTGTGGGGTGGTCATATCGTCCTTGATCGCAGGTTCTTGAGTGCCGCTTTCTTGCATGCGACCATCGATCCGTCCTGTGATCGTGACAGTTTTCCTCGATCAGCCGACCTTTTCAGCTATTTCTAAGCTAGGCAAGGGTTTCTGCCTGGACGGGATTGAACCCTTACCATCGAGATCATGAGCCTAGGCTCTTAAACTCTCGGCCATGCCGCCCCAGTTTTCATTTCGACCATTTCAATCAAAATATTCAAGATGGCAAAACGTACAGGTGAAAGGGTCGGCCTAGATCAGTCTCCTAGAATACGCCACGAATTCGTGTTTCCTTTAGATTCGATGGGGCACGGTGAGCGCGAATTCGGCCTATATTATGATTTTCGGGGCAGGCCACTGTACCAACTCAGTGTCCTTTCTTCTCTAGACTAGTATTATACCAATTTACCCGACCCCAGAGCGTGGTAAACAGGGGTGTGCGGAACTTCTGTTTCCGTGTTCCGAATTCCGATTTCCGGCCATTTTTGACCCTTTTTGACTCTTCCGTGCGAGGGATTGTTTTCTTCTGCTGGTTTCATTGTGAGCGATCTGAGAAAAAGCCTCTCTTCCCAAAATCATGAAAAATCTGCTGTTTTTCCACCATAACATGCTCGTTTTAGGCTTTCAATTCTATTTTGAAAGCAATCTTGTCTATCACGCCAAAAAGGTGTGTCTTTCTCCACGTACTTGTCCTCGGCTCATAATGAAGTTTATAAAGATTAATTTCCACCGTTACTTTGAAACTATCTCCAAGTTGAACTCCTTCACCAAATTAATAGACACATTTTAGTGGAAACAAAACAAGCCCTCTATGAGTACCTTTACGAACAGATTGAAATTTTTTGTGATCCAGTTTTGGCTAAATTCCAATCATTTATGGGTTGCAGTTTTTGCACTATTTCCGGCTTCCGTGTTCCGTATTCCAGTTTCCGGCCATTTTGGCCATTTCCGTTCCGTCTTCCGCCTTCCGCTTTTAAAAAAAAATTCCGCACACCCCTGGTGGTAAAGTCTGGCTAACTCGGGGTAAGATCGATCACTCAACGGCTCTGGTGTCAGTAGCGCCTCTTACCACTGCACCGCTCCGACTAATCAGAAGAAAGTAGGGACAATCTATATCTTGGCACAATTCAATCGGCCGTCTCTCCTCTGATTTTCTTTTCTTATATCCTTTTCGGGTTGAACAAATCGATGCCAGGAAGTGTGCGAAGGTAAAGACACAGACTCACATAGGCCAATGTCTAGGCGAAATTTCTCTATGCCTCTCTGCGGGTTATGAATGAAACACGAGTGCGTGGCGCATCCTTAGAGAACTGATCACCTCACCACGAAAACGTTGCCTGTTTTCAAGAAGACAACAGCATGTTTTCAGAGACGTGGTGTTCGATACAAGCGGATATGTGCTGGATGCGTCACGAGTGCCCGTTCAGCTGAGGCACGTCGGCTGTGCGAATCAAAGTCGGGCGATGATGCTGTTCAGGAAGCTGGCCGAGACCAGCTTGCTGCCCACCGGCGTTTATGCTGATTTCTTTCAGGTACCTTTCTTTGTTACATTCTTTGTCACATGTAGGTGCCACTCATATGGATGTGCGTGGTGAGGCACTACTCACACCGGCACGGTCGAGCGATCGATCCTCGCCCCGGCTAGTTATGACCGTCCCTACGGGGTCGGGTAAATTGTCATCTGGATGGGAAGGTGAGGCGCGCGTGGTGCAGTGTTGAGAGGCGCTACTAACACTCTCACGGTCGATCGATCCACGCACAGGCCAAGCAAGCCTTCCATCCCTCCGGAGTAGGTAAATTGGTACCAGACTTTTCTGGAAAGATAAAAACATTGATTTGGTATAACGGCTGGACCCCGCAAGTCTTTGTATAGGTCGAATTGAACACAAATGCGTCGGCGCGTCCTTCGCGGACTGATCAACGCCGACACCCTTACCTTTTTACCTTTACCTTTATGCGAAAGTGGTTTCATTGATGAATCGTACAGCTTCAGTGGTGATTCACTTACGCTTTTACCCGCAGGCAGTAATTTAGGTGAACGGTATAATTCGATTGACCTCATTAACTCGATGCTCTGACGGGTCAACGAGCGTTTACCTCACAAACAAAAACTCTAGAATCTCTCAGCGTTTTGAAATTCAGAAGATAAACCACGTTGTTCTGACTTTACCCACCTTTTTCAGACAAAATATGTCGAAATAAAGATAGATTGTGAGCGGCACGGGCGTGCGCCGCTTCATAATAAGGTAAAGGTAAAAGTAAAGGTGCTGGCGCTAATCAGTCCCCTAACGACGCGCCTTTACCTTTCCAGACAACTGTGATACCAATTTACCCAACCTCGGAGGGATGGAGAGCTTGGTTAGCCCGAGCGTGGATCGGTCTTTCGACCGTGCGAGCGTCAGTAGCGCATCTTACCACTGAAGCACGAGCCCTCCTGTAAAGAACAAGTGCAATACTCTTGTGCAGGACTTCAACTACACTTTTACGCGGATTTTTGTAGACATTTGAATAATCCTTCGATACATTTCCAGTTTGCCGAACAGTACAACGCCGTTCTACCAGGCACACTGACGTCTATCGCCTATGCTGGTGCAGCGGTTATCATCGTCTCGTTGTTCCTGATACCGGAACCAGTGGCTAGTCTCTGGGTATGAATTTACCGGCTTGGGCTTATGCCGATCCCTAGAGTTGAGGATGAAAACACCATTTGCTCCAGGTGTCGTTCTCTATTCTCTCGATCAACATCGGCATTCTCGGATTCATGACGTTCTGGGATGTGCGGCTCGACTTCATCAGCATGGTCACCATCGTCATGTCCATCGGGTTTTGCGTTGACTTCGCCGCCCATTTGGCGTACAATTTTGCGAAGGTATGTATTTTCGACCCAAGTCACGCTACTACAGTACCGTCGATAAACATCTGTCCTAACGCGACATAAACTAAACCAACAGCTTTCACCGTTTCCCTTACTTTCTTGCACTATTTTTATTGACTAAAAACACATGACTGTAAATAAAAACGGGGCCTATACAATGGTGGAGCATTTGTAGTGAAATTCTGGAATTTTTGATTTTCATGTGAGTGTTCTTTGACCTCGCGGGGATGACGACTTCAGAAATTCAACCTCTATAGGCTGTCCTCATTCATTACACCCTGTGGCTACACGCATCTGAATTATTTACACCATGTTGTACCAGCTAAGTCGAAGTAGAGCAGTAACGAGGGTGGGTGTCTTCTGTAACAATTGCGCCCCTTTGCGCGAGTGCCACTAGGAAACGGTAGTTTTCGCGTTAGGACCGGCAATCACTTCGTTGACCGAAGGTTGCGAGAGTAACGTGGATCCCATGCTGCCGCCCTATGGAGCTGCTGTCGTGCAGGCATCTCTAGCCATTCCTTGTCCACTGCTGCTTTGCTGCCCCAGCAAAGACTTATTGTCCCCTTACGCTTCGGTTCCGGATCAAAAATACAAGCGTTTCCAATTTATACCATTTTCAGGTGAAATACGTTTTTCAAATAGAACTCAATATTTTTCAAATTGAACACAACACTTTTCAAATTGAACACAACACTTTTCAAATAGAATTCAACACTTTTCAAATAGAATTCAACACTTTTCAAATCAAATTCAATACTTTCCAATTCACGTTACACGACTGTTTAAAAAACGCCTGTATCTTCATTGAAAAACTTCTACAACGGATCCGGGACCAAAAAGAAATGGATGGATCTTGGCTAATCATGGACAACGCAAAGATTCACAAGTCACAAGAAATGCAAGCAATCATTGGACCTTCCTTCACCTTGAAGTTTCTGTCGCCCTATTCTTACATGCTCAATCCAGCAGAAAACGTCTTCTCCAAGGTGAAGTCGACAGCAAACCGCCTTTTCAGCAATCCATCTGTGGAAGGGACACCAGTAGAGGTTGTCGAGGATAGTGTTCGTTCAGTTATATAGCAGAACTACGTTCTGCATATGAACTAAGATGTTTTCTGAACTTCAATTGGACTTTTTGACTTCGACTTTAAACAATGTTGCATAACACGACGTAAAAGAATTGTGTGAGCAATTGTGCCATACTTCCTGGCATCTTACTAGGGAGGTTGCTCAGCGTGCTCCGAAGATTCACAACAAGACACATATTGTTTTGTAGTGCATCGAATAACGATTACAGCGGTATGGTTTGTTTTTGCTAAATGCAAATGGATGGCCCAAAAACGGCAAAAAACCTTGAAAACTAACCTGTGGCAAATGGGATTCTAGATCGCAACCACCAGGGATACCACCAGAATCGACCCAAATTCAAAAACAAATGCCAGATTCGTGATCAGCGCTCCAAATAACCCCCGCAGACAAAGTTTGAGCTAAATCGGTGATTTTGACCTAATTAGCCTTACCAGTGTTGAGAAGTTGTACGAAGGTCCATTTACCGAGAATGTCTTTATTCCTATTGTTCCACTTTTTGGACTCTAATCAACACAGAGACTCCAATTTTAATGAGTTTGTTTGATTTTTTATCAAGGTAGATCACTTGGGCTGTTGACAAATCCGCAATTCACAAATCCAACATCGGCTTTTCCCACTCTGTCTGGCGTGAGCTTGCTAGGGTCCGTGGTAACCAAGTTGGATAGTTGGGTCGAAATCACCGGTTTAGCCCCAACTTTGTCTACAGGGGTTATTCGGGGCGCTGATCACGAATCTTGCATTTGCTTCTGAATTTGGGGTCGATTTGGGTTGGTTACGGTAGATATGGGTCACATTCGGTAGAAATGGAGCCGGTGGAAGGGCCTATAGAGCTTTGGACGGAGGTGGAGGTGCAGAGTGCTCTGAAGAACATGAAGGTTGGCAAGGCAGTTGGACCAGACGGAGTGCCTGTGGAGATATGGAAAGTGCTAGAAGGGTATGGAATAAGTTGGTCAACGAGATTCCTGAACAAGGTCACAGCTGAGGGTAGGATGCCTGAGGCTTGGAGGGACAGCATCATCGTACCGATCTTCAAGCAGAAGGGCGATGCGATGGAATGCTCGAACTACAGAGGAATCAAATTAATATCCCATACCATGAAGGTTTTTGAGAGGATGGTGGATTGCAGGCTTAGGAAAATGGTCCCCATCTCACAGGAGCAATTCGGCTTTATGCCGGGTAGATCTACTGTGGATGCAATCTTCATTGCCAGGCAGGTAATGGAGAAATACCGAGAGAAGCGCAAAACCTGCTACTTGGCATTCCTTGACCTGGAGAAGGCGTACGACAGGCTACCTCGAGAAGTACTTTGGAGATCTCTGCGGGAACGAGAGGTGCCTGAGTACTTGATCCAAATAATAAGGGACATGTATGCCGGATCTAGAGCAAGAGTACGCACCCCGCACGGACACACAGAGAAGATGGATATCGCGGTTGGTGTGCACCAAGGATCAGCACTGAGCCCGTTCCTCTTCATCCTGACGCTTGATGGCATGGTCAGCCACCTGGTGAAAGATCCACTCAAGACCATCCTCTATGCGGATGACATAGCCCTGATAGCGGATAGCAGAGAAGAACTGCAGGGTAGGGTTCAAGAATGGCAGAAGGCCTTGGCCAAAAATGGACTCCGGCTGAACGTGAGGAAAACCAAATTTCTCAGCTCGGAGGGAGGCTCAGAACCAGTGGTCGACTGCTACCGGGAAGCCATAGAGAGGGTGGACCACTTCCGCTACCTCGGAACTGAGTTGTCAAAGGATGGTACCCTAGATCATGCAGTGAAAGAAAGGATAAATGCAGCCTGGGTAAAGTGGAGAGAAACCACTGGAATTCTCTGTGACAGAAGGTGCTCGAGGGTGCTCAAAGGAAAAATATACCGGGCCGTTGTCAGACCAGCACTGCTCTACGGCAGCGAGTGTTGGCCCATAACGAAGGCCCACGAGAGAAAAGTACATTCTGCAGAAATGAGAATGCTCAGGTGGGCATGCGGATGGACAAGGCTGGATAGGGTACGGAACGAGGACGTGAGAGCGGTTATGGGAACAGCTCCAGTGCAGCTTAAGATGCGAGAGCAAAGGCTCAGGTGGTATGGTCATATTGTGAGAAGATCTGATGACCATCCAATACGAAAAGCGCTGGAGTTTGAGGCCCCAGGTAAGCGGCCACGCGGCGCCCCTAAGAAAAGGTGGAGCGACGTGATCAAGAACGACCTCAAGGAAGTCCAAGCTACGCTCCAGGACGCCCTAGATAGGAGTAGATGGCGACTCTTAACAAGAACAGCGGACCCCGCGACGGCGCGGGACTAAACGCTTAGGAGAAGAAGAAGAAGATATGGGTCACATTCATATGTACTAGAAGACATCGTCGTTTGTGCGTACTTTGTTGACCATACTCCTCACAAACGCGATTCTATCGCGCAACTACGCCGAAATTCCAAAAGGAGCGTATTCTGGTATCTAGCGTAGGAAGGCAAAAGAAACGGGCAGCAAAGGGATCGGTCCACCGACCATCAGATTGAGAGTTCTGCGTGCTACCCACTGAGCCATCATGAGACGATTTCCGCCAGTTAACACCTAGAAGTGCTCTCGCCACTAGTTAGTGGTCAAGATTTCTTGCTTTTTTTTCGGGCCATCCATTTGCATTTAGCAAGAACAAACTATACCCTTGTAATCGCCATTCGATGCTCTACAAAACAGTATGGGCCTCGTTGTGAATCTTCGGAGCACGCTGAGCAACCTCCCTCGTTAGATTCGATTGAAGCAAAGTAAATGTATAGGCAGTTTTTTTAAACAGTCGTGTAACAGTACTGAATTCTATTTGAAAAACGTTGTATTTCACCTGAAAATGGTATATATTACCAGTCGTTCATCAGCCTATCGGCCGCCAAACGTCTGTTTTCCAGCTTCGTTAAATAAATAATCTATACTGCTTGCCTAGTTAGGCCACAGTTCAATCAATTGAAATTTCGACAGTGTTCCAAGTTTTGATGCACTTTCAACATCTTAACCGAGTTTTCGCTTACTAATACCACGCCCTCTTTAGCTCAATGAATTTTAAATGAAATAAGACTGACCTCAGCAAAGAATATAGGGTAGATGAAGTATAAGTGCGTTATCAGACAGTGATAAAACCACCACCACCAGCCGCCGCCACCACCAATCGTTTGAAAAATGAATTGACATCCATCCATCCAAATAAACAACTGGGTTTGGCTCATTATATAGTAAGGACTGTTAGAATACTTTAATTTCTTTTTTGAGTCAAAGGCAAGACATCATTCTTGTTCAGGGTAGAAATGTACCGCCGTCGGAAAGAATGCGTAATGCACTGTACGCTGTCGGCGCGCCGATTCTTCAAAGCGCAACGTCAACCATTCTGGGTGTCTCGTTCCTTGCTTCAGCGGAGTCGTACGTCTTCAGGAGCTTCCTGAAGACCATCTTCCTTGTCATTCTACTTGGTGGGTGTAAAATCTGGCAAGTACAATACCGTTCATAACTTGTGTCCCAAAAACCGTTCTGAACGCGCCGATCGTTTTTTAACATTTTTTCTTTCCTAGTGGGTCACTTAAGAATTTAAACATATCAGTCGATTCGTCTATCTACACTGAGTTCAAAACTGATGTTATTTTCTTATTTCATTGAAAAACAATTTTTTTGAAATTTCTCTATGAAACGTATATCAGGTACTAAAATAATTGTTGAGGGAAGCTGAATTTGATTTCAATCAGTGTAAGATAAGATTCCGGAAGTTTTCGTTTCCTAACGACAATGTCTCCCGAGGAGACTCCAATGGCAAGATTCGGAGGGTCGTAGATTAATTAGTGCTAGTTAGCGCTACTCGAGAGAGACTGGCCTGTAGCTGGGTCACCTCTACCTGAAATAAGAAAATAACGTCAGTTTTGAACTCTGCATGGATAGACGAATCGACTGATATGTTTAAACTCTTAGACAACCCACTATGAAAGAAAAAACGCTAAAAACCGTTCTGGAGCGTTCAGAACGTTTTTGGGACACAGGTTGTGAGCGGTATTGTACTGATGAATCTGTGGTTCTACATATTTCGATGAGCGATCTGTTTTCAGGAGTTCTACACGGTCTCGTCATCCTGCCAGTGCTTCTGACGATGTTTCACTGCTCGTGCGGCAGTGGCGGTGCTGATGCCGAGCCGGAATCAACAGAAGTGAGCACGACGGCGTCACCTCCACCTCCGTCGGCTAACCTCAAGTACCTGGCTAGTCCCGATTTGTACCGCTTCAAGCTCGCCGAACAACCGCATTGCTACCTGGAATATCTGAAAGACCTCGGCAGACCACCTGACTACCATGAAGCGGCAGCTCCACCGTATCCTATGCGAGCACGGTTGAAGTACCCGAAATTCCGCGAGACCAGCTCGGTTCGCGAAGAATCCGAATATTTCTACCAAAATCGCAACATTCAAGTGCCTCGGTGACAATATTCATCGTAGTTTCGTAGATTTTTCTTCCCCAGCACCGGTAACTAACAGCATTTCACTCTGGTACTCCAGAAATCTCTCATCATTTCACAGGCATTTCGATTGATTGAGCATGCTGAATATCTCTTCACTGCTCGCACATGTGCCATGTCTACTATTTTTTATCGTTTTATATGTGTTTTGTTAGAAATGTATTAACTTTTCGGATTCTCAACTGAGTTAGTTGCTCAACCAGACTAAATAATAAATCTTTAAAACTCGACGAAAATTTGGTTCTAATGAGGTAACTTGACCTGATAGGTGTTTATAATGCAAAGTTCAGGCTAATGTCAGTTATCATACCTGCTGATCTAACTTTGATATTATAGTATCGCTTCAACTTGATCCTAATGAAAACGAATTCTGACAGAACTACAGGGTGCGGCAAAAGTTCTTCAACACAGATTCTTAACCGTCTAAACGGCAGATCTCAGGCAAATGAGATGAAATTTATAATATATATGGCCTTCAACCGCTGACCTATAAAAAAGCATCTAAGTTTCGGAATGACTTCCTTTCGCGCGAATACAGGCCTTAAGTCTCTTAAGGAACGAGTCTACGGTGGCACGCAGGACATCTTCATCAATTTCCTCCCAAGCTTTCTTTATGTTTCCTTAAGAGAATCAGTGCTCGCCTGTGATGTTGCGCAGGCACCTCGAAAACACCACTGGACCTATCAGCAGGTCTCTGCACCAGCCCATAGTGCCGAAGTCGTACAGAAGTGGTGCGCCGACAATTTTCCTGATTTCATCTCAGCCCACCGAATAGTCCGGACCTTAATTCGACGGATTATTCAATCTGGTCCATATTGAAGAACAAAGCCTGCGCAACATCCCACGCGAGCATTGATTCTCTTAAAGAAGCCTTGAAAAAAGCCTGGGAGGAAATTGATGAAGATGTCCTGCGTGCCGCCGTAGACTCGTTCCTCAAGAGACTTAGGGCCTTTATTCGTGCGAAAGAGGTCATTTCGAAACTTAGATGCTTTTTTATGTGTCTGCGGTTGAAGGCAATATATGTTATAAATTTCATTTCATTTGCCTGAGATCTGCCGTTTAGACGGTCAACTATCTGTGTTGAAGAACTTTTGCCGCACCGTGTAGTTCCACGATGTGAATAACGTCCACATTATACTCCGTTGGTCGTCCTCGGAATCATACAAGGTGGAAAGAAAATGAGATACGCATGAAGCGAATCGTTGGTGCGGTACGGTTTTATTCATTTATTTATTTATTTACATGAACAAGCCAGGTGCAACGGTGATATGTTAAACGAAACGACAGGCAGTCGCCAACACTAATTCTATTTCATTTTGGAGCATAAGTTTTCAGTAAGTAAGGTCAGTGGATTCAGGTGTGTTCAAATGACAGTCTAACAGTTTAGAGAAACGTTTTAAATCACTTGGTATGGAAAATTTCTCACATAGCTTAACCATTTCGGAACCACCCTTGCTTAAGTTGTAGGAAGCATAAAAGCTGCTGCGTGTTTTTGAAAACAAACAAAATTCTTCATTATTGGTTCTCGTTATATTCTTGTCGGCGCGTCTCGCTCACAGACAACTGCGTCCAACGTTGTGTTGCAGTTGATGAACTTCAAGCGTCTACTTTGGCTGTTGATCGTCTGCAAGAACACAGGCTACTCAGTAGTTGTGTCTGTTTACCGCTGCAACTTTCGATGTGTTGAAAATTCAACCAATTTTCCCCTGAAGCCCTTTTTTACTTCACAACGTTTTTATCTTCCCAATCAACTACTGTGTACTTCTTTCTTCATATTTGCCCCGTCTTCTCCTCTTGTTGTCTTCTTTCCTCTTTTCTTCTTTCACTTTGGTATTGCTACCGCTTCGCAGAGCTTCCGCACTGCCATCTAGTCTTCTTTCAGAGCTCCACTTGAGGTGACCATATCGTCCCCGATCACAGGTTTCTGGGCGCCGCTTATTTACGTGCTACTCATCACTGAGATATACCACTTTCACTTTGGATTGGACACTTTCCAAACCGAATTGGACGTTTTTCAAACCAAATTGGACACTTTTCAAACCACGTCGGACGTCTTCTGTTCCCAACTTGTGACGTTCTGTAGGCGCTGAGGACACAAAGCGTCCTGGTTGATTTGAAAAACGTCCAATTCGGTTTCAAATACGTCCAACGTGGTTTAAAAAACGTCCAAATAAAAGCGAAAATGGTACGCGCATTAGGTTGGTAAGAAAATTTGTGCCGTTTTTTCAAACTACTGTTGTAAGTTGAGTTCGGAAGCTTTTGCACAGTGTGATGCAGCAATCGAAAGAGGCTTATTTGCTCTTCCAGGCAGCATGTTTCGAATTTGTCATAACTTTGAATGCCATTGCGCTTTTTGGGTAGTAAAATAAAAGGCGAAAAAAATGAAGAAACAACCTCATGGACAGCGATTTTTTTCTGCTACGCTTCAAAGGCTTAAAAAACGTGGTAGAACGCTTGAAAGATGATAATTTTCTCTGTCAGATAGTGCATCACTTTTTTCTATTTGTTCTGGAAATTACAAAGTTTCAATCCTCCAAAGTTTGTCGTTCGAAAGACAAGAATAATTTTTCGATGCTGGTCCTGGTTTCCTTCTGAACGTCCGAGTTGATTTCTGCGCAGTTTTTTGAACAGAATTTCTCGCTCTATCACACGATATGTTTATTCTTGAACAATGCTTGATCGCAGAAATTTCTAGCGAGAAAACGTCTTGAAATTTCTCAGCTGCAGCACGATACGCTCTAGAAGTTGGTATACAAAGCATTTCAATCCGTCTTGCTTTTCGTTGTTTTTTACGTCGTCAAAGTGGTCCTAAATCGCAGGCGCAGCGCACAGGGCTCACGCTGCGCGACCTCTAATCATTCACGAGCGCAAGTTCAGAACCACACTGACGACGTAAAAAAACAATGGAAACCACTACGGTTCGAAATGTTTCGTGTAACATCTTCTAAAGCGTATCGTCCTCCTTCGAACATTATAAAAGATTTGGTGATCAGATTGAATGATGAGATTCGAGGCTCGCGCAAATTCGATTCTTCGAGCGGTATCGATAGTGGAACAGCAACCAAAACAAGCCAACCTCAAACTTGGGTAATTGAACCTTTATAAACTTCCAATAACAACAAACGCGCTTAAGTACGAAAGAACAAAAGAAAGAAATACACCCTGAGGATTGGAATGGTATATGATGAGTAATAAAAACAAGCTCAAGTAAGCTGGATCATGCTATACGAGAGGGGAGTAAAGAGGCAAAGCTTCAATGAGAAATAGACATAATTAGATAAAGAGGTAAAGCTTCTTTGAGAAATCGACATAATCAAATAAACAAGCAATGCTTCAAAGAAGTAGACTTCATCAGAAATAAGAGGCAGATCTTCACCTGAGAAATAAACAAGATCAGAATAAAGAGGCAAAGCTTCAACTGAGAGAGCGATATAACCAAAGTGAACACACTCCTAAAATGTACTGTTATACACATAGGAAAACACAATACCAGATAGGAATAGGTTAGATGAACAATGAACAATGCAGAAATGAGTTAAATCCTATATATGAGAAGGAAGGGATGAAGAGAAAGGGTTCAAATGAGAAATAGAAGTAGTCAGAAGCGCACACAATCCTAAAATGCCGGGCGACGCGCGATCATAGGGAAATGATGGAATTTCTCGAAAATCTACCCGCGCGGATTTGGATTTGAATGGATATTTCGACGCGGGATTTGAGCGCGGTTACCGTTATCCTCTAAAAATGGACGTCGTTCTCTTCATTGAAACTGTAGTTTTGCTCTGCTGAGAAACTTCAAGACGTTTTTCTCGCGAGAAAAGTTTTTAAAATCGAGCCCTGTTCAAATATAAGCATATGCGTGATAAACCGAGAATTTCTGTTTAGAAAACTGTGCAGAAATCAACTTAGCCTTGCAGAAGAAAACCGGGAGCAGAATCGAAAAGGTATTCTTGTTTTTTCAAACAACAAACTTTGCGGGTTTCAAACTTTGTGATTTCCAAAGCAAGTAAGAAAAAGGATGTACTAAGAGAGAGACTTTCTCTAAAAGATAAAATTATCATCTTTCGAACGGTTTATCACGTTTTATTAAGGCCTTTGAAGCTTTGCAGAAAAAAATCGCTGTCGATGAGGTTGTTTCTTCACTTTTTCGCCTTTCATTTTAATACCCAGGGAAAACTATGGCATTCGAAGTTATCAGAAATTCCAAATACACTGCTTGGAAAAGCAACTAGGTCTCCTTCGAGTGCTGTGTCACGCTTTGCAAAAGCCTTCGAACCGAAGTTACAACAGCCGTCTAAAAAAACTGCATGAACTTTCTTACCAACCTAATATGAGCCCAGGCTCTTGAGCTCTGCCATCCCACCACCTGTGATTACTATTGGAAGGTGAAGATAGAAGTAGAGGTATCGCCGTTGGTCAGTTCCCCAACGACGTGCTGCCGCACCCGTGTTCCACTCTGAACCGTAGAGGCATGGTGAATGCGTATTTGGCCTATACTATGACATGCGGGGACCATCCGTTATAACATATTAGTGCTTTACCTTCTCAGACTAGTCTGCTACCAATTCACTCAACCCCGATGGTGTGGAATGCTGGGTACCTTGGCCGGGAATCGATAGCGTGTCAGTAGTGGGTGCCAGCTGCGCCCCTTACCACTGCACCACGCGCGCCCTAGATTACTATACAGGGTGAACCAGCCACCCATGACAAACATATACGGTATACGGTAATAGACTATCGCGGCGGGACCCATATGAGCCACCCATGACAAACATCGCTTGGGTTTCGCTTATTATGTGGTAGGATACACAGGGTGCGCCAGCTAAATCCGGACAAATTTCAATTCAAATGTTTTGCAATACCGTACCTTCGTCAGAGGTCCCGATCGGTATAGTGTAAGTAAAAATACTCTAGTTTGTAGTGATACCTTCATAACTGTCCTAATGCTTCCCACTAGTGCGGAGTATAACAGAAGAGCCGCAATCATCGAAGGCGTTCGCGCTGAACTCCCAGCGGCGGAAATCATGCGATTCTTCTTATACTCGAAATCGACGGTTTACGACGTAGGGGCAAGATATAAAGCTTCCGAAGAGGGTTCTGCAACTCCACCCAGGAAAACCCACTAGCGAGAACGTGCTTCAGGAACCGCAGAAGCTGTAGAATGGGCTCAGGAGCTGATCTTGGAGATCCCGGGACAATCGCAGACAAAGTTGGCGACAGTGTTGGGAGGTAGCCAATGTTCAATGACTGTAGTAGAATCCTGGATAGTGGCTGTATCTTAAGGAAGGCCATATGTCTTCCAACAAGACGGCGCACTAGCTCACACAAGCCATTTGGTTCAAAACGCGCTGTTCGGTAACATAGGCATGTTGTGGTCCAAAGTGTTCTTGTTCCCGAAAAGTCCGGATTTGAACCCCATGGACAACTATCATTTCAGCGTTGTTGAGAGAGTCGCTCATGAGACGAGAAATCCTAACTTCACATCTCTGCAAACCCTCATTGGAGCAGCATTCGAAAAATTGGACCGAGCTTTTTTGAAAAGGGCTTGAAAGCGCTTCACTTCTATTAGGTCGTCGGAAAAGTTTCCCCCCACTTTTGCGAATATTTTCAAAGTTGTTCCTCTCCTTTATTCCACTCGACATCCGACACATTTATGCATGATTACCATCAACAACATCTTTTTATTTACCAGATAAAATTGGAACTCTCCTCCTCCAGAATTTCTAGAGTTTTGATGAAAAAAATTCGGCGAGCCACGTTTTGAGGTACTCTCACTCGTCGAGCTGGTTCTCTAGTAATTGAATGTGAACGAATGAAACAAATATTATTTACTTGGGGCAAGGTTCGACGAATGTCTTGGATAGGTCATCGGAAATGTTGGATATTTTTGAAATTTTTAAAAGGTCTCCTTCTCAATAGGTGAATGCGCGTCATGGTGACTGAAGAAGGTTTTCCCATGTTTTCCACTAACGGCTGCTCCGTCGCCATCGAGGTGGCGATGTTAGACATCGGTGGTGGCAGTAGCATCTGCAGATAGCAGCTTCTAGCGAATGCCTCATTTGCAGTTCAGCTGCAGACCGATCATCTACCATTTCGGGTGGAGTTGCGGTTTTGAAATTTTCGCTGGTTTGCTGCAAGTGAACAGCAGGAGATTTGGCGTGTGATTGGCGAACGCTACCCACTCCTTGATGCTGCTAACCAAATTGCCGGGCGAACGAAAATTTCTTCGGAAAGTTGAGATGATCGTGCATGCACCCGTCCTCATCTGTAGATGGTGGCCGCTAAAGCATGCCGCAACAATGTGCCCTATTTTCTTGTGGTTCCAAAGCCTCGGAGACGGGCAAGTTGTGTGGGTATATGGCACTCGAATTCCATATCATCTTATGGGTACTACGCCGGCCATCCTCTGAAGCCAGCTCGAGAAGACTCACTCAATCCACAGTGACTGCCCTCCTCGACTACTGTTTTTCTTCGAAGCCAAAATAGGCCTTTTTGAATATACGAAACCAAACTTGCGCTGCATTAAGAAAGACAATTGAAGCTCCTATCATAGTGCACAAGCCCTTCCCTGAATTTCTTTCAACGCGTTGTTTTATGAGCTCGTAAAGAAAAAGCAGTTCAAGATACCTGCAATCAATATCGATTTTCTCTGAAATACCTCAGGTGCTGAACCACGACAACTGTGGTATATGTAGCTCATAAATCAATCTACATAACGGTTATGAAGGTGAGATCCTGAAACCCGTTTTAAAATTTTGGTGAGCTATCAAACTGAGTGGCGGGAAACTTTTCCGACAACCTAATAGTATGGAGGCGATTATTGCCACTGGCGGAGACTATAATTAGTATTTGTAATCTTGATTCACCCCTCTCCTGATGTGTGAAAGGATTCTGGATTTGAAATGTATTTTGAGTTTGTAAGGTTGTTTGAAAAATAGAGTCAGGGTTGTCCGGATTTAGCTGGCGCACCCTGTACATATACCCCGGTGCAAAATTATAGGTTCACCCCGCGATTTGTTCATAAGTTATCAAAGAACGTGTTGTGGGGATCTAGTAACATTACTGTCATATTCCTCACCATCAAAAACCTAGATATAAAAATTCTGGGCGGGATGTCTTGTCACTGTAGGATAGTACAATTTTTTATTGAAAAATCAGAGATAATGGCCGGTGCAAAATTATAGGTTCACTTGAAAAATTTTCGTTTTACGCGGAGATTTCCCCGCCCAAATCTTAACCCAAATAAGTCAAAATGTAAAGGCAAGCATAAGTTGTATAAAATCGTGATGGGAAGAGGCACAAAGCTTTCTCCACACAATCAAGTTCAAATTGATGCTCTCCACGCGGCAGGCCTTTCAAACAGGAAGATAGCAGCTCAACTTGCAAGGTCATTGAACGGCATCAATCATTATCTGAAGGGCCCAGACACCAACAAGAGAAAGAAAGAAGCTGGCCGTAAAGGAAAACTGTCTAGAAGAAATGAGAGCCTTCTGGTCCGGAATGCTTCTAACAGCACCATGCCCGCGATGGACCTGCGACGTCAGCTGGACCTCCCGGTGTCGAAGTGGACGGTACTGAGATGCCTGAATCGCAGTAATGAAATTTGAAGTAATGATTCATCAAGTAATGAAACGTGGTCCCTATCTCACGAACATCCACAAAGCTGCCAGATGGAAATTCGCCCGAGAACACATGAGCACAAAATGGACGATGGTGGGACCAGAATGCAGTTGAATTTTTCGTGGGCGTAGAAAAGCATCTCTAGTTTTCAGGTGATATTTTCCGATGAGAAAAAGTGGAACCTCGATGGGCCCGACGGCTACGAGCACTACTGGAGAGATCTAAGAAAGGAGAAACAAGTTTTCTCTAGATGCAACTTTGGCGGTGGAAGTGTTATGGTGGGCTGCATTTTCCGAATATGGACTTGTAGCTTTGAAGTTTATCTCATGTAATATAGGCAGCGCAGATTATCAGGATGTGCTGAAAGAACACCTTTCCCCTATTTGAGAAGATTTCGTAGGCACAATCTTATCTCCCAGCAAGACAATGCTGCCATACACGTGTCGAGGTCAACTACGAGTTGGTTCGATTCCATCAGAATCCTACTTTTAGCGTGGCGCAGTTGTGTTCCAGATCTGAACCAGTTGGAAAATTGGTGGGGCATTCTTGTTTACAGTGTTTACAGGAACGGCACCACTTACACCTCGGTTACTGATCAGAAGAACGCCATTGTTGATGGTCGAGCAAACTGTTCTTCATAATCTTATTCGAAGTATGCCACATAGAATGTTTGATGTGGTTTATAACAAAGGTAATGTAACAAAGCTAAACTTAACTTAAATGTTCATATTTTTAAAAACAGACAGTTTTTTAATGAAGTGAACCTACATATAATTTTGCACCGGTCATTATCACTTATTTTTCAATAAAAGTTTGTAGTATCTTACAATGGCAAGACATCCCGCCCAGAATTTTCATATCTATTATATGTTATCGATGGTGAGGAATATGCCAGTAATGTTACTAGATACCTGCAACAGGTTTTCTGATCACTTATGGACAAATCGCGGGGTGAACCTATAATTTTGCACCGGGGTGTATACTTTGCGACAGTGCGAATGAAGGTTCGAAGCTAACAGTATTTGATAATAAACGAGTGATTCCAGCTATAGCTACTCTTGCTTTTGCTTCGTCAACTGAGGTTACTTTGCTAACCGTATCACGATTAGAATCTTGCATGAGTACGCGCGTTGTTCAGTGGTAAGAGGCGCCACTAACACCTGCATGGTCGAGCTATCGTTCCTAATCAACCCTTCCATCCTTCCGGGGTCGGGTAAATGAATACCAATCTTGTTTGTGAAGATAAAACACTGAATTGATATAGCGGCAGGATCCCGCAAATCATTGCATGGGCAAAATACGCATTCACTATGCTTCTACGATTCTGAATGGAACACAAATACGGCGGCGCGTCCTTAGGATGCTCATTAGAGCCGAGACCCTTTGCCTTTTACCTTTACCTAGAACGGGTGCAGTTTTTGGCAGACTAGCGAGACGGGTCGTTAACCTTGAAGTGCGCCTATGCCGTTTCGTCAATTTTACCTAACAACAACCAAAGGCATAGGTGCTGGAAAAGAGAAACTCTACTTTTCAATATGGCAAAAAATGAGCCAACACATCTGTCGGAAACTCACTGCGCAAGTGTCGTCGTCCTTCCTCCCAACCCAAAGCTCTTTTTCGTTGTCTTCTGGAAAACGACAGTAAAGTAATGTCTCGTCAAACAAATCACTTTGTGAGAAATCAGGTGATTCCAGCTATGAGATCGGAGTAGGTAGATTGATAAGCGCTTCTTGACGCAATTTTCTGGGTAATTTTTGCTTCTGGAGTTATTCATCGACGGTTGACAGATCACGGCGACATTGCACTGCTCATTAATTCAATGAAACAATTTCTTGCAAAACAAGTGTTGCAAGAAATTTCCCCTATCCTCATGAGTGATAACATTGTCTTCAACCTTCTGATCAGAGAAAATTGCTGATTTCCACTTCGTTTGGTTTAGGAAAGCCACTAAAAGCGACCGATCTAGAATAGCTGGAAAGAGTTGTTACAATGGGTGCGCATCGCCCGCTGAAACATTCAGAAGCTTCACTTTTCCGACTGGTATAAAAAAGTTAAAGTTTACAAGGCACAGATTACCCTGCATGTTTATTGTTCCTTGATATCGAGTCGCTGCCATTCGGGAGCAGTGCTTTTCGCATAATTCTTTCGCCGCATTCCAGTCGATACCACTTTTTTCGAAAACCTGAGCGACTTATCGGTGGAGTGAGTCGGGGAAGTTCAATTCGCGCTCAAAAAACTTCAAATGTTCTCAGTGATGCATACGAAGAATCACTACCTTTTGTAAAGTGTGCTCTACTTCCGGACTGATCCATCCATCCATTTTTTCGCATTCGGCTTGAATTTCTAGAGGCAGGCTCTCGACAGCGATATACAGCATAGCAGCGATTACAAAAAGCAGTAAAATGGTGCGTTGAGCTGCCGTCCTGAAGCTTTGTCAACTCAGTTCTCAACGTCTTATCTGGTGGCGAAGTAAAACCTGAACTTGAAAAAGAACTGGAAACCAGGGTAAGTGGGAGGGTTAGATCAAACCACGTAACTTACTTGCAGCTGAAATAGGAAATGCTCATATTGTGCGGAACGACTTCACAAATGAGACAACCCACTTCCTCGATACTCTTATATAATGAAAGGAAAACAATGCACAGGATCATTCATGGAGAGGTTTATCCCTATCAGTTGGTATGACATCTGATAACATCAACATTTTCAGCAACACCAGGTAGTTAAAATAGTACCACGTTCCATAGCAAAACTCTTGAATATAGAAGTAACTGATCCGAACCCTTGTCTAGGCCAATGAAATAGACACCGTCGTACCTCTCTTCAACCTGAGAACTTTTTCATTTAGAGCTAGTACTTCATACGAACCCATGAGCTGGTCACCACCCTTTAGGATGGTAGAAGTTCAGCAGAAGACCGAAATTGTTTATCTCAGGTGGATGCTGAGGCAGCTTAGGGCTTTGCCCACTGACCAACCTAAAAAGGAAAAAGGTAAAGATATCCGCCTTGATCATTCCCCCAAGGACGCGCCACGCATCCGTGTTCCATTCACAATTAGAGGTATGGTGAATGCGCATTTGGTCTATACAGTGAGTTGCGGGGGCCAGCCGTTGTACCATGTCAAGGTCTTCACCTCCCCTGAGAAGTCTGGTACCAATTAATCCGACCTCGGAGGGATGGAGGGCTTGGTTGGCCACGGCCGGGATCGATAACTCGACCGTGCGAGTGTCAGTAGCGCCTCTTACCACTGCACCTAGCCAACCTGATCGCTTGTATTTCTTTTTTAAATAGCCTCTAGGAACTAATGTTTTCCATCAAAGGTAAAGGTAGAGGTAAAGGTATCGGCGTTGATCAGTACACTAAGGACACATTCGTGTTCAATTTAGAATCGTAGAGGCATGGTGAATGCGTATTTGCCCAACTGGTGACTTGAGGGGGCCACCCGTCACACCAGGCCAGTTCCTTTACCTTACCAGACAGATCCGTTGCCCAACCCCACAGGACGGAAGGCTTGGTTAGCTATTGCGGGGATCGATCGCTCGACTGTGCGAGTATCAGTAGGGCCTTTTGCCACCACACCGAGCCAACCTAATCGTTTGTATTTTTCTTCAAAAAAAAAGGTCATTGCTAGGCCGCCTTTGAAAGACGTTGACGGCAGTCCCCCTCGCTCTACTGCGCTGAGTCGAGTTGGCCGGCGCCGACGACGACAATCTGTCGAAGGACATCGGCGTTTTGATTTGTAGACCGTGAACGATGCCGATCGCGCACGTACATCGAACACTGCTGGTTGATCGACGGCGCAGTCATCCGTTGTTGACGACCGCGGCCGAAATCGGAAAAATAACACTTTACCGCTGCAGTCGAGGTGTTTTCTGACTCGTTTTCGCCAGCACAGCATCCTCACCTACCGAATATGGTGCCGTCTATGACTTGGACTTGATCGTTTTTTCACCAAGTTTTTCCTTTTTTCGAAGAACCCAACGGAACGCTTTATACTTTTTCGTCAATAGGACGCGGCGTTGTTTGGAAAGCTGCTCAGGAAGTTTTCTCTGAACGTTAGCGTCAATAGCCTCAGGGAACATCCGATTTTTCCCCGATTGATACCTCTTGCGTTCGAATCCATCATTCCTGTTTCATTAACTTTGCCTCATTGCGAATTTTATGTGCTCGTGCCTGCACCGTTGAATCAACTCCTTTCAACACATGTGCACATTTATGTAATAAATAAATAAATAGGTAAATAAATGAATAAATAACGCTTTATTCAAGTTGTGGCCCTTGAAGCTTGGAATAATTTCTTTTCTATCAACTTCATTCAATATTCATCTGGCGGTGTATTCGGAGTGCTAATCACACATCCGTTCCTCACGACATATTCGGCTGCTGCATGTCCCCGGAGATTAGACGATTGCGCCTTTAATTTCACCTTTTCCATTTACCTGTCATATTTCATTTTCACTTTTTTTCTCGGCTTCCTGTCTATAAAAAATGGAAGAGTTCTCATCTCTCGGCCATAGGTGGAAGAGTCAAATTGCCAGCGGAGCATCAGGTAAAGGTAAAGGTGTCGGCGTTGATCAGTCCCCGAAGTACGTGCCGCTTCATTCGTGTTCAATTCAAAATCGTAGAACATGGTAAATGCGTATTTGGACCATATATTGCCTTGCGTGGCCATCCGCCATATCAAATCAGTTTCTATTTTTTATACCACAACGTTTTTTTCCCGATCAGTTACGCGGTACGTCTTTCACGATAGTCGCTCTGTCTTCTTTCTCCTTGGTGCTGCTCCCGCATTTGTTGAGGTGCCACACTGCCATCTTATCTCAGTCTTGAGCTCCTTGTGGGGTGGCCATATCGTCCTCGATCGCAGGTTCTTGAGCGCCACTTCCTTGCATGCGACCATCGATCCGTCTTGTGATCGTGACAGTTTTCCTCCATCAGCCGACCTGTCACACGGGCCTGACGCTGGTACCGATACCCTTTTCAGCTACTTCTAAACTAGGCAAGGGTTTCTGCCTGGGACGGGATTGAACCCTGATCATCGAGATCTTGAGCCTAAGCTCTTAACCTCTCGGCCATCCCGCCCTATCAAATCAGTTTCTATACCTTCCCAGAAAGGATTGGCACCAATTTGATCAACCCCGGAGGAATGGAAGGCTTGATTAGCCTGTGCCGGGATCGATAGCTCGACTGTGCGAGTATCAGTAGCGCCCTTTACCCTTGTACTCTGCGCTGTCACCTTGCATCACAGCACCGAACACTTTGTCTTCTGAGAAGTTCAAAAATTTGTCACCTTCATTGCAACACTTCGATGGAATTTAGCTTCTCGCCAATCTTGTTGTCTCGAAAGCACCCAACCTTCCTTGCTGTCGCACTTGCAACCCGAACTACGCACAAGCAGAGTAGCGATTACAATAAACAGCAAAATAGTGTGTCTAGTTGTGACCCTAAAACTTCAAGTGAACTCATCGAATGGCGAACTAAAATTAGGACACGCAAACATATTGCAGTAGCATGTTAGTAGATCAGATCAGATCACGAAAGTAACGTGCGGAATTGAAATAGCTAGTGTTCATGTTCAACTGTGTGTGTCGTTTAGAAGGGTAGAAATTTATTTATTTATTTATTTATTTACTTATTTAATTAAATATTTAATTATTTATATGTTTATTTGTTTATTTATTTATTATGCACTGTTACATGTGCCAAGTGGAACATATGTGACTAATCCTAAACAGTCGTTTATAACAACTAAAAACGAAGGTAAAGTAAAATCACTCATCACTCATGAAATGAGGCTCTCCGCTTCCTCACTTCTCTCTATCATGAAGTGATAACTACGCACCATCAATATTGAAGAGATTGATCACTATCAGTTCGCATCAGAAATTCTCGTGCTCCCAGAATTTCTCCGTCTCTTACGGCTTGGTTAGCTTGCTGGTTGAAGACACGGTTTTTCTGAAAAGGTCTTCTCCCTCTCACAATTCCGATAGAAATATATAAATAGAACTAAGAGAGGCTAAGTATCAGCCCAGACATGTGGACGAACTTGCCATCCCTGTGGATGTACGCTGTCTTCAAGCAGGAAGAATTCTTGTTTGCGTCGTCATCGCTCAGAACGACACTTTTCCCAGGCATTTGTTGACATTCTGGATTCCGAGAAATTGAGGTTACGAAATTCTGAGAATTTCGGAGTGTTTACTCCGATTAAAATACCACCAGAAAGGCGTTGTTCATGTTTTCCAAATACGTGAGACGCAGAACAGATTCTCATCCCATTCCTCAGATGCGATGGAAAAATCATCCCTTTTCGTTGAACTTAAGGCAAACTTTTGGCAGCACATGTTCTCAACGATTCAAGCAGTTCTCAGAAAAAAATGAAAAGGGGACCTGGCAAATCTATATTTGGAACAAGCTCAGATATGTAGTGCCATTTAGTGCCGGCCATACTATCACAATCTACAATACCGTCTTTTGATCACTTCTCGAAAAAGACGCTTTGCAGCGTTCAAAGCGGCTTTTTTCAGTAGCTTTGTTGAAACTTAATTATTAGTAAAAGTATACGTATATTTGAGCTCAGCAGCTCGAGCTCTATCGACTGGTATTCAAAGATCGGTACAACCTCAAATCCATAAGAAACCTTAGACCTTATACCTTCCATCAAACCGGGGTCGGGTAAATTGGTACCCGACCAGGCGAGATTTGAGGGGATAATATTTCACAAAAAATTCAGGTGAGGATAATTTATATACCAAACGATAGGGCTCGGGCAGCTGCACTTCACAATGTGTCTCCTTTCACGAATAGTTGGCATTTGAGTGAGTTACTCAAAAAAGCCGCCTTTGAACGCTCCTAAGCGGCTTTTTCGGGAAGTGGTCAAAGGCATGTCCGGTAACGTACGTACATATAACAAGGCGACTGTGAAAAAAAAGCAGAAAGAAAACGAAAGCTCCTATGAAAGGAAAGGACAGTAATAGAAATGTGAGACGGCAGAAAATTTTGTTCAACGCCCAGCTGTTCCTGCATTCTAAATGGCCAGCCCAATTTTTGGATGAGGAGCAAACATTGCTGTTGGAATTGGCTCGGCGATCCGTTATCCGATAGCATCGTATTGTCGATCAACTGCCACCTTCGATCAAATAAAACGTCCAGTGAGCAGAGATTTTTTAAAGTCTTGAAAAGGCGGCCCATATATTCCGGCCACCCTGTGACTGCTCAACCTTATCGCTTGTATTCTTTTTCAAAAGTGTTCATTGCTGGACAGCCTTTGAAGGACGTTGACAACGGTCCCCTTCACTCCGCTGCGCAGAGCCGAGTTGACTGGCGCCGACGACGACAATCTGTCGAAGGACATCGGCGTTTTGATTCGTAGACCGTGTACGATGCCGATCGCACGTGCATCGAACGCTGATGGGTGATCGACGGCGCAGTCATCCGTTGTTGACGACCGTGGCCGAAATCGGAAAAATAACACTCTACCGCGGCAGTCGAGGTGTTTTCTGGCTCGTTTTCGCCAGCACAGCACCCTCACCCAGGGTTGAGCGTGGGGTGCGATGATCGCAGGGGGGTCGTACCGCCGTCATGGTTGAGGGGGGGTCGTACATTTTGTGATGGGGTGTGATGGGAAAATTTTTAGAAGTAGCCTAGTCATTCTGTTTTCGGTTTACGAGTGCTCAAATAATTGCTTTCTACTTTCAGATGACCACATTGCGACAGCATGTGCGGCTGGACCGGTGCCGAGTGAAACAGGAATTTTTTCCAGAGAACAATGAGTAGTAGTAGTAGAAGCTAGTTCGCGTAGCTGTGAATAAAGAAGTTCGCCTGACTTGCTGTTTTCGAGATTTGAGATAAATAAATTCAAAACCGTTTTGTAGCATTGAAGAAGAACAGTGCTTGATGAGCATTGTTTCTTTTTCCGAGAGCTAGGAAACTATATGTAACAGCTTTATTTTTTACATTTTAGAGTCGAAAAATAATCGAAAACAATGAGGCTAAAATGAACCATCGACCATAGCCAGCACTGAGTAAAAAGATCGCACCCCCCCCCTGCGCGCCTAAGGGATTTCGTGTTTGAAAGAAGTTCTATTTTTATTTTATAGAGAATTTTATGTAGTTTTGGAATTGGTTATGGCATTTTTCCAGTTTTGAGTTTGAACAAAGATATGATTTTTTGACTGAAAACGCTCACAAAGTCGCAACTTCTACTGGTCCTCTCACAAATGAAGGCGATCATTGAAAAATTCATATCTCCGTTTAAAATTGGAATTGAAAAGGTGCCATAACCGCGTTGAAAACTAGAGGAAGAATATTATCTAGAAAAAATATGAAAATCTAGTAAGAGCGAATCTCCCAGGCGCGCATGGGGGGGGTGCGATCTCTGACTGAGCGTTTGGCTATGGCTGATTATTCATTTCAATCTCCTCGTTTTATGTAAATTTTCAATTTGAAAAAATAGTAAAAATGTTGGTTATGGAACTTGTCCTTTTGTTTTCAACTCTGTGTCGATTGATGCAAAGCACTGTAAACTTCGTGAGTTAATCCTGTTTAAATGCTAGAAATCCGATTTTCCCTGCAATCTTCATCATTCCATGAAATTCATATGACTTTTCATGGCTCATATGAGTGTTAGGACCAGTTTTCCTCTTGTTTTGAAAAGTATATTTTTACCTGAAAATCATCAAGGTCTTCCAAGTTACATCCACTCGACTGCGACCACTCCAACCCTTGAAGTTTGATATCCGCGTCTTTATAGATGTCATATTCAAAGCAGATTTCACTAGTTTTCAGAAGGTTTCCATTTTGCTAGGTTTCCATTTTGATACGATGTTAGATTGATGTCTCTGTTATTTTCAACTCGATATGTGATTTTTAAATATTTTTATAATTTAAAAATGCTTCCACTATATGATCCATCATCTGTGATCCTCGTGTTGATGACTTTTCTGCCTCTCCACTTCAATGTAGCCTCCTCATTTTATTTCCACTGCACACTCAGGGTAATTAAAATTAAACTGCAAACAGTACAAAGCCTTTATTTACAAACAATCGCCACCAGTCCTCTCAGAGTACCATTCACTCCAGTTGGCAATCAGCAAATTGCAGCGTGTTTCTTGCGGGTAAAAACACGGTTAGTAATTATCGCCTGCTTTCATTTCACTTCATTTTGATTGCTACAAATTTGACGACCGAATTATTCTTCCACTTTCTCAGCTTTTCCACAACTAATCTATTTTTTAGTTCAGGAAATTCCACTCCATCATCTTCAGCCTTATAAAATTCTTAACTACATCACTACACTCGCTATCCGTGTACATTTCTCTGCTCACAAGCCTTTTTTGTCCTTCATTTGTGTGCGGTTGATCCGAAAATTCTTTATACTTGAGTGATCAATAAATTTTTATTTTTCGATTTTTTGCATCTTTATTCTGTATACATCTGTAAACACCCTTCTGTGGATGTCCTCGTGCTCCATTCACCTGTTATATTCGCCTGCAGCAGTTTTTGAAAGGTGGGGGGGGGTCGTAATTTTTGAGCACAGATCGCACCCCATGCTCAACCCTGCCCTCACCTAGCGAATATGGTGCCGTCTGTAACTTTGACTTGATCGCCTTTCCATTACGTTCCTTTTCGAAGGAGTCGACGGAACGCTTCAATCAACCTGTGTCACTTTGAAGCTTAGAATTTTTTCTATCAACTTCATCAGGGATGTGCGGAACTTCCGTTTCCGTGTTCCCAAATCCGATTTGAGGCCATTTTTGACCCATTCCGTTCTGCCTTCCGTCTTGCGCTTTAAAAAATTCCGCACACTCCTGTTACATTGCCCCATTCTTATGTTCATTTTTTATTAAGCACCGCATTCTGGCTCATGAACCTGGATCCAGATTCATAAACGGACGAGCGGTCTCCGAAACCCTGTCATCTATACACATGCGCACAAAGTTCATCGATACAAAGAATCATAAATTAAATGCCCGTACCACAACGCAGTACAACGGAATTAATGTCAAATAATGCTTGCTGAAACATTATAAATAGTTATTAGTTAACCTAGGTCACCAAATTATGTAATTGCGACAGCTGGTAAGTTAACCGGTAATGTAAGATTTAAGTTACGACTTAACGCCAGCCCTTAGCGGCAGTTCAAACTGGGCTGCATTTGAATGCGAACGATTGTGACTGGAAAATACATACACAATCAACCACAACTAACAATAAGTTGTAGATGAACAAAGCACAGAAGCGACAAATGGTCTGGTCCTTACAGCAAATTTTGGAGCAACAACAACAAGAAACTAAACTTTGGTCGAAACCCCTCAATAGCTTACAGCACAAAACTCACAGTTGCTGTCGGATTGAACGTCGAACCATCTCGGATTTTTCTATTGCCTGCAAAACAACACTCATTACAGTGAATATCGATAAGTGAAGAGCTAGTAACCTAACTCCTACTAGAAAGAACTACAAAAAATTACCTGGAAAGTGTGCTCGTTAAAGAGCGGTAGTTCGCCCTCGACCGTTTTGTGCAAGACACTGGGCTTTTAGTTGCCCTAGTGAACATAGTTAGTGATTCTCTGGTTTTAGTACTGAGACCAGAGAGAATAGACAGGCTCTAAGACCTTTATTCGTGCAAGATTATAAACAAGTGAGAATGGTGACGCACATCCTAGCCCCCATAAGCGGGAAGGGGTGAGGGGGATATCATAAATATCGTTGCACTGACAGTTCGTAAGCTTGAAATGACCAATAGCTGAACGTCATCAAAGATGGGACAGTCACCGTTCCATGTCTTGGAAATTATTGAGAGCCAGCGCACAACTAGTCCAGTCTTTGCAGAATCAGCCGAAACTAGCATCGTGTATGCAGTCATTAGTTTTCGCACACCCGGCACGTACCTTCTCAATACCAGTTGCTGTCGACATACAGGGGAAACTTCCAATCCATATTGTGGATTTTGGGCTACACCCCAGAATGAGTCTCCATTCTCTCGCCAATCACGCGCCTTGGTGGGACATATTTGACCTCCTTAGCATGGCGTTGATGTAGTGCAGGGACAAGGAGACCCGTTGGTACCGGCGTTGTATGGTTCACAACCATACAACCAAGATAAGCATAGAATTTTTCTCTCAGTTTGATCGTACGCCACAATGCATTGGTTGTTAGTAGATTCTTCGCATGAGGCGGTGATATGTAGTTGAGCAGATGCAGCATGAAGGTCCTGTCATCGCGTCTGATTCTATTCGCTATACTCTTCTTTGCTTGCGCTCCAATCAGTAGTGAGATTACTTCGTGTTTAGACTACTTGCCTATCATGCTATTATATGAGTTTGGTGGAAAAAGGGCTCCAAGAATGGCAGCATCATAAATGCCAGACCTTAACAGATGGTGCAAAACTGACTGTAGGGCGGACTCATGATGTTTTCCAAGAACGGCCTTGATCTGAGGTGCTTCCGTTGCCTTGAATGCGGCCCTTCGAAAGTCGCTTTTAGCAGTATTCGAAGGGTTAGTTGGTCCAACGAACAGTACATTCGTCGGCATTTGCATGAAGTTCACAGGGTCAGTACGGCGCAATGGGCAGCTCAACAGGTGATTGAGTCGATCTGAAATTCTCTGTGCACCCTGTGCTGCTGCGTCGTTGAGTGCGTTGACCGTTGAAACTTCTTCATATATGAACGAACTGAGTGTGTCCGAGCGGCCAGCTGTCAAGAACGACTTTATCAAGGGGGAATCCTCAACCACCGAGCTGCTGCGGAGTTCGTGCCACAAATGCAATAACATCTGGACGGAAGCTGGCAAAATCAATGATGCGGCTGATTATGCTGAGTGCCTGACACGCAGCATAAAGGTAGCACACAGGGGTCAGCCTCTCTTGGTGACGCAGAAGAAGCCGAAGCAGATATGATTATATTCGATCCAACACAGAGCGGAACCTTCTTGTCAATTCTCTGTCGATCTTCGAAGAGACCTTTATGGGAGTTAACACCTTTGTCCTCTAGAGAAGACATTGTTGAAAAAGGTCATCTTCACCGGAGATACTACTGTCCTTGCTTTGTCATTACGAAATCCAAGCTCTTTGTACATTTGTACCATGATATCCAACACTTCCATTGCTTTGTCTGAGTCTCTGCATGGAAGTTCATGAGCAACAACGGAGTCATCTATGAGCTCGAAACTAGTTGCGGACTCATCACTTCTTAGTATACCAGCATCCTTAGCTCTACTAATGGTAAAGACAACAATGCTTGCATGCAATATCGTATCAGCACAGCCCGTCCATCCCATGACACATCCGTCATACACACGTTTAGTATCTGAATACACACGACGGTTGATCCCTAAAAAGTTCCGCCAAACCTTATCGTTTGCTAGTGTTTCATCACTGCAGGCATCGACATCAACAACTCCGAGACTTTATACATGATCCTTCGGGGCGTGCCAACAGACCATGAGCTTACATCCTGGGATGTTGCAATTTCCCAGCCACTTATAGGAACTTTGAGGACACTTGCATAAAGACCGTTTGAGCACTGGTATAGTATATAACAAACGTAACTAATATATATCAATAAACAATAATACATTATAATAACAAGTAAAACGAAGAACAAAAATCATGCAGCAAAAGAG
Source organism: Nippostrongylus brasiliensis (assembly GCA_030553155.1). Classification (NCBI taxonomy): domain Eukaryota; kingdom Metazoa; phylum Nematoda; class Chromadorea; order Rhabditida; family Heligmosomidae; genus Nippostrongylus; species Nippostrongylus brasiliensis. The sequence goes on from CP130734.1 coordinate 33,542,656, forward strand.
GGTGAGGAATCGATGAAATACGTCACTGGGAATACGGTAACGGACAATCGCGGCGGGACCCTAGAGTTGACAAACATACATCGCGGTTTCGCTTCATTATTAGTAGGATATCCTAATATTTATATAATGCACTCATTTCTTCATGAGGCTAGAAGCAATAGCTTTATAAGATATGGGCACCGTGTCAGCACTGATGATGGTACGCATAAGACAGACCCGGAAATGTTTGCGGCAGTTACATTTGTGTTTCGATCCAATTCTGTGAGTGCTTCTCGTACAGTGTCTCATGCAGCGTGGCAGTCTCTTGCCTTCGTTCCGTACTTGGTGTTTTCTGCTTTTGCGCTTAACATTAATAGCGCAACTTTGGGCATCCTCTCTTGATTGATCATCGAACGTATGTATTCTGACTTCCACTTTGAGCTGAGAAGATTTACATGTTTAAGAACATACGTCAACTCGTTGGCCAGAAGACGCTCAGCATACGTCCTGGATTGCAACATTTATTCCAACTCCATATTTTCCATCACTTGGATGGTATCGGAGGCATCTAAGTGCCAGTATTCCATGAACTTCATGTATTCATAATGTTCGTACAGCCATGCCTGACCCTTTCGTCCTATCGAGTTTGAGACTAACCTCCACCGTACCATCGAGTTTATGCAGGATGGAGTCACTTTTAATAGCCCTGAAATGTTACAAAGGTGAAAGAAGATCTGAAGCCCTTGTTTCAGCATTGACGAAGAGTTTAAACTGCGAAAAACGATGGTAATCAGCGGAAAAATAATCAGCAACAGGTGTGCGGAATTTTTTTTTGATAAATCGGAAGACGCCTAGACGAAATGGAAATGGCTAAAAATGGCCGGAAACCGGAATACGAAACACGTAAACGGAAATAGTGCAAAAGTCATTGATTTATTGGAATTTAGCCAAAACTGGACCACAAAACGTTTTCATCAGAGAATGAACATCATGTAGGTTCAATTCTACCACAACTTCGACTAGTGGTGGGAATCCTAGACTTGAAGCTTATGCATAAGTACAAGTCTGAGTTCTCAAGCAACAGCATATCACCGCACTAAGCGCAATGTTGGTTTAAAATCGAGGCTCGACCCTCACCTCGTCCCTCACTCTTAATGAAGCCAAAAAACATATGAAATCAACGAAAAATAGCAACAACGCTGGGAAGGTTGCCCCAAAATCGTGAGCAACAAGTGATAGCTTCGCACGATAACCATACGGGACCCGCACAGCGAGGGTCCTGCGGGGAAGATACTGTACTGACCGTGTCACCATCTCAAACGTGTCGACGTCAGCACAATAACTGCAGTCTCCCTTTTCTTAACCTGCACAATAGAGCTCTTCGGTTTTTCGTTTCCGCGCTCCACCTAAAAAAGCGGACTATGGAAGCAGAACAGAAGAGCAAAAAACAGCCGGAACACGGAAGTTCCGCGCACCCCTGATCGTCACCCATTGTTTGGCAAATTGCTAGGACAGAGTTGCAGAGTTTTGTCTGTTCATCTCAAATTTCCCATGATTTTCGCAATCTCTTATCGACTCTGCCGTCTGGCTTCCGTTTAGAACCGCGGCGCAGCTAGAATAAATGCATCTGCATTACGGTTTTGGCCAGAACCAGGCGGCAGAGTCGATGAGAGATTGCGGATATCGTGAGGAATTTGAGATGAGCAGTAAAAGGTCTCCCGTCGAAGTCTCCCAAACCCTGCTTTTTAAAGGGTTAAAACCCGACGCGCGTTCACGAATTTCGATTTGCGCGCTGTTCGGGGATTAATCAGGGTTTGTCGCGGGTTTAGCAATGATGACTACGGCCCCTGATATTGCGGCGCGCCGGACGTTGGAGGCATTTTGGATAGCTGCCAGGGCCCCTAACGATAAGATCAATCGCAAAGAAAAGCGTGTAGAGGTCACTCAAGAGTTGACCTCATTCGCCGACCCGTGCGGATTTGATCTGTACCTATGGGTTAGGTTTATTCGCCCGTTAACTTCTACATCATAGGGTAACTGGTGGTCTACCTCGGCAACCACCATTAAGGTACGCTTCTAATTGTTCCCTTGAACTTTTGTTTCCCATTCTTCCGAACTTCAGAATAGTGTTTTGTAGTAGGAAATGGTGTTTGAGCGAATAGTTTCTCAAATTTTAGGTTGTATACCTTCCAATTGAACTTTTGCCACGTCTTAATTTTTCAAATTTATTTCTTTGAAACAGCAACCAATTGAGATATGTATGGTACATTATTAGACTACTATGTGTCGTCTTCCTGCTGGTGACTGTTTTAGTTCATACGCTTGGAACCCTGCCGGTTTATTGACGAACAACTTCAACACTCCCGTTTTGGGATGGCCTTATTTGTTGAGAATTTTTTCTTCAGCGTGTTTCTGATGAAACGGTAAGAAATGGTATTCTGTAACAGCAATGCCTGAATATTACATTTCATGGGGTATCGAAGTCTGACAATCCTCAAAAAATTTCCCATGCGACTTTTTTGAAGACATCCTTAGCCGGGTTGGTTGGGTAACGTAATCAGCCCTGCTTACCCTTTGGTTTGCAAGCCATGCAATCCAATTGCTGACAGAGTAGATTGTCAGTCACTAATGCATCTTCAGGTAGAAACTCCTATTCGTTAAATTCAGAAGAACTCCAAAAAACGCGAAGAATCTCCTCGTTGAGGTGCAGTTCAGACTTGGTGTCGGTTTTCGTTGCTTACCATGACCAAGCCACTGGTGTCTCCGGCTGTTAGTAGCGCATCTCATTCACTTCTCACATACAACAGCCAACTTATTTTACCGGTTGAGGCTCCTTTCGGAACTTCGAAATTTCGTACACGAAATGACCCTAGCGTTGAGCTATGTAGCTGCATATTGTGGGTAACATTTCGGCCACACTTTCGTACCTTTCCCAACGCATTAGGAGGCTTTGCAGCTAGTATGTATGAGTACTGGAACTCTTCTACAAAATAGTTGGTGGTGCTTGATGGTCCGACTTCTGTGGCTACTTTTAGCCCATCCAAATCAGTGCTAGGTGTCCTTGGCGGAGCGGTTTATTCTTGAACCCATCATACTCTTCCTTGACTTCCTGAGACCAACCTGTTCTGGAGGAATTTACAGGACACCTTACTCTATTATACCGCAAAATTTCAAGATTGCAAAATTTCTAAGCCCATTGAGGTCATGTAGTTGGGGCCATATGTTCAAGGCTTCATAATTTGAAGGGTTTCTAACGAAATCGAATGGGCGATAGATAGTACAGAAGAGCTTTAGCTACCCTACTGGAATGTTATCGGAAGAGAAATGCAAAAGCTTCAGCAGAAGTTTTACTATGCGATGAAAAAATATTCAATCGGAAGGTTTACAAGCTAATATATATTCAACCTTCCAGGCTCTGACGAAGGCGACATTGCCGAAACCTTAGCCGAATAAAGTTTTGTAACAATCTCGGTCGTCTGCTAAACAGTAGATAATATTTTTTATCATCTTTATTGAGCTTCATCTATAGGCGTATTTGAGACGCTGACCTTGCATCCGTCCCCCACGCACGACTCAGATTCTTACAGGTACGTGAGAGTGATGAACTAAGGGACACTATTGAATGGTCCTCGGGCCTTCTCACAATGTATTCGTGTCACCTGAGCCTCTGCTCTCGCACCGTAAGATGCACTGGAGCTGTCGACGTAACCGTTCCGACGTTTTCGTTCTGGACCCTATCCAATCATGTCAATTCGCATGCTCACCTGAGCATCCTCATTTCTACAGAGGCGGTTAAAAGGTTTTATGGCCACACGCAAATTCTGCTGATTCTGTTGTAAGTATTCCTGAATTAATGGAATAATTGCGTCTTCTAATTTTATCTTTTTTATGCACTGCGCCTACTTTTGTTCATGTGACCTTCGCCACATTCAAGTCAAGCGCTCAATCCCCTAGAGAAACAGATCTCTCAAAATTCGGTCCAACAGCAAAAAATCTCCAAACGTAAGCAGTCACCAGGGTGAAGATTACTAGTTCAAACCGCAGCAGCTCTGGCCTTACATTACAAGTTTTGTTTGCGTGTTGTTGGCTTAGCCATGTCCCTTATCTGAGTTTGGTGGTTTCTCTGATAATCGTCAATTTGCTGATGTCTGCTCTGCTCTGTCCGGAGGCCGATCGTGCGATTAATCGATGGGCGATTCAGGTGAAAACAAGTTGTTTACTGGGTCGTTGCTGCTGCTGTTTACGGCATAACGCAGTGATCAGTCCGCAACCTTCATAGAAAGTTGAGCTCTGTCTGTTCATTTGAACTGCAATGGACTGTCACACACAGACCCTACTATCAAAATGAATTACTGAGCTACTCAGTAATCTGTTGCAGTTATCTACCCAGAGTAGCATTCGAAGGACAGACCCACCCCGCGCCTTTCACCCGCGCTCAGACCGGATGAGACGACCATACGAAACTGCGATGAATTTTGGATCCCGCATGGAGAGAGGGATGCTTACCGTAATCTCCCATACGAAAATAATACACGAACGTTCCGAGCTTCGTCTTCAGTCGAAGATCAGAGACGTAGACGCATGATTGTTGAGAAAAGTCATAGCTGAATTTTCCATTTCTTGGGAAACAAGCAGCATAAAATGTCAGAAGCAGTTTGTCCATCACAACAAATGTGAGAATTTTGTCCATCTTCGCGGTGGTCCGATTTATTGCGCAAGTCCTTGTTCAAAAATGTTATGCTTCTAGTGATTTCCTATGCAATGCCTTGTGCCAGCGACGAAAGGAGACCCTTTTTGCACCCACTCGAGCAAGACGATGATGAGCAGGATGATGTGATCAATGGATCATCAGTATACACCATTTTCTAGTCGAAATTCTCTCCTACTGTCCTACTGCAAGTGCTTTTAATCGTGACCATCAACAGCGGCGCATTTCTTTAGACTGGGATTTCCCTTCTCTGGTTGCTCTGCTTCCTTGTAATCAATCATCAGTTGCTGCGCTGCGACCCCTGTCTCCAGCAAGTCGATCATTCCAGTTTAGGTGTTTGTCCATGTGTCTATGTTGTTGGTGAAGGTTTCGCTGCTGTTGGCTGCGCTTTACCCGCTTAACCTTCCTGTTTTTTGTGCATCTAACTCCCTTAGCACCTCCACTTCAGGTGGTAGACGTCCGTCCATGTTAGTTAGACAAGGATTTGAAACGAAGAAGCGGTCTCAAGTCATTTAACTATAAAAATCCTTCATTTTCCCTGTGGTCGAGGAGTTTTTCCATTCTCCGGGAGCAATTTGTGTCTCACGCACGTGCCACCATTTCGTCCATAACTAGTGGTTTTTTAGTGAATTGCTGCTCGCTCCGAAAGGTCGCGTTCGTGGACTACGGTATGACGAATGAGAGGATTGTAATAGTTGACGAGGTCATCCTCTTGGCCACCAGTGCTTGCGAACTATGAATCCAGCGAAGAAGATGAATAGCAGAGCACCAAGATGGAAGGTAACCGCTAAAGCCGAAGCGATCGTTAGGGCACAGTGTCTGACCCCTCATACTCTCATAAATATTCCCACAGACGCTACTGCACTTTACACACCAGTACTTAGGAGATCTTTCCATTCATGTCCGCCCAAACGCCGTCTGCATAGGTTATGTTGAATATTGATCACGAGTTGGAAGAAAGACGATTGGCTGCGCTCAATTTTGTCGGAAGTGTGATCGAGAGCATTTTTATTTTTACTTTACTTCAACCAATAACAGACCCTACTGTCGAGCAGAGATCATCCATTCCGAAGTGCTACCAGCATTGCTACGCATGCGAAATGTGAGCCAAATGTCACGGTGTCGTGGTCACCTCAGAAGCCCACGCCCCTCTCCGACCTCTGATGGAGCTAGTCTTCCTTACTGTACTGTTATGAAACGGTTGTGTTCTATGTATGTTATATAGATTCTAATAAATTGTATCCAAACTCTCACTAATGTGGGGACGAGCATGACACAAACGAGTATCATATGCAAAGGTTTCAAGTGGCTTTGGAAATGAAAATGGATGGCGTTTCTCTAAATCAGTAACTGATGCCGGATTACATATCGGGTCCCCGAAACTCCGCCTCATCGCGAGGTTTCGGAGACCCGAGACAAACCCCACCTAAACCGCGGCGCGCGTTCACGAATACTGCTTTGCGCGCCGTTCGGAGTATATTTCGGGGTTTATAGCGCCGACACCCGTCATGAATCTGGGCCCAGATGACGGCAATGTCTAAACGCCGTCGGTACATTTTCGCGGAAGAAAAAAATTCAACAAGTAAGGTCATCTCAAAACGGAAATGTAAAAGGTTTTATTAATGAACCGGCAGGCTTCCATGCGTAAAATATCAGGTATTATAAACAGGTGAAACAATTACCAGCAGGGCCACACATAGTAGTCTAACAATGTTCCATAGATATCGCAATTTTATTCTTTTTCGAAGAAATAAGTTTAGGAAATTAAGATGTGGCCAAAGGGGAAATCGAAAGGCTTACAACCTACTAGATGTCCTTCTTCTATGGATGAATCATTAAATTATTTTCCATCTGAATAAGTCTCGAGCTCCTTAGCGGTGAATCCCCCTAACGTATACATTTCCACGTATGTATCTCAGCTCGTTTTCGTTGTAACAAGGTGTAGTTTCTATCTGAGCATCTTCAGCGACGAAGAATTAGCCTTAATTCGAAGTCGACGGGCATCAGTCGCTGCTAACTGGCCAAATCAGGACCGGTGTCGCCTTTGCTGAGTCAAAGAGCGATCATACTGTGACAGAGAGCGATCAGTTTCCCATCAAGCTGTTCCTTCGCTGGAATGGCAGAGAATCTTGTGCTTCGTGAGACCGCCAAACTACCTTTCGACTACTCCAGGGGCGAGATTCATCACAGGTGAACCTCTGATAAACCCCGAGATATAGCTCCAACGGCGCCTACCTTTGTCTACTTATCCTGAACCTCCTATGTTAAACGCAATCTCTCATCGACTCTGTCGTCTCGTTTTTGGCCGTACCGCGGTTTCGGGGACCGCTCGCTCGTTCATGAATCTGGGCCCAGGGCCCAGATTCATCATTGTTTACCCCCAATAAACCCCGAGATATACCCCTAACGGCGCGCAAATCTAGATTTGTGAACGCGCACAGGGGTATAATCGGGGTTTATCACGTGCCTATCACACCCCGCGATGAGGCACTGTTTGGGATACCTCCAGAGTATCGAGCGGGCTCCTCGCCGACGGGGTTCGGAAACCGTCTGTCCGTTCGTGAATCTGGGTCCAGGTTCTCTTTTTCTCGAAACCTCGGCATAATGGTATATTGTCATATGCTTATGTGTTGAAATAATCAATTAATCTGATCTTGCTTAATCTCCGTGAGCACAGCAGCATACGACTCCTCGAATAGTTCTTTTGGTCGGTTTCACATAGAAATTTTGATAGCAGTCCAGTCGGCTACTAAATAATGAGCAGCTCTGTTGCTGGCAGGCCAACCCGGTGCCACTGGGATCTCTGTCAAAAACTACCGCGAACACTCGAAGATGTTAGCTTTTCAAGCTCGAAGATTGAGCACATGAACACGGCTGTCGCAATGAAATACATCTAAATCACCTGGTCGGCGCTTATCACTGGCTAAAGATTTCAGATTCAGTGTGTAAGAATCGTCAGCACGTGTTTATTGGACGCATTTCAACTTGCTATCGCTCATTGTCGGACACCCACAACGCCGGCGCCGTCCGACGGCTGTTCGATTAGCCACTCCGATACTGAGATCAGATCTCAGTCCTCTTTGCCTTTTCTTTTCTCCTTTTTTTCATCCTTCTTCGAATATCTTACCATTGGAGGAAAATGTATGTATATTTATCCGCGATCGTTCTGATCAGCTTTTTGTGAGAGCTTTACCTTGGAACCTCCACAAGAAGACCCGAGGTAAAGCTCAGTTGATTCCCGAACACTGTCACTCAGCTTCAAATTTTCTGAACTTTTCTCTTTTCTGAGCACGAATTAAACCAGGGCCCAGATTCATGAACGGGCGAGCGGTCTCCGAAACCGTGGAGCGGCCAAAAACCAGACGGCAGAGTCAATGAGAGATTGCGTTTAACATAGGAAGTTTGGGAAAAGTAGACAACGGTGGGCGCTGTTCGGGCTATATCTCAGGGCTTATCGGGGGTTTACCAATGATGAATCTTCTGGGCCTGAATTAAAGCAACTTTCAACTCTTCTGGGCCTGAAATAAAGCGACTTTCGTCTCTCAGGTATACCGAGATCGGCAAATTAACGATTCATCAGTGGGCGGTGGTTACGCTTGAAGTTTTCCCCGAGGTGTAACATACCCTACTGGCTTGCCAGGGTATCGAATACCTCGCGGTACCAAAACACGCTAATTCTGGCCAAGAGCGGTGTTGACCCAAGCGCATTTCTTTCTGATGAATGGAATTTTTCATGATTTTTCTACCTGTTTCCTACTTTCAAATCTGTTTAAAATTGAATGCCCTTTGCCAAATTTCGATCGAATTCTGATCCTTTCCACATGAAAAAGAGTAAATTAATGGTTACAGCTTTCAAAATCAACCGCGTCAAAGACCATTCACTCAAACGGGCCACAATAATTCTCTAGTGCTCGTAAACAACTCCGCCGTCTTGATTGGCGTATTAGACTCGCTGAGACAGGCATTCTCTGGAGTGGAAACGAACACGAATCAGTCTAGCCACAGGTCGAAAATCATTCAGATTCTCATCGTTGTTGTGTCGGTTGTTGTTCAAGAAAAATTAATTACCTCTAATCAGTGTCGAATCAGTTATCGTGATCTCGGGGAACAGCTGGGGGCTGGGCGAGCTTTTCTCCCGTCTGGCCCTTTGTTGTTTTTTCTGCGTCCTTGGAGGCTCATAAAGTTTTGATGGACCGTATGAGACCGCCCTACGTTTCTTTATTTTAACCTTACCTTCAGGGCCCGCGTGGTACAGTGGTAAGAGGCACTGCTGTCACCCGCACGGTCAAGCGATCGATCCCGGCCTGGGCTAACCAAGCCTTCCATCCCTTCGGGGTCGGGTAAATTGGTACCAGATTTGACTGGGAAGGTGAAGGCACTGACCTGGTATAGCGGCTGGCCCCCGCAGGTCATTATATAGGCCAAATACGCGTTCACTATGCCTCTACAACTTTAATGGAACACGCATGCGGCGGCGCGTCCTCAGGGGACTGATCAACGCCGGCACCTTTACCTTTACCTTTTTAACCTTACCTTCAATTTTATGGTAACGTTGAAATACAATTTGTTGAATACCAGTGCTATTGCCGCTTTTGCGCGGGTTACAATGACATACATATACTAGAATAGGATGTTGCAATGATGGTACTAGGTTTATCGCAAAAATCGCATCTCAGGTGGGATTCAAACCGGCGTCTCAACCTATCGAGGGCTTTGCACTAACCGTAACCACAAAAATTATTTGACAACTACATTTTCTTAATTAATTTCTTGTGGTTACCTGATATTGTATAGCGCACCTTAAGTGCATGAAAAATAAATAAATAAAATAAATGAAACTTTACCTCAATCGTACCCTCTAGTGGATATTTCGTAACTGCTAACATTGTACTATTTACAGCATCCCTTAGGCCATTTGAGATGAGGTGTCATTCCGTTGGACGAATACAACACTATTTGTCGCCGTCGCACTAATAGAATTCCTGGTAGTCGACAGGAAAACACCGTGATTCGGGTTGTTTTGGGTATAGTACTGGAAATCTACCAACGACTCAAGAATAACAATCGATCGTGGCGATTAGAATTCAGAGTGCGACCGGCGAATGCGTACCTCGTTGTACGTTTTTGTCGAGAATTTGTTATCGCAATGAATTTCTGTCACGTTCACGTCTTCCTCTTAGAAATACTGGGTGTTATTGAACGGCCTGACTCACAATACCTTCTTTTTCTTCAAATTATAATGGGACGAAAGAAGAGGCGTTCATTCTTGACTTGGTGCTGATATCGCTACAGCAGCCTCCGTTCCTAGTTCCTTCGTCATTTCACTATGTTTGAAATTCCAAGTCGAACCGCAAATGCATCCCAAACGTTCTAAGCTCCATAGGTAATACCCTAATTCAAGATAATCTGCGTAACTCCTTCTGTCTCACCAGACAGCTGTGCTAGAATTACTTACCGGCTACGTCTGAAAGTGCCTTCTATTCGTCAAGACGCAGAGGGCGTCATCTGTCAAAAGAATTTCGCATATTTTCAATTAGCTACTCGTTGTTTCCCATGAATTTTGGTGCTCTTTTCGTTTAAAAAAATCAACATGAACTGGTAATCTAAATGTCGTCATATTGTCAATATAAATGAGCAGATATCACAATTGTGGTATTATCATATTATGATAAAAATCTAACATCTAGGTGAATCCTTCACTTAGTCCTTTAATCAACCTTAATCTTGATAAGAATTCAAATTCTTCCTTATTTCAGAATTATTGATTTACCACGCGTAAGTAGTTTCTAGACTCAATTATTAATACCATATTTTGAAAATGCAAATGTGTGCCGTTTCTATTTGTTTATCTTTTGCCTTATTCCGTTATCCACTTACTTACTATGCACATGTACAGGGTGCGCCAGCTAAATCCGGACAACCGCGGCTCTATTTTTCCAGACAACCTTACAAACACAAAATGCAACTCGAATCCAGAATCCTTCTGCACGTTAGTAGAGGGGTATATTAAGATTACAGTTGCTCAATGTAGACTCTGTCAGCAGGAATAATCGCTTCCATCCTTGGCCAGAAGCGCTCGCAAGCCCTCTTCAAGAAAGCTCGGTCCAAATTTGCGAATACTGCTTTAATGGCGCTTCGCATAAATGTGACGTTAGGGTGGCTCGTCTCATTAGCAACTCTCCCAAAAACGCTGAAATGATAGTAGTCCATGGGGTTCAAATCCTAGCTTTTCGGGGTCCACAACAACTTGGGACCAAAACATGTCCAAGTTATCGGAAAACCAGTTTTCAACCAAATGGCTCGTGTGAGCTGCTGTGCCGTCTTGTTGGAAGACATATGGTCTTCCTGAAGCTACAGCCACAATCCTGGTTCTACTACAGTCATTGAACTTTGGCTAACTCCCAACACTGTCGCCGAGTTCCTCAGCGATTGTCTCCGGTCCTCCAAGACCAGCTCCTGAGCCCGTTCCACGGCTTTTGCTGTTCTTGAAAACCTTCTCGCGAATGGGTTCTCGTCGCCGGAGATGCACAACTCTCCTCGAAAGCCTTCTACCTCGCCAGAACATCGTAAACCGTCGATCTTGAGTCTCCAAAGAATCGAATGACCTCCGCCCCTGTGCGTTCAGCGCGAACGCTTTCGATGATTGCGGCTCTTCAGTCGTACTCCGCACTTGTGGGAAGCATTCAGACAGTTATGAGGGTATCACTATAAACCAGAGGATTTTCACTTACACTATTCCGATTGGGACCTCTGACGAAGTGACGGTACGGCGGGAGAGTTGAATTGAAATTTGTCCGGATTTAGCTGGCGCACCCTGTACATATACGCGAAAGGGGATAGGCGAGCAAACAAGACCGTGAAACACGGAAAATCATAATTTTACTAACGAAACTATCTTGAACGAAGACCAGATGCCGTGCCACCATACTCACGTTACCGTAGTCGACAGTACAAAGCGTATTTTGTGAATCTGTCGTGGGAAAATCCTTCAAAATTTTCGGGACTTTCTACGGAACTCTCAGAAATTTCAGGTTCTCTCACCTCCCTATATCGTGAGATGAACGGTCCCTATTGAAAATGTTATACCTTTCGCTGTCGCCTTCAGAGGCCATCGATCGAAACATCACTCTGTTTCAGTGGTGTTCTACGCAAGTACTTCGAAAAACACTATAATGAACCACTCCAATACGTGTTCCCTGCGCATCGGCACTTCTTATTGGAATCACATGACTCATATAAAATTGCACCAGGTTGTTAACAGTTTGGAACGTATCAAAATTATCAATAAAATCATTATCAAAGAAATGTGTCCGTTGATGATGATAGTACTGTTCATGTGATCGTTCAAGCTCACCATAGAAAGTCCTATGTTGATTATTTTCATACGTTCCCAACTGTTGTCGAGCTGGTGCAATTTTATACTAGAATCAGCTCAAAAATCAAACTTTGGCGTTGGAAATCTTGAATTTTCCAAAAAAAAATTCTATCAATCTCTTTCAAATCTCAACTTCGCCCATATTCACACATCGACGTCAATGTGAACGGAGTTTATTTCTATTTTTCAAATTTCTTATGCTGAAGCAATGGATTGAGGGGCATTCACTTCAAGTTCTCCCTTCACCTCTTTTGTTTACAGTTTCTCTGAACAAATCCACCAGGCTAGCATATTTGACAGTTGTTTTTCGATATGAAAATCGCCAGCGTTCAGATCAACCGCGTGATGTGCAGGTGTGTGTGCTTGAAAACAATCCATCCGTTGGTTGGCTGATGTGCTGGTCGGTGCTCGGCGGTAGTGGGGTCGATCGGTTGTGTTGTCTTCACCTCATCGGTTCCTATCGAGGTATTTTGATGTCGTCGAAACACAAAACAACGAACTGCGATCAGACGTTATCGGCGGTCAACAGTTTTTCAATGGCCGAAGTCTTCTATCGGAAAGATCGCCACCGATGTCCTTCGATCGGTGATCGCTCAACTCTCGTCCGCGATTGCTTTTGACAGATCGCGCTCGATTTGGTGGTTCTTTGGACACGGCTGGTCCCTGAACCTTTGAGCCCCTCCTATGGAGGTAAAACGTTCCCTTGAGCGAGTTACAACGTCGAGATAACTTAATGTAGTAGGTGAATTGATACTGATGATTAATTCTTAATTTTCATCTTGTTTCACCTTCAATCAATCAATCAATCATCTTGCTTCACCTTTTCTTCTTCCTCCTTATTACATGAATACATTATGCGATATACAACAAAACCAATGAACCAACGTAAGACAGCATAAATGTCTTTTGATCAAAAGGCGAAAAAGCCGGCAAAAACCGCTCCACAGCGGCTTTTCCGAATAACTTTCTTATAATTCAACTATTTGTGAAATTAGGTCTAGACTTGAAACATGAGAGTTTTAGAAAATATCTACAAAATACAATAAAATATGTATTCGAAAAACAGTGCCGTCGGTACTTTTCCGCCAAAATGCGATTTAAACGATTTGAACGTTTTTACCGTTCACCCGGCATAAATCACTTTAGAGTCGTTTGTTTTGAATAAAAAACCATATGGACGGGATCAAAAGAGCGTGATCTACCCAACGGTGAAGGAATCGTAGCCAAATCTTCAAATTTTCGGTTGGCATGTGTGTGTTCCTTGACCTCATCAAGGCGTCGACCACACAAGAATCGTTAACATTATCAGAGACAGAAAAATGGGAATCTAACAGCTCAAGAAATACTTCGATTCAACCGGGATGCTTATTTTTCTGCTCAGTTTGTGGCACTCAACTCTCGCGCGATTCACGAAAAAAATGAAACCTACATCATGGTTTGGCTAAGGTAGCCGTAGTTGTAAGCTCCCCCTCGAGTGCAAGAGCTTCTCAAAACACCAGAATAATTAGGGATGAGCCCGCATTTTCCATGGAGGATTTTATGGAATATGATCAAGTCGAAGCTCCTTCTTCTGAGCTTCAAAGGTTCGAGATGGAGAGTGATGTTGCGAATCTTGTAAGATGATATCTTATCAAACGAGAATCCATCGATACATATGTAGTTCTAAGTAGTGTTATTTTTCAATATTAATTTTTTGATAATTTTTTGTTTTTAGATAACACAGAAGTCACTAGAAGAGTTCTAATTCAGCAGTCTTCCAGTGACTTCTTTCAAACCTATACAAGGGGCGAAAATTACCTAAACGTGTTGTTGCTATCTAAAAACAAACATCGAAAATTTAATATTGAAAAATGGTAGCGCTTCCCTTATACTACAGTAGGACTAGTACTGTACGCAAGTGAGGTTATTGGCGATTTTGTTCAGACAACTCTTGGGATCAAATGATACGACGGGATAGGTTCTAATGTTTAGAGATGCGTTATAAAGGTTATACATGAAGATCCCTCGCTGGTTCTTTGGACAATCAACGAGTGATAAAGCCTAAACTGTTCCTTTCCCTAACCACACTCAGATGCTGACTGAATAGATTATCCTCGGAATAGATGTAAGGGTAAAGTGATCCGCTCCATTCCTGTGAAGACGCGCCACGCATTCGTCTCCGATTCAGAATCGTAGACGTAGGATTTGGTATTTGGCTTATACTGGCTTGTGAGGGCCAGCCGCTGTTCAAGCCAGTGTCTCTATCTTTCCAGATATGTCTGGTACCATTCCACCGAACTCTAGAGGGTTGTAAGATTTGGATTGCCTGAGCGAGGATCGATCACGGTAGCGTTCGGGAAGAAGTAGCACCCTCTACCTCTGCACCGCGCCCACTCTTAGCCTCAAAATTCCATCAAAAAAGAACGATTTGCTAATGACCTTCTCCTTTCTCGTTTCCTTATCGTAGCTGCTGCAGAATGTAAAACTCCGAACTCTGTTTCTGGTGATGGTTGTCCTTTGAATTGAGAGCTGGTGACACCCAATGCAATCCACCAATCTACCAATCTTCTTTTTTATTTTGAAATGTGCGTTCTTTGCGCCCTCGCCCGAACGACGAGCAAATGAGGTCAACCTCATTACATCCTTTCAGTAATTACCGCCTGTGGAATTCAATTGAGCAGCGAAATGAGATCGAGCACCATCTGGTACTGGATGAAAAGCGGGTACCAAAAAAGACGAAGTTATGTCGATCATTTTGACCTCAAATGTGGTGAAAATTGTTTTCGGTGAATTTCATGTGCGAAGTTTATTAGATGAAGTCTCCTCGAACAGTTCTGAGCTATCATTTGTGGCTCTCTAGTGCAAATCTAATATTTAATATTTGCAAATGCAAATGCAAGTCTAATATTTAATATTTGAAACATACAACAATATTGTACTTCAACGCGGTTAAACCATGCCTCAGGCGTTTGTTAATTGGGACGGCATAATGGGGTCGACATCGTTTACTGACTGCTCGTCATGTTCTCTTAATTTGCGAAATCTTGTCAAACTCAACCTTTAGGCGGACATGTTCCAAGAATTCCCTCAGGTTTTGAGATAAAAAAATCAACATATCAACACATCCAACATATTTTTTCGAAGTTTCGTTTTGTTCTTTTGCTGGTTTTAATACATTTGTCGTAGCTTTTCGGTTACACATTTCAATATAACTCGTTCTTCCTTCTGTCGTTAAGATGTTTAACTTCCTCTCATTTCCTGGTTGAGGTTACGAAGTGTTAATTTGCGCGCAATCAAAACGCCAGCGATCAAACGGTATCAAACGGCAAGCTGAAAAAACACTTCATCCGATTCGTAAGGTCGTATTTCACAGAGATCCAAAAGCTGTTGGAGGTATTCGTTGGATCACTGCTCCGAAATCTGACCACGATTACGACTACTAGTACAATTATGAAAAAGGAAAAACTGTCCTAAACACCTTTGTAAAAAATAAATAAATAAGTAAGTAACTAAATCGATAAACAGATAAATATCTGCCTCTATTGGTAGCAGGTGAGCGTTCTGTTTTTTTGCAAATTATATTCAAACGTTCTTTGTTCTTTAATCTTCTTCACATCATCACATGAATGCGAATCGGCAAAATGAGATGGGATCTATGAATGAGATCTATGGTTTAAGGTGAACTAGTCGATGGTCTAGGAAGCTGTTGGAGAAGTTCTGCAGGGAACTTCTTCGAAAAAGACTCTTTAGCTTTCGTAGACTTTTCGTTTCTATTTAGTTTCACTGTATATTCGCTAGAACGATTTGTTTATTTACGTGTTCTACAAATGCCCGTTGCTAAACGAATGTGTTCAAAATCCGTTTTTTATTCAACTACTTATTTATCTTTATTCATTTACTTATGCAACATTACATTCTATGGAAGTGCTACTGTCTGAGAAAATATGTTAGCTAAGCAATAATGCTGTTCAAATACGGAAAAACCACAACTGATCAGAAACCTTACTTTGTCGTCGTTTGAACTTTCACCATCAGGCAGGAGCTTTCGTTTGAGCTATGTATTAACCAGGGCCCAGATTCATCATTGGTAATCCCCCGATAAACCCAAATATATACCCCGAACAGCCAGCAAACCGAGATACGTGAACGCGCGCAGGGGTTTAATCGGGGTTTCTCGCGGGTCTGTAACACTTCGCGATGAGGCAGGGTCAGGCTCAAGCTTGAGGGTCGAGAATCGAAGGGGGGTCGTAAGTGAACATCGTCCGAGGGGGGGGGGTCGTACTCAGAGCTCATCTCGAAGGGGAGTTGTCGATGGAAGGGGGTCCTATTTAAACCGGGAGGTTTCTGTGTACCCTAATTCGCATGTACATGGGTTCCTGCAGGTTCCGAATGTACCATATAGCCCAAATCAAGTTATTCTTTTCAGGTGCCGCAGAGACAACACGGACCTTTTTCGTCTCCTGAAAACAAAGATACTTGGAGGCGAAAGTGGAATTGATCATTATAATAAATTTTTTCAATAACCATTGAGTTTCCACGTTTTTGCAGTAAACAATAAAAGTTTTCTGAAAGATCTATAGCCTACTTATAATGTTAAACTTCACACATCTACCGATTGAGAAGGCAAGTCAGTTCTGCACAAGGAAGGGGTAGTTTGTCGGACCAAAATGGTATTAATTGAAATTTCAGACCATGAAAACAAAGTAAAGTTTGTAGAGTGATAAGAACAATATTGAAAATTTGTTCAATTTCTGTTGAAGTCCTGAAAAAGAGGTTCTTGAATGCAATCGAACCCGATTCACGAAGGATAAAATTGCTCCATCTACATGGATGTGAATTGGTAGGTTTTCAGAATTTCGGAAACACAACGTATACATCGAAAACTGGAAGAAAATTAGATGCTATGGTTACAAAAATATTTTCTGAAAATAAAGTCTAAGTAGATTCAGAGTTGCCGCAATTTAAGCTCGACTTCGACGCACAAAAATGAGTATAAATCAGGAAAAACGTGAAACCAGAAGATTTGCAAATACTATTTGGAAACTACAAAAAAAGCGCTTTCTTAATAATATAAAAATCTTCTATTAAATTAACTTCTTCATCGTCGGCAAAGGAGCTGATTGTCAAGGACCATACCAGAAAAAATGGCGATCAAAAATCGAACCCCCCACGCCCCGCATGAAGACCCCTTTTTTAAGAAACGAGTTTTACATGGATACATAGCATTTTTCTTCAATTTTTAGAATTTCTATTGGCTTTTTCAAATTTCCAACTTTGAGCTGAGTTATAATCGATTAATTGAAGACGACGCGTCACCTCTTGCTCTCTGTTTTTCGGGTGTCTTCACTTAATCGATTATAACTCAGCTCAAAATTGGAAATTTAAAAAAGCCAAGAGGAATTCTAAAAATAGAAGATTTGGGCTTTCTTATCATATAGGAACCAATCTCTAAAAAAGGGGTCTTCATGCGGGGCGTGGGGGGTTCGATTTTTGGTCGATTTTCGGCAAAAATCGACCAAAAATCGAACCCCCCACGCCCCGCATGAAGACCCCTTTTTTAGAGATTGGTTCCTATATGATAAGAAAGCCCAAATCTTCTATTTTCAGAATTCCTCTTGGCTTTTTTAAATTTCCAACTTTGAGCTGAGTTATAATCGATTAAGTGGAGACACCCGAAAAACAGAGATCACGACGCGACGCGGCGTCTTCAATTAATCGATTATAACTCAGCTCAAAGTTGGAAATTTGAAAAAGCCAATAGAAATTCTAAAAATTGAAGAAAAATGCTATGTATCCATGTAAAACTCGTTTCTTAAAAAAGGGGTCTTCATGCGGGGCGAGGGGGGTTCGATTTTTGATCGCCATTTTTCTGGTATGGTCCTTGACAATCAGCTCCTTTGCCGACGATGAAGAAGTTAATTTAATAGAAGATTTTTATATTAATAAGAAAGCGCTTTTTTTGTAGTTTCCAAATAGTATTTGCAAATCTTCTGGTTTCACGTTTTTCCTGATTTATACTCATTTTTGTGCGTCGAAGTCGAGCTTAAATTGCGGCAACTCTGAATCTACTTAGACTTTATTTTCAGAAAATATTTTTGTAACCATAGCATCTAATTTTCTTCTAGTTTTCGATGTATACGTTGTGTTTCCGAAATTCTGAAAACCTACCAATTCACATCCATGTAGATGGAGCAATTTTATCCTTCGTGAATCGGGTTCGATTGCCTTCAAGAACCTCTTTTTCAGGACTTCAACAGAAATTGAACAAATTTTCAATATTGTTCTTATCACTCTACAAACTTTACTTTGTTTTCATGGTCTAAAATTTCAATTAATACCATTTTGGTCCGACAAACTACCCCTTCCTTGGGCAGAACTGACTTGCCTTCTCAATCGGTAGATGTGTGAAGTTTAACCTTATAAAATGGCTTAGATCTTTCAGAAAATATTTATTGTTTACTGCAAAAACGTGGAAACTCAATGGTTATTGAAAAAATTTATTATAATGATCAATTCCACTTTCGCCTCCAAGTATCTCTGTTTTCAGGAGACGAAGCCGAAGGTCCGTGTTGTCTCGGCGGCACCTGAAAAGAATAACTTGATTTGAGCTATACGGTACTTCGGAACCTGCGGGAACCCATGTACAATTGAAACGAACGTTTTTCGTGTAGGGGGGGGTCGTACCAGAGCCCTCCTTTAAGGGGGGGGTCGTAAATTTTGTGCAAAAATCGAACCCCATGCTTGAGCCTGGGCAGGGTTTGGGAGACCTCGACGGTATAGAGCGGGTTTACCGCCGACGGGGTTTCAGAGACCGTTCGTCCGTTCATGAATCTGGGCCCAGCTTTCCATCGACGTGTCGGCCGCCGACGTCTGTTCGCCAACCTCGTTAGGAAAACAACTGTAATAACCCTGACGGAAGTTGGGGACAGCCACAAAGCGCAAATATCGACGAAAATTTGGTCTTAGTGTAGGCTCAAACCGCAGGAAAAATGAAATTAAACAGAAGAAAACGGAAGGACATCAGTGAACAGAGGAAAATGAAAGCAGACACTCTGAAAAGTAGAAGGAAAACAATTGAAATAGTCCCATCAGCTCCCCTGTCGCTGTGGGTGCTCTTGGTGTACAGTAACGGGCAATCGCGGCGGGACCCATATAAGCCACCCATTACAAACATCGCGGTTTCGCTTATTATATAGTAGGATAGGATATTAACATTTTCGGTACTCGTAGTCTCTTTTCTCTGAACATGAACTACTCGTGGAATTCCACTCAATGTCCAATTCTATTCATTTCTCTCTAGCATGGGTGAATCGGTGCCGTTTCCTAGCATTCACGAGCCTTGAATGGTTTGACTTCGCTGAACCCTCTCGTAGGGATTCTTGTTCCGTCTATCGCTATAGCAACGAATGAGCTGTTTGCAACAGCAGCGGACAGTTAGTCTTTGGAACAGGCTATTGTGCCCGTTCAGAAGAAATCCCAGTGTGTGTTAAGCCGACGTTAATTGGCAATTTTTCGCTTTAACCCTTTCAGTCTATACTACATTGCTACTACTATACCCTATAACTCTATACCATTACATTACTACCATAGCCTATAACTGACTTATTGAGGCGTTCTCATTTTTTAACCTTAACTTTATACAATCGAACAGCAGGAACTTGACGACAAATTGGGTTCAAATGTGAGCGGAGACTCGTCCAAAGCCCAGTTTTATCTAGAAATCATGGATGTTATCTGACTCGTTGAGCTCAATGTTTATCCGACACCTGGGCCCAGATTTTTTTTTGTGAACCCCCTATAAACCCCAAGATATGTATAGCCCAAACGGCGCCCACTTTTGTCTACTCACCTTAAACCTCCTATGTTAAACGCAATCTCCCATCGACTCTGCTGTCTGGTTCTGGCTGCGCCGCGGTTTCGGAGACCGCTCGTTCGTTCATGAATCTGGGCACTGGGGTAAATTAACAGCTATCAATTCAGGTATACCATTGAGGAAACACTAGTACACCATTCAGTGCCGATGTGAGTCGCGATTCAAGGTATTATATAATTACCGGTCCCGGGTTTATCAATCATTAATCTTGCCATTTCCTTGCTGTTTTTGTTGTTTCGTTACTTCAGTTTATTGTTTACTCGGCGAGACTCCTTTTGTAAAGGGTAAAGGTAAAGGTAAAGGCGCCGGCGTTGATCAGTCCTCTGAGGACGCGCCGCCGCTTTCGTGTTCAATTCAGAATCGTAGAGGCATGGTGAATGCGTATTTGGCCCATACAATGACCTGCGGGGGCCAGCCACTATACCAGATCAGTGTCTTTACCTTCCCAGGCAAGTCTGGTACCAATTTACCCGACCCCGGAGGGATGGAAGGCTTGGTTAGCCCGGGCCGGGATCGATCGCTCGACTGTGCGGGTGTCAGCAGCGCCTCTTACCACTGTACCACGAGGGGCCTTGTAAAGTATATTTCGTATTAATATATTACCTTTTGGAGAGGCGCCTAGTGTAACGGTATGAGGCGCTACCGACACCAGCACGGTCAAGCGATCGATCCCCACATGGGCTAGCCAAGCCTTTCATCCTTTTGAAGTCGCATATATTGGTACCAGACTTGTCTGAGAAGGTGCAGACACTGATTTGGTATAGCTGCTTGCCCCCGCAAGTCATTGTGTAAGCCAAGGATGCATTCACCTCGTCTAAACATTACTGAGTAGCGGAGAAATGCATGGCGCGTCCTCAGAGATCTGGTCAACGCCGAGCACTTCACCTTACATTTAAAGTCTTTTACTAAAATGCTTTGTAAACGATCGCGAGTTTTCCTTCCTTGTTCCCGTAGTTTCCTGCAACTCTTCTCTGCCGGAGACTTACGGCATCTCATTAGTGCTACGTGGAATGAATTTTGCTTCCGTGAAGAATCATTTCCCCTAATCACAAGGCTGAGGACAAGACCACTCATAATTCCTGTCTCAATATTTGCTCCATGCAATTTTCGACGTTTTTCTTGCCTCGCGCATGATTTTTTTCATGAGCGTTAGGAGGGTGATAACCCAATGAGCATGGCTCGAGAGATATGTAGTGGCTCGTAGCTGGATTCTATGCATTCAATGGAACCACAGTACCGGAGGTGCCGCAACGATAAAACGGCGCCATCGGCGCTTTCTTGCTCAAAAACCGCCGCTTTTCTATATTTTCTTTAGAATTGGTCAATCCGTTGAAAAAGTATGTTGTTTGAGCACAGCAGTTCGAGCTCTGTCTTTTCGTATACGAATTTTCCGTATTCGTGGAACTCGTTCACTAGCGATTATTTTGACCCCTCGATTTTCGGCCCTTTGCTTCTTCGATTCCTTGTCTCGTCGGTAAAATTACAAATGAATCGAGTTAGGCTCTGCCCGGGTCACCCCGTGTGGACTCCAAAAACGGCAGCTTTCGGCGCAAAAAAGCGCCGCTGCAGCCTTTCTATCGTTGCGGCAGGTCTGCAAAATAATGATATGCTTGATCTCAGGTCAAGTTGGCGGTTAGATTGATTGGTTCAAATTCTCAAATGGAAAGTAAAGAACACTAGGACCCATTAGGAAAGAAAGATTACTAAAAATCTTTTGATGCTTTTTAAACGCTTTTCGGGCAGAATTTATTAACAATCCAAATAAGAAAGTGTGCTTTGCTCAACTGTACCAGAGAAGCCCCGGCGAAAAACAGCATTCCTCAGAAGTCGTTCTCAACGAAGGCTCGTTAAGTCACCGTCGGTCTTCTGTTCCCCGATAGAACTCGAATCGAAGGTGTTTTCAACGATGGAAAGTCACGCGGACAGCAGTAATCAGAAATTCCGTCGCCTGCACTGTGTTTCTCGTGGTGGTTGTTCGTAGAACTTGTTTATTTGTTACACTACTTTTCGGTTCGTACTACTAAGAGGTCGATTTTGAAATGAAAACAAATAAATTTCACCGTGAAAAATGGCAGATACAGTTTTTGAGCCTCCACTACTCAAACTTTCCATCAGAAGTTTTGAATTGCCGTCGCATCTTTCTAGGTGTGCCGAAATGAATTAATGATTAGATAAGATAACATTGAAGTTTACCGCGTTGACCATTTTCCTAAGACGATGCAGAGGTTCAAAATCTGTAAGGGGTAAATCACAAAAAAATGAATATTTTTGAAATGCGTAGCGTTTGGTATATTAATTTTTGGAGAGGAAGAGGAGACGGTTCCAACCAATTGTTTTCGAGCTTAGAGTCTCTTGGGGTAATTAAACTACATACTTTGAAAGTAAAGGTAAACGTAAAGCGGTCCCCGTTCATGAGACTTCTCAGGACGCGCCGTGCACTCGTCTCCCGTTCATAATCCTTGGTAAGGGCGTATTTCGCCTATACAGTTCACTTGCAGGGCTACTCACTATATCACCTCAGTGTCTTTACGTCCCCAGAAAGTAATTGTACAAATTTACCGGACTAGGAAGGTAAGGAGGGCTTTCAAAGTCTGGGCAGGGATCGGTCGCTCGACCGTTCGGCTGGAACCAACACCTTTTGCCCCTGCACCTCTTACCATTTCACGCATTTCAATAGGGATATAAATAGCATACTCCACAAAAGCTGGTGCGGCTTTGACTGTTGTCAACTGCCCAACAATTTCAATTTTATTACGGTTGAGCTTTTACTGTTTATCAACATCATTTTCCATGTTTTGCAAAATTCCAGCTGCCGGTTTCAGTCAGATCGAGGCCTGCCGAGCAACACCTGCAAAACCTTTGTTCATTTCCCTATACACATGCATTCCGTGGTTAAGCGTGTGAATTATTCGGATGCCAGCGGTAATCCGAGCCTTTGCCGTTCAGGTCTGCCATTCTCTGGTCTTCTGTCTGGTGGTCCGGCCTTCCCTCCTCACTTTTCCCTCAAAGGCGCTCCTTTGATTCTTAGAACTCGGGAATATGTAGGGAGTGATGAAATTAGACGAAACCCGAATTGCCGCTGGGATGCATATTTCAGTATTTATTTTTATCTTGAAACTTTCTCAAATCTTCAAACTTTTTAGAAAAGTTTGTCGATTTTTCGCTTTTAAAGTCGTTGTCTAATAAAGTTCGAGGGTTAGAAATCTTATGAAATGCTGAACGAATCCCATGAAATGGAAAGAAGCCTGCTAAAGTCGATGGTCCACCCCCAACCGTGATGGAGACGATGACAACTGTTCGTTGACCTACGCTTCAGGTCTCACAGAGCTCATTTTTTAAAACATTCAAGTATACACCGCGGTGCAAAATTATAGGTTCACCCCGCGGTTTGCCCATAAGTCGCGGGCATACAAAAGCATCTCCAGTTATTAGATGGTACTTTCCGATGAGAAAAAGTGAATCCTCAATGAGCCTGAGGGCTATGAGCACTACTGGAGAGATCTAAGGAAGAAGAAAGAGTATTCTCAAGACGCAGCTTTGGCTGTGGAAGTGTTATGGTCTGGGCTGCATTTTCCGGATGTGGACTTGTTGCTTTGGGGTTTGTCTCATGTAATATGGACAGCGAAGATTATCAGCATGCGCTAGAAGAACTCCTTTTCCTTTATTTAAGAAGATTTCGTGGGCACAATCTTATCTTCCAGCAAGACAATGCTGCCATACACGTGTCCTAGGTAAACTACGAGTTGGTTCGATCCCAACAGAATCCAACTTTTAGCGTAGCTCAGTTGTTCTCCAGACCTAAACCCGATGGAAAATTTGTGTGGCATTCTTGTTCACGATGTTTACAAGAACGGCACCACTTACACCTCGATTTCTGATCTGAAGAACGCCATTCTTGATGCTTGGCCTCATATAGAGCAAACTGTACTTGATAATCTTATTCAAAGTATACCACATAGAATGTTTGATGTTGTTTATAACCAAGGTAATGTTAGAAAGTACTACACTTAACTTGAATGTTTATATTTTCAGAAGCAGACAGTTCATTAATGAAGTGAACCTATAATTTTGCACCGGTCATTATCTGTGATTTTTCAATAAAAAATTGTAGTACCTTACAATGAGAAGACATCCCAACCAGAATTTTTATATCCAGGTTTTCGATGGTGAGGAACATGACAGTAATGTTACTGGATCTCCTCAATAGGCTCTTTGGACACTTATGGATAAATCGCTGGGTGAACCTATAATTTTGCACCGGGGTGTAGGTAATGCGTCAGGCTCCACTAGCTCCTTGACCATGGATACCTCGACATCTCCGATCTACCGACCATTGAGAGGGTATACTCAGAGTTTCCACGTCCGGCTCTCGATGAATCTTGGCATTGTGGTCAATGTGGAAAGTCTGTTACTTGAAGCCAAAAACCAAGATTGATATTACAGTATATTCGAGCTAACGTTCCGACGTCCTCGCCTTCTTCAGAGCCTGGAACAAGTCGAGTTCAACCTGAGAAACTACCCACTCAACGCCGCATCAAATTATCCGAAAAAAATAGGAGAAAACTGAATGACCGTCGAGCAAATGAAAAAGGGGTCAGAATAGGCAAACCTTTCATAAGTGGACTAGGAATTGCCATACTCCGCAGTCTCAGAGTTTATTCAAGGTGGATCTCACTCTCTTGGGGCTGCGGAGTATGGGATACCATGTGCTCGTGAGGTAGCGCCTTAGTTCTAGCGAAATTCGTGACATAGCCATGTCACGGCAAGCCGTCTGCCTACATCGATGTATCGGATACCTAGATAGTCTTTTAGTTTTTTTTTTAGTGAGTTAGATATTTTTTTTGAAAATTCTCATACCTTCGTGAAGCATCAGTTCTTCACTTGACCTTGGCGAATCGTCTGAGTCCATCAAATATTCCCCAACTAGCCCGAATTACCAGTGCGCGATAGGGTATAGTCAGAGCTTATTCCAACTTGTAAAGCATTCGGATGGTGTGGCTTGGTATCGAATGCCTTGCAGTGGCAGCGGAGCATGTAACCCAGACGCTATCTCACAAGCCATTATCCCACGTCGGGGTATCGGATACCCAGGTCTTGTTGTTGAAGAGTTTTAGATCTTCGACGAGCGTGAGCCCTTCAGATGACCTTGACTTTTCGTCTGAGTGCAGGCGATTTTTTGTTTATCATGGCAATGTTCCCGTCGACGATGGTGATGGTGTTGTCGTCGTTGTGGGGGTGCGAAGAACCCGTTTCGCCTGATCCGCCCTCTGTACCCTGCCCATTCGCTCAACTACTCGTCTATCAGTCGCCGTTGTGCAGAATTTTTCCATTGTCGATGTTCTGTTGACATTTTATTCGATTTTGTTCCAAAAACTGTGAGCACGAGTCTGCTCAGACCTTCACACTTGCCGAACCGAAAGGTCTTTCCTAAAGTCCACCTTTTTATATATCGTTTTTTTTATTCAGAGAGTTTTGTTGACCGCTTTCGTCAAAAAGCTGTTATTCCACAAGACTCTAAATTATTCCACAAACTGTTGAACAACTACTCGAGATCAGGCTAATCATAATTTCGCAGTATTCATGTTATGGTTCCTGTCACACTTCTACGATAGCTGTTTTACGTTTAGGTTTGTATTATTGTTTATTATTTATTTATTTACGCCTTTTCACAGACGGGCTAAAATGTTTAACGGTACTATGAACAGGGAAAAATCCTTTTTTCACATTGGAAGATCATGTAATAGAGTAAATAAGTAAGTACATAGTTGTTCTCCCATGTTACTTTCTCTTGTCATATTCTTTACCCCAGCGGACTCTCTTGAATCGCTTCGGCTCCTATCGGCAGCTGGAAAATGCGAAAAATGCTGGAAGGCAGCTGCAAGTATTAATCATTAGAAATTTTTTCCGCATGGATACGATTGCACCGCTCCGAAACGTCTCCGATCTTCCTTCTCCTGGTCCCATTTCATTCCTGATTTCATCCTTTTCTTCTGTTTCTTAATTCTTTTTCGCACTACCGTTTAGGTACCGTTTCCAATAATAATACTTTTTCATTTTTTTTTAGCTGATATAGCACATGATGTTTTCATTAACTTCCTTTCACTGTTTACTTCCCTTATAATTCCTTCGAGCGCACGTGGTGCAGTGGAACGAGGTGCTATTGAAAATTTCGCAGATGAGCGGTCGATCCTCTCTCAGATTAACTACATAGATCTTCCATCCCTCCGGCGTCGGGTAAATTAGTACCAGACATGTCTGGGAAGGTAAAGTTACTAACTTGGTGTAGCGGCTGGCTGCGCGAGTCACTGTATAGGCCAGACACGCATTCACCATACCTCTACGATTCTGAATGGAAAACGAATGCGGCGGCGCGCCCTTAGGGGACTGATCAGCGCCTAAACCTTTACCTTTACCTTTTACGGTTTGTTGGTTAACTAGTGACTGCTTTAAAATCCGCTCGCCTTTATTAGTCGTAATAACTAATATATAGATTAATAATTGTGGCAATAAATAGATAACTTCAATGTAACAATAGATAAATATTAGGTTGTTAACTAATTATTTGCCGTTTATTTTTTCAAGCTTCTGTTGCGCGCCCAGTAGAGAAGCTTCCGAAGACATCCAGATGGCATTCAATAGAGCATTAGTCGCTCTTTCACAACATGTATCTGCTATTTATGAAGCGTTGAAATTTTGATAACTTTTTGACCATTGAAGTTGAAATCAAAAATGAGAAAAATTGACCCCACAGACAGCATATAATAAATGTAAATAAATGTATAGGGGAATAAACAAATACACATTCATCACGATTCTGAATAGAAAACGAATGCGCAGCGCGTCCTCAGGGGAGCAATCAACTTCGACACCTGTCCATTTCTAATCGGTTCAGCTTCTTGTGTCGTCTTAATTTGGAGAAAAAAAGGCCAAGTGGTCCGTGGTCCGCTCTCCTTCTCCTAGCTTCTGCTGCGTCCCGTTTTGGAATTGCCAAACGTGTACGTGTACAGTACGAAACTTTCAAAGAACCCAGTGTGTCTTTCCAGTGATTGGAAGTGCAGACTATCATTCTTCATCAATCACAAGCCGGGCTGATCGCATTGTTCGACTGGCGCCGTGTCACATGGGTGTGGGTGGGGTAGCTTGGTGGAGCGTTCGTCTTGAAAACTCGTCCGATGTGTCATTGATGTTCTGGTTACACATACCCACTAGGGCTTTGATCGGAGAAGATCGTTCTTTCTGACTTGGGTAAACTTTTCTCCTGTTTCCCTTTTCTTATGTTTTTCTACCTTCTCATCTGGTTTTCTTCCAAGAGTGCAATTCCTGAAAGACTAATTCCGAAGTAGCTCTAAAAGGCGAACCAAAGCTCTGGGATTTAGTAACTGCCCTTAAGACGCGCCATTCGTCTTCCACTCAGAATTGTCGCGGCCTCATCATTTTTTTACATTGACCTGGGTGGACCATCTGTTGTCCAGGTCAGTGTCCTCATCTACCCATACAAGTACGGTACCAATTTACCTAACCGCGGTAGGATGAAAGTCTTGGTTAGTCTGGAGAATCAAATACAGTACCTCCGGTATATTTTCGCCTAACTGGCCTAATCGCCTAATATAAACGATATAGATAGTTTTACCTTTCACCCGCCATAAATCACTTCAGAATTATTTGTATTGAATAAAAACGCATGGCCGTAATCAGAAGAGAGAGTGATCTATCAAACGGTGAAGAATATATAGAGAGATCCGTGAATTTTTGAATTTTATGTGTGTGTTTCTTGACCTCACCAATCGACGACCGCACAAAGCCAACGTCGTTAGTCCATTTCGTCTCCACACTTAGCTAATAATAGCAGTACTACAGTCTCCCCGGGACTCAACGGTAAGTAGAGAGACTAGTACAAGAAAAGGTAAAAAATAATAAACTGAAACTAACCTCCATATCGAATAAAATTTCACAGTCACCAACAATAGAGATAAAAAACGAGACCTGAAACTAAACCAAATTAACCAAACTAAACCATCTAAGATTTATATTGTAACACTTATGTAACTATGTAACATCAAAAAAAGAGTACCAGATCTGAAGAGAGAAAGCCGAGGCGATCATTTTATCACGTTTTTTCACCGTTGGATAGAGCACGCTGTTCTGATTACGGCCGTGTGTTTTTTATTCAATTCAAATAATTCTACAGTGCTTTGTGGCTGGTGAACGGCCAAAACAATCTACATCGTTCATTTCGCGTTTTGGCGGAAATTTACCGACGGTACTGTGTACCCTTTCTGTTATACCCTTAAAACGAGGCAGTAAAAGTTGAACATATCGTCTGACTAACAAAAGTAAACGCTCCTCGAATTTACCCTTTGACTGCCGATTTCTGAGCCAATGCAGATCCTTAGTCACTCTTCCCATATTCTCAAATCCTACAACCTAGTAACAGACAATTTATGAGTTTGTTCAGACCTCAGCAGTCACTGTGCAACCCGTTTACCCTTACCTTTAGCCCAATCTGTCTGCACGACGATACCGAAAAGAAGTCTGATGTCTTGCAGACTCACTCAGACACTTTACCTTCCGTACACGAAGTCTACCTTTTCAAGTTTTCCTTTAACCATAAATGCCAGTTCAGATAGTGTAAACCAACCAAACAGGGGTTTCTTTTGTTTTTTTTATATCTCTAAACTTCAAAGGTGTCTCGATGTAATGGTATGCTCTCGAGCGTCCTTGTTCTTTTTCCGAAAGTCTCTCTCGTAGACATAGATCGTTATAATTGATGGGTCGATGTCGGTGGAAACCAGTTCGGGAATGTCGACTGCGTGCCACCCGGCAAAAAAAATCCCTGAAAGGTCTCATACCTGCGATCCGTGTTGTGAGCGGGCGTCTCTCTCAGTATACACACCTTTACCTATTCAACCTATCAGTTATTTACCTTCTTCTTTTTTCAAGGTTTCTTCAAGCTCATCTGCCATCATTTGCGCCTACTTTCATGGTTTGAAAAAGAAAATTGAAGTGTTTCTGGCTCATTTCAGTCATCTCTGGCGTCAAAACTGTAGTTGCAACGACTTAGAGAAGAACTGCTGCAGTCACTATTTCGGATCAAACCCAAAACGATCGGCACTGATCAGTCCCTTGAGGACGCGCCACGTACTCATCTTCCATTCGAAATCATAGAGGCGTGCTGAGTGCGTATTTGGTCTATACAATAAGTTGCGGGGCCAGCTGCCCAACTAAGTCGATGTCTTTACTCTGCCAGATAAGCCTGGTACCAATTTACCCGACCCCAAAGGGATGGAAGACTTGTTGGAGCGCGCGCGGGGATCGATCACACGATCGTGCAGGTGCCAGTAACGCAACTTACCATTGCACCAAGCGCTTCTCGCTTGTGGTGAGAATCTTTAAAAAGCCACGTGAGGTTTCGTTCATCATTCCGTTTGAATTGTATTATTAACTGTTCTATTTGAAATTTCGAGTTCTTAGTGTTCTCATTATTTTGTTTGCCTTGGTTGTTGCAGGTGTGATTAGCGCGAATGTACAATACGTAAGTAATAAGTAGATAATTAAATAAATAAAATCGCCCTTCCCGACCCCGACTGATTCGATCGAGCTTACTATGCTCGTTCGTGGCTCTCGCTCGTCATAGATCTGTTGTTCAACGCCACATTATAGCTAGATTAAGCCGGAAGTTATCTTGTTTGCTCTCACTCCCTCTGCCCTCTTCTGTCGTCGACTGTCTAGCTTCATCCACTTTCTGCCAATCCACTGCAAACTCTTGAAGCACCTTTTCTGGGATTATCCGAATCAGGTTTTGTGACGAACGCTGTTCCTGGTGAGAGGATTTGCCAACGCTGCCTAAAGTGTCTGTAAATAGAACGTCTGTAGATTGAATAGAAAAACTTCGATATGTTCCGAATTCTTTCTCGAAAATGGCTTCATTTTGCAACATGAAAGCTGTAATCGAGAGGGGAAAAGATGAGCTGTACTAAAGAAAATAGGGAGACGATATTCATCCGTAGGCCAACTATTAGGTCATCCCATTTCATTTTCTAGTTCGCTGGTAAAAAAATAGCAACATTTCAAGTATCCATCAAAACGAAATACATATTCTAAAACTACGAACAATTCTCTATCGAACTGTATACAGAACTTTGCCAGAGCTTTCCTATTAAACTTACAGAAGGGCGTTGAAAAAACGGCAAGGACTTATGAAATGGCCTAATATACAGTCTAACTGTTCGATATTTTTGTTCCTTCTTTCTACCGCTACTTTATGGTTTTATGTGATGCTTGTGATATCTTTTGTTGTTTTATTCCTTTCCTTTTTCCTTCCATCAGTCTCGCACTTTCGGAGCAAGCGAATCACCCTCTTCGGCAATTAGCTCCTTCACAAGTAATCAAACTTTCATTCTATATCATACGTCTTTACACCAAACGCTTTTCTTCACTGAGTTAACCCCATGTTTTCAGTTTTTTCTTATACTGTTCGAGCCTGATTTCCTTGCCATGAGCATTTTTCCTTTAGAAGGATAAATCGCAAATTGGAGAAGAAAAACCTATTCCATCACTTCCTTCAGTTTCAAGGAAAAACAGTTTTATCCCGCTGTTCTCTGCAATTCCATGAATTTCAATAGTCTTCTTATCTCTTTGCAGTCAACTTCCGTTCCAGATTCTTGGCATTTCTAGGAATTTTCGATCGAAACGCACTTTTCTCTCAAGGCCACGGTTTCTCTTATCAACGTCGTTTCATCGATATTGGATGGATGTGCAAAACTTCAGAGAAGACCTCGGCAAAAACTTCAGAAAACAGGGTCATGTTTTGTCATTTTGGGTGTCCATGACAACTCCGGCTTCCCTTGATCGTGATGTGATTTGCTCCAGAAAATTTTCGGCCAAAATTGCTCTCAAAACTTCAACCAGTATATGATGGTGTAATGGTGGTGCTAGGTTTATCGCGAAAATCGCGGATCAGGCGGGATTCGAACTCTCGTCCTACTACGTTACTAACCACTACGGCTCTCATTCTCAACTGCCGTGGTCATTGGCGCTCCTCTAGCATCCTTCTTAAACCTAAAAGCTTTTACTTTCAGCACTCATTCGTAATTACGGCTTGAGAATAGTAACCCGCAAAAAAGAATAGAATTTCACAATAATTGTAGAATGTTTTCCGCTTAATGGTACAATGCCGCGTCTGGCTCATCGGCTCAAGCAATTCTTACGGATGAATGATGAAAGTAAAAGCCTTCAGGCTTAAGGAAGGTGTTAGGGAAGATCAAATTTCCGTCGCAATCGTCGAGAGCCGTCGTCTCAGTGGCGTAGTGGTAAGGTGCGAGACGCGCGTTCAAATCCCGCCTGAACAGCGACTTTTGCGATGCGCCTAGCACCGCCATTACAACATCATATTCTATGATACTCAATAGAAACCGACACTTACAGAACCTACAAACAGGACAAGCGGTAATAAAATTAGAATTGCACTATAGCCTGTTGTTTACGCGAATTGCTCGGAAATATTTTTATACTTTAAATTTTGTTCAGATATGCTCTCCGGTGGAAAACGAGTTATTCAAAAAACGATTCACGAGAAATTCCACTTGTGATTCAATTATACTCAGTCACTGTTGAAAAAGAACGAATTTCGATTGCCATTCGGTGCAGTTTAACCTTAGGCAGTAAGTAACAAGGGCGATGTATTTAACTCGACCTCATTTGTTCCCTGCTCAGTTCATAGAAACGAGCTCGAACATTCTTCTAGAACTTGGAAATTTCGAGACTCTTTGGCGCTTATTACACAAATAAATATGTCATGTAAACTGCATTTTTGAGGGCGCCGGTGTGAATTTTCACGTAGTTTTTTTTTTAACATCTGGCACCATACCAGCGAATTTTTGCTGTAAAAAGTTTCGGATTGTACGCTGACGACCGTCGATTCAGGTGCAAAAACTGACAGAAATCACTATCCTGATCCGATTTCGATTGACTGTTGGGGCAAATTCGGTGTGACAAGTGTCGAAGGGAACCGCGCATTACACGTGATAGTTGTGAGCCTGTTTCTGACTCAGCAATTTGACGAGAAACCTCTACAGCACGTGACAATTCGGTGTTGGTGTTTCCACAGCACCAAATCCATCAAAATGTTTGTCTGGGACCATTTTCACCGCGAATATGTATGTGTACAGATGGATCGAATTTCGCAACGAACGCCATGGGAAACACGTCGCGCATTTTGTTTCTGTGATTGCTTTGACTCGGCGGTCTCTGGAATTGGCAACTCCTTTTGCACATATTCGATTTTTTAGCGATTTTATGGTTCTTATTACTTGTATCATGAGAAGTTAAAAAATTAATTGTACCATTTGTACTACAACCAGCCATTCAGCGGTCTGCCGGCCGACAAACGGCTGCTAAATACACACTAAAAACAAAGATACAT
Source organism: Nippostrongylus brasiliensis (assembly GCA_030553155.1). NCBI lineage: Eukaryota > Metazoa > Nematoda > Chromadorea > Rhabditida > Heligmosomidae > Nippostrongylus > Nippostrongylus brasiliensis. The sequence continues at coordinate 33,574,991 of CP130734.1, forward strand.
GAACTGAAATAAAGATTCGAAATAAAACAAAAAAGATTTAAAATAAAACGATGAACAAATAGCATCTAGCAAAAGACAGCGAGCTGAACTGACGAAATGCGACCCTGGGAGTACGGTACCGGGCAATCGCGGCGGGACCCATATGAGCCAACCATGACAAACATCGCTTGGGTTTCGCTTATTATATAGTAGGACTATGGCTGTGACCCTACCACTGGAGATCACAGCGCCGCTTTACTGAATTGTATGAATGGGCATTGCAGCTCAACCTATATTGTTCGTGTTTGAATTTCTCAGATCAATTTCTAGAAACGTCCTCTAGAAACGTTCAATTTCCAGAAAGGTTTTTCATTCGATCGTGCTGCTGAATAATATGCCGTCTCGTAATTTTCACCTGTTTCGCTCTCTCAGCGTTCGTATTTGTTTGTTATGAGTCTCAAAATCGACATCGATTTCAGTTCTTCTTATCAACAGCTGTCAAAATGCCCACCGATTACACCCCGGTAGACATTGACGTTACCACACCACCACCATACATGGATCCGACGAATAGCATCGCCAAGAAGAAGAGCATGATCCAGCACAGTGAGTCGTTCACCGCTCCTTTTTAAAAGTTCCAACGGACCACTACTTAGATATCTTCGAAATCAGGGCAGGGTAACCGTAACGCTCATCACTTTATCGCGCGTAACAGCGAGTGGCTGTATAGCAGTATAGCTAATTCGAGAAGTGGTGACAGGAAAAATCCTCATCGCCGATATTGATTACTACTAATGAGGTCATTTTTACGGTCTTAATTACTTATATCTGTCCATTTATCCTCCAGATACATTATTCTATACAGTTTCTCTAACGATATGTGCTTTGACGTTTCAAACATGAAGACGCAGACGATCCGAACCGGCTGTGTCGCCGCCGTGGTCTGCCTAAACGGCGAAGTGGGACATGGCTTACCTTTACCTGCCTCGGGGGACTTGTGCGGAATAAGCGGGACGGCCCTAAAGGTCCGTGCAGACTCGACGACGCGACGACGAGCATTCTCGTCCAACGCGGTGCTGTCGTGCAATGCAGTGTGTTGACTGTAGAGTACACGGCACCGCTTGGACGAGAATGCTCGTCGTCGCGCGTTTTGCTCAAGTGCACTTGTAACGGGGAATTCGACGCTCAAACTGCTCGTCGTCGAGTCTGCAGGGGCCTTAATACCCACGACAGATAGACAGTGAGGTGTACCACCTGCGTGACAGTCTCAACTTCCACTGCCGCCTCGTGCGCACAAGAATTTCATGAAGTGTGCCGAGTATAGCTAATAAATCAATTAGAAATCAGTGCGTGTTCTACACGTGAATATTCATAACCTAACACTATATACCTCACGCACTTACTCAAACTAGGCAACATACGAAAATGGAACAACAATGAATGTGAATTTCCAGTGTTGTTACCGCTTTTCTGCGGGTTGGTATTATATATATTAGAAGAGAATGTTGCAGTGATGATGCTAGGTTTATCGCAAAAATCGCATCTCAGGCGGGATTCGAACTCGCAACTCAACTTACTCGGGGCTCTGCACAAACCACTACTGAAACAACCATTTGCGAATCCCTAGCACATTTCTCAGGCCTGAAGGCTTTTTACTTCCAGCACTCACTCTGATCTTCATTGCAACATCCTATTCTAAAACAACAATAAAAAGAAACAACACCTACTAACTACGAGTTGCCGAAACCACTATACGAACAACATGTCGCTAGGGGTCTACCCAAAGAAGGCGAAGACATGTGTGTCCTACACACGAACCCTCACCAAAGCATGTTGGGTTGCACCGGTGCGCTGGACCCACGTGTTATGTTCGACGGTGCAGTGTCCTGCATACTCCGTTGAAGACCTTCATCCTGACATTGACGACCTTCCTCGGTCGATTCGACGATGCAATAACTGGCAGAGCAGAATGGACAACCGACTGGCTATTGCGTTGACAGGACGGGTAGACTGAATGCGAAGAGGGCGCCCTGTCCGTGCGGCGCGTGTGCGTGCAGCGGTCGTGGCGTTGATCACAAATGCGTCCCTTCAATCGTGAGAATCACGACAGGCTGAGAGCGTGGTCCCTTAATGCTCTCTCAGAATTCTAACATTCCTTTGTAGCTGATGAATGCATCTAATGACGGGATTTGTGAAGCGTCATTTGGAGTAGAAATTTTTTACGCCATCATTAAGTTAACATGAAATCTGTTGTTTTCTAGGAACTACCTCCCAATCCTTTTTATCTAGTGAATCGAAACGATTTTCAGAGAAGTCTGTGGAGCACACTGGCAAGCGATGCGAGCACTGTGGTCAGTTCGCTCAAGCACCAGGTTCGTCACAAGCAAATCCGAGTAGGTTTCTAGGGCGACAGCGGTGGTTGAGCTTTCCATCTTCTCACTGATTATCATTGTTCATACTTGAGTCGCGCGACGCTTCTCTTGCCGATTTCTACCGCTTGTCGCATGGCCGCGCGATTCAAGTATGAATAGCATTCGAAACTATATATCAATATTGAGTTTTCAGTTGTGATATGGCCGGCACCTCGTCCACACGACCACATTCGACCGGACAACACGAAATTCATCGGCTACGTGATTCTCATCGCTGTGGTCATTTTCCTGCTGTTCGCCGCCTGCAAATACTTACCCTAGACCATAATCCCAATATCTCTCTACCGACAGTAGTTTACCAGTCGTCCACCGGAATGTATAGTTTAGTCGTTACTAGCTATACCCATCTCGCCTCCCATCGAAGCATTTCACTGCGCGAGTTCTCTGTCTTAATCCTATTCCTTGTCTTCGCTGTGTGCATCATGCACGGTTCCACTGAGCTCCTTTTCACTTCTTCGTCGTCATCTTCCGTTCAGCGTTCTATGCGCGTTCCATTGTACATACCTCTTCGTTCCTCTTATTCTGATCGTATTACGTCGTATGTGATTTTATTTTGAATAAAAGTATTTTCTTCATCATTCTGTTGGCACAGTTGTGCAAAGGTGACGACGAATGACGAGAATCCGTGATTTTAACACAGGTAAGGTGCCTTTGTACTGCAAAGGAGAATGCAAGGAAGAAAGGAATGATGCAAAGTTATATAGTCTTGAAAGAATACTATGTGGTGTACTGCATACAGTGTGTGGTGTTTTCCTGTTGCTGTTCAGACACTACACACTATCTACACTACATCACGCAATATCTTTTCTAGAACGAGTACCTTCCCCTTAACCCCAATGCATTCTCCTCTGCAATAAAATACTACCCTCTCTGTGTTCAGTTCAGCCAAAATGATGTTGTTCTTGTTAACATCCCGAACGACAACGCCAAACGTCGGTTAAATTGTCTGTAGTGGAATAATCTTCAACACGTTATACTTTCGCTTCTGTTTTTTAGGTGAGTGGTTCAGTGGAATATTTATTTGAGTGACTAGCCTCGCTGCTCTACAACATCAGAGAAGACTGAGAATACCCTTCGACAGCCGACGGGCGAACCTTTCCGAAGACGGTCTGCCAACACAAGTGTCAACGGAGGGTGTCGCGAATTGCGACACCCGAATGGAACATACCAAACCACATTCAGGATTCTGAACGAGCCAGAAGTGCGGTAACGTGTGGTTAGAATACCTATTGATCCATCCAATTACTAGCCTCGTCCAAAATGGCGGATCGGGTTTGTTCCTTTGTTTTGAGCACCTGGACGAGCGATTTCCGGACATTTGCCGCGCGCCTATACCACCGTTTCTGGTTATTCTCTTCCTAACTACTAAACAAACCTTACGAAACATTTCAAAGTCATTTCAGAGCCTTCGAAATACCGAACCCATCGATGTGTATGTGTGTAGGAACAACAGATCGTTCTAACAATAAGGATGACACTCAGAAATTGCTTCCGCAGTTCCCAGAAACCCCCCTCAAGTCTTTTGCTCTTTCTCTCGCTATGGCGAAAATCGCTGAATACCTGGAATCCATTTATTCAAGCTGTGTTGGTACATAATAATCATTTCTGCTACTGTAATCCTGAGCTGTTTCTCACTTTAGTGTGATCTACTATTATACAGGGTGGCTACAAAGAATGTTCCGCTGAATTTTTTACTGTAACTACAGAACGATTTCAGTTATTTGGATACAATTTTTATTCGTGATATGCAAAATGCTCGTAGATCATTCAGTCAGGACAGTTCACAATGATCTCCTTCTGCATGGATGCAAGCTTCGAGACGCCTAGTGACTGCTTCGACTGTGAGCCGCTAATAGTCGACATCGATCTTCTGCCATTCTCTGAGCAGGGCTGCTTTTAAACCATCCAAACTTCGGTGACAACTTGACGAGATCCTTTGCTGTAAGTATGCCCATACGGGATAGTCCATCGGGTGCAGGTCCGGTGAGCTAGAAGGCCACATATCCTTGCCCCGAACCCAGGGTAGTTTCGCTCGCAAAAAGCAATTGTTGATTTTGATCTGTGTGCTGGGGGCACAGCCCTGTTGAAGAGCAAATCTTCTTCCTCTAAAGTGTTTTTTAGCTCGAGGAAGTAAATTATCTTTTAAAATAACTTTTTGGTAGACGTCAGAGTTGATTTTGATATTTTTATCAACAAAAACAAGGGTTGTCGTTACTTCGGAAGTTATGCCAGCCTAAACCATCACATATTTTGGGAACAGCCTATTCCGCTAGTAGTTTTCCTAGACAGTTACTGAGAAGATTTTTGTTTCGAAGTCGGTTTTTATTGTCCCACTAACCGTCTGAGTTCCTCTAATTTTGTTTTCTTGTGCGCTTTTTGGGCACCATTCAACTTAACGGACTCAAGTCTTCGATTTTTTTTTCAAAATTCGAAATTCGCTGAAACTTTGCGCATGGGTAATTGAAGGCGCTGATCACGGATCTGCTGTCCGTTTCTTACGTGGGTGGTCGCGGACCACCCATATCGCTACGTGGATGGTCCAATCATCGATTTCGCTGAACTTTCCCTATGGGGTTATTTGGAGTCCTGAACACGATGGTGAAGTCTGTTTTACACCTGGTCGTCTCGGACCACCCATATCGACCAGTTGGGTGGTCCAGTCAGGATCACTGATTTCGCTGAAACTTTGTCTATGGGGGTCCTGAACACGATGGCGAAGTCTGTTTTCGAAAAGCGGCCGAATACGGTAGTTATAACTAGGTACCAAGGGCCCGCGTGGTACAGCGGTAAGAGGCGCTGCTGACACCCGCACGGTCGAGCGATCGATGCCGGCCCCGGCTAACCAAACCTTCCATCCTTCCGGGTCGGGTAAATTGGTACCAGACTTGTCTGGGAAGGTAAAGACACTGACCTGGTATAGTGGCTGGCTCCCGCAGGTCATTGTATAGGCCAAATACGCATTCACTATGCCTCTACGACTTGAATGGAACACGAATGCGGCGGCGCGTCCTTAGGGGACTGATCAACGCCGAAACCTTTACCTTTTACCTACTGACCTTACCTGGTGAGACTCACCTATAACTACCGTATTCAGCCGTCCTTTGGAAAACGGACTTCACTATCGCGCTCAGGACCCATAGGCAAAGTTTCAGCGTTTACCGACCCCATTATTATTTCAATGAATGCTATAAAAATGGGGTTTTAATCGGTGATGCTGACTGCACCACCCAAGTAGCGATTTGGGTGGTCCGAAACCACCCACGTGAAAAACGGACAGCAGATTCGTGATCAGCGTCCTCAGTTACTCCACCCCCTTTGCAAAAATTCAGCGAGTTTCGACAACTGAAAAAAAACGAAGACTGGAGTCCGATAAGTTCAATAGTGCCGTTTTTTGATTTTGTCTTACTATTGCCACTGCTAATAAGCCTATGAGCGGAATAAATAAATCATTTCCGTTGTCTGAGAGTCCTCTCAAGTGCCCCATGCAAAATTTTGGATTGCGTGAGAAGGTCGAACACTTGGCATACGTCTCTAGAAATGAATGCTATAATAATGCGGTGAACCAAAAGTTCTGTCGCGCTTTTATAGCTCCATATTTTATGCGGATAGTTTTCAGGACTTCTCACGGAGATCTCTGTACGATGATGTGTTCTGCATTATTTTGAAGCTACTGAGATGATCTATCAAAACTATAACCTAAAACCTCTGATGAAGTTTATCTTTGCACTTTTTTTGAAGATAGCTCTTGAGAGATGCCATGAGGTGACGGCGGAACCTCAAGACGTTTGCAAAAACAAAACGCTGTGTCATCTCTTGCTTGGAGCACGTATCTATCCCACCTCAAAAGGAATTCGCGAAGCTCAGCTCTTCAAATCGTTGTCTAATCTCGGCGTTAGGCTTGCAATCTAGCCCTAGGCAAGATTGCAAGCCTAACATCATCTAGGGAGCCATTGCAAGCGTTCCCGTTACACCAGTATGTAATATTCTCGAATCACACATACGTGGAAACTTCATAATTATTTAATTAGTCTATTTTTATTCCATTCAAGCAGTACCGCTTTCTGAAAGGAGTCTGGAGTTGTTCGTTCCCGCATTTTTTCATGATTATCAATTCCTACCTATTTGGTACCGTTTTTAATGATTATTAATTCCCACCGAACGAATACGATGAGAAAAATAGAAAATCTCGGAATTTTCGTTTGTGATCGTTTCATGATGGCAAGATCTTCCGCCGAGACCCCAATGGCAAGGTACGGGGGGGGGGTTCGTAAACCAATTAGCGCTAGTTGACGCTGTTCGAGAGAAAGTGGCCTGTAACTGGGTGATTATTAACTGAAATAAGAAAACATCGCCAGTTTCAAACTCAGGACAGATATACGAATCGAGTGATATGTTCAAGTTCCTAAAAGACCCACTAGGAAGCGTTCTGAACGTTTTTTGGGCCAAATTGTGAGCAGTATTGTATCTGTCGCTTCGCCAGAACTCCTTTCAAATCTGACCATTTTTAATATAAAACGCATGGTTGGTTAGAATAACGAATGCACAGTCCATGATCCGGTTTACAAATTACTTGAAAGTTCTGAGAATTTTGGAATCGAGTTGACTGTTCAATGACTTCCCTACGACGGCGAGCTAACGAGGTCGACCTCATTATCTCGCCCGTCCTAATTATACCGACGTAACAAAAAATTCCATGTATAACTCTGACACGTCTTCTCGATGAAGAAATAGATAACTAATGCGCTCCACGTCCGACTTTCAGTGAATCTCGGCATGGGTACTCTCAGAAACAGAATGTTGTTAGCCATCGACCGAGATTGTTATAACTTTATTCTACGGCTTACGTTTCGGCGATGTCGCCTTTGTCAGAGCCTGGAAAGTCGAAATTGTACTTGAGAAACTACCCGCTCAAACACTATTTCATCTTACAACAGACAATTCTGAAGCCCAGAAGAACGAGAAGACGATGTCAAGTATAACTTCGACCTTCCAGGCTCTGACGAAGGCGACATCGCCGAAACGCAAGCCGAAGAATAAAGTTATAACAATCTCGGTCGATCGCTATTAACATTCCGTTTCTGAGAGAAATAATGTATAAATAGCGTCGTCAGTACGACAGACTAAGTGCGTATTTCAGTTATCTGATGATCTTTTAAGCTTGCGGAAGCTAGACGTCACTAATACAAAGTGGGTACCGATCCTATCAGACCTAATTCCTCATTGACGAGTCTACTTCTTAGCCTGATATGATATTAACTTATATATAAGCGCCTCCATCATAGCCTGGTGCGATTTTAGATGCTTTCGATGCAGCTGCTATTTTTCTCCGAAATGAATTTCGCTATAATAACAACCCAGATTTAGCCGCTTTCCTCAGTGATGCACAACTCTACCTTGTGTTTTCTATGTCTACACATTTCAAAGCCCTCATTTTTGGTAATTCCTCCATTTTTTCACATAAATAAATGAATAAATAAATGCCATACCGTTTTTTGTTTTTGAAGAATAGTTATGATCGCTGAAAACGGATAGAGAAATGCACTACGTGAAGAGAATCGTCGAAACGATTTACAGAAATAATTCAAGTCCTAGACGTCTTTATGGAGAGATGGCCTCTCGCGTCTAGTCCGGGTGTTAAGGCGCAAAAAGGGATGCCGATTTTGAAAGATTGAAATTTGACACCGACTTCCGTCAGCACCTTCACAGGAGATTTTCGCAAGAGGCTACGCCTTTAAAAGCGGCTGTGGCACGGACTTTAATCCTTCACCTATCGTGATATCTTATCATTGCTTATCTCTATTCTAGCAAAACGAGACGATAACATAAGAATAGTTTTCAATAATATCTTTGTGCATGATTACTGTAGTTGCAAAACAGCGGTCAAATATAACTTTGACATCGTAAAGACTACCTTAAGAGATCGCTCCGTATCAATCTTGAGCATACATCAAACACCTGTAAGGCATCCTATAATTCAAATTTTCGAAATTCTAAAAATTTCACCATGTCGTTCCAACGTAGTAGAGATCCTGTATCTTTTATTTTGAAAATAGCTTTTCTTCCAAAATATTTAATATTGAATAATCCGAAAACATCCCGTACTACATCATTTCAAAAGAATTTATGGCTCTGTTGCCTGCTCGACGAACTGTTTGGTGATTACCAGCAGCTCGACTAGATCCCATTAACTCGTGTTTCCGCCGCCGTTTCTACGCACGAGACAGCGGCCACTGACCATTAAATAATGGTAACCGTCTAACTAATTTACCCAGAAACTGTTTCTGCAGGTCTATTTCGTAACAGCGAAGAAGCTGAATCTGCAAAAGATTACAAAAGTAAAACCGGAAATACATATAGCTGAACAGTGCTCATATCAAAATCAAAATGTTTGGATTTCTTTTCGATTTTTTGCGCTCCAAAACAGCGACAAATAGGAGCCACCATAACTTCAGAAACTGCTTAATAGCGATATATCGAAGAGTTTACAAGGGAGTTTTCGTAGTAGAAGTCCTCTCCACTGCTGCTCTTCTTCTCCTCAACTTTCAACTCGACGTGCTCACTTGAAATAAAATGTATGTAGCTTTTAAGTTCTCAGAAGTTCAGAATTCTGCAGAGATTCTTCAGTTTCGCCAGCAGTTTTGAGTTCTCGAACCTTCTTTCTCAGTGAATCAAGGGGAAGCTGTTTTGAAGCAAAATTTGGTCTTTTCCGTCGACTTTTCTCCATCCTTTTTAAGAACTTTTATCTTCAAGGACCTTCCGATACAATTCGGCTTCTCAAAATTCCACAACTCCTCAACATGGTTGAAATCAATGAGTGGGCTCAATTATTCGGAACAGTCCGTCAGGAGTGCATGGGTAGATAGCTGATATACCTCATCAACCTATGGTGATGGATGGATATCTGGATTGGAGAGTCCTGAATCTGTTGGTGCCCTGAGCTGATAATGTCTTAAGCGATCTTCACTCGAGAAAACCAAGCCCTTCATTCTTTCTGGGTAACTTGGGAACACACTTGTATGGAAAGGCAAAGACATTGACTTGATATAGCAGCTGGCCCTCGCAAGTTATTATATAGTTCAAATACGCATTCACCGTGCCTCTACAATTTTGAATGGGATAAGAACGCGAAGCGCATCCTTGGGAGGGGGATCAAGCCCAATAACTTTACCTTTACCTTAGCCTTTACCTGGCGTTGTTCTCCTTTGTTTCGCAATGTCACGCCCCTTCGATGACCGGCAAGCATCGTGTCTGCGTTAAGACACCGGAAAATACCTACATCACTATTGCTTACCCCCGGCGCCACACCTCCAGTCGACGCGCCTACACCGCTACCGCGGGCAATTCTCTACTTTCTAAAGCTGATACGTTTTAGAAAACCTCACAACGAATTATTCGACACTGGTATTTATAGCGCTCTGAGATGACTCTACTTATCGCAGCTACTATAAACAATTTACCCGCACCTTTACCTACTGTAAAAGTAAGGGTAAAGGGATCGGCGTTGATCAGTCTTCTAAGGACGCGCCTCCGCATTAGTGTTCCATTCGGAATCGTAGAGGCTTGGTTCATGCTGTTTGGTCTATACAATGACTTGTGGGCACTAGCGATTATACCTAGCGATAAATAAATAAATAAATAAATAAATAATCTAATCGTTAAATGCCGCCGACCGAGCGCTGTCCTCAATCCTCATGGAAAATTCGCTTAAACTCTCGATTCTATTGGCAGTATGTGCTATATATTTGATGATTTTAGCGATATCGCGGAGTCTCTAGCCTTGGACTTCTAATTTTGTTATTTATTACGTGCTATTGCAGAAAGTGCTACTACTTTCACCACCCTGAGGGATCGGTCTTCGCCCAGGTTAAGCAAGCGTTCCACCCTTCCCATAGGTCGATGAATTTTCACAGCACATGTCTGTGAAGGTGAACACTGAATTGAAGAAGCGATTGGCGATTCGAAGGTAATTGTGTGGGCCAAACACGAATTCACCGGGTCTCCACAACCCCGAACTGGAGTCGAGTGCGTGGCGTTGCTAAGGGAATTTACCAAGGGGACAATTTTACCTTTTACACATAACGACATAATTAGGTCTCAAAGCGGAGTTTTGCCTTTGTAATTTATCGGAACTCCCCGATAAATTCTGTGAATTTTGTTTTGCTGAGCTGAAGCTGAAATTGAATTTCGATTTTTAATGAATTTCACGGTATAAGTATTCAGTTAGGTCTTCGTTAATCTCGCCCGATGGTGCCATTTAAGAAGTCCTTGCAGTTTCTGATGAATTTCTAGTGACATCACTCATCGGGATTCGAACTCGCGTCTCGCGCCTAACCGGGGCCGAGCGTTAACCACTACGCTACTGGGGTGAGATTTCTGCGATGAACGTAGCATCACCATTACAACACTCTGATGCGTTGGGGTTGGCGACGTGTTCTGCAATTGTAAACTCGACTTGGTTTGCTTTGAGCGACTCTCAATAACAAGACAAGCGGAGAAAAAATAAATCAAGGTAAAAAAAAGTTGGAAATAGATAATAACTACATTGTCTCGTCTCTTCCCTTATTAGTTAGACGAGTAAGTTATAAAGTAATATTAGCTCCGGAAAGTGAAGTAACATCAGCTTTCTTCAATTATGGACATCTGAAAGCTGGATGAATAAATTAGCGAAATTGTCAAATCTACCTGCGACTATTGTTGGTCCGAGCACATTGTTTGCAAAAACAACTTTGTTTGGAAAGCGACGAATTCGTGCTCAAAACTACGCCAGTTGGCTCTTTGTGGCATGTCCCTACCTGTTCGTCAAGTGTAAGCCTCACAGCTGCAGGAGAAGGCTAGCCGCTTGAAAGGTAGACTATTACGATACCTATGATTATAGTGATACCTTCAATTAACTCCCCTGGGTTTTGCTTTGGCTAAGAGCTAGATAACAATCGCAAACAAATAATCGTAAACAACAAAAAGGCAAATCTGCAAGAAAATGTAGTCTTCGTTTGTAAGGGCTGCCGAACAACAATTGTAATCGTTCTCCTCTGTGATATCGTGGTCAATTCGCGATTTCTCTGAATTGCAGTCCTCATTTCACAGTATGGACAATTACAGTTGTTGCCAGAGTATTAGTTCCTCATGAGTGATGTTGTTCATCTTCCTGCAGCTTTGATACCTGCTTAGATACTTAGATAATTAGATGGCCCGGCTTCACTGAACGTGCGGGCCTCAACACGAGTTCCATTCGCTTCGTTGTCTCGCGATCGTCATCCAGCTTGTTGGTCGGAGGCGACTGTGACGACAGCGAGAATCAGCCGTTCTGGAACACAGCATAGTCTTAATACGTTCGACGAACACATCAGACCATCTGGCAGGTGGTCTTCCACGAGGCCGCGTGCAATCGCGCGGCAGCCATTCCACCGTTCTTCTTGTCCAACGGTCGTCGTCTCTTCTCATTATGTGACCGGCCCATCGATGCTTCGCTTTCGATGTGTAGTCCGCAGGGTCTCGCAGACGGGACATCTGCCTTGGATCGGAGCTGCGAAGTCCGGCTCGGTATTGGGATAGCCGGGTGAACTTCAGAAGACACCTTTCTAACGCTCTGTGTAAGACTTGCAGGGACTTCGTCGTGGCTGACGTATCAGGCCACGTCTCAGCCGCGTAGCACAGAGCAGGAAGAACTGTCGAATCGAACAAATGAGAACGGAGGTCAGCATCATGGAGTTGGTCGATGGTCTCTTTGAGAGACCCGTAGGACCACGCGGCTCTCCTTCTTCTGATGAGTTCTTCCTTCATGTCGTTGTCCATGTTCATGGAGCGCCCCGGGTAAACGTAGGACTTCGTTTCGGCGATGGGAGATTCATCTGCAGCTCTGTTCTCTTTTAGGAGAAACACATCGCACAGTTGGCTATCTCTTTATTCATGTTATAAAATGTACAAGTTTTTAACATTTGTTTTCATTTTTTTCTTCACTCTTCGTCTTCATTGTCGTCACTACGTCATCGTCCATCTTCCCATTCTTTTCTAAATCACACGCAAACTTGTACTTAGGTGTATTGGAATGCCCCACAACTCTGTTCCTACTAGTGATGAAGGAAATAAGCAACTGGGATTGTGGTCACTTAAATATAGAAGAAACAGAAATGATTTAATAATGTTACACAAAATCCTAACTGGTAGAGTTTCAACCGATCTCTACAATGTTGTAAAATTTTCTCCCAGCAGAACTCGCAACGGTGGCCTGACCATTGGAGGCACAGTAGCGAAAAGTCAAGTAAGGACCAACTTTTCTGCAATATAGTAGGCCGCAGTTACAGAAATTTTTTTAAAGAAAGCCTTCTGCCTTTATCTCCGGTGTCATTTAAGATTCTTCTCAATAAGGAACGCTGTCTACTTGAAGTTTAAAGATAAGTTGCAAGCCTCCTCATTTGTCTGTGACCAAGTTTCACTGTTAAGGCACCAAGTTTAGGATAATAGTTCACTCCTGTTCCTATCGTTTTCTTTCTTTTCTTCTAAGTTCTACGTTGCCACTTCAACCTCTTCTCTACACTTGCTCAGTTGTCGTACAGAATTGGTTGCATTTCGTTGGTTGAATTGTTGTTTTTGTTGTTCCGTCCGTGAAGTATTATTCACGTTGAATAAAGTATAAGTATGGGTAAAGTAGGTTAACAGTAAGGAAGTCCACCAGAGGTCGGAGAGGGGCGTGGTGGTGGCCACAATACCGTGACTGATACCGTGACAGAATAGCTCCTATACTTTTTCTCGCTGGAATCCTGTGAAATCCCAGACCTGAAGAGTACTGACAAAAAAGAGAAGCAGTGTATAAACAGATTCAACAAGATCCATATGTCGTGTTATTTTGTTTCTTATGCCGTGCCTTTACGTGATATTTAACCGGCAATTTTACACAGCCTAATCCTATTCATCCGCGAAAAAGGCAGCGCATCATCTATGCCCTGTTGTTTTTACTCTCAAAGTGCCATGTGATACCAATAAAACGGCGAAATTTACCAGGCGCTCATTTCAGTGTACAGGATGGAGACGTCCGAGCATGTTCTGCCCATCGTCCTTTTCTTCAACGCACTCGTACTGATTACATATCCTTTACATGTGGTGTTCGTCATGGCGCTGTTTCGGAATCGATACACCAAAGCCCAAGGAACACCATTCCATCATCTTGTACTGAATATAGGTCAGGTTTTTCAATGCTCGGCTTTATCACAGAGAGATCAAATTCCAGTGATTCTATGGAACGAGACTTTTTGCGTTTAAGAATTATTTTGCAACACTTCACCTCGAACGTTGTCTATGTAACCCTCTCTCTTAGAATTACCAAAAGAGCTCACTCTATCGTCTCTCTCTTATCGTCCAGCGGTCCTTTGCTTAACATATTACCAGTCGGCGCTTGGTCTTCGACTCGTGTTCCTCAGATCTCGCTATCTCGCCCTGATCTGAATATCAGCCGGCAACGGAACACGGAGCGCGAAGAGCTGGATTGGATCAAGTAGAGGAGGACGGGGCCTAGATCTGACACCGCATGCCGATAAAGCGGCTCTCTTTTGATAAGGATCTCTCTTTCTTGCCTATGCTCACATTTAATCGCCCGACAGATTCACTGTTCCATACAGTTGATCATCAAACGTGAAATGCTTGGGAGCTGGATGACTTCATATTCGCCTGCACTGAATACTTCATTTAATGCCAGCCATGAAAGGTAAAGGTAAAGGTGCCGGCGTTGATCAGTCCCCTGAGGACGCGCCGTAGCATTCGTGTTCAATTCAGAATCGTAGAGGCTTGGTGAATGCGTGTTTGGCCTATACAATGACCTGCGGGGGCCAGCCGCTATACCAGGTCAGTGTCTTTACCTTCCCAGACAAGTCTGGTGCCAATGTACCGGACCCCGGAGGGATGGAAGGCTTGGTTAGCGTGGGCCGGGATCCTCGACCGTGCGGGTGACAGCGGCGCCTCTTACCACTGTACTACGCGGTGTTCTGCCGGTATCAGCCAAATACTATAGCTAGTGCACTGCACACCTTCCAAGTTGAGAATTCTGATAACGAACTGATCAATGCACTTTCAGGTATATCCGATCTAATCAGCGCCACATCGCATCTGCTGTTCCAAGAGCCGGCATGGTTAGGCATAGCGTCACCGTTCTACATGAACAACGCGTGGTGGATCGCCAAGGTGCGCACATTTTGCGTTGATGTGTTTTCGGCTTAATCGAGGATATTCAGTGGTTTATTGTCGGGTGTGCGAAAATATTAAAAATGACTCTTCAGCAGGGGTGTGCGGAAATTTTTTTCAAAAAAGCGGAAGGCGGAAGACGGAACGGAAATGGCCAAAAATGGCCGGAAACCGGAATGCGGAACACGGAAGCCGGAAATAGTGCAAAAATCACCATATTATTGGAATTTAGTCAAAACTTTTCATTTCTGTTTGTAAAGGTACCCATAGAGTGATCGTTTTGTTTCCACTAGAATGTGCTTATTATTTTGGTGGAGGTGTTTAACATTTGGTGATACCTTCAAAATAAACGGTGGAAATTCATCCTTATAAACTTCATTATAAGCCGAAGACAAGTACGTAGAGGAAGGTAGACTTTTCTGGCGTGATAGACAAGAATGCTTTCAAAATAGAATTAAATGCGCAAAAAGAGCATGTTATGGTAGAGAAACAGCAGTTTTTGCATGATTTTGGGGAGTGAGGCTTTTTCTCAGATGGTTTACAATGAAACCAGCAGTAGAAAACAATCTCTTGCACTCGGACGATGTGGCAGGTGCCGACAAATACTTCATTGCAAGTTCTCTTAGGAGGGGGAGTGTACTTTGCTGCATTGGTTCTATTCTACCAGAATTCGAATGGGTCGCGTCGACGTCAGCACAATAACTTCACTCTCCATTTTGTTAGCTTGGACAGTGGAGGTATTCGATGTCTTCTTCCGTTTCCGTGTTCCGCCCAAAAACAAAGCGGAACACGAAACGGAACGGAAGGGCCAAAAACGGCCGGAAACCGGAATTCGGAACACGGAAACGGAAGTTCCGCACACCACACACAGTTCCTGCTCTTCAGACATCCCCGCTCTGTCGCCAGGGTGTCCGAAAGAAGACGTTTCGTGAACTCCTTATTTATTTATCTTATTTATTTGTCCTTACATCCACATGGATGTGCAACACAGCTAAAATTAGTAACGAAACTGACAAAACAAAAAAGAAAAGAACTATTACACTCGGGAAAGATGTAGAAACAGCAGCAGAAACCCCGAAACTGAGAACACTCACGGTGACAATTGAGGAAGCTCATTCAACCTCAACGTTCTATTTCATAAAACCTTCAATCACCATAGGTGGGTTCACTGTTCTGGACAGTTGGGTATAAAGTATGCTAACGGCTAGATATATAGAGCACCACAGTTGAATAGATAAATAAGAAAAAGTGCCCAATTGTCATTAACTTGGCAATGTCTTTAAGATCTTCAGCGAATTGTACTAGAAATGAGAGGATATATAATGCATATTGCACTCATGATTTTGAAATACAAGGCCCTTGTCTAAGGGCCAGAATACTTTATAATTTATTGTGTACCCTCAGCACCCTCTATCGCCAGTCACGAGAGGTTCTTTCAGATAGTCAACATATGTGGAATCTGCGTGGCCAACATTCCAATCTACATCCATCTCTTTCTAGCCGTAAACCGATTCACGGCTGTGCGATTACCGGCACAACATCATACAGTAGGTTCCAATTTATCAATCTATTTCTGGTGTCTATAAATAGGAGTTTCAAAGTATTCACGTGTTGCTATCTGGTTTGACGAACATATGACATCATACGGTATGATGTCACGACGCCAACTTGCAGAACCCGGTTAATGGTGAAAGTATGCGAGGGTACGCTATGCAAGAACGGCATCGAGGGGTAACTGCGCGCTCGTCTTCTGAATTTCCAGTATTTGTTGGTGTTTACCAAGGATCATTACTCTCTTTTCTTTTCATTTCTGTGATGGACGTCACTCGTGATCTCCAAAACCCAGTCCCGCAGGCTGTGCTGTGTGTTTAGGCGATGTAATGGTCGCGACCTAAGGCCGGAAGGAGCCTAAGCTTGTTGGGAAGAAATTGAAGAAGCTAGATACATACAAGCGGTCTTAGAACTATTAAGCAAGAGCTAAATCCGCTTGTTTGAGCTTGTCTCATTCGACGTGTACAAATTGGATCACTAAACGACTGTAATCAGTCACCTAGGATATTTTCGATTTAGTTCCTTGTTTGAAGCAGTAACAACTGATCATTCATTTCCAGTATGGAATTTACTTCCTTGTATTAAGGAACAAAAGTTATGAAAATATTCTAGTCTATATCTATTTGCGGTGCCTTCTCATATACCTTTTCCGTTGAATTTCCCACTCTCTTGTCATTGAATGCCTTCTACCTCCAGCCCCTTCGTTAGAACTATGTCCATCTTTGTTGGAGCATTTTATATTCAGACCATGGTCAGTCACAGTACTTATTTTCGTTTTGCAAATTTCAGCTGTGGCGCTATCCAATCGTTCAGCGGATTACTTGCTGTATATGGCTATTCACTGCTTTGGTTTCAATGCCGATTATTTACCCAATGGAGGTTAGTGTCCTGCGTTGCTTAATCGTGGATTCCGGATTTGACTGGCATAACTCAGCTACTGATGACAGATACCCTCAAAATACCGTACTTTTTCATAGACATATAGGTCCAGGGCGCGCGTGGTGCAGTGGCAAGAGGCGCTACTGACACCGTCGATCACGGTCGATCGATCTAACAAGGAGAGCCTTTCTGGATGTGCCAAGCTTTCGTGATGCAACTTTTACAGGATGTAAGGTCCCTTGTAGGTACTCGAAAACCATACTTCATTTTTCCTGTAGGCACCTCTGTGATGGGAAAAACGGGTGCCGAAAAAATGGAAGGCGAGCACATCACCTAACGTAACTTACCTTAAACGGGCGCAAATTCAAAAACTAATGTTGGATTCGGGATCAGTGACCCAAATTACCCCCACATGCGATGTATGGTCCGAATCGGTTATTTTGACCCAGGCACCTCACTCACCCACCCTTACCATAGCTAGCGCTCCTCAATCAGAGTTCAGAAAACGAGAATAAAATTCATGATCAGCAGTCTAGGTGAGACTTTCAGGCAGTTCCTGAGATGAAGGTAGTGGATGCTGAAGATTTTCTGACAGCTAGAGTAGTTGCAAGCCTCGGTCAATCAAGCTTTCCATCCCTCTAGGGTAGGTATAAGGCCAGATACACATTCGCCAAGCCTCTATGATGCTGAATTGGCGGCGCGTCGTTCGGGGACTGACCAATGCCGGCACCTTTACCTTTTACCTTTACCATAGACGTACAAACCTCTTTTGAAGCCTATCGAGTGGAACTCGAGTATATGAGGCTGTGTTGAAATTCGATATAGGAATCTACATAGCCTGGCCTGTAGTTTAAAACTGTCAGCTCGTAAAAATGGAAACTTCTCCTATGGTTACCGGAAGATCAGATCCTTAACTCAGATCTTTTCAGTTCGGTGCCTACCGGACGGATAACGGACGCCTGAAAAGCGTTGCATACTACTTCGTCAGTGCGTCGTCAGCACAGTTTTACACTTTCTACCTTGCCTGCCTCAGCATTCTAATACTTCCTACTATTGTGATTTACGTCTATTTGCTGCTGTTCATCATTTTTCTGAAGGTAATTTACATTGTCCATCTGTCGAAAGGTACTGGCAAGATGATCACTCGTCTGATTTTTTATTCTGCCAGCTACCAAACCACTAAAACAAGCAAGTAGTATTAAGGGCACTATTCCACTTTAGGGACTCCAGCCCTTAATTTTTTTAGTCACTCAAATCTGCTGAAACTTTTTTATAGGGGGTAATTGAGGGCGCTGATCACGAATCTGCGGTCCGTTTTTCACGGGTTGACCTCGGGCCACCCACATCGCTGCTTGGGTGGTCCAGTTGGGGTCAGCGATTTCGCTCAGACTTCGTCTACGGAGGTTATTCGGGTTCCTGAACACGACGGTGATATCCGTCTTTTACATGGTGCTCCGAGACCACCCATATCGACTACTTGGGTGGTCCAGTCAGGATCACCGATTTTGCTGAAACTTTGTCTATGAGGGTTTTCCGGTGTCCCTAACACTACGGTGAAGTCTGTTTTCGAAATGACGGCCGAATACGGTAGTTATAGGTGGGTACCGACCTTATCTGGTGAGACTCACCTATAACTACCGTACATCGTGTTCACGACGCCAGAGAACCCCCACAGACAAAGTTTCAGCGAAATCACTAATCCTGACTGGACCACCCAAATAGCAATGTGGGTGGTTCGAGACCAACCCGTGAAAACGGACCGCAGGTTCGTGATCAGCGCCCCCGATTACCGCCATGTGTAAAGAAATTCGATGTCTAAAAAATTTAGGGGCTGGAGTCCGTGCAGTAGAATAGTGCCGTATTATGAAAGTGTTGTTTGTGTTCGAATTTCCAGTCCAATTCCTTTTATGTTTTTAAATATTTTGCCTCTTTTCGTGTTTTATCTTTAATCAGAAACGTTTCAGTTTGTCACTAAGTCAAAACGCCATATAATTTTGATCGCTGTTAAGAGTATAGTAGCAGCGTTCTGTACAAGCTTGGGTGAGTATTTTGTCGTATACAGTACGTAGATATTGTAATGGTGATACCAGGGAATTTTGACCTTTTCAGTAAAGTATCGAGTTCCTCTTACTTTAGGTTACGTGATACTCATAGTGGTCCTCGGATCTCAGCAGGTATACTGGGCCTTATACAAAGAGGATCTAATGAGTCCGGCCACTTTTTGGTTGTCGTTCAAAATCGGACGAGATCTGCACAACATTGCTACTCCTTGGGTCATGTTGATATTCTACAAAACGGTCAGTCACATTTTCTGCATTTTATTTCGAAAGAAGATAGAATTTTTCCTCGAGCGATCAACATTTTAGTTTCGCCGATCGATTATCCATAGAACTTCGCAGGAGGGTCGTAAGACGTAGATCAGCAGAACAATCCCACCGGTGGGTTTGCGTTTCGATGTTAAAAAAGAAGTTCGCGACAGTAGACGAACTGCACAAGTAGAACTTCACAAAATTTTTAAAAAGTTTCTCAACGAAAATCTCAGCGCCACTTAACGAATTTCAACAAACAACGTCAATAAGTCTGTGTACAATTCAAAGAAATTGAAGAATGAGTCCCTCGCTAGCTCATGTTATTGGCCTTGAAATGTAGTCTTGACTACTAAACGCTGCCGATTGCCTACAATGAAAAATAGTGACGAAGACGCTCGACCGGCATCTCACAAGGGATGCCGGTGAACTTCTCCCGACGATTTGGAACGGTACCTATATGTTCTTGTAGGGCTTCCAGCGTAGATCACAGATGTGTAATTTATTTCTGCTGAATGGCTGTGGGTAGTCCAAAAATCACCAAAAAACTCGGCCTATTTAGCAGTTCCGAAGGGGCTACGGGGTGAGCACGTGCGTAGTGGTGGGCTAGCCTAGCGGACTCGTGAACGTGTGACCAGTGTTCGGATTCCCTGTTGTGGAAACGATGTTGGTGTTTTGCAATGTTTTTTTTGACAAAACAATACGAAATTTTCCGATTTCAGTGCATTTTTGAGCAGTACAGTTTGTTTTATGAGACATCTCTATGTAGTTTCCCGTTGAATGTTACAAATTCTCTGCTGTGTACTATTTATTTATTATTTATTTATTTATTGTTACATCTTTGAACATGGATGGGCTACTGAGCGAGAAAAATGTCTTAGTTAAACAGAAATGCTGTTCAGATACGAAAAAAACAACACGTTTTCAAAGAAGTGGTATTAGTAACAATTTTCACTTAACTTAACAGAGAGGTGGCGTTAGTAACAATTTTTGCTTAATTACTGAACCGCTGCGTAAACTGTCTTCTGAGGCAGACAAGTCGGGAGGGACCTTATTCTGGTCAAACTAGGACAAGGTGGAACCTTCATAGGGTGCCACCGTGAATTATTCGAATAACACAATGCGGTATGCATGGAACACAACAGGACTTGTCCAAAATCGTCACTGCAGTAGTAACGGGAGGCTAAAAATGGAGTGCGAAGAACTACAAGAAGTGAGACGCCGAGCAGTTTTTTTGAACTTATGTCCTACTGGTCAACGCAATCCTGGATTGACAATCTCCCCAGAGCCGGGATTCATGAGCGAGACCGTCAGTGAATGCCACCGGCCTGAAGTGACTCACAGCGCGTTGAGGAATCACGTTTTGGCGGCTAACCGAGGTGTATATCACTGCAATCGGCCGCTGAACCATTCATGAATCCCAGCCCGGGTCTCCTATCACCTAAGCAACGCACGAGGCTGGGTAGTGCTCTTATCACGTATACCAGGCAGCACTTTATGATCGCCTTATCGATCGGTGTCTACTTCTACAGTGGTGGAACTTCGACAAATCGTTCAATTCATTCGGCGACGTGTAGGAGGTAGCCTGTACTGGATGATCGCCTGAAATAAGGAGTTCTGGGCATGTACACTAGACGATGACTGTACCAAAAAGTTAGGGCCCTCAGACTCCACTGTGCAGTGAATTAAAGTAGAGCAGTAGAAAGGTGGTGTACTTGTTTCCGCAATAGCTGCGCGCTTTTGTGACAGTCCACTGTATTGTCGTGGGTCAAAAATTATTAAGCGTATAGTTGGCAATATGGGTGGTCTTCGCAAAGACATGATGAATCGTATACTGCGCTACTGCGCAGCCGCCGCGCGCGTTGCCGGTCGCTACGTTTCATCATTACTGCGGCTGCAACGAAGTAAAGTGTGAAGGGACCTTTATACTCAAATCGCAGTGCCTTCCTTTCCCGCCTCGTTTGTCTTGAGCCATAGAAAAAGGAATTGGAGAATGAAATGTGCGCTGGCTACTGAAGAAACATCGTTTGAAAACATAGCACTATGAATTCAATGAGACACCGGCATAAGAGGGATTTTTTTTCAGGTTCGAGGTACGACTTTTCCAGCCAAACAAGGCAATGTCTGATGTGGCTGTGGCAAGACAGCTGGATCTGAACGTGCTCGTCTCTGGACTGCCATGAAAATATCAGAGACACCGATATGTGGAGACGGATCCGATGGACAATCAACTACCGCACAGGCCTTGATTAGCGAAGCAGCTCAACACCCGTTTTACGTGACGATTTTCTATCTTTTCGAGCTTTCTTCATATGTATGTCAACCGTTTTCTTTGATAACTTGTAAACAAATTGATAACAATGTAATCTAACTTGATGTACTGCATATTGCAATAAATGTAAATACCGGCGTGATGGACCGAAACACATTCCTAAAGGAACTACTGAGGTATATTATCAAAAGAGTTGAAATTCTGCTGAAAGACTTCGCTAAATGAGAAAATAGTGTTTGTTCGGTCAAATCCAATTGCGCAGATAAAACGTGTTTTCTCTCGAAGCGTGATGACAAGGAAGTGGCTGATTATTTGGATTTAGCTTTCTCTGAGATGGAGAAATGTGTGGTGTGAGATGTGCTGCGCCTTCATCCATCGATATCCTAATAACAGTCACTTTCACACGAATGAATTGCGAAAGTTAAGAGCTGGTTTTTGTAACAATCTCAATTTTTATGTAAATTTTATTGGGAATTGTAATCCTCCATCGACCTTCGCCCTCATTAAGTCTTCCGGCGACTGAACTGTACATTAAGATTATGAATTCCTCCTTGTTACTTTCGCGGATGCTTCCGCCAGAGCACACAAACCCTCACAACGTTTCACTGAACGATTTTTGAGCTGTTCCTTTACGACAAGAGCTTCCTTTCGTTCTCATCTTGAAAAATATGTCTCAATCTTTATTAATCAATTTTGTATACATTAAGTAACCGCTACCGATCACTTCGGACCAGTCTTCGTTAGATGCTGAACATAGGTTTTGGCAAATTGACAGTACTTTTCATCAAGGTATTTAAGTTTAGATGGCCAAACAGGTAGGCCGGAGCACCTGAAAAAAATGTAAACGCTACATAGCTTGGATGTTTCGATAACTGTTTCTGATTTGCTTTGTGCCAAGGCAGAAATCGCACGACAAGTTTGGTATCTGTTTGGCCATTAACCGCGTTTATCCCAAGAAACGAGAATCGATTTCTCTGGGTCCGTTTTTTTTTTGCATTAGCTTTTTTTGCCTAGGTGTATGGCTCCCAATTTCGTATTTTTCGTTGAGGATTGTTAGGCTAGAAAACTTGAATGAAATTGAAATAAAACGCACACGCAGGTATGGGAGCACTCGTCTTTAGGATTGATACGTAAACAAATTCCTGCCTTTTTTCTGAAACATTTGCTGCAGGCGATGTCGCATCTCATCGAGATCGCTGCACCAGAAAACTGAAACACAGGATCTCTCAGCGATAATGGAGCCACGGTGAGAGTTTCGTCTTGAGTAGCATGTGTACGCAGCAATGCACTCATAATGGTCCCAATGCGTCTATTACAGCTGAATACATTTTTTCTGCGCAACCCTACTCGATACCGTCATACCGTCCTCAAATTCTCTACGTTCAAAACTTTTGTAAACTTCCACATACCGGCATATCTGGCAGAGAGTCAGTCGCCGGGAGACGACTCCATAGCTAATGATCTGGCAGAAATCCCCCGACAAATTAGATCTCTGTTTGGCCACTAAACGTGTTTATACCAAGAAGCGAGAATCGGTATTTCTGGGTCCGCTTTTTTGTGTTCGCGTTTTTTCAGATGCAGGTATGGGAGCATAAAGTTCTCAAATTCTCTAGGCTCAAAATTTTTATAAACTTCCACATACCGGCATATCTGGCAGACAGTCATTCGCCGTAAGGCATTTGTCCGGGGAAGGAGAAGGAGAAGGAGAGGGAGAAGAAGCAGAAAGAGAAACCGGCGCAAGACACATTATTGCGAATGCAGCACACACCAACAGCATCATTGCTTCTGAAAAAACTGTACGAAGTTTACTGTACGAAATTGTATAACTAGATGGAGTTCTATGTATCTTATCATTTTATTGAAGCAGTATGAATTCTGTTGTACGAAAAGTTTCCTAGTCCACAAAAAAATCTACAAGCTGGATGAATTAAGACGCTGGCCCATCTAGAAATAAGTGTTCAGATTTAAGGAGACAACCATACTGACATCGACTTTGAGCTAGATCTCTTGTAGGGTTCACTTCTTCTGAACACGGAACAAGTACGACAATTAGAGAAAAGTTGAATTAGAAGAGTATGTAGGAAACAAGTGGAAGATTTCCAAGACAACGTATTCGAACAGTTATCAGCGCTTTTATATTGTTCAAGGACAAGCATTTAACATTAATAGTAACAAGGTTGGAAAAATGGCTCAAAACATTTGCACAACAAGCTGTAGTTGGAATAATAATTTTTTGTGCCTAGTCGTGCTCTTCAGTTTCCGTATTTGGGATATTTTCGAGTTTGGCAATCAGAACGGTGGAGAGTCATCAAGACACGCTTATCTACAAAGATGTTCCTTTCGATAGAGCAACTACATTCAACATTTTACTTTGTGAAAGTTCTATTTAAAAAATTTTGCGGTAATTCTACAGATTTTGGTGTGAACCCTTCTATTAGACTGTTCAAAGATATGTATCAACAACCAGTAGATATGTAAGGACTTTCAAATACCACAGTTATAATACATCCGTTGGTTCAACGCTTCGTTACCACCACAAGATTACATATACAGTGTGATCCACATGATGTGTTATGCGCTTTAGTAAAGCCATCTTTGGACATTTCTTGCATTTTCGCACTCTTCACCAATCTTCCGGATAGTTGGACAAAAGAAATTTGGCCTTCGAACTCGCCTGATCTCAACCCTATCCTTGTCGATCCTAGAGCAAAAAGCCTGTTCTTCCAAACGTGGATCACTAAATTCACTGGAAAGAGCTCTGGAGAAAGCATGGAACGAAATTCCACCAGAAATGATCGCACGCATTCTCAAAAACTTCCGACAGAGATTGGACGCTTGATTGAAGCCAAAGGTAGCCATTTCGAATGTAATGTATAAAGTTTCATAAAGAATTTTTTGCATTTAATGTATGAAGTTTCATGAAGAATTTTTTTGCCTTCCGGATGGTCCTATGGACCAACGCCTCAACAAACACACCGGTACTCTCTTGACCACCCAAAAACCTCTTTCAAACTCCCGACATGGTGATGTCTGGCTCTGAGTTCTAGAAAAATAGTTTTGCAAGGTTGGAAACCAGCTACGCACACACGACGATTTGTCCAAGGCATGCGGAAATAGTTCGCCGCATATTGATGAGGACTAAAAAATAAGATTTGCTCCATCGATTAGATTGCAGAATGGTGGGTGAGGCAGTGAAAAAATTGTTTGCAGGATTAGCTAGCAATCGTTAGGACAACGCAGTCGATAGAACATAGGTATTAAGCACAATGGTGCTGCAGAGTTCTATTCTACAGGGTGCGCAAAAATTACACGGGCAAATACATCACAGGCCACAACTACTGGCAGAACTGGATTCTGAGCTTCATATTGGAATATGTTATACAACTTTACTACGCGCAAACGCTGTCCAAGTTTGAGCTCTTGAATGCTCACACAGCGGTAATAACAAAACAAAATCTAAAACTATCGGCCATCATCAGTCCACACCTCTCTGGTCGTACTGCTATTCTTACCTCAATTTTCTTTAACGTTTCTGAGCAAACTGATTTGCTACTCGTCTGAGGACATGTGTCCGTAAGAAAGGGGGCCACTTTGGACGAACTTGATACTTTTCTATTAGTGAGGGAATAGGGAAACTGTATGTTAAGTTTCATTGTTAGATCTATATTTTTGTTGAAGTTACAATACAATATTTTTGTCCGGATAATTTCTGCGCACCCTGTGTGTACGGTGAGAAGCAAACCTCTTGTTGCAACAGCCTCTTGTTCGAGTGTGAATCGCTCCTTGTTTTGGTATTTCTATCGAGATAACATCACCTCTGTTCTCAATTACCTCACGTGCAACTCATTTCGATCATTTCATCCTCAGAATGTAAAGGAGCATTCTGCGTGTACTACCAGATCAACGGTGCACATTTCTTGAAAAAAAAATGTCAGGTGAATAGGCTAATCTGTAGAAATCAGGTGGGTATCGTTCGCACGTATGATCGATTTGTCCTGTCTATAAGAAGAGAAGCCAGAAATGCCGAAATAAACAACACGGAACAAATACAACACGAAGACGAAAATCAGAAATTTATCACCATCATGTGACTGCGTGTTGTTTATTTTTATCGTCATTATGCAGCCCATTATGAAGCCTAACGTACAGATTTGTGGCGATTCTTACTATGGACAGGACAACTGGGTGGGTGCCGGCTTCACAAATGCTTGCAAGTGCATCCGTTCTTTTTGTCGTTACTATTAATAAAATTGACTGATGTTTGCTCATGGAGCAGACATAAAAAGCGATGCAGATCTGCCTTACATAAGCCTCAGAGAGGCTCTTCACTTCCTTCGTTTAGAGGGTATCTCTGATGCTCTTTTTTGTTCACTCATCTATATCCAGAAATTTGTCGACATGCCTTCAAGGAGTAGAATTGACATCTTTTAATTACCCATTTGTTTCTGAGCCTCCGGCGAAGGAGGACTCGTCGAATCGATAGTCGAAATAAACTTGTACCATTTTGGCTAACTTGCTTTAGTCTATAACAGTCTACCATATGACAAGATTCAACGGCAGCCAATCATAGAATAACTTCACCCTTGTTGCGAATCAAACAATTCATTTCTTTTCCTGTTCATTCATTACTGTGTCATTATGGGAGCACTACAAAGACAATCAGATTATTGAAAGAATAACGCTAGATAGAATCTAAACAATCAATGAAAAATAAGGAACCAACTAGAGACTAGAAAAAGAGAAATGGAGAGAATCTGTTTCAGAAACAATGGCATTGCTGGTATTCTCTGCCCTGGCGCTAATATCTTTTGTGCCAATTTCTTCTCAAAAATGTTTCTCATCGTCGGACTGTCTACCAGAAATGCCGGTATGTGGTAGTTTTTAAAAAACACAAGTACCTGAAACGGTAAGAGAAAAACTACTTTTCGATCATGAAGGGTTTGGCTGACATTGGGCAAGCGTTCGCATCGTATCCCTGGCACAGGCAGATCTTTATCAAGTCATCGCTTCAGCACCGGACGCACCGCAACGACAAAACGGCGGTAGCGGCGTTTCCGACTGCCGAAACCCGCCGCTTTTCAATAACTTCTTTAAAATTGATTAATTCGAAAAAATAGGTATATATTCGAGCCCAGCAGCTTGAGCTCTATCCCTCCATATACACTTTTCTCAAATTCGTAAAACCTATTTTCAGTCGATTTTTTTGTTGACCGCTCGATCTTCGGATCCATTCGCCGCCGCGGTCCCTCGCTTGGTGACTCACCACCGATTAGGCCCTTCCTCACTACCTGTAAATATGTGGCTCGTCTTTTCCTAGCGTCCCAGGCTAAAAATGGGGGTCCCCACGGGGTGTCTCGAAGAAGCTACCACGCGGGACCCCGTTGGGCGCAAATGAACTGCGGTTGACTCCGCCCGGTCCACCACGCGCGGACCCCAAAACAGCGATTTTGGCGCTCCGAAACGCCGCTACCGCCGTTTTATCGTTGCGGCGCGTCCGGTACTGTAGCTCTAATTAAATCTCTCATCGCCTACTCTTAAACTTTGCGATTTTAAGTTCTTTGGCGCAACGATCTCGATGAGATGCGACATTGCTTGCGCCAAGTGTCTCAGCAAAAGTTCAGGAATATGCACCAGATCTGATACAAAGGACAGCTGTTCCTATAAGTGCATGTGCGTTTTGATTTCTCTTCCAAATTTTTAAGATCAAATAACGGTCAAAAACAAGGTCAGACGCAAATATGAGACGTTAAAAAAGACACTCGATTCTTGATGGAAACACCAACAAATGGCAATGAATTAGATGTGAAACTGATTGGACGACTTTCTGCTATCGTTCATGAGTGGGGAAGTTTACAATAGAATTTTCGTTGTATAGTTGTGGTCATAACATATTTATTATTGACAACTTAGTCGAAATCAATCAGAAACACGCAACTTATTGAGACACTCAAACTATTTATTGCTTATTTTCAGCTGCGTCGGGACTCCGGTTTCGTCCATTGTAAGGCAAATTGATAAGAAGTACTGCGAATTTGCCAAAAACCATATGACAGTTATGTCGGCGACTATTGATGTGTGAATTATTAGGTTGTCAAGAAAGAAATTGCGTTTTTTGACGCGTAACTTCAAATGTCCATAACTCCACTCATACAAAACTTTTTTGAATATGGTAAACAACGTTAGAACCGCCGTATTTTCGACAATAATATGTAACATATTAAATACACTATACTAGAAATCCGTCGAAGTCAGTTTGAGAACCTGTCTGATTCCTGGGAACTCTGTCCTTGACGAAGTTGTTGAAGCGGTAGAAAATATGGCCATCCTTCGACGAAAGGTCTGTTGAGTTCGCAGGATGAGGCAGTGTTTCATAGCTGCAGTGGTTTGACCTCTGAAGCGGTTTTCGTGAGACGTGAGGTTTGGCGTCACCGTCAAAACCGACCGGGCCATTCCTTTCGACCAGTCCTGGATTTGCACGCGCCAGCTTCACACAGATTTTACCGATTTGGCAATAGAGGGAATCTGCTCTGCTCGATTCAGCCGGATGCATGAAGTCACGATGTAAAACTGGTGCAGAATTCCATTGTACGGCGGCTATAGCCATCTTTTCATGCAATTTATTTATTTATTTATTTACGCGGGTATAAGACCCACGTGAGAGAGAGAGCTTTAAAAAAACGTCCACACAATTAAACAAATGGAAACGAACTAGTGTTTTAGAAGCTTATTCTTAGCCAAACGTTTAAACCCATCAAATGAACGGCAGAAGGAAGGGAAACCACACTTGCTATGTAGGCGGATGCCGCTCGACATGTGAAGGAATTTGCTCTCAGCCTACTTGTAGCCCTAGTATAACCCAACTTAACAGAGCTCCCACGAGTTCTGGAAGGCACAGCTGAATAACATTTCAAAAGAGTACAAGTCATTCTCCCTGTGAACATTTTGAAAACGGTGCAAACATCCCTAAATATTCTACGCGTCGCAAGTGAATGCAGACCCAAATAACTGTTTCTTATATTGGACCGAGGAATTCTTGAATATAAAAATCCTCCCGTCCTCAGGACTATCTTTCTTGTGAAAGATTTCTGAACCTTTTCTAATAAGGCCACGTCTTTCTTCTTACTAGGGCAAAAAACAGTAGAACAAGACTCTACAATAGGCCTCACATACGTTTTGTAGGCCATAACTAGTACTCTTTTATCGCACGTAGATAAACCTCTAAATATTTGGAGAGTCCGCATTAACCCCCTCCGATGTAAGGACTTCACGTGCTCCGAAAAACTTAACTTCTTGTCATAAGTGAAACCTAAGTCCTTTACAGAATCTACCTTTACAATGGACTGACCTTCCACCGAATAATTTAACGTAGCGGCCGATGTGCCAATCCTCATGAATACAGTCTTTTCAGGAGCCAAGGGAAGGCACCATGTCTTGGACCAGTCATTTACCCGATCGATGCCCTGTTGAAGTAATCTGCAGTCCTCTGCGGTGGAGATCCCTCGATAAATTTTCACATCATCTGCAAACTGCTTTAACGTAATCCCACTAGACTTCAGCTGCTCTGCGATATCTAAAGTATAGACCATGAAGAGAAGCGGCGATAAGACCCCGCCCTGAGGGACTCCGCTTTTGACATATCTCGAAGTTGAAAAGTCTGTTCCGATCCTAACCTGGAACGTTCTATTTGACAAATAGCTCTTAATCCATTCACAGATGATGGGATGCACTTTCAGCTGCTTCAGTTTGTGAAGCAACTTGACGTGGCTGACACGATCAAAAGCTTTTGAGAAATCCAGATATATTATATCACATGCAATGTCGGCTTCAAAATATTTTTAGGGCTCATCTTTGCTCAGTCACTGTGCTCTACATGGGAAATTATTAAACAGGTTCCGTTTCGCATCGCAGGTAGCAATTCGATCAAGAAAAGGCCCGTTCTGGTTGAGCAACAACAGCGCCGAAGAGGTCCGACAGCGCTCTGGCATTTGTTGCGCGCAAAATTCATGAGGTGCCCAATGATCTATCATTTTCACCATTCCATGTTTCTCAACATACTGAGTGATGGTCGGAAATGACACCTGAGATCCTTACGCTACCTATTGAATAGTTTTCCGTTGATCAGACTTCATTACTGACTTCAGGCAATCGTCCCCATGTTCAGAGATCGACTAGGCTTACTTTGGAGGTTTGTTCCTCCGAATCGGGATTTTTGTATTCGCAGCCGAACAGTGCACCCTGAAGAGACATTCGGGCCCTACGTTTGGAAAATATTTTCATGAGCTTTTACAGCTCTCCGCCCAAGTTGGAATTCATGAAGCAAAAAGACACGAATCAGCTCCTTGAGGACCTTCTTGAAAAATCGTTTAGAAATTTCTAAACAAATAAAAGATAAAACTTGAAAGACCGTTACATAAGCTTTTCAACAATATACAACGTTTTGAATATTGAAGGAAAGTTATGTAAAAAAAATCAAGTTGAAATTTGATGTGTGAAAAAACGCAATTTATTTCTTGACAGCCTAATATTTGGGCCTTGCTCGAACGATACCAGATGTAAAACGGAAATAAATGCTGAGATACATCATTGAATATTGAAATGTAGAAATCCTTGTCATTGGAGGAGCCGTACAATAGACTGCGCAGGCCTGTGGCAGGGCCCGTGAGATTTATTTAGGAGATACAAGATGCGGAAGACAAATAAAAGTTGAGATAGAAATTTTAAGAGAAAATAGTGGGGAAACTGTTTGAAAGTCCGACTCGGTGAGACGTTGAACATTTTTCACAATACAACTGAAACTTCCACTCGCTAGACAAATAAGGAATCAAAATCTGTAGAAGAATGCATTATTTGGGTGATACATTACCGGATGTGTCTTTTGATCAAAAGCCGAAATAGATGGCAAAACCGCTTCAAAGCGGCTTTTTCGAATAACTTTCGAACAATTCAACTATTTGTGAAATTATACCTAGATCTGAGCTCAGCAGCACGAGCCCTATCGTTTGGTGTATAAATTACCCACACCTGAGAGTTTTTACAAAATATCGATTTCTTTCGTCTTCTTCGTATCCATCGATTGCCGTCGTTGACGGGGGCCCCAACAGGGAACCCCGTCAACGACGAAGCCAACGGGAGACCCCGCGTAGTAGCCTCTTCGAGCCACCCCGTGGGGACCCCCACTCCTGGCTAGGTACAATGAGCGCCGCATATTTATATGTGGCGAGGAGAGGGCGGAGCTTAGTCGGTGATGAGTCACCAAGCGAGGGGCCGAAGCGGCAACGGGATCCGAAAATCGAAGGGTCAAAAAATCGACTGAAGGCAAGTTTCACGAATTTGGAAAAAGTGCACATGGATGGATAGAGCTCGAGCTGCTAAGCTCATATCTAAGCCTAATTTCACAAATAGTTGAATTATAAGAAAGTTGTTCGAAAAAGCCGCTTTGGAGCGGTTTTTGCCGGCTTTTGACCAAAAGCCGAGTCCGGTACTGTAGCACACTGGTCCGGTGGGGTTTGCTACTCCATGACTGCTTGTTCGCCAAGACATGAGTTCCAAAAACGGAATGGACGCCTTGCGTTTCACTTCTTGTTGTTCTTCTTCCTCCTTTCTTGACTTCAGGTTATCATTGCTATGACTACCTTGTATGAAATTTGTGTTAGGTGAAGCGACATCGCACCCAACTGAAATCCTACTGAGCTGAAAAAGAAACCGGATGTAATCAGCGTAAGCGTCTTTCTCGACTTGTTCGCCTACGATACCGCATATTATAAGCAGACTTACTGACGTTGCTTGCTTGAAGTTTACGGAATTCGAAATCTTCGAGAAACGTGTACAAATTCGAATTAGTTCATGTGCTGAATTTTATTGTTGCGATTCAGTTCAGGTTACACGTCATCGGTGCAATTATCTAGGGTGACACAATGACGTCTACCTCATTTACTCGTCGTTGCAGAAAGGTCAACGAACGCTCGGATCAATTTGAAAATTTTCAAGTGTCTTGTGGATCACAACCTAGATCGTGTTATTCTGATTCTGACCATGTATTTTATATCTGAAATGTTTAGGTTTGAAAGGAGTTATGGCGAAGCGACACTTAGACGGTTTCATCCGTCGCCGGCAGCGTTTTGGCGGAAAATTAGCGACAGCACAGTAAATCACAATAAAATTGTTCCTCTGATAGCGACTCGAGTCGTAAATTGGTTCCAGACTTTTCTGGGGAGGCAAAAACACTGACCCGGTATAGCAATTGGCCCCCGCAAGTCATTGCGTAGACCAAATACGCATTCACCATGCCTCTACGATTCTGAATGGAAAAAGGATGCGGTGGCGCGTCCTTATCGGACTGATCAACGCCGGCATCTTTACCTTTAAAAATCTAACCTGCTGTAGAGAGGCTTCAAGA
This sequence comes from Nippostrongylus brasiliensis, assembly GCA_030553155.1. NCBI lineage: Eukaryota > Metazoa > Nematoda > Chromadorea > Rhabditida > Heligmosomidae > Nippostrongylus > Nippostrongylus brasiliensis. Next base: position 33,606,977 of record CP130734.1, read on the forward strand.
TCACAACTAGCTTCGAGAAATCTTTATTCGCTATCCACAATTGACATCATATTCTATGAAACAGATCAGAACGGCTGCGTCGAAATTTTACGGGATTGTCTGGCAAAATCGCAATAAAGTTGTTCATGTCCTCTAAGACGCTTAGGGAACATAACCGGAACCCCATAGCAGCTGAAAGTAGATAAAGCAGTTTGAATGACTCCTCATTCCAGACAAAAGCATGGGCCCAGTGTAGGATCTAAGCTGATCAGACCACGGCCGAGCATCACCTGCTAGGACAGGTGATGCTAGGTCCTGCGCGGCGGCTTCGGTTCCTTTAACTAATGCCTAGCCGATGATGCTGCCGGGTGTGAAAGAACCACCATTGATAGGAAAGAATTCAAACCAAGGAATAAGTATCAATTGCTTGATATTTATGCTTCATGCTCTACATCTAAATACTACCTGACGTCCTCACCGCCTACGGATCCGAGCTTGTTTTTTTTGTTCGACACAAAAGGAAGAAATTAAAACAAGACATGCAAAACATACGTGCACTTGTAGGAACAATCGGACCCAGAATGCTTTTTTGTGCACCATCCTGACGTTAACCTGAGGCATTTGTAGCAGGCCACGTCGCAGTTCATCCAGATTTTTGCGCCGCCGGGGAACTACAACATGCAAGATTTAAAAAAACTTCTACGTTTCTACGAAAACTTCCACGTACCGGCATCTCTGGTAAACACTTCGTACTTGTATAACATTGTTCAGAAGATACTGGCACAAAACACATTAGTGCAAAGGCAAAGTACACAAGCAACATCATTGCTCCTGAAAAAGACTGCAGGAACCTTCGCTGAGCGACGCTGCACGAAATATGTAGAGCTCCGTACCGAGTTCAATGCGTTGTATTATTCTAATGAATCATTATGTATCCGGTTGTAGCAACTTTTCCTGCCACTCACTTTGGATGTTTGTCAAAAATTTAAGGCCGATTGAGTGGAACCGCGTCCGTTGGAGCTGACTAGGGAGGATTTCCGGTGTACTACCCATGAGTTGACAGAAAATTTCAAAAGGTCATTTAACTAAATTAACCAAAGGATATGGCATGACTTCCGACTTTTCGATGAAATATCCTTTTTTTATTACTTACACCGCGTGGCGAAGCTTCAGCGTCAGCAAATTAGGATCCCTTCAAAATCCTTAACATCAGTGGACGAAGGCTTCTGATTGAGTTGCAAAGGAGTAATTCGCTGGTCGCTGCTGTCCCTAGCGATGTTTACCTCAGACGCTTCCATTACGACAAAGCAGCTCCCCTTTGGAAATAGGGTAATTGTCGTCATTCACAATGTTGCCTCTTAACACACAGCTACAGAATATGCGAAAAAAAGTTCAAAATTCAAAAAAATCGGCTTTTTCATTTTCGGTTCAAAGTGGTACTCATAATGTAAGGGTAAACCGCCGTACAAATAAGAGTAAACAAAATATCGATTGACTTTTCAAGTTAGATTAGTTGGTGATCACAGTAGTGGTTCGCTGGAGTAGCCAACCCCGTCACATAGAATATCCACCCGATTCTTTTTTAGCGCTCAAATGTCACCATTCCATATGTTGTAAGTCACTGAAAATTAGAAGCTGAAGACGGATCCTTTAGTGGACACAGAAGAATCAGCAATGACAATCGGTAAGAGATAAAACGATAAATGCTTCGTCGAGTCGTAAGGAGTGTATTCGTAAATTGACGAATGTGAACAATTTCCACCCTTTTTATGTGGTTCGTGAGCATTCATCCAAGGATATTATTAGAAACGACGAATGGACAGGTTTACCCAGATGCAGATTTTTGAATACTGTCGCTATTCTATGCACGTTCTCTGTGGACCCGGAAAATTTATTAGACGCGACGACAGGAGAAGCTTATCCAGAATCATTTTTGAAGCCTGTCGCTATGTCCCAATTCTTCTACTGTTCGGAAAACAATGAGATTTGTTAACGGTAAAGTCGATTCGGTACACAGAAAACGTGGAAGTATACAGAGGAGTGTATAGACTTTCTTTATTTTTCGACACACTTTTTCCACTTTCTCTAAAAAAAGTGAATTGTGGAAGAAACGGGTCAAGAGTAGACACCATTGAGCTTAGGATACACTAACCTGTACGCTAACTTGTATAATATTTTCCGAACAGGATCGGCCATCCCATTATTTTCTCTTCTTCCTATTTATTTATTTCTTTCTTATTTCATTTTTTCCTATCAGTTGTCGTATCGTAAGTGGCTTGTTCAAATGAAGCTGAATTTGGGAAGTCCACTGTAATGTCTGTTTCTATTTTCGAAGCAACCGCTGCTGATTTCCTCTCGTTTATTTAACACGTTGACGACAATGTCGTTCAATGGTGCGCGACACCCAGTCTGCTCCAGTAGACGATGTTGCGATAGTACCATACATATTTGAAAAAAAGGAGTTCAATTATTTTGTGTTATGGTCAAACGATAAGTATAAACTTAGAAGTATCTAAGATATGCAAACTTCAGTAAAGTTTCAATGAATTACTTCACTTTTTCATTTTCATTACTTCACTTTTGGTCCAAGGTAACCCAAAATGGGTTGTCCGAGGGCAGTCCATCCAATAAAATTTGTCACCTTTTCTTTATTTCTTTCTGATTTTTCAGAGAGGATCGGCAGCGTTCCACAACGCACTTTTCTTGCCAATCAAGGTTGGTTTTATCGACAGCAGTGGAAAGTAGACGGTCAGCAAACCAAACCATCTTCAGCTGCTTCCTGTATACCACTGTTGAGTTGCGAGTTGTCGATGTTCCCATCGCGTTCCTCGACATCGGATTCAATTTTAGCGCGTTATTTGTGTTGGATTGATACCAAACGCACCGCTCGAGGGCAATTTTTAAGCTTCTTGACCTGTTTTGCGAAATTCCTAAAATCTAAAATTTTATTTTTTAGCTTCGATTTCCGGCAGAACCACATTAGTCCGGAAGAGGTTTTTCACGTTTTACATTTTTGACATCGAATCCGTAGTGCAATAGCAAAAACTTCGTTCCCATACAAGGAATTTGGCAGATATTCGACCCTGAACATAGCAATACGTGCATTTTTACAGATAGCACGTAATTTCCTCCAAGATTGACGGGCTGTATCTCAGCGGTAAAGTAAGCTTATGCTCTCTCATCTCACGCTCCCACAGAAGATCTAGTCAACTTCGAAAAATATATAGCCATTTAGGCTCAAACCGTTCATTTTTCTTTTACAATCTGTTGGCATCGAGCCAAATTCGATCCTAAAAGGTTTGAAGGCGATCAACCCTCTTCATTAGAGCTATTTCAATACCTAATTTTTTACATTGTAATGTCCTTAGTTAATGTTATCTAATCATACAGATTTCAACCGGATTCGTTTTCACGAATTAACCAGTTTAAGTTAGTTTTCAGCTATGACGTCACGTTGCGTCACAAAGGGCGGCGCCGCTAAGGGGTCTAGGCGAGGGGCGGGGCGAGGGGAGAGACACAGGCAACGGTGGAGGTGACAGGCGGCACGAGGGGCGGGGCGACGGCGAGAGATCACAGCGATTGTGGAGGTGGCAGGCACGATGGGTCGCTTTTGATTGGCTTACTAGTTATTGACAGCCGACTTTGATCTAGCCGCCATTGGGGGCTCACACTCTGGCGAAGTCACCGTAACTGATCTCTTCAAATGTATCATCTCCTCGAAGGCTCCCAGTTCTTTTGCTGAACTCTCACTTCAAAATACGTCATGATTTCTCCATCCCCTTCCGTTTATTTTCCTATTTCTTTACTTTTATTTATTTTTGTTACAACCACTCGTCGAGCTCGTAACAAACGCTAAGTCAGCAGGCGACTTCGACAACATCAATTGGGACGTTGACGATAAGGTTGCGACAACTTCAACGACGACTACGAAGTAGACAAGGGGAGCTAATACGCCGGCATGCTCGAGCGATCGATCACATCCAGGGCTTACAAAACCTTCCATTCCTCCGGGGTTGGGGAAATTGGTACCAAACGTGTCTGGGAAGATTAAGACATCGAAATGGTATAGCGGCTGGCTCCAGCAAGTCATTCTGTCCTCCAAATGAGCATTTACCATCCCTCTAACTTAGATTTTAACTGGGAGATGAATGCATGGCGCGTCCTTCGGCCATTGATCAACACCGCGTCCTTTACCTTTACCTCCATGAGAATTTTTCCATCATCACAATTTCGGTGACGACTGTGTCCTATCAAATCTGATTATATTAGATGTGGATAATAGTAATAATGATGATATAGTAGATGTATATGATATGATATGATATCATATCATATGACATGATATGACATATTCATTTGACCCTTGACTAGAGAAAAATAAATAAAAGAAATCCAGAAAAGACAGATATTGCGCAAACGGACCTGGGTAACAACACTTGACAAGTTCAGTCAAGTTAAAAGCCGTGACGTATTGCCACGTGGCAACTTGTAAACCCGATAAAAAGCTGACGAGACCACTGCAGAGCTCCAGTGTTTCCTCGTGGCAGCTAGCTGATAATCGTCTCTGCTTGTCGGTCTTCTTCTTAACCCAGCTCAAGGATACCATGGGCTGAACATTGAATTCTTGCTACTCCAAATCCTCGCCCTTCTCTTAACTTCAACTCACATCACTCTTATCTCATTTCGGTGAAAATCCTGAATCTCCAAGTTTAATATCCTTGTTGGTTAACCCAAAACTTATCTTTTCTGCTTTCTTTTTTATTTTTTTTCGTAAAATTTGTCTGCAAGACATACGATTACAGCAATCAATTTCATACAACGCTTTCAGAGACCACATAAGGCAGAAATGACAAGTAAGGCTATCTCCTGCAGTAATTCCCGAAAGATTCAAATATTGGCCTCTTAGCTCACGATGGATTAGGGTTCAGAAGATAACCCGAAGGTTTTTCGTGGGCCCTTTTTAAAGCCTTTGCTCTCTCCCCGTTTCATGCCCTTTCTCACTTCTTTATCGAAGGTTATGTGAAGCGTTGGTCTCATATTGGTTATTTTACACATCCTTAGATTAGTAAAGGTGAGCGCACGTAGAAAGCGTTGTTTTAGTGGTTTACTAGTTGAAGAAGTCTACGTGGTCCAATGTATATTTTTCAACTTTATTATAGTGACGGCTTCGCTAACGTACATTTCTAACAATAAGATCGCTAGGTTCCTGGTAGATAAATGACAGTCACTGCCAGCCCTCAACTAGACAAGCTGCTTTTTGATAATCTTTATCCCTATTTATGTCATTCATATGATTTTTCTTCTCTTGGAGGGCCCGCGTGATACAGTGGTAAGAGGAGCTGCTGACACCCGCACGGTCGAGTGATCGATCCCGGCCGGGGCCAAAAAAGCCTTCCATCCCTCCGGGGTCGGGTAAATTGGTACCACACTTGCCTAGGGAAGTAAAGAGATGGTTTAGCAGCTGTTTCCCACAAGTCATTCTATCGTCCAAATGAGGATTTACAATGCCTCCAAGATTTTAAATGAGAGATGAATGCATGGAGCGCCCTCAGGGGACTGATCAACGCCGGCAGCTTTACTTTTACCTTTGTATGATTTTTCAAAAAAATTATTTTGGTGTACGCATTTGCGAAAGAAAGTTGATAAATGTGCTTCGAAATTCTCCAATTTAGCTAAGGTCTCTCGGACATTGATTCTGTTTTTTTTTTCAGATGCAGTCGTCATATTCGTCGATAGTCATAAGAATTGAGCATGGAAATCCACTCTATGTACACATGCTGATAAATTTCGCGGTAAATAACCTCTCATCGTTTGTATATTTTTTTTTTGGTTTGGAAACTCACATCATTAAGGATCGGCATCGAATTCGATACAAAGTCGAACACAATCGTAACCGGTATGCGCCGCTAGTCAAAGAAGAAGTTATAGACTGTATGTAGCCGTTCAGTCGTTTTTTACTTGTTTGATTTTTTCGTTGTAAAATTTAGATAGTTTCAGTGACCGGCGCAGAGGAACCAGGTCAAGCTGAACCAGGGGCAGCGCAAGTACTAACGAATAATGGATTAATCGTAGCTGGCAGATTAGTGGCAAATTCCTTCGAGTTTTTTTTTCTGAAATCTTGGCTTTTGCTAATGATATTCTTTTTGAAATCTTCATCAAGCCACAGAAATTTAACGTGTTTTAGAGTCCACCATGTCCCCTTCCGTCATTTAATGGTGGTTTCGTGACGTCCACTCCGTTGAAGGTAAGCAAATGGCTACTAGAAGAGGATCTGGATCATTAGTCTGAAACATTTTCCTATATTTTGTAAATGGCTGATGTATCGTTGTGCTAAAACACTTACAAATCCACAACACTTTGCTTTGATGATCTACAGCTTCGTCGGTGATCAAAACTGAGAATTGGTTCAAGGCGGCAGTAACGGCTGACTAATCCGCCGTTTCTGCCGAATCGTTGTAACTCTATTTGAACCTAATGAAAACTGAACTTAATTGATGGAAAAAACCCATGATTAGAATCAGAATCACATGATCTTTCTTGCGATTCAAGAAGGGGCGACAATTTGAGAAATTATGAGTTTTCGTTTTGACATATTCGACGCGGAGTGCAACGAGTTCGAACTCATTATGTCATCCTCCTTATTTACCGCCTTTGGGTATATGTTAGCTGAACCACGACCAACAATTTCGGTGCTACGTGGGTTGGGGTGCTGGTCTGCATTATTGCGACGATTCTATGCTTGTTAACATGTTATCATTGTCATATCTATTATTGTTACACTGTGGTGGTTCGCACACCAAACATGTCAAAACCGACCGAGTTTCAATGTAAATAATGTGGACCAGCTCTCTGCAACCCAACCACATATCGTCAAATTTTCTATTTTTTATCCGAATCGAAATCGGTTGGTATACTCGAAAAGAGAGAGCGAACTCGATCCCGCTCTCAATAATTAGGTGGAGAATTGGTCCTGGTTGTGTAAAATTACAAGCATTTCACTTGTGATGATAAAAATATTATGTTCTTTTAAAAATATTTCCAGAGACCGAATGGTGTGCACAACTTTCCCGCACTGCAGGCCAGCAATAGTCGGAAGAGGCGTTTCATGCAAAGTCCGTGGAATCACTCGGCTGAATTCAGAGAAACGGTATGAAATAAGATTAGCATCATCAATTAGAAGAGAGTGATAGTCCAGCCAAATGTTGATAGAAATATCTTTTTCTTTGGTATTTCTTTTGGAATAGTTTCCATTTTGCAAGCCTAAGCAAATTGCAACTTAACGGATTGTATTGTATTGTACCGTTTAGTTTTATATCACTGCCACGAGGTGCCACTGGGAAATCTCCGATCAGTCGTAGTGAGCTAAACGGGAGAGACGGACCAGCAGACGGCAAAATAGAGTCAGAACCTGCGTCCCCTCTGCCGCTCACTATTTCGCAGGACCTTCGGCGATTACAGTTCAACATAGCGGGCTTATCAAGCATTTCCGCACCAAACGAGTGTTAACGTTAAGTAAACGATTCGATCTTCCCATAGCCGAATATCCTTTATAAGCCTATTTCTAACGAAAAAAAAGTGGTATACAAAATTTACTATAGTGCCGACATATTTGACGTGGAATGCAACGAGTTTGAACTCATTATGTCATCCTCCTTATTTACAGCCTTTGGGTATATGTTAGCTGAACCACGACCAACAATTTCGGTGCTACATGGGTTGGGAGTGTTAGTCTGCATTATTGCGACGATTCTATGCTTGTTAGCATGTTATCAATGTCATATCTATCATTGTTACATTGCGATGATTCACACACAAACATGTCAAAACCGTTCGAGTTGCAACGTAAATGTTGCAGACCAGCTCTCTGCAACCCAACCACATATCGTCAAATTTTCTAAATATTTCCAGAGACCGAATGGCGTGCACAACTTTCCCACACTGCAGGCCAGCAATAGTCGGAAGAGGCGTTTCCTGCAAAGTCCGTGGAGTCAGTCGGCTGAATTCAGAGAAACGGTGCGGAATAAAATTTTCATTATCAATCAGAAGAGAATGATTGTACAGCCAAAAATTAATGCTATTTTTTTATCGTACAATACTATACCTGCTGTATTCTAAAAAACCAAACAAAATTGAAAGCTGCAATTTCGGGTCCATGAATCTGATCATCCATTTTTTCCACAACCATTTCTATTCCTTCACCAGTTTAGAATCACCTGGAATATACTCCAAAGAAGCGCCGTTTCGCCTGTCAGGTGAGGTTTTCCATTTCCTCAAAACAGAACAAATGAAAAAGTAGAACGGCTATTCAGCTGTTTTTTTCAGTTCAATCTCTGCAGAAGCTCCCTTGATGTGACCAATCTATCGAAGCACGTGAAACTTCATTGGTGCGTATTCTTCTCATTGTCACGGATATATTTTGTAAATTCGATTTCCTTTCAGCCGTCGATTGTCTCACATGTCGTATGAACAGATATGGGTTCAATGTTTTCCTGAGCTTCCAGTACATCTTTGAAAGGTAATAAAAAATGTGCACGCGAAAAGTATCAAAATCAGACGTCACTTATAAAAGCCGCGCCTTCTCCATAGGAATTTTAAGAGCATAATTCCACTGTATATAGTACTTTTATTGCATTGTAATTCAGTAAATCATGTAAGAATGCACCGTGGACCCGCCTTTACACTTGTTATGTCTCGTTTTATGTGAATGTTTAATGATGCCAGAAAAAATGAAGTTTTAGAATGGCGGAGCTTGAAATCCGTCGGATGGAGGAGGGCGTCCCTTCAGCTATCGGCAAAACTCATAAGAGATGAACGATAGAACTACGCTAGTCTAGTCGATACTATTCAGCGTCTTACTGAAAAAGAAAACCTTAAAATCAGATGATGGTGCCATATTCATCGAGGACAATTCATGGTAGGCAGCAAAGCAGAGCGGCAACTGAGCGATTTGATCGGTGAGATCACAATTTTCTCAAGGGTGAACTTCGCCCTGCAAAGAATTACATACCTCTGCCTCATCTTCAAAAATCTCATCCGTAATGCTTGCAGTTCTGTCGCGTCCTCCGTTTACCTATACTCTCATACTAACATCTGTTTTAACTTCATCACTTATCTTTTTTGATGAAGCTGACTGATGATTATGATTATTTATTTGTTGATTATGCCATTTTCAGCCTATATAATGTCTTCTCTTCTATCCCTGCATTACTATGTGTAGTCCTTTCTGTTTTTTATTTTTGTTTTCCTATCTCGCAAGATAATTGAGATTCCTATTTGATGAAGTGCTGCCCGAATTGCCAAATGGCGTCAGTAGCCTTTGCACTTATTAAATTTACTCATATAATCCTCTTGGGAGGAGCCTCACTACTATAATATCTATTCATATCTATAAGTATTCTCCGTATTCATTTTTGAAATCCTAATTTTCGTCGTAATTGTGTTCAAGCAGCCCTACATAAGTTTTTCTCTTTCTTCTGTGTGTTTATTACGTAAAAGTGACGTAGTAAGTAAAGATTCACACAATTTTTGTAGTACACATTTTTTGAGAACTTCAGAAGAAAGTAGCTAGGAGAAGAGATCAATCGAGAAGAGATACTACACGTACGCTGAAATAATTCGAAGTTCTTCATGAAAATAAAAATATATCGCTTTGACTAACACCCGCTGTAGGCGAAGTTACTACCAGTAGTACTATGCACAGAGATAAAATGGAGTCGATTCCTTTTGAACTTTTTTGAATATAACAGTTTACGCTATCTCCATTAAAAAAACATTTTGTCGCAAACTAAGAAACCAGACTCAAAACAGAAATAAGAATCTTGAAGAGAAAATTATTTTCTGTAGCTCCCTGAATTTCGGTGTAATTTCGTTGAAAAGTTAGGAAGATGTAGAATTTTTTTGAAACATCGTCCTAAAATGTGACCACTTTTTGACCACCAAAACGTTTGCTAAGAATAATCTATATTTTATTTGCGATAAAAATCAAATGTTTGTGACGCACAATATTACCTATACCATGCTTTATCAGAATATCGTTGAGCATAGGATCAAATTGAACTTATGCTCAGCTATTTTTGGGATACATATTTTCGTTTAAAAGAGCATATGAGAATCACTACAGAATATTTTTAAAAAATACAACATTCGTAACAACGGTATGTTTCGACGTATTTTTGAATAGAGTGGTCAGAATTATCAATTGGTATCAGGTTCTTTTCGATTTGAACTATTTGAGCATGAAAATGAAAGGGGACCTATCTTTTTGACCGGTACTGTAAGTGTTGCTGAGATATCGATCAGGACAGCTTACAATAGAAAAATCGTCAGAAGTCGTTTTTTTCAATTTCCAACCTCCCAGAACCTGATTACCCAACCTCAAAACCTGATTCCCCGAAAACGAGAAGCGAATTCAAGTTATGTTGGTGAATAAAAGCTAGCAGTAGCAGATAACTTAAAAAAGAACAACTTCTAGTAACTAATACACTCTTTTCCGATAATTTTCTGTACTTTGAGGCATTTTACGAAGCCATTTACACAATCCTTCCGTGTCCGGCTCTTGATCCCCCTTGTAAGAGATGGCACTAGGAACGGCAGGCAGACAACAGGATCCCAGATAGATTTGGAGGCGTGCCACCAGAGACTGTAGCGACTGATTCGTAACCAAAGCCAGGTAAGTCATTGCTACTTCTGGACTTATCCAGAATGGATTTCTTTGTGATTGCCCGGCCGAGGCGGAGCCTCGTCGAGCAATAAGTCACTAGACGAAGAATCAAAGATCCAACGAACCGAAAATCGAGAGGTCAAAAAATCACTTGTTAACAAGTTCCACAAACATGGAAAATTTGTATAGAAAAAGATATAGATCGAGCTACTGAGTTCAAAAACGTTCCTATTTTCACGAGTTAACTATTTTTGAAAGAAATATGGGAGAACGGCGGTCTCTGTGCAAGAAAGCGCCGCTGGGGCCGTTTTATCGTTGCGGCAAATCCGGTACTGTACTTGCGCATCATTTGATGCCGAGGTGGTGTCGTGCTCCTTTATCATGTTTTTTACGGCTCGCGATTATACTCAAACATCGGAAGGCAATGAATCTTTGTTCTGAAGCCGTGGCTACCACAAAGTGAAGGTTTTCCACACTTCTCAGCATTCATCTCTCTATGAACATGTGCGCCATATTGGACGTCCATTTTGAAATTTTCTTATTCTGAACCTGTTCGATCAGCATTGTAGATTATTCAGAGAAAATGCTTCTACCAGATCTAGCTACTATCAGAGGTTGACAAGAGAGTTGGATCACCATATTAAGAAGTTTCTGGCTAACAAAGTAAGACGGCTTGCTTCTCAGAAGAACGCTAAAGGACTATCGGCATTAGTTAATAAAATTAAGAAACAGTCTAAGCTTAAGCCAGTTTTGATCGATGACTCAGGTAGAAAGCATTCCTCTGATAAGGACAAAGCTGAAGCTTTCGCTGACTATTTTGGTAATATCTTCACCACTACCACAGAACCCATATCGCCTTTGGCCTCCCTGACTGATGACTGCATGAAAGTTCCAGTCGTCACTTCTCATGAGGTTTTTAGGCAGCTTCGAGCACTGAAACCATCTTGGTAGTCCACAGCTGATGGTATACTTCAGATTTTCTTCAAAAAATTCGTCAAGCATCTCACCACTCCTATTACTCACATGTTGAATATTTCATTGATGTCGGCTGAGGTTCCGATGATCTGTAAAAACGCATACGTCACGCCCATACCTAAAGTGAGCGATACGACCAAAATCTCGGCTTTTAGGCCGATAAGCATAGTCCCCGTCCCCCTAAAAATATTAGAAAGAATTGTCAAGGACCACTTGCTCGATTGGATGATCAAAGTAAAGTGCATTCCAATCGAACAACATGGGTTTCTCCCCGGAGCTTCCACTTGCACGCAACTAGTTGATTGCGTTAACGCTTGGTCGGAGGCTATCAATTTCGGAAAGAGAGTTGACATCGTTAACTTCGATTTTAGCAAAGCATTTGATAAGGTATGTCACACTCGCCTTCTTGCTAAGCTCGATAGCATAGGTATTCGGGGTCAGATGTGGCGTTGGTTTGAGTCCTACCTCTCTGATTGGAGATTCAATGTTAAGGTGGGCAAAAATATATCTTTGCCCAGAAGGTGCACATCAGGCGTTCCTCAAGGTGGTAGCCTTTCACCAATCCTGTTTCTTATCTACACCTATGAACTGCCTAGTGTCCTTAAAGTCGACCACAGACTCTCTGTGGCTGCGTATGCTGATGACGTTAAGGTTTACATTTCTTACGACAGCAGTGAGGCTGAGGAGGCAGCACAGGCACTTGAGGAGGCGGTGGCTAATATGACCAGTCGGTCTAACGATTGGTCGTTACCGATAAATATGGGGAAAAGTCACATTGTCTCCTTAAATTCCTGCCCACTTGAAGCGAAATTTCCCGATGGAACTGCTCTTTCTTCTTGTGAGCAAGTGGTTGATCTTGGTGTCTGTATATCTAAGGGTCTCAACTGGAGCCGGCATGTGGAGGAAGTCGCCAAAAAAGGGTTGAGAATTGTTCATCTCCTGTACCGGAACATACACTGTTTCGACGTAGCTATTTGGCTGAAATTATACAAAATGTACGTCCTGCCTATAGTCGATTACTGCAGTCCCGTCTGGAACCCACACCTTCGTAAAGATATTGAAACATTAGAGAGAGTTCAGAAAACCTTTACGCGGCTTTTATACTACAGAGTGTTCCGCGGTCAAGGTCATTCATCTTCTGTTCCTGACTACGCGGCGAGGCTTGAAGAATTGAACTTGAAAAGCCTTTTTTATCGTAGAACTTTCTCAGATTTGGTACTTGCATTCAAGATATTCAAAGGGGAAATGCGCCTCAGGCCCTCAAGGTACTGGGTGCTTCGCCCCTCCTATGGTCGGAGAGGTGTCTTCAACGTTTTTGGTGCCAAGCTTGGTCGATTTCAGAGAGGACTGCGGCAGAATTCCTTCATTCTCCGCACTACTACATGGCTCGAAAAACTCCCCCCCGCATTTACTGTCTTGCGATAATTCCTCAAAGTTTAGGACAAGAAGGTCGATCTCCTGGGAACTATTGGAATACCTGATGTCATGTGATGACTGGAGAACGCTTAGAAACCACTAGTTGCAATTGTTTACTATTTTATGGATGGTTTTTTTTTCACTATGAAGGTTTTGACTTTGTTTTGTTGAGTGCTCTCTTGCTTTTTTTGCTGCTTAATATAAGGCATCGGAGGTCGTTCCTAGAGGATTTCAGCTGTTCTTTCGTAACGGTCTATCTCGGTTTATTCCGTTGAGCATGTTTTGTTGCAGTTACTAGTAACAGAGATACTCTTACTAGACTACTTCAGTTAACTTTGGTTTAGCGCTTGATTTTTCCTTCTTCTCCTTTTTGATAAAAAAGGTGCAGTTGGCCTATTTTTTTTGTGATAGGATGAAGGATGGAATTATTTTAATTCTTACATTACTTTATTTTTTCATTCCGTTAATTGCTTGTTATGACCTTTATTTCTCAATATTCTATGCAGCTCCATCCACGCCCGACGGAGATTTTTTCTGGCTCTCAATTTTTCGAACATTAGGAGCTCCTGTAGCTTTTGGTGTGGTCGCACTCATAAGGCTAGCTAGGGGGCCTCAGGTTTCATGTCTAAAGTTCTACTAGTCCGCGCTTCGAACTGTTTTCCATCTTACTGACATAGCCTCTTCCTTAGGACGGTATTCGGACATGTTTCTTCGTGGGCCCAGGCCTATGGCTACCAGGAAACGTTTCTGCTTACCTTGTGTTTTTGTTGCTTGCCCTTGAAATTTCAGTTACTAAAGAAAACATCTATCTTTTCCATTATCGAAAACTTTCTAGTTTCTTTTTTTTGCTTCTAAATAGCTGCCAGAGCTTTCCAAAAGTACGCCTGTTGAAATTCCCAGAATGGCCAACTTTTTTCTTGTTTCCCTCTTTTTCATTAAGTTTTAGCTCCTGTTCCCTGACTTACATTTTTTTTATGCGGCACTGACTCACGTTCAATGTTATGTTCGTTTCAAGATCATGGCGCGTCTTTGTACGCATATAATAAATAAATTTTGATAAGATATATATTCATATCCTAGCCTATAGCACTATATAATAAGCGAAACCCAAGCGATGTTTGTAATGGGTGGCTCATATGGGTCCTGCCGCGATAGTCTGTTACCGTTCACCAAATGCACCCACAGCTACAAGGGAGCTGATGAAACTGCTTCAGTATTTTACGTTTCCTTGCGTTTTCGTTTCTTTCGTTCTTTTGGCCCTAGAATAACAACCTAAACGAAGTTTTAGTCGATCTTTGATTTTGATCTGATAATCCAATCCGATATGGTGGATGGCCAACTAACGGCGGCTGATAGGCCGATGTGTGGCTGGTAACATATCTTTGAAGCGTATTGGTGGTGTAAATGGTCCTGAAACAAGATAACGGTACATGCGGAAGCTAGAGTATCAGACCCAAAAACTATGCGTTGTTCCAGACGACCAAATTTTCGAGAGCGAAGTTATTACGCAACCAAACATCTAATGGAAGGCTTCCACCTTTGAATCATATTGCTCTCAATACACTTGCTTTCCATAATCCTCGCTGTTGCCTCGCCTACAGCGTTTCATGGTTTCTAGTGTTTCTAATTTCTCTATTGTCTGCTAATCGTTTTATTTTTTTGTCACGCTCTATTTCACAGTATTTTATTCTCACTGCCTGAATGGTTATTGTAAGAGCTCAGAAGAGTCTACATATTTATATAACCAAAAGAACTACAGTAGTGTAGATCTATCTCATTTTTCCATCTGTTCTCCTATTCCCATCGGCCTGACCTTCTCATTCCTACTTCTGCCGTTTGCCTGACTCATCCTTTGTAATGTTTCTCATCGCACTCATCGCTACGTACTTAAAGACCATCGCCGCCAGACGAGTCGACGAGTCCCCCTGACCCATCCGACGAGCCGCTGACGACGACGACCGATGCCGATGCTGAGCGCCATCTACGTTCTGAGCCTACCTGCCGACGTCCGCTCTGGGCCCACACCTTTCATCTGCCCGAAGACTGCCGACGATCCTATATTCTGGTTTCATCTTATGCGAATAAACCATTGCGACTCGTCTCCCGAAGGCTCGCCACAGCTATATCGGTGATATTCATCAGTTGGAGCCCCGCATCAGATGCCCACGGAATTCCAGTCCTGCTCGAATTGGTGCACGTGAAGCGATGGAGTTGCTACTTGCAAAGGGTGTCCCCTCTGCTCCACTTAATACTACATTTAGGTCGCATCCGAGCTTGGTACATCTACCCAATCACCTGTTCTACAAGAACGCACTTGCCAGCGGCACTGACGCTGAAGACTGTACCCTATTTTTGAAAACAGTACTGTCCTTAGTCTCTTACTCCCGGTTGGCTAGTCAACCTTACCGGTGCGTCTGAGCGTTCTGTAACGGGTTCGCACTCGAATGCAACCGAGTCCGAGCTCTGTCGACAGATCGTTACGGCTTTACTAGCTAAAGATGTCGCGCCATCCTCGACCGCAATCATCGCGTTCTATAAAGAGCAATATCGATTGCTTGAGCAGTTCGCTAAGTCGATGGATGTCGATATCCATACCGTGGATTCCGCCCAAGGTCATGAGAAGGACATAGCCATTCTACCGACCACGCGGACTAATTTTCAGCTATCTTAAGGAGACTTTCTAGACGATCCACGTCATTTAAATGTCGCGGTGCCGACACGGCCAGTTTATTTTAGGTAACGTTGGCTCGCTTCAGTTGCTCCGCAATTGGTAGCACGTCGTGTCTTGACTTCAAGATCGCCAGTACGTCATCTCCAGTGCAACCGTGATGGATCTACTCGAGTGGAAGGATATCTCCCTGCCTTTTACTCTTCTACATTTCAAGTAAGTACTTTGTACCCTTTTTTCACTAATACTCTCTCATTTTCGTGGCATTCTTCGCTCTCTTGTGCTTCGTCATTGCACTCTTCCTCCTTTTTCTTTCTGTCCAAGTCCGAGGACGGACTTGTTGTCAAGGTGGGAGGTGTAAGAGCTCAGAAGAGTCTATATATTAATATAGAGTCTATATATTAATATCACTACAAGAACTCTACAGTAGTATGCATCTATCTCATTTTCCATCTGTCCTTCTATTCCCATCGGCCTGACCTTCTCATTCCTACTTCTGCCGTTTGCCTGACTCATCCTTTGCAATGTTTCTCATCGCACTCATCGCTACGTACTCATGGACCATTGCCGCCAGACGAGTCGACGAGTCCCCCTGACCCATCCACCGAGCCACTGACGACGACCGATGTCGACGCTGAGCACCATCTACGTCCTGAGCCTATCCGCCGACGACCCTATATTCTGGTTTCACCTTAGCGAATAAACATATACTACTGGATTGTGTGCCAAACCATCTTGAAGAGGGAAATTTCCCTCATATTACTTTAATCGACCTCCGGTTGTGTTCTTTGTTGCCAGTGGGTGCGCTTTTTATTGTCACATGCTGCTCCATGTAATAAATGAATGGATGAATGAATTATATTCTTCTCAGGGTCATTTTTTGATCCAAACCTTTATTAAGCATGTTCTACATTAATAATTATCTCGGTTTCTTTGTTCGAAAATAGTGTTCATTTTTAATTTGGCGTCAATATCCATAATCTTATTTGTAATTAAGGGAGGAGTAACAACAGGTTTTCATAAACGGGGCATCATAATAAGATTAACCTCGTGTGGTCGTCGCTATGGTGCGCTCAAAGAACGTTATTTAATGAGAAACATCGCCTTCGGCCATCCATTGGAGTCGTTTAGTATGACCCGATTCTCTTCATGTTTGAATTTTTGTATTGCGAGAATGTGCCACGAATCGTGGATTGCATGTTATTTATTCTTGCAGAACAAATATAAAAAATCAATTGCAAAAGCCGCACAGTTTTGGACAGATAGCTCTCTTCGTTGCATCAGAGATTGAACTCGAGCAGAACTTGGTACGTGCAAGGTCTTTGCACCTGCAACGAAGATTTCTTCCTTTAGCTTCTCGTTCATAATCGTTGTTCATGTAATGTTCCACTTACGAGACTCTGTCCACACAATTTTCCGTTGGTGCTGCTTTTGTAGTTAATCTTGAGGAAGGCGGGAAAACTGGTCGCTGACCGTCGCCTCCATTCGGAATCACGGGACGTATCGTCTTGCGGTCGTTCGGACCGACAGGAATGATTGGTCTCTGGCCACCGCCGGCGTCAACTAAAGGTGGAATAGCAGAGCAGAACAAAAACCAATGTATCATCTATGTCCTATTTTCCTGAACTAAGTTACGGTTTTTACAAAAAGCATTACTGTAGCGGTACTGAAGGACGACAGTCGATTTAAACGCTCTGTTGTAAGTCATAATCGGCACACGATTGGAGTAGGAAGTGAGTCTCTGGCCAGCATCTTCGGGTGCACAGAACCTTAAGACCACAGCAGATAACTCATTACCATAAAACGTACGGACAATAATTACTTTGTAAGCTATATAAAATAATAGCGATTTTCAAAGGCTAGACGAACATCCTCGAACGCAGCCGTAGAGCCCTACCTGCGGTCCACTAGTGAAATTCCATGAAGTGAATTCAGATAGACACCAGATTGATCGCCTCGTACCTGTATCCGGTGAGCTGCTGATCCTTTTGTGTGTTAATCTCCACTCCAGCATAGATGCATCCGTCAGTAGCGAGACCACGTGTAAAGCTGTCGATTTTCACCTCGATCTTTGTGTTCGGAGGAGACTGAAAAAGTTCAGGTGGAGGAAAGCTCTCAAAAAGATGATAGCAAAACTAGAGAAAATTTAAATGCCAGACCTCGATCCAATAGTTACACTTCTCAAATTCCAATTCCTCTCCTCTACCGAGGCCAACCGTATCCGTCAGTGTTTGCCATTCATTCTTTGCCTGTAGCGTGCTTCCGCATCCATCCGGCTGAAAATCGCTTCACTACATTTTGAATGGGACGGAACGGAATTTACTGCTCCTACTCTTCGATCACAAAGCGGTCCTCCGTATCCGCTTGGACAGATGCACTTGTTACAGTCTCGCGGATGGGGGAAACCTCCATTTTGACAGACAGCAGCGCCAGGTCGCTGGCAACGCTCTGAAAGTTATTGAGCAGTTGAGGATTTTTATCATCTCTATATCGTTCTCCGTTACATGGACTGGTACGTACTTTTGCATCCGTAATGTTCGTTGAGCATCGATAGTTCTATGAAGGAAATGAACGGTGAACCGAGGGTCTCCTGATACTTCACGTCGAACGGCACCATTGTGAATTTCTGGTTGATGGATGCGCTGAAATAGGGATTCATTCGTCATCTTACCATGCTTCGACGCAGGACTGAAGAGTGTCAGCCATAATTTGAACGGCTTCGTTAGATCTAATGTCTCTTCATAGCTTCTCCACCAACCTTCTTCCGTGGTAGTGCATGATGCTACCGTAGTCGTACTGCATACCGTAGTTGTCGTTGGTGGCCGTCGTCTGCTTGGTGAACTGATTCAACCAACTCGGCTGGAACGTGCGACAATTCAGTTACTAATCACTCCTACTTCTCCATGCTTCTTGCCTTAATGTTATGTGTTGCGACTGTAATGTAGCGGTCACGATCGTGCCTTGACATGGTGTGGAAGAAGCCCAGAGCGTGTCCGAGTTCGTGAGCAGCGGTGCTGACCGACTCACAACCATCTCCCAGCGATAACGCTTGTTCTCCACCTAGTCGGCCCACATACGACCAGCAGCCGTCCTCAGGATACACGACGATTCGGTCTTTGGCTGAAATAAAGATCATTGTGACCGGCTTCGTTATTTCTCGTATCGGTTTTTATGTTGCGGTTGACACCTGGGGCCGTATGCTCGTCTCTCCCCAACTGGGGAGTGGGCGCTGAGGAACGAGCGAATAAGAGCGGAAACGGTCCGTATGACCTGTACTATTTCTCGCCCATTCCTTCCTTAACCCCGCCCACTCGCGAATTGGGGAGAGACGAGCATACCCCTGTTTTTACGATTGTGATTGATAAGTTTGTTCAAGGTTGCTATTTTCGATTATCGCCGCCTTCAACCGAAGTGTGGACGAAACGGATTGGAACTTTGAAATTCCTCTGACCTTTGGGGTGCAATAAAGGGAAAGTGGACTCATACCCGTGCGGCTTTCTCTGAAATCAATGCACGTGTTCTCCTGCCATTCCAGCGCTCCATGTAGAAATGCGGTTCTCAGCTGTTGGCCTAAGAAAACAGATGTCTCGACAGCTCATAGAAGTCAACAATTGTGTCCAAGTCACTCACTTGCGTTCCAGGCGAAGTAAAAGTTGACTCCCTCACTCCAAAGCGTATTTGGATAGCGCTTGTCTTTGAGTGCCTGACGCTTAGTGCGGTTCGAAGGGTTTACCTCTTCTTCAACATCTTCAATGATCTCCTCGGTTTGCTCACTTAAGTGAATAGTATCATTCTTAAAATCCGTGATCAGACTTCTCTCCAGTGATACGTACTCGGTAAGCAAGATGTCTCCTTGAAAAAGGTCCTCGGCGACTTTCGCATTAGAATTGATCTCTTCAATCGTGTCTCCTGTAGGTTTGATCTTGTCGGTTTTGATGAACCGAATTTTCTGCAGAATAGTCGCATAAACAGGATAAGATTGAGGTGACACGCACAGATGTTTTCTGTTCTTCGGTTCACCCACCAGGATCAGGTACAAAATTGTAAATTAACAAAAGTAACTAGCAGATACGTCAGTTTTTGGGTACAAACGCACTGTTAAAGGCGCGGGGGAGGAACAGAGCGATATGAGGGCTTGCCTGAGAACGTTCCTGTAGCAGGCTGACACTTCTACTAAAGCCTATTAACTCAAAGAAAGATTTTGATAAAAATTTGGAGGCGAAATAACCTGGAGTCTTTCCTTGAGGGACTTCATCATTTCTGGTGTCAGCTTCAGTGTTTTTACGACCTCATCCTTGAGCTTGCGCAGCTTTTCACGAATTTTGTGAACTGCAGTGGTATTGAAAACCTGAATAGAGATGATCAAATTTTAGCGTTTTTAGCGATGGTACGCATGATTGGCTGCAAAAAAAGCAGTTGGAGGAACCTTGTGGAAGCCAGTGATTGTCGCATTTTTCAGCTTCTGGCCAATGCTGTTCTCGCCACTGAAAACTCCCTTCACCTTCGAGCCCAAGTCCTTGAAAAATCCTGCACTGGCTACTACTGCCAATAGTAAAACGAGGAATAATAACCTCATTCTGAAAAGTAAAGTGGTGAACTTTGAGCTGACTCAACATGGAAACAGATACAGAGATGATGGAGTTTTTGCAGGACTCGCTTGCAGACAGAGGAAACGCGCCACTGTTGGTTGTCTTAAAGTTTGCCCTGCAACGGGCAAAGCATCTGAACCGGTGTTTACAGGCTGAGCCTCAACGAGATCTTCTACGCTGGCGGAGGGTTGACGAGACTCTTGGTTCCTCGGGAACGAAGAACTGCTGGAGTTGTCTCTGCCAATACCATTTCGTCCTCGCCTTTATATCCTAACTGCGACGTGTAGATGCGGAAGCATGACATGGTTGCGTATTAGCATTTCTGCTCTTTATTCCACAGAAGAGCAAACATTCGTGAACGTTCCTCCCTATTCCGTAAACCTTTTTTCGGACAGCAGAGCATGTTGCCTTGTGCGGTGGGCATTCATGGACTGCTGTCGCCAAAAAGCCGTCTGCTGTCGTTTTTTCTACGACAATGTGACTTTCTTTCGCAACCTGATGAATTCCTTTCCTAATTCAATGCCTCCTCGATTTTGTAGCATCATTAAGAGGTAGTCGTCAAAACGTTCTGGGCCATTGTAAAGCTTGTTTTTTCCCGTGGCCTACAGCCATTTTTCACTCCAAATTTAGCTTTTGTGAAACAGTCTGATAATTGTATTCTTCTTTTTCATTACCAACGGATGAGCTCCTTATCTCTATTGTAGATAATTGCTCCGCTTTGAGGGTAACCACCCTCGTTCAAGAGGCTCATTGTGTAAATTTGAAGCACACGTACAAGTGATTCATTTATTCAGTCGCAGATTTTGTCATTATGGCGTATGTAACTACGTATAAGGAAATAAAAAGCCATGAGCTGAAGCAAACACAACACGCCAGACACAGAGAAAGCAAATGATCCGTACACTTTGATATCTTGAAAACGCCAACGCTCACAACGGCTTTTAGTTCCAAGAATAACGAATAAGACTCGTCCTGGTATTCGGCGAAGACATTTGAATATCATCCGGTTCACCTTGCAAATAGGTGAACTTCTTGAGACTTCTATTCGCGAGGTGACATGGACTTGCCACACTGCTAGCTTCTAAACTCGGTGACGTAGACTCTTAGTTTCCCTAGCTGGATCCGAGAAAGTGGAGACCTTAGCGCTGAGGCTGCACTAGCCTTTTTATTCCAAATTTGATACATCATGCTTCTTCTTCGTTAGCTTTTGTCCCACTAAGAAGCTGGTCAACCCTAGCACGTGATAGATCGCTATTTTTTGACACAATAGCGATCTATCACGTGCTTTGTCTGAATGAAATCTCAGTCTTTTTAGATCTTCATGTATCGAATCCAGCCAGTGTTTCTCGGAACGTCCTCTCAGTCTTGTTTTCGGTACGTCGAGACTGAACCCTAACTTACAGTGCCACTGGTTGTCCTAAGCTGCTGTCCGTACCACCACATACGGGTTTCGCGGAGCTTATCAGCGATTGGAACCATTCCAAATCGCTGCATTATGGTATCTTATAGGTTCGCCTTATATTAGGATGTGCCAAACGTTTTGAGAAGATCCGATTGTTTCATTCAAGTAATTAACAACAAAGGAAACGAGAGAAATCTACTCGCAGTAGTTGCCATATATAGCCACGACCCTCCTCGAACGAACAGGTAGAGCAGCGATTCCACACTTCCAGAACGAGGATGGTCGTGATAAAATCCATTGGTCAACTGTGCGCTGGACATCGCTACGACTATCGAAGGTTTTCCCGCGTAGAAAGCTTGGAGGACACTCAAAGCATTGTAGTCGAGAGGGCTGAGGTTGGATGAATACGTTGCTGATGCAGCCATTCTATACCTAGTTCATCCAGCTCGTCCCGCACCCTCGTGGCATGGTGAGGTCTTTCATTGTCCATCATAGGACGGATTTTCAGCGGTTCAGCGAGGAGTGTGGCGCTTTAGAAACCATCTCCGAAGATGGTTACAGGACACTTCGAAAGACATAGTTTCTTCCTCGCTCATGATGACGGAATGAATGCAACTATCTGATGAGAAGAAAATTGAGAGCTGCTCCTTTTGCAGTGCTCGCGCCACTTCGAAACTGGCTTCAGTTTCTACTTTACCGGGAGTCACCGCAAGTTCCTTCCGTGGTTGTCGTATGAAATCGTCTTCTCATCCGAAGCGACAACGGAGGTGATCCATGCAGTGGCTCTCTCATGCTGAAGGAGCTCAAAGTAATCCTGCACTTTCATACGACGCTGAGCCACGGTGGGGATCGTGGGGTGGTTCCGAAATGCCTCGGTAACCTTCTCAACCAGGATTCTCCGAATGGTTGAGCTTGGGGTACGGGTTGCCTTCCTCATTTCCGTCAGACTCTGAACAGGATTGTTCTGCGCGTACGCCAAAGCAGCGTTGGAATTTGAAGATTGGGGTCGCCCAGAGCATGGGAGATTTTTCCAATGAAAACTCGTCTTGGTCGAAGCGCTGGTACCACCTGTGACAGGTAGCAAGAGAGGAGGCATAGCCGCACATCGAAAGCACCAACTCATTTCGGGCCTCAGTTGCAGGACGTCCTGTGCGATATCAGTGAATGAGGAGTGTCAATAGTGGTTGTGGTTCCTCATGTTTTCATAGTATAATCGTGTCACATCTCCTATCCATCTCAACGTTTTCATTTCTGTGAGGCTAAAGCTCCGTTCAGTATTGAAAAGAAGAGGATGTAGTAGTGAGCCTTGGTGGACCCTAGAGATAGGAAATTTGAAGATGTTCCCGTAGCCGCATGTACTCTGGTTGTGTTCTTTGTTGCCAGTGCGTGCGCTTTTTATTATCACATGCTGCTTCATGTAATAAATGAATGGATGAATGAATTATATTCTTCTCAGGGTCATTTTTTGATCCAAACCTTTATTAAGCATGTTCTACATTAATAATTATCTCGGTTTCTTTGTTCGAAAATAGTGTTCATTTTTAATTGGGCGTCAATATCCATAATCTTATTTGTAATTAAGGGAGGAGTAACAACAGGTGTTCATAAACGGGGCATCATAATAAGATTAACCTCGTGTGGTCGTCGCTATGGTGCGCTCAAAGAACGTTATTTAATGAGAAACATCGCTTTCGGCCATCCATTGGAGTCGTTTAGTATGACCCGGTTCTCTTCATGTTTGAATTTTTGTATTGCGAGAATGTGCCACGAATCGTGGATTGCATGTTATTTATTCTTGCAGAACAAATATAAAAATCAATTGCAAAAGCCGCATAGTTTTGGACAGATAGCTCTCTTCGTTGCATCAGAGATGGAACTCGAGCAGAACTTGGTACGCGCAAGGTCTTTGCACCTGGAACGAAGATTTCTTCCTTTAGCTTCTCGTTCATTATCGTTGTTCATGTAATGTTCCACTTACGAGACTCTGTCCACACAATTTTCCGTTGGTGCTGCTTTTGTAGTTAATCTTGAGGAAGGCGGGAAAACTGGTCGCTGACCGTCGCCTCCATTCGGAATCACGGGACGTATCGTCTTGCGGTCGTTCGGACCGACAGGAATGATTGGTCTCTGGCCACCGCCGGCGTCAACTAAAGGTGGAATAGCAGAGCAGAACAAAAACCAATGTATCATCTATGTCCTATTTTCCTGAACTAAGTGACGGTTTTTACAAAAAGCATTACTGTAGCGGTACTGAAGGACGACAGTCGATTTAAACGCTCTGTTGTAAGTCATAATCGGCACACGATTGGAGTAGGAAGTGAGTCTCTGGCCAGCATCTTCGGGTGCACAGAACCTTAAGACCACAGCAGATAACTCATTACCATAAAACATACGGACAATAATTACTTTGTAAGCTATATAAAATAATAGCGATTTTCAGAGGCTAGACGAACATCCTCGAACGCAGCCGTAGAACCTTACCTGCGGTCCACTAGTGAAATTTCATGAAGTGAATTCAGATAGACACCAGATTGACCGCCTCGTACCTGTATCCGGTGAGCTGCTGATCCTTTTGTGTGTTAATCTCCACTCCAGCATAGATGCATCCGTCAGTAGCGAGACCACGTGTAAAGCTGTCGATTTTCACCTCAATCTTTGTGTTCGGAGGAGACTGAAAAAGTTCAGGTGGAGAAAAGCTCTCAAAAAGATGATAGCAAAACTAGAGAAAATTTAAATGCCAGACCTCGATCCAATAGCTACACTTCTCAAATTCCAATTCCTCTCCTCTACCGAGGCCAACCGTATCCGTCAGTGTTTGCCATTCATTCTTTGCCTGTAGCGTGCTTCCGCATCCATCCGGCTGAAAATCGCTTCACTACATTTTGAATGGGACTGAACGGAATTAACTGCTCCTACTCTTCGATCACAAAGAGGTCCTCCGTATCCGCTTGGACAGATGCACTTGTTACAGTCTCGCGGATGGGGGAAACCTCCATTTTGACAGACAGCAGCGCCAGATCGCTCACAACGCTCTGAAAGTTATTGGGCAAATGAGGACTTTTGAACATCTCTATATCGTTCTCCATTACATGGAGTGATACGAACTTTTGCATCCATAGTGTTCGTTGAGCATCGATAGTTCTATGAAGGAAATGAACGGTGAACCGAGGGTCTCCTGATACTTCACGTCGAACGGCACCATTGTGAATTTCTGGTTGATGGATGCGCTGAAATAGGGATTCATTCGTCATCTTACCATGTTTCGATGCAGGAATGAAGAGTGTCAACCACAATTTGAACGGCTTCGTTAGATCTAAAGTCTCTTCACAGCTTATCCACCAACCTCCTTCCGTGGTAGTGCATGATGCTACCGTAGTCGTACTGCATACCGTAGTTGTCGTTGGTGGCTGTCGTCTGCTTGGTGAACTGATTCAACCAACTCGGCTGGAACGTGGGACAATTCAGTTACTAATCACTCCTACTTCTCCATGCTTCTTGCCTTAATGTTATGTGTTGCGACTGTAATGTAGCGGTCACGATCGTGCCTTGACATGGTGTGGAAGAAGCCCAGAGCGTGTCCGAGCTCATGAGCAGCGGTGCTGACCGACTCACAACCATCTCCGAGCGATAACGCTTGTTCTCCACCGAGTCTGCCCACAAACGACCAGCAGCCGTCCTCAGGATACACGACGATTCGGTCTTTGGCTGGAACAAAGATCATTGTGACCGGCTTCGTTATTCCTCGTATCGGTTTTGATGTTGTACTTGAAACCTGGGGCCGTATGCTCGTCTCTCCCCAGAGACGAAGAGACGAGCACACGCACCCTGTTTTCACGATTGTGATTGATAAGTTTGTTCAAGGTTGCTTTATACGATGATTGCCTCCTTTAAACGAAGTGTGGACGAAACGGATTGGAACTTTGAAATTCCTCTGACCTTTGGGGTGCATTAAAGGGAAAGTGGACTCATACCCGTGCGGCTTTCTCTGAAATCAATGCACGTGTTCTCCTGCCATTCCAGCGCTCCATGTAGAAATGCGGTTCTCAGCTGTTGACCTAAGGAAACAGATGTCTCGACAGCTCATAGAAGTCAACAATTGTGTCCAAGTCACTCACTTGCGTTCCAGGCGAAGTAAAAGTTGACTCCCTCACTCCAAAGCGTATTTGGATAGCGCTTGTCTTTGAGTGCCTGACGCTTAGTGCGGTTCGAAGGGTTTACCTCTTCTTCAACGTCTTCAATTATCTCCTCGGTTTGCTCACTTAAGTGAATAGTATCATTCCTAAAATCCGTAATCAGACTTCTCTCCAATGATACGTACTCGGTAAGCAGGATGTCTCCTTGGAACAGGTCCTCGGCGACTTTCGCATTAGAATTAAAATCTCTTCAATCGTGTCTCCTGTGGGCTTGATCTTGTCGGTTTTGATGAACCGAATTTTCTGCAGAACAATTGCTTAAACTGCAGGATAAGAATGAAGTCACACGCACAGAATTTTTCTTGCAGTGAACTGCCTCTTCTCCTAAAGCCTAATAACTCAGAGAGTCATTCTGATAAAAGGTTAGAGGTGGAATAACCTGAAGTCTTTCCTTGAGCGACTTCATCATTTCTGGTGTCAGCTTCAGAGTTTTTACGACTTTGTCCTTCAGTTGGCGCAGCTTTTCACGAATTTTGTGAACTGCAGTGGTATTGAAAACCTGAATAGAGATGATCAAATTTTAGCGTTTTTAGCGATGGTACGCATGATTGGCTGCAAAAAAGCAGTTGGAGGAACCTTGTGGAAGCCAGTGATTGTCGCATTTTTCAGCTTCTGGCCAATGCTGTTCTCGCCACTGAAAACTCCCTTCACCTTCGATCCCAAGTCCTTGATAAACCCTCCGCTGACTACTACTGTCAATAGTAAAACGAGGAATAATAACCTCATTCTGAAAAAGGAAACTGGTGAGTTTTCAATTGTTTCAACATAGAGACAGTGCGGAGATGACGGAGCTTCTGCAGGACTCGCTTCAAGACAAAGGAAAAGTGCCATTAGCGGTTGTCTTTAAGGTTGCCCTGCAACGGGCAAAGCATCTAAGCCGCTGTTTGAGGACTGAGCCTCAACGAGATCTTCTACGCTGGCGGACGGTTGACGAGGCTGACGAGGCTCTTGGTTCGTCGGAAATGAAGAACTGCTGGAGTAGCCCCTGCGACTACCATTTCGTCCTCGCCTTTATATCCTAACTGCAACGTGTAGATGCGAAAGCATGATATGGTTGCGTATTAGCCTTTCTGCTCTTTATTCCACAGAAGAACAAACAATCGTGAACGTTCCTCGCTATTCCGTAATCCTTTTTTCGGACAGCAGAGCATGTTGTTGTGTGCGATGGGAAATCATGGACTGCTGTCGTCAGAAAGTCGACTGCTGCCATTTTTTCTATAACGATCTGACTTTTCCTAATGAATTCCGCCCCTAATTCAAGGCATAGAACGAGACGGTCCTCCTTGGATTTGTAGCATATTAAGAGGTGTCGTCATAGCGTACTGGGGCAATTGGAATGCTTGTTCTTTCACGTGGCCTACAGACGTTTTTCACTCCGGATTTACCATTTTTCACTCCGGATTTAGCTTTTGTGAAATGGTCTGATAATTGCGTCACCGACAGATGTGCTTCAAATTCCCGCAAGATATGTCTTGTATCAAACCTGATGAGCTCCATCTCTCTGTTGTGGGTAATTGCTGCGCTTTAGGTGTAACCACACTCGTTGAAGAGGCTCACTGTGTAAATTTGGAGCACACACGCACAAAAGATTCATTTATTCAGTCGCAGATTTTGTCATTATGGCGTGTGTAACTAAATATAAGGAGATAAAAAAGCCATGAGCTGAAGCAAATGCAACATGCCCGATACAGGGAAAGCAAGTGATCATTGGGAGAAAGACGAACAAGACTGTTCGTCTTTCTCCCAATGTTCGGCAAGGACATCTGAAAACGATCTGTTCCACCTCGCAAATAGGTGAACTTCTTGAGGCTCCTATTCGCGAGGTCATGTGGATTTGCCATATTCCTAGCTTCTATACTCATGGACTCAATAGAAATAGACGATGTGTTTCCTAACTGGATTTGAGCAGGTGGAGAGCTTACGGCTAGCGCTGATGCTGCATCAGCCTTTGTGGTCCAGGTTTCAGGCAAAAGTCAGTTTTCTGACGCAACAGCGATCCACCTCGGGCTTGGTATGAGTGAAATCGCAGTGTCTTTGGATCGCCGTGTATCGAATTCAGTTACCCTAAAGTCTCACAGATAAGTCCGCCTCGCGCGCGCCGCAACGCGGCGCCCGCAGTAGAGCAATTACAACAGCCGAGCAATCGATACACAACATATCGATACGCTACCACCGATCAATACGCCGCGCTGCGGCGCCCGCAAGGCGGACTTATCTGCGAGACTTTGGGTAATGTTGCTTGGAACGTCCTCTCTGTCTTGTTTCTGGTACGTCGACTGAACCCTAACTTGCAGTGCCATCGCTTGTCCTGATCACGTGTCCGTGCCATCTCATACGAGCCTCGCGGAGCTCTTCAGCAATTGGAACCATTCCAAACCTTGTGATCTCATAGGTTTGGCTTCTATAACACATAAGAGGATATAGTTGGAAAGAGGGAGATATAGTAGCGTCATAGGCGGACAACAGCGATATTAGTTCGGAGGATGATTACGCAGCAGCATGTAGTCTGCTTTTTGGCTCGAAGTGCAGAATTCGTCCTAATCTATGACATTTATGTAACTGTTTCCGTAGTGCGCACCAAACCACATTCAAACATCGGTTATAAATCTTGACATAATTCTCAGCTCATCGACACAGAACATAGGATCTTGCTGCGAAAGACAATTAACTACCTCAGTTCTTTGTTTTACCTACCTCAGTTCTTTGTGTATTTGCGTGTTTAATGCTGTTTTCGTGTGTTGCATGTGACCCTACATGAAGCTAGAACTATTGACATCGGGCCTCATTGTTACGATGGAGTGTGCTGCGCGGTCTTGGATGGGCCATTTGAAAACAATTAACAAATTATCCGGAAATCGCCATGCCTTTTGACCCAATTGCTTCAAACTATAATTTTTTGAATGACTTATATATTTGAAGATGCTAGGGGTTCGCTACGTACAACCAACTAGTTCTTGTCTATAAACACTAAACAAAAAGCGGCAATTAGCAGAATAGTTTCGTGTTAAATCAAAAATGCTATCAGATTAACTGGTAACTGCCGATATCGGCTTACCGGCTCATTCCTGTGTTTACGGGTGAATGCTGATATCAACAGCCCGACCGGGCTTAAGAAAGATGATAGGGGGTTCGCAACGTACATCGGTAGCACGGTGGTTAGCGCAGTCTGCCGGAAACAGAAAGACGCGGGTTCAATTTCCGTCCGATGTCCGTGTTTTGCGAATAGCCTAGCATCTCTAAATATAGGGTGGTAAGAAAGTCTTGAGCCGTTTGACGTCTACTTTTTCTTTGTTTTCTTATTCAGTGCACAATGCATTTTACTCCACGATTTAATCAACATTGTTAGTCAGAACCATAACGTCCCTGATAGGCAAGTCAGCCACCTTCTACCTGCAGAACGGAGCAGGCTGGAAGCCATAGAATTCGCTGACTGCCCTTATCACATTATCGACATTCGTGGCTCTTATCTCAGCTGAAAAGCAACATGGAAGGAAGATAATTGATAGCTATAGGATACAATTCAAGTGCAATAAGATAATTACAAAATCGTGCGCCAACCGCATTTCTACAATTTTTTATTAGTCTCTTTATCGTCATAGGGTGCTGCTGCATCACTGCGTGTGTGCACCGAATGCTGTCGGCCGGGACGTCCGAGCTCAGTCCACTCAGCGTTTCTCTGTAGCGAGGGAATGGAGCTAACTGGTAACAGTAGTATGAGTGTGTTATGGTCTCCTCGCAAGAGTATGAGTATTTTTTCCTGGATTCGCTGCGACAGCTTTGAGAAAGGCAGAATTTTCTACTACAGGAGCCCGTCGCAACCAAGGCTTGTCTTCGAAGCCGGAGTCTCGAGATGTAAAACGAGATAACCAGAGCTCGACGTTGTTGAGGGTTGTAGTGTCTTCTGCGAATACAGCGCTTATGTTGCGAATGGTTTCCATCGTTTCAGTGCCCTGTCACCGTCCGTTAAGGATGAGGGCTCATATATGCCGTTGGAGAAATGACATCGTATCTGAAGATAAAGATTAGGGTTTGGCTATTTATACCAATGGTAACAGTGCTTCGTGAAGTGCTAACTACTATCACATGTTAAGTTATGGTTACAATCCAGAAGTCGGAAGTTTTGAAACTTTCAAGCAAAGTGGCTCAAGACTTTCTTACCACCCTATATATAAGACATTCAACTAGTTCTCGTCTACAAACTACTAAACAAAAAGCGGCAATTAGCAGAATAGTTTCGTGTTATATTTTTTTTCATTTATTTCGAAATCCAGCACAAGACAAAAACCAGTAAACAGAAGTATAAATTCTCAACTTGCTCAGCCTAGCATTTGATTAAATCATTCTCGATTATCGGTACTCTGATGCTTTATAACTGCTCCATTTTCATCCCGAATTTGCCATTATTATTCTCTTTGTTGAGGTTACCCCTTTAATAAATGTATCGAAAGACCTGTGAAGTGTATTGTGAAAAAAACGTATCTTCCATATTTATTCGGCCATACGTCAGTAATCGAACATATTAAATCCTTTATACATGAGATACACCAGGGACTTCAAATCGAATAATCTTGTTGAACGTAATAGAAAACTGTAAAAAAAACTTTAACATAACGTAGTGAATAGAAACAACCTCCGATAAGGACTTTGATCCGGAACTAGATACGGTATGTACCATTTTCCGTTTCACTCGGACGTTTTGAAATCAAACTAGACGTTCGTTCAAATCAAGTTTGACAAATTCAAGCTGCTGAATGCCCTGAAAGACATTTATGTCGATCTCCCTAACGTCCAATTTGTATTCCACTAATTTTTGTCCGAATCAAACTGGAAAATTTCTACAAAAAAAGGAGAGGAAGCGCAAATCTCGTAGAATCTTCAGAGAGCATTTGTGAAGAGTAATTCATTGTGTACATGATGCTTGGCGAGAAACATCGTCAAGTTGTTCATCGCGTCGATCGATATCCTGATTGTGAACTTCAACAACGCTGGCGATGCTGTCCATCGTTCGGACCATCTCATCCGGATCCTCGTTGCCTCGCGGCACCGTACGGTACTCTCGGAAGCATTCCTCGGTCAGTTTTTCGATTTGTTCAGCTTCTGCAGGAGTCCTAAAGGGGTTCGAGATATTAGATGGGTTCAATAAGGAAAATGGGAGCGAGGAACTTACAGCATATCGGTGAACTCGTAATTCTTCTCGGATTCAACACCAGCATGTTTCAGCATGTGCCGAATGATTGTGTTCCGATGCACAGTCGTATAACCGCATCGACACGCATACCTGAAAGTAACTATGATGAAGGATAAAGAATGCTTTACACATTTGGTGTCAAACTCCAAAAATCGATACATCGAAATATCCCAACATACAGTGCCGGACGTGCCGGAATGATAAAAAGGCGCCAACGCCGCTTCCTTTCGCAGAAACCGCCATTTTTCTATATTTTCGTTGAAATTGATTGATTCGTGAAAATAAATATAAACTCAGCAGCTCGAGCTCTACCTATTCATATACAAATTTTCCATATTCGTTGGATTTGTTTACATTTTCCCTCGATTTTCGGTCCCTTGCTCCCTTCGATTCCTCGTCTGGTGGCTCATTGCTCGACGACGCTCGCCTTCAGCCGGGCTACCACGCGGGGACCCCGTTGGCCATGCGGCGTAAATGAATTGAGGCAGACTGTCTCCGAGCCGTCCGGACCCCAAAAACGGCACCTTTCGGAGCGAGAAAGCGCCGCTGCTGCTGTCTTATCGTTGTGGCACGTCCGGTATTTGAGCAGATGGTGAAAATAAAAATCCGTTCTACTTGATTATACGTTATTTTTTGCTGATTAAAGTGTGATGACACGAGCTCTACAATGAGCGCCTGCAACATTTTCAGCTGGAAAACGAAAATGGTGTTTGACTCACCTTTCGATACCAGAGTGCACGACCGCTGCGTGATGTCGAAGATTGCACCGACGCATCGTTATCCGCTTTCCACATAGCTAAACATCAAAATGAAACACAAAAATAAAAACTGAGAGAATTGGCTATTCTTTTATTTCGTCCTACTTTTGCCCCTTATAGTGGTCTAAATACCGATTCTCCTGTGGGTTTTAGAGGCCTGAACATGGCTCGATGTTCCCTCTAGCAAAGTCGGTACTTCCACTCAAGGACGACACCGCTCTGATAATTCATATCACAACAAACGATAACAAGAAAGTGATGACAATAATTGTGCGCAGCGTGTCTAATGTAAATGATGCTAGTCACCTGTTGCTTCAATACTATAGTTGAGCGGTGTGTTTTCTGAAGGTATGAGCGATGAAAACCGCGCAACAGCTTGTGCGGGATACGAATGAATGATTCTCTTTAGAATAATGATATGAATTATCAGAGCGGTGCCGACCATGAGTGGGAGTACCGCAAATTCATAAGACACCAGAAACAAAGAGCGATCGGTCAGATCAATACCAACATCCAAAATGAGAGAGCTTGGATGAGGTTTGGGAGCTCACCTGACACGCAACTTCTCGCATTTTCTCCTTCTTATCCGAATCGTCGACCTTTGTCGCAACGATAGTGGGTGATGCTTGCACTTGCTAAACAATAGGTAGTTAAATGGACTATATCGATTGAAAATAAATCTGTTCATCCTCCTATGCGTCCCAAAAAGAAGACTGATAAATTCCAAAATTTTCCCGAATTTTCAAGCAGTTTCGTCGCTTTTTACGCGAACGTTTTATATTTTAAAGTGAAGGTAACCGCCAAATTTACCTAAATTTCTGGTTCTCGAGTGGGGAAGGGACTCACATTTCCTTGGAACTTCTCACTGTCTCTAGTATAGTGTCGAACGGAATTATGGCTCTGATGCCAGGATCGTTTCTGCGCGCGATGGCTGCCGTCGGCGGCGAAGATCTGGTGAGCTCGATTCTCGAGTGAATTCGTCGTACTCGCCGACGGATATGAATCCAGATACGGTGTCGTGTCGCAAATCACGTCCGACTGTTGCATTGACTGGAATCACACTATGTATTCCTTATATTTAAAAATAATATCATATTATATAATATCACGTGATACTTATTCACAGCATCTTTCACAAAATTCTACTACAAAGATGAAAGGTAAAGGTGTTAGCGTTGATCACCCTTCTAAGAACGCGCCGCCGCGGTCGTGTTCCATTGAGAATCGTATAGGCAAGGGTAAGAATGTGAATTTAACGTATACGATTACTTTCGGGGGCCAGCCGCTATACCAAGTCAGTGTTTTTACCTTCTCAGACAAGTCTGGTACCAAATTACCCCACCACGGCTCGAGCGTAGGTCGATCGCTACACCGTGCCGGTGTCGGTATCGCCTCTCACCATTGCGGCACATGCGCCCATAAATTCTGCTACAAGTCGATTTATTAGAGATCTTGGTTCTCCATCTGTTCTCGTGAACTTATTGACACTTTTCTTCGTTATGTTGATGTTTACTGTGTTGTTGGGTATTGCTATATTACCGTACGCAGTAAACTTGAAATTCGAAAATTAATGCGTTATGGAAAGGTCTGAAGGAGGTCTTGATACTCGCACGGTTGAGCGATCGATTCTCACCTGGGCTCACCAAGCCTTGCATCCCTCCGGGGTCGGGTAAATTAGTACCGGACGTGTCTGGAAAAGTGAAGACACTAATTGGATATAGCGGTTGGTCCCGTACGTTGTAAAGGCCAGACATTCGCTCATCGACCATGACTAGTTTATCCTTCACTTTTCATACATTTCATTGATCCGATAATTTTTTAATTTATTTGCTATTTTTCCCTTATTTTTCACACTTAGAAATAATGGTCTAGTACTAATATGGAAATGACACCATATTAGTTAATCTTAAGAATGTATCAAAATCCGTTGACAAAACATCAAGTATGCACTACCACAGCAGGGAGCTCCAGCACAACTGACGAAGTCATTCCAACTCGTGTTTGCTCGTCTACTTTTTGAAATGAAGTTTTCCCGAACTCTCTCTCAGACTCACTTCATTATTTCCTCCACTTTGGGCAGACAGCCAACGAAACGGCAATTCAGACGGTTCGGCTTTCGTCGCCATCACTCCGAACAAATTCGGCATCATACTGCTGAATTGAGACGGTACGCCCGACGAGATATTGATATCAGACCTAAACGATTACTCAATTCGATAAAATTTATTACATGGCCCAAATATAAAGATACAATTGCTTGTCTATAAAATTGAGCATAATCACATTCTAAAGTAATAAACATAGAAACTAAGAATAACTAAAAAGCACCTAGATCCATCTTTTTAGTTAACTTTTTCGTTGTATTTTAACTTCTTACATGATTTTAGTTTTGTCATTGTTGTAGACTCCTTCCGTTGCACCCAATTTGCTTTAAATTTCGATTAGGAATGAGTTGTTCAAGCATACGTCGTTAACACGTTGGCGCCAGTGGCACACAATGCTGTGTGCCAGGCAGTCTGTCCCTGTGGACCATGGCACACAATGGTGTGTGCCAGGCGTTTCTCAGACACCTTTTGGCCAAAATTCTCCAAATTTTGTACAGATATGTAGTTGAGGGCGCTGAATACGAATCTGCAGTCTGTTTTTCACGGGGTGGTCTCCAACAACCCATTTTGCTAACTGGGTGGTCCAGTGAGGGCCATCGATTTCGC
Organism: Nippostrongylus brasiliensis; assembly: GCA_030553155.1. Lineage (NCBI taxonomy): Eukaryota > Metazoa > Nematoda > Chromadorea > Rhabditida > Heligmosomidae > Nippostrongylus > Nippostrongylus brasiliensis. Next base: position 33,641,516 of record CP130734.1, read on the forward strand.
CCAAAATTTGTCTGAGGGTTATTAGGGACGCCAAACATGGTGGTGGTATCTGTATTTCATTTTCTGGTGCCGGTGACACTCAGTGATACGTGCTAACCAGCCTGTCTGGGGTGGTGTTGGCAGACAATGGTGTGCACCGGTATATGGTTTTGATTACAATGATAGGAATTGTATTTTCTATTCGGTTAATGAACTGAGACTGAGAATACTCTTATATTATTATATCAAGCTATCTACTAAAATTTCAAACCTATTATTTATTGTTTATTTCATTTTTACACGTAGCAGTTGAGAAGAATTGTTTGAAAACAAGCTAATCAAGGAGGTTCATATGAATATCAAGCTTCTCGTCACAAACCAATGTATTTCGGGCTTCAAAAGAAAGTGTCGCTGGTACAACTATGTTTTCGTGTTTTCCAAAACTTTTTTCACTCAGATTTGTGCAGTGGGATGTGGTAAAAAACAGGCAAGCCTCACTATGTCTAGCTGAGCCCTGCATTCTTGGTGAGAACTTTCTTTACATATGTAGTGTTTCATAAACCAAAGCCAGCACTCCATTTCCTTCATACGTGCATTATTGAGATACTACGCTCCATGATTTCAACGGGTTTGTAACCTAGTTCTCTTATGATATTATTTTTCTTTCGTTTTATTCAGCTTACTCCACGTGTGGTGGCAGCGCGCGTGTGAGCGAAAATCTCCGGTCCCACGGGACAGACGCGCGGAAACCGCCTGGTCGTCAACGTGTTAAACGAGCTTTCATGAATAAATTGTGTATATATACAACCATATTAAAAAGTGCCCATAATAAATTAGTCTATGATGAGAACAAAAGGTTGAAAAGAGAGGAACTGAGAGCGAAGCGGAAATACAACAGGTCAATTTTCGCTATGGAACAGCTCTACCCAGTCAGGTGCCTCTTAGCAAAGGCTCTAAATTCGTGGAAACTGCTAGAAATTTCCAGTATTTTGCTCAGTTCTGCTCAATGATTAGTTCAAGAATATCTATTAAGAAGGATGTGATAATCAAAAATATGAAAGTTGACTACAAAAATGAACCAAAAATATGAAAGTTGACTGCAAAAAATGACTAACCTCAGAATATTATTATCACCACTGGACGACGAAACATCTGCCGCACAGGTGCCGTCGATATCCAAGTAGGTACGGGCGAACAGTCGACGGATATCCGACGCGACGGTGAATTTCAAAGAATTGTTGGTCTGAAAAACTCGCTTCGCATTCGAGTTCGCTTAGAAAGAATTTGAACCGGATGGACAGATTTATCGGATCCAGATGAAATTTAGGAGAAATAATGCCGAGTGATGCTACGGTAATTGCTTGTTGATCTTCCCAATCTACAAACTTCCCTTCTATTTTTTCTTGCTCCTTTCCTTTTCTCTTTGCTGTCGTTTTTTATGACGACGAAAAAACTATACGTACAAGCTAGCAACATTTTTCTGCGACCTCAACGTGTCAAAATTCACTTACCAAGTACTGAATGAGATTCATGAGCACCTCTTGAGTCTCGGCCTCCACCAAGACGAAGGACACCATTCTAAAATAAAAGAATTACTAGACACTAGACGACAGAAAAACAATTTTAGCGAATTGAAGGCAAGAGCTGGTTTCATCCAAATTTCTTCAAATTATCGCACCATTTCATGGTGCGATAAATTGATGATCTTCATCCGATGATAGATGATAGGTGAATTCCATCAATAGAATAACAAAATTATGAAATAAAGTTCATTCAAAGCAAACAATTCGAAATGATTCAATGGCATCCAACGAATTTCACGCTAGATAGCTTCAATAATTGTAAAATATTAGACTGCTATGAAAACAAAGCAACCCCAGCAGATATTCGCAATGTGAATCCATAATTCGAGAAAAACATGGAAGTCACATGAGTTTACAACACTTCTCTTGACGAGTGGCAAATGTGAAACAGCTTACCATAATAGGAGGTTGAGGATGAAATCTGGAGAAGTTGATATTTCATCAGAACAATCAAAAGATCCCGAGGACGTTTCTATCTTTATTTCGACTAGTACAACTACGGATGGTATACAGCCATCCCTGAGACCTCTTAGCAGGTGAGGATGCAAAAAATGAATGCAAACAAAAGGTGGTCCGGGAACATTCCGGAGAGATTCACTCAAAAGTGCATCGATCCATAACCTCCATGCGAATTCCTGACTTTTGAGCGAATTTGGCAGTTAATTTCATGCGTAGTTTTGACCGGAAATACAGTACCAATCAAAATGATATGTCACCTTCCATTCTTGAATGCAAATAGTCAAAACCAAGAGGAATTCCGGTACAATTGGCAGAATTAGTAGCTTTAATCAAAAAATACATTGACCCGTGCACTTGCTGGAAAATCTAGAACAAAAAAAATTTTGATTGCTTTTTCACACGACTATATCTCATGAACCGCTGCACGTGAAATTAATCCAAGGTGATATGTATTTCGATAGAACACGATTGATTTATCATAAGAAGCTACAGATGAGTAGTTAAGATTGCGAGTGAACTATAGATTTTTCAGCGAAGAATTTTACGGCCAAAAATGGCAAAATTTTGAGACCTCACTTCAAATAAAAATCACTATATCAGTACAGGGTTGCACCAAACTTGAGGCTTTGGTAGGATTAGATTTTCTCTTTCCTGCATACGTTTAACTTTTAAACTGCGCTTACAAGTTTTCGAGAAAATGGCCTATAATGTTGTACTTACGCAAACTGTCATATTCAAAAAATCAGTGAGGAACTGTGTACGTTAGTAAGGATCTGTGTATGTATGTTCTATCTTAGGAAACAAAAAAAACAAAATCATAAAAAGCTACATGGCTTGCTTTACTTCAAAAATAAAATTGACGAGGAGATTAAAATTTAGAAAAGATTTCTGTAGCGCAAGACCTTGAACTGAATGTGTTCCATAAAGCTCCACAAATCCTCTAAGAGATATTTATCCAAGAAAACAACAATCGGAAGACGTGAAAAGTTTTGGTGAAAGGATCCGATGCTGTCGGCTAGTGAACAACAAAAGCACGAAGGGGTTCATCCATCGCAAATAAACAGCCCGTCAAGGGGCTCAGACGGTGTGTCAGCTCAAGATTTCCCCAATTGTTTAGACGGAAACTCGCTATTTAACTAGCTGATCCGATCGGATCATCACACCCATCGTGAAGAAAATGCGCCATCCCTGTCGATCGTGGCGACGATACCTATGGGAAGGTGAGTGGGTAAGTCTCCTTAAACCATACCCAACCGTTTCCTTTTCTCAGGTCAACAACTCAGTGCCACCGTGCCAAAATCGGTCCCCGAGGGAGCCGACTATCTCGAACGAGTTCTCATAAAACGCCGGAAATACATCGCCTTTTTAGTCCCATTCTCTATAATGCAGGTATAAAGTCAGTACCAATAGTCTTGTCTTTGAAAATTAGAACTAAATTTGTAGCTGATATGGTGGGTAACCGCCTACCGCTTCAATTGGTTTACTTTGTTCGAAACTCGGTGGCAAATGCCGGTTGTCATGTTTTTCGGTTCAACCATTGCAGGTGGGTATGCTCTTACCTTTACCTCTTTTCATGAATTGGGCATTTCTAGACCATTAGAACCCACTTCACATTGTCTATGAAAGCTTCCAAATCTAGCAGGTTACTAATGAACTTACCTTTGTCCAGAGAAAAGGGTAAAGGTAATCTATGTAGATATGCTAGGTATAGCAAAAAGTTATAGTAAAACTATGTAGCTTTATAAGGGTACCCTATCAACTCAGAAGGGATGCGCCATGCACTCGGATTCCGTTCGTAGAGGCGCTAGCCTATAAAATGACTTGCGGGGAAGAGTCGCTACACCAAGTCAGTGTCTTTAACTTCCCAGACAAGTCTGGTACTAAATCACCCGATCCCTGAGGGATGGAAAACTTAGCCCGGACGAGGTTCGATCGCTCGACCGTGCGGGTGTTAGTAACGCCTCATACCGCTGCTCCACACGCGCCCTACAACATCTAAATATCTCTTCGAAGCCCTGCTCTTCAGGAATGACAAGTGAAGGAGGTGGTGCCGTTGCGTTCCCTGTCATGACGCTTCTTCTACAAATCGATCCGATTACGGCACGCGATTTTTCGCTAATAATTCAGTCCGCAGGTTAGCTAGTTCTCCATGATTTTACGAATTTCAGCAATTATTACCATGAAATTTTTTAGTTTTTGAAAAAAAACGTAATTTTGATGTAAAAAATGGTTTTCAGGAATGACCTGTGCCATGTGCGTCGTTCTCATCATGCAGGTGCAAATCGAAAAGCGTGCTATCATATTTGGAACGCTCGGTTCGACGCCGGGTTTCGTGATCGGATCGCTTTTTGTGAGTGGCTGAGTTTTTTGGGACCATTTGGGTCACGACGTGGGCGGAGCTTGAACAACACTGTTGAATAATCCGGCTGACAACCCTTGTCACTAAGTGAAATCGCAGACCGTGTCGATAAATAAAAAAAGGGAAAGGTAAGTTGGGGACGGTGCTGATCCGTACTTCATGGACGCGCCATGCACTCGCCTCCTATTCAGAACCGCTGAATCATGATTAGTGCGTATTCAGCCTATACAACGACTTGCGGGGTCAGCTTCTAATCAAGGCAAGGTCTTCACTTCTACAACCAAGTGTGGTACCAACTCATCCAAGCTCAGAGGGATGGACAGTTCGACTGGCCCAGTCAAGGATCGATCACTGGACCGAGTGAACGGCTGTAGCGCCTCTTACCACTGCACCACGAATGCCCCTAGATATATGAATGAACGAAGACTGAGTATAAGCTAATAGAATACTAATAATAATGATTACATAATATGGTAGTTCCGTAAGACAATGGCCACTGACAGTTCAGATTTTTTAATCTGAACGAAAAACAGGAACAATTTCCAGTCGCCTCGTGAGGGTCCTAAAAAATTGTCTAATAAACGGTCATTTGTAAAATGTCTCATTAAAAAATCCAACATTATCTTTTCTCAGTTATTTTTTTCAGTTGGACGCCTATCTGTCAGCAGCTCAGAAGAAAATGCTGTTCGTGTCGATTTGGTCGTCGTTCGCCATCGCGCTGTTCATCTTGAACTCTCAGCACAAACGACGAACGTTCGACGTCATCCAGGATTTTTCGGCCTGGAAAGCAGCCGTTTTAGTGGCCACAGGATTCGTCGGTGGTTAGTCAGCTTGAGGACTGAACCATTTCAATCCATTTTAGCAGCAATTTTATATAGCGAATCTGAACCTCTTCGAAATAGCCGCTTCGTCCTGAATTAGAGCGAATTTTTCAAAATTCTTTTCCCTCCTCGAACTTCTGCTAAAATGAGCGGAGTGGTGACATTTGACCAGTCCACATAGAACGTGCCATGCCCTTGACTTCCATACAATATACTGGAAGCGTCATGATTCGAGGATTTAGTAAACTGTTCTACCTGCAGGCACGTTCAGCGCATTCTCCGGATCTGGTGTGGACATCTGCACATTCTCCATCATCACTCTTCTATTCCGAGTGTCCGAGAAAACAGCCACACCAACGTCGGTGGTGCTCATGGGTGAGCCATTTAACCACTAATTACCTTTTTGTTTTTTTAACCCCACTTCAACTTCAACATAACTACAGTACCGGACGCGCTGCAACGATAAAAGGGCGGTAGCGGCGCTCCAGAGCGCCGAAATGCGCCGTTTCGGTGTCCACGCGTGGTGACTCGGCCTCAGTTCACCGCAGTTCATTTGCACCCATGCCGAACGAGGGGCCCCACGTGGTGGCTTCTTCGAGTCACTTCTTCGAGTCGAGTCAATTAAGCTATTTTGAAAAAGTTAATAAAAAACGGCGGGTTTCGGCGCTTCAAAGCGCCGCTATCGCCGTTTCATCGTTGCTGCGTGTCAGGTACTGTAAGTAACGGAACTTTCGTGACAGTGTCACGGTCTATAGCCTCAGGTCTCCGTCGACAGGGTGATCTGAGATTGTCTGTTAAGCCAAAGTATAGGTAAGGACAGAGTGGTCGGTCTGGGTCAGTTGGAAGAGGTAGGGTAAAGGTACAGTTACTTGAGGGGGAGACTCTTCACCAAGTCACCCTCTATGCTATACGAGCCTGGTATCATTTTATCTGACCCCAGAGTGATAGAAGCCTTGGCTCGCCCGGGCGATGATCGACCGCTCGACCGTAATGATGTCTGTAGCACCACCTACCATTACACCAAGCACCGAATTCGTGAGATAACCAGAAATGAACTCAATTAGATCACATAGAAAAAGCCTTTCGATACAGTCAAAGTTCGAGCTAAACCAATTGGGGACAAGTAGATGTTGCTTCACTTGGCAAAGAAGCTGACTCGGTAAAGAGTTCGGCCTACTCAAGTAATTGTACCTTTAGGCCCTTGTTATACATTCGCTCGCGGTGAGCGTCAGCGGCTTGCGAGCGGTGATCGCGTGCGCCGCTAACCTCAGACGCTGAGCACGCGACGCACGCACGCACGCGCCCGAAGCATGCAGAGCAATGCGCGAGGTGATCGACCCACCCCCAGCGAAAGGGTCAATCGCAGTGCAATGCGCAGCGACTAGAGCGTGGAAGGTACGCGAGCATCTGCATAACAGCCCGTGAGCGTACCCACGCCAGCGTCACCGTGATAACTCGTACAAACGTGTCTGGCCCCACGGTGTCTGATACTGAATGGACGAGGACCGATCACTCAACTGTGCCGGTTCGGCGCCTCTTATCAGCTATCAATGTCATTATAAAAAAAAGAATTTTCTATTATCCTTCAGCAATCAACACTATGGTGGGTGTGTACTGGCGAGCGGTGTGGCAGGGTGACATTCCACCGATGGCGTGGGAATACGCGGCGGTCAGCGTTCCAGTGGCCGTCACGATGGCTCCGTTCGGCAGCTTTCTTGGCTCTCATCTACATAGACAAGTTGGTATTACTATTTTTATTTCTACTCATTGGGTTCGCGTGGTGCAGTGGTAAGAGGCGCCACTGACACCCGCATGGTCAAGCGATCGATCCCGGCCGGGCCAACCAAGTTTTCCATACCTCCGCTGACTTGGTATAGCTGCTGGCCCCCACGAGTCACTGTATAGGCCAACCACGCATTCACCGTGCTTCTACGATTCTGAATTGAACAAGAATATGTGGCGCATCCCCAGGGGAGCGATCACACCTTTACCTTAACCTCTACATGCAGAGCAATATAAGGAAATGTTCATGAATAATATTAACGCGAACAAGCCAAAAACCAGTGATGTTGATTGGGAAATAATAGACCGTCTGCGTAATAGATACGTCACGGGTCAGCTTATACCCGCCTACATTTAGCATAGTTTAGTTTTGTGCATAGTCGGTATAGCTTACCGTCGGGTATAAGCTGTCTCGTTGCATGGACCATAAGCTATACCTGCTATGCAGTTAAGTGATGTGCCCATGGGTTTGGTCAATGCTGGACCAAGCCAAATGTAAGTGGGTATTATACCTTGGACCTTGGGGATATTTTTCGAATGAACGAATGAACGGATATATTCGGTTTTCGAAATTTCGAATGAACGAATATATTCGATTTTTGAAACTTCCAACCCACTAATGATACATTGCGAATTTCCATACACAGCTCCCTGGCAACTCTAGAATGATGAATAGAAATGGCGGAATCCTTCGTTTTGTTTCAATCACTCCTTTCAAACTGATATAATTAAATCCGAATTCTGATTCGAATTAATAATTCGAATTTTCGCCTTTATCGAATATTTGAATAATCGAATAGTTCGAATTTTGCTCTTTTCCGAATATTTGAATAATCGAATAATTCGAATTTTCCACTTTTCCGAATATTCGAATAATCGAATAATTCGAATTTTCCACTTTTCCGAATATTTGAATAATCGAATAATTCGAATTTTCCACTTTTCCGAATATTTGAATACTCGAATAATTCGAATTTTCGCTTTCACCGAATATTCGAATGATCCAATAATTCGAATTTTCCACTTTCCCGAGTATTTGAATAATCGAATAATTCGAATTTTCCACTTTTCCGAATATTCGAATAATGAATATTCGAATATTCGATCCGAATATTCGATTCGGTCTGAGGTGTAATAGTGGGTATTAAGCGACCGGTGACAAAAGCATCGACATTGTCAAGAAAAGTGGGCAGTCTTATCTGTCACGTTTTGGAAAATTTACTGCGCCTAGGCAAGAACGGTGCCTTGAGGAGCTTTGAGTAGTTTGAATCCTTTCTAATCACAAAAAAAACACTTGTTTATCTACATTGTTCATATAATTAAACTATAATTAAACTTGAATTTAATTAGTTAGAAGGACTCGCTGAATGATTTTCGTGGTCTTTTCGAAGTTGCTAAGTAGTACCTGTTAATGTCGGAACTTCCAATGGGCAAGGGTCAGTATTACCTTTATCAGCTTAGGATGAAAAATTAGGAAAAGAAGGTAAGAAAAATACGTTCAAAATGGGTTACCCCGGTAGAGGACTAAAATTGAACTATACTCAGACCATTGAAGGTGATGTGAAGGTAAAATATCAGGCTCGAACAGAAAAAGAAAAGAAAAACGAAGAATGTAAGCTAGCAAGAAAAGAAATCAGGAAAAATAATGGATAAAAAAATTAGGAAAAGAACGAAGAAAATACCTTCAAAAGGTGGAAAATGTTGATCAATTCATTGACATGAAAGCGATGGAGGAGAAAATATGGACAATGATGAAGGGACCATTAAGAGCCAAAAGAATTAAACTAAAAATAGGACGAAAAGAACAACGAGAACATAGGGATTATTCGTGAACAAAACGAGTGCAAGTTCTATATCCTATATAGTATAGTTCTATATTAAGCATCGTATTCAAATAAATAAATAAATAAATAAATAAATATATCGGAGATTGAAGTTTGTGTTATTATGAATGTCGTGGACGGAAAAAAAAATAAATTTTAAGATGTTTGACAGTCACTTGCAGGACAGTGTCCCCAGTGAAGGAAAGTTTCTTATCTAAGTACGAGGACAGTCAGTGACACTACACTACTACAAAATAGAAACGAGTAAACGGCTACAAAACCGTAGAATCGGTCAAAGAATTCGTGCCAGATGAACTACGATAACAATTTGTTCGATTTCGTTTCGGACAAGAAAGGTACTTTAGTTGGCTGGGATCGAAGAAAATGGGCAGAACTTTCACTGCAATCTGGTATTTTTTGATTTTGCTCACTCCAGGTTCTAGCCGGATTCATCTACGTTCTCGAGGCTGCCGCTTTGGTCGGATTCCTTCTGACGCGACCGCCGGCACTTCTTGGTGGGTGCCATTTTTCCACTTGTGGTATACCCAGTTCTTCCTATTTATTTACCCATTTGTCGATATCGACGTTTTCAGTTCTACAAGGCGCATTCATCATCCTCGCCTCATTTGCTTTCTTCATGTCGATATCTAAAATCGGACATCAACTTACTAGTAATACCCAGGTAAATAGTTATCTAGTGCAACCTTCCCGACATCACATGGTGCGACGTCGTAATTTTCTATTTTTTAATAATTAATAATTTTCTAATTTTTCCCCTGAGTCTGTCCCACGTGATGCAATGGTATGTCGCACACCCACACGGCTGACCTATCCTCGCCCACACGCAGCAAGCAATCTATCCCTCTGCGACTGGGTAAATTATTACCATACTTGTCTCGGGAGGTTAAGGCACTGATTTGTACAGCGTTCGACCTTCTCAAGTCATTCCATAGGCTAAATACGGATTCACCTGCCCTCTTCGATTGTGAATGAAGACGAACGCATGGCGCGTCCTTGGAGGACTGAGCGACACCTTTTACTTTTTACCTACCCTACATACCTCTCTGGCTAGAAAAAAGTCGGCATAAAATCGTGCAGCCGGCTGTCAACAACTCCTAATTATACCTAGGGTGAGTGTTCAGCTAACAATCTTCAATAGCGAAACACTTACGTAATCCCCTGGCAAACTATGTACTCCGTTCACCTTTTCACTTAGGTATAATTAAGAGTTGCAGACAGCCGGCTGCATGACTTTTTTGCCGAGCTCTAACTGACCAGATCAAAATCGACAAACAAAACGGAAACGAATAAAAAAGTCGAGCCAGAAGGCAGAAGAGAAATATGACAAAGCGAAAAGAGGAAAAAGGGGGATCGATTATTTAATTTTTTTAAATTTATTTTTATTTTTTTATTTTATGCAATCGTCTTCAATTGTTACCGTCAAAATGTTTCTAAATGCGAAAGTTGTCCACAAGTTTCATAGAAAAGAAAACAGATGAAAAGGATAGAGAAGATATATTTTATAGAAAGGAACGCAGCTTTGTAATATTTAAATTTTCCCAAAAAAAATTTTTATCATTAAGATTAGATCGATTACAAAGATTATTTTTAGCTGCCAACAACGACCGTTGAATCGTCCGAAATGAGCGCGTCAACGGAGCTGGCCTCGGACCATCCAGCTGCATTAAAAAATCACGATTAGGACCTGGGACCTTTTCCGTCATAAAGAACGACGAGGCTCGAATTTTCATCATCACACCAAGAGAAAAAACAAGAACGCTCAACAAAAACACGTGAAGAACATGGCGAAAAATAACAAAAAAGACGAAGGAAAATATTAAAACCGTCCATAAACAAAGAAATGAAAAGACCATGTGAAAATCATGAAGACATGAAAAACTAGAAAAACTGGAAAAATTCTGCATAATGAATTACAAATGAGCAGAAGTTCAATGAGTACGGAAATTGTTTAAAATTTTCTTTCTGGAAGCCTAGGAGACGGTGCTTTCGGTGTCCTGAACGTATTCGCGACGAACGTGAAGAGACGCGAGGTCGTTTTTGTCCGGAAAAGCTGACAGCATGTCGTCGTTCTCTTTGTATACCCGCACCTGGATCGGTTTTTTGAATTTGTTAAAATATTTCAAAAAAGCGAAATAGTACAGTTGATACAACCCTGTTCACTGAACGTAAATCTTTCAGATTTAGGTACGGCGTACGCAGAAGAAAAAGCAATGCAGAAATTTTCATTCTAGCGGCGTAGTTTTTAACTTTATATCTACATCTTTATGTTCTATTTTTTTCTTTTTCGACCTATCTTCATACATAGCCGTAGAATTCACGAACTCGACGCTGTTCAATATCCTAGGAATGCGCCACGCCTTCGCCGGCGGTGAAGTTCCGTAGAGGCAGCTCCATCACCCGCCCTTGTTTCTGCACTGGTAGTAAATAGTATCTTTAGCGCGCTTATATTATGGTGGTCGTTTTTGTCACTCAAACTATTTTTCACTAAGCCCCAATCCCCTGACATTAACCTACCGGGACTTTACATGATCCTATCAATATGTTTCCTTCCTTTTCTTTTCTGGTGTTGCTGAAGGGCCATCAAGCACTATCTCAAAGAATTCATTGATTTGTTACTAACCGTGCTTTTTTGTTTTTCTTTATGTTAATAACATTACATATATCCCACTCGACTGTAACCCACTGGATTTCAATTTTTAGCCCACTAGGGAATGGAAAAAGTAACTAAAAATCGAAAAAAAAATAAATGAAGACCAGGCAGATGACCAAAAATCCCCACGCAGTGGCAATTATGATTAAAAAGGGTAAATGTAAAGCTGCCGGAGTTGACCAGCCCCTTGAGGACGCGCCACGCACTCGTGTCCAATTCAGAATCGTAGAAGCTTAGTGAATGCGAATTCGTCCTTTACAATGTTTTGCAGGAGCCAGCCGCTATACCATATCAGTGTCTTTACCTTCCCAACGAAGTCTGGTACGAATTCACCAATTCACCCGACCTCGAAGTGAAGAGGTCTCGGTTAGCCAGGCAAGGATCGATCGCTCGACCATGCGGGTGTCAGTAGCGCCTCTCACCACTATATGGCTACAACTATGGGTACTGTTACAAAATTACAAATCAAGGTTTTTCTATCTGAGCAATACACTCCAATTCATTGATCTAAAACCGTTAGATCATTGTCCTTCAGAGATAATTGAAAGTGAAAAAATCTTCTACTGACAAAATGAATGAAGCAGAGAACGTCTAAGAGCGCAGTCCAAGATTCCGAGGTGGTGTTCAGTCTTTATCAAGAGAATCTATCAAAACTCCCATCGATTATATGGCACCCAATAGTGATGACAAAAGAATCGATGGTGTCGGACAGTTATGACCCACATCTATGAATTGACAAACAAATCGTCAGCCCCACGAGGCGATAGCACGCAAATAGCTCGGTGGTGACGAGCTGTTCGCACTCCCACCTCTACCCGGAAAATATTCAATGATTATTATCCGATCATTATGCAAAGCGGTCGCTGTGGCCAACTAATGTTTATTTATCTATTTATTTATCATAAAGGCCCCATAAAGGTGCGCCAATTATGAAAACGGTTACTATAATGTAAATTGCCCATACCATAATTCTAAAGAAGGAATTCAAACGACTTTTATACCATTTTCACTTTGATTTGGACGTTTTTCAAACCAAATTGGACGTTTTTCAAACCACGTCGGACGTTTATCAAATCAACCAGGACGCTTTGTGTTCTCAGCGCCAGATATCAGGAGGCATGGTTTTTAAATCAAACATGACCTAACGGTAAATCCCCAGACGAACTAAGCCATGTCTGAAGGTAGCTAGATTTCTTTCTGGAACATTCCCTGGCGCTATACAAGATGTAATAAACAGAAATGAAGGATGTGAACGTCACAAGTTGGGAACAGAGGACGTCCGACGTTATTTGAAAAGTGTCCAATCCAAAGTGAAAATGGCATATTTACAAAAAGAAGAATCCTCTCAACTTGCACTCTTAACCGACAGGTAATAATTACCACTAAAGGCTGTCCGAAAATATATTTCCTTAGTTTAAAATGATCAAAATAATTCAGGAAATGCTTACACCTTCCATAATTTACGATTATAAAGACAGGTTTACTAAGCAGACGACCCAATTCTTGTACTGTTGCCAAAATGACAGTTGATATGGGTTCTGTGAAGGTAAAACGAAAGATCGCTAAAAAAAAATAAAAAAGTTGATTCCAATGGATAGGAGGTCGTCAACATTTTTAGTCGTTCCTGGTTTCACCATAGGCATCCAGAGAACTTTTTTCAGGTAAGTAGTTACCGCAGACCCAACGGGGAGCGCTGGAAACACCAACCCAGAAAACCGGCTGTAATTACCTCCTTCGGGTTGTAGGTTCAATGCAAGATTAGACTGTAATATTAGTTTGGTGCAAAAGTTCTCGGACATTTGGGATACAAAACAGTTCATTTTATAATATCTGAACAATAGCAAGGAGTCATTTGAAGTAGGCATCGTTAATATCAATGGTTTTCTCTTCTCTATAACATTTCTTTGACTGGAGCCGAAAATACCGGGAAAATCCTTTTGAGATTGAAGAAGTCACAAATGTTCGAGAACTTTTGCACCAACCTTATATTGCTTGTTCAAGCTGAGCCGACTAGCTCAGAACAGCTCAAACAGGACCGCCTTAGTGATGATTCCAATATGTTTCTTCTTTTTCTTTTTCCCCTTTCTTTTGCCTAACAGGGTTGTTAGGTGGAGGTTTCTACTTATGACCTACTCGTCGCATTCACCTATTGGAATCATCAACAATGATGCCGAGGCTTAAAGCTGAGAGAACATGGGGACCGCGTAGATTCAGGTCAGCTCAACTCAGATGGTCCCATTGGATAGGTCACACAGAAAGGCCCAGGAAAGTGGTGGAGAGAACTACAACAGCAGTTCGGTCGACAGGAGAGCGCAAGAACGAGACGACACACAGCAGCACAGACACACGGAATGTGTATGCAGTGTGGTGTGTGTGTGTGTCCACGTCTGGTCGCCGTATTGATCGGTGTCTGGGCTGTGTGTGCGTGTGTGTGTCAGGGTGTGTGTGTGTCTGTGTGTGTGCTGGTCTGTGTCTGTCAGTCTCTCAGCATCGATTCCACACCGACACACACAGACACCCACCGAATGTCTATACACAACCGGCGACGGACGGCACCACACGGCTCGCCACACGGCTCGCCACACACACGGCCCAACGTAAACATCTCCTCGGACGCCCCTTCTACGGACCAGCTCCTCCCCTAATATAACCCTACTTAGCCTTATAAGGGTTATTACTCGAAGAGACCGCGTGGCCCAATCATAAGTGGCGCCAGTTCCACACACACGGTCCAGCGATCAATCCTCACACAGGCTAACTAAGCTTTCCATTCCTCGGGGGTCGGTTAAATTAGTACCAGAATTGTTCGGGAAGGTGAAAAATACCCACACGGCGCAGTTACTAGCCCCGCCATGGCCCAGATTCATGAACGGACGAGCGGTCTCCGAAACCTTGTCGGCGACAAACCCGCTCGACACCACGATGTCTCCCAAACCCTGCTTCATCGCGAGGTGGGATAGACCCGCGATAAACCACGATTAAACTCCGACGCGCGTTCACGAATCTCGGTTTGGGATACATCTCGGAGTTTATCGGGGGTTTACCAATGATGAATCTGGGCCCAGATCATTGTGAGGTTATCACTATACAAAGGATGTTTTTGACTTTCCGTAAGCAACTAGGGACCACCGGAAAAAAACCTGGTATACCGGAAAATTTGAATTGAGATTTGTCAGGATTTAGCTGCCGCATCCTATATAGACCAAATAATCGTTCACCCATACCTCTGCGATTCTGGAAGGGAAACGAATGCGTGGCGCATCCTTAGGAAGCAAAGTAGTGCCGATCATTTTACCTTAACCTTACGTTTCTCACTAATAAACCCAGAACCCTCGATTGGTTTGAAGTAAATGGGTAAAATGTACCTGATCTATGTGCAGACGGGGGCAGATCTGTAAAGTCTCGGCAATCAGCTGTTCCAGCACCTAAATCGAAGCACCTTCGATTCAAGTTTCGAAAGAATAGAACTTCAAACTTCGAGAATTTGAATTAAAATCGAGAGTTTTTAGTAATAGGATGCTATTGGGTATAAAGTTACGGAAATGTTAAAAGGCGTAGATCTGCTAACCTCTTTGCAAACGCTCAACGACTCGGTCGACGATACCTCTACCCAGACTGATTGTGTCTCCTCCGACATCTGAAATAGTTCACATGAGTTTTGGGTGCCCTTAGTTCTTCTCTAGTTACCTTCGTCAAATCGCTGTTGGTAACCGGCGCCAAGCTGATGACGAGACCTTCCGAATCAATAAGACACGGTAGAACTGGAAGATCCACGACCAAGTTCAAATACCTGAAATGAAATCCTAAAAGCGGGGGTGCTTCCTCCTCTCTCCCAATTCCATTAGATCCTGATTCAAGAATCAGAAGATGGATTAATGAATCAGCTGCTTAGCACTTATCAGCTGCTTATCACTCGGAAGAGGATGATTCTTCAAAATCAGCTTACCCCACAGTTCAGGCTTTTGTGCCGCTGTCAATCTTCAAGCTTCACGTGTAAA
Source organism: Nippostrongylus brasiliensis (assembly GCA_030553155.1). Lineage (NCBI taxonomy): Eukaryota > Metazoa > Nematoda > Chromadorea > Rhabditida > Heligmosomidae > Nippostrongylus > Nippostrongylus brasiliensis. Next base: position 33,656,991 of record CP130734.1, read on the forward strand.
TGGCTCAGTTTCATCTGTGGATCTCTCGTTTCCTTTTTTAAAGGCGCGCCTTGGCAGTGGTAAGAGGCGCTACTGACGCGAGCACGGTCGTGCGATCGATCCCGCCCGGGTTAACCAAGTTTTCCATCCCTTCGGGGTCGGGTTAATTGGTATCAGACTTGTCTAAAAAGGTAAAGACGCTGATTTATAGAACTTTTGACCTCATAAGTTATTGTACAGGGCGCATGTGCCTTCAGCATGGCTTTAGGGCTTGTTCAGACGACGCGCGTCGAAAATGCAAAATCGAAGCTCAATCGATAATTAACGTCATTGATCGAATTTGCTCCTTTGCGTTAGTGGCGCAGTCCGGTTGCGCCTCATGTAGGCAAAAAAAAATTAGGCATATAATCACATAGGAAAGAAATTGAACGAAAAAAGTGAATTTTGTCAAAATTTCCATTAATAAGGAATAGCAGCCTTCTAAAAAACCCGAGCGACCAGTAAGTTTGCCTATATGAGGCGCGGACTGCGCCACTAATGCAAAAGAGCAAATTCGATCAAGGGCGTTAATTATCGATTGAGCTTCGATTTTGCATTTTCGATAAGGGCTCGTTTTAATGCACAATCAATAAATAATGTCATTGATCGAATCGAATTTGCTCCTTTGCGTTAGTGGCGCAGTCCGGTGGCGCCGCGTCTAAGCAAAAAAATTAGGCATATAATCACGTAGGGAGAAATTAAGCGAAAAAAGTGAATTTCGACAAAATGTCCTTTAGTAAGGAATAGCAGCCTTCTAAAAAAACCCGAACGACCAGTAAGTTTGCCAGTATGAGGAGCCACCGCAATGCGCCACTAGTGCAAAGGAGCAAGTTCGATCAAGGACGTTAATTATTGATTGCGCTTCAATTTCGTATTTTCGCCGCGCGGCGTCTAAACGAGCCCTTATGGAAGATCAGTGCGCGGCCTATTCCTAGAGAACCGATCAGCCCCGATCCTCTTATTTTTTTACTATTTTCTGAAATCTGTGAATAGATAACTTGAGACAGCAGCACACCTGTGCAGTGGATTCAGCGTGTTCCGTTTCGTTCTACGTCGGGCCAAATCCGCATCTCGAACCAGAGCTTCTATCAGCTCTTTGGCGCTCACTGGCTTCTTCTTATGCAAAGCCGTGATCTGAGACAGATATAGTGCTGAAAATCACTCACCAAGGAAAAATATATTGAAAGGAGAAAATCTGAAAGGAAAAAACGAAATCCTCCAGTTCTCAAATACTTTGGATTTCTATCTACATTATCACATACAGTGCCGTCGAAATATTCCCGCCAAAATGTGACATAAACGGCATAGATCGTTTTTACCACTTACCCGCCATAAATCATTTTAGAAAGCTGGTGTGAGTCATATTTTCGTAAGTAATCTAAGAATAAGTTCACTAGGACATCAAATGTTTCTGTCATACAGCTAGATATGTATAGTCCATAGATATCAATAGATCGTCACTTTGGCGAAGTGAAAGAACACTCACACGAAAATCAAAAATTTCATAATTCCATCACACTTTCTTTACCGTTAGATAGATCACGCTCTTCTGATTACGGCCATGTATTTTTTATTTGATACAAATATCTGTAATATTAATAACATCATTAACATGTATTTGTGCATGTGCCATGTATTTTTTTTATTTGATACAAATATTTGAATTATTAATAGCATTATTAACAAATATTTGTATCAAATAAAAAACACATGGCCGTAATCAGAAGAGCATGATCTATCCAAATAAAGTGTAATGGAATTATGAAATTTTTGATTTTCGTGTGAGTGTTCTTTGACCTCGCCAGGGTAACCTGTGGGTATCCGTGGATTATACATATCTGGCTGTACGACAGAAGTATTTGATGTTCTAACAAAGTTATTATTAGGTTACTTACAAAATACACGACTCACACCAGATTCGAACCTTCATCCATGGTTTCACATTTATAAAACATCATTCCATGACAGCCTAAGCTGGGCTACGCGAGATCAAAGGAAGTTAATTTTGCATTTAAAAATTTCACAATTCCTGAGCGATTCATAGGTCAGAAGATAGATTACCTTATTCTTTTTATAACAGTGTGCTTTGGTCAAAATATGTAGAACTGAAGGATGCGTATGTAAATAATTAAGGACACATACGTGCAGTTCGTCCCTTGGTAAAGCCAGGTACTTGAGCGGAGGTTTGAATGCCTTCATCTCGTGTGTACCGATAGCGGCACTCGTCCTATTACTACACAACGATGACGCGTGAAGTTTCGTCTGAAGGGAAAAAATTAAAAATCACAAAAATCAGCGATGAACTGCGGTCTGAGGAAACCATAGAAAGCGTCTACCTGGATGTTGATGAACTTCTTGAAATTCTCTCCGCTTAGATCGAGATTACTTATAACACAACAGGCGAGAAAAGGTCGGATGGGTGTGACGGATTCCAGGCGTTTCACATGCATCTGGAAATTTCGAAGGGGTAAACGGTTATTTTCATCTTTTTCAAACTTACCAAGTAGAAAAACCGTTTTGAATAGAAAATTTATCAATTTTGCCTCGATTTAACTTTAAGTTCATAGTGAAAATAAGATTTTGAAGTGCTAGATGGTCCGTCTGAATGACTATTCACTATTCTAATTTTCTGATTTCATTCTTCCACTCACATTTGGAGCGCCTATTCGAACCACGATAGCCGCTTCCTCGGCAGCTTCGCGGGCGTTGCGTTCCTCGACGGTTTCTTCTTGGGTGGATTGAGATGGTGTAGCTTTCGGGGCGTTCTTGGCGATGTATGCGATAACGGCAGGCACCTAGAAATGCATATCGGATCGCTTTAAAACTAACTGATGCTCTGTGGATAACCCTTCTGAGAACCACTGCCGTAAGTTCTTTACCGCAAGGGCAGGGGTACGCAGATTTTTTTTGAAAAAGCGGAACACGGAACGGAAATGGTCAAAATGGGCGAAAACCGAAACATGGAAGATGGAAACGGAAATAAAAATCACTAATCACTAATCACATTGGAACTTAGCCAAAGCTCGACCGTAAAACGTTTTCATTTCTGTTTCTTAAGGTACCCATAGAATGCTCGTTTTGTTACCACTAGAATGTGTCTATTATTCTTTATTTATTTTGTTTACTGTAGCCAACGAGAAGCAAAACATAGAAAGCAACAATTTTCCAATAGATGATTGGCTATAGACTATAAACGAGTAGTAAACAAACAACGATATGCTGTTAACCATCCATCAGCTCCCAAAAACTCTTAGTTTATTTAAAGTTTAGGAGTTTAAAGAGCCAGAAGATCTACATATTCAGATATTTAGATATATACGGCGTCTTTTCCATCAACATCAATTTTTGTGAGAGCGTTCAACGTGTGGTGATAGCTTCGAAGTAAACGGTAAAAGTTCATCACAAAAACCATATCGAATTCATTCCTTTTCATAAACTTCATTATAAACCAAATCTGGCACAAGTACGTACAGAAAGACAAAGATTTTTTTCTAGAGTTATAGACAAGAATGATTTCAAAATAGAATTAAAAGCCTAAAACGAGTATGTTACAGAAGAGAAACGGCAGTTTTTCAAGATTCTCGGGAGAGAAGTATTTTCTCAGGTCTTTTACAATGAAACCAGCGGTAGAAAACAGTCTCTTGCACTCCGACGATGTGGCAGGTGCCGACAAATACTTCTTTGCGAGTTTTCTTAGGAGGGGGTACTTCGCTGCATTGATTTCATCCTTCTAGAATTCGCAATTCGAATGGATCATATGCAAAACACGGCCTGGCCAAGTAGTCTATGGGTAGTCTCTGGCTGAAATTCGGGAAACGGATACATATCAGATTCGGAACTGAGCGCCTCAAATAACCCCCAGGCAAAGTTTCGAGGAAAAAAATTGGCCTAAACTTTATCGGCGTAGTCTAAACTTTTAGCCAGTGCCGATAGCCTATCTCATTGACACATCGACGACAATACGACCCCGTGGGTGGGTCGGACTCTTTCAAAATGTCGTTTTCTCCGATTTTTGACAAACTCCCAATTTATTTGTAACGAACGTATTTCCATTAGCCCAAAGAAGCTGTAAACATCGTTATTCAGTGAAATATGTCCTCAAAGTACATTCATTTACATTGTAAACAAAACTACTTTGGCACTATTCGAGGGATTCTGTCTTCCGGATCCCGTCTTGAAAGCTTTTTTTCGGCCAACCGTCGTCAAACGTCATCTTTGGGGGTTATCGAGGGCGCTGAACACGATGGTGATATTTGTTTCCCGAATTATGATCGAAGATGACCCACGGCGTAAACAAATGTGGTTCAATCCAATCAATGCCACCGATTTGACCTAGGATACGTTAAGTTCCGATCATAGAGGTTACCGAGAGCGCCGAACACGACGGCGATGTCCATTTATACGGTGTGAAAACATATCACGTCAAAAACCTTCTCCCGGGAGAATCTGACCCATTCATGGGTCGTATTTGCATCGAGCGAAAGCGCGCGCCGGTCCCACGCATGCGAAAACGAGGAACGATGTGCTAATCGTACATGTTGACTGCTATTTGCACGAATTGTTGAAATTCTCGTTGGAGTCGTTTATCTTTATCGCTAAAAATTATAATAAACCGACCACTCGAGCTGAAAAAGTTTTTTATCCCTTTGAAATTATGACACCGGTTTCTACCACACAATTTTTTTATCCGTCGTCAATTTCCTTACCTTTGCCCTCTTGTCGTTCGCCAACTTCTTGAATCGACCGTCTTTGAACGGATTCTGTGACAAATCAAGAAACTTGATCCTTTCTAGTTGTCCGATGGCCCACGGAAGAGCTGTGATCTGATTCTCGGACAGATTCAACGTCTTCAACTGTTCAATCACCTTCAACTCTGGCGTTACCTAAACATGAACTCAAAGGAAATTCGACAACTTCTGGAAGATCGAAAACGAAAATTCCTGAAAAAAAGCTTACGTCAGAAATTTTATTGTGAGCCAGATTCAATGTGTGCATGTGAGCGAGTTGTCCCTTTGTCAGCGAGGCCGGCACGGCGGTCAATTCGTTATGAGAAAGATCGAGGACATGGAGCGCAGCCAACGCTGAGAAGTCGAACAGTCCTTCATCGGTGAGCTTAACGGAAAATCTCTGCCATCAATCGATTATCGGCTAACAGTTTCAAATCAGCTAGGTAAGGTGGTGTCATAAGAAGATCTACGTACCTGATTTCCTGGTGCGATTAGGGATTCCAATTTGGTGAGTTTCGAGAACGAGGCAGGTAGCGATTGCAACTTGTTGTGGCTCAGATCAATAAATACTAATCGCGACAGCGTACCTACACAATACATTAACAACACAAAATTTCGTGAAAATGGAATGACTTGCATATTTGGAGATGCCGGGTTATTCGCAAAACGCTGACATCGGGCGGGAATTGAACCCACGCCTTTCTGTTTCCGGCAGACTGCACTGACCACTGTGCTAGCGATGTACGTTGCGAACCCCCTAGCATCTTTCTTAGGGCCGGTTCGGAGTGTTACTGCATGACTGTGCAGCAACAAAGGGGCGGAGCGTCGTTCCGTTCGGGACCACCGCGTTGCTGCAGATTTGCTGCAGTTTTCTGCAGCAATAGCACAGCAGCAGCTCGGTCGGTTTTGACATGTTTGACATGTAAACTCTTCAGAATCGATCGATGGCGTGGCGTCGATGGAAAATCAGCAGGACGATCGTTCCGGGACCCCCGCGCCCATTCAAGTCCGCAGCCACAACCTCTCCTGCAGCACGACAGCAGCTGCAGCAGAGAATCCCCACCGGAATGTGCAGTGTGCTAAATGCAGCTGCTGCACCAGGGGTGTGCGGAAATTTTTTTCAAAAAAGTGGAAGGCGGAAGACGGAACGGAAATGGTCAAAAATGGCCGGAAACCGGAATGCGGAACACGGAAGCCGGAAATAGTGCAAAAATCAGCAAAAATCAGCTGTTCAACCTTTCGTGATCGCTCCAGGGCAAACGGTGGAAATTCACATTTATAAACTTCATTATAAGCCGGAGACAAGTACGAAGGGAGAGACATACTTATTTGGCGCGATAGACAAGAATGCTTTTTAAAAAAGAATTAAAAGCCTAAAACGAGCATGTTATGGTGGAGAAACAGCAGTTTTTTTTTTCATGACGCTGGGGGAGAAAGGCTTTTTCTCATATCGTTTACTATGAAACCAGCAGGAGAAAACAATCTATCGCACTCGGACGATATGGCAGGTGGAGACAAACACTTTATTGTTTTCTTAGGAGAGGGGGGGGGAGTGTACTTCGCTGCATTGGTTTCATTCCATCAGAATTCGAATGGATCGCATCGATGTCAGCACAACAACTTCAGTCTCCATTTCGTTAGCTTGCACAGTAGGGGCCTTCGATTTTTTCTTCCGTTTCCGTGTTCCGCCCAAAAAAGAGCGGAACACGGAACGGAACGGAAGGGTCAAAAACGGCCGGAAACCGGAATTCGGAACACGAAAACGGAACTTCCGCACACCCCTGTGCTGCACGCAGCAACACTCTGAACACCCTCCCCTTGCTGCAGCGCTGCAATTCCTATCCTTCATCATTGCTGCAGCTGCATGCAGCAACACTCTGAACCGGCCTTCGAGCCCGGTCGGGCTGTTGCTATCAGCACTCACCCGTAAACACGGGAATGAGCCGGTAAGCCGTTATCGCCAATTACCATTTAAGCTGATAGTATTTTTGATATAAGACGAAACTATTCTGCTATTTGCCGTTTTTTTAACCGGTTTATAGACGAGAACTAGCTTAAGAAAGATGCTAGGGGGTTCGCAACGTACATCGGTAGCACAGTGCTTAGTGCAGTCTGCCGGAAACAGAAAGACGCGGGTTCAATTCCTGTCCGATGTCAGCGTTTTGCGAACAACCTAGCATCTCCAAATATGTAAGCCATTCAACTAGTTCTCGTCTATAAACCGCTGAACAAAAAGCGGCAAATAGCAGAATAGGTTCGTGAAAGTCTATGGGATTTGATTATAGAACAAAAAACGAAAGGAAATAGATCTCCAGATCACACCAAATTGCGCTCCAAAAAGGGCTAATAGCTACTGTGGTAGCCATCAAATAAAACCCACCTATCTCTTCTGGCACGGAGACCAGCTCGTTCCGTGTGATTGCCAGCTTCGTCAGATGAGAGCAGCTGGCTATAGACGGCGAAAGATACGACAGTCCACATCCAGCAACACTGATGAAGTTTAGCTGATGATTCTGAATCGGTGAGAAATCGATATCGGACGGATTCGAACGCACTGTCGCGCCCAGATTCATCGTTGGTAAACCACCGATAAACCCCGAGATATTGCCCGAACGGCGCCCACACCTGTCCACTTATCCTAAACTTCCTATGTTAAACGTAATCTCTAATCGACTCTGCCGTCTGGTTCTGGCTGCGCCACGGTTTCGGAGACCGCCCGTCCGTTCATGAATCTGAGCCTCGGTTCTTTATTCCACAGCGTCTTTATCCCGGTCAATTACGCCGTCATTATCATAAGCGATCGCACGTTCTTGGGCAGCACTTGCTTGCATGTGAATGCACTGCCTGTACTAACAAAAAATATGATAGGCCACTTATAAAAAGGTAAGCGTATTTCCGCAACATCTGCGCACTTTGCTGTAGTGCTGCTGGTTTTCGTGCTGGGACCAGCAGCTACGTTACGCCATTGTCAGACGGCTGAATAAGTGTTGGTACGCAAAGATTCAAAGACGGGACCGTACACTTCACGTTACTTTTCTGCAACAGTGACAAAGAACGATCTTAGTCATTTCTGCTGTCACAGTGCTGCGGTCGGCCTGCTGTCAAGTCTGCGTCTCCGTCCTATTCTTAACCATTACCGCTTTGCTGCCTCGGTAAGGCGTGCTGTTTCAGTAAGAGTCCCTTCAGACTTTTACTGCCGCAGTAAAGTAACAGTAGCAGCAAAAGGGGATGAGCGCATTTCCGCAACGGCTGCGCGCTTTTGCGGCCGTCCACTGGACTATCGTTGGTCAAAACAACAGCGCATTTCAGCAGCACACGGTTCTTTTCACTAATTTTTCCTCAAATTTCGCCCACAGAGGTTTTCTGGGGTGCTGATCACGAATCTGACATCCGTTCTCCAAATTTCGGCAGGAGACCACCCGTATCGCTTGAAGGGCTAGTGGTGTGGTCTAGGTAAAATAACTGATTTGGCTAAAATTTCGTCTAGGGTGGTTATTTTGCATAACAATAACGATTCTGATGTGTTTTTCGAATTTCGGCCAAGGACCACCCAGATCGTCAAAATGGCAGCGCCTGCGGCAGCAACGCAGTAAAGTAGCCTTAAGGCGTGAATGCCCTCAAAAGTTAAAGGATACTGCTTCTCGGAGTTCAGTGACTTCAAAAAGTCGACGAAGTGAAAATAATCAAAGAGAAAGAAATTCGCAGTGATGGGGCTCATTGTTCTCCAGACGGTGATCGAACATCATCTCAGTCCGAAAGAGACGGTGGTCGGATTCACCGCAAAAGGATACCGCAAAAGGGTGGCACTACGCAAGTGTCCTGAGGGCACCGTCCTCTGTCTGTCAAAATGTGGTCGATCTCAGAGTGAATCGTGTCGTTAGGTGATTCCCATTTCCAGCGACAATGTTCTTTCTTGCCAAACATTCGAGCTCTTTCCGTGATATGATAGTTTCGCTACTTTCTTACAACGTTTATATTTCTGTTTTTCCTATGCTTGGTGCAATTCAGTCTTACCTTTTCGAAAACATTCTTCTGCAGCTCTTCATCGCTGAGCGCCGGCACCCGTTTTTGTGATTCCAAGCCTTTGAGCACGAGTTCGAACCGCTGCTCCTTCGTCACCACTGCCAGCTCGGGCCATTCCGCCAGAGTTGTCATCCTGATCAGCGACAGATGCTAGTCAAAAATATTACAAAGGAATATCCACGGATACAGATAATATGATATAATACATTTTCAAAACTATTGCATTTTCCTACAAAATAGAGTTGCTGGGTTGAACACTCTCAAATGCTAACTTCTTGCAAAATCACGACTTGGGCTGGGTTTGAACTCACGTATCGAAAATTGAAATGAACTAACTTTAAAATATTTAGCGTACAATTAACTAATTTTGCCGGTCAGCACTTCCTAGCTAAGGAAGGGGAGTTGGCCAATAGATTTGATACCTGCCTATAGCTCGGGTACGAAAACGGCCTTCCCATCCCCATCATACTCTATTGGGGAAATGGAGAATTTCGCAAAAAAATCAATTAAAAATCAGTCGACAACAAGCAAAAAATGATTGGAAACCCCATACATCACGTGTGTGGTAACTCGACTACATATGGAGAAGTCCTTCCCCTCTCCATCGTATTCTATTGGTTAACACGTTGACGACAGTGTGGCGTTACGCCACGCCACGCTCAAGTGGCCGCGTGGGACCGTGTGGCATTATGCAACGCCACAGTCTTGTATTGTAATTTTCTCGATACATTTCAGAATTTCGGAGGCTGTTTTTTGTGCCACTTTTTAGCAGACCATTGCACATTGTTATAGGAAGCGTGGTCCATGAAAATGATTCTTAGCTTCTGATTTACTGGAATTTTTGATTGTGCACTAGTTCCCTTTACAAGTAAAAACAAATATTGACTACTAGAATAAACAAACAATAAACAAAGAACAATTTCCTTTTAACATGGATAGGGAAAAAGAGAATACTAAAAGCTTCCAGCTGTTATTTTTCTATTTGTTTTGCAAAAAAAGAAATAGTCACAATCCCCGATATTACAGAACTGTATATGTAGTCTTCGAGATTTACTATTCACTTCCATTTTCAAAAAATTCGCTGGAATGCCGGCATCATGACCCAGCCTCGGCGCGCTAGAAAATCGGTTGGTCCCACGCGCCAGACGAAACAGGCGCTGTCGTCAACGTGTTAGGCCCTTATTATACGTTCGCTCACCCCCAGCGTAACTCGTCCATTCAGTACCAGACACCGTGGGGCCAGACATGTTTGTACGAGTTCACCACGCCAGCGTCACCATGACAACTCGTACAAACGTGTCTGGCCCCACGGTGTCCGATACTGAATGGACGAGTTACGCTGGGGGGTGAGCGAACGTATAACAAGCGCCTTACCTAAATTGAAACTTTCACGAAAAATCAATAAAAAATCAGCCGACAGAAAGCAAAAAATTACTGGAAATCCCAAACCGATTAGTACAATCGATACGGAGCCACACAGACATAATTTTGCGGCCTTAACTGAAAAAAAACGACAAGGTTTCCCGACATGATCATCTTTTGCTGAAGGTATGAAAGGATACACGAACGAACTAGGAGAAAAGGTAAATATCAAGCTAGAAGAAGGTGAGAGCATAACAACAGGAGAGGCAAAGCAGAAGATAACCATAGGGCTTCAAGGCCTCCAACAGTAAAAGAAAAACTCCGTAGCATTAGAAACACTAAATTGCATCGCCCCTTCAAAAAGACGAGAAAAAAGGACAGATCAATACTCCAGCCAACTCGAATTGATGGAATTCAACGTCTGACAATCCCCATAAGATCACGAAGAACGCATTCAAGGTTTTCACCTTATCAAAGTACCAAACAGGCGATGAACCCGACTGGAGGGTTCAGCGAACAAACAGGTGCTATAGAAATATTTATTGACTTTGTATTTTTACCAACAACAAAACGTTAACCATGTAAAACTTCGAGCCTAGAGCAATGTACAAATAGTAACAAAACAATGATTTCTATCTCACAATAACATGCTACCTAGCAAACAAATCTATGAACAAAATAAATCTTCAATTCTGCACCTTGAGCTTCTCTAACCGATGTTGAAGACTGTCTCGTAACAAAACGTTCAACAACGACGACGAGTTGTCCGGTTTCTCACCGAGCACCGGAGGGAACGGATTTCCTGAAAATTGGAAATTTAATAAAAAAACAGGAATTTCGACGAGAAAAAGCATCTAAACTTCACTGACCGTCGATTTCTAGTACAGCTATATCATATCGCTTCCACCTCTCCGATTTTCCTGCGACATACTGTTGGAGTCGTTGCGTTGGCAATCGATAGATGGAAGTGAACGGGCCTTCCTTGTTGATGAATCGAGGAACAATAACCTAAACACAATTCTTTTCGGCGATGGACCTCATGAGTTTTAAGACAATATAAAATTCAACGAGAACGGCAGAAACACTCGTATCAAATTCATAGGCCGAAATCGTGTTCTACAGCCTTTTCAATTATCACATAAATTTACAGACACTCTAATCAACAGTCAGCGCGAGTACTCCTCAAAACGTACTAGTTCACCCGTTACTGAACTTTTATTCGAAAATTTAAACTCAGATTTAGACCAAATTTATCCATTAGGATCAAATATTCCTAAGAAACTACACCCAGCAACTATGTAGTCGGCTTAAGAAGAATAAACGGATGTTATTTCTATCATTTCTGTTTCTGTCGCGAAAAAAATCAGCGAAAACGGAATACGAAAGAAGTCCGAAACAAGAAACCAGCAGGAAGTCCCCGTCACAATGTCTTGCAAACATACTGAGTCCTTCTACTGTTCAAAGTTTGGTTGAAAGTACAAAAAAACTACTGTGAACAACAAACAAACAACATTGACAGAAAATAAATGAAAAAATGCTGTATGAATTGATTCAAAGAGACTTACGGTGTGCATTTTTGTGATAAGATCGGCTTCTGGCAACCACCATTCCATCATTTCCGTGGTATACTCGTCATGTTCTCCTCTCTCCACTCCAAGTTGGATTAGCTAAAAAATAAACAAAGTGAAGGAAGGAAGGGACAGTCCAAACATCTAAGAAGAAAACTTGATTTATCTTTGTCTGTACGATTTTCTGTATAATTCAAGCGTTCAAAAAATTCAGCGCTAAAATTAATCAAAAATCTGGCTTTCGAAATGCTCTTCTATTCAAAAAAGACGGAGACCAATAATGAAAAAGTTCCAGTAAGGAAAAATGTAACATGAAAAACTATATGCACGACGAAGGATTCAAAAACGAAGTAATCAGCTAAACAAAATTCTGAAAAATAAAGAAAACAACACAGAGAAAATAGTATCACTACCATATTATTTGCTTTTTTGCTCACAGATTAATGAAACTTATCTCCAAATCGCTCGAAATACTAAACCTGACGTAAAGGAAATCCAAGGCGATTTCCTGTGCAGAGTTTGTATCCATTCATACAGCTAACACTCCCCCAGCGTACAAAGCTTAATTTTTGCGCTGAATTTTCAAAAAGCTTGAATTATACGGGAAATCATACAAACGAAGGAAAATAGAAGGGCGACACTTTTCGAAACATGAAATGAGCTCTATATAATTATGATAAATATATAAAAAATAAAAATTAAAAAAAAAACTGATCGAGTTTAGAGCATAACGAACCCGTTCTAGATATGGTCGAGCCTCCACAGCTCTGTTCCACTTCAGTTCCGCTCGTTCTTCGCGAACCAAACGGGTGACGATTCGTCGGAGTATCTGAGCAGAAATGATCGAGAAATCGTAAAAAATAAAGTTAGAAAAAACAAAAAAATGAGAAATGCCTACCTCAAGACGGGCTCTAGAGCTCGGTTCGATATTTGCGGTCTTCAACCGCTGAGGAATGTGCCCGATTGTGGCACGAATTCGTGGGAGAGTGGCAACCACTCGATTTGCCATCCTCACAGTCTTTTCTGATGCTTCCCTTAAAACTTGATGGGAAAAATAACCTAAAATTTAGCATACCTTGGATACGGATAAGCCAAGAAGGCAAAGATAATTGGGGCTGTTACCCAAAAATAATACACCAAGACACAGAACTAGAAGGATTATCTTTACCACTCCTAATCGAGATGGCCTAATCTCCAGATATCACGTAAATCACAGACGGAAGTTCAACACAGGTCGCGCGAAAGTTAATAATAATACATCAGAACTGACATCAATAAACATTGTACAAAAACAAAAAGGACCACTGGAGAAAAAAAAACTGAGCGGAACAACGACGAAAAACAGCTGAAAGAGGAGAATTACAGAGTGCTACGTGTATGTGAACATTTCAACATCGACGGGATTATCAATACCACAACCTTGTCAGCGAAGAAGAAACGAAAAAAACAGAGAAACAACAAAAATGGAGAGATTACAAGCTTTACAGTACTTATCTATAATTTCACTTGCTTGAATAGCTCACATCCTAACTAGGGGCGCTCTTGGGGAGGAATAGGATGATGAGAAACTTGAAAGAAATTGGATTTTTCAATTGTAAGGACAAGCCTAGGTGAACGAGCAGCTCTAGCAGCGTAATGGTCAATACTTCTAGAATAGTTTGGAGCACCAGATACGACTGTTATATAATACATTTACAGCAGAACATTTAACAAACACATCAACACTGAAAAGAGCCGGAGAAGAGAAATTTCTCAAGAATCATCTACCCAGTAGGTCGAAACGAAACATTCTTTCGCACACACACAACAGCTGATGGTGATTAGACGATCATCATTAAGAATAAGCACAACAGACCCTGAACAAGTCAGAAATATACACGATGGATATCAGCAATGCGACAGAGTGATAACTTTAGAAAATGAACGGAAACTTTGGAAAAATCGCGAACGTCACAGACGCCTAAGGGCATAAACATCTTGTTGAGAATGCATTCAAAACTTTCGAAGTCGAAGCAGCAGCACAGAATCGCTCAGCAAATAGCAGCACCTTCAGAAAATCGACTCGTAGCTGCGAATTCCGGGAAATGGTGGGCTACGATCGAGCCGCTTTCGTGGCAATGCGTTTAGGATCGCTAGAATATCGCCAAATGACGGCCGCTTTGCAATGGAAAAACTCCAGCAACGCAACAAAAGATCCTGAAGGGTAGAACATAGTTAACAAAACTGTCCAGACTTATTTAATACACTATTATATACCATTTCCATTTGAAAATGAACACTTTCCAAACCATAACGGACGTTTTTCAAACCAAAACGGAAATTTCTCAAACCAGTGCCTATAGAGCAACGTCCTTTTTGATTTGAAAGACGTCCATTTCGGATCGAAAAAAGTCCATTTTAGAATGAAAACGGTATAAATCCACCATGGAAAAAAGAACAACTGCATGGAACATTGACATTAGGCGGAAACTGAAGAAAACCAAAGCAAGACTTACAGAAATGACAGCGCCGTAATATGCATCGAACTAACCTTTACTTCCGTTACCGTATTCAAGTTGTACAGCGGCGCTTTCATGCCGTTTCCGACCATCCAGATGATTCGCGATGAACATTCGCCGTTAAATGGGAACGATGAGGTCAACAATTCAAACCAGATAGTACTGAAAATAAATTCAAGCTCAAATAAAGAATTGAAATAACTATAGGAGAAGTGACCTAAAATAATACGATACGTCGAATGAGGTCAGGCGCATCGTGTTGATGACAACGCCAAAAATGCTCTCAGTAATCATTTCGCGATGAAGAGCACAATTGCAACAAGTGTGTGTTGAGCAATTTAAAGGTAAAGACGATGGTAAAGTGGTCGGCGCTTGATCGGTTCTTTAAAGACGCGCCACGCATCTGTCTTCCCTTCATAATCGTAAAGGCGTGTTGAATGTGTATTTGGCCAATGCAATGAATTGCGAAGCCAGCAGCTGTTCAAGTCAGTGTCTTGGCCTTCCCAGAGAACGTCTTGTATCAGTTTACCCGACCCCGGAAGTATAAGGCCTGGTTAGCCCATGCTAGGATCGATCACCTGACCGTGCGGGAGTCAGTAGCGCCTCTTACCACTACCCCACGCGCACCCAACAAAACGAAACGGAGATAGCACAGCTACGGAAAACGTACGGCAACGAAGAAAAACAAAAAAGAAATACGCACAAGAAAATCTGAAGAAACTACATACCTGAATGCAAATATATCGGAACTCTCTGAAAACGGCAGCTCCCGCCAATCCTCACTCAGTGCTCGAATAAGCTCAGGAGCTAGATAGGAGAGCCAATGCGATGGCACAATCATTGTATTATTTCTAAAAATATACACGATCATTGTTCTTTGAAAAATAAATAAATGGTAAATGGAAGTATTCGGAGAACTGCCAACAAAGGAAAATTCACAAAAACGAATAGCTAACCTGTTCGGATGCCTCAGTCGTTTCATACTGAACAGACCGAAATCAGTTATAACGACCTTGTTTTTGCTCTCGATGAAAATATTCTTAGAGCGCAAATCTTTGTGAAGAATTTTCTTCGTGTGCAGGTATGAGACACCCTGAACAAGGTTTTTTATTTCTTTCTGAATATTCACCAAAGGTTGAAGAACTTACCTGACAAATCTGAGTGGCAATGACGAGCGTCGTTCCAAGGTCTATGGATTCGTTGGCTTCGTGGAGAATATAATGCAATGGCCGTCCTTTGCATAGACTCATTACGATACCGAATTTGTCGCCATCAAGGCAATAACCGAGGAAGAGAACAATGTTGTCATGACGGGTGTTCTACAAAAAACATACATTTAATAGAAACAAAAACGAGAAAAACAGCTGAAAACAAGGAACCTTGTGCGCGGTGACTTCAGCTTTGAACTCGTCTAAACGTTTCGACTCCTCGATGTGATTCATGTTCAAAAACTTCACAGCGACATCTCCGAAGTGATAGCCGTGAAACACCTTGAAGCGTATGGATAATAATGACCACAAAAAATGGAAATTATGTAACAAAAAGAAAAAGGAAAATAAATAACAAAGAGCAGAAACGAATTTGAAAGGAAACCATATCGAAAAAAGCGAAAAATGAAAGAAGTAAGAAACACTGAACGTACGTCGCCGAATCGTCCACGCCCAATCAACGCGTTCTTCTCAAAGTCGATTTTTTGGAATGGTATGTTCACCTCGTTCCAACTGGCCTGAAACACCACAGCACTTGGAATAAATCTCTTGTAACACGAAAGACTACCGAAACATTTTCAGCCACCTGTGACTAATAAGTGGAATCATAGCAAATTTTTTAGGAAAAAAAGAACTACGGTAGAAACAAAGCACAAAACCTTGAAATCATCTTCTGTACAGAAGAAAGGTTAAGCTTTTATAAATAGACTTGAATAATCAAAGGCTTGCCGACATATTTTCAAAAGGATCGTTTTAACAAATGCAATGAAAGCATGACTTAGGCGAAGAATGAATCACTTTTTTCTCCCTCTACTCCCACCCCGTCCCCTCCATCTCTTTAACAAAGGAATCCTCTTAAACAGGCAAACGATTCGTTTCGAGCAGGAAGAAAGGACTTGGAGAAAAAGGTTTCCATTTATAAATAAATTCAGCGCAAGAACCGTTCACATTAGAAAGGATTTCACGCAAGCAAGCTGCAACCTATCTCTCTTCAAAGAAACTGAGATTCTGCATCTCTTCACTGTTTATTTTAGCGTTGTGATTAACTAGAGCAGGTTTACTCTTTGATGTCACAGAACTTGTATAAACTTGTAAAAATAAAATAAACTTACTTAACTAGTTGAGAGCAGTAAATTGATAAAGTAAACATAATAAATTAAACCAAGAAAAATTAAAGAGCAAAAACACAAAATCACCACAGCTCTCACCTGCGCATTAGGTCCACGTATCGTGCTCATGTTCCACCTATTTCGATCCCAGGTGTGCCCTCCGCCTCCGATCGGCGATTTCCCGCCAGTGGAGCCATCACTCAGGGCAGTATCAGTCTGCAATACAGAGGTGAGAATAAAAACGCATTTAAAAAAGGCTAACAAAGCTAAATTATCAACAAAAATCAATAAGGTAAAAAAGAAAAAACTCACCCCAGCACTGCCAATGGAGTCGACGATGACGGTTCCTTCGCTGCCCTCGCCAAGTTTGGCATTCAACGACGACGGACCTTCACCAAGACCAGGTGACGGGCCAGCCCAAGAGGAGGTTTTGCTTTCTCCATCGCTGAAATTATGGTTAATTAGACCTTTAACATTTTGAAAACGTCAAAAAATGAAATGAAAAATAGGAACTAGAAGGACTAACTTCGTGTCAGGCAGCACAATATCCGGTACCTCCGGTACCGCGTCTGGGAATGTGAATTTTCGTTCGCCACTTCGCGACGGAGCAGTAGCAAGTGCGTAAGGGCTGCTAGCATAGCCAAGACCTGAAAACCGCAAGGGATGGCTTAATTTCCTGAAATATCAGCTTTCGAAGGAAAAGGTAAAGGTAAAGGTGTCGGCATAGATCAGTCTCTTGAGGACGCGCCCCGCATTCGTGTTCCATTCAGAACTGCAGAGGCATGGAGGAGCAGCGATAGACCGAGGCAGCGACCCCAGAGAAGTCCGGTAACAATTTACCCGAGGGATGGAAAACTTGGTAAGCCCGGGCGATGTTCGATCGCTCGACCTAGCGGATGTCAGTAGCGCCTCCTACCACTAAACCATGTGCGCCGTTAACTTTCAAAATAATTTTATAAGACCTACCAAGCGGTAGGGCAGGGGTGCTCGGAGCAGAGCTATTCGTCGACGAGGAACTGTCCCCGATTCCCATTCCAGAATCGGGATATTGGAATGCGGGCTCATTTAGCGAACGAGACATTGGCACAGCACTCTGCGGATCGTTCCAGATATCCTGTAAAAATAATATTTTCCCAACTGAATAAAATTGAAAAATCCAACAAATTTATCGGATAGTGTTTATAGTAAAAAATCACGTGAATTATGGAAAAACTCACGCCATTATTCTGCTGCACAAGCTTATCGAATAAAATTCGCAAATGTTCCGGAGTTAAACCACACGAATCTCCGATTCGAGATCGACAATGGGTATGCACTTTCCACCTAGATCAACACCAGTAAGGTTTTAATTCAAAATCGCGTGGTAGAGAGAGAGGAGAGCAACAAATTCAAAGAATAAAGGAATCGACTCACTTGCACGACCGACACTTCTCCCAAGCATGCAGAAAACCAAATCCTAGAGGTCGCTGACAGAAGTGGCAGACTGAAACAATACGATAAGTTGATACTTTTGACCGATTACGGTCTAGATATAACCTAGGTCAATATTTATTTATTCATCTCACGGACACGAAAGAGGCGCGCTCACAACAAAGGGTATAGAAAAAAGGCAGGTAGACATCCAAGCCAACACTTGAAACGCAAAAATCACATGAAAATACAAAAATCAACTAGAATTCGCTGAGTTAAGGAAGACACAGCTGTTACGTAAAAATAAAATCACCGCTAATAGTACAGGCAGGCCATATCTCAGAGATTTTTCGTAATTAGGGAAGAAGAGCGATTACTAAGGACAAAAAACTAGTTGTGGTATAATAGTACCACAACACAGAAATAATTGCATATTTTATGAAATTTTGAAAACGCGGAAAAGGAATGAATGAAACTTTATCAAAGAAAAATAATGTAGCAAGAACTCACTCGCCCTTTTTATGCTATCAAAGTGAAGTGTTGTATTTTTTGGCTTTAGTTATGTCTTTCTACAATAATCTCGTAGTTCTCAGGTGTCCCCCATTTATACGATACTCATCAGTGTTATTGTTACGTTGAATTATGTTTCGTTACTGATAGCAAGTTTATTCGAGGTTTAATTACCCAAGTTTGAGGTATAAACAGTGCTGTTATCCTGTGAGACGTTGTTGACAACGGTCAAGGGCCGACGATCTACTTTGTTCTACCGCGTGGCACTAATATTTCAAGGCGACCGTTCCGATCAACATCCAAGCCGGCAATTAAAACGCAAAAATCATATGAAAATACAAAAATCAACTAGCGTGGCAGCTGCGTAAAAATCAATCAACGTTAAGTTAAAGGCGACCAGAGTTCGTAATTCGCAGAAGCGAGCAAAGACCCAGCGATAGCAAAAGAAGTCAGTTCTCGCGCAATTCAGTGGCAGTACATTACCCCATATGCCCCATGGCAAGGTGGAGTATATGAGCGACTAATTCGATCAGTCAAGCTGGCTATGTACAAGTCGCTGGGCAAGCTGATACCACCCTCTTAGTGGAGATTGAAGAATGCTGAATACGCGACCGTTGGTGCATGTAGAAGCAGAGGAGCAAGAACAACAAGTCTTGCGACCAATTTTTTCGAGGTCGCACCTCCACTGAAAGCAAGGGACGAAGACCTACAAGATCCAGAATACGAAACTCCAGCCGAACGAGCAAAATCGCTAACAAAGAAGCAATTGATGCTAGCACTAGCAAGTTCGGTCAAGAAACCGTTTCTGGGAGCAATGGCAACATCAGTGACGTCGCTACGGGAGCAACATACGAAGACAGCAAGGGCGAACAGATGCCAGCAGAAACAGTGGCAACGCTCACATTCTGGGGGGCGGGAGTGTCGGTAAATGTTATCCTGTAGGTTACTAACACTTGTTCGTCTTACACGGTTCGTTAATTGGTCCTACGACCAAGTTCTACAAACCTGTTTTTTCATCCCTGCTGCGGTAGCAGCAGTATACTAACACTTCCATTTTAGTGGCGAGCAAGAGGGGTCCCCAGCAAGTCTAAGCAAGATATCTAAACCCCACTTGCAAGAATGTTTAGGCAAACGAGCAATGGTTACGGAGAGCAAGATGATCGACAATAACAAGCCAAACCAAGCCAGCAAGCCGGACGAGCAGGTGAGCAAGATCAAAGGCGGTTCGATCTATTAACTAGCAAACACGCCCAGTCAATATTAAAGGACGTCGAGCGGCAACGAACGGACCGTGCCGGCGGTCGGCGGATCAACATCCAAGCAAAAATCATATGAAAATACAAAAATCAACTAGAATTCGCTAAGTTAAGTAAGACACAGCTGTTACGTAAAAATCAATCAACGTTAAGGGTAAAGGCAGGCCATATCTCAGAGATTTTTCGTAATTAGGGAAGATGACTGATTTAAGCGATAAATGAAACTTTATCAAAAAAAATGTAATGCAACTCACCAGAATCGCTGTTCAGGCGAAATTTCGTCGTCTTCGTCCACTTATGAGGGATTGCATGCACTAACCTCGACGGTTTCGGTGATCGTTGCACACCTTCAAAAATAAAGTAAAAAGGATTCATTTATTTATCTATTTATTCAAGAAGTTAGCATTAACTCACGTGGAAATACTTGAAAAACATAAAACATACTTCAACTCAAATTCAAATACCAGATCTGCGCTCTCCTTATTGGAAGATGAAATTTGAAACCTTCAGATGGCATATTTCCAAAATTGTTGTTTAGTTGTACTTGTTTGTAGGTTGTGTTAAATCAATTTGTTTGTTGTTTGTTTAGCTTCATTTCGTGCCATATGGCACCCACAATAAATAAATAAATAAATATAGCACTGTAAAAGACCAACAAACCATTTTCACATGAAACCAACCACTATAAAAATTGCCTAGGACTATTCAAAAAAGGTAATATAAATAGTAAAATCAAATTAATCAAATAAAATCAAATTTAGGATCTTTGCAACTTTAGTAACAGAAAAGTTGAAATTCTATTAGACTTACCAAACTGCATGCTGGTAGAGTGCACGACACGGCTGCTCGCACCCAGGGTTGGGGTGGACTGAGCACTACCACAGCCGGCAGGCGACGGAGGAGACAGCGTATGAGCACGATGGGCTGCTGCAGGAGCACCAAATGACGACACAGAAACCGCAAGTGAACCTCCACTTCCGGATGCGCTTCGGCTGAAAAAAAAAACATCATGAAACCATGAGACACCATAAAATTTATCAATTTGAATTCGGTTACAAAAAACTTTAAAAAAGGTTTAAATGTCTTAGCAGTTTCAAAATTGCTTCCTTTAGTAATCCAAATTGCCTGAAATACGTGAAGTGGCTTACGAAAACTACTAAACATACTAGAACATAATATTGTGATGATGGTGCTAGGTTCATCGCAAAAACCACGGCTCGGAGGTGTAGCGTTTTAACACCAACAGCTCCATCAAAAGGCATTGAGGGTGGGTTCAAATCCCGCCTGAGCCGCGATTTTTGCGATGAACCTAGCACCATCATTACTACAGCACATTCTAATATGCTTAGTATTAACCATCAAAAAGGGGTAATAAAACATATAGGATATGTCGCAGCTCTGAAGCATGACAAACCAACAGCTTCAAAGAAAAAAAAACAAAAAAGTAACAAAAAAGAAACAAAAAAACGAACGGTTCAGTTTGATTGAAGGAATCGAACGAGAAATTCGAGAAAAACTGAAAACGATCCCGAAATAAATAGAAACAAGAATATGAGTTGTGAACGGAAACAGTGCTAAAAAATCCAAAGGCTGTTTAAAAATCTTCCGGCAGTTTGAAAATTGTATCTTTTAGTGAATTCACTTCAAGAATAAATTCATTTCAAGCAGACCAGCATGACTGGAAAGTTTGAGGTGGCTCATGAAGAACTGAAAACCCTGGTTCCTCGATGAGTTTAATTTAATCCACTCACAAAAACTGGTTGCTGCTCACAACAATTAGAGTTGAACTAAGAGATAGGGCAACACCGAAAGAGCGACGACCTTTCTTCACACCACTAAGTGACAGAATTACAGATCTTGCACTTTGTTGACCGAATTAATGGTGGCCAGTTCACTGGAACCAGTATTTTACTCATCAGGAATCTCTTCAGTTAAAAACTGGACAGCATGACTCATAGTTCAGTAAAAACAACAAAGAAGTATTTCAGAAAAAGGAACAAAGAAACTTTCCAGATAAATAGCAAGGATCACAAGATATTATTGCCAAAATCTTCGTCTGCATCCCAGGAACAAAGAGGAAACTCAAATTTAACTCTCAAAACAAGTATTACGCGTCCGATGACGGACGCAGGAGCAAATCTGAACGCGGACTGGCGAAAATGGCAACCCCGCTGTAATAAAGTTAATAAAGGAGACACAGTGAAGCGTCGAGAGCGCTCCCTTATAAACACTGCCTCACCACACAACAAACAATTACCCTCTACTATGCACACTATAAAAATGAAAAGGTGCTGCTAAAATTATAAATCTACAAAAATACTAAAAGTGAAATGCTTCAATTAACTCACCTGTGCGACGTGGAAACGGCGGAAATCGACCCAAGAGAGTCTCGTATCGGATCTGTCGGAGAATCCCTTTCACTCGATCTAAACGTCCGAAACAATGTCAACAATCGATCAAAAATTTACAAACCTTCAAGGATTATTATAGAAACCTCTGCACCTCGAACATTTTGAATTTGGTAAGGTATTAAAGCACCGCCGGCGCGTGTGGTACAGTGGTAAGGGGCGCTAATTCCACCCGTAGGATCGAGCGATCAATCCTCGCCCGAGCTTCAATTATCAAAAGTTTTCAAACGTTCAGTTCACTAGTTCAATGTATCGAATGATCCGAAAAAATCGCGAAAAATCTGAAACTGCGATGTCACTAAGAAAATTGTTAGTGTTAGTGGTTATTGTTAGCGATTCAATATCAGCTAAAAAAATCAATAATGTTACGGTAAAGGTGAAGTGGTCGGCGCTGATCAGTCTCCTAAAGATGCGCCACGCATTTAATATCATTCGGAAATCGTAGAGGCATAGTGAATGCGTATTTGGCCTATACAATGACTTACGAGCGCCAGCTGCCAATTGAGTCAGTGTCTTCACCTTCCAAACCAGCCTGGTGAAAATTTACCCGACCAATGATGGGAAGCCTGGTTAGCCCGGACGGGGATTGACCGCTCGATTGAATGAATGCGCCTTAGTAGCGCCCCTTACCAGGGCAACACGCTCCCCAGCCCAGGAGATACATTGACAAAAACATTTGAAAAGCTTCAATGACCCGAATAATGCTAAAAAAATATATTAATTACCAATAATATTATATTGAAATATATTTAAAAAACATAAATTACAAACAATTAAAAGCAATAAATAAGCAATAAATAGTCAAACTGAACCCACCGCTCAGCGTCCACTGGAGTGACGATGAATCGCGGACTGGGTGGACTAGCCGATTCAGCGCTCACAGCACGCCAAGTGCTGACTCTTTCTGCAAAATTTCTCTATGGGTTCAAGGCAAGGATACCTGAGCAACAGAATTCTGCAGAAGGGGAGAAGAACGAATGCTGGTAGTCGTAAAGAGAGCAGCGACTACGAGTTAGTGAAATTAGCGTTGATGGTCTGTCCACTAGAGCGCTGTGTTTTCTATAGCCGAACTAGTTCTACGCGCGTTGCACACCATCACCGCATGGAATGGCGGCGGCGGCGTACAAACAACACGCAGCACACAGCGCAGCAGTGTGTGGATCATTCGAAAACAAATCGTTCACCATCAGTGAGATGGGTGCTGCCGAACGGGAAACGCGGAGTAGTCGGCTTACTTGAGCACAACGGTGACGACGCCGACCACGACAGCTGATGATCCGTGAACGAGGCCACCTCGGTTCCACGCTCTTTTGCCACTGAAACGAGTGTGCGTGTGATATGCGAAAATTAACGCAAAGAAAACGAACACCTGCGAGCTAATTTAGATTCTGAGAAATATGGGCAAAATCTACAAATTGAAAAAGATAAGAACTCAACGAAACCGCAAATAATCGAAAATAAAAACCACTGCACTTTGATACCGCTTGGCAAGGGAACAATGAGGTGTATTAACCATAGATTTTGCGAAAAGAAAAAAAAAACGCCTCATGGAAAAAACATCTTCAAGCGTGCCGCGAGGTTTTCAGCTCGAAGGCAAATAAAATTTTCAACTCCTGTCAACCTAGAATCGCAAAATTCAACATCCAGAAAATATTATCAAACCTAAGTTCATTCCGTGTTTGGATTTCGATAAACGCTGAGGTTTCTATAGCAAAAAAGATGCTCCATATGATGAATATAAAAGATACAGCTACAAATATCAAAATGCCATAATATAGAAAATAGAACTTTCGAGTAACAACCATGTAGTTACTTCGTATCGAAGGTGTTTTTTTTTTACAAAAAGCTGTAAATTTAATTAGGATTCTCTTGAAAATAAGAGAAAATGTATAAAATAACACATGCAACCAATATCGTCCACGAAGGATCGATGCTAGAAAAAAATGATTGACAGCGCTTGAATTTTTCTTGTTTATAGCAGTTGGCGCATTATTTATAGTGGTTGGAACATTTATAACGGCTTGCTTCGCTTTCGGGTGACCGAAGTTCAGCGGAAACAGAAGTAAACCCAAACAAGAGAACACTATATGAATCATCCTTTCGAGGAGTCTAGGTCCATAAGGTGTATTAACCATAGATTCTGCGAGAAGCAAAAACGCCTTAAGTAAAAACATCTTCGAGCGGGCCACGAGGTTTTCAGCTCGAAAGCAAATAAAAATTTCAACTCCCATACAGCTACTATCGCAAAATTCCATATATACAAAATAATATCAAACTAAATCCATTCCGTGTTCGGATCTCGACAAACACTGAGGTTTCTCATGCAAAAAAGGATGACCCACAGAAAGAATATGGAAGATTCAACTATAAATATCAAAATGCGATAATATAGAAAATCGATAATATCGAAAACATACAGCTGTTCGAACGAATTTCCGATTACAATTGCTCTTTTCGGATCTACGTTGGTTTTCGTGTCTTTTAGAGAAAAAAAGGCGGTTCATAGATTTATAAGAAAAACAATTTCCAGCACGATCTGATCCTCTATGGTCGTCCTAGGCAATTGAGGTACAAGACTATAAGCTGCAAATGCGCGATCCCAAAAATGAGAAAAAAAAAAGAAAATCCTCTACCAAACAACGAACAGAGGCCGAATTTCATGTAGACGTGAACTGCACTGAGACCAAAACGACAGCGAGGACAACGCTGCGATTGTCGAGATGGGATGAAAATCGTGAGAGAAACCGTATCAATTGAACAAATTGTCAAAAGAAATGGAACGAAACCACAGCGCGAAATAACACAGACGGGATGAGCTAGGAGGGGGCGATATTTATCGAGAAAAAGGAGGCGAGGACGGCTGCAAACGATAAGGGGTGCTCAACTTACAGCCGCTGGGGAGCTGTTATTATATATGTTCGCTTATTTAATTACTACAGAGCGGTTTAGGGAATAAAAGATAATTGGACAAAAAAAACTAAAAAATACAGAACCTTCGATTAAAAGAATGAAATAGAAGGATAAAAGGTCAAGGTTTCGGAGTTGATCAGTCCAGACATGTGTGGGATCAATTTATCCGACCCCGAAGAGATGGAAGGCCTGGTAAGCCTGGGCCGAAAGTTTAGGGAATAAAGACGAAAAAACTAAAAAAAAAATACAGAATCTCTGATTAAAAGAACAAAATAGAAGAATAGAAGGGCAAGCTTTCGGCGTTGATCCGTCCAGACAAGTGTGGTATCAATTTACCCGACCCCGGAGAGAGGGAAGGCTTGATAAGCCTGGACCGAATAGTTTAGCGAATAAAAGAAGATTGAACGAAAAAAAACAAAAAACACTGAATCTTTGATCAAAACATTAAAACAGAAAAATAAAAGATCAAGCTTCCGGCGTTGATCAGTCCAGACAAGTGTGGTATCAATTTACCCGACCCCGGAGAGATGGAAGGCTTGGTAAGCCTGGACAGAGATCGATCGCTCGACCGTGCGAGTGTCTGAAACGCCTCCTACCACTGCTAACCCAAAGCCCAAAGTAGAATAATTCTGTGAAATTAATGCTGAAAACTGCTACATCGAGGAAAGGAACTAAAAAAATCGTCGCGCAACAAACGGACGGGCGGCGATGGAGAAATACCAAAGATCAGTCGGCGAACAACTTGGTGGTCCTCGCGATGTTCCACAGACTAACACATCGACAGCGTGACAGTCGATACTACGGCTATGGTGCGAGCGTCGGAAGGCAATAACAAAGACATTGACGTCGAACATTGCACTACCACAATCATCATCGATCTCAATCAGGTAAACTTATACCCAATACCCAAGACCAGAGGATGATGTTACACCCGTCTGGGTTCGAGACAAAAGGTCGCAGAACACCCGCACGGCGAGAAAATCGCCGGCGTACGTGCCCATTCAACGAACAGCAACTATAGTTTTACACACTGGCAACATAGATGAACAGGAATATCCGTTCAACATGACACAAACACCTGCACTCGACACTACAAAGACAACAGCCGTCCAATAAAAGTAAAATAAAAAAAATCTCGAAAACATTGACAGGTGGACACTGACAACGGGGCAGTAGTGTCCGGATTTGAAACAATGGGGATTTACGTCGGGACCATCCGTAAAATCCAGAAGAAACGGGAATTATATTAAGTTAATGGAATCTAAAAAATCTGGTCCATCGCCTGCGGTTGGTCATGAGTTCAAAAAATGGGATTCTGGGAACATTCGAGTTTTCCAACTTCGGTTTTGTGCAAACTGTGAAGACAAAAAACTCAATTGTTTTCATTGCTAGTTATTGTTCACTAATCCCTTTTGCATTTGGCATGGTCTGTTAGTTACTAACTACTGCACTTTAATTGGCGCGCCCTTTTATGGCGTAATAAAAATGAATAAATAAATAGTTGAAGTGGCACAAAACCAACATGAGGTTGAAACTTCCACAGATCATAAATGGAAATAAAACTGGCAACAACTCATCATAACAAATATTGAGGTCCTCGACCAAACTGATGGAACAAAAAGGAACTGGAAAAATCACATAGATACCTTAGAAAAGGAGAAAACGAGTACTTTACAAATACTAGATGTAAATAATTTTCGCCACATAAATATGTTTGCGTCGCTGCTCCATAAAACCCTTTTTAAAATCGAAACTCAATTCGATTCCGTACCCAATGCTCCTGGTGAGAGAACAATTTTTCTCAATCAAAAAGCATGTGCTTGCACTTGAACTACAACAAAAAATTGTAACTCTTTAAATCTCTGCACGAAATGCGTTGTCGTTTCCATGTCAATACTATTCCTCGCCCTTCAGGGGAACCAGCCATGCTGGATTTCTGCGTCAACAGTGTTTTTGCGTAAATAGTGAAGACAGATTCGAGGACATGGGCGCAGATGATCGTAAAGGGTAAGTCGAAAACATAACAAAAAGAAACAGAAAAGCTCGTGAAACGTTGACTCTTTTGATTAAGTCGATTTGCAAAATCAACTGCAAGCATTGATGGGTATTGAAAATAATTAATAAATATTAAAATAATATCAAATGATAATATAAAATAGCAATATAATGATATAGTATAAAAATATAAAATAATATTAAATAATATCTTAAATAATAAATATCAGTATAAAATGAACAAAAACATACCCTTGATCGCTTCGTAATATTTTTGAGCCACGTCAGTCGACCGCACCAGTTTCATTTTCAGTTCAGAAGACAACTGTCCACGGTCGGCAAGCACCTTCAGCTGAAACCACAAACAGATGTGTGACGTCACAATTACGACGAAATCAAAAACCGCTCTCGAAAGAATCTCAAGCTCAGATTCGTGATCGACAAAGCCGATATTGGCCCACCAACATACCGCACGGTATAATATACCCTTTGGCATGGTGACCTGTCACAAAGTGATAAATAGCGCGAATTCGAAAAGGAAAGCGGCAATGGCGACAAGCTCGGGGTAAGAAGCGAGTTTATTATGCTGAGGTTATACGATACTTCCTTTCTCTTACGTGAATTTGCGATCGTTCGTTTTTCATTCTGTTCGTTTTTATTTCTAGTCTGGTTCTACGTTCTTTTGCATTTCACTTGTGTTAATGTGTCTATCCCGTTTTTCTCGCTATGGTTTGCTATCGATCCGGATGTCTGGTACAAGGTGAGTTTCTATTCCTTCTTTTACTTTCACTTATACTTTTACTTTTTTGACTTTATCTTTTACATATTTCTTTTACGAGCCTCCCTAGCTTACTGATGAGTCCTGGAGAGGTTCTTTTGTTTCCTTTTTTGCTCGTCTAGGTTAAGGGAGAAACGAGCAGTCCTTGACTTACTTTTTTATTTGATCTTTTCATACTTATTATTGATCCCAAATGACCCGCAAACGGCGGATAGGTACACTTAAGAAAATAACTCGCAAACGGCGGATAGGTATACTTAAGAAAATAACTATCTATAAAAACTTTCTAGGTTTTTTGTTAAAATAGACTGAACATTCACAGAAAACGCTGAACTTAATCAGGAGAACGCAGCTCATGTGTCAATGATTACTAAACGAAAACGAATTTCAAACAGCTTTTCCGGACCACTAACCTCCTTATCAGACTTCAGGAGCAGTATTTGAATATCGGTTATTCCGCACTGCTCCAGATAGTGGATGTGGCTGGGAGAGAGACCGATCACTCGGAGCCACGAGTGCAGGAGAGTGCGGGCGGCGGACGGCTTGTAGAAGATGACAAGACAAAGGGAGCGGGTGATGTTTGCCTGAAACTTTGAACGGTTTAGTTCATCTGGGTATAGGTTACCTCCGCTCATTTTGCTTGTTCAATGGCGTTTCGCCTATGATCAACTCTCGGTTTGAGCGCAGTGATTGATGATTATCGAAAACAGCTGGCCCGGCAGACCTAGACGTCAACAGTAACACGTGTCGAAAAGATGTAGTTCTAGTAAATGCTAAAGTTCTCCGTGTTGCGATAATCCCAAGGATGCGCCACACATTCGTCTTGTATTCGAAATCGAAGAGGAATGGGAAATGGGTATCCGGCCCATACAATGACTTGTAGGGGCCACTCGCTATACAAACCAGTGTCTTTACCTTCCCGAATGAGTCTAGTATCAGTTTACCCAACCCCGTAGGCGAGAGTTTGGTTAGCCCGGGACAGGATCGAACGCTTGTCAGTGCGGGTAGAACTGGCGACCGCTTATATTGTTCCATTACAAAAGAAAATCAATAACATTAAAACGGCAGCGGAAATGTATACCCACTAGAGTACAAGAAGGACCCCAAAGATACCACCCGTTAATTACCTCGATCGAAGCCTGCGTCGAGTCGTCGGCGTGCGGTAGTCCGGCCTCGTAGCGCTCCACAAGTTCTTCGAATGATCGCATTGCAAATGTCCAGTCTCCGAGAATGGCTGGTGACCCAACAAACATTGGCAACTGAAATCAGGGCAAATATTGTTGATCACATTTTCTAAAAAATATTTTAAAAAAACAAGCGCCTTCGCTGAAATGTTAACCGTGATCTCTGTTCGTTTCAAGTACAGAAAGAAGACAAAACGATTTTTACGATAAACCTAGCACAATCATTGCAACATCCTATTCTAGAAAACAAAACCAGTTTCTACCAAAAGTGATGACTCACATAATTTATAAATGGATTCAAAATGGTATTTAAGGAAACCTGTTTCCCGCAGTTTATGTAGGGCTACGAACTCCTGCCAGAAAACCAGTAGTATTGCTGAGCAATGTGCCGGCTTTCGGTACTGTTTTAAGAACTTGATGAGGAAAACAAGAACTGAACACGAAATAGTGTGTTAAATTATCTTATAGCGGTATACCTGGTAAGAGAAAAAAACGGGAACCAGTTGTGCCTGATCCCAAGAAACAAAGAAGCTAAGGGATGAAGTTCTCCCCTCTCGAGCCGCTTAGGAATGCGCCAGGCACGCGATTTTAGATTAGGATTGTGTCATAACGAATGGCTGTTCGGACTTAAAGCTTCGGACTCTTCCCTCCCGGCCAAGTTTGTTACCAACATATTCGACCCCAAAGAGATGTCGGACTTGGTTAACCCATGCGCGATCACTCGACTGTACGAATGATAACATTGTCTCCAAGCTCTTCATTACAAACTGAATGACATAAACGAAACCATAAATAATACAATTTTGGCTCAACTATTTAACTACTAACTCTGGACGAACCATAAATATCCACCGCCACTTTTTGTGCTCGAACTTATGACACTTTACACAAGATTACACCGTGAACTTTTCGTCTTAAGAAGAATAACCGAATCGTAAACAAAAGGCTGACTATTTCAGACCGAAAGAGAGGTCCTATGTTGAAAGATGTTCATTGTATTTTTGTTCGGCCGGATAGTGAGGGCAGAAAAGAAGGAATAGGAATACCACTCAACCAAACTACGGTACTGAGACTCCAAAACCCGAAAGAAACAGGTGGAAGGTGTGGATGAGTTGTTCGTCTGTCGACATGTCGGATGTCAGACGATTCCGCCCTGTGCTTGAGTGAGTGTGATACAACACACGCACATGTTACGACAGGCAACGTACTATGCTTTTTGACGGGTAGAAAAATACCGCCGCTGATTGGGTAGCTTTTTTGCGGCAATGATGTACTTCAGCTTGTGAATGATGTCCGACTTCGCGGCATTGGATTATCCACACTTTTTGTGCGAAGTAATTGCCCCACTCTTTAGTGAGCTCTCTCATCGATGATTAAAGGGAACGACCGAAACACCACAGGTATAGGTAAGGTAAAGGTGAAGTGATAGGCGTTGTTACGTTCCCTAAGAGCTTGCCATGAACTCTTCTTTCACTAAGAATCGTAGAGGCATGACGAATGCGTATTTAACCTCTACAATGATTGGAGGCCTGAGGTTACACAAGTCTATATCTTCACCTTCCAGACAAGTCTGGTACCACTGTATCCAAAATTTGAAGGATGAAAGTCTCGGTTAACCAGGCAGAGGATCTATCATTGAACCGATTTCTTATTGCTTGAACTCGTGACTTTTTACTAAGCGCAGTTGTATTATTCATACAGCTTAGGGACCCTATCCGGTTACAGGTAGTGGACTCCCCTATTGTTTTCTAGCTAAATTCAATTTACCGCTTAGCATAAACAATCTTATAACAGACCTAGGTCATACAAGTGACGAAGACGCACCTATTGAAAGCTAATTTATACTTAGCACCATGGCAGAGCAGAAAGGGTGAACCCCGTCAAATAAAGCAAATACGTATGCACTATGTCGATTTCGAATGGAGGACGAATGCATGGCGCATCCTATGGGGCATATTTCTCCCACAAACTTCCCCATTTATAGGACAAAAACGTTAAGAATAATGAACAACAGTTGCAATAATCGCCAAATATCAAATTTTGGCACTATTCAACTTAACGGACACCAGTACTCGATTTTTTTTTCAGTCAGAAATTTTTTCTTCAGAAATTGGCTGAAACTTCGCCTATGGGGGTAATTGGGGACGCTGATCACGAATCTGCTGTCCGTTTCTCACATGGGTGGTCTCGGACCACCCAAATCGCTACTTGGGTGGTCCAGTCAGGATCACCGATTTCGCTGAAACTTTGTCTATGGGGGTTCCCCGGTGTCCTGAACACGATGGTGAAGTCCGTTTTTCGAATGGCGGCCGAACACGGTAGTTATAGGTGAGTCTCACAGGTAAGGTCGGTAGGTACCCACCTATAACTACCGTATTCGGCCGCCATTTGAAAAACGGACTTCACTATCGTGTTCAGGACACCAGAGAACCCCATAGACAAAGTTTCAGCGAAATCGGTGATCCTGACTGGACCACCCAAGTAGCGATTTGGGTGGTCCGAGACCACCCATGTGAGAAACGGACAGCAGATTCGTGATCAGCGCCCTCAATTACCCCCCTGTGCAAAGCTTCAGCGGATTTCGACGACTGAAAAAAAATCGAGTACTGGTGTCCGTTAAGTTGAATAGTGCCCAAATTTTTTAAATACTTTGCACCCATAACATGACATATGAATTCGTTCTAGGACCGAAGTGGGTCCCACCCAGAATAAAGACTGAGTTGCACGAAAATCAAGGAGCCTAAACACTGAAAACCTGTGGCTACTGCGAAAGCCCCGCCCAAATACGGTACTGCCTTGATATCAAGTACGAGTGGGTCCTGACCAGAAGAACAACAGAAAATTTGAGAAGAAATTCTCCCACCTCACAGGATCGTTGAAAACATGCGATATTTGTAAGAGACTGCTGTGATGGCATCTTACGGGCACCAAGCGAAGGGTACCGCGCTACCGCTTCCAGTAGAAACGGATGCGCCCATCTGAAAAATCGCAACCGATGCATGAAAAAACAGAGCGAATGTCAGAAAACAGAAAAAACGGAAAAAATGACTTCGTACGACGCTGGAGGAGGGACAAAAAACCGTTGTTGCACCGAAAATATAAAATCAATATAACTATGACGCTACGAAATTGCGACTTCGCAGGTAACAAGTGGACAAATGGAGTTTCACAGAATTTTCTTTTAAGATCAAAAAAAAAATTTAAACTACTATAACATAAATTTCCTTGGAATGCTTCCACAAAACTACAAAAAAATTATCAATGCCATAAGCGAACGCTAGAGGTCTGTTGAGGTCGTAACCGTTCCTAGCAGAAGCAGATGCAATCGTAAAAAATCACAATTGACGCAATGAAAAAATCGAGCGCATGTGAGTCAAACAATGAAAAATCACGCAATCAAGACGACAACAAATTACCGAGAAAACCAATCAATACAACTGTAACAGGAAATCAATACCAGTTCGGAGCAAGAAAATTGAATACTTGCAGAAAAACAATAGAACAGGATCGTTCTGACCACCAATCCATTGAGAAATTTTCATTTCATAAAACTTCGTCTTTTTCATAGATTTTTCATTTGCAGGAACACTAGAGTTGAGAACAAAAGAACTACCACAACTAAATATCCCCGTAACCCCGAATGATGGGAGTTGATACCTGCTCCACCAACCACAGTTTCAAGTAACATAAAGATTAGAAACCATTGGCACATCGATCGAAAAAAAAATTTTTAAAAAACCTAAAACTTCTGATAAATAGATGGCACGCCCAGTCGTACTAAGACAAGGTCTGCTTCGAAGTAAAACGAAGAACGCAAAATAAGGCGATTCTTACATTTAAAATGATCCCCTGAAAAACAATCGACTTGAATGTTAGATAGTTGCAGGATTCGTTCACAACACACCATAGTAAGGTAATGGGTAATGATCGGCTAAAATGGATAAGCAAATTTTCCGGACACTAAAGTG
Source organism: Nippostrongylus brasiliensis (assembly GCA_030553155.1). Classification (NCBI taxonomy): domain Eukaryota; kingdom Metazoa; phylum Nematoda; class Chromadorea; order Rhabditida; family Heligmosomidae; genus Nippostrongylus; species Nippostrongylus brasiliensis. Next base: position 33,689,923 of record CP130734.1, read on the forward strand.
CAACATATTTTAGTGTTTTCCTTTAATGTTATAAGAACAAGTACGAACTAGCCTGCACTAGAAGAAAGACTGAAAGCAAGCACTTCATGGCCAATCATTTGAAGAAAAAGAAACGAGAATGCCACCACAGTGGCCAACTTAAGCCGTCTCCACTATCGCGACCAGCACCAGAAAAAACAACCAGTATCGATCTTGACAGCGCAGATGGCGCTTAAATTAATTCATAGCCGTAGGGCACATTGTAACGGAAAACATAGAAACCGTTAAATGAAGAAAATGAGAGATGAACGAAAATTATGAGTAAAACGCGTCCGTCAGAGCGCTGACAGCATGCAAGGAAAGGAATTGGAATAACTGATGAAAACTTGACCGAATGAACTGCATGCTACTTATTAAGATGGAGTTCATAAGCAATTCAACCAACAAACATTGAAAAAGAGAACAATCCAACGAATTATCAAAATTTTCAACTGTTAACAATGGACAAGCGTAATGAGAATGCAGGTAGGGTCGGGGGCGGAGCGAGACGTTTCAAGCGCGCAAAGGGTGCACGGCTCGACGGGCGTCACGTGGACGGTCGTTGGGAGAAAATGAGAGGCACCGACCTAGTGGTATTGTTGGCTATTTACCGGCTTATTTGCTGCCTTCATGTCTAATCAAAGACACAGTCGCATGGATCAGTTTGTCGAAGATCAAGTGGGACGGACACGTAATGCGATTTCGTGACGATCGCTGGACGAAAGCCGTTACTGACTGGATTCCACGGAAAGTCGGAAGAGCACCAGGTCACCCACCTTTACGGGTCGGACATCTTTGTCGAATTTCTGGACGAAAGATTCGATGCTCTTCGTGTTCTTCGAACAAGCAGGACCCCTCTAGTCTACCATGACACGCGAGAGGGAAGAATGGAGATGGTGTTGATGCCGCTCGAGCAAACCTGCGATCAACGGAAAGACAGTTGATTCAGGTGAGCTGATCCTTTTCGAAACAGTAGAAGAGACAACACCGCAGCGTAGGAACAACAATAGTCAGTGAACGCTATGACCAGCGAATGACCTCAAGGGGTTAAATTATCAGAAAGAAACAGTCGGCAGTTCTTTTTTTATGGTCTCGGTTCTCTTGACGACAGTGGCTACTTCTATCGAAACTAGACCTCCAAACTCTCTTGATAGCTTTCCTCCACCAGCTTGCGTCTTAGGGCTCGTTTAGACGCCGCGCGGCGAAGACGCAAAATCGAAAGGCAATCAATAATTAACGTCATTGATCGAATTTGCTCCTTTGCGGTAGTGGCGCAGTTCGGTGGCGCCGCGTCCAAGCGAAATCTTAGGCATATAATCGCATAGGGAAGAAATTTAAAAAAAGTGAATTTCGTCAAAATGTTCTTTAATAAGGAATACCAGCCTTCCAAAAAAAACCCCGAACGACCAGTATGTTTGCCTATGTGAGGCGCCACCGGACAGCGCCACCAATGCGAAGGAGCAAATTCGATCAAGGACGTTAATTATTGATTGTGCTTCAATTTTGCATTTTCGCCGCGCCGCGCCTAAACGAGCCCTCAGGGATATCTGGTTCCCAAATATTGCTTCCATCGTTGATCTCTATCCAATTTGAGGCAGAAACCCTGATTGAATCCACAAACCCTCTTTTTTTGTCACAAGTGTCTCCTAATTATGCTAGGGCTTCTCACAACGTTCACATTTTAAGTCATTTTACCGCAATGCATAAATTAGATTTACTAGACGTCATCAACCTAAATAGCTGGATACGCCGAGAATCCGTCCTTGGTTTAGGATTGCTAGATTGTCGCTGAATGCACATCTCGACAATTAAGCAACGTGTGCGGCCAGCCGATTAACAACCCAGGATGAGCTTTTTCCAAGACAGGTTTGGCAACATCTTACTCTGCCCGGAGGGATGGAAGGCTTGGTGAGCTCGGACGAGGATGGATGCCACTATTCCAAATTTTGGACTCCAGGTGTCGAAAAAATTTTCGCTAAGACCTTGCATGGGGAGGGGGTTCTTTGGGGTCCTGAACACGATGGTGCAATCCGTTTTTCGATTGGCCGCCAGATACTGTAGTTACAGGTAGGTCCTGACAGGTAAAATGGGCGGAGTCAGGATCACCGATTCCGTTGAAACTTTGCATTGGGTTTTTTTGGAGTTCTGAAGGTGATGGTGCAGTCCGTTTTTCGATTGGCCGCCAGATACTGTAGTTACAGGTAAGCCCAGACATGTGAAGACAGTGGGTCAAAACAGTCTATTGCGGTCGATCTTTGTCCGGGGGTTGCCTCAATGTCTTGCGAAATCCAGGGTCTAGAAGAAAGTAGACCATTGGCAAGAGTCGGTACCCGCTAAGAGACACTACTGCTGGATACAATGGCTCTTAACGCTCTCTACCGGTGACACTGACTCCGCCACTTTACATGTCAGGACCTACCTGTAACTACAGAATCCAGCGGCCAATCGAAAAACGGATCGCACCATCGTGTTCAGGACCCCAACAAAACCCCTAAGCAAAGTTTCAGCGAAAAAATTTTTTCGATCTCTGGAGTCCGATATTTGGAATAGTGCCGGATGGATTTCTCGAAAGTGCGTATGGAAGTAGTGATTCACATCTTACTGTGGCGGTGAAGCAGTAATAGTTAAGGATAGGGAAGAGACGCAAGCGCGACAGCACGGTTAGTACGCAATGATCGGGGTCATCCCACGTTTCCGTTGCAATCGTCATCGCTGGTCCCGACGCGAATACTACCGTTTCCCCGACAGTACTGCGGCGAAGGGGCGCAGCTTTCGCGGAAATACGCCTACCCTCTCCGCTGCTGCTCTAGCTTGGCTTTACTGCAGTATTGCTAGGCTGTTAATGAGCCTTTATGCCTTATTCCTTCTGGTAATGAGATGTGTCTTCTTTTCTGCTGCTGCTGATTTTTTTTCCAGCGATTACCCAACCAACTAGTTCTTCACCTCGCTAGATGCTTTGTTGTTGTAGCTGAAGGTAGACCTCGGCCACGATCCACTACTGGTATCCCCGAGCTCAAGTGAGGGTAAGTGGACGTATTTGAGAGCTGCAAGTGATGCTAGCGAGGCGACAACGACTCACAGCCATTGTCCATAATTGCCGTCGTCTCTTCGCATGGCTTGGTCTTCGTCGAGGACAGGTCCGTCGGTCTGCCCAGCCACAGGTAGTTACCTGAACCTCCACCACGTCGTATACATTCCACAATTAACCGTCACCGCCGGCCGTCGATACCTTCGCGGACTTCCACTTCCACCTCTTAGCCCTCTGACGATTTCCATTTCAACGCATAGCAGCTGGTTCATTCTTTTCCCAAATGTCCACTCAGCGACCGAATGAGACACTAGGCTGGACCCTTAATAGCCCAAAGAGACAGAGTCTAACCCAGTTGGTTTCCGTCGGTTTCGGTCGGATGACGGTCGCGTGCTGACCTCGCCTTCTACGCATTAGCCGCAGATCAGAGGAGGATTTTCACCGAAAAGAAAGGTCGGCGTTGACAAGGTCGCGACGCGAACTGTACGCGACTCCATCGCTCATTATCTGGGGGGAAATTTACTCCCATTCAACTCTGCACCTATCCTCTATTGTGTTCCGACTAGCGGACCCATTGACTCGTCACTGTCCGCTCGGCGTCGCTACACCTGCCTATTTCATCTGTCGCTCTTTCGTTTTCTTTTCTGGTGATCTCACTTTTTCCTCATTTCTCTCCTGCTTGCTTGGCTCATACTAATCCCTGTATCATTAAATGGGCTACACCTTATAGAATGTTAGTTTTTGTTTATTCAGTAGACAAAGCCTAATTTGTACAGTTAGACCAAGATTTTAAGATAATTTCGCGTGGACCAATCGGGGGTCCTCGTCTTTTTCAAAAATTGTTCATTTACAATCTTTTTGCTTATTTTATGATAACATTTATACCATTATAAAATTCGTATGCTGCTTTGCCGAGCGAGGTTAGTACTGTGGATCAGATTTATGGTGGTCTAACGTTTCGACTAGAACGTCGTCCTCAGAGGCCTAAAAAATGGCTCGAAACTTAAGTATCATTAAACTGTCCGTCCATCTACAATCACAGCGAAGAGACCGTTGAAAACGAAAGAAATCAGCAACTCACCGCGTGATCCACCGGTGAGTTACTGATTCCTTGATGGTGAATCACGCGGTGAGTTATTTATTTCTCTCGTTTTTTACGGTCCTTTCGCTGTGATTTTAGAAGTCCGTCAAAAATGCTAGGGATGGTACGGCGCTTGGCCGGACAGTTAAATGCTACTTAAGTTTCGAGCCATTTTTAGGCATCTGAGGACGGCGATCTAGTCGAAAGGTTGGGCCGCAATAAATCTGATCCACCATACTAACCTCGTTTGGCAAAGCAGCATGCAAATTTTGTGACATCATGCCAAGGTTTCAAGAAGAGAGGACTTGGAGATTTATACCATTATAATACCGAACCTTATCGGTTATGCAACGTCTTTCACCAAACCACAAAAATCCACATTTAGAATAATAGAAAGCTGATACCGTGTTTACTTCTATGAATCTACGTTTCACCTATAATTTGTTCCCTTTTTAGTTGGATTTTTGCTCTTTGCTTCAAGATCTTGCTCCTGTTTTCCCGATCGATTGGATAACGGCTTTGATATCATGCGAATATCGCTCCTTTTGACCGGTTATCATATCCATGAGCTCTTATGATGCACCAAAAAGTAGCCGAAGCTGGGTGAATTCATGAAACAGATATAACCCTACAGTTATCAACAGTTATCTATAGATGAAGGCCGGAGAAAGCAAAGCTGTCAGTTACGGGAACGGAGGTAAACAACTGGTTAAAATTGATTTCACGTAGCTACTTATACTGATACACAAAAAGTGACTTTTGATCTTGGTTGGTTCTGATCGCTACTGTATGTCGAGCGCTAGTAATGCAATGGTAAGAGACGCTCCTGACATCCTTACGTTCGAATGATCGATCCCCGCTCGGGCTAATCAAGCCTTCCATCCCTCCGGGGTAGGCTAAATTGGTACCAGATTTGTCAGGGAAGGTGGAGAGATTGACTTGGTATACAGGCTGGCCCCGCATGTCATCGTATAGGCAAAATTCTGATTAGAGCATGAATGGCCTCCCCCGTCCTTAGGAGACCTATGGACGCCTGCTCGTTCATCTTTTTACCATGAGAGGAATTAGAAGGAATTATACCTAAGTTTGGGCCCGCATGGTACAGTGGTAAGAGACGCTGCTGACACCCGCACGGTCGAGCGATCGATCCCGGCTCGGGCTAACCAAGCCTTCCATTCCTCCGGGGTCGGGTAAATTGGTACCAGACTTGTCTGGGAAGGTAAAGACACTGACCTGGTATAGCGGCTGGCCCCCGCAGGTCATTGTATAGGCCAAATACGCATTCACCAAGCCTCTACGATTTGAATGGAACACGAATGCGGCGGCGCGTCCTTAGTGGACTGATCAACGCCGGCACCTTTACCTTTACCTTTTATACCTAAGTTTCAGGGTGAACCTAACCTCCTTACGCTACAGTGTGGGTGGCTACGACAGGTTACGTATGGTCTGAGCACTTTTGTCGTCCATCAGTTGGTAGTAGGCACTCCTCGTCGTTCGGCTAACTCTGCGCTGGCATCCAGTCCTCTTCAGAAAGTACAGCCTTAGCCAGACCGTAATTGTAGGTAAACGCCTTTGCGAGCATATTATTTCGCTAGGCGAAGGGGTAATTCAGACACGAGGCGCCGAATCTACTGAAGGACTTGCGCTGAAGGTCGAAAGCTGGACCAGCAGTTCCTTCCGTTAGTAAAGGTAAAGGTAAAGGGTCCGAGGTTGATCAGTCCCCTGAGGGCGAGCCGCCTTATTCGTGTTGCATTCAGAGCCCACATTCATCATTGGTAAACGCCGATAAACCCCGAGATAGACCCCGAACGGCGTGCAAACCGAGATTCGTGAACGCGCTCCGAGGTTTAATCGCGGTTTATCGCGGGTCTGTCGCACCTCGTGACGAGGCACGGTTTGGGAAACCTCGACGGTATCGAGCGGATTCATCGCCGACGGGGTTTCGGAGACCGCTCGTCCGTTCATGAACCTGGGCCCAGGATAGTAGAGGCATGGTGAAGCGTATTTGGCTTATATAACGACTTGCGGGGGGCAGCGGCTACACCAAGTCAGTGTCTATGCCTTCCCAGATAAGTCTGGTAGCAATTTACCCGATCACTGAGGAGTTGTAGGCTTGGTTAGCTGGGGAGGGGATCGATCGCTCGACCGTGCGGGTGTCAGCAGCGCCTCTTACTACTGTGCCATGCGCGCCCCTTTTCGTCCAGTGGGTCAAAAATTACCCGTTTTTGAAGGTGCTTGCGAACTCCTTCAAGGCACCTAAGGTATCGACCTCTTCTCGTAGAGGGCTACTCTTCGAATGGCTCTCTCCGTGTCACCTTGCCAGAAGAAAGGCGGATAATTATCGGTCAGGTAACCTTGAAGAGCACGGCTGAAGTTAATGTAAACTTTTACTATCTAATTAAGCAGCCTATTGCCGAACGCCGCGCTAATTACCCAAGTTCACCAACAACCACGGGAGGAGCCGATACTTTCCGAATTTTTTACGCGCCGGGGTTTTATGGGTCAAGCGATTACCCCGCTCACGAAACATCGAGGGTAGGAGGTTAGTAGTCGGGTGGCACTAAAATTCAAGGTGACGCAATTTGTGGTAAGTGTGCTAGTAGTAGGCCAACAACGGACGGTGTCGTCGGAGCGTTTTTGACGAAAATTTGGTCGAATGGGGACCGTTGAGGTCGCGGGGAGGATCCTGTCGGAGGAACTGGGACCATGGGTAAAAGAAAGAATCCCTTATAGACCTATCTGAAGTCTCTTGACTAGGCTGATAGTCCTTAACTCCATTACTTACAATTAGAGCCTCGTTGGGGTGCAGTGATAATCAGTGAAGCCGTGATAAGGGCTGGGAGTCTACAGCTAGTCTTATGACCTCACTTATTCTGTGAAAGGTGTAGCGTAGGGCGATCGGCGTTGGTCAGTCCCCTAAGGACGCGCCACGCACTCGTCTTCCATTCAGAATCGTAGAGGCATGGTGAGCGTGTATTTGGCCAATACAATGACTTTTTATTTATTTATTTATTTTTTACGCCTTTTCGCAGACGTTCCAAAATGGTTTTGAGGACTTGTGAGTCCAGCCGCTGTACAAGCAGTGTATTTATCTTCCTAGACAAGTCTGGTACCAAACAACCCCATCTCTGAGGGTCAGAAGAATGGGTTGATTTGGGCTAGGATTGATCGCTCGATCGTACGGGTGGAAGTTGCCCTTCATTCCTGTGCGCCACGCCCACTCTAATAAGCTACTCCACATTTCCCCACTAAACGGTGCTTATCTGAACCACCGCTTTCTAATCAAAGTTCATGGACTGAAAACCGTTATTTAGAACCGAAATAAGCTTTTTTCTCTTTGATGTGTTTTGATTCTTACATTTTGAGCATTGCCGTTGATGTCAGCTTGTCTTTTCTCCCACACATTTCATAGGGTGCGCTTTACTTATGGGAGTAGGAAATGAAGAGTTATGTAAATACAATGAAACAGAGGACAAGGGGAACTTGATGAAAAAACGATATGACTTTCTTGGCCCTTTTCCTTTGCTTGAAATATCTTCACTCTTCTGCGATCGATTTCCACTTGCATTTGGTTACCTCTACAATTTTTATTTCATATCCTACACGAATTCAGCTTATCTTCTGAAACTTCTGAAATTCTTAAAATTTTCGTTGAAAATTTTTAAAAAATATAAAAATCTCTTTTCAGATAAACATTCTGCACCGATCATAGCGTATTTACTCCCTACATCGGGCGATCTTGCACAGCATGAAGCCGCCGTCATTAGTTACTCGGACACTTCTCCTACTAGGAGTAAGTTTATTACGGAATACATCTCCCATTTTGTATTTCTTTCATTTTCTAATTTTTTTTTCAAATTTTTGTTCACCAGTTTAGCAGCGATCTTGATCATCTCTTAAGATTGAACCAAAATTTTTTTTAGAATGAATCTAGAGCCAAAGAAAAATTCAGAAGTGATCTTTAGAAATAATAAGGCACAGTAAAGTATAGAAAAGTCAAATCGAAAACGGTACGTTCTAAAGCGTATGAATACAAGTAAAATTTTGAAAAATGTGGACATAGGTAGTTGGGTACGGAAATCTCTGACGGGCTGCAAGGTAAGAATTCATAGAGTAGATTAAAAACTGCGATAACACCTATGATTCTCGCTATTCTAATTTATTTATTTATTCATATGTTATGATGATTAAGATGTTGAAGATAACCATGAGAATGAAAAATGAGTATCAAATAGAGCACTTAAAAGTTAAAAGTACAATCCGTCATATACATTAAGTTCAGAGTAACGTAAATGTAGTCAATACAAAGAGTAAAAATGTTAACACGAAAAAAATTTGAAATCCAAGCAATTTCCTGGAAGCTAATCGTCCAAAAGCTGGAAAGTCAAATGGTGACTGAGGGACCTCTATCTTTTTTGTCTCCTATGTGCCTTCTATTTATCTCGCTATACCCTTTCAGAAATAAACCATTCAATAATACTTCTAGGAAGAAAATAAAAATAGCCGGTGGGGCTGTTGATCAATAAGAGCTGTTTGTCCACTCTTAAAGTCACGTTACTGGGATTCGTCCGTCATTGCCTACGTGAGCTACACAGCACGACCACAGATAGGCCCAGGAATTGCTTTCCGAGCTATTTTAAGCGCTCAGCGCTGATGTCACATGGAAGGGTGGGCTCAAAGGACGAAATCTTCTCATTCAACAAAGTGCAAAAAATTGGGAAGATTGAAGGCTCGAGGAAAAATATTCATCAAAAACTGCATAAAGAGCCCGTTTCGCCTATCGCCCGATGAGCATATCATAAGACACTACATAATATGTAGGTCATATGTATTCTACGGCATTACCAAAAGCGAAAGATCGATCCCACCCCTTGGCCAGTCAAGCTCTCCACCTCCTCGGGTTGAGGTGAATTGCTTGTATGCTTGCCTCGAAAGGTGAGTAGGTCGACACTGAGCATCGCCGAAGATTATTGTCAAGTAAAAATACGTTTTCAACGCACTTTCACGATTCTACATGAAAGAATGGTGCACGGCGCGAAATGCGCCGTTCCGGTGTCCACGCGTGGTGACCCGGCTAGAGCCAACCGCAATTCATCTGCACCCCATGCCCAAGGGGGGCCATGCGTGGTAGCTCCTTCGAGCCGCCCCGTGGGGACCCCACTCCTAGCTTGGGACGCAAGGAAAGGACGCGCTGCACATTTGTAGGATCCGAAGCGGCAACGGGATCCGAAAATCGAGGGGTCAAAAAATTGACTGAAAACAAGTTTCACAAATTTGGGAAAAGTGTATATGGAGGGATAGAGCTCAAGCTGCTAAATTTGAAGAAGTTATTCAAAAACGGCTGTTTTCGGCGCTCCGAGGTGCCGCTGCCGCCGTTTTATCGTTGCGGTGCGTCCGGTGCTGTACAAATGGCTTTTTGTGTGAATGCGATTTCAAGAGCTATTTTCTCTGTAACTGGACGGCTACTTTTACAACTTAAAAATTGCTATCACATATCCGAATTTGATGCGATTTCATTCATTAGTTACTAATATATGGAATTTTATATGAAAGATTGCCCCAAGATTTCACCGTTTTTTAACCATAAAAAATTCACGCAAAAAATCTATGGTTCATTACTGACTCGACACTGTAAATCATAGCCTGTTAGAATAAGCTAACCATGCTCCATCAGAATACCACCACTAGACAAGCAGAAGCTCAGTGATTCCTGAGATACATTCGTTTGAAAATGCATATGAAAATAAGTTTAGAATCCTCAAAAAATCTAGATTTTTCAACAAGGGCACATATTAGTGTATTTTCAATGAGAGTTGTTAAGGTTGTCAACTGGAATGAAATTCCTGTTGGTCTCAGCGATCTGCACCCAAAAATGCAAGGTGACATATCTTTTCGCGAACTACTGTATGCATCCAAAGCCTTGGAAGCCAAGTAAGAATAATCCGTTTAACATGCGTGTAAGAAGAACATCAAAAGGTGGAGGAAAGGACAGCCTTATGACCAATGAATTGAAGTAAATTCCGTCTTGTTTCAACCTTTTTATCGTGTAAATGTTTATCGTATTTTCATAGGATTCGTCATCTCATAAGAGCGAAATCAACAGAAGAAAGCTCTCGGCCGCTGGAACACCAGCCGAGCGTCTCATTGCGGATGCTTTATTGAAACGCAATACAAACATCTAGAGCTGAGAGTGTTTGGGGTGTTGGAAAGAGATCGACGACACCGCCAGGGAGAACCTACTGAGGGAGACTCGATAGCCACTCCAAATGTGGTCGGGGAGAGTCGCACCGACACCGACAGCGATGACGTGCGTCGGAGACGATTTTAATTCAGCTTTTTCGATTCGTGGCTCTGGTGCTGAGGATTTGCGAAAGCGGCTCGGAGCGGAGCACGTCACATAGGGCGCATGTGGACGGTCAGTCGAACGCCGCCATTAATTAAATACAAAGAATGCAGTCGTCTCCACTTCGCTAATTATCTCGACCCCTGCGTCAAGCTGCTAATTTTAAGGTGCAGACGTCACCAGACACTCAAATAAACAACTGTTCGGCGTGTTTTGATCGTTGTTGCTCAGGCACTCAGCTGAATTGGTAAAGGTAGAGGTAAAGGGATCGGCGTTGAACAATCCCCTTTGGGCTCGTTTAGACGCCGCGCGGCGAAAATGCAAAATCGAAGCGCAATCAATAATCAACGTCATTGATCGAATCTGCTCCTTTGCGTTAGTGGCACAGTCCGGTGACGCCGCGTCTAAGCAAAAAAAAAATTGGCCATATGATCACATAGGGAAGAAATTAAACGAAAAAAAGCGAATTTCGTCGAAATGTCTTTTATTAGGTTGGTAAGAAAGTTCCCGCCGTTTTTTTCAAACGACTGCTGTAAGTTTATTTCGAAAGCTTTTGCAGAGTTTGACACAGCATTCGACAGAGAATTATTTGCTCTTTCGAGCTGTGTACTTGTAACTTGTTACAATTCTCAATGTCATCGTTTTTTTGGCTAGTAAAGTGAAAAGCGAAAAAGGGAAAAAATAACCTCATCGACAGCGATTTTTTTCTGCTCAATTTCAAAGGCATAAATAAAACTTGATAAGCCGTTCGAAAGACGATGATTTTCTCTATTAAGCGGTATATCACTTGTTTTTATTTGTCTCGAAAATTACAAAGTTTTGAACCACTGAAGTCTGACCTTCGGAAGGCAAGAATAATTTTCCGATGGCGCTCCTGGTTTTCTTGTGAGCGCTCAAGTTGACTTCTGTAGAGTTTTCTATATGGAATTTTTCGCTCTACCAGATGATATGTTTATTTTCAAACAATGATCGATTTTAAAAGATTTTCACGAGAAGGGCGTCTTGATGTTTCTCGGAAGGGCAAACCTCCAGTTTCAATCTTTTCACCAAATCTCATACACCATTCGAAAGAGGACGATACTCTCTACAGGAGGGTTTATATGGCGTTTCAAACCTTCCTAGTTTTCACTGTTTTTTAGGTCGTCAAAGTGGACCTAAATCGCAGGCGCGGCGCGTGGGGCTCGAGCGGCGCGACGTCGAATCGTACAGGAGTGCGAATTCAGGTCCATTTTGACGGCCTAAAAACAATGAAAACCAGGAAGGTTTGAAACGTTACATAAACCCTCCTGTAGAGAGTATCGTCTTCTTTCGAATGGTGTATGAGATTTGGTGAAAAGATTGAAACTGGAGGTTTGCTCTGCCAAGAAACTTCAAGACGCCCATCTCGTGAAAATCTTTTAAAATCGATCATTGTTTGAAAATAGACATATCGTCTGATAGAGCAAAAAATTCCATATAGAAAACTCTACAGAAGTCAGCTTGAGCGCTCACAAGAAAACCAGGAGCGCCATCGGAAAATTATTCTTGCCTTCCGAAGGTCGGACTTCAGTGGTTCAAAACTTTGTAATTTTCGAGACAAATAAAAACAAGTGTTATACCGCCTAATAGAGAAAATCATCGTCTTTCGAACGGTTTATCAGGTTTTATTCATGCCTTTGAAATTGAGCAGAAAAAAATCACTGTCGATGAGGTTATTTTTTCACTTTTTAGCTTTTCACTTTACTAGCCAAAAAAACGATGACATTCAGAATTATCACAAATTTCAGAACAACATCTCTAAAGAGCAAATAATTCTCTTTCGAATGATGTGTCACACTCTACAAAAGCTTTCGTACTAAACTTACAGCACTTGTTTGAAAAAAACGGCGGGAACTTTCTTACCAACCTAATAATAAGGAATAGCAGTGTTCTAAAAAACCCGAACGACCAGTAAGTTTGCCCAGGTGGGGCGCCACCGGACTGCGCCACTAGTACAAAGGAGCAGATTCGATCAATGACGTTAATTATTGATTGCGCTTCAATTTTGCCTTTTTCGCTGCGTGGCGTCTGTGCGAGCCCTCAGACGTGCCTTTGACTGCCATCTATTTTGTTCGATTTTATTAGCCTGTAATGTTTTATCCTTTCCCTTTGAAGTAAAAGATTTCTTGAGGTTTTCTATGTTACTAGACGTCGTATGGAGCAATTTAGCTATTCAGAAAGAGCTCTGAGAGCTGAAATCTCATAGTCAAAATGAAGTCGGGTGATGTTTAACCGCGATACGGTTAGAGGTAACAAGGTGAACTTCCCTGATCGGCTTCTGAGATCGCGCCTCACATTCGTGTTCCGCTCAAAATCGTAGAGGCATGATGAATGCGTGTTTGGCCTACACTGACTTGCAGGGCCAATTTACGATGTCAGTGTTTTCACCTTCCCAGACAAATCTGGCACCAATTTGCCCGACCTCTGAGAAATGGAAGGATAGCCGAGACGAGGATAGATCGCTCGACCATGCACGTGTCAGTAACATCTCTTACCACTGTACTACGCGCCCTTAAGAGATAAGCAATAGTGACCGAAAGGATATGTCACCTAGTATCTGTGAGTACAAACGGGTAAAACCGAAAGGAGTTTCGAACCAGTTGGTGGTTTCGAAAACTCCATCTGAAAATGCATCGGTCGATGACCTTGTTAGCAAATTTTGGATTCTTTAGAAAGTATTTTGCAATGATTTTCATATGCATTTTTAAATGAAAAATATAATATAACTGAATTTTTGTAATAAAATGTAATATACTGTATGTATTTTGAGTTCTTTTGAGAAAATATTTTGCAGTAATTTTCATATGTATTTTCAAACGTAAATATGTATAATATGACCGCCGAGTTTCACATAATCCAACGTGATATTCTGGTTGAGTATGGTTTGTTTTTAGGGATCATGTTTAGACTGAAATTTTCCATTTTGCTCCGGTATAAGAAAAATACATCAAGCCTATGCTATCCCTAGGTTGTTTCTTTATAAGATACAGATTTCTCATCGAATGTTCTCATCGAACCTATTATTTATAGAGAAAACGGTTTTAAACTTGAGATGAGTCGCTCGTGTATTTGCCTTTGTTCTATTTTTCATTGAATCAGAGGTCGTTAGGTAGTGTAACATGATTTATTCGCGTAACTAAGAAAGAGCGATGTGCAAAAATAGTGCTGAGCATCAGCTGCCCGAGAATCTTAGGAGAAAACAGTAGGTTATAATGACTAACTAGAGAGATAGGCAGTGGAGTAGATGGAACCCGTTGTCAAGTTTAGAAAAGGAATAGTTGCTCCGCTTCGGCATTTCTAGACCAGAGAACGCTGAAGATGACTCTGGTGATAATTACTGTTTAAAAATTTTCCATAATTTCCACTGGAAAAGTCGAGGAGCTCTTGTTGATGATTCACTCAGAGCGTTTTTTCAGATCTCACATTTCGTGTCCAGTGAATCATTACTGCAGGGTGAGTTGAGGCTTTTCCTATGAATTTGACCTTGCTCAGAGAGAGAAGGGCGGATTTTGAGGAGCATCTACGATTCAAAGATTTCTTCTTCAAACCTATCAGTGTATTAACTTTCAGATAGGAGCGTTTCGTGCTCCTCGTCTTCAATGGACGTCTCTTTAACGTTTCTGAAGGCGTTCTCAGGCGGTGTTTTCACCGAGAAGGGAATTCGAGATGCACGCTGCCGGTGAGCTGATTTATAGCCGTCTAAGTTTAAAAAGGAGTTTTTCGAAAACAAAAACAGGAAGCAGAAGTTTTCCATAGAGGCTTTGATGATGTCCTGCGTCTGCCTGGTGACTATGATATTAATCAGAAAATTCTAGATTTCTCGAAAATCCTATAAAAACGTGTTTATCCGCCTCGTACTTGACCACATGAATGTTTCCACGAAAAGAGCACCTTGGCTCTAAACACATCTTCCTGAGAGCCACTAATGATGACTGCTGTCGGCTACGACAATGGTATAAATCACCAACGGGAAGTTCTAGAAGGCCATTTGAAAAAGCCCTTTGAGGACGTGAACTTTACCGAAGTAGAACTTTACCACATGCATCCTTACATCAGGGAACAACTGCTTCTGTCCAGGTAAACGTATAAATTCTCATGCACTTAGGGCCCTTATAGACCCGACGACGTTCAATTCGAGCGACGAATTAGCCGTTGAGCATGAAATTGAGCGAAACACACGACGACGAGCATTCTCGTCCAACGCGACGTTTGCGGCGGCCGCAATGCTCTAGTCGATACCGCGTTGCAACGCGCGGTCGGCCGCGTTGGACGAGAATGCTCGTCTTCGTGTCGTCGGGTAAGATTCCGGCTACTAATAAACGTTGTAAGCAGATCAGTGTAGCCCAGCCCTTCTACTGTCGTTTAAGTCCCAAACTAGCGAATGTTTATTTACTTCAGGTGGCGAGGAGGCGGCGAGAAAACGATGCTCATCCAAGTACCACTGTTCAATGGTACCGAGTGCGGGATCTCTGCCAACGAGGTGAGTCGATGGAGACGATTTTTCTGTATATGACTGAGAATTAAGGTGCCCTAAAAGCTGTTTGAGAGGTGAAAATGAAGAAAGCACAAAAGGAACTTTTGTGTCATCTTACCAAAATCGGTCATCTACCAATTATCGTATGGAACCACTTTCATGCTCAATAACTGCTGTTTCAAACACGACATCTCTTATTTCCTCTCAAGAGGGTAACTCACAATTTCCTATGCAAATGCAGTAGTGGACGTGCCGCAATGATAAAACGGCGGGTGCGGCGCTTTGTCGCGCCGTAAGGTGCCGTTTTCGGAGTCCACGCGTGGTGACCTGGACGCAGTCTACCTCAATTCATTTACACGGCATGTCAAACGGGGGTCCCCGCGTGGTAGCCCGCCTGAAGGCGGAGCCTCGTCGAGCGATGAGTCACCAGACGAGGAATCGAAGCGGCAAGAGACAGAAAATCGAGAGGTCAAAAAATCCCTTGTTAGCAAGTTCTATGGATGTGGAGAATTTGTATAAGGTAAGATAGAGCTTGAGCTGCTAAGTTCAAATACATACTTATTTTTACGAATAAGTCAATTTTAAAGAAAATATAGAGAAACGGCGGTTTCTGCGCAAGAAAGCGCCGCTGGCGCCGTTTTATCGTTGCGGCACGTCCAGTTTTGTATATTAGTGTAACCAGAACAAATTTTGTGCTTTCGAAAACCTCGACCGATTCCAGACAAGTGGGGAGTTCAGAATGAAGCTGATCATCAGCCCCGTCGACGGTCTGCTGGTCGACGGTTTTTCGGCGATGAGCGTCCGATGCATCTACAGCACTCAGGACATTACGCTCACACTGCCTCCTGGACCAGGTGGCAATCGGGCGCTTCAGATCAAGTGCGTGGTTTAACAGATGTAGAAGTTTTCAGATCACCAAAATCGGTGAAATCGATGTCAAGATTTTATTAGCACTCCAAGTAACATCCCGGATGAAGTTGCGGGGTTGAAGATTTTTGGAGCGTATTTTAGTAATTTCCAGATCACGATTTTCGTAGTGTATTACGTTATTCGAAACAGCATAGCTAGCAACAGGCTGATTTTCAAAAATTTCCATGAAGTAGAGATCTGACGTTTAAAATTTAGCTATTCATTGAACTACGAGTGAGGGCTCCTTCACACTCTACCGTGACAGTAGCACCAAAGTAGAGCAGTAAGAAGGGGAATTAACCTAATTCCGCAACTGCTGCTCCCTCTGTGCCGACAGTTAATAAGGTGTGCTGCGCGAAAATTTCGCGAAAATTTCGTTGCGGTCGCGCATCGCACTTGTCGCCGTTGTTACACGTTCCTATCCTTCACCATTACTGCGCTACAACCCTGGTAAAGGGTGCAGAGTTTCTGAATGATACGAATTTCAGCAGTCTTCAAAGAGATGACGGTGTCGTCACCGGAAATGGAGGCGCTCCGCTGCTTTCGATGCAGATCCTCGACGGACACGGAATCATGGGAGAACCGCTCGCTCGAGCCAGCGTCGGTCAACGGATCACTCTCGATCTGGCTATGAAGAACACTGGTACTGAACTACAATAATTTACTATGTAAACAATTCACCACTATTTTCATTATGAATATTACCAACATTTCAGCTATTTACGACTTTTATGTGCATTCATGCTACGCTCATGACGGAACAAACTCTCCAGATGCGAGCATTAACATCATAGACATCAATGGGTTGGTAAAGTAGACTTGCTAGGTTTATTTATTCACTTATTTATTTATTTATTTATTTATCGTGCAGTTGACGTGCGCCCCAAAAAACAAGAACGACGATGAATGAACAAGCGGGAAAGCCACCCAAAACAAAATGAAACAAGAAATGAACCTGGTACACAGGTACTAGCAAGCATGGTGTTATTGATACTTGTCCACTATCACTGATCCGGATCCAGCTATCTGATGTTGCATGATGAGGTTTACAATGCTTTCTACTCAAAATGTTTCAGATGTGCGGTTCGGCTGAGCCGAGCGATCGACGCTCCAGTGTTCAGCAGTGAGCCGATTAACCACGGTGCCAAGCACATTTACCTACACATGTAAGAAGATGTATACTGTATATTCGCTTTTTCATTAACCTTTTCGTGGGGAATAATAACATTCTTCAAAAGCTACAGAAATTTAGTACAAAGCAACAAGCGTTTTTTAGTGAATAAATGTCCTGACTGAAGTATGGGTTGACCTCGCAGCTCACATTTCTTGCCAGAAAGATCAGGGCCCACATTCACTATTGGTAAACCCCCGATAAATCCCTACATAGACCCCGAACGTCGCGCCTAGATTCGTGAACGCGCACCGTGGTTTAATCAAGGTCTATAGCGGGTGTATCACACCTCGTGATGAGACAGGGTTTGGGAAACCTCGACGGCATCGAGCGGGTTCATCGCCGACGAGGTTTCGGAGACCGCTCGTCCGTTCATGAATCTGGGCCCAGGATCGTAGAGGCATGAATGCGAATGCGTATTTAGTCTATACAACGACTTGCGGGGGCAAGCGGCTGTACCAAGTCAGTGTCTATACCTTCCCAGATAAGTCTGGTACCAATTTACCCGACCTCTGAGGAGTAGAAGGCTTGGTTAGCTGATGAGAGAATCGATGGCTTGACCGTGTGGGTGTCAGTAGCGCCTCTTACCACTGTGCCAAGTGCGCTTTTTTTTTTGTCCAGATAGCGAAAAATTACCCGTTTCTGAAGGAGCTTGCAACTCCTTTAAGGCACCTACGGTTACGACCACTTCTCGTAGAGGCTGCTCTTCGAATGGCCCTCCCGACGACACCTTGCCGAAACAAAGGTCAATAATTACTGGTCAGGTAACCTCGAAGAGCACTGCTGAAGTTGGGTAAACTCTTATTATCTAATTAGCCAGCCTATTGCCGAACGCCACGCTAATTACCCAAGTTCACCAACAACGGAGCATTTCTTGCCAGAAAGACCAGGGCCCACATTCATTATTGGTAAACCCCCGATAAATCCCTCATGTACCCCGAACGTCGCGCAAACCGAGATTCGTGAACGCGCACAGTGGTTTAATCAGGGTCTATCGCGGGTCTATCACACCTCGCGATAGGGCAGGGTATGGGAGAGTTTGACGGTATCGAGCGGTTTATCGCCGTCGGGGTTTCGGGGACCGCTTGTCCGTTCATCAATCTGGGTCCAGGCGATATTTTTTAATAGACAGTTCTAATAGTCAATTCGGACGATTTTAAAATTCCAACTTCACCCCTCACAACTCAGTTATCAATCGATTGATTATATATTCGCTTGATATTCTTCTTAGAATTCGTGTGTTATAGACGCTGCCAAAGATTTGTGGTATTCAGGTACGGTTTCCAATTCACTTCTTCCCAGTTTGTCCATTTCGAATGCCAGGTGAAGCCATGCGTACATTCCTGTCGTCGACTGGTCAGTGGCTCTTTCCTAGCTTCCGGAAACCTTGTCTAATTCTGCTGACTTTTTAGCAGTGCGAATCCGACGCACCAAAAACACCCCTGATTCCTGCACTTCGACGTCGACGAGAGGAAATGGAGAAGACCGGCAATTTGAGCACGTTACGAATGCAGACCGTGCTCGAAATCGAACCGCAGCAGGTTCAGCGAGCCGCTCTAGGTGGGTTTGCATTTTTGGGCGCAGATCGGTGGAACCAAAAGGAATTTCATACCACTTGACAGATTCAATAACTCTTATTAAAAATACACCAATACGTGCCCTTGTTGGAAATTCTAGGCTTTTTGTTTAAATTTTTCACATTTCATATGCACTCATTTTCATTAAACGAATGTATCATAGGAACAACTGAGCTTCTGTTTGTCTAGTGGCGATATCCTGGTAGAGCACGATTAGCTTCTTATAGGCTATAAATTTTCGTTTCAAATAATTGATAAACCATAGATTTTTTGCGTGATTTCTCTGTGGTCGAAAAATGGTAGACTCTTGGGACAATCTTTCATAAAAAAATTGCATATATTACTTACTAGTGAATGAAATTGTATCAAATTTGGATATCATAAGATTTTCACTTTCTAATGCATATTCAAGTTCCGAGAAGTGGCTCCCGATTACAGAGAAAGTAGCTCTCAAAATTACATTTATATAAACGGCCGTTTTAAGAATACAATACAGTACCGGACGCGCCGCAACGATAAAACGGCGGCAGCGGTGCCTTGTAGCCTCGAAACCCGCCGTTTTTGTATAACTTCTTTAAAATTGATTTGTTTGCAAAAATAAGTACATATTCGAGCTTAGCAGCTTGAACTCTATCCCTCCATATACAATTTCCCCAAATTCGTCAAACTTGTTTTCAGTCGATCTTTTTGGCCCCTCGATTTTTGGAATGAACTGCGGTTGGCTCTGCCCGGGTTACCACGCGTGGACACAGGAACGGGGCATTTGGGCGCTCCGGAGCGCCGCTACCGCCGTTTTATCGTTGCGGCGCGTCCGGTAATGTATGTATGTCACGGTATCGTGGTCACCTCAGAAGGCCACGCCCCTCTCTGAACTTTGATGGAGCTAGTCTCCCTTACTGTACTGTTATTAAACGGTTGTGTTATATGCTTGTAAGTTAAACCTAAATAAATTATATCTGACACTCCTGTCGGGACTAGCATGACTTGTCACGGTATCGTGGTAACCCCACAAGGCGACTATATCGTGACACATACAAGAACACGCCGATGTTCCAGAAATAGGGAACATGGTGAGCAAAGCCAGTTGTTTGTTCATCTGAGAAAAACACCTTTTTTCAGTCAGCTCGCAAAAATCGTCCGGACATTGCCTGAGCACTAATGAGCTGATTATTGCCGCTTTACTGATGGTGGCGGTGGTCACCACTTTGGTGGTGCTCTCGTGCTTCCTGTGTCAGCCACCGAAACGTCGTCCGTTGACGCGAGACGAGCCCGCCTACAGTGTCGCTCAGGTGTTTCGACGAAGATCCCCCGATCTATGTACACAGTAATGAATCTCATCTCTTCGTTGTTTATTTGTTTATTCACTGTACACAGGAGAAGAAGAAGTAGAGGAAGTCAGTTGAATAGTTAACACGTTGGCGACGGTGGCACACAATGCTGTGTGCCTGGCAGTCTGTCCCTGCGGACGGTGGCACATAATCGTGTATGCTAGGCATTTTTCAGGCACCTCTTCGTCATCTTTTTTTACACGGGTCAACGCCATATGTATAAGTCAAAAAAAATCTCATAATCAACAATCAAAAAATAAGTAACACTGAGCAATATCGAACACTGCTAGTAACACCATCGATTTTAACAGCTAATAGAAATCAAACCAACTAAACAGTATAAAACTTGTCAAATTTTAAATTTTGACGTAATCAAATACGTCTAACGCGTATTCAAATGCCTGAATACTGCTCAGTAACAATTCAGACCTACTCATTTGTAAATAGTCAGATCCCGCTCTAATAGTAACGAAGCGCTGCCGCAGATCACGTCGAGCACAAGGAAGCACCACCGAAGTGGCACCCCTTCTATTAGGAGTTGGTCTACGGGTACAAAACTGTCCAAGATCAAGGCCACAAACACCGGTGAGAATCCTGTGAAATAGAATAAGGTCAAATTTTTCGTCTTCTTTGTCATAGCGTAGAAAGCCTGAAGTTTGCGATCATCTCCTCATAAGAAGGAATTCCGTCATATAGGAATCCTAGCAGGGCTCTAATCATGAGTTTCCGAGTGAAATTATTCTGCACCTTCTCCGGTACCGCGATAATTTTGGCCTTATGTGGATTGAAGACTAGAGTACCGTATTCCAGTATTGGCCTAACATATGTTTTATAGGCGCAGAGAAGAATTGAAGCGTTCTTCGTGCCGAACAATCGTAGTACAATGAGAGGCCAAACTTCTCCAAATTTCATATAGGTATGTAAATGAGGGCGCTGAATACGAATCTGCTGTCCGTTTTCCACGGGGTGGTCTGCAACCACCCATTTTGCTACTTGGGTGGTCCAGTAAGGGCCATCGATTTCGCCCAAACTTTGTCTGGAGAAGGGGGCTGGAGGTTACTGGGACGTCGAACATGGTAGCAGTACCAGTATTTCATTTTCTGGTGCCGGTGACACTCAGCGATACGTGCCAACCAGTCCGCCTGGGATGGTGTTGGCACTCATTGGTGTGTTCCGGTATGTTGTTTTGACCACAACGATAGGAATTGTTTTTCTATTCATTCAAGAAACTGAGATTGAGAACACTCTTATATTATTATATTAAACGACCTGCTGAAATTCCAAACTTATAAGACAACGATGTCCTACAACGTCGCGTCCTCGCGTGTTTGCAGTAGTCGCACCGTACCGCTTGCTGCCGAGTATGAACGTGATCTGCGCGACTTTCACTGGGCTGTCTCTCTGCCCGGATCTACCCGCTGCAATTCTAAGACAAAGAGTTTATTCAAAAAAGAAAGAGAGCAATGTATGGTCATCGACCCTCGAAGGAAGAAGGAGAGAGTGGAAGTTCAACCGTTTGAATGTGCAACAACTTCATGCTGTTTTGCTGCTGTTCCTGTTTTTTTCTGCACACTGACAACTCGAAAACTTCAGCGAACACTTATCACAGGATGTGGAAATCTCAGCAAAATTCTTCATGAGCTACCAGTCACATAAAGATGAGTAGCACGATCAGCTGACAGGCTATTTTTCGGAGTTTTATTAGTGGTAACTGCGACGTGCAAACGAGCCGCTCGCTCTTTAACCAGGAAGTGCAGATGTGCAGCTGATCGGCAACAACATAAAAGAAAGGTGGTGTTTTTGGAAAAGAATGACGATATGCTCTCACACTTGCTCATCTGATTTGAAGACCACGCGGACAGTCACCTCATCAAAGCAATGTCCCGAGGCACATGTTTAGGCAGTATTTCATGCGGACACTTCCTCGACGGCCAACTGCTCTGGGCCCGATTGATCGTTATGACGTCTGATCTGTGGATATACTAGGGCCCAAATTCATGAACAGAAATTTGGGGCAAAATAAACCCGGTCTACCCCAAAATTCGAATTCGTAACGGTCGGGTTTGTACTAGACGTGAAGCAATGCAACGGTCGTGATCACGTCTATTATGAGCAAGCGGCCGTCAGTTCATGAATCGATATTCCCGATTTTTTTGAGTTTTTTCTAGCATGTATTCGGTTGGTTTTCGTTTTGGTTTTTGCGCTGTAATTTTAAGCGTGTTTTCTGTTTGTTAATTAGCAATATTATTTTAGTTTAAACTTCGAAAAATGATAGTTAGTTCAAAGTGAACATTGAGCGGCATATCTGCTGATGTGCGGGGATTGGCATTGGAGCGCTTTTACTATAGCAGGGTGCTAGACAGGCCACACCCTTCTAATAAATAAGTGAAACCACGATGTCTGTACCACGATGTCTGTTTGTCAACACTAGGGTCCCGCCGCGATTGCCCGTTACCGTACTCCCAGTTACGTATTTCATCAGTTTCTCGCCGTTTTTTGCTGCATGCTTTTTGTTCTTCGTTTATATTTGTTATTATAAATGTTTTATGTATGTTTCCCACTATTCAATAGTTCATTTGACAACCTGCAAGCCGCTAAATGGCTTGTCCCCAGAAGAGACTCCGCGGCGGGTTCATGAATGCGAATATGAGCGCCGAACGGATTTTCTTCGTGGGTCTAGAGCGCCGATACCCGTCATGGGTCTAGGCCCAGGTTGCCCCATCTCAGCAAAACACCAGGGGTGAGTTCTTTATAAGTATCACAGACGTTGGCATTTAACTGTCTTACCGTCTACTGACCATGGCGAAGAGAACACGGTCGCTGCACCACTGCGCATCGAGTTTAGGGTTTCCTGATTCTGATGAATCACAATTGTGGGTATATAGCGAGTTTATTTCGCCGGTAGCGTAACATATCCCAATTCCTGTTCATTATCTGGCCAAAGCTTTCTTCTGCACAATTATCGTCTGCACCGGCTACGGTATCCGTTACCGTGATCTTCGTGGGACAGAAAAAGCGTGAAAATAGAAGAAAAACCACAATGACAATAATAAGTAGACGATGTATGTCATGCTTCTTCAGCGATACCTGAAGGTGGTCAGAAAGATTTTGGCACGATACAGTCGCCCAGTACGATTTCCGGCCTGCCAGCGAGATCTGAACAGCTGTGGATGCGCCGCGCACTTGACTTCCATTTCGAAACATGCTCCAGGCGTATCTGCCCTATACAATCTTCAGTGGAGGTCAGCTGTTGTCCTGTCAAGTCCGGGTTTCATCTTCGCGGTCAAGTCTACTGGTCTACTAGAAGTCCAATTTACCCGACGCGGAGGGAAGGAACGCTTGGTTAGTCCGTGCGACTATCGATTGATCAACCGTGTGGGTAATTTTTTCCCACAAATTACGTAGGCGTACGGATCCCTTCCGATGTCTGCTTATTCTTGTGCTCATCCCATCAACATTTTCTTGAAATGATTTAGAAGATCACCAAAGTTCTTGAAGATCGCCGATGCCTTCCATTGTTGTCCTATTCAATGTCACTCTCCGGTATCACGCAGGTGTTTCTTGCTCGACGAAGTCCTGAAGGTCGACCCTCTCAGCAACAAACATTGCAGCAGCCGACGTCCGGTGGACTTTGACTTTTCAGATTGTGGATCACCTCGTTCGCCATCATCCGGAGGAGCCGTGCACATAAATCTCAAAGTTCTCATTCACTTTGTTGTTGATATAGGAGAAGATGAACTTTCTTAGCTCAGACAGATCATCGAACGTCTGGTTGACCTCTGCTGAAAATTCGGATCACATTCGTTGGATATCGAGCAAAACAAGGCCAGAACAACAGCAACATTCTCAACAGCAAACCAGTAAAATCGCTCGGATGGTGCTGAGCAGATGGCAACGGTACTGAGCAGTGCCACATTGTGAAACGACAGAAAACGTGATCAATATACTCTACTATGGTAGTAAAAACCAGAGAGCTGTAGGAGCTGAGTGAATGTCCCGGGTAGTTCTTTCATTTCATTTATAACACGGGACAACACGTGTAAAGATCAAGAAACACCTACAATCAACAATCAAAACATAAGTTACACTGAAGCAATTTTGAACACAGCTAGTAATAAAAAGTAATACTAATATGTAATGAAATTTGTCAAATTTTTAATTTCATCAAGTTCTGGTCTAACGCGTTTTTGAATGCCTGAATCCCGCTCGGTAACAATTCAGACCTACTGATCTGTAAATAGTCAGATCCCGCTTTAATATAACCCATTGACGACCGCGCGCTTCCTGCGTGTCTGGCGCGTGGGACCGCGCGCACGTGCAGGGATGAGAGTGCGTCAGCGGCATTAACTGTTTTCAAAATGATCATAAGAAGAATCTTTCTGTGTATATTGTTGATTTTCAAAAACTCCTCATGTAATCATTGGAAGTGAACGATTTTTAGACCATTTTTCTGAGCTTGTTGAAGGGTCGTTCACTTGAAAAATATGTTGAAGCTTTGATAAAATGGAAAATATAGAATGGATAGTAACATTGCCTAAATGGACACACCTATCCACAGTGTCTCCCAAGAGGGAAGAACCGTAGCCCCTCGCTGGGCTACACGTCCCATGACACCCAAAAGTGTAGCCCGTCGCTGGGCTACATGTCCCACGCGATCCTAAAGTGTGGCCCACCGAAGGACTACATGGGTAGTAACATTTTCCACATGGCCCGGATTATACACGTCCACGCGGTGCAAAAAGTATCCCACCGGCGGGACACATGGTCCTCCGCAGACCAAAAGGTGTGTCCCACCGGTGGGACACACGGTCCACTGCGGACCATAAAGTGTGTCCCGCCGTCGGGACACGCGGTCGTCAATGGGATAATAGTAAGGAAGCGCTGCCGCAGATTACGTCGAGCGCGAGGAAGCACCACTGAAGTGGCACCCCTTCTATTAGGAGTTGGTCTACGGGTACAAAACTGTCCAAGATCAAGACCACAAACACCGGTGAGGATTCTGTGAAATAGAATAAGGTCAAATCTCCGTCTTCTCTGTGATGGCGTAGAAAGCCTGAAGTTTGCGCTCTTCTCCTTATGAAGGCCCCTGCAGACTCGACGACGAGCAGTTTACGCGTCGAATTCCACGTTATAAGTGCACTTGAGCAAAACACGCGACGACGAGCATTCTCGTCCGAGCGGTGCCGTGTACTCTACAGTCAACACACTGCATGCACGACGGCACCGCGTTGGGCGAGTATGCTTGTCGTCGCGTCGTCGAGTCTGCAGGGGCCTTAACAAGGAATTCGTCATAGAGGAATCCCAGGTCTCTGAGTTTCCGAGTGAAATTATTCTGCACCTTCTCAAGTATGGCTATAATTTTGGCCTCATGAGGATTGAAAACTGGAGCACCGTATTCCAGTATTGTCCTACACGTTTTCTGTAGGCACGGAGAAGAATTGATGTGCTCTTCGTGCTTAGGACACGAAACATGTTGTACATCAAAGCCGTTGCTTTTCGAGCAATCAGAGTACAATGAGAGTCAAAGCTTAGATCTTTTGTGATTAGGAACCCGAGGTCTTTATGCTGGTCAACTTTATTTATAAATGAACTTTCAATATGATAATTAAATTCAGGATTATGAGAGCCTAGATGAAGAACACAAGTTTTTTCTTTTGACAAAGGCAAGTCCCACTTGTCGGACCACTGGACTACTACCTCTAAGGATTTTTGTAAAATCAAACAGTCCTCTTCAGAAGTGATTCTCCTATATAGCTTTGTTGCGACAGCAAGTCGGATCTGGCCTCGCTCAAACTATTTTTCGCTAAAATTTTGCTTACTCAGGTTATCAGGGGCGCTGATAAAGAATCTCACATCCGTTTTCAAATTTCTTTGCAGAAACCACTCATATCATCAACTGTGCATCAAACAGCTTTTTGGCCAACGACAGTGCAGTGGGCCCCCTTACTGCTCTACTTTGATTTACTGCCTCAGTAGAGTCTGAAGGGGCCCTGACGGAGACGATGAGCGTATTTCGCTACGTCCGTTTTCGGCAGTGCTGCTGGGAAACGGTAATTTTCGCGTTGGGACCGGATCGGTATTACGCGGCCGGTG
The DNA here is from genome assembly GCA_030553155.1 of Nippostrongylus brasiliensis. Lineage (NCBI taxonomy): Eukaryota > Metazoa > Nematoda > Chromadorea > Rhabditida > Heligmosomidae > Nippostrongylus > Nippostrongylus brasiliensis. The sequence goes on from CP130734.1 coordinate 33,715,963, forward strand.
TCATGTGGGCACGTAGAGACACTGTTTACGCCATTTTTCTATGACACTCGTCGTTTTTATGCTCCCCTCAACGGCTGATTGATATCCCGAGAGAATGGCAGCCGGGTGGGGTGCACTTGCGGTCGACGTGAAGAAATTGTACTTCTCAGAGAACACGGCTTGCTCTTCTCCTCAGATCAGGGTGATGTCTTCCAGTCTGTAGTTCCTACAAATAAACCAGTCAAAAACGGTCCAACAGCATTCCCTGTTTGTTGTTTCGTTCATGAATCCCGGACCATGGCCAGGATACATGAACGAAATCGCTGAAATTCACCGGCGGTTAGACTTCACCGGCCAGTTCACCGCCAAAGTGGCTGGTGAGGAAGTGGCCGTTTTGGCGGGTAACCGAGGTGAATATCACTGTAACCGGCCGGTGAACCGTTCAGGAATCCCGACCCTGGGAAGATTGCGCCATGCTCACGCATGGTCGAGTTATCGATCCTGACTAAACCTTCTATCCCTCTGCGGTCGGGTAAATTAGTACCATACTTGTATGTGAAGTCGAAGACGATATCTCCTCATGTTGACCCAGCAATTCATTGCAGGCCAAATTCACATTTACCACGCCTCTACGATTCTGGATGGAGTACGTGTGCGTGGCGCTTCCTTGGTGAATGATTCCACCAACTTATCCCGGCGAAACATATTGCCGAGGACAGGGCGGCTGGCTTATTTACCACACTTACTCATTCCGGGTAACAGTTGCCCGCCTAGGGTTAGTCACATATTTCGACTTTGTTCACCGACAATTTCGAAACTCTGCCCGGCACCTGTGGTTGCAATAATATTCTGCTATATTGTCCAGTTATTCAGCAGCCAGTCACTCAGACGGTCAGCTGAGTGGAACACCGCTGATCTCGTGATCCAGTCGGTGGCGCCTCAGGTGCTTTCGCACGGGGTCTTGGCACTCTATGAGAATGATTCTTTGAGATGACGTCATGAGAGTCCAGCATCAAAACAGGAGAATAATTTCGAAAATGTTTATATTGTCACGGTATCGTAGTCACCTTATAATCAGAGTACATAATTTGGGCGTGCTAATGTAATGAAAAGTAAGAGAAAATGTGCTCTGACACATCCATGCGCCATCAGAGAAGATATTGCGAAAAAATGTGAAAAAATCGGTACTCTCACCGAAGGTCGACACCGATCTGATAATTGGTATCATTTTTCTGGAGAGAATCATTCATTCTCATCCCGCACAAGCTGTTGCGCGGTTCTAAAAACACGCGCAAAAAAAACAAACAAAAAAACATACCTTCAGAAAACACACCGCTCGACTGTAGTGTTGAAACACCAGGGCCCACATTCATCATTGGTAAACCCCGATAAACCTCGAGATACAGGCAGTGAAATGCGCGCACCTTTCTCTACTTATCCTATGTTTCCTATGTTAAAAGCAATCTCTCATCGACTCTGCCGTCTGGCTCTGGCTGCGCCGCGGTTTCGGAAACCGCTGCTCCGTTCATGAATTTGGGCCCAGATGATAAATATCATTTCCATTAGACACGCTGAGCACAATTATCGTTTGTTATGATATGAATTATCAGAGCGGTGTCGGCCTTTAGTGGGAGTACCACAAGATTATGCGTCGTACTTTGCAGTCATGCGAGTGGTAGTGGAATGTGCTCAGGTGTCAATATCTCGAGATATTAAACATCATACATGTATTACGTTCTGGGCCTAAATTCATGACGGGTATCGGCACAATGTACCCGATAATAAACCCCGGTCGGCGCGATTATTCGCATTCATGAACGCGCAACGGAGTGGAATAGACCCGCGATCTCCCCCAAACAAACTCCGCGGCGCGTTCATGAATGCGAATAATCGCGCCGACCGGGGTTTATTATCGGGTACATTGTGCCGATACCCGTCATGAATTTAGGCCCTGATGGCCGTCAAAACGGAATCTTCCATAGTGATTACGTTCTTCAGACTAAAGCCAAAAAAGATAAATCTCCTGGAACCTCCATGTCATGCTAGTCCCGAGAGGAGCGAGAAATTGGATATAAAAGGTAAAGGTAAAGGTAAAGGTAAAGGTGTCGGCGTTGATCAGTCCCCTGAGGACGCGCCGCCGCATTCGTGTTCAATTCAGAATCGTAGAGGCTTGGTGAATGCGTGTTTGGCCTATACAATGACCTGCGGGGGCCAACCGCTATACCAGGTCAGTGTCTTTACCTTCCCAGACAAGTCTGGTACCAAGTTACCCGACCCCGGAGGGATGGAAGGCTTGGTTAGCCCGGGCCGGGATCGATCGCTCGACCGTGCGGGTGTCAGCAGCGCCTCTTACCATTGTACCACGGGGGCCCCAAACAAAAAAATTGGATATAATTTATTAGAATCCATCCTAAGTGACTAGACCATAACCGTTTACGCTCCATTAGAGGTCGGAGAGGACCGTGGCCTCCTGAGGTGACCGCGATACTGAGACAATATAGAACCCAGGGCAGAGATTCATGAACGGGTGAGCGGTCTCCGAAACCCCGTCGGCGATAAACCCGCTCAATACCGTTGAGGTCTCCCAAACCCTGCCGCATCGCGAGATGTGAAAGACCCGCGATAAACTGCAAATAAACTCCGGCGCGCGTTCACGAATCTCGATTGCGGGCCATTTGGGTATACTCGGGGTTTATCAACGATGGATCTGGGCCCTGATCTCTCCCACAAATCAATAGTGAAGAAGAAAGGAGGTTGCGAAAGGGATAATTGTCAGGCTTCAGGCTATTGAAGGGTAAATTTCCCTTAATTATTACACTGGCACTTTCCCGTATACATTGCATTATTGAGGTAATTTACCTTCCCATATTTTCTCGCTTCCATTTTCTTCAAAAGTGGGCCACCTAGAAAGTCAGTGGCCGCCGTGTCGGCAGATAAAAAAAGGTCAAGAATTAATAGCTGTTTTCCGAGCTTTGTAAAGAAACAGTCGACAAACAGACACATAGCGAACAGATGGCTCGAGATTGGCCATAGGGTAAGCTGCTCCCTGGAAGAACAACAAGATATTTATCAGTTTTTCGACGGAAAGGTTGCTCGCTGAGGTAAACACGTGATTTTCAAAGGGCAAGTTTTGTTCTCAAAAATGACGAATGAGAAGGAGAACCACCAGTTGGAGCTGCAACAACATCTGAAAAAGAATCACCTCATCCTCGCTGAAAATTATTGTGATTCCCCAGGAAATGGAGGACCCTAAGGCGATGACTAGGAGTTCCCAGCCGGGTAATTTTTTATTTTCAGAACCAACCGGAGTGCTTGTCTCTCCTACTAAACTCTTTGAACTTTCACACTAACGATCTGAGAATCTATTTCCTTGTACTTTCTCAATGGCTGCGATAGTTACACATCCCAGGCGTTCGAGCTTTGCCTGCTAACAACTGCAGCGGTCAGCTGCTTCTGCACTTCTTTAGGTTGTCCCAGAGAAGAATGCTGATGCTATTTCTTGGAGGAGTTTTTATTTTCAGACTTTTTACGATAGCCTTCCAATTTGATTTCACCAACGGTGTCTATTTATAAGCGGAACTAAGTATCACGGTTTCTTTTGGAAATTTTATTTGCTCTATCGTAATTTTCGAAAGTTTCTGTTTTATATAGTAGAAGTAGATGTTGCTGTGATGATAGTAGGTTAATCAGCAAAGTAGAGACATAGGCAGGATCCGAACCCCCGGCTCTGGTCCGCTATGTCGCGGAGTGGGTAAAAGTAAGATACATAGAGGTAAATTTGCCGTTTATCATTCCTCTAAAGACGAGATACCGCATTCGTGTTCAATTCAGATTCGTAGAGGTATGGTGAATGCGCAGCTGTTACACCAAATCAGTGTCTCTACTTTCTCAGATAAGTCTGATGTTTAAAAGTTTAGAAGATTGTCTTTTTATTGGCAGGAATAGAAAAGCTTGCATCTCGTTGGCAAAAGTGTGTCGATTCCAATGGTTTCTATTTCGACTAATAAAGTTTACAAAAAAAAGTTGCAGTTATTTGGAGTTGACGATTCCAAACCGACATTATTTTTGTATCGAAGTAATACCAACCATCCCCACTCCGGAGGGATGAACGGCTTGGTTAGCCCGGACGAGGATCGATCGCTCGACCTTGCGGATGTCAGTAGCGCCAGGTACCACTGTACCACACTCGCCCCATGATTAAAGAATTCAAGATCGCACAGAATTTTATTTGATTAGTTGCTAAGCTGGACCTAAATTCATGACGGGTATCGGCACAATATACCCGAGAATAAACTCCGGTCGGCGCGATTATTCGCATTCATCAGTGCGCCGCGGAGTTCATTTGGGGGATATCGCGGGTCTATTCCACTCCGCGGCGCGTTCATGAATGCGAATAATCGCGCCGACCGGGGTTTATTCTCGGGTATATTATGCCGATACCCGTCATGAATTTAGGCCCTGTTGTATGCTAGCAGTTGTTCCCGTTGTGCATTGTATTATATTATCGGATGATTTTTGCAATGTTCTTCGTCATCTTTTGCGTTGTATGGTGTTCTTCCGAAAAGAATAATAAATCACAAATCAGAAAAAATGGCTGAAAAGAAAAAAGAAGACCACTCCAAGTTTGAGGGAAGTTTTTCGCGAATCCGGTCAAATCCAGCGAATTCTTCTATTGATTCGAGTTCGGTGTACAGTACCGGGCATGTTTTTGATCAGTTTTCGAAAGAACCGCTTAGGGCCCTTACAGACCAGACGACAAAAAATTGAGCAATGAATTCGCAGTGTTCACCGCGGCGGTGACCGTGCGTTGCAATGCGGCCGCCGCAAACGTCGCGTTGGACGAGAATGCTCGTCGTCGTGTGTTTCGCGCAATTTTACTGATAACGGCTAATTTGTCGCTCAAATTGCACGTCGTCGGGTCTGTAGGAGGGCCTTTAGGAGCGTCCCAGAGCGGCTTTTTTGAATAACTTTGTTGAGACTCAGCTATTTGTAAAAATATACATATATCTGAGCTCAGCAGCTTGAGCTCTATCCCTCCATATACACTTTTCTCGAATTCCTCGAACTTGTTTTCAGTCGATTTTTTTGACCCCTCGATGAACTGATCAAAAGACATGTCCGGTACTGTAGTTCTTTTAGGACCTCTGGGTTCCACTTGGTCCTCGGGGTTAAGGGAGGGGAGGGGAGTTCAGTGGAGGTCAGACGGAGTTCGTTCGTTGTTCCGGCCAGCCACGCTCTCACATGACCCTCGAACGTTGGGCGTGGCGCTCAACTGACTGAGACGATAAATCGGCGCTGTCCTCCATCGGCTCAGTCTCAACAATGATCATCGCCCGAGATATGCGCTTCACCGACGAACAACAACGACAACTACAGGTTCGCCTTCACTTCATATTCATACCTCTATACTACTATTCATCCTTCCATACCTACCATTACCACTCATCTTCCTCTTCCTCTTCACCCCGTGGTCATTCTACTTCCTCCTTCTCTCTTCGCCTCTGGAAATATGCACATTCTAACATTTTTCTGTAAACTTCTATTTACCTTGACGACAAGTCCGAGAGGGCTCGCGTCATATGCTCGAATTTCTCGTCACCGACTCGGCCGGCGCTGACTTTCCAGCTGAACAAAGAACACCGCCCCGCGAACCCTCGAGAAAAATCAAATGTCTGCGCGGACAAAAATGGCTTTTCGTATCCTTTTCGCGGTTCTAATTTAGGCTCACCGAGTCAGCTGATCCGGGTGATCTTTGAGATCCGAACAGGCTGCACGATCCCGGAAACCCACAAACCTAGGGAAGAAAGGGTAGATTAAGCCCATTTATAATCTAATATTCTCTAAATTACTCAACAGTAGCCAGCTGGTCAGCTGACATACTTGATTCGATCGGTGACTGAACGTCAAAAGTTCTTGTTTACCAGCTTCTTGCATGGCTGAGGTCTTTCGACGAGATACTCGTGATGGTTGAAAACTAAAACAAAAACAACTACAAACAGATGTTCAGTGAGGAAATGAGGAAGTAGAAGTTAAAGGAAGTAAACGCTTTTTGTAATTTACTGAACCCAATGGGGAAAAAATTGGAAATGTTTACTATATCTATACCAGCCATTCGCCGGCCTGCAGGCCGCGCACCAAATGAACTATTGAGTAGTAAGAAACATATATAAAACATTTATAATAACAAAAAAAACGAAGAACAAAAAGCATGCAGCAAAAGAAGGCGAGCAACAGATGAAATATGCTACTGGGAATACGGTAACGGGAAATCGCGGCAGGACCCTATAATTGACAAACAGAGGAAAGGGAATATAACATCTGTTCACTGCCTTCTCCTGTCCAACAGAATAGGCCCTCTTTCACGTTTGAGAAGGTTTTCGAATTCTTTTATAGCAGATTCTCTACTATTCAAGAGTTCTCTACTATTCAAGAGTTTCAAGAGTTTCTCGTTGTTGTAAAACTTTCGAACGCTACTCTTGGTTTCTCCGCATCATTGAGAGGCAGGATGCCCGAGTTCAAATCCCGTCTATGTCTATGTTTTTGCAATTATCCAAATGTTAGTACAGAGATTTCCTATCTTTTCAACTACTGAGAAAATATAATAGGTCGAGGTGTGATTAATAGTGATAGAGCTGGAATTCACCCCCCCCCCCCCTCCTCCCCCACCCCAAAGAGGTGGCGCCCGCTGCGAACCGTAAACGAGGCGGCGGCGAAGCTGGCGCTTTCCAAGGACTAGAGACGGACACCTTTAGAAAATTATAAGGGAAATTCAAAAATAGCAAAACAACCCCTGTAAAGTACTCCTCCTAAGCCTGAAACTTTCAAAATCTTTGTGCTTCTTTCGAAGCCTATCACAGTTTTTCGAGATTTCAATTTCCTTCCAAAATATTTGCCGCATTACGAAACCATTCCACATCGTCAGCTGTGGAACTTATTTTCCAGCAAACTCACTGGAAGTTCTTCCACTACCATGACTCATACGGGTTCATAAATTCGTACGAAAGTGCTTTTGCTATGTACTGCACTGCTAGTGCTAATGTACTCTACTCATTACTGGTCACTATACTTTAGTAACAAACTCCCTTAACGTACAATTGCTCTATTTGCTTACTTTTCTTGATTCCTTACACGTATAAATATAAAATAAGGGATGCCAGCAGAGCAATACCACCATAAAAAACTGAAAGAAAGGGAACAAGCCGGCAGACGAACTCAAAACGATTAGTAGAAGATACCTAATTAAACTAGTAATTAGTATTAGTAGAAAGTAGTAATTATTAGTAAAATAATTAGTCTGACGGGTTTTTTTCTTGCTCAAAGATTTCCCACGTCCAGCCTTTCCCTTGCCCTTATTGCTCAGATTGCGCGGAGTGGGTCAAATTATTGATTTAAGATAAGGCTCTTTCAGACGACGCGTCGATAAAGTGACGCGTGACGCGTGTGTGATGAAGGATAGGTAGGTCAGCGTCATCGGTTGATCGGGTTATCACGCGTCATTACGAGTAACTCGTCCGATCGACGTCGCGTTGGCCATGGTGTACTTGCACCATGGCCGGCGCGGCGAACCGAGCGGCGAAACCCCAGCGCACGACGCTTGACGGATGACGTCTGCCTTGAATGAGCCTATACAGCTCTTCTCCTGGGGATGATCGACGTCTTATCTTGAATCTAGGTGTTTATATACTTTTTACATATATCTTTTGTTTACCTATATACCTTTTATACCTTTTATTTGAGAAAGGAGCATCATCTCCTTAGCGTTTAGTCCCGCACCATCGTGGGGTCCGCTGTTTTATTTGAAAAATATATACCCTTTATGTACCTTTTATTTGAAAAAAGTATTGTACAACTGAAAGCTATTCGAACTTGGCGGGGCCGGCTCTCGCCGCGGTCAGCTGTGCTCTCTGACCCTTGGGCGATTTGAGGTGATACGTGAAGTCGCGCTTGCGACAGTCAGTGCCGGCACTCGAAATGTACAGCACAACAGCGCCTGTTGTGGTCAACACGACGATCGCCGTCGCCTGCGACGTCGCGCGCGACCGCGATCAGCTGTTTTCTCAGTGCAGTTGGCCACTCTCACGGCGGCTCGTGTAAAACATCTGCGCCAACACTCGAGTGCACGCACTCGATACGAATCAGCTTCAAACATTCTTCTTCATTGATCATCGTGTCGACCATTCGATTGATTGATTGATTGATTTTCAGCGACAGTTGGCCGACAAGATCACCAACTACGCCTCAATCGATGAGCTTCGGAGTCTGCTCGTGTGCGGAGCACAGGTATGTCTTTTTCGAATACATAGGCGATTTAAAATTTGAAGCGGAGTGTTTTTGCTTTTTTTCCAAAAGTTTTACTCATGCAATATTCTGTACCTCATTTGTTAGTGTTTAACCGGTTTCTTAGCGATTCTTCGTTAATTTTCGAATTTACTGATTGCTAAGGTCCATTACCCCATCGGGCAAGCTAGGACATCGCCCGACTAATTGCATTCTGACAGAGCATTTATCGTTCATTTTTGCGTGGGATTTTTTCTAAATTTCTGGTTTGGTTTTGATTTGAATTGATTTTTCCTCCGTCTTCTGGTTTGGTCAACGGTTTTATTATACATATATCGACGGATCCCAACCTCTCGAAGCAGTTGTACCGTTGTTCAGTGTAACTATTGGGAAGTGCCAGAAGTGTTCGAGGCTTGGACCAATGAACGATTGGCTGATAGGTCATTGAAAAACCCTAAGACGTGCAGCTGTCCTTTGAACGAACTATTTTTCTCGATTCCTAACGCTTTCAGTAGAAGAAAACAGCTTTTTTGTTAGCTTAAACACATCTTTTCTTGAAATATTGACATTCGAGGATGAGCGGAAATTTCGCGAGCTCAAGTTGAAATAATATTCCTTGGAGATGGTTCTATGTAGAAAGCTAAAAGGTAATTTTAAGTAGCCGGTGTTGATCAGTCCCCTGAAGGTGCGCCATGCATCGTTGTTCCACTCAGAATCGTAAGGGTATGGTGAACGCGTATTTTGTCTATACAATGACTTGCGGGGGTCAGCCGCTATACCCAGTCAATATCTCCGCCTTCTCAGAGAAGTATGGTAATAATTTACCCGGTCATCAGCTGCTCGACCGCGCGTGTTTCAGTAGCTTACCACTATACCAAGCGCTTCTCTGAAAACAAAACATATGGGTTGCCTTGGCAAAAATGGGTTTCTTTTATTAATTTATTCAAAATATTCTCAATAGAATAGCAAAAATCGAGCAAAAATCCTCAATAGAGCAGCAAAAGTCAGCCTAGAAGTAGCGAGAAGAGCAAAAGTTTTCAATAAACTAGGAAACGTTCGCTTTCATTTCATCTTTAAGGGCGAACTTATTTTTATTTATTTTTATTTTTATTTTATTTACACTGTCAAGTGCGCCAAATAAAACACATGATTAATACTAAACAATAATACCGCTCTTAATCCAACTAGAAAACTAAATAAACTAAAATGTTGGTAACTTATGCGGCATCCTCAAGAGAAGAAACCAACGCACAAATAGAGCCTTCCTGATCCCATGAGAAGATAGTTGAGAGAGTTGACAAGAAATTCAACATTCTTAACCTTCGAACCTGTCAAGGGTCAATTTTTACCCATTCCCCGTTTCAGCCAAACTGTGAGGTGACCGACAGCGGTCTGATGCCACTGCACTATGCCTGCTTCATCAACAACCTCGGTGCGGCCAAGTTGCTGCTCATCAAAGGAGCCAAGGTGAGCCGGTTCTTTGATCGGTTACCCATTGATGTCGTACAACAAACAACGTGAAATGTCGTTCTTCTGTTGTCGGTGTAAACCCTCCGGTGACGTATTGATTATTATGATATATAATAGCCTCTTGGAACTAGAAAACAAAGTTTTGTCGGCAACAGCCGGCTGAACAGAGAACGGGCAGAGTTGGGAGCAGCTTAAGAATCTGAAAAAACGGAAAATTCTGGAACTTCCTGGACCTAGCAAAGCTTCCAGGCTGACTTCAGGTCTCTTCCCTTCTAATCTTCGTTTTGATTTTTATTTGGACATTTTTAAATAAAAAGAAAATTCTCCAAATAAAAAACGGCTTGTTTCGTCCCTACACTTAGACAAGCAAGTAAAGGAAGTAGTAGAGTCTCCCCGGGACTCATCAGTAAGTAGGGAGACTCTTAAAAGAAAAAGTAAAAAATAATGAAGTGAAACTAACCTCCATATCGTATAAGAAGTCCACAATAACCATGAAAATAGAATAAAATTCATAAAACCAGACCTCGAACTTGGGTAATTGAAAAGGTAAATTACCTTTTGATTGTCTACCGTACCCTTTCCAGGTGGACGCCGTCGACAAGAATGGCTGCTCGGCCCTGCACCTTTGTGCCGAACACGGATACTTCCGAATGATAAAGCTTCTGCTCCAGGTCAGCGACCAGTGCACTGCTTGATCTTTATTGATTTTCGATCCTTATCGATTATCGTTACAGTACTCCAAAGCTGTGCATCAGTACGAGATCCCAGTGATGGATGTCAACGGGAAGTATCCGAGTCGTCAGAATGTCGACGAGCCGTTGCGTCTTGCTATAAAGGTGGGACAAAAACCAAAAAACCTGGGGTTTTTTAAGTTTCTGTCGTTTTTCGCTATATTTTTATAGTTTTAAAATATTGTTTAGAACGGTCACTACGACTGTGCCCGTCTTTTGCTGGAGAACGGTGCCAGCCCGAACGCCATCTACTTCGACGGACCCGAAATCACTCACATCAGCCCGATGGACACGCATTTTATCGAACTTCTGGTATGTGTTTACCCATGGATTCTACCCTTTTGCCTTTTTTACGGTCTACCAGAGGTGTATTTTACCGCTATTGAGAGTAAATTAACCTTGAAAACTATTAGGTTGGTGCAAAATTAATTTCGGTTTCTGACTACCTTCAAATAAACAACCTTTTCAACCCAAAATAATTCATCACAAAAAAAAGCCTAGCATACCATTTGGCAGGTTTTTTTTCTGCTCTTTCCAAATCATGCATGTTTGCTGCCCTAACGCTACCAAGCAACTATTTGCAGAGCTTCGTTCAATCATGAACCGACGCGATTATCGAGTCATCTTGGCTTACGAATTTGAATTAGGACACTCCGCCGCGGAGGCGGCTCGCAATCTTAGCATTGCTTTCGGGATGGATTGTCCTTGCGAACGGACAGTGCAACTCTGGTTCAAAAAATTCGCATGTGGAGATTTTGGTCTTGGAGAGAAAGCCGGCCGTGGTCGTAGGGCGTCGCTTGATGACGAAGATTTGAGAGCTGCTGTAGAAGCAAATCCAGAGACGAAAACACGGACGTTAGCAGAGGACCTAGGCGTACATCACACCACAATCGGACGGCATTTGGCAGAAATTGGAAAGGTGAAGAAAATGTCTAAATGGATACCCCATGAACTGACTGAGGAGCAGCGTCTCAAACGTTATGGCATCTGCTCTAACCATCTGATTCGCCTGAGATCTGACCCGTTCGTCGGCTGTATTGTGACTGTTGATGAAAAGTGGGTCATGTACGATAACAGGAAACGAGGGTTCGTCTGGGTAGACAAGGATGTACCACCAAAAATTTTTCCTAATCCTGACCTTCAACCGAAAAAGGTCATGTTGACTGTTTGGTGGTGCTGCAAAGGGCTAATTCACCACAGCTTCAGGCAACCTGGTCATTCAGTTACAGCAGAGTCCTACTGTTGTGATTTAGACCAAATGTATGCAAAGTTGCGAAAACTGTGGCCGGCAGTGGTGAACAGAGGTGGACCGATCCTGTTGCATGACAACGCAAGGCCGCACTCCTCGAAAACCACCCGGCAAAAATTGACCCAATTAGGTATAGAAGTTCTCCCTCACCTACCCTATTCCCCTGACCTCTCCCCAACAGATTACCACTTTTTCCAATCTCTTGACTCCTATCTACTTCAGAAACAATTCACTGATTTGATCGATGCTGAATCTGCCTTCGTTGATTTCGTCGATTCTCGTGAGCCCAGTTCTTACTCTAGAGGCCTAGAAATGTTACCAGTTCGTTGGCAAAAATGTGTAGATCCTGATGGTTCTTAATTTGTTTAATAAGGTCGAGTTTGAGCTGAGTTATTGCGCTTTAAAGTTTGCGGTCCAAAACCGAAATTAATTTTGCACCAACCTAATAGTTAAAAACTCTTTCCAAAAGAAGAAAAAAGACTTTTCAGCTCGAATACGGTGCCAATCCGAACGTCTTCGATCGGAAAGGACTTACACCGATAATGAAGGCCTGTCGGGTTAAAGAGAACGGGATCCAAGCGATCAGGTGGGGAAAATTCTAGAAAATATTTTTTTTCAAAATAAATCGATTCCTATTCCTATACTTTATTCGTTTCACGATTACTAAAGGGCGTACTAAATACCATGGTGATTAACGAAGCGAAAAATCAGACAGATTCTCACTAAGGCTTCTTACAAAAGTTTGAAAAAATGCCAATTTTGGGAGGCCCTTCGAAAAGCAGAAACTAATATATTTGGAACTTTGGAAGGAAATAATTTATAATGTATTTTATTAATAAATTAAATAATTTGGAACTTTGGAAGAAACTAATTTATAGTATAATTTAACAATAAATTAGTTTCACAAAAACTATTTTTTAAACATTATCTATTTCCCCTTTCTTGTTGCTGGCTCCACTTTGATGACCAAGGTTACCTAGACCCATTCAGATCATTTTTAACCCTAATTCTTTCTCAGGATTACAGATTGGTGGGATTTAGTTAGTCCCGCCTGACTAGCTTACCGCGGCGAGATTTATTCGGAGGTTTTTCTCGGTTTAATCCACACCACCACTAGGTATCGGATACCTCCCACTAGTATCTAGACTTCGACGTCGAAATGATCATGGGTCCAGATTCATCATTAGTAAACCTCGGATAAACCAGGTATAGGTATAGCCCGAATGGCGCCCTCCTTTGTCTGCTTATCCCAAACTTCCTATGTTAAACGCAAACCCTCATCCACCCTGCCGTCTGGTTCTGGCTGCGCCGCGGTTTCGGAAACCGCTCATCCGTTCGTGAATCTGGGCCTTGGTCGCGCTCATGCGACTCAACATCTGCACAGAAAAGATCTCAGAGTTTACCGCCTGGGTTTCGTATACCCCAATCTTGAAAAATCGCAGAGGGTTTTCAGCTGGAAACGAGTCTGTACACCTCTAGATATCTTACTCTCCCCTCTCCTTTAATCATGAATCTGTGCCCGCTGTACTGAATCAGGTCCAACACTGCAAAATGAAATAGGAAACATAATAATTAGACAAAATTCAGCTTAATCTTACTAAAGTAAAATTTTGAGGCACTAAATTTTTATAAATTTCTAGAATTCTGCACAAATACGGCGGCAACGTGAATGCTCAGGCCGATCAGCGGCAGGATCTGCGCACTCCACTGCACTACGCTCTGCTCAGTGGCAGTGCAGCTGTCGTGAAATGTCTGCTTGAGGTGAGTCGTTGCCCCAGGGCATGATTGTTTTATCACGCTGTTATCTTTAGAATTTCCTTATCAATTTATCTCATCCCAGCTAGGTGCCGACGTGAACATGCCCAAAGGATACGACAAACCGTCCGTCATCGACATTGCCGTGCTGAAGGACGATCCAGAACTTCTCAAAGTGGGCTTTTTCAAGCACGAGCAATCAGAGAGTGAAGCTGGATATTCCGCGTGATTACCAATAAATCGATTTCAGATCATTATCGACGCCGGAGCTGACGTCAATGCGATTCATACCTATATCGGCTCGGCTCTTCATCTTGCCGCTTGCTCAGGTAAATCTTGAGAAAATCGATCCGGTTTAACCGAAAGGGAGAAGTTGAAGTTTTCAAATTCTCTTCCGATGCGTTTTGCCGACCGATCGATTCTCATCATTCCATTCTTTCTTTCCATCCTTCCTTTTTACACTCTTCTCTTTGATCTTCCTTATCTTTTATTTTTTCCTTTTATTTCTCGTTTTTGAATTTTTCATCATTTCCATCTATTTTTCTTTCTTTTCTTCTTTTTACGTTTATCTTTCCTCAATCTTCGTTTTCCTGCTTCTTCCTTCCTCTTTTTCTTCGTTTCTTTCTTCCCCTCTTTCTTTTCTCCTTCCTTCTTTTCTTGCACCTCTTCCACTCTCTCCTCTGCCTTTCCTACTTCCATTTGTTCATTTATTCTTTCCTGTTTTCTTTCTTTCCTTCCTTTTTTCATTCTTTTACTCGATCTTCCTTATCTTTTCTATTTATCTTTTATTTACCGATTCTGAAGTTTTTTTATCTTTCTCATCTGTTTTTCTTCCTTTTCTTCTTTTACGTTCATTTTTCCTCAGTCTTCGTTCTCCTGCTCCCTCCTTCCTTCCCCCTTTTCTGCGTTTGTTCCTTTCCTTCTTTCCTTTCCTCTTCTTTCATTTTCTTTTCCCTTTTCCTCTCTCTCCTTCTGTCTTTCTGTGTTTCTTACTTCCATCTGTTCATCTATACTTTCCTGTTTTCTTGCCTTCCTTCCTTTTTTCGTTCTTTCCTTCGAACTTCCTCATCTTTTCTTTTTGCCTTTTATTTATCTACTTTGAATTTCTTTCTCTTTTCCATCTGTTTTTCTTCCTTTTCTTACTTTCACCTTTATCTTTCCTCAATCTTGGTTTTCCGTCTTCCGCCTTCCTTCCTCCTTTTCTTCGTTTCTTTCTTTCCTTCTTTCTTTTCTCTTTCCTTCATTTTCTTCTACCTCTTCAGCTCTCTCCTTCTGTCTTCCTGTGTTTCTTACTTTCATTTGTTCATTTATTCTTTCCTGATGGATTAGAATCAGCATTTCCCCATTTTCCAACTTTATTTACCTCCTTAGGGTGTTTTTTCTGGAACGGACCCACAATTACTGGAGAGAATTTAGAGAACCCCCGAAAATCCATTAATTAATTAATTAATTAATTTATTTATTTCAAAATCCAACACATAACAAAGAACCAGTTAAAAGCAATAGCGAAAACACTGCTGGACATTAGAGACTGAAGAACAAGGTAGAACTAATTGGACATACTAGGAAGACCAGATTCCCGTAGTCACTTAGGACCTACTAGAATACCATTTGACATAAGGTAAATGATAAGTTATAGGAGGTAAGTTGAAAAGAGAAAAATAATTTCCTGACAAGGTGTTAAATCCACAGTGGTTGCCATTCTACCTATACGTTGACGATTGAAAACATTTTCAGTCCTCGAGCATCAATACGAAATCGTTCGCCTTCTTCTTGAAGCCGGTGCCGACCCGAACATCCAGCACACGTTCCCGGACGGCTCGCAGCTGAAAAGCCCGTTCGTCGAGTATTTCCGCTCGCGAGATGTGGTAAGGTATCAAAATTTCAGTTGAATTTCAAAAATTACCCTCACCACCCGAATTTCAGGTCGATCCCCGAATCGTGCACCTGTTACTGTCGTACGGCGCTCGGGTTGTGATGCGTAGTCCGATCAGCAACACTCTCGGACAGTTGAGGAACGTGCTACGTCTGGCCGCCACTCGGGATCAGCCTCAGGTAAGGGTTAGGCTCGGTAGAGAGAAGTGTAGAGTAGCTTAAAGGCCAATCCAAGTCCTTAGGTTCAGTTCCAGGTGTTGAACTCGATGCTTGCCCTCGGCGAGGATTTCGACGTCAGTGCGATCGATCGTCTTCCGTTGCCGCTCGCGTTGAAAGGGGACATTTTGGAGCGGGCCAAGTGAGTTTGAAGGGGTAATTCTTTATAGAAATTGAATTTCACCCTTCCTGGGTAACTGTTTCACCAAGCTCCGCCCTTCAGGAACCCACCATCTCTGCAGCAGATTTGCCGTCTGAATCTGCGCTCAATGGTGGCCCCGTTCCGGCCGGACGTCGTCGCCGGTCTGCCCATACCGGCCCATATGAAGGACTACGTGCTGGGCCGTCTGCCCTGAGCCCTCGGGGCCTAGGCCCTGCTGGGCCTCATCTCCTGTATAAATGCCCCGATGCTTTCCTCTTTTGAATGCCTTCATCATAAAGAAAGCTGTTCACTTACGAGCGTGTCGGGCTTTCATCTAACGTTCCTCTTTCGCTGACTGTCTACTGTATATTTTTAGTAGAATTTTTTCTATTTGTGGTTATTTTGTGTGAATAACTCTCTGTTAATCAGCTGATTCGTCGTGCCCTGGGTCATCTCTTCATCTCCTCCGCCTCCGTGTTTGTTAAGCTGTGTTGGCCGCGGGTAGATCCGAAACTCATACCTCACTTGCGAGTCATCATCGAACATGTGTACAAATCGAGTTATTTTGTACATATTTTGTAGAGTATATGATATTTTTAATAATGCTATTTGAATAGAATAAATATATTTGGACCGTTTGCGTTATCTGACTCCCCTAATGCGAGAAATGCTGAGGTCGGGAGTTCGATCCTCTCGTGGAGCAAACTTTTTGCTACACTGTACTCGAATGATACTGGGATGTGTTTCTTTGAAAGCTCGTGGCCGCAAAAATTTTCGCTCCCGGGTGGGCTCGAACCACCAACCTTTCCGTTAACAGCCGAACGCGCTGCCTATTGCGCCACGGAAGCCATGATCCGTCCCGCTAGTTTTTGTAAATTCTGTCCAGTTTTTTCTAACCACAATTTTCAGTTTTCTCAACAATGCTTCCTATTTTAGCGAGGGCGTGATTCACATGTGCTCCATTGGCGCAGTTGGTTAGCGCGTGGTACTTATAGGACTGAGAGATGCCGAGGTCGGGAGTTCGATCCTCCCATGGAGCAAAATTTTTGCCACGTTATTCTAGAACCTATACTATACTACGCTGTACCTGTTGGTGAAATGGCTAGGGTGTGTTTCTTTGAATTTTCGTGGCCTCAAAAATTTCCGCTCCCGGGTGGGCTCGAACCACCAACCTTTCGGTTAACAGCCGAACGCGCTGCCTATTGCGCCACGGAAGCCGCGCGCACTTCCTCGTTTTGTTGGTTTTTGTGAATTCCTGGTTTGTTCTAACCACAATTTGAAGTTTTCTCAACAATGCTTCCTATTTTAGCGAGGGCGGGATTCATGTGTGCTCCAGTGGCGCAGTTGGTTAGCGCGTGGTACTTATAGGAATGAGAAATGCCGAGGTCGGGAGTTCGATACTCCCATGGAGCAAAAATTTTGCCACATTGTAGTTGAACCTATAGTGTATTATGTTGTACCTGTTGGTAAAGCCGATAGAGTGCGTTTCTTTGAAATTTCGAGACCTCAAAAAGGTTCCGCTCCCGGGTGGGCTCGAACCACCAACCTTTCCGTTAACAGCCGAACGCGCTGCCTATTGCGCCACGGAAGCCATGATCCGTCCCGCTAGTTTTTGTAAATTCTGTCCAGTTTTTTCTAACCACAATTTTCAGTTTTCTCAACAATGCTTCCTATGGAATCGAAATTTAAGCGAGGGCATGAATCACATGTGCTCCATTGGCGCAGTTGGTTAGCGCGTGGTACTTATAGGTCTGAGAAATGCCGAGGTCGGGAGTTCGATCCTCCCATGGAGCAAAATTTTTGCCACACTTTACTTGAACCTATACTACACTACGCTATACCTGTTGGTGAAGCCTTCAGGGAGCGTTTGTTTGAAATTTCGTGGCCTCAAAAAGATCCGCTCCCGGGTGGGCTCGAACCACCAACCTTTCGGTTAACAGCCGAACGCGCTGCCTATTGCGCCACGGAAGCCATGATTCGTTTTGCTAGTTTTGGGAATCCTTGCTGGTGTGTTCCAACCACAATTTGAAATTTTCTCAACAATGCTTCCTATGGAATCGAAATTTGAGCGAGGGCGTGATTCATCCGTGCTCCATTGGCGCAGTTGGTTAGCGCGTGGTACTTATAGGAATGAGAAATGCCGAGGTCGGGAGTTCGATCCTCCCATGGAGCAGAGTTTTGATCACACTGTAGGTGAACCTATACTGCGCTATATCTGTTCGTAAAGCCGTTGAGGTTCGTTTCTTTGAAATTTCGTGGCTGCAAAATTTCCGCTCCCGGGTGGGCTCGAACCACCAACCTTTCGGTTAACAGCCGAACGCGCTGCCTATTGCGCCACGGAAGCCATGCTCCGTTTCGCTAGTTTTTCTGAACTCTTTCTAGCTTGTTCCAACCACAATTTTCAGTTTTCTCACCAATGCTTCCTATGGAATTGAAATTTAAGCGAGGGCGTGATTCATACGTGCTCCATTGGCGCAGCTGGTTAGCGCGTGGTACTTATAGGAATGAGAAATGCCGAGGTCGGGAGATCGATCCTCCCATGGAGCAAAATTTTTGCCACATTGTAGTTGAACCTATACTACACTACGCTATATCTGTCCGTAAAGCCGTTAGGGTGCGCTTCTTTGAAATTTCATGGCCTCAAAAAGTTGCGCTCCCGGGTGGACTCGAACCACCAACCTTTCGGTTAACAGCCGAACGCGCTGCCTATTGCGCCACGGAAGCCATGCGCAATATCGCGTTTTGTTGGTTTTTGTGGATTCTTTCTACATTGTTCTGGTCGCAGTTTTCAGTTTTTTCACCAATGCTTCCTATTTTAGCGAGGGCGTGATTCACATGGGCTCCATTGGCGCAGTTGGTTAGCGCGTGGTACTTATAGGAATGAGAAATGCCGAGGTCGGGAGTTCGATCCTCCCATGGAGCAAAATTTTTGCCACAATGTACTTGAACCTGTGGTGAATTTTTAAGCACGTTCCACTGAAAATGAGATCTTATTTCACTGTTCTCGGCTGCTTTATCTAAAATCTTATAAATTATGTTGTATAAAGGTTTGCCTTGAAATTTACCTCTACAACATTTGCTTTGGACTCTTTAGATGCAGTGGTTAGAAGAACCACTTCCACCTGCATGATCGAGTGATCAATCCTCGCCCGAGGTAACCTGGCCTTCCATCTTTCCAGGGTGGGGTAAATTGGTACCATAACGTTTTAAGAATATGAATGCACCAAATCACCGTGCCTCTGCAATTCCGAATGGAGGAGGATTGCTGGCGCATTCTCATCGAACTGGTCAAAATCGACTACTGATAAACTAGTAAAAGATAAAAAGAGATAAGATACCCGGTATCCGTTTCGTTCCTATCCACATACAGATACTAGCTGAACAGAAGAAAATTAGCGGAGCTTATCAGTAAGAGTAATTCCCCAAGTTCTTCCTTCTTAACACCTCGTCACTGCGCTTTTGTGGGGGAGATTTTTCCAAGTGGATCAAAAATGCTCGAGAGGATGCGACGTTTGGCCGGGTAGTTCTATAAGTTCAGTGAATTCCGAGCCACTTTCTAAATCTCCCAAGACGAAGAAAGAGTCGATATGTTAATGACAATTGGGCACTAGTAGGTAAACCTTGTACCTCTTTTTTCTTTTTTTTAAATTCATCCACTCAACCGTAGTGCCCTACATCAATAGCAGTTAGCATAGTTTATAACTATCTGCCCAGAATATGTACTAACCCATCCATGATGATTGAATGATTTATGAAGGTAAATGTTGAGATTAACTAGTGTTTATTTGATTATTATAACGTGTGTCCTTAGTTCTAAGGTTTCGATTTCTGTTTCTACATCTTTGCTGTGCAGTGTATGTAGTTTTTTTCTTCTTTTTGTTGCGTCAGCGTCGTGATCTGGATGTAAGGATAAATAAATAAACAAATAAATAAATAAACGTCAGGTCAAAATAAAATTTATTATACTACACCTTACTAATCTCGTTCGACACAGCAGCATTCAAGAAGTGAGAGGTTTTTCGGTTCTCAAATGTTGTATAGGTTATCAAGACTAGGAAATCGATGCAAACTTCGGGTAGCAATCCCTGAAGAAAAATTAAATATCAGAAGCGCCAAAAAACTTCAAGAAATTGGTCCGGTACCGGGAGTCACCGGGTGAACTTCGCAGCACAGGACGGGACGTTTCGGCGACCTTTGCCCGCTCGTCGGATCGATCATCAACAGCGCTGTTTACATCGTAAGGCCGCCGGTGCTCTGCGATCATTTCTCTGAGTTTTTTCTGGCCGCTCGCTGAACCTTTTAGGGTATTTTGCTCTTAACTCGCCTGGACTTCTAGTATTTTTGACGAAAACCTGAAATTTTAGCACCTGAGTGAAGTCACTTGTTCATCGCCGCCTGACAAGCCACCCACACTTGTTGCACGATTCACAGCCACTCTTCTCTCCTCTCATCTTTGTCTCTTTAAATAGCTGTAGAATTCATTTCTTGAAGGACTCGACGTACTTAGTCAAAACGCAAGTTTTGAGCTCACAATTGCAATAGACTTTTCCGAATTTCTGACGGAAATCTTCAATTTCAGCACCTTACTGCAGTGTCCTGTACCACCATCTCTGACTTTTTGACCTAAATTCTCCAGTTTCTCCAATTTTCATTAAGCAAATCAGTTGAAATTCCTAATACTCTTGGTAAATTCAAGTCTACTATCGAGACATACCTTTCGGGTTAGCCATCAAATATTTCCTGGTGCTTCTTTCTTTCTTAGTATTCACCGATCTTTACTTTTATACATCTCTTGCCTCTCCTTTTAGTGTAACTGTAACTTAATTTTCCTTATCATCAATCACGTCAGGGTTTTATTCTATCGTATCACTTGTATTTTAGCACTAACAGCCTTGAATCTGTACCATTATGTGCTTTTTGTACTTTTTTATGCACCACATTTCTTACGCATGTAATAAATAAATAAATAAATAAATAAATAAATAAAGTTTCGAAAAAATCCGACGCATCGCCTGAGCTTGACAATAGAGACCTTTGAGAACGCGAATTTTTAGCGATTTTAGTGACTATTTGATCTGGTTTTGTTTGGTTCCATGTTATTTTGTGTGCCGCGACGTTTTGTTGTTCGCTAATTGTCATGAGTTAGTACGCTTATGAATAAATAAATAAATAAATAAATAAAGAAACCAAATTGATGAAAATTAACAGGAAACCGCTGAGTCTTTCCGTCTATTTCCACTCTGTACAGTGCGCGTGTCAATCAGCAAAAGGGCACGCATTGATTTCTGTCAGATTTTGAGCAAAACCAGACCAGACGGTTCCTTCTCGCCGATCGCACGTCCACTGCCAATGCCGATCTTTGCCCCCAAGCATTTTCCCACTTACTTCCTCGTCGATGCTTTTGTTCCTACGTCCTCCTACGTGAACAAGAGTATTTTTTTCACGTCAACTGCTCCGGTCACTGTGGTGTCCTTGTGGCCGCTCGGCTGATGTTCTTTTTATGAGCTTTCTAACAGATTCCTTTAGCATTCCACTGATGTCCTTTGAAGAAGGACTGTTTTTCGAAGATCTTCTGTGACGATTAGAGCGTCACGACGTGGAAAAGTTGAGAATGCTGAAAAACGTGTGAAGAAAACGAACGAGAAACCGCGCCGCCGACGTTACACTGCCTCGCTCGAAACTTTTTTCTCTAGAGATCTTTGAGACGCCGTCCTCTCGGCTGACCACTACATCATCGGAATGATTATACGATTGTAAAAAGCATCATTTTATCGTTTTGTGTAGCGGAGCTAGTTAGATTTGCTCATAGCAAAGCTATTTTTCGATTTTCAACGCAAAAGAAAAATGATGTCCATTTCCAGTGGACAACAGGTAGAGGTGGAGATAGGAACTAGGTAAGAATGAAGTGCAGAGAATACAAACCTATGCTCCGAATTTTCGCAGATCAAATTATTCTGTGAGATATCTGTTTCAACACATTTAGTCTTTTCTTTCCATTTCAAAAGAAAATTCAACGAGCGAGGGAATTCGGCTCAATTTTATCAAATAGGAACTGGAATTTGGAATTAAAGGCTATTATTCCAATATTGTCGCAGAGATTTCGCTTCCATTGCTGTTTCCTCTGTCGATTACTAATCATATTCTAAGTCCCTTTCACCTCCTCTTTGTCGTTGAGGGCCCTCATGGTACAGTGGTAGGAGGCGCTACTGACACCCGCACGGTCGAGCGATCGATCCTGGCCCGGGTTAATCAAACCTTCCATCTCTCCGGTGTTGGGTGATTTGGTACCAGACTTTTGTGGGGAGGTAAAGTTTAAGATTAGCCGCTATACCAACTCAGTGTCTTTACCTTCCCAGACAAGCGTGGTACCAATTCACCCGACACCGGAGGAATGGAAGACTTGGTTAGCTCGACCGGGATCGATCACTCGACCGTGAGGGGATAGCACGCGCTTCTTACTGTCGTACCACGCTGGCCGTTGTGAGAAGGTTCAAGACACTGAATTATTGTAAACAAAATACAAACAGTCCTTGCGGGTGGCTACGCATTCACCATGCCTCTTCGATTATCAATAAAAGACGAATGCGTGGCGCGTCCTTAGGGGACTGATCAGCGTCGGCACCTTTACCTTTTACCTTTGTTTCGCACCAAGCGATAGACGAACATTTATTGCCTTCAGTATCACTACCCAAACCCATGAGGTTACGTTTCAGCCGTACTTTGTTTTTATTTTGAGCTTTAATCTTCAGAGAAAGAAAACATGGGTGAGAAAGGCGGCTCGACGACGTACGGTATCGAGACCGATACCATGACTCTGCAGAGGTTTGTTCTCAACGAGCAGAGGAAGCATCCGAGCGCAACCGGTGATCTCACGAACCTTCTCACGTCGTTGATGACCGCTTTTAAGGTGAGTCACTAATGGCCTTTTGCTCACATTTACCAGCCGTTCAGCGTCCTATCGGCCGCCGGAAGTCTTTTCAGAACGTTTTATTTCCCTCATTATGAGAAGCAGATCGGTCTCAAATTGGCACTACACTCTAAGAAACAAGAATTTTCTATTGAGCCGGTGTTCAATGCAGACGGCGGGACGGTATGGGTTCAGTGGGTAATGGGCAATCGCGGCGGGACCCTAGAGTTGACAAACTGGCATCGTGGTTTCGCTTATTTATTAGTAGGACATTTACATACATTTATTACAAGTCAAGACCACATGTGGAGGATCGAAATTAACATATCAAAGTTGCTCGGCTCAAGTTCTTACTGCTGTGAGAGTAACTAGTTCAACAAATGCTGTTGAAATACAGCACGAGCATTAATAAAAGTAAAAATAAAGTGGAAAAAGCAAGGTGAAAAGTGAACAGAGGTAGATAGGGTGGGAAAACCTTAATGTTACGGCTTCTGGTACCCACCAAGAAGTTTTTGAATTGGTCCAAGAGGTCAGTAGCCAGCATAGTCAGTATAGAGTAGTCATTACCTGCCCCAGAGCAGAAAAAGTGTTGCCTGAGTGCCGTCCGTGGTTGTTTGAGGACCAACTTCTATTACTGCCCCAGAGTAGGTGACCAGTTAAACGTAAGAAAATCTGTGAGAGCGATAACCTGATAACGATAATTTTGTACTTTTATTGTGGGGCTTTCAAAATATTGCGGTTATTTTTTTTTCGAGATTTTCGATTTTGTGGTGGTTATCGTGACCACCGTTGAACACGGTCTAGCGGTCGATCTCCACCCGGGCTGACCATGCCTTCCATCGCTTCGGGGTTGGGTAAATTGGTACTAGACTTGTCCGCAAGGTAAAGACACTGACTTATATTAACGGCTGGCCTCCTCAAGTCATTGCATAAGTCAAGTATGTGTTCACAAGTTCACAATGCCTCTACGATTCTGAATGGAAGACGAGTGCACGGCGCACTCTTGGGGAACCGATCAAGGCTCACTGCTTCACTATCTAATTTTTAAATATAAAATTTCTCCTAGGCTATATCCAGCTCCGTACGAAAAGCCGGACTGGCACACCTCTACGGTATAGCCGGTAACACTAATGTTCAAGGAGAGGAGGTACGGATTTATGTTCAGAATTCTTGAAAAGACCCGACAGCCAACAAAAATGTGATTTCATCCATTTTAGGTAAAGAAATTGGACGTGTTGAGTAACGAGCTGATGATCAACATGGTGAGGTCGTCGTATACATGCTGTGCGATGGTGTCGGAGGAGAACGACAATGTAAGCTGGCAATTTTGGAACCTTGGCAGCCCCTGAAATATGTGATCCCTGAGGACTTTGTGAATTAGAAACCGCGGGACCTTGTCAACGGAGGCACTTAGGCCCATTCTCAAAAAAGCCCGCTCGATTTTGAAGGGAAGGGAAGCGCACGGCACATTCCCATGGGTCTTGTGAAGATCGACCACATTACTTACAGTACCGCACGTACCGCAACACTAAAACGGCAGCAACAGCGCATTTTTTCGTCGAAATGTGCCGCGTTTTTGGGGTCCGCACGTGGTGACCCGGATTGATGCTGCCTCAATTCGTTTACACCATATGCCCAACGGGGATCCGGTAGTCCGGCCCAAGGCAGAGCCTCGTCGAGCGATGAATCATTGGAAGAGGAATTGAGAGTGCAAGGGGCAGAAAATTGAGGGGTCCGAAAAATCGCTCGTTAGAAAGTTCCTCAAATATGGAAAATTTTGTACATCAAAAGATAGGCCTCGAACTACTT
This sequence comes from Nippostrongylus brasiliensis, assembly GCA_030553155.1. Classification (NCBI taxonomy): domain Eukaryota; kingdom Metazoa; phylum Nematoda; class Chromadorea; order Rhabditida; family Heligmosomidae; genus Nippostrongylus; species Nippostrongylus brasiliensis. The sequence goes on from CP130734.1 coordinate 33,740,373, forward strand.
AATTCAACTACATAATTATTTTTGCGAATGAATCAATTTTGAAGGCGCTTTCTGCGCAAGAAATCGCCGCTAGTGCCGTTTTATCGTTGCAGCGCGTCTGGTGCTGTATATTCGGACAGTACTGTCCTTTCACGGGCGGAAGAAGCTGAAAATAAATGAAAAACGACAAAATCCAAAAATTGAAAGAAAGAGAGACACGTGTTCGAAATCGTCAGCACGTTCTATCGTGCGGTGAAAATAACTTTTCAAAGTTTAAAAATTTATAGCCTAAGTGGGTGTTCTTTGACCTCAACCACCCCAAAGCAAAGCCAGCTAAAGAACCTATAAAGGAAAAACTTGTTAAGTTTCGTTAATCTCAATTTCTCCGAATTAGGCCTCGTTAATCTTAATTACTTAATTGCTGCCTATGCCCACTTAATTAGAAGTTACATAGATGATTTCAGTCATTCCCTTACTGACAGCCGGCTGGCGTCTTCACATGGTTATACTTTTTGTTCCCTTACTTGTTAATGTTCAGCTCGTCGAGGTTGAAATTCCAAAGCAAGGCAAATATATCGTCACGTTCGACCCTCTTGACGGATCGTCCAATATTGATTGCTTGGTGTCGATCGGTATGTTTCAATTTTACCCTTTACCCTGGCACGGTAAAGATCAGTCAACTGTGCTAACTTCTGTATTTGATTTATATATGTAGTAATTCTATCTATAATTATGCTCTCGAATCGTGTACCAATTGCTATAAGCATGTTTCACATAGAGAACAATTCCGTCCATTTCTTGACTTTTCTAATAAATTTTATTAAATCTTTTACCCATTTGTCATCGAATTTTGCTTCATATTTATTTATTTTCTCTGGAAAATTTCAATCATTGATTTATTTAACTTTTTTTGTATTTATTTCTATTTGTTTATTTACTACGCATATGGACACTCTCAGTAAAAGCAGTTCGTGGGACATACACATCCATTAAACGCTAAGGAAAACGAGACTTCTTAAAAAGCTTTTTATCTTCAAAAAATCAAATGTTTAGTGCAGTACCGGACGTGTCTTTTGGTCAAAAGCCGAAAAAGCCGGCAAAAACCGCTCCAAAGCGGCTTTTTCGAACAACTTTCTTATAATTCAAGAATTTGTGAAATTAGGCCTAGATTTGAGCTCAGCAGCTCGAGCTCTATCCATCCATATACACGTTTTCTAAATTCGTGAAACTTGCTTTCAGTCGATTTTTTTTTGACCTCTCGATTTTCGGATCCCGTTGCCGCTTCGGTCCCTCGCTTGGTGACTCACCACCGACTAAGCTCCGCCCTCTTCTCGCCGCATATAAATATGCGACACTCGTTGCACCGACTAGGCTCCGCCCCCTCCTCGCCGCCTATAAATATGCGGCGCTCATTGTACCGAGCCAGGAGTGGGAGTCCCCACGGGGTGGCTCGAAGAGGCTACCACGCGGGGCCTCCCGTTGGTCTCGTCGTTGACGGGGTCCTCTGTTGGGGCCCCCGTCAACGACGAGGCAATCGATGGCTACGAGGGACACGCAAAAAATCGATATTTTGTAAAAACTCTCAGGTGTGGGTAGTTTATACACCAAACGATAGGGCTGGAGCTGCTGAGCTCAAATCTAGACCTAATTTCACGAATAGTTGAGTTATAAGAAAATTATTCGGAAAAGCCGTTTTGGAGCCGTTTTTGCCGGCTTTTTCGGCTTTTGATCAGAAGACACGTCCGGTACTGTAGGACTCAAAAAACAGATCTCTTCAACAACAATCAGTTTATATTGATCTTGTTCTAAAGTAAAGTTTATTTGAATTTTTTAAAAAGTTTTTTCTTGTTTTTTTTGTGATCCTCACAGCGCGCTTTTATAGGAACGATATTTGGTATCTGGAAGAAACAGACTGATGGCCCTGTGACTAAGGAAGATCTGCTGCAATCCGGCAGGTCTGAGAAGCTTTTTATTTTATTTTCATTCGCTAATTTTTGCTCATAGTCAGAATTTCCTATTCAGTTCCCATATTTCAGTTAGATTAACCAGGCAGAGTTCAGATCGATGGTCGCTGGCGGCTACTGCTTGTATGGTTCGGCTACGATGGTGGTTCTCTGCACAGGACGACACGTGAACGGTTTCATGCTGGACCCGGTAAATTGTTATTCATATCTGATATTTTATATATTATTTCTAAAGATATCCCATTTTTCTAGAGCATCGGCGAGTTCATCTTAACACATCCGAAGATGAGAATACCAGAAAGAGGCAAGATCTACAGTGTAAATGAGGGCTACGAACGCGATTGGCCGAAAGCGCTGAAGGAGTTCATCCGCAGCAAGAAGTACCCTGAGGTATGCTAGCAGTCTTCATTTTGGTCATTTCAAACATTATACACTACACTAAGACCGTGGAAGCGTAGTGGTAAGAGGCGCTACTGACATCCGCAAGGTGGAGCGATCCATCCTCCCCCAGGCCATCGAAGCCTTCCATCCCTCCAGGGCATGGTATATTGGTACCAGACTTGTATGAGAAGGTGACGACACCAACCTAAATGGCAAATAGCTTCGGGAAGTCACTAAACAAGCTTAGAGAGGATTAACGGTGAGCTTACGATTGTGAATACGAGGCGAATGCACGGCGTATCCCAAAAGGAATGATCAATGACAATTGCTTTGCCTTCGTCTTATTTCCTATATTGAAATTGAACTCATTTATGGTCTGTTTGCTCATAGGTCTTATTGTTAGATCCACCATTCAGCGGTAAAAATTTACCGCTTTGCTCAGAGCGTGTCCCGGTAAACTTGACCGTTTTCGATACCTTGGGCCCAGATCCATGAACGGACGAGAGGTCTCCGAATCCCTGTCGGCAATAAACTCGCTCGATACCGCGAGTCTGCGCATAGACCCGCGATAAACCCCGATTAAACCCCGACGCGCCTTCACGAATCTCGGTTTGCGCGCCCTTCGGGGTACATCTCGGGGTTTATCGGGGGCTCACCAATGATGAAGCTGGGCCCTGGTACGAAACCAGCATAAATACACGGTCAAATTGAAGTGGATTTCAACTATTTATGTAAATGCATATAGCACTATTTCTGCACAAAAATGATTTTTTCGTGATCTGTAAAATTTTTTCGGGAGAAAAGAGAAAACATGTCTTTGTTTATATGTTATGCTTTGTGTTTCGAAGTATTCTTTGGCTAAATCCTCCAATCATTTTCATTGTGAATTATAAATAGTTCAACAATTATTTAAGGACGGGAAGAAGGGAATGGCTCAACGATACGTCGGTTCGATGGTGGCCGATGTCCATCGGACGTTGCTCAACGGAGGGATGTTCTTCTACCCGGCCACCGTTGACGCACCACACGGCAAGGCGAGTTTTTTTCATGTCTAAAGGCTGGTTCATACTGGGCAGCGAAGCTGCGTTGCAGCTGAGCGGCAACTGGAAAGTCAGGAACAACTGTGTATTGACGCTCAATTCCTTTTCAGTTGCGCTTGCTGTATGAGTGCGCTCCGATGGCATACCTTGTGGAACATGCGGGAGGAATAGCCACGACAGGAAAGGTGATTATTGCTTATCGATTATATTGATTTTTTTCTAATGTGCGTAGTTTTTCCATCACCTCCCCTTCCCGTTAGTACCCCACCTTCTGTAGCGAGATCCGTAGATACTAGCGACAGTTCCGGTTTCGGATACCACGAACATACCCCGGTTTCTGACTATCGGATCGATTCCAACCGGCATTGAACTCCCTGTCAAGTAACGATGGAAATGGAAACCTTAGTCTTCAAAAAAGTGTCGTTAAAATAGTAATATTTTCGTATAAACTGGAATATTCTATCAGGTATTTTTTTATAAATTTCATAATATTTTTTTCCAGGAACCGGTCCTTGACATAGTCCCGAAAGATATTCACGAACGAGGTGTGATTTATCTGGGAAGCAAATTGGACATGGAAGACTTACTCAAGTATTTCGAGAAATACAAGGAGTAGCTTGATGACTTCACATCTACCATGTTTATTTTTTATGAATTAAATTTCTAGAATAAAATGCGATATTCTATAAAAAATTTTTTATAGATTTATTATTCGCACCGCTGCCTTGCTGTCGCGATCTGATATTCATGATATTGAATCAGCAGTGGAAAAGAGTAAGAGTTCGGCGTTGGTCCGGTCCACGAGAGTACGCCACGCTCTCGTGTTCCGTTCAAAATCGAATAGGGTGTACGGTGTATTTCGCAGCAGCTGCCGTATTTTCGATTTTAAATCCGTGAAACCCTCAAAATCTGTCGCCATTCGCCATTGGCTCTTTAGTAGTCTAATATTTTCTATTTATACCGTATCACACTATGGCTCAGGGTGGTGCAGAAGTAAGGGGCGCTACTGGCACTCGCTCGGTCGATCGATCGAACCCACGCCCGCGCTAACCAAGCGTTCCATCCCTTCAGGGTCGAGTAAATTTGTACCCATCTTGTCTGTGAAGGAAAAGACACTTTGTTTATCGCAAGACTTTGTATAGGCCAAATACGCCGACAAATTTACCCCTTTGTCTTTGAACGTATCACATTTAGGATTAACGTTACCCAGCATCATTTGGATTATGAAAATTTAGCTTCCACAGTTCTCTCTGATTAGCTATGTTGCTCCACATGTACGACATCCAATAGCATAGAAAATCTCAAGAAGTCGTCTTCTTTAAGGTTTACAGAAAAGGTAAATTGTTTAAACCTAATAAATTCCAACAAAATAGACGGCAGTCAAAGGCACGTCTGATAGACTTCTACAACCACAAATTGTAATGAAGTACCCATTTTATTAGTTAGATTTCAACCAAGTGATTCCACAAATACCCAACAAGAAAAGGAAAATATCAATAAAACGAAAAAATAAACGATAGTACATAGAACGAGATCCCTATCCGATTGATTTAATAACAGATTATCACACTTTGCGAACGAACTCACTCAAACCAATGCAAGACATAGACACAATACCCATATGAAAAGTAAAAGCTATACGTCGATAAATCGATAAAATCGATAGCTGAGGCGATATCGGTGATGGTGGTCGATCACCAGTTACATATGCATAATGAAGGCGACAACCGGCAATAGACAGACCAGAGTCACACCCAGGTAGACAAAGACGTTGTCGTTCTGAAGCAGGGATTTTTTATCGGTATTGATTTATTGATCGAAGAATTATGTAAATATTGCTCCTTATATTGAGAAGTACACCATTCCATTGCTTGAGGTCTTTTTTACAATCATTCAGGAAATCAATCTCATAAACATTCTTCACCCAAAAGATTGCTTCTTAAGGTCCTTGTTATACATTCGCTCACCCCCCAGCGTAACTCGTCCATTCAGTATCAAACACCATGGGGCAAGACACGTTTGTACGAGTTATCACGTTGACGCTGGCGTGGTGACGCTCACGGGCTGTTATGCACCTGCTCGCGTACCTTCCACGCTCTAGTCGCTGCGCATTGCACTGCGATTGACCCTTTCGCTGGGGGTCGGTCGATCACCTCGCGCATTGCTCTGTACGCTTCGGGCGCGTGCGTGCGTGCGTCGCGTGCTCAGCGTCTGAGGTTAGCGGCGCACACGACCACCGCTCGCAAGCCGCTGACGCTCACCGCGAGCGAATGTATAACAAGGGCCTAACGGTTGTCTATCTATTTTTCTCACTCCATCCGGTTCATTCTAAAGTTCCGGATTGGGCTAAATGGAAGTGGGTGGAATACGAATCAAAATTGATAAATAGATATAAATAGAAAAAAATATCTCCCAGTGAGCTACAAACAAACGAACCAAATTGGGCAGATAATTGTACGGTTCTCCTCTTCTTCTTTCAATCGACATACTATGTATTTTGCAAAGCGTTTTGCAATTACCTACCTTGTCCTCGAATGGATTGTGAGCCGGCGGCCCGCTGGCTAACTCGTGGCCGGACGAAACTATTGGCTCATCATAGGGTTCATCTTCCACTTCATCGTCTGAACTTTCTAGCATCTCTTCTCGTGATCGTCGCCGCTGAAATAATATAAATTAGCAGAGATAATAAAATTCTTTACTAATCTGCAGATCAGTCGGAATTATACACATTTTTGTAAAAATCCCATTTCAAATTTGCAGCGAGCGGGCACTAAAAAGGGCGGATCCTGATTTTCGATGATTGCGAAATTCCTCGCCAACCATACAACGCATTATTTGTAATAATCCTTCGGCTCGCATTTTTTTCTTCTTGTCCAACGGCCTTCGTCTCTTCTCATTATGTGACCGGCCCATCGATGCTTGGCTTTCTATGTGTATTCCGCAGGGTCTCGCAGACGGGACAACTGCCTTAGATCGGATATGCAAAGTCCGGCTAGGTGTCGGGGTTGCCGGGTGAATTTCAGAAAACAAGTCTCCATTGTTATATGTGTGACTTGAAAGGCCTTTGCCTAAGGGGCAGAGGTCCCAGGCCACGTCTCAGCGCGCAACACGGAGCAGGAAGAACGGTCGAGTCGAACAACTGAGCGTGGAGGCCAGCATACTGGGCCCAGATTTATGAACGGACAAGCGTTCTCCGAAACCCCATCGGCGATAAACCCGCGAGTTTGCGGCCATTTATGATTCATAAAGGTCGAAGTTACGGAGACCGTGACGGCTTGTTGCGTAATTGTCGCAATCGCACTCACTGCGGGCAATCGGCCGTCGATACATAATTGCGGCGATCGACACACGCCCCGGACAAGAATTTTGTGTCGACGGCCTATCGCCCACAGTGAGTGCAATTACGGCACCTGCGCCATAAGCCGTAGAGGCATCCCAAACCCTCCCTAATCGCGAGGTGTGATAGACCCGCGACAAACCCCGACTAAATCCCGATGCGCGTTCACGCATCTCGGTTTGCGCGCCGTTCGTGGTATATCTCGGAGTTTATCGGGGGTTTGCTAATGATGAATCTGGGGTTAGTCGGTGGCCTCCTTGAGAGACGCGTAGGCTGACCACGCGGCTAATGATGCTCTTTCTTCATGTCATTGTCCATGTTCATGGAGCGCCCCAAGTAAACATGAGACTTCGTTTCGACGATCCATCGAGCTCAGTCCGGCCGTTTTTATCAGATACAACACCAAAACGTATCGACCCTGGCAGGACTCGAACCTGCAATCTTCGGATCCGAAGTCCGACGCCTTATCCATTAGGCCACAAGGCCACAACGGGACAGCCCCTAGAAGTGGTTTTTATAGGGTCTCACAATTGTACCAGCCTTTAACGAGGAGGATACATTAGCCTCTCCAGCTCTACTCATTTCTTCTGTCTAACTGTACAAAGCTTGTTGTTGTAATATATAGGAGTGTTGCTCGGCAATCTAAACCCAACTGGGGAAAAGTGTCGCTCTCCTAAACAAGAGATGCAGGGTTCGAATCCTTGTTGTTCTATGAGCTTTGTAACGTCAAGAAAATCAATGCAACAAATCTTATGATTCAGAAACCTACAGAACAGCTCTAGCTGATAGTTTCTCTAAGGATCACCTTGTCTTCAACACCAAGACGTTTCGACCCTGGCAGGACTCGAACCTGCAATCTTCGGATCCGAAGTCCGACGCCTTATCCATTAGGCCACAAGGCCACAGCAATCACGGAGGGTACATGTGCTATGTGCCCATATTTCATTGAAAATGTTCAAACAATTACTAAGATGAAGCTCATCTTCACTTTGGAAGTATTATTACTCGAGAGAACGATCGCTTCGATCACCAAACGATGAGTAACGAGGAAACCCCATCTCTTACGATTCGAATCGATCAGTAGAAAAACATCACCACTATTTGGGTACAATCTGTCCGGTCCTAAGGACTAAAAATTCCCGACCCTGGCAGGACTGGAACCTGCAATCTTCGGATCCGAAGTTCGACGCCTTATCCATTAGGCCACAAGGCCAAAGTGTTCATAGAAGGTACTACTGTTGAGAAGGGACTGAGTTATACCCATGACTATTTTATACCCATTCCAAAACGAAAAGCCTGAACTCACTGAGGTTTCCTTCCGTGGTTCCTCAGCCGGAGGCGGTCGCGACGGTAATGTTGACGAGCTTCCCGTTAGAATTGCGATAGCATTGATTTTCGGATTATCCGCAACCTGTAAACTAATGGTTTAGACCGCACATTGGATCAACTCAGCTACCGATCGATGTCGGCTATATTGATTGATTGCAGTGCGGAACAATAATCATGATCGATAGACAATCTCCTCACCGGAACGAACCGAATTTGCAGCTCTTTGTCGATGTCGCCGATCATCTCTCCTATCACAATCTCCTTTTTCCTGATCGATACGTCGATATACCTGTAACTATCAACTGCAATAGTAATTTTAAATGTCAAATATGTCCGTATAGGAACAACCTAGAGCGTCTCGAAAGTTGGAAAATAGTTCAAAGAAATAGGAACTCACATATCGTAAGCGAAACCAGGCGCTCGGGTTTCCCGATAGATATCCAGGTTCTTTTTGACGGCTATATCGTTCACATGAACATGGAAAATCTTAAATGAAGCAATAAAACTGGGAATTACGCAACAGTAAGAGGTAAACTATAGTGCTCGGCGTGGATTACGTCTCTAAGATCGCGCCGCACATTCGTGTTCGATTCAGAATCGCAGAGGCATGGTGAATGGGTCTATACCACGACTTGCGGGGCCAATCGCTATACCATGTCAGTGTCTTTACCTTCCCAGACGAATCTGTTACCAATTTGCCAGACCCCGGAGGGATGGAGGACATCGATAGTCCGGCCGGGATCGATCGCTCGATCGTGCGGATGTCAGTAGCGCCCCTTACCACTGCACCACGCGGGCCCATGGTGTGATACGGTATGAATAGAAAATGTGATACAATATGGAGAGGCTATTAAAGGGCCAATGGTGGGTGGTGACAGATTTTGAAAATTTCACGGATTTGAAAACGAAAATGCTCCGTGCTCCGAAGCGAAGGCTAAGATAGTCCAGACGAGGATCGATCGCTCGACTGTGCTGGCGGTGCCGCGCTTCTTCCCATTGTCCTATGCGATGAACGCTATTCATTTTTGTGAAGGAATAGATCGACTCACCTTCTCCCCAGGCGAGGTGAAGTACACCTCGGAAAACTTCAACACGATCACATAATCACCATCTTTGGCAATGTCGAACACGTAGGCAAGTTCTCCGTTGTGATATCGCTCCGTCTAAATTGTACCTTTACTTTTTTGTGTTGGGTTGGTTTTATTGGATTTCTCTTATTGAATTCACCACCAATTCAGCGGCCTGCAGGCCGCCAAATGAACTAGTGAATAGTAGGAAACGAATATAAAACATAATAACAAATAAAACAAGGAACAAAAAGCATGCAGCAAAAGACGGCGAAGAACTGATGAAATGCGTCATTGAGAGTACGGTAACGGGCAATCGCGGCAAGACCTTATAGTTAGAGTTGACAAACAGACATCACGGTTTCGCTTATTTATCAGTAGTATTATTGATGAAAAATAACTAAAAACTAACTTCATAGAGTTTTCTGTCCTCCAGCGGTGCATTTCGGAACGCATATCGACTGCCGTAGTCCGACACGATACCGACTGGATGCCGGTCCTCCTGGTAAACGATGCCGTAGGCGCCCAGGTGTTGCTGTCCTCCTAATATAAACAATTATAGCTTGTATCTTTTTATTTTCTTACAAATATCTTGAACAGCAAGACATTAAAGACGGCTTGAATCAGGCAAGGGACCCAGGCTGGTTGCGGGCACTTTGGGTCAATACGAGGCAAAACGTGATCTTGAGAAATTCAGTGACTTCAGATCACTAGTGTACCGTGTTTACAGAAGTCGGCTTGCTGACGCCTTTTTTTATTTTCGTTCTCGAACCAGGTGAGGAACCCATATCGCGGGCGAGTGACCCAACAGTGCGCGTTTTGCGTCAGTGTGCGACAGCTGATGCTCCAAATGTGGCTATTGTTTGCGCTCTGTTCTTACACTTTCACAAGAGTAGTACTCTGAAACTATAGAAGAAGGCTAGCTGGCACCATTCTTTTTCGATTTCCATTTTCACCGACATGAGCCAGTCAAGGAAACCACGCTGTGGACGAGTTATCGCAGACCGTGCGCGCTTTGCGTCAATGTGCAGCAGTTGGCGCTCCAAGTGTGACTATGAGAGGCGCCTTATTTTAATTTCGAGAAAGAAGTATTCTGCAAATGCAAGAGAGCGCTAGTCGAGTACATTCTTTTATTCATTTCCATCACCAGCACCATGTTCTACGAGAGCACCCACATCGCGGACGAGTTACCCCTATCTGCTCTCTATTTGCGCCAGTTTACACTGACTGGCTCTCAAACTGGCTAGCCGAAAATAGCGAAAGGAAATTCAAAAGACGCCAACATTTTCAAATAAATGGAGCTGCTCACCACAGTTCACGGCGTGTACCACTCGATCGGAGAGATCCGGCGATTTTCCACTGACTGACGAGAAGCCGGCCACGAGCGTCAGTAATGCGTACGAGAACGGCGACATCTGCACTGAAACAGTGAAAAATGATTGATTGATTGGTTGATCGATTCGATCGGCACCAACGAAGACGAAAAACCGCTGCAAGCGACATCAGACCAATCGGATTGAGATACGTTTCTATGATCGGTGTGAAGGTCGACCACCGGCATCGTGAGAACGAGAGCCGGGTTCCACTCTCCTGATATTTATCTTCGAAAGGTCTAAGTAGAGTTTCAGCTTCCCTTTTGGATGAACGATGGGTAAAGGTATGAATAGACGAAGAGGAATGAAAATAGAATAAAATGAAGAAGAAAAGACAAGCTGAAAAACTGAATGAATAATGTGGGTTTTTCAGAAACGTTACACAGCTGTGTGATTGGCGGGGCGTTTGTTTCAAAAAAAAAAAAAACGGAAAAATATGAGAAAAATTTGACAAATGACAGGGACGGCTACGTTTTTGCTAGTGACACTCTAGATTTTTGCTTGACTTTTTTTGACCAAGAATTTTCTGTAAAGAAATTGATCGAGGCAGTGAATTTTCATGACGATGTAAAAAAAAGAGGAGAGGCAGAGTGCACCGATTGCTTATTGATCCCCGGAGTGCTCAGGACAAGCCAATCCATAAATTCATTCAATTTACCTCAGGATGCGCGCGGTGTCGAAACAAGAGGCGCCACTTCTACTCACACGGTCGGATGATCGATCCTCGCCCAGGCTAACCAAGCTCTCCATAGCTCCGGAGTCGGGTAAATTATTACCAGATTTATCTGGTAACGGTGAAGACACTGACTTGGTATCGGGCCTCCGCAAGATATTGAATATTACAAATAAGCATTCTTCATACCTCCATGCTTGCGAATGATGTTTTTCACGGGACTGATTAACACTAATCACTTTATCTTCCGACGAGATCAACAAGAAAGAGACCATTTCGTTTGGATATGGTTAGATGGGAGAAGGAAAGAGTTACATCTCTTGAGAGTTATGAGCGTTAGGTAAGAATATGACCGTAGAGGTCAGTTTTCCAACTTTTCATTATTTTGTTATAAAATGTTATTTCTTACATCTGTGAAGAACTGATTCCTTTTTGTCCGTGGAGTTCGTGTTTGTAATAAGCACGGTTAATCTTGATTTTCACCTTGATCTTTCACGAGTTAAAGACGGATTGGGGGTGTCAATACTCGAGGGGTTAATTAACCCTCCGCAGTGGAGTCGATGATCACCTTTACTAATAGCAAGAAAAAGACCGATGGCGCTAGAAACATTGCTAATTAATAATAGGTATGAAAAGAATAAATAAAAGAGTAAGTTAAGGGCTGCTCGCTGTTTGTGGTTTTATTGATATTGTATTGCGCACGTCAAGTGCATGTAAGTAAAATAAAATAAAATAAAAAATGGCCACCGAGGTATTGACGGCTGGTCCAAGAAGAACCGCTAATTATGACTGAAACTAAACGAAACGACATGCTTCGAAAAACAATGACAAAAAATAATGATAAAAATAAATAAAAAGAAAAATAAAAAATTGAAATATCAGAAAATCATTTAGAGGTAAAGGTGATGGTGTCGGCGTTCGTCACTCCTCTGAGGGCGCGCCGTGCATTCGTCACCCGGTTAGAATCGTTGAGTCATGGTGAATGCGTATTCGGCCTATACAATGACTTGCGCCAAACCAAATCAATGTCTTTACCTTCCCAGACAGGTCTGTCACCAATTTACCCGACCCCGGAGGGATGGAGGGCTCCGAAGCCCGACCGGGATCGATCGCTCGACCGTGCGACTGTCAGAAGCGCCTCATACAAGTGCACCACGCGGGCCTTGGGAAAATAACAAAATCATTTTTAAAATTCAGCGATACAAATTTAGTTAAGCAAATAGGGAAGTTGAGATATTCTTTAGCAAATAGAAAGGAGAAATAGAGAGCTTTTCAGAAAAAAAAACGCAAAAGCTGCAAGAACGACCGGACCGGAGAAGCAACTATAATAAAAGTGATGAAAAACGTGGAAGGCGCCACGTACGATGACGTTCCATCCGTTGGCAGTGACGTGGCGATGTGGAGTGCGCCATGCATGTCAACCGGATTTAACTGGATAATCGAAGCCCCGTTCATACTCTACTGCGCCACTAAATCCACAGGCGAGCAGCAACGGGAGGGTGAGCGTGATCACACAATAGCTCGTTCATTTGCGGCTGAGAAACGGTATCTTTCGTGTTGGGACCCCCAATCGGCGAATCGCGTCGGGACCGTCGCGAAATGAACGTACATGAAAGCCCGGAGACGTGATGTTTGACATTTTTTTCTGCAGCAACAGCAAGGAATGAGCTTAACAAGTCTTGGTCTGCTGTCACAGCACAGTTTTGTGGATTTTTTCAACTCGCCCAAAGGAGATTTTGAGTTTGAACCAAAAATAGGAGTTTCTTTTAAAAGTCCAAAAAGTGTGAAGTAAATAAATAAGAGAAAATGTTGAGAGATATGATCGCACTCTCCGAAGATGTCCTTGTACTCTTGTCGGAAAAACAGCAAAGGTAATGCGATACTGCCTGAGATGGGTGCAATCGATGAAGAGCCCCATAGCATGAGAAAGATGCTCAGAAAGCGTTTGCATAGAAACCAAACCCCTGAGGAACATTTTCCCGGTGATTGCCACAATCGATGCGGCACCATAGATGTACCTAAATTTCCTCCGAAAATCGATGAGAAAAGACCTAAATTTTCCATAAGAATGAGAGGAGTCGGGTGAAAAAAGTGGGCAGATGGAAATCAGCATCGGTTCGGAGCGAATACTGCGGTATTAAGCTTTTTAATGGGCCGGCATTTCAGCTTTTCAAACAGCTCCATTCTGCCAATGGGAGCTCGGAAATTGTTCTATTTCTGCCAGCCTGCCTGAGAAGACAAAGAGCAAAAATGCTCGAAAATAAAAAAAAATTTGAAGTATTGAAATATTGAATGGATAATCCGATACAGCCTGTATTCAAACACCTGCACCTTTACTACTTGAAAAAAAAACGTAAAAATATAAAGCAAGAAGTGAAGGAAGCTGCACAAGGGGTGAAGGAAGTCGGAGAAAGTGAGATTTGTAACCGAAAAATTGGAGAACGACGTCCTGTTCAGAGTTCGTCGCGCCTGCGGAGCGACAGGCGAAGATTAGGTGGCTTTGTACGTCGTTACGGAACACGTTCGAAGACGAGCAGAATTCTTCGGTGCAACAGTTCGATTGGCTTGGTCATGAGCCGATACGCTGGATAAATAAGCGAAACCACAATGCCTGTTTGTCAGCCCTAGGGTCCCACCCAGGGTCAAGCTGGACGCTCGAGAATCGAAGCTGGGGGGTCGTATTTGGCTTGCGTCGAGTGGGTTGTCGTATCGGATGGGTCGTTTCTTAGGAGCGTAGGAAATCAGTACTCTAGTTATGTGCAGCATTATTTTATTCCAATTTTATTATTCATTTCTATTCAAATATTTACTTTTGTTTATTTTCTGACTAGTGCAGTCGTATGAAAAATTTTGCGTTTGTCCATGTGTTAATTAATATTAGCACATTTATGGAAAAAGAAAATTATCAATTCCTCACCCATTTCATTTTTTGAAATGTAAGAAGAAGATGTGGACAAAAGAGGAAAGAAACCGTGTGCATCCGCATGGTTTTATAACAACCAAAAAGATAACGCTTGCATATTAAAACACACAAGGGAATAAGTGCCTCCATAGTTTTTCAATATTTTTACTACTAATCTCTTACTTTTCCGGACTCCGAAAGGAGCAAACAAATATTTCAGGAGAGAAATGGACGAAGAAAGATCGGCGAAACGATGCAAGCGTCTTCTACTGCAAATGGAAGGATAGAAATGGAGATAAAGTCGGCGACCGATCTTGAATTAGCACTTAATAAAAATTTGACTGAAATATTCCATACATATCAAACAATACTACACAAAATATCAGCATACTTTATAATTAAAACATGACCGGTTTCGCCGCGTTGTTCTTCGGTAGCAGTGGAAGTGGAAGAGTTAAATATTTTTCAGCAAGGACTGGACGTATTGCAATGAAGCTCCACATAATGAAAATTCGAGTTTTCTGTTGATACTGTTGTAAAGATCAGACTCGAGAATCACGTTCTTCTTGGTGAACAGGGTAGGTTCGATTTGGCTTCGATTTTCGCCTGAAATCGAAGCTAAATCGAACCTACCCTGTTCACCAAGAAGAACGTGATTTCCGAGTCTGGTGTTTTCACCAATGTTAAGGAAAAACTCGTATTCATAGTGTGTAGAGTTTCCTTGCGATATGTGAAGTCGTCCCTGAAAAATATTTAACTCTTCCACATCCACTGCTACCGAAGAACAACGCGGCGAGATCGGTCATGTTTTAATTGTAAAGTATGCTGACATTTTGTGTAGTATTGTTTGATACGTATGGAGTATGCAAGGCAAATTTTTATTTTTATTTTTTTATCAAGTGCTAATTCAAAGTCGGTCGCTTTCTTGATCTCCATTTTATCCTTCCATTTTCAGCAGAAGATGCTTCCGTCGTATCGCCGATTTTTCTTCGTCCATTTCTCTCCTGAAAATTCGTGTTTGCTCCTTTCAGAGTTCGAAAAGTGAGTGTTCATTACCAAATATTTGCTGGGACCGCCACTAATAGAGGGGGTCGTAAATTTATTGCAAAAATCGAACCTCACCAGGCTCAGCCTGGTCCCACCGCGATTGCCCGCTACCGTACTCCCACGGAGTCATCAGTTCCTCGCCGTCTTTTGCTACATGCAAACCACGTCGGACGTCTTTTGTTCCCAACTTGTGACGTTCACATCCTTCCGTTTATTATGACTTGTATATATGTATGTACATATATAAATATACACATATATATGTATACATTCATATATGTGTATAGTATAGTGGTAAAAATAAGCGGTATGTGTAATGCATGGTGGTGGAAATAGCAAAACATTAAAAAATCGAAACACAAATAGAGAGATTGTCTTATGACTGTAGGAAAATAACAATAGCTGTTTCATAACAAATAATGTGACAATTACATACAAGTGACTAAGTGTCCGATTTGGTTTGAAAAACGTCCGTCATGGGAAGATGGAATATACATCTTTCCTATTATATTTGTTAGTTTATTTTGCGGCGTGCAGGCCGTTTTGTTGGCCGTGGCTGGTAATACATATAATACCTGTTTTCAAAGCGAAATTCATCAAGCCTACAAACGGAGTTGTTTAATTAGAGATGGGCTAAATTTAAAGCCAAAGAGCGATGAGTAGAAGCTGACTGGCCAGCCCAGTGCGACGTACGACAGGTGCAGCTGACAAATGCAAAGCTGTGACAACAGCTATGCTGGATGAATTATTTGCTCATCAGTACCTTTCCATCCACTACGATGTTGCCCTTAATCGCATCCGTACAACTGGAACAACAAATGCGGGTTTTAAAAAGTCATAAACTCGAAAAATTAATAAAAACTACCAATATGGGTGCGTGGCGATGTGGTAAGAGGCGCCACGCCAGCCCTTCTTCCCTGTCTGGTTGGGTGAGTTGGTGACCCTGGGTGACCCTAAAACAAAGACGAATGGTGCGTTCATGGAGAACTCAACGCCAACTGCTTCACCTTTTTTACTTTATTTTTCGTTAGGTGTCGGAGAAATGTTAACAGGTGAACGCAACCTTGTTTTGCCTTGAAAAAGTCTACATTCATGAATGTTCAGCAATGGATCCAATGTTTCAAATTGCTTTTCAATGTTCTCAAGTTATGAGTTACTGTTATGAGTTTTTTTTGTCATAACAGTCTAATTATGCCAAAAATATTATTCATAGAGCCATATTCAAATGCCTAATGAAAAATAAATTCATCTATCATAAATATTATTCACTGCATAAATACAATAACACAAAAAAATTAATTTACAATATACTTGCGCTAAACTCTTAACTTTGACCTTCATTGATCAGTGCTACCTCGCCCGCCCGCCCCTTTTTTGACCTCGGACAGATACATAAGTGCCACCCAGCAATGCCCTACATGGACACTCCTAGCCCAACTGATGATCCTAAGGCCCTTGTTATACGTTCGCTCACCCCCCCCCCCCCCCAGCGTAACTCGTCCATTCAGTATCAGACACCGTGGGGCCAGACACGGTTGTACGAGCTTACCAGCCAGCGTCACCATGATAACTCGTACAAACGTGTATGGCCCCACGGTGTCTGATACTGAATGGACGAGTTACGCTGGGGGGTGAGCGAACGTATAACAAGGGGGGGGCTAAGGGAATGCTATCAGTCCGTAGGTTCCGTAGGTTTTTTTTCATCCATTAATTATCCTGTTTAGGGCAAAATGGTGAAACAGGATTTCATCATTCCTCTCTCACGATTTATCTAGTATCTTCACTAATAACTTGTTACTATTAACTAAGATTCTATTTTCTAATCAGCATTTATCTGATTGCCTCACACCCTTATGTCTCGTAGGAAGAAAATGCTCTGAAAGATTTCAAAAATCGAGCCAAGAAAGTTGAAAGAATTAAATCACAAAACACCCATGAAAGTCAAAGCTTAGGCGAACGTGAGAGTAAAAATTTCGCTCTAGAATTGAGTCATTTCAATGATGCCTACTGAGATTACTGGAAATCATTCACTCTAATTACCCTAAATTATCATAAATTACCACAACCGCTGTCTAGACCGTAATTGCATGGTATCGTTGAAAAGAAGGATTCGTGGAGACGGCAGAGGGCATGAATCGTTTCAAAAATAGCCTTATTTGTCTCCATAAAAAAATTCGTAGCTATCGATTCAGCTTACACGCTTCAATAACAGACGAGGCGATACGAGTAACAGCTGCAACTAAGCGAAATGCCACGCCAAGTAATGTCGTCAGAGAGCTGTCAATGACAGAAAGCACCACTGAATAGGCGATATAGAAAGCTAATGCACTAGGCTGGGTGTCAGTGTCAGATTCTAGTAGTTTTATTACAGCGTTCTGCAAGTTATAACTGTGTAAAGTCGACCTGGCTCGTACTCTTGGGTACCTTAATGGGAATGGTGAGAGTGAAACTACAAGCTGATCTTCTCATGCGTGCAGTCAGAGCTGGTCATCATGCCTTGTGTCTGGGCGATAGGCGGTGTTATAGGATCACCCGCAAATTGAAGATGGTGTAATTGCGGACCCCCGTATTCGACCAACGTCCCATGTTAGTGTTCGCATGATATTCTCGAGAGAGGCGTTGAACAGCTTCGATATATAAGTCAACCAACTAGTTCTTGTCTATAAACCGCTAAACAATAAGCGGCAATTAGCAGAATACTTGCGTATTCAGTATTATTGATGAGCCACTGGAGTGAAAGGAACAACCGCTTACACACGATGGTCCGACTCCTTCCTCAGGTCCCTGAGCAGAGGTTTACATGCTTCTCTCAGGCTCACGAGCGCCCAAATTCACGAACGGACCAGCGGTCTCCGAAACCGCGGCGCAGCCAGAGCCAGACGGCAGAGTCGATGAGAGATTGCGTTTAACATAGGAAGCTTAGGATACGTAGAGAAAGGTGCGCGCCGTTCACAAGCTATATCTCCGGGTTTATCGAGGTTTACCAATGATGAATGTGGGCCCGGGTAAGCTGGTCTGAAAGCGAGATGATTCATGGACTAGACCGTTTCTCCCAGGTTCTTCCAAAAGCTGTTCCAAAAGGCGCAAAGAGCGGTCGAACGTCATCGCAGTGCCACCGCCCGTTGGTACTTCTCTCAGCAAAATCGTAGACAAAGGAAAGTTTTTTTTCATTTCAAAAAGTTCTCTCAAATTTCACGTCTACTTATTTAGAAAAACAAAAAGGCAAGTTTGCATCTCTTTGAAGTCAAATGCTGGAATAAGAGCTGTCTCAATGTTATCTTTTGCTTCTCTAACGATCTCGTAAACCTGTATTGTTCAACACCACATGTGGTAGTAGCGTATGTAATAAATTTGAAAAATTTGAAAAGGTTTTTCCCATATAGAAATTCTAAGTTCTACGTGCTTTCAAGACTGTATTAACAATTGTTATTTATACAATTGAGGGATCAATGAGAACAGTCAGTGATAGAGAGTAAACCGAATGAAAAATACAGTGCCGGACGCGCCGCAACGATAAAACGGCGGCAGCGGCGCCTCGGAGCGCCGAAACCCGCCGTTTCTGAATAACTTCTTTAAAATTGGTTTATTTGCAAAAATAAGTATATATACGAGCTCAGCAGCTTGAGCTCTATCTCTCCATTTGCACTTTTCCCAAATTCGTAAAACTTGATTTTATTCGATTTTTTTGACTCCTCGATTTTCGGATCCTGCTGCCGCTTCCGTCCCTCGCTTGGTGACTCACCACCGACTTGGCTCCGCCCCCTCCTCGCCGACTATATAAACGCGGCCCTCGTTGCACCGCCTAGGCGCCGCCTCCTCCTCGCCGCCTATAAATGTGCGGCGCGTCTTTCCGTGGCGTCCCAAGATAATGGATGGAGGCCCCACGGGGTGGCTCGAAGGAGTTACCCCGCGGGGCCCCCGTTGGACGTGGGATGCAAATGAACTGTGATTGACTCCTCTCGGGTCACCGCGGGTGGACACCGAAACGGCGCATTTCGGCGCTCTGGAGCGCCGCTACCGCCGCTTTATCGTTGCGGCGCGTCCGGTACTGTAGCTTCTGCAGGCGATTCATTCAGCGATTATAACTCTTTTCTCAGAATTTCCGAAATAAATTTGGAATTATTTGATTGCATCGTACTAACTGCCACCGTTGCAAAACGATTTGCTCATGAACAAAGTGAAAAATAAATCCAAAACTTTTTCTTACGAAATCGCGCTTCGTGAGGGCTGACGTGTCCCTCTCTATAAGGAAAACTCTGAATTTTATAAATATCTGGCATCTTGAAGAAGGGTGCATAGACCAAAGGCGTAAACTAAAACATAAATACGAGTTGCCACCTAAAAGCAAATAAAACGTAAGGATGAAATCAGCTCTTGGGACGGAACCCCAATGCCAACGAAACAAGAAAATTATGTAGGGAAACCTTGTATTAGTGCGCCGGTAGCCTTCGAATCGGCTCGCGCATCAAAGATTTTTCAAAAGAAGTGAAAGCAAAAAATTCCGACGAGGTCATCCCGCTGCTGCTCATCTTTAATTTGGAATCGTTGTGTTCACTTAGAATTAGTTGAACTAATAGTGAAATTTCTTGCTGTAGTAGTAAGTCACAACATATTTATATTCATTATTTATTTTACATTGACATTCATTGTATTATAATATTGAGGTAATATTTATTTGATAAATCATTATTTCTTATCTGCGATGGGCTTGGCAGTAACTGTGATTGATTTATGATCTTTATCAACAAAATTTTAACAGTTATGACGTCCTAGCTGTTGGGCGCATAGCGTTATCATAAATACAGTACTGGCCATAAGAATTGCCATTTTCACGGAAAAGCCGAAAAAAATCGGCTTTTTCGTCTTTTCTAAATAACTTCCTTAGAATTCAACATTCTGCGAAACCGAGCACATGGCTGAGCTCAGCAGCTCAAGCTCTATCGAACGGTATAGAAATCTTACCTGAAACCCTTTTAGTTAGCCGAATATGGCGATTTTCGCGAAGCGACGTCGCGTTGCCGCGGACGAGTTTCCCATTCAACGGTGTTCACCGCTACTCCAGCAACGATCTTCCAAATTCGAACTCCCGTATCTCAGTTCCCAAGCAATTTTCTACGGCTGCTCTTCTGTGTTGAACAGAGTAGCCACTCTAGGGTAGTATGCCATAGGTGACCATCCCCAGATTGTCCTGGCTTCTTCCAAAAACTCGGCCAAATTAGGCAAGTGAGGTTATTTTGTTGAGTTGTAACTTTGTTGAAACTTAATAATTTGTAAAAATATACGTATACTTGAGCTCAGCAGCTTGAGCTCTATCGTTTGGTATATAAATTATCTACAGCTGAAAATTTTTTCAAAATATCGATTTTTCTCTGTCACCATTTGTGAAATTGCATATATTGCTATGTTCAGGGCAGAATGTCTGCCCAATTTTTCGTAGAAATACGCGGCTTTTGCTGTTATACTACGCAGTTGCTGCTGAAAAGTGCGAATTAATGAGAAAACCCTCTTCAAATGTTCCCGTTTTTCTGAAAATTGAAGCTGAAAAATGGAATTTTCAATTTTTACTATTTTAAAAAACTGGTTTAAAAGTTTCAAATTCATCCTTGGATGGTGCGTTAGGTATCAAATTAACGGAAATGATGCGCTGAGTACAAATCTGTCAAAAATTTTCATCCATTGATTGCATCGTATACATCGATTTCCTCGTCGTTGACAGGCCAGCCAGAGAGTGCGTTCCCCTACGCTCCGCCCCTCGCCCCTCCTCCTGGTGACGTCATCGCTGAAAAACAGCCGCAAGACCTATGAATTCATGAAAACTAATCCGCTTGAGATCTACATCGTTCGATAGCACTAACTAAGTACATTAAAACGTAGAAATAGCAGTTCAAAAGAGCACCAACAAAAGGAGAAAATCGCTGTCAAACGTTTCAGCGAAAAATTTGGCTCGGGGCCAACAGCTTATAAAAAGTTACGGAAGCTCTCTGAGCCTGCCGTGTCATATGTTTCTCAAAGTGGACTAGGTCTCTTAGAGGATCCTTGAATGTGCTAGTATGATCTCGTCAACATTTTTAAAGTTTTTTGTCAAATTTGAATATACTGCATCATTTCTGTTCGTTTGACACCTAACACACCATTCTCGAGGAAATTTTGAAGCTTTTTGAATATTTTCACAAAATGAAAATTTTCATTTTTTAACTTCGCTTTTCAAGAAAATGCGATTAGTACAGAAGAATTTGTTTCACTTTCAACATTTAATGTCATCAACTACGTAGCACAATAGAAAAAGCAGCGTCTCAGTTCGAAAAATTCGGCAGATATTCGGGCCTGAACATGGTGATCCATGCAATTTCACAAAACGCACGTAATTTCCTCCAACTTTGGCGGGCTGTAGCTCAAAGGCTAAACGAGATCATACTAGCACATTCAAGGATCCTCTAAGAGACCTAGTCCACTTTGAGAAGCATATGACACGGCAGGCTCAGAGAGCTTCCGTAACTTTTTATAAGCTGTTGGCCCCGAGCCAAATTTTTCGCTGAAACGTTTGACAGCGATTTTCTCCTTTTGTTGGTGCTCTTTTGAACTGCTATTTCTACATTTCAATGTACTCAGTTAGTGCTATCGAACGATGTAGATCTCAACCGGATTAGTTTTCATGAATTCATAGGTCTTGCGGCTGTTTTTCAGCGATGACGTCACCAGGAGGAGGGGCGAGGGGCGGAGCGTAGGGGAACGCACTCTCTGGCTGGCCTGTCAACGACGAGGAAATCGATGTATACGATGCAATCAATGGATGAAAATTTTTGACAGATCTGTACTCAGCGCATCATTTCCGTTAATTTGATACCTAACGCACCATCCAAGGATGAATTTGAAACTTTTAAACCAGTTTTTTAAAATAGTAAAAAATGAAAATTCCATTTTTCAGCTTCAATTTTCAGAAAAACGGGAACATTTGAAGAGGGTTTTCTCATTAATTCGCACTTTTCAGCAGCAACTGCGTAGTATAACAGCAAAAGCCGCGTATTTCTACGAAAAATTGGGCAGACATTCTGCCCTGAACATAGCAATATATGCAATTTCACAAATGGTGACAGAGAAAAATCGATATTTTGAAAAAATTTTCAGCTGTAGATAATTTATATACCAAACGATAGAGCTCAAGCTGCTGAGCTCAAGTATACGTATATTTTTACAAATTATTAAGTTTCAACAAAGTTACAACTCAACAAAGTAACCTCACTTGCCTACTTTGGCCGAGTTTTTGGAAGAAGCCAGGACAATCTGGGGATGGTTACCTATGGCATACTACCCTAGAGTGGCTACTCTGTTCAACACAGAAGAGCAGCCGTAGAAAATTGCCCGGGAACTGAGATACGGGAGTTCGAATTTGGAAGATCGTTGCTGGAGTAGCGGTGAACCCCGTTGAATGGGAAACTCGTCCGCGGCAACGCGACGTCGCTTCGCGAAAATCGCCATATTCGGCTAACTAAAAGTGTTTCAGGTAAGATTTCTATACCGTTCGATAGAGCTTGAGCTGCTGAGCTCAGCCTTGTGCTCGGTTTCGCAGAATGTTGAATTCTAAGGAAGTTATTTAGAAAAGACGAAAAAGCCGATTTTTTTCGGCTTTTCCGTGAAAATGGCAATTCTTATGGCCAGTACTGTAGCATTTTTTGAATTGGTTTGTTTGTTCTCGTTTTCGTACATATTCCTTATTATTGCTGCCTCCTTTATTTTTTTGTATTTACATTGATATTGTACGGCGCAGGTTAAGTGCATGGTTAGTAAATAAATAAATAAATAAATATAATATAATATAATATAAAATAATTTATCACGACCATTTAAGACAGTCGTGGGATAATCGCAACATCAAACACAACAAACTTATGAAACATGGAGAGAACAGGTTATTTTTAATTATAACGGACAAACTGCTCTAAATTTTACAAACGAATATCGCGAAGGATGACTGCGCCGTTGATTTAACCTCCCATATCCCGAATGCTCGAGTAAAGCGTTTTCAGCCATAGCTCTAAATGAATAAATAAATGACTTGATTTGTCCCTTCTCATGTATCCTACGTAACAAAAGCCTACTAAGGTATGAATAAATAATGAATTAAAAATAATAAATAAACTTAAAAAGTATGAAAAGTAAGTGAAAAGGGCGCGTTTTAATTGAGTATCTCGTCGAATGTCTTTATTTCGTCGAAATCTTAACGACCATGGCAATTTTGATGCACTTGCACACCTTCCGCTACCCTACTTCTCCCGTTTTCCGATGCGAAAAGCTTTCAGCGGTTTTGGATTACATTCTCGTCAGCTTCTTCCCATGTTTCTCCGCTGGAGGAGAATAGGTACAAGAACCCGGGGAGAACAACTCTGGAATATTTCTTTCAAGGGCACTTCGACATCATGAAGAGGGAGAGGCGCCGAAGAAGACAAAGACGACGATGGCTGAGGAAAATAAGAGGAGAAAGGAAGAGGAAGAGGAATAAAGGGTAGAGGAACAGAACTACGAAAAAGATGACGAGGAATATGAGCAGGAGGTGAAAGAAGACGAAGTAGTAGTAATAGAAAAGAATAAAGGAAACTACGGCGACCAATCGCCTTCACAAACGCTCAAAAATTTCTAGACAGAGAATATAAATTATTATAGAAAGGGCAATAAAGCAAATAAAATAAGAAACGAGATGGTCCAGGGAAAAGTTTTTAAAAGTAAGAGGAAGACGATGAAGAGTAAGAAAAGGTGGAAGGAGAAGAAATAGTTTTTGAAGGAGAAGAAGAGGAGGAGCTACGGGAAGCGTCACCGATCGCCCGCACAGATACTCAAAAGCTCCTAGACAGCAGGTATAAAGGTAAGGGTAAAGTCGGCGTTAATTAGCCCTCTGAGCTGCCTCATACTTGTTCCATCTAGAATCGTAGAGTCATGGTGAATGCATTTTGGCTTACACAATGATTTGCGTGAGTTAGCCGCTGCGTCAGGTCAATGTCTTTACCTTCCCAGACAAGTCTTGTACCATTTTACCCGACTGCGCAAGGATGAAAGGCTTGGTTTGCCAGAGCGAGGATCGATCACTCGACCGTGCGGGTGTCAGTAGCCTCTCTCACCACCGTACCACGCGCCCCATAAGAGAAGGTAAACGAATAAAATAAAATATAAAAATAACAAAAGAAGACGGCGACGAATAACGGATAGTTTTAGAAAGTTTCTTGACCGCCGACTGCAACAATCTCTTACATCGAACTTATAGCTCCCTTCTAGCTCATAATCCTTTCATCTTACTGTTAAATTTGATGTTTCTGTTTTTTTATGTTCTTTTTTCCTTTGTTACCATTTCGTTGTACTTACCTCTCTTGCTCAGGAGAATCGTGTTTTGTTTTGAGTTGTCTTCTTCAATTGGCCAATGTGTTTGTTTTTACGTGGAATGGAATGTCCACGTCTCAATAAAGTAATGTAAAGTAAAGTAAAGTAAATAAGAGAGGGAGGTGGAAGAGGAGGAAGTAGAAGTAATAGAAAAGAGGGAAGGGATCTACGACGACCAATCGCCTTCACAAACGCTCAAAGGTTACTAGACAGCGAATATAACTTGTTATAGACAAGGCGATAAAGCAATAATAAGATCCTATACATATTACTAATAAATAAGCGAAACCACGATGTCTGTTTGTCAACTCTAGGGTCCCGCCGGGATTGCCTATTACCGTACTACCACTGAACCCAAACCGTCCCCGCCGTTTGCATTGAACACCGGCCCAATAGGAAAGTTTAGTTTTTTTACGGTGTAGTGCCAATTTCAAACCGATTTGCTTCGCATAAAGAGAGAAACAAAAGCTTCTAAACAGACTTTCGACAGCCGATAGGACGCTGAACGACTGGTAAAATATTAAAACAAGAAACGAGAAGCACAACAAACCAAGCCTGATCGATAGTGACCGGGATGTGGGCCGGGGTAGCGCTTGATGAAGGACAATTGCCACAATGAATGACAGCGTTCGGAACAGCGCCTCCTGCTTCCCCCCGTCGTTGCTTGGGCTCCGTGAGCTGTGCAAATTCGTCGAATCTTGTCAACAAACGACCGGATTCGAATTGTGACTCCAAATATAGCTGAATTCGGGTAGTTTTATTGGGTTTATGGAGGGGCGTGGGCAGCCATAAAGCATTTCCCGCCCGAAACCTTATTTTTGCACGGGAAAGCACTCAAAAACAGTTTTCAATTGGGTCTTTTCCAGAGGATTTTTCCGCGGAGGTCTATGAAAAGACCAGGACCCAGACTCATCAACGGAGGAGCGGTCTCCGAAACCCCGTTGGCTATAAACCCACTCGATACCGTCGAAGTCTGCCAAACCCTGCCTCATCGCGAGGTGTGATAGACCGGCGATAAACCCTGATTAGACCTCGGCGCGCATTCACCAATCTCTGTTTGCGCACCATTCGGGGTATATCTCGGGCTTTATCGGAAGTTTACCAGTACTGGATGTGGGATCAGTGTCCAAATTCATGAACGGACGAGCGGTCTCCGAAACTGCGGTGCAGCCAGAATCAGACGACAGAGTCGCTGAGATGAGATTGAGTATAACATAGGAAGTTTAGGACAAATAGACAAAGGTGTGCGCCGTTTGGGCTATATCTCGAGGCTTATCGGGGGTTTACATGAAATCTGAGTCCAGGAATGGTTATGTGAGGACCGAGCCAGACCTTGGCTGGATATCATTGAAACCACTGCAGTTAGGTAGCGGTAGGTATGGAAGAACCTACTAATAAACTAAAAATTTTACCCACCGAAGGGTTCTCGTTGATAGTAAGGTGAGAAGCAGTGAAGGAAAACCTAAACTATTGTGGACAAATGTATGGTTTTCTGTTCAAAAAAACGGAATAATTTTTCACAAACAATTTTAGAATCATGCTATATCTAACAAATATCGAATTGTGAAACATTGTGAAACACAGAAAAAAGAAAATGAAACCGAAAATGAAAAAGTGGACAAGGGCGTTCCTGATATAGGTATAAATATATCACGATCATAAACACAAATATACCACGAAAAAAGATCGCGACACGTAAGAAGTTCCTCGAAAAATGAAACTATTAAACTAATAAAAAAACTAAAACAGGAAGAATTATAAAAAGCCTTCGGGCCTAAGGAAGGTGCAAGAAAATCGCGAATAGTCGTCTCAGTAGCATAGTGGATAGTGTACAGTCCCGGATAGGTTGAGACAAGGGTTCGAATCCCGCCTGAGATGCCATTTTTGCGATAGACATAGCATCATCATTCCAACATCCTATTCTAGAATATGGGCACTATTCCACTTGTTGGACACCAGTCATAAAAAATTTTTCCTTCGTCAGATTTTGCCCAAATTTGGTACCGGGGGGTAATCTGGGGCGCTGATCACGAATCTGGTGTCCAATTTTAACCATGGTGGTCGTGGACCGCCCACAACGCTACTTGGGTGGTCCAGTTGGGATCACCGATTTCGCTGAAACTCCGCAAAGGGGGGTTATTTGGAGTCCTGAACACGATGGTGCAGTCCGTTTTCCAGAGGGCGGCCGAATACGGTAGTTATAGGTGAGCCTCACCAGGTAGGGTCGGTAGGTACTCACCTATAACTACTTTATTTGGCGGCCATTTGGAAAACGGACTCCACCATCATGTTCAGGACACCAGAGAACCCCCACTGACAAAGTTTCAGCAGAATCGGTGATCCTAACTGGACCCCCCCCCAAGTTTTCGATATAGGTGGTCTCCGACCACCAGGTGAAAATCGGACTGCACCGTCGTATTCAGGAACCCAAATAACCCCCCTCCCTACGCAAAGTTTCAGCGAAATCGGTGATCCTAATTGGACCACTAAACTTTTCGATATGGGTGGTCTCCGGCCACCATGGTGAAAAATGGACGCCAGATTCGTGATCAGGGCCCCAGATTACCCCTGTACCAAATTTGGGCAGAATCTGACGGAGGAAAGCTTTTTTATGACTGGTGTCCAACAAGTGGAATAGTGCCAGAATATGTAATAGCAACCCGCAGAAAAAGCGCTAATAAAACTGGAATTCCACAGAACCTACTACATTTTTGTTCCGAGAAAAAGAGGAAGCAGGGGAAATGTCAGTGCGTCACCAGATTGTTCGCTGCCAGGCAATAGCAATGATTTCTAGTGAAAAACCACCCGAAGCATTATGAGATTTGGCTGTTCGTGACCAGCAGGCGTAAGAAGCCAAAGCATCATCCATTTTCGATGACACTGGCAGCTGGCCGGCGAGATGCGTTCCCTCCGAAACGAAACGGTTTTGCATCGATTCTTGACTCATTAGCTGGTCGCCGTCCATTTGCCTCCGGTTGCCTGCAGGGCATTCTGGCTGTGGAAAGGGTAGGATTTCAGAAAATAGACAATTTGAGCCTCCTGATTGGCTATTGATGATGTGGAGCTAACAACTTTCCATTTGATCTGAAACCCCCTGACCTGATCCATTTCGATACTTCTTCTTTCGATATTTCAGGAAGAATGCTGCCAAATGCCTTGGGAAGGCGAAGAAGATATTGAGAAAATAAAGAAAGAGAAAAAAGGAAACAAATGAAATGAGGAGGAAATGAATGAAGGGAAGATAGAGGAAATGAAAGCAAACGATGCAGAAATTCGTCTACTAAGAACTTCCAGACGTTTTTTATTTATTTATTTATTCATTTATTTACATGTTTACTTATTTATTTATTTGTTTGTTTATCTATTTATTTGTCTATTTATTTACTTAGTTATTTGCCTATTTATTTATTTGATTGTTTATTTATTTATTTTTTTATGTTTTTATTTATTTGTTTGTTTATTTGCTTATTTATTTGTTTATTTATTTATTTATTTACTTATTAAACTACGTCCAGGGATGCGCCAAAAAGTAACGAAAAAAGGAAAACAAACAAAACAACAAAAAATAATAAAAACAAAACAAAGAAAACAAAAAGCTATGAAATATCGGTCAATGAGGCCAATATCTCTGACACTTCAACAGTCGCAGCACACTCATTGCAATCACTATCGACGTGCGCAGTGCAAGACCGGGTGGTCAATTGGCTAAGATGGCCAGTCGCGGCTAATGCGACCAGGGTTCGAGTACCGGCGATGACGAAATGTAGCAAAATGTTGACGGGTGGCAAAGGGTTCGTCTCAACGGTGAGCGAACTTCACCCGACGAGATACAGTGTCTAATCTTCTCTCTGAGCCGGTATTTTCAGCATTCTGAACGCTCAAACTCGAAAGGAAGGAAAAATGAATAATTGAATAAAATCTGAGTTAGCCAGAAAGCAAAATGTGGTACGAGAAAAATTGAAGAAGTACGGAAAGCTTAAGTGAGTTCTGTTTTCAATGTATTTCATTTATGTTGATTTATTTTTGCTTACTCATGCTTTTTGGCCGATTTCCACAAAATCGATGAAAATGCTTATTAGGCCATCGTTATGGCGTTGTCGCACCCATCAGACCCTCGAAAGTCATTTATTTATTTATTCTTTTATTTTTATTTATTTATATATTCATTTATATTTTTATTTAATTACATTTTTATTTATTTATTTATTTATTCACTTATTTATTTATTTATTTATTTATTTATTCATTTAATGGACGCACACTGACGCATGCGTGTAGAGCGACAGCTAAACAGTCAAAAAAAGAAACAGTGAACAGAAAAATAAAACAAAAATAAAGGAGAAATTGAAAATAGAAAAAATACAAGTCGTGAAAAGTGAAGTGAGTGAAAACATAAATAGAAGTCCAGAGGAAAATTTTTAAAAATCATGAAGAACCAACCACAGCTAGACAATCAAGCCTATTCCTCTTCCTTCGGTCACCGGGAAGCAACGAAATTTTAGTAGAATTTTTTAGAGGGGGTCCTACTCAAGAGCGACGAAGAGCTCATCGATGGAAAAATTCACGTTGGCTCCTTGGAGCATCAGTTGGTGCTGGAGTCTAAGTACGGGAAAAGTGGCTGTTCGAAAACGGAATGCTTCCAGCCGGACGTCGACTGGACGCGGAATCGATTCTTCCAACTGAGTCATTTAGCGAAAGGAGAACGAAGCTGGTCAAACCATAAAAACCCAGCTGCTACTTTAGCCAGTTCCAGTTGCAGGTCCCCGGTCTCACTGTCGATTTAACCCCTAATTTGTACCTTTTTCCGTTTGTCCCTACAACAAAAGAGGTGTGGAACTCCCCTGTGGCCTGAGGGTATGCGGACGCGTAAGTCCACTAATATCCGTCACTTGAAGAACACGATCAATTCGCCACCGCTAATTAGCAGGCGATTGACCCTAGATGAACTCCCGCAAAGCTTTTGAGGATTAAAAGAAAATTAGAAAAAATGGCAACGAAAAGGTGACGAGGAGATCCGACGTCGCGCGACATTAGAGACGAAAGTGTATTCAGCAACAGGTTGGCAACACTCCGAAATCGATCTCTCCTCTCTCGCCTGGCCCGACGACAGCGCTCACACCGGGCCAGGTCGACGGCACACGATTTTCCCTCAGGGCATCTGCATCAACTTTGCTGCTGCAGGCCCAAGCGGTATTCGGAGAGGTGTATATGTAAAGGTAGAAAGGTAAAGGGGCCGGCGTTGATCAGTCCTCTGAGAACAAGCCATGCATTCGCCTTCCATTCAGAATCGTAGAGGCCTGGAGAATGCGTATCTGGCCCGTACAATGACCTGGTACCAATTAACCCGACCCCGGAGGATGGAAGGCTTGGTTAGCCGCGATCGACCGCTCGATAGTGCGGGTGTCAGCAGCACCTCTTGCCACTGTACCACGCGGGTCCAGAGGTGTATATGTACACTGATAAAAGGCTTTCCTAGAGCCGAGCGTAGAGCAATGGTAAGAAGTGGCACTTTCTAACCGCATGGTTAAGCGATCAATCCTCGCTCACTCGTGCCCTCCACACCACTAGGCTCGGGTAAAATGGTACCAGACTTGTCCAGAAAGGTGAAACTAACTCACTTGAACGAAGGCGGGCGCCCGTAATTCAATGTCCAAGCCAAGTACGCATTCGCCATGTCTCCGCGAGTTTAGAAGGTTAATCAGCCCCTTAGAACGCGCCACGCATTCGCTTTCCATTCAGGTTCGTAGAACTGTGCGATAATATGCGCAGCCAGTATCTTTATCTAGAATAGTCTGGTAAAACACACACACACACCTCCTGCACTCTCCTCACTTTCCCACCCTCTGTCACTTTTCTCTCGCACTCTCCACACTTTCCCATACTCTGTTACACTCCCACTCTTTCTCTCGTACTCCCCCTCTTTCTCACACTCGCTCACTCTTTCTCTCGCACTCTCACACATTCTTATACTCTCCTCACTTTCCCACACTCTCCTTTTTTCTCACGTACCCTCCACACCTTCCCATACTCCTTCACCTTTTGTCTCGTACTCTCATCACATTCCCACACTCTCTCACACAACCATTTTTCACTCGTACTCTCCCTCTCTCTCTGACACTATCTCACCCTTTCTCTC
This sequence comes from Nippostrongylus brasiliensis, assembly GCA_030553155.1. Classification (NCBI taxonomy): domain Eukaryota; kingdom Metazoa; phylum Nematoda; class Chromadorea; order Rhabditida; family Heligmosomidae; genus Nippostrongylus; species Nippostrongylus brasiliensis. Next base: position 33,770,967 of record CP130734.1, read on the forward strand.
GCGTTCTCCCCACTTTCCCACACTCTCTTACACTCCCACACTTTCTCTCGTATTCTCCCTCTTTCTTTCTCACTCTTTCTTTCGCACTCTCTCACATTCTTATACTCTTCTCACTTTCCCACGCTCTCTCCTTTTTTTCACGTACCCTCCACACCTTCCCATACTCTTTCACCTTTTCTCTCGTACTCTCATCACATTCCCACACTCTCTCGCTTTTCTCTCGCACTCTACCCATGGTCTCACACTATCTCATTCTCTCTCCCTCTCGCTCTACCCATTGTCTCACATTATCTCAATTTTCTTTCGACTGTCTCCAAGTTCTCACGCTATCCCACTCTTCCTCTCGCACTCTCTTACTTGGGAGTGAAGTGGGCTAAAGGGCTGAATGATCAATGGATGAGATGCGAGCACAGGTGCGACATAGCAGAAAAACGCCCATTTTCAGTTAATTGCCCATAAAATCAGCGTGCAGCTGCCAAAGTGTTTCGAAAATGAGCTGCCAGCTTCAGAGGCGATTGAGGGCCTCAATCCTCAGAAAATTTCAGTTTTGCCTAGTTTGTGCCGGGAGTTAGAATTCAGCTCAAGCAATGGAAAGCCCAGGTCTCCTATCGAGAATGGAGGAAATCTAAAAAAACTAGGCATCTGGTACTGGTGAGCTTGGTGTTCACGCAGACCCTTCCCGCCCTTCGATTCTAGAAAAATCGAACTTTCTGATCTTTTTTTCTAAAACTCCCCAGGAAGCCTTGAGTAACTCGCGTATAAGTTGATGAACTCTCATAGAAGATACTGCCCTTACAGCCTAATGTTTTGAAAAAGATCTCCTAAGGCAAAGTTAAAAGTGAAGTCCTCAGCGTTGAACATTTCCCCCGGGATATGCACTCGCCTTACAATTAATCAATTTTCCCGAGCCGTAGAGGCATGGTGAGTGCGAATTTGAGCACTCCGACGACTACTCAGGTTCAAGTGCTGCTCAGATAAGTTGTGTGGTTCACTTCCTGCTCCAATGTATTGAAATTCAGAGAAAAACCGCAAGGTAAAGTACCAGGCATGTCTTTTGATCACTTCTCGAAAAATACGCTCTGGAGCGTTCCGCAACGGCTTTTTTTAAATAACTTTGTTGAACCTCAATTATTTGTAAAAACATGCATATATTTGAGCTCGACAGCTCGAGCTCTATCGACTGGTATCCAACGATCGGTACAACCGTAAATCCATAAGAAACCTCAAATCCTCCATCAACTCGGGGTCGAGTAAATTGGTACCCGACACGCGAGATTTAAGGGTATAATATTTCAAGAAATTTCAAGTGTGGATAATTTATATATCAAACGGTAGAGCACGGGCAGCTGCACTTCAACATGTGTCTTCTTTCACGAATAGTTGACATTGAGGGAGTTATTCGAAAAAAGCCGCTTTGAAACACTCCTAAGCGGCTTTTCCGAGAAGTGATCAAAAGACATGTCAGGTACTGTAGTTTGAGGCACCAGGTGCCCCTTCCAAGTGCTCAGGGTCGCGCGAGGTCTCTCTGGGACCTGGACTGCGCCAGAAAAGGACCGTTGCCCATTAGAAAAACAGAGGCCGGTAGTAAAGTTCATCCTGCCGCCTTAATAAATCATTCTACTGATCAGCTGTCGATAAAATCGTCCTGCAGCGATCGTCAGAAACAGCTCTCCATCAAACGAAAAACCGAATCGATCGGCTCACGGCTATCGAATCGATGCCGCTCAAGCGGCCGCCCTCGGGGTCAGTTCTGCTTCCGTCCTCCGCCTAGCCGACGTCGTGGGTGGTCGCTGCCGGCTGAGCTGCTCCGCTGCACTTTCTGCGCTCCACTGCATCGTCGTCGTCCTCCGGCAGTCGTCATCGCCAGCCCCGCCAAGCCGGACAGGCCCGACCCGAGCCTGCGCTGACCAGCCGCCGGATCGATGTGGTCCCGTTGCTTGAGGAGGCCGATGGCGGCCGCCTCATCGCTTCATTTCACCAGATGTCGGCACTTTCATAAGGTGATCGCCGTGCTCTTTTGTTCGCTTCGTCATGGTATTTTCGTTTCCGCTTGGTTTTTTCCGTTTTCCGCACCTACGTAGAGGCTCTGGGTCACCACAGATCACGCTTTGCCTACTGCCCCTTCATATCCAAGAAAGAGGCTTCACTTCTTAGGTGAACCAGTGGACTTGAATTCCGAATAGTTTTTCATATTTTTCGGTCAACCCCTGAGGGTTAGATCACCAAGAGAGCTCATAAATTATCTAGAGTGTGGTTTATACTTGAGTTACAAGTTGTATTGTCGAGCGCCTCGACTCGAATCGCACCGTCGTTGGCTTTCTATCGCATCGCTGCGCGATTTGGACCAAATTCCGCTTCTTTTTAAGAATTGAAGGCAACGTTACCGAATAAACTACAGTACCGTTCGATACATTTTGGCCAAAACACGATATAAACGATATAGATCGCTTTTACCGTTCACATGCCATAAATCACTGTAGTTTTTTGCGGAATTTAGTTCACCGTTGCTGATGAAGTTGCCCTGGGCATTATTTTTTTGCCATCGATTTTCTATGATCAGGTCAGTACGAATTCTCTTTTCAATTTCGAAATTTCATTTTTGCTCTAGTTCGGGAAATTGGCGAGAAACAAGAACTCTAGGAATACTTTTTCGATGCTATGTGGCTCGGTGTGGCCGAGAATTTTTCCTCCGGTATCTTATTTATTCAAACGATTTCTTTTGATTAGTTTTTTCTATGAAGAATACGAAACACATGATTATCCCATCCTTTTTGGAAATTATCCTTTTCAGAATGATCCTTTTCGGAAATTACCAATTTTTCGATCATATGCTTTCTGATAATTTCTGCTGATTTTTTGGCAAGTTCTTCTTCTACGTAACGTAGGAAACAAGAAGAGAACGCTTTCCCCCTTTCCCAGAGTCGCTGAGGAAATTTTGCGAAAATCCTTCTCGGTTGGAGTACAGTACCGGGCGTGTCGCAACGATGAAAAGGCGCCAGCGGCGTTTTTTTGCGCGAACACTGTCGTTTTTCTTTATTTTCTTTGAAATTCATTCATTCGTAAAATTAATTATGAAGTTGAACTCAGCAGCTCGAGCTCTGTCTTTTTGTACACAAATTTTCCATGTTCATGGAACTCTTCAGCAAGCGATTTTTCGACCCATCGCATTTCGGTCTGTTGTTCCTTCTGTTCCTCGTCTGGAGAATCATCGCTGGATGAGGCTCCGCCTTCGGTCGGGCTACCACGCGGGAACCCCCGTTGGGCATGCGGCGAAAATGCATCCGGGGCCCACATTCATTATTGATAAACCCCGATAAACCTCGAGATATACCCTGTGAATGGTGCGCACCTTCCTCTGCTTATCCTAAACTTCCGATGGTAAACGCAATCTCTCATCGACATTGCAGTCTGGTTCTGACTACACCGCGGTTTCGGAGACCGCTCGACCGTTCATGAATCTGGGCCCAGGTTTACTCTGTCCGGGTCAGCACGCGTGTACCCAAAAACGGCACCATTTGGCGCAAAAAGCGCCGCTGCCGACGTTTTATCGCTGCGGCACGTCCGGTACTGTAGGTTCAATTCTATCCGCCAGAATTCCAATGACGTGTGCTAGAGCGTGTTCTGTGGTGACTATTCGATTAAAAAGCTGCCTTTCTCAGTTCTTCTAACTCCGCGCTTGTTTTCTAACCAAACATCCATGTTGAAATTCCTCTGCAGCGTCTGTCCGAGAAAAAACCCAGAGGCCACTCATTCCGAGGCTGAGCTCGGTGGGGATCTACCGTAATCTCTTTTTTTCATCCGAATTGAGGAACTTCTGACCGGGGTCATTTTGGATTTCCTGCATCCATCACACTGGAGATATATTACTTCTAGTGAATTGGTGCGGGCACTTTACAATATTCGATTTCCACTGGCTACTTCTCCGCTCCAGAATGTTCCTCTTACAAACTTCTGCTTTCTGTTCCTCAGATTCTAAGAAGATTTACCGTCGTTTATGAATGGGGTTACAAAAGTAAGCCCTTCACCATAGTTGTGGGAGAAAATCTAGAGCGAAATTGCTTCTTTTCGAATACGAACTCGCTTTCATTCACTGGAATCGTATTTTATAGAAAAATCCTTTCCAATATCTCGATTTTGCACTTGTGCACATTTTCCTTTTCTGCTGGTAGTTTAACGTCCAACTTCAAATTCATGATCGATACTCGTGGTCTCGCCTAGCGGTAGATGGCAGAATCCCGATATCTTACCGCGGCTCCCTGTTAGGTATGCGATACCCACTCTGGGTTAGGCTGCAGAGGGATTTTCCTGCAATTTCACCCGTCCTCGTGTCTCACAAGGAGTCCTTTTTGGATGAGCCAAGCTTACGTGATGCAACTTTTGCAGGTCTCTTGTAGGTGCTCTGTCAGTTCACATTACCCGGTAACCCTACACGTCCGATTACCCTAGGGTTTTGTCTCTTTTTTTGTCTTTACTTTGTCCTCATTCTCGCACACTAACATTTTCGATGAGATGATCCGTACTCGGGACTGTCACATCGCGCTACCGCAGTCTGGCTGGTTCGATCCTCGTTTGGGTCGCGATTTTCGAGAATAGCCCATCTGATCGTCATGCACTCTAGAGTACTCACTTCCGCTCCGATGTATTCTGCAGTATTCAGTGGGAAAGTCATAAACTCTTATCATGCTCACTGCAAGCAGCATAGTCTTCGTTACACTTCGAACCTGACGCTTCGACGGAGGCGCTTTTCAACTTCTTCGCCCACTTTTCGCACTTTTTGTGGGCATTGAAGGGTGAACAAACCATAAGTTAGCGTAAAACTCATTTATTTATTTAATTAACACGTTGACGACAGTGTGGCGTTATGCCACGCCACGTTCAAGCGGCCGCGGGAGACCGTGTGGCGTTATACCACGCCACAGTCTTGTATTGTATTTTTTTTCGATACATTTCAGAATTTCGGAGGATATTCTTGTGCCGCTTTTTAGCAGACCTTTGCACATTGTTATAGAAAGCGTGGTCAATGAAAATGATTCCTAGCTTCTGATTTGTTGGAATTTTTGATTGTGCACTAGTTTTCTTAACAAGTAAAAACAAATATTGGTTATCGCAAGAAACAGATAAATGCAAGCAATTACTGGTTATTAGAATAAACAAATAATAAACAATAAACAAATAACAATTTCATTTTGACCTGGATAGGAAAAAAAGGACATTCTAAAAGCTTCCAGCTGTTATTTTTCTATTTTCATTGCAAAAAAAGGAATAGTCACAATCCCGATATTACAGGACTGTACATGTAGTCTTCGAGATTTACTATTCACCTCTATTTTTGAAAAAAAAACGTCGTGTGCCGGCATCATGCCATAGCCTCGGCGCGGTAGAAAATCGCTTGGTCCCACGCGCCAGACACGCGGAACAAATGCTGTTGACAACGTGTTATTTATTTATTTATTTATTTATTTATTTATTTATTTATTTATTTATTTATTTATTATTGATTTATTTATTGTGATGTTTAAGATAATCGTAAGAAAGAAAAATGAGTATCAAATAAAGCACCGAAGAGGTAAAAGTACAATACAACAGATACACTAAGGCCTATGGTATACTCCGGCAACGGGCCCGTCACAGCGCAGCTAAAAATGCATGGCTCGCCTCTATACAGCACTGCAGCTGGGATTTTTGTATGCTGCTGTGTGCGAGGACTCGGATAGTTTACCGCAAGAGCAAAAAGGCTGGTGCAGATCCTCTCAGTACAGTGCTGTGGCTTTTGTCGCAGCGAGCTGCGACGCCTGTCGCAGCTAGCTGCGACGGTCGCAGCGCAGTGCGCTGCGACCAGCCGGCGCCAGCTGCGACAGGTCAGGCAGCACTGCTTCGAGCCCCCGCACACAGCAGCATACAAAAATCCCAGCTGCAATGTTGTATAGAGGGGAGCCATGCAATTTTTAGCTCCACTGCGACGGGCCGGTTGCCGGAGTATACCATAGGCCTAAGTCAGTAGTAACGTAAATAGAGTCAATGAAAATGGTAAAAATGTTAACACGAAAAAAGTTAAAACCTAAGCAATTTCTTAGAAGCCATTCGTCTGAAAGCTGAAAAGCCATACGATGACTGAGAGAGCTTCGTTTTCGAAGAAGTAAATATGGAACCTGCTCGACTCGCAAATGAACGCGCAAAAATATTGGTCTTGGGACAGTGATATGATAATCATCTTGTCTTTATTTATTCATGAGAATCTAGAAGTACGCATCGACTAAATAGGAAGGACCAAAATTTAGGCGAAAAAATAGTCGAGGCAGCAGTTGAGGCCAACTTAAGTTATACAGTTCGTTTCATAAATACATATACCCCCTATCATGATAATTCCCACCATGCTGTAAGGCCCTTGTTATACGTTCGCTCACCCCCAGCGTAACTCGTCCATTCAGTATCAGACACCGTGGGGCCAGACACGTTTGTACGAGTTATCATGTGACGCTGGCGTGGTGACGCTCACGGGCTATTATGCACACGCTAGCGAACCTTGCACGCTCTCGTCGCTGCGCATCGCACTGCGATGGACCCTTTCGCTGGGGGTGGGACAATCACCTCGCGCATTGCTCTGTATGCTTCGGGCGCGTGCGTGCGTGCGTCGCGCCTGCAGCGTCTGAGTTAGCGGCGCACGCGATCACCGCTCGCAAGTCGCAGACGCTCACAGCGAGCGAATGTATAACAAGGGCATAAGAGATGCAGCTTTTTCTCAAATGTTATCTTCATCGGCATGGAAAATAACCGTAGCAGACTATTTTCGTGAACAAACGGGATTCTTTCGTATTTTTTTTATAAAAGAAAAATTTTATTTTTCTGTCCTTGTCACGGTGAGTGATGATAGTTCCCACCAAATATAACTTCCCGTTTCAAACTTTCTATAAAGAAAGGTGAGAATGCGAGTAGGAGGTGAGTATAGTAAAAAAAATAGCAGGTCGTGTGTCATGAAAAATTGCATGCTGTAGTTACTCCTCAAGCTGATGAAGATGGCATTTGTGAAAAAAACTGCATTTTGTTGACAAAGCGGGAACCAACAAAATAGGGGGTGGCTTATATTTAAAGGACGCCCTGTTTTTATGGGCAATGCAACTAACAGTAATGACTAAGGCAGCGTATAGTAAATAGCTCCTCAAAACGATATTTCTTCGCTATTTTGAACGATCTACTTTATTTCAATCCTTGCAAAAAAAAGACGCAGAAGAGGTTCGGACAATCGTAATTGATAGTGCTGTTTTTAATACAAATACCTAATAATTGGCCTGTAAACTAACTTCGTGGACTCTTTTGCAGTCACTGCTTCTTGCTGACAGAAATTTGATTGAATTTTCACCAATCTGCTTGCTTATTTTGGTAAACTTTAGTCTTAGAAGCTCGGGAATTTCGGAGAAGTAGAGTCGACCGGCTATTTCTTGGCCAACCGAATCACATATCATTTGAGTTGATTTGGCGAGTAGAACACGACTTCGCTAGTTAGAATGCCCGGAAACGAAATTCGCTTTTCGACATTTCTGATTGTTAATTAACACTTTCGTTCAAAGTGCTCGAAAGTCCTGAAGTATCTGATCACTGGAAACTGATAAAATAAGCAGTAGAGCTAGATTTTTGTCCCAGTTTGTTTCTACAAAAATTCAACGAGGTAAAACGCTGAATCGAGTACCTGAAACTGTGCATAGTTCCGCCTAGCATAAAAGTTTCGCTCAAAAATCTGATCCGATTTTTCAATTCTAAAATTTCAAAAAATTTTAAAAACCATCCGATTTCTTAATTTACTGGCGCTCTGCCAACCACTGCTCTTCGTTAGTTTCCCCTGCTTTCCTGAATATTAAACCATTTTCATTTTAAAATGGACACTTCAAACCAAAATGGACGTTTTTCAAACCAGGGCATGCAGAACGAACGTCCTTTTTGATTTCAAAAACGCCCACTTTAGTTACAAAAGTGTCCATTTTAAAATGAAAATGGTATATACAGGGTGCGGCAAAAGTTCTTCAACACAGATACTTGACCGTCTAAACGGCAGATCTCAGGCAAATGAGATGAAATTCATAACATTTATTGTCTTTGACCATACAAATATAACAAAGCATCTAATTTTTGAAATGACCTTCTTTCGCACAAATACAGGCCCTAAGTCTCTTGAGGAACGAGTCTACGGCGGCACGCAGGTTCACCGAAGCGTCCGGGAAAATCGCCAGCCACAAGTACTGGAAGACGTTTTGACGGAAGAAATCCTTCCGTGGGCTTCTCAGCACTTTGGAACACCACTTGGACCTATCAGCAGGAATCTGCACCAGCTCATAGTGCCGAAGTCGTATAGAAGTGGTGTGCCAACAATTTTCCTGATTTCATCTTAGCAAAATAATGGCCATCGAATAGCCCAAGCCTTAATCCGATGGATTATTCAATGTGAGGAGCAAAGCCTGCGCAACATCACACGTGAGCATTGATTCTCTTAAAGAGGCCTTGAAGAAAGCCTGGGAGAAAATTGTTGAAGAGGTCATGCGTGCCGCCGTAGACGCGTTCCCCAAGAAATTTAGGGCCTGTATTCGTGCGAAAGAGGTCATTCCGAAACTTACATGCTTTTCTATAGATATGTGGTCAAAGGCAATAAATGTTATAAATTTCATCTCATTTGCCTGAGATCTGCCGTTTAGACGGTCAAGTATCTGTGTTGAAGGACTTTTGCCACACCCTCTATGAGCCTTCGACCTTCTCCTAGTCCTCTTTCACGCGCCGACAAACTTCCCGTTCGCTTCATATACCATGACGTTGATAATCGTGTGTGTATTCCAGGTGAGTTTACTGTTTGCTAAAACCTGACACGACAATTAAGCCGATTTTCTCGCGTTAATAAGCAGCCAGACAAGCACACCATCACACATAAAATAAAAATAATATTTTTTTGAATGTATTTTGCCTCAAATCCAGCTACACGCCTCTGTTCCGATCATATTTGTCGCTCTCTTATCACTTTTCCGCTCTCACAATTTACGTAGCCTTTTGGACTATGACAGATCCAGCGCGCCTCACCCTAACAGCTTTAGCTTCGGACTGATTTGAAATCTTGAAATGAAAATCAGTCTGAAAGAATCAGACTTAAAATAATATTAGGTTGTAAACCTTCCGATTGAATATTTTTTCATCGAATTGTAAAACTTCTGCTGAAGCTTATGCATTTCTCTTTCGATAATATTTCAGTAGAGTAGCTAAAGCTCTTCTGAACTATTTATCGCCCATTCAGTTTCGTTAGAATTCCTTCAAATTATGAAGCCTTAAACATAGGGCCCCAACTGCATGACTTCAACGGGCTTTGACTAAGGCGTTCTGCTGCAGTGTCCAATCCTGAAATTTTGCTGTATAATAAAGTAATGTGTCCTGTATATTCCTCCAGAAAAGGTTGGTCCCAGGAAGTCAAGGAAGACTATGACGGGTTCGAGAATAAAACGCCCCACCAAGGACACCTAACGCTGATTTGGATGGGCTAAAAGTAGCCACAGAAGTCGGACCATCGAGCACCACTCACTACTTTGTAGAAGAGTTCCAGTGTTCATACATAATAGCTGCAAAGCGTTCTAATATATTGGGAAAGGTGCGGAAGTGTGGCCGAAATTTTACCCTCAATGTGTCGCTTACATAGCTCAACGCAAGAGTCACTTCGCGTACGAAATCTCGAAGTTTCGAAAGGAACCTCAACCGTTAAAATAACTTGGCTGTTGTAGATGAGAAGTGGATGAAATACGCTACTCATAGCCGGAGATCCCAATGGCTTGGTCGTGGTAAACAAGGAAAACCGACACCAAGTCTGAACTGCACCTCAAGATGGAGATTCCTCGCGTTTTTTGGAGTTCTTCTGAATTTATCGAATAGGAGCTTCTACCTAAAGATGCACTAGTGAATACCAATCTACTTTATCAGCAATTCGATTGTATGGCTTTCGAACCAAAGGGTAAACAGGGCTGAATACGTAACCCTTCCAACCCGGTCAAGGATGTCTTCAAAAAAAATCACATAAGGAAATTTTTTGAGGATTGTCAGACTTCGATACCCCATGCAACGTAATCTTCAGACATTGCTATTGCAGAACTCCATTTCTTACCGTTTTATCAGGAACGCGCAGAAGAGAAAAATTTTAACAAGTGAGGCCATCTCAAAACGGGAGTGTTGAAGTTGTTCGTCAACAAACCGGCAGGGTTCCACGCGTATTGAGTAAAACAATTACCAGCAGAAAGGAGACACATTGTACTCTAACAATGTACCATACATATCTCAAATGGGTTCTGTTTCAAGGAAATAAATTCGAAAAATTAAGACGTGCCAAATGTTCAATTGGAAGGTTTACAACCTAATAAAATTCAGTCCAAAAGAATCAAAAACAAAGCAATAAAAAATAAAATAAATAAAAAATAAAATAAATGAAAATCAAAAAATAAAAAAGTTCTCAAAAGTCACACAGCACAAGGGAAGGTCCATTAATCAGCCCTGATCAGATACATAGCTGATCGAGATGCTCCGAAGGAATTTGAACAACGGCATGCGTGATCAAATACCTTGATAACTCACCTGGTGATTATTCGTTTTGTCTTGCAGCGGCGCTACAGTTGGAAGCCATTTTCTCTGCAAACAGTAGAGCTAAAGGTGAAGCGGCTACCGTTTACCTGTCTCCTGGGTATGCGCCACGCACTCTTCTTTCATTCAGAATCGTCGAGGCTACGGGAAAGCGTATTTGGTCTATGCAAAGTAGATGCCAGACGCTATACCATGTCTGTGTTTTTACCTTCCCATTCAAATCTGGTATCATTTTACCTGATCGAAGGAGTATGGAGGGCTCTGTTGGCTTGAGCGAGGATCGATCGTGGCATTTTTTACCATTGCACCACACGCGTCCATTTTGTCTTTACTTTTTTATTCAACCGATTTTCTGCCATTTTTGTGGACCATTTTCTCATTGGTGATTAGATTGTTTTATGTCATAATTTTCTAAACTTCTTTGATCAAATCCGTAATCCCAGACCGCCATTAGCCCTTTAAAATGCGATTTATGCGCATAATTTTATGAAAAAATTGCAGAAAAAGATGAATTCTGACCACCGTCGTCCAATGCGACGGGGATTTCACAGAGTACAAGGCTCTCGTCGTGGGTACTAGAGCGAGGGTGAGGTCCAAGGCGTCGCTAAGAGCAAATAGAAAGTGCTTGAGAGCTTTGGAGCGGTGGTGACTTCGTTCAAAATTTCGTTTCGTCTTCGATGACTTCGATTTTTTGTCAGATGTCGAGTTTTTTCTACAAATTTGGTTTTTTCGACTTCCTTTTTGAATCGGTTTCTGTGCCCTCCCTGTCTTTCGGCCCGTAAATAGCCGTGTTTGTCCTATTGTGACCGATCGGGCTGCTATGACGAGCGTCCCCTACGTCATTTCTGGTTTGTAGGAGATGATCATCACGTGCATTGGGCATGTTCAGCTACACCCCCTCCACCACCACAGTGGTCTCAAAGGTCGTCGGGGTCCAACGGGAATCAGCGCCGCCGATAGGAAATCGAGTGAAAGTTGTGATAAGTCGGAATTACAACACGCGGCTTTACATCGCCGATTCGTTCTCCTTGACCGCGTCGACGTACCATGGCACGAGCTGTTTACTTGACCCTGTAGATCGCATCTTACCCAGCCATCTACCTCCCTTTCCTTCTGTGGAAGGGGTTAAAGTTTCTATTCTCTTGTTTTCCTTGGATTATTTTTTTCATTTATTTATTTATTCGATACGCACTTGGGCGAAAAGCACAAACTAGAGGAATTTTCCGGATGGCTGGACCTTGAAGATCACCCGGAAACTAATCGGAAAGAGCTTCTGGAATAATTTCAGTACCGTATTCTCGAATAAAACAGCGAATGCAACGCTTTTTCGCGCCGAAGCTGCCGTTTTCAATGAAAACCTAGAAACTAATCGGAAAAAGCTTCTTAAATAATTTCAGTACCGTGCATTCCGATCTCGGACAAAACGGCGAATGCGACGCGTTTTCGCGCCGAAACTGCCGTTTTGGTTAATTCTTTGAAACTCCACAACAAAACTTCATTTAATCAATCAGATCGATGAGCTCCATTCTTTGAGGTCTGCTCTAATTGGTGATCCTTCAGCGGTTTCCTGTACAGGACAATCTTCGACTCGTCCACCATTTCGCACCAGTTTTTAAGTTGAACTCTCTTTTTTCCAGCCTCCTCCTCTCCTTTTGTTCTTCTTCCCCATCACTCCTTCTCTTCTTTGGCACCCACCACACCATCGAATGATGTCATAGTCAGTACGTATACTGTTTGTCTAGCTGTGACAAAGAATTGTTATGACTTTCAAAACCCGTCTGATACTTTTAAAGATCGCGTTTGACTGCAAATATTTACATTGACGATGTTGTGGACACCTGGGAGTGTCGGCAGTTTTGTTCGTTACCCTTAGTTCCTTGCTAAATTTGGACGTTGGCCTTTTCCTATCTGTGGAAGAGAGATCGCTACAGAAGAATGACATCATAAGGTAACTAAAGGATGCAGGTAGTTGGGACCATTCAGGATTGAGAGGAGGTGAAAATTTGAGGACCGAGCTACTGCTACGTATAGTTTTTTCGAGAAAAGAAAACGAAGAAAGCAGATAACCCAATATCCGTTTCGTTCCTTCCCTTAGACGGATATTAGCAAAGAACGAAATCATCCCCGGAACCCCTCTGTAAGGAAGGATGATCTAATTGAGTCAGGATGTCGTTTGGAAAGTTGTGTTTATGGGGTGTGGAAGTTTTTTTGTTTCCACGTTCATAATCCATTTCTTTTCGGGCGACCTGCCCTCCGATTTCTTCTGATTTTTAAATTTTTCATCAATTTTTGATCCGAGCCCGGAAAATCGATCCGAATGCGGGTCCACTACGCTGTAGTCGCCATTGTGGCGAGGTTTTCGGGCCCGAATTTGACCGAAGATCACCGTTGCCCGCCGCCGATGTGTAAAGGCTCTTTCAGACCACGCGTCGATAAAGTGACGCGTGACGCGTGTGTGATGAAGGATAGGTAGGTCAGCGTCATCGGTTGATCGGGTTATCACGCGTCATTACGAGTAACTCGTCCGATCGACGTGCCATGCGACGACCACACGCGCCGGACATTACGAGCAGTTCGCGCGCGGCGAACCGAGCGGCGAAACCCCAGCGCACGACGCTTGACGGATGACGTCTGCCTTGAAAGAGCCTTAACAGATGCTCCGACGCCGCCAGTTTTTGCCGCAAAATTGACGTCCAGCAACCTTTTTGCTCGCATTGCTCTCGGATTGATCAGTTCACATAGCTTCCGGGTAGTCTGCACCTTCTTTTTCACTTTTTTTTTTGAAAACTAGATTTTGCCCTTTGAAATACCAAAAAAGATCTATGAGAAAAGATTGTCGCTTGAAAAGTTTCTTAAGATTTCTTCCGAAATGAAGCCTTTCCTGTTCTGAGGTGAAAGAGAATTTGTTGTATGTATTATGAATGTTGTGAGCAGTGAACTCTGAATAATTGAGGGGGATCTGAAGATCGATGAAATCACTATTCCTGCCTCTCTCCTCTAGCAGACCATGCTTAAATGTTCATAGGTTTGTCCCTAGCTGATAAGTATGATAGGCGCCGTGGTTCATATATCAATTCACAAAGCTTCCGTTTGGTCTGCGCCTGTATTCTTTATTTGTTGAGATCCAGATGTTACTCTTTGGAATAACAAAAAAGATCTGTGAGAGAAGATGGTCGCCTGGAAAGTTTCTTTAGGTTTTTTTTTTTCGAAATGAAACCTTTCCTGCTCTGAGGCAAAAGACAATTTGTTGCGTCTATCCTGAATGTAGTGAGCCGTGGACTCTGAATAAATGAGGAGGATCTGAAGTTTGGCGAAATCTCTATTCCTATCTCTCTCCTCTATCAGTCCATCCTTAAATGTTCATGAGCTTATCCCTAGCTGGTAAGTATGATGAGTCCTATGTTTTCTATCAGAGGTGATAAGGTGTTGCGATGGATCAACTTCACTCACTTTCAAAAGAATGGTCCATTTTAGGACTGCGCCTTTCCAAATCGGTACTTTCACCGTAGATCTTCAATTCACCTGTACTAGAAGTGAGTAAGTTCCCTTTTAGCCTCAGTTAAATCTACCGATTTCCCGAGCAGCTCATACCCGCAGTTTGCTTCTGAGCAGCGTCCGGGGTTGTTTCAAGAACTTTCTCTCATGATCCCACCCTTATCTGGTATAAAGGACCTGATCGGGTTACCTCTCCTAAAGCTACCCCCATCTTCAATTCGATGAAAAGGGGGTTCTACACAAATGACTTGGGTAATATACAACTTACCAGGAAGCGGAACTTGGCTCAGAATAGGTAGGGGGAGGCATAACAAATTCGAATTTCGGCAGAGTAATGAAAGTAAAAAGTGAAGGGGTAGTAGAAAGGGGTACTATCACCTTAGGAAAATCATGTTACAATGAGGAGATATGGAAAGAACGAGCTGGGTCTGATTTTGATGAATAAGCAGGCAAATAATAACTCTTTTCGTAATAAATTTATGCAGCTACTGCCTCATGTAATCCTTGTATCTATAATTACTACGTCAATATCGCGTGCTTCTTGTAAATGTATTATATCAGCTATTGTCCATAGCTTATTATTTCTTCATCTTCTCATCTATTGAATCTTCCCTTCATCATTACTAGAACGCGAACGACCAGTTAACGCAACTGAAAAAGGAATAATGAAATCCGCAAGTAATTACCCTCAGGGCAACTTCGTACTTCTGCAGAGCGGTCGACCGGCCAACTCCGCGTCCTTGCCATTTCGCTTTTCCTCTCTTTCACCTTCTCGTTCCTCTCCTTAATCCCATCAAGCTATCCACTTCTGCTGCCTCTGCTGTTTCGAAAGGTAGAAATCCTGTGCGTTAACTGTATGTCTTTTGGACAGTTTGAAAATTCCTCGGATTCTTAATGTACTTGACTTGCACTTCGTTCCCCCTCACATCCCAATCGAACTCTTTCCAGCTGTGTCTGTTGGTCGCTATTCTCCAAGTTCATGTTTGTGGTGAGGTTACACTCCGTTTTGGCTTTTGTGTTTTATCTGCCCGTCATTTGGCTGATCCTCTTAGATAGCTTTCACTTCAAAATGGAGCACAGAAGCCGACTCTATTAGCGCATCCACGGCGGCTATCATTGTTGTCATAATCATATATTATATCACCGTTTCATTGTGGTAGTGCAACAACTTGTGTAGCACTTGTATAGCATGTGTGGCATATCCGATATGAAGTTTATATTGCGATCCCATAATCTACACACCCACATAGTAGTCCGTATAATCCATGAAACACTGTAAAATGTGGATGTGGACGCATAGGAACTTTTTCATTGTTTATTGTCGGACTCGACTCTTGATTCGCGTTAGGCCCCTTCACGCTCTACTGCAGCAGTAACGCAGTAGTGGAGTGGGGTAAGGCCCCTTCACACTATAGTTGTGCTCGAATGAATATTCGAACGTTCGAATTCGAATAATTCTATTCGAAATCGAATATTCGAATTCGAACATTCGAAAAAACGCGATTTTCGAATGTATTCGAATTCGAATGCTCGAAAAATCGCGATTTTCGAATGTATTCGAATTCGAATGCTCGAAAAATCGCGATTTTCGAATGTACTCCAATTCGAATGCTCGAAAAATCGCGATTTTCGAATGACATTCGAATTTGAACGTTCGAAAATCGTCGATATTCGAATATATTCGATTATTCGAAATTTTTGGGAGAGCACAACTGTACTTCACACTTTGCTGCGTTGCTGCCGCAGTAATGATGAAACATAGGGACCGGCGGCGCGTGCGGCAGCTGCGTAGCCGATCCCTATGTTTCATCATTACTGTGTTATCCCAATCCCTATATTGTCCGGTTTCTGATTTATTTGCGAAAACCACCCACATCGCCAACTATGCACTAAATAGTTGTTTAACCAACGACAGTCCAGCGGACGGCCGGAAAAGCGCGCAGCTATTGCGCAAGTGCGCGCATCCCCCTTTTTGCTGCTCTACTTTGATTTGCTGCCGCAGTAGAGTCTGAAGGGGTCCATAGGGACATTCCTCACTTGCGAAGAAGCGCAATAGTTACAGCGCTGCTGCCTCTTTCATGCTTTCGATGTGACAGCGCGACTACTGTAGGGAAAAGCTAGTCACACCTAGCGGCTGCTGGAAAAGGGGGTGTGGAGTGTGGTGGAGTTCGATTTCCGGCCGATGCACCAAGCAATTGTGGTGGAATATTCCTCACAACGTTAGAGTGTCGCTTCTGTGCGAGGTGGGTGGTTCAGTGGAATGTTTATTGGGGTGACCAGCCGCACTGGTCTACAACATCAAGAAGAAAATGAGCACCACTCTCGGACAGTCGGCGGGCGGACCTTTCCGAAGAGAGTCCTCCTTCACATATGCTAACCGAGGGGTCGCAGATTGCGACATGGAGTGTGTGGTCACGTCTGTGAAATTTTCGCATACCTCACCTCACTGCACGGCGGCGCAAATAGCGCAGCAATTGTGTAAGGCCCTTGTTATACATTCGCTCGCGGTGAGCGTCAGCGGCTTGCGAGCGTTGATCGCGTGCGCCGCTAACCTCAGACGCTGAGCACGCGACGCACGCACGCACGCGCCCGAAGCATACAGAGCAATGCGCGAGGTGATCGACCCACCCCCAGAGAAAGGGTCAATCGCAGTGCAATGCGCAGCGACTAGAGCGTGGAAGGTACGCGAGCGTGTGCATAACAGCCCGTGAGCGTCACCACGCCAGCGTCACCGTGATAACTCGTACAAACATGTCTGGCCCCACGGTGTCTGATACTGAATGGACGAGTTACGCTGGGGGGCGAGCGAAGGTATAACAAGGGCCTAAGTGCGTCCACCCTCCTTGTTGTTGCTCTACTTCCGTTCTACTGCCACAGTAGAATGTGAAGGGGCCCTAGGCGTAGTGAACAAGTATGGAGGTGGCGGAAGGACAGTTGTGCCGCTGCGATCGCGTTCACTCTTGTTGTTGCAGTGTGATCACTGCGCTGCCGCGGTAGACAATGATAGGAAATGGCAAATGCAATTTCTTGCTGCTGCAGAGAAGCGAGGTGGGGTTTGATGTCACGTCTGTGGATTTTTACGTACTCTCTTTATACCCACTGTCCAAGTTTATGAAACAATCAACTGGTTTCGGATATCTCAAGACTGAAATTCCCGTTATGGTATTGCAAACCTGGGCCCAGGTTCATGAATGGACGAGCGGTCTCCGAAACCGCGGCACAGCCAGAACCAGACGGCAGAGTCGATGAGAAATTGCGTTTAACATTGGAAGTTTAGGATAAGTAGAGAAAAGTGGGCGCTGTTCACAGGCTATATCTCGGGGTTTATCGGGGATTTACCAGTGATGAATCTGGACCCTAAAGCGCTTTCAGATTCATAGACCGGAGTATCCAATACCTCGGGTATGTCTATTGGCAGCTGCTCAATCCCAGTTGTGGACTTGGCTAAAATTAGTAATAGTGCGTCGTTATTGTTAGGATTCACGTGCACCTCCTATGAGGTGTGTTGTACTCCGGATTAACCCTCGAATATAGCCCTGTCATCCGTCCGCTAACAAATCAAGGAACGGGGTTGAAGGTTAATAGCAGATCTGTCGTCGTTTTATAAAGCAAAGTAACATAGGAGTATACGGCGACACCATTCTGTCACCATTGGACGGATTTTTCACAGCCATTATTTATTTATTTATTTTACACTGTTACGTACGCCACGTGAAACAGACATGAATAAGTCCTAAACACTTATATTGCGCTCAATATATCATTTGCTGTGAAGACTCTGCACAATCGAAAACTCCGTTTCGTACAACATGCCGGGATATCGAGAACGACCTATATTTATGAAACACACTGTATCCTCAAGCATTCTACTCTATAATTGTTCACATGACCAGCGGTGTTTCTTGCCCTTTCTGATCAACTACTGCACGGTGATCCCCTTGCTACCAAGGGGCGTCCCCTATTGTCTGGACGAAAACATGTTGACGTCTCCTCTATAAAACCTCTCGGCTGGGTGGTCATAACCAACTGTCGTGCTCATCATTAGCACCCTACACACCCTACTGAACTGTTTCAGTCTTAACGAATAGCTTCCAACTATGGGAATCGAACCTATGCTCGAAGAAGTGAGTTTCCGCCCTTCATGCATGGCTTAGTTATCATTCACTTCAGATGAAGCGGCAGCTTGAACGAGTCCTCTTTTAACAACCACTGATTCTCCCCCTGCTAACGCTACAGTCCTGTCTTGCTTTTCTCACGATCTCATGTGTGTTTGCTCGCAATTTTCGAATCGTTCCAGAAGATACGCTTATTTAGGCCTCGGCCGTCTCGGACGTATTCAAGTCCACTCCATCAGCGGTCATGAGCCCACGGAAAGTGGCGATTATTGGGTCAGGAAACTGGTGAGTTGAACAAGTGCTCCTTCATCTTTTCCTGTATAATGTTCACACAAATGATGACAGCGACAAAACTTTGTCGTCATAGTTGCGACCAAGACAGTTAGCCGAGTGGCATCTTTATTGAGCACTACCCCTATTTATACACTATTCTTTATTAACACTCTCTATTCTATCACTCGTCAACTATCAGCTCCTTATCTTCAATTCCACACTGCTCACTCCCTCATATCCCCGCGTAGTGACTTCGTCGGTCACTCATTTTGCGAATGTCGGATGGAGGTTCGGTCCCCCTACATACTCCACCATCTACTCTCATTTTCGCAATTTATTACATTCATTATTAGAACTCATTTATTCAACATTATATCACCATATTACTGTGTCACTTGGGGTTATCCTTGCCTCCCGATCCTGATGCTTTCGGGATCGGAAGCGGGAACGGGAGCGTCTCCGCCGATCCTCGTAACGGCTCCACGACTGTCTCGTCCTCTTCTTTTCGGTGCTTGCGGTCCTTCTTCGCTGCCAGCTTTACTGGATCCGTCGTTTCGTCTCTGATGCCTTGACGCCACTGCTACGCCGTGGAATCCAATCGACGCTAAAGAGCTTTGAGCACTGCCAAAGATTCGGTCGATGCTAAGAGTTCTGCCTGATCGCCAGTTGCGAACAAGACAGCAGGGTAGCATCTATATTGAGCACTATCCTTATTTATACACATATTTTTATTATCACTCTCTAACAATCACTTCCTAATCTTCCATTCCACATTGCTCACTCCCTCACAGTCACCAATGACAATTATGTCGGTGTGTCAATAGTCAAAATAAAGGTGCCATGAGACTTGGTGGCTTCGGCCGATGCACCATGAAACTGATGTCTTCCTTGAGCGTTGCATTCCGCTTGCGACAGATCGCTGAACTGACGCCTTTGTCCAGTTCGTACCGAGTCGCAATAACAAATTGGATGAACCACCCTACTCAACTAACAATGAACCCCTCAGCGTTAAAAAAACAATTAGGTAAACATCTTCATTATCTGAGTTCGCCGCTTTGCTGCTGTTTATCGTCGCTATCCACGATAAACTACACTTGTGACGAGCATAAATAAATAGATGAATAAACCAAGGTTGCAAGTGACAACATTTACTGCTCACGGTAGGATAAGACCAAGAAACCAATCTCAGCGCAAAGGCAGGTCTAATTTATCAATTATCATTTAGCATTCATTTCCAGTCCATAGTGGGCTAAACGTTGAAATCCAGTGGGTTACACCCGACTGGGATATAATGTTAGTAACATAGAAAGAACGAAAAACACAAAAAAGACACAAAAAAGACACTGTTAGTAACAAACTAATGAAATATCGAGGTTATCCTTGATGGAAGCCCTTCGGCAACTCTTGAGAGAGAAAAACGATGGAAACATGTTGATAGGACGAAGTAGAGTGTCGCTAAGTTAACGCCAGGGGTTTAGGGGCTAGCAAAATGTAGCTCGGAAAACGAGAAAAGAAAAATGTCCATCGTAATATTGTAAGAGCGCTAAAGATACTACTACCAGTGGAGGAACAAGGGCGGGTTCACGGTGAAACACCTTTAAACTGACGCGTACCCTTGCTGCAGCACCGTGAGGTCAATAGCGCGCTTAAGTTCGATATAGTTTAGTTTTATGTTCAGCTATTGCCTAAACCGGAACTGGCGTGATAATTCCAAATAGAGAGCTTAGAACGGATTTTGGGCCCATGTATACTGTCGCCTAAGAGCTTCAACTAGATAATATGGTTGTGCTCAAGGTGTTCAGACCAAGTGAGTTCCTCTACCTACAGGTGAGTTCATTACCTAACGGATAACTATAGAAGCTTGGGCTTCCACAAGGATTACCACGGCGAAGGGATAATAAGAAAAGGGGACGATTTACGACTCCTGAAGACGTTAAAATGAGAAGAACGTAAGGAGTTGAACATCGTATTGCCCACAGGTTGTCGATCTGTAGAGAGAGTTGGACGAAGGATCTGTTCTTGAGGAAAGCTGAAGAGAGCAAGAGCTGAAGTGAAACCCCTAAATAAACCAGATTAATAAAAAATATCGTATAGATAAAAATTTTGGGGTAAGGAACAGCAACTTGTAAATGGGGAACCTTTGCGGCGTGATGCCTCCCTCATCGAAACATTTTATGAGGTCATCGTCGTCCCAAAGGGGGAGACGACCTCCCTCAGGATTTCGCGATCGAGGGGCCGTGTTTGCCTATAATCTTCTTTCTCACCTACGCCTATCCATGCTATGCGTCTAGACTTTTCATCGATTAAATCACTATCGGAACGAACCTTGACCATGGTAGAGTATATTAGGTGATATTCCTAGTGGCTAGCGATGCGACGGTTTTCTCAAAATTATCGACATGATCAATAAGAGATTTTCGCATCTCTAGAATAGACGCAATACTATGAAAGGCTTTCTCAAAAGACAGTGATAACGACCTTTCAAGAATAGTGGCACAATTATCAAACTTATCCATTATCTTCGAGGCCCAGAGAGGAAAGTCGATGACATCCAAATTACCAGCATTGTTCTTTATGGAGGCTCCTCTCGCCATGGTGGTACTTGGAGGAAGTCGAAATACTGAAACGGGCGAAGCAGGAGAAGGAGCGAGCGAGAAGGCGACCGCTTGTAGTGGGGCGCACAGCGTCGCTTTTTTTTAACACAAGAGATGGTAGATTATGTTGTATCGGCAAATTTTATGATTGCTGTGCGCACCATCACCAGCTCACACTGCTTCTCAGTGCTGATACAAGGAGATGAACCTATCACGTAAGCGTCTAATCTCATTGTAAGCGTCTGATTTGCATGGCGCCCTGAGAGCGTATTTACCGGGATCTTGGCCATAATTCTGTACACGATTTATGTAAGCCTCAATCATGGAGTTTACAATTGACGCTTGCGCGGGCCGCCTAGGGAACCCCGCGTATCTTCTCAAAGCAGTTTCTCCGTTGACTTTGATCAGCAGTTCTTTTGCGACATAGGAAAGGTTCTTATAGAGGGTTCCCCTGGCATCACCCAGGTCTTTACGGTACCCATAATATCTATTGTCGCCAACAACCTCAATAGCATGCTTTAAGACAGCCATTTCGGAGGCGTAGGGTGATAACTCGATGAGCTGATCCCAAGGGAACGAAGGGTGGTCGGACAGACCACGGACTGTCACTGTCAGTGTGGTTAACCCCGTGTTAAGTGTTTTTTCCAAAATGATGCGCAAGCGAAGTGTATTGGGGGGTAACTCCTCTTTCCACATTGCAAAGAGATTAGCGGCGACAAGATCGTCCATGACATCACCGTAGTAGCACCACAGTTGCTTTATGAAATCTGCAGTCATGGTCATCGAGATACCTACATCTTGACGTATGGCATCCACCACCATAGTACAGAAGTCATCTGATACAATGATGCGCTTGGACATAGCAACAAATGAGTATGTGAGCATTGCGACCAGAGACAAGAGAGGTTGGTTCATCTGAGTGGTGACAAAATACGCCATTAACTTTGTAGCTGTTGTGAGAGTCAGCGGTGTTTCTGACCATTCGTCTGCAGTGCCACCAGCAGTTATGTAGCCCTCTCTCGTAGCGTTACATATGTATGAAATGTTGGTGTTGGGCCTCAGTGCGGACACACCAGTGACATAGGCTTCTTGAACCTCTGGTTGGGGCAGATCCATACCATGTGTAATTATTTCGCCGATCAACAGGAGACGGGCCTCCCTAAAAACTGCTGGAGTCATTCCACCATCCGTTGCTTCGGCTATCATTCGCCCAAAGCACAAGATGTGCCCGTGGTGGATCACCGCATCGCTATCAAAACTACCAACGAACGGAGGCACGCCAACGGTCCTGAATATGAGTCTCCCAAATATGGGTCGGGTTCCCAGCCCGGGTCGGGTTCCCAGCTAGGTTCGGATGTTCTCAGGATTGTCCAAGACGCCTTTCAAGAATGGCGGCTGTCCTCCAGAGGTCGCGACCATGAACTTACGGTTTAGTGCCGCAGGTGATCTATAAACCGTGGGTGCCAGTCGAGTTGATTGAGCTAGCCCATAGCTTTGACCGCGAGAAGAAACGTTTGTTTCCCTTGAGGATCCGCTATGCTCACCAGCGGAGGGATTCTGCGTGTCATCATGATCGGACATACTCACACAAGACTAGTCACCTGACGGCAAAAACGCGTGTCAAATGGCAAGGAGGTAATGCCAAAAACACAAGCGATTTCAAGACAGGTCCGTATAACGGATCGCGTCTGAGCGTTAAGGCCCTTGTTATACGTTCGCTCACCCCCCAGCGTAACTCGTCCATTCAGTATCAGACACCGTGGGGCCAGACACGTTTGTACGAGTTATCATGGTGACGCTGGCGTGGTGACGCTCACGGGCTCTTATGCACACGCTCGCGTACCTTCCACGCTCTAGTCGCTGCGCATTGCACTGCGATTGACCCTTTCGCTGGGGGTGGGTCGATCACCTCGCGCATTGCTCTGTATGCTTCGGGCGCGTGCGTGCGTGCGTCGCGTGCTCAGCGCGTGCCCACCTCTGTTCACCACTGCCGGCCACAGTTTTTGTGTTATATATATATATATATATATATATATATATATATATATATATATATATATATATATATATATATATATATATATATATATATATATATATATATATATATATATATATATATATATATATATATATGGTGCAAAATTAATTTCGGTTTTGGACCGCAAACTTCAAAGTGCAATAACTCAGCGTAAACTAAACCTTATTAAACAAAGTAAGAACTGTCAGAATCTACACATTTTTGCCAACGAACTGGTAACATTTCTATGCCTCTAGAATAAAAACTGGGATCACGAGAATCGACGAAATCAACGAAGGCAGATTCAACATCGATCAAATCAGCGAATTGTTTCTGACGTAGATAGGAGTCAAGAGATTGGAAAAAGTGGTAATCTGTTGGGGAGAGGTCAGGGGAATAGGGTGGGTGAGGGAGAACTTCTATACCTAATTGGGTCAATTTTTGCCGGGTGGTTTTCGAGGAGTGCGGCCTTGCGTTGTCATGCAACAGGATCGGTCCACCTCTGTTCACCACTGCCGGCCACAGTTTTTGCAACTTTGCATACATTTAGTCTAAATCACAACAGTAGGACTCTGCTGTAACTGAATGACCAAGTTGCCTGAAGCTGTGGTGAATTAGCCCTTTACAGCACCACCAAACAGTCAACATGACCTTTTTCGGGTGAAGGTCAGGTTTAGGAAAATTTTTTGGTGGGGCATCCTTGTCTACCCAAACGAACCCTCGTTTCCTGTTATCGTGCATGACCCACTTTCATCAACAGTCACAATACGGCCGACGAACGGGTCAGATCTCAGGCGAATCAGATGGTTAAAGCAGATGTCATAACGTTTGAGGCGCTGCTCCTCAGTCAGTTCATGGGGTATCCATTTAGACATGTTCTTCACCTTTCCAATTTCTGCCAAATGCCGTCCGATCGTGGTGTGATGTATGCCTAGGTCCTCTGCTAGCGTCCGTGTATTCGTCTCTGGATTTGCTTCCACAGCAGCTCTCAAATCTACGTCATCAAGCGACTCCCTACGACCACGGCCGGCTTTTTCTCCAAGACCAAAATCTCCACATGCGAATTTTTGAACCAGAGTTGCACTGTCCGTTCGCAAGGACAATCCATCCCGAAAGCAATGCTAAGATTGCGAGCCGCCTCCGCAGCGGAGTGTCCTAATTTAAATTCGTAAGCCATGATGACTCGATAATCGCGTCGGTTCATGATTGAACGAGGCCCTGTAAAAAATTGCCTGGTAGCGTTAGGGCAGGAAACATGTATGATTTGGAAAGAGCAGGAAAAAACTTACCAAATGGTATGCTTTGTTTTTTGAGATGAAATAATTTGGCTTGAAAAAGTTGTTTATTTGAAGGTACTCAGAAACCGAAATTAATTTTGCACTAACCTAATATATATATATATATATACATATGTGTATATATATATACATATATATATATACATATGTATATATATATGTATACACATATGTATATATATGTATATATATATATACGTATATGTATACACATGTATATATATACATATATGTATACACATATGTCTATATATTTATACATATATACATATATATGTATGTATATATATGTGTACACATATATATGTGTATATATATGTACACATATATACACATATATACATGTATATATATGCGTATATATATGTATAATGGGATGGGGAAAGAAGTGCCTCACACGAGCGAACTGCCGAATCGCAGTGCAATGCGCTGCGACGAGCGAGGGGGGTGTGCGATCGTTGCGAGATCGCGCCCGCACAACGGCATGACACCCCGCCAGCGAGCCCTCGCACGCGCGCGCGCGACAACTGACACAGACACGTCTGATACCACGTGTCTGATACTGGGTAGTGTCAGTGGCGCAGCCGAGCGTCGAGCGAAATTGCTGGCATGACAATGGCCTTTCGCTGGGGGTCGGTCGAGGGCTGCTCTGTATGCCTCGGGCGCGTGCGTGCGTGCGTTGCGTGCTCAGCAGCTGGGCGCTCACCGCTCGAAAGCAGCTGACGCTCACCATGAGTGTCGGTATAACAAAGGCCATAGTCGGCGCGCCCGCTGGTCCCGCGCGGATCTGGTATTCTTTGTAGGACCATCTACGTGATCGGACGATGGGTCCTTTAATTTTATGGAATCGCGAAATACGTGGCATAAAGCGCGCTGGTGCATGGAACAGCATGTACATTTCATACGACGCCTAATTGCACTTTGCGATTTCGACAGTGAACTATTGAGTTTTTAAATCGTTTTTTTACTTTCGAGGCTCCCGTGTTGAGTCCATAGGTGTTCGCCATGGTTACTTTTAAATGGCAGGAGTGTTTGCTCCACTGCTTACTTCCTTTGCTGTTATGGGTCTACAATTTTGCACACATTGGGTCGTAACCAGTCGGGTTGTTTTCTTTCGAACGCGACGAGTCAGCTGATAATCAATCTTTTCACCAATCGAGCAGCTGTCGTTGTTGACTTTGTAACCATAGATCGCTTCTCAACCACTGTTTTTCTTCCGGTGAATATGCTAGTCTGAAAAATACTATCAATTATGTTGAAACCTCACCAAAGACCGTTACAATCTGGTGGCTAGGACATTGTCATCCGTTCTATGATTTCTGGTCGCTTTCGGTAGGCTTTTGTGCCAGATGTTGCTCCTACCCACCGAATATTTACCCTAGATTATTGTAATCGATTGTTGAATATACTTGAGCTTTAGTTGAAAATGTACGACGATTAATTTATTTTCAGGGGATCGGCCATAGCTCGAATTATCGGCAAGACAACACAGAACTTCCCACATGAATTCGATCCGAACGTTCGGATGTGGGTGAGTAATGTTTTCTTTTCCATATCTTCTTTTTATCAGTCAAGTGGTGGGTTAAGTTATTGTTTTTCTCAAAAGTCCGTTTTGCTATCTTTTCATATGTTTTGTGGAGAGATCAAAGGGATCATTTTCTCTCGGCTATATGTACCGTATCGCTTTTAACATTCTTTGTTCTATTCAACAGTACAAAAAAGCCACTCCAGATTGAGCCACAATTTTATGGATATTAAAGGGGAGAGAGAATTGAAATCTTTCTTCAAAAAGAAAAACAAGGCTAAAAACCATACCGAGAACATACCTAGTGCAGTATTTAGCCGACTGTTGAATGTTTTATATGAAATTGAGAGTTTTAGGTGTTCGAGGAGATGGTGGGAAACGAAAAGCTCTCCGACATAATCAATACTCAACACGAAAATGTGAAATACCTGCCAGGGAAGAAGATTCCAACGAACGTGGTGAGTAGTGCTGTAGGAAGGGGCAATTTTCAGAATTTTTGGTGAAATTAGGGCTTTGTTCTCTGGTGGATCCTCATGAAATGCGCTTAATGTGCGTTAAGGCGAGCCTAGGAATTCTCGTTTGATAAGGTAAAGGTAAAGGTGCCGGCGTTGGTCAGTTCCCTGAGGACGCGCCGCCGCATTCGTGTTCCATTCAAGTCGTAGAGGCATAGTGAATGCGTATTTGACCTGCGGGGGCCAGCCGCTATACCAGGTCAGCGTCTTTACCTTCCCAGACAATTCTGGTACCAATTTACACGACCCCGAAGGGATGGAAGACTTGGTTAGCCCGGGTCGGGATCGATCGCTCGACCGTGCGGGTGACAGCAGCGCCTCTTACCACTATACCACGCGGGCTCTCGTTTGGTACGTATATCTTATACAAGTGATACCCAGATCTACTACAGTTAGTCATAAGTGATCGAGATTCCATGAACGTATGCCGTATTCCTAATCACCCCACCAAATTGAGTTTCAGGAAAAGTTTTGATCCCAGACGCACACATGGGATCTGAATGGTCTTTTTTGTTTTTGTTTTCTTCTTCACTTTTAGAATAATTTTGAGGATTCTGTCTTAATATAGGTATTTGTGCAACCCTCTGCTATTATCCCTATAGTTCCCAAATCATATGCCACATATTTTTCAGTGTGGAGAAAATAGCCCTAAAAATTTTTGACCAACCGAAAGCGCCCTCTTCACTGACCTCATATGAAACACGATATCCCTGTTATCGCAGGGATTTATTTATTTATTTATTTATTTATTTGTGGGTGTCAGAACGACACAGAAACAAACAAACAACTGCAAACAACCTTATCTTTTATCTTTTTTATCTTTTCACTTGAAAAAAAAACTGAATTTCAAGGTCGCCGTTCCTGACCTGCTAGAGGCATGTGATCAGGCGAACATCTTGGTCTTCGTCGTTCCACATCAGTTCGTCAGAAGTGAGTAATTCATTCATTTAATTAATGTGATTTTGATTTTTTTGTATTCGAGATGCGCTGCATTCATTCACACACGCAAATTTTAGTAAAATTTTGAAACCTCAAAGAGAAGGGCCAGGGACGTTTTCCCTCGGCTTGTCCACTTCTTCCTGCGAAATCATAGAAAAGATACCTTTGATGTGATTCATTTAGAAATCTGTCAACAACTGGATGGAAAGCTCTGCTCTGATGTGCACGTAATATCGCTGATTAAGGTAGGCCAAAATTATTGCTCTTCGAATTTTTCTATTTTAGATTGAGGAGTTGTATTTTTACAAGTCAGCTTCTTAAAGCTTAGGGATCAGCTTTAGTCGGGCGTTTTTGAGTTTCTCTATGTAGTGATTGTTTTTTGTCATAGTTTTCCTTAGTTTTGCTACGCTTTGTTTGTCGGAGTGCATGGGTGTGAGTTGGTTTCTGATAGTTTTTTCCACAAAAAAAGAAATTCTTCCTCTTTTTGTTGAATTGTTTTATCGAATGTATTTTACGAATTTGTAATGCACATTCGGAAGGAACGATTACCCACACCTATGCACCCTCGCTAGCCATCGTGGGCGTCTGCATGATAGGTGGAATCGCTGGATGATTTCTCTTTTTAACTTTTAAATTATTGAATTTCTTGAAAGCCTGAAACAAACTTCCCATTTTTATGCGATTCCACTAGATTATGCAAGACTACCCTCGGCATTTGTTGCAGTCTGTCAGTGTTTTCTATTCAGGGTATTTCTGCGGTGAGGCCAGCGCAACAGGTAACTCAAATGGTGTTCGGTAATTTTTTGTTTACCAACCTGGATTTTTTTATGCTTTTGTTTCAGCTGTTCTCTATCTTAGAACAGGATTTTGTCATCTATTCTCTATCTTTTGTTAGACTTAGAAAATATCCAGGAAGAGTAAATATTGAATTTTCCGAGTATTTAGAATCAACTAGTTCTACTCACAGGTTTATGGGTATAATATGATAGGAGAGGTTCTGCCTGAGCTTCTTAGTTTTCCATTGGAATGTAGTTCTAAAATCTATCGGAATATCAGGCGGTGTACCTGCAATATGGACTTCAAAAGAAAGTTTAAATTATACCCATAGACCCAACAGTTTTTTGGAAGTCTAAGGCATCCCAGTTTTCCTTCAGTTTTACGTATGTGTTTTGGTTGGATTGCTTTGAGGTCGTTCATTGGGTTTACTAATTAGTTACTAGGTTTGCGAATACCCTTTTTACAGTGGCATAGGGTTTGATTTCTGAGAAGTTGGCCCTTTCTCTGCTAAGGACGGTGTAATAGGAGACATATACTCAGTTTGAGTAGACGTATACAGGGTACGCCAGCTAAATCCGGACAAATTTCAATTCAACTCTCCCGCCGTGCCGTAACTTCGTCAGAGGTCCCGATTGGTATAGTATAAATGAAAATCCTCTAGTTCATAGTGATACCCGCATAACTGTCTGAATGCTTCCCACTAGTGCGGAGTACAACTGAAGAGCCGCAATAATCAAAAGCTTTCGCGCTGAACGCACAGGGTCGGAGATCATTCGATTCCTTGGATACTCGAGATCGACGGTTTACGATGTTCTGGCGGGGTACAAGGCTTCCGAGAAGGGTTGTGCAACTCCGGCGACGAGCACCCACTTGCAAGAACGTTTTTAAGAACAGCAGAAGCCGTGGAACGGGCTCACGAGCTGATCTTGGAGGACCCGGGACAATCACTGAAGAACTTGACGACAGTGTTAGGAGTTGACCAAAGTTCAATGACTGTGGTAGAACAATGGGTAGTGGCTTTATCTTCAGGAAGGCCATATGTCTTCCAACAAGACGGCGCACGAGCCATTTGGTCGAAAACTGGCTGTCCGATAAGTTGGACATGCTTTAGTCCAAGAAGTTCTGGTCCCAGAAAAACCCGAATTTGAACCACATGGACTACTATCATTTCAGCGTTGGGAGAGTTGCTAGTGAGACGATCCACCCTAACGTCACATTTCTGCGAAGCGCCATTAAAGCAGTATTCGCAAATTTGGACTGAGCTTTTTTGAAGAGGGCTTGCGAGCGCTTCTGGTCAAGGATGGAAGCGATCATTGCTCTCGACGAAGGCTACATTGAGCAATTGTAATCTTAATATACCCCTCTACTAATATACAGAAGGATACTGGATTCGAGTCGTTTTTTGTGCTTGTAAGGTTGTCTGGAAAAATAGAGCCGCGGTTGTCAGGATTTAGCTGGCGCACCCTGTATATATGGGGCCAATATAGGGTAAGGATTGAAGCCAAGGTGAACTACAAAGGAGAAACAATACCTAAAATCCATTTTTCTCATACTGTCGACCACAAACGATGCAAATTTGGTGAACCTGGGCGAGGGTCGATCGCGCGATCGTGAGATTTGGAGTAGCGCTTTCCCCCACTGCACCTCAAGCAGCTAATTTTGTAGGGACAGATCTTCGATAAATTTTACCGGAACTGTTTTTGATAGCATAGCTGTGTTACGTGGTGCACACCTTTTCCATATCGTGGTTGATGATACCAATAGCCAAAGGGTAACTAGTCATTTTATCGCTGATTGATTGTGGTCGTTCCTTTAGTTTTTGTGCTTTTCAAAAAAAATCTTACAATTAGTAAAGCGGCCTGATGTCTTGGTTCTTTTTCTTATTCTTTCTTCACTTCATGAGCTACTGGCCTTGTGTGCACTTACATGGTAACTAGAAACATCGTAGAGGTTACCAGTGCCTACCGTACCATTTCTGTTCCATTTCAGGGACTGGCAGCACCGTACGCCGAAAAGCTCGGCGGTGTAAAGCTGATCTCCGATGAAATCAAGGAGATCCTAAAAGTGAACGTCAGCGTCCTGATGGGAGCCAATTTGGCTCATGAAGTCGCCGCCGATGATTTCTGCGAGGCTACGATCGGTGAGTGCTTGAATTGATGAATTTCAATAAATCTAACTATATCTATTATTCTTATAGGCTGCAAAACCAAGGCGCAAGACGGAGGTTACCTGAAGCGACTGTTCAACACCGACAATTTCCGCATTAATGTCGTTGAAGACGCGCACACCGTTGAGCTGTGCGGAGCTCTGAAGGTATTTCGTGATCCGTGTCCTGTATTAATCGATATCGATCGATATTCCGTTTCTTTGAAGTTTTAAGTGTCCACTTAACAGAATATCGTTGGCTGTGCGGCTGGCTTTACCGATGGCCTCGGCTATGGCGATAACACCAAGGCGGCTGTTATTCGGATAGGGCTTATCGAGATGACAAGAGTGAGTTTTATTTAGTAATGCTTTTTATCATTTGCGTTTAGTTTTAGTATTCATGGGTGCTTGGTGCAGTGGTAAGAGTCGCCACTTCCACCTGCACAGCCGAGCGTTCGATCTTCGCCCAGGCTAATCAAGCATATATACCTTAAGGGGTAGGGTGAATTGGTATCAGACTTGTTTGGGAAGTATAACAGTGGCTTTTACTGCGGCCAGTCCCATCAAGTCATTGTATAGGCTAGGTACATGCTCACTGTGGCTCTACAATTATGAATGGAAGGCGAATGCATGGCGCGTCCTCAGAGTACTGGCACCTTTACCTTTACCTTCACTATGTCATTGGGACTTATTTTGATCAAAAGATTTCCCGTTCCATATAAAGGCAAGGGGTCGGTGTTAATCAATCTCCTAAGTCCGCGCCATGCACTCGTCGTACATTCAAAATCGTAGTTCGAATTTGAGAACTGCGGTGTTGCCCCAATAACTTGTGAGGGCTTGCTACTGAACTAGTTAGCGTATTTACCTTCGTGGGCGACGTATCAGTTTATCCTACCCGTTGGGATGCAAGACCTGATTGGTCTGGACTAGGATCGACCGATCGCTCATGCGGGTGAAAATCTCTTTTCATATAAGGTGAGTTGATCTAGAGTTGCCAAGGTTGGGAGATTATGATTTTATTTTGCTTATGAAATGGGCCCAACAATGTTTTCAAGTTTCTAAACTAGTAATGAGATCAATTATGAAAAATGATTTTTTAGTTCATCGAGCATTTCTACCCGGGCTCTAACCTGACCACGTTCTTCGAGTCGTGTGGAGTTGCCGATCTTATCACCACGTGCTATGGTGGCCGAAATCGAAAAGTTTGTGAGGCGTTCGTGAAGTCGAACAAGACCCTCCAAGAGGTCGAGAAGGAACTCCTAGGTGGTCAAAGCGCCCAAGGCCCTTTGACCGCCGATGAGGTGTACTTCATGACGCAGCGGAGTAATCTGTCAGACAAGTAAGCGAAATTCGCTCTTGTTCTTGTTTTCTTGGTCTGTTACATCCATTTATTGATTTTTTAAAGAGTTTAAACGTTTGAACTTGTTGTTAAATTGCCTTGCTTGTCACCCTGTCGTTGGAGTTGACCAGGACCCAAATTCATGGATGACATTTCTACCATAGACACCGAAATACACCAGAGATGGCGCGTAAACCGTGATCCATACATCGCACGCGGTGGGGTTTATTTAGAGTTTACTCTGAGTTTATTCAGGGTTCATAGACCTTCACTACCTCGGTGTATTCGAAGTATTCGACCCCTTACCACACCACTGAGATGTGCTAGACCCGTGTGAACCCTGAATAAATCCTTAATAAACCTAGCTGCTCGGGTTTAGATTCACTGTTTGTATGTCATTCCGAATATATTTCGGTGCTTATGGCGGCTGAGCCGTTCATGGTTTTTTGCCCATTAATATGTTGCCTGAACAGATAAATTATGAAGAAAATGGAAAAATACCTATTATTCATTTGGTTCCAACCAGTAAGCGATTACTATATTTGTTCGTTGTCATTACGGTGACTATGTCGACTTTAAGTTTACTTGTTTTTAGTTGAAATAATAGAGTCTGGGTGCAGATTTTATCAATTTTGTCAATTATCGCGAAATCACGTGAAATCGAAGAATAGATGTTCCAATTTATTTTCAAATATTGTGGCATAGGTCTATGGCAATATCTTGGGCAGAGAAAAAGTAGTGTGAGTTGACCTAACCTGTTGATTAGTGGAATTGACTGGTCTTCACTAAAAGTTTTCGTTATTTTGATAAGATGATCAAATACAGTCGTCATTGACTGATTGATTGCTCTCAAACGTGAGGGACACTTCTCCAGTCCAGGGTATAGAAAGAAGAGCATTACCCATCCACATCAGTCTTTTAACACGTTGACGACAGTGTGGCGCAATGCTGCGCCGCGCTCAAGCGACAGCGTGGGACAGTGTGGCGCAATGCTGCGCCACAGTCTTGAATCGTATTTTACTCGATACATTTCCGATTTTCGAAGGATGTTTTTGTGCCACTTTTTAATAGACCTTTGCACATTGTTATAGGAAGCATGGTCCATGAAAATGATTCTTAGCTTCTGATTTATGGAATTTTTGATTGGGCACTAGTTTTCTTTACAAGTAAAAACAAATAATTGTTATTGCAACAAACAAATAAATGCAAACAAATACTGTTTACTGAAACAAACAAATAAATACGAACAAATATTGATTATTAGAATAAACAGAAAATGAACAGTAAACAAATAACAATTTCCTTTTAACCTGGATAGGG
This sequence comes from Nippostrongylus brasiliensis, assembly GCA_030553155.1. NCBI lineage: Eukaryota > Metazoa > Nematoda > Chromadorea > Rhabditida > Heligmosomidae > Nippostrongylus > Nippostrongylus brasiliensis. The sequence continues at coordinate 33,803,912 of CP130734.1, forward strand.
AAAAAGGACATTCTAAAAGCTTCCAGCTATTATTTTTCTATTTTCATTGCAAAAAAAGGAATAGTCACAATCCCCGACATTACAGGATTGTATATGTAGTCTTCTGGATTTACTATTCACTTCCATTTTGACGAAAATTCGCCGTATGCCGGCATCATGCCAGAGCCTCGGCGCGCTAGACAATCGGTTGGTCCCACGCGCCAGACACGCGAAAAAGGCGTTGTCGTCAACGTGTTAAGAACAAAATCGATGTATACTTTCATTCAACTATTATTTGTTTTTTTTTTCAAAAATTTTCGCTTGTTCAGATACCCGCTGTTCACCGCCGTGCATAGGATATGCAAAGGAGAAATGAAAGCATCGGAGATGATCTCTTGCATACGGGACCAACCGGAATATCCATAAACCTCTTTCTCATTTAGTGAGCAAGTTTAATGAAAGACCGAGTGTTTGTTCAATCTGAATAACTCTAGTGTTAGTGATCTATGATACTAGCTAAGTGTTTATTGTATCACTGGAATATACAGTATATTCACAGTGAAGGTATTCTATGAGTAGGCTATTTGTTAATTGTACATATAATGAGTTTTTGACCATCAGTTTTGTCTTCTCTCACAGAGATCTTTCTCGAATAAAGTGACATTTATGATCGTCTATCGTTGTCAGATGTACGTGTACGTGGATCATACATTTTCTCTGCCAACTACGATAAATTTTTGTCCGAGAGAGTGTGTTCGTTGTTGTGAATCTTGAATTATTTGGTGGATCCAACCAGAATCCGGAAAGGTTTTCGCTTCTCCTTTTTGGGCTGTTCGTCCTGGTGTGAGCAACTGAGTCTCCAAAGGCCTTTTGAAGCGATTCCGAAGGTTCTATTGTGGTTTGCGCCGTGGTTCTGGATATCCCGAGAGGTGCCCATACCCTGATTCATCAACGCGCTATGGGGTTTATTCTTTTATGGTTTGTCCCTTGTCTAGCACACCTCACCGGCCTGGCGAGGGTTCGAAAACGGTGGATGTTTCCCAAATGGATTCGAATAAACCCTGCATTAACCCCATTACCCCCGTACCCCCACGCGGTGATGAATCAAAGTTTGCGAGCCATTAAGGGTTGTTTTCGGGCGTAACACTCGCAAAACGGACTAAAGATTTATCAAGGTATGTACGGACCTAAACGAACCTCATTGGCGCAGTGAAGGTTCGGATACCTCCTTAAGGCTTGTAATCTAGTTACTCTCAAAGGAACACCAGAGCCCAGATTCATCATTGGTAAACCCCCGATAAACCCCGAGATATAGCCCGAACGGCGCCCACCTTTGTCTACTAAACTTCGTATGTTAAACGCAATCTCTCATCGACTCTGCCGTCTGGTTCTGGTTGCGCCGCGGTTTCTGAAACCGCTCGCTCGTTCATGAATCTGGGCCCAGATAGCGTTGTTGAATCACGGTTTATGTGTTTGGGTATAGTTTGAGGTTTATTTGGGGAACCCGTCCGTAAATCATCAATCCCAGGTGAAAGCCTATAGAGCGAATTCGAATCTTAGCTGAGGAAATCGCTTGGTTTAAAATAGCTGGTAAAAATGATTGAATAAGGGTAGAACTACCACTTGCAATTGATTGAGCGTTTCAAATATGTTCAAAAATGGGGGATTTGCCTATTTTCTGGTATTTTCTCAACTGTCCGTGGTTTGGTATGTCCATTAGTGCCTAGAAGCTCGATCACGAAGGTAAAAGAGTGGAAGAAAGGAATAAAGATGGGTAAAGACATGCTCTGTGTATTTCCCACATACTTGAATTACCGTTTCATTTATTTATTTATTTATTTATTTATTCAATAATTTAATTATTTAATTATTTATTTATTTATTTATTTATTTTTACGCCTTTTCACAGACGTGCTCCAATGGATAGTGGCACAAAGAACAGGGAATGAAAGAAAAAATGAAATAAAATTAGAACAAAACAAAGCTCAGCGAATTAGTAACTCAGGCAGGCGAAAGAAGCATTTCTAATATTCCTAATATTCAAGACGAAATGCATCGCAATTCTTTCTTTTTTGGAGTGAGTAGCGGCTGGGTACGACGGACATCCACCGAAGATGGAAAATGAAAATTTCCTGGCCCTTTTCCAGCTATTTTCGTCATTAGTTCCTGCACTAGTTTGAGGGATTCCGTTCTTGATTCTTCCAGTGGTCAATTCAGAATCCTTTTTTACTCAATTATTTTCTAGATGCCTGACAACGAGCTCGAAGCTCTGACGGCTTATTATCGTCGTGTGGTGCGAAGAATGATGTACAGCAATGGTGACCTGGAGGATCCGCTGTCCGACAGCGTCGAGATGGTGTTGGACATGGCCAAATTCCAAATGGTAAAGGCGTTAGAGGACGCTTGGCGCCGAGTCATAGCCGATCACCGGCATCAGATCACCTTGGAAGACGTGATGTTCGTCTTCCGACAGCATAAATTCCACCTGAAGAGGCTGCTGCAGTTCGCCGAAGCGGCCGAGAAGATCCGTCACTTGCAACGAGCGGCTCCTCGAGCTCCGAAGCTCGATGAGGACGTGGATCGCGAGAGTGACGAGGAGCAGGACGCAGTGCCGTCGACTAGGTTAGTCTCTGGTAAATATCATACTATATAATAAGCGAAACCGCGATGTTTGTAAAGGGTGGCTCATATGGGTCCCGTCGCGGTAGTCTGTTACTGTACACCAAACGCACCCAAGCGACAAAGGAGCTGATGAAATTGCTTCATTTCTTTTCAATCACCCAATTCTTCGATTTCAATCTCCCAAATCTCTCAATCTCAATCAGATTTTAACTGATTAAGTGGAATAATACGGTATTTCCTAAATTTTCATTTCATTTGAGTCGGCTGATAGGCCGCTGGAGTGCTGGTTCACTCATGAAAAGTCGGCTAAAGTGTTCGGTGTTGATTAGTTCCCCTAGTATGCGCCAGGCGTTCATTTCCAATCAGAATTGTAGAAGTGTGGGGAGCACTTACCTGAGCCGGCCAGTTCCTGCCCAAGTCAACGTCGAGTCAACCCTGCCATACAAGTCTGGTACTACTTTACCGAACAACGGTGGCATAGAAGGCTTGTTTAACCAGGGTAGGATAGGTCGGATTATCCCAGGAGAGGGTTTTTTCGACGCGATACGTTTTTGCACCATATAAACGGATCGCCATCGTGTCCAGTGCTCTCGATAAAGTCTGTGATCGACGTTCAACATAGCTCAGGTCAAATTGGCTCTGATTGGATTGGACCACTTTATTTGCGACGTAGGTCGTCCTCGATAGTACTAATTCGGAAAACGGACATCATCATTGTGTTCAGCGCCCTCTATAACCCCAGCAATTACGTTTGATGACGGTTTGGCCGAAAAAAAGCTTCCTAGAGGGAATCCGGAAGACGGAATCCCTCGAATAGTGCCGAAATAGTTTTGTTTACAATGTAAATAAATGTTCATTAAAAACATATTTCAATGAACCACGATTTTCACAGCATCTTTGGGATAACGATAATACGTTCGTTACAAAGAAAATCGGGAGTTTTTCAAAAGTCGGAGAAAACAACACTTTGAAAGAGTCCGACGCATCGGTGAGTCGGATTGTCCCAAGCGACAGACAACGTCCGACCCACCCATGGGTCGTATTGTCGTCAATGTGTTAATCTCGGATTGCTAGGAAGTTTAGCTTGAAATGGTAAGAGGCGCTATACCCACCTGCATGATCAAGTGATCGATCTTCGCCCAAGATCAACTCGACCTCACGTGATCGAGTGAAGTGGTATTATTAGGGGGGACTTTGAGGAAAATGCACCAAACTCTTTTATTTCTCAATAACCTAAATACAGTTCAACTGTACTGAGGATGTGTTCTCCATTGAGGTCTATGACTTGCTACCATCGTTCAGCCAGCCTTCTGATCCCATCCTTCCAGAACTGCTTCGGCCTGGAGCGGATCCACTGGTTGACATGCCTCTCAAAGTCTGCTTGGCTCTTTGTGTTCCTTCTAGCCGAAAAGTCTTGCAGGCTAAAGAAGAAGTGGTAGTCGCATGGAGAGATGTCCGATGAATACGGTGGGTGAGGTACACGGACGTACCCCAGCTGAGCAAGCTTCTGCGTGGTTACTTTTACCCGGGGAGGTGTGGCGTTGTCGAAGGGGATCAGTCTTTCGAAACGTTGCGGTCGAATAAGTGCGTGTCGCTGATCCACCTCCTCGATTTAGTTCACTAACGTTACGGAGTCCATCATGGCCATCTTTGGAAATAGTCTCCAGCAAAACGCAGACCCAGAAGCTCAAAAGTTGCTTATCGTCATGCTCATCTCGTAGAACGAAGGTCGGTATCGGATCACCAGGCCTCACCCAGACTAGCTGCTTGGCAGGGTTAATGTAGAAGACATACTTCTCATCCTGCGTGACGATCGATTCCAGACTTCTTGGACAAGAGAAGTGGCGTAGATTGGCACGGCACACATCGACACGCAAGTGGTCTGAGGTAGCCTGAGGATTCAGCATGTTTCTCAAATACGCGGAAGAGATGAATTCTCACCTGGTCTCAAGTAAGTAGTATACAGACCCATGAATACGACGAGCATACAGTGAGACCCCAGTCGGGAGTTATATGGGAAAAAAGGAGATACTTATTACTTTTGCCTCCCCCCCTAATAGACCTGACTGGAGGGGTGAAGACACTGGCTGGGTGCAGCGGCTTACCAGTCATTGTACACGATACAAACGGCTACAGCCTGCTTCTATGATTTTCGACGGGATACAAACACGTGGCGCATTCTTAGCAGACTGATCTATTCCGACCTTTTCTTTTTTGTTTCCTTCACCAGGCATCACTTTTGAGAGATCCGCATTCGGTGGAATGATCTGTACTACGAAGTAAATCTCCGCTTTTCCACTCCATGATTGATTTTCCATCAAATCTCGGGTTTTACATGACATTAAATGTGTGATGACCAGGGGTGTGCGGAAATTTTTTCTAAGAAAGCGGAAGGCGGCAGACGGAACGGAAATGGTCAAAAATAGCCGGAAACCGGAATGCGGAACACGGAAGACGGAAATAGTGCAAAAATCACTAAATTATTGGAAATTAGTCAAAACTGGACCACAAGAAAATTTCATTTCTGTTTCTGAAGGTACTCATTAGAGTACTCGTTTCGTTTCCATGTGTCTATTATTTTGGTGAAGGTGTTCAACGTTTGGTGATAGCTTCAAAGTGAACAGTGGAAATTCATCTTTATGAACTTCGTTATAATCCCAAGACAAGTACGTAGAGAGAGGTAGATTTTTTTGGCGTGATAGGGGAGAATGCTTTCAAAATAAAATTAGAAGCCTAAAACGAGCATGTTATGGTGGAGAAACAGCAGCTTTTTCATGATATTGGGGAGAGAGGCTTTTTCCTGGATCGTTTACAATGAAACCAACAGAAGGAAACAATCTCTCACACTCGGACGATGTGGCAGGTGCCGACAAACACTTCATCACAAGTTTTATTGGGGGGAGTGTACTTCGCTGCATTGGTTTCATTCTACCAGAATTCGAATTGATGGCATCGACGTCACCACAATCACTTCAGTCCGCATTTTGGTTAGCTTGCACATTGAAGGTCTTCGATTTCTTCTTCCGTTTCCATGTTCCGCCCAAAAACAAAGCGGAACACGAAACGGAACGGAAGGGCCAAAAACGGCCGGAAACCGGAATGCGGAACACGGAAACGGAAGTTCCGCACACCCCTGATGATGACTATAAATATTGTTGTAAAATTTTTACTCAATTTACTTACGTTTCGTCCCCGCCTTCATCAAGACTTGGAGGAGAAAACGAGTAATTTTGCTTCAACTGTTTCGTTTTTGTTCATGAAGGGCTAGAAAACGAAACTCAATGGTAGTTGTTCTCTGAACTTCCTCAAGAACCGATAACGGTTTTCTCTGATTTATTTGGCAAACGTGTGATGAACAAATTTCCAGCCTGCCCGACTCGAATCTGGATCGAATGCGGTGCATTGTGGAGAGAATGGACTTGAAAATGAGTGCCGATGAGCTGATGCAACGACCGGATCGAGAATACGAACGACGGCAGCGGAGAATCGCCAACATCGTAATGAACGAAATGTCTGCCGAGGAGTATCCGCAGTTTACCGAAGCGCGTACGGCGACCTTTCTCGATGAGAAGCCGAAGCAAGGTTTAAAAAGGTGAGCAACGCACTATTGTAAGTGTTTTGAAGGAAGGTCTTTCATTTTCACGAGACTTTCTTAACACAATACAGGGTGGCTACAAAGTATGTTCCGCTAGGTTTTTTGCCATAACTATGCACAGAACGATAGCAGATATTTTTGTATAATTTTCACTCGTGATAAATAAAATGAGAGATCATTCAATCCAGATACTGTTCAAAATGAACTCCTTCTGCACAGGTGGGCCGCAAGTAGTCGACATCGATCCTCTGTCATTCTCTGAGAGGGGCTGTAGGGTCCGCGTGTTGCAGTGATAAGAGGCGCTACTGATACTCGCACGGTCGAGCGATCGATCCCGGCCCAGGGTAACTAAACCTTCCGTCTCTCCGGGGTCGGGTAAATTGGTAAATTGATGCCAGATTTGTCTGGGAAGGTAAAGACACCGACCTGATATAGTGGCTGGCCCCCCGCAGGTCATTGTATAGGCCAAATACGCATTTACCATGCCTCATGATTCTGAATTGAGCACGAGTGCGTGGTGCGTCCTTAGGGGACTGATCAACGCCGACACCTTTACATTTACCCTTTACTTTACACCGTAATTCAACACGGCTTGATCAGCAACAATATGTACTTATTAGTAAGGTGCTAGGGCCCGCGTGGTACAGTGGTAAGAGGCGCTGCTGACACCCGCACGGTCGAGCGATCGATCCCGGCCGGGCTAACCAAGCCTTCCATCCCTCCGGGGTCGGGTAAATTGGTACCAGACTTGTCTGGGAAGGTAGAGACACTGACCTGGTATAGCGGCTGGCCCCCGCAGGTCATTGTATAGGCCAAATACGCATTCACCAAGCCTCTACGACTTGAATGGAGCACGAATGCGGCGGCGCGTCCTCAGCGGACTGATGAACGCCGGCACCTTTACCTTTACCTTTACCTTTAGTAAGGTGCTATTGCGTTTATACATCTCTACTGTATCATTGCTTGGTTCACTACGTAAGGGATCCTTTAGTGTGCGCGCGACGCGAACACATGGAAAAGATTCAAATCGACAATTCGCAGCGAACCCCGAAGTCAAGACCTATCCACCAGGGCGCCTTACTGCAGTAGTATCAGGGTACAAGAATGATCAAAAGGGCCCCTTCAGACTATACTGTGGCAGTAAATCAGATATTTGGATTTTTGTTGACAATATGGATGGTTTTCGCCTACAAGCTTGTAAACCGAGGTCAGATTCGTAATCAGCGTCCTCGATAACCTCTTAGAGCGACTTCTCGGCGAAAAATAATTCGATCGAGGTCAGATCCGATTTTGGAATGACATACTGCGCTACTGCAGCACGTGCCGCGGGTCCATATCCCTCCTTAACACGTCTTTGGTTGACCTTTTATAGCCTCGGGCGTAGGCGGGCCCATGTTGCCCGCCCCTACCAGGCGGTCAGCCGCGGAGCGCGCATCGGAAGCCAATCGAAATATCCACAGTTACAAGAGAACATTACAACATCTGATCACAAAGGCTCCACCTATCACAATTTATCTTATTCATTTTGTACAATTTTCATTGTCATACATTGAAGATCTCTCTTCTCAATAGGGTCCGTTTGATATCACTATAGGGCCTTGGCTATGTGGTGCTCATCACGCTGGAATATTTATTTCTAAATGATCAGCCATGGCATGCCCAGATTCCATTATTTTTCTAAATTTGTAATTTATCTTTTTTTATACTGTGATTTTATAAACTCTTAACTCTTTGACTGGAGATCCCTGTTGTGGTACTGCATACTTGATGTATTGTCAATGGATTTCGATTCATTCATAAGTTCTATATGATATGATATCGTTTCCGAAATAGTTATTTATTAAGCCATTATTTTTCATCTGCGATGCGCTGGGCAAGAACTGTAATTGTTTAGGAAGCTTTATCAACAAAAGTTTAACAGTGATGACGTCCTAGCCGTTGGCCAAATATAGAAATATCATAAGTAGTGTGATTTTTGTATTGTATTGTTTGTTCGCGTTTTCGTATTGTACGGCGCACGTTAAGTGCATAATAAATAAATAAATAAACAAATAAATAAATAGATAAATAAGCTGGTCCTGGTTTTCAGGAAGAAAACCGATGCGGACCTGATGCGTTGGCTTGGTGCTCCAGCGAACTGCGAGCCGTCGGTGGCGTTCGTTCTCGCCTTTATCGGCCGCGAAGTTGTCGCGACGTACGTCGATGCCGCCTATAACATCATGCTGAATGAGCAGCCGAATTTGTTTCTGAATGATGTCAGGAGCGGACATGCGGCTATTGGCGATGAGCCGTGTCCGTTGCAGGTCCGCGTTCCTTTCGAAATCGTTTGATCTTCTACTTTTCGGTAGAATTTTGAAGCATTTTTGCGGAGAGCGAAGGTCTTCCTATAGGTACGCCATTACTCGGAGGCTCTTCGTCGCAATCTCGGCTGGAGACTTCACAAAGACTTCTTGTTCGGTTGCTCAGAGGACCCAGACGACAATCCGTTAACCCATCAGCAACAGGGATAGCGACACAGGATATTTAACGCTTCACCTCGGTGGATCCTTGGTAAATGGGTAAAAATGGGTAAAAGAGTTTGGGTAAACCCTAGCCTCACCTGCAGGAGCTTAACCGTAAAGCACCTGTGCAGGTGTTCTTTGCTGGAGTTGCTGATCTTTTAGGATCTTGAATATCCTATTTTTCACTTGTATTGATCGTTTTTCCAAATCTTTTGCAAATGTATAGAAATTTCTCTTTGGTAGAATTTTTCTATAAATGTTAACGTGGAACGATACTAGTACGCATTTTTTGTATGAATCGGTTGTGCCATCTTTATTCAGCAGATTTTCTTTATTTCATTTTTTTGATAAATCACAAAAATGTTTTCGTAGATCACAAAAAATTTTTTGGTAGATGACACAAAATCTTTTGATACATCACAAAAAATTGGTAGGTCACAATTTTTCGGTGGGTCAAAAAACGTTTTTCGCGGATCACACTTTTTGGTATATCGCGTATTTTTGCGTTGGCCTCCGTACCACCTGAATCACATATCATTCGACAAGTAGAATCCGAATTTACTCCCTAGAATTCCCGTAGGCAAAATATGTTCTTTCGTCAATTTTTGATAATTTCTTCGATGTCCGCATGTCCAACATTTTTGCACCTTCGCGCTCGCGAAAAAACACTTTGGGTCTCCGGAACGGTTCTATCACATGCCAATCCATTTGTTCCGACGAGTAGAATATGAATTTAGTAGTTAAAATGCCGGGAGGCGCAAATCGTTTTTCGTCAGTTTTCGTAATTTGCGTTGATGCATCGGGCGAAACTTTCAATTTTCGCACTTTCACTTCTGCACAAAAAGACGCTTTATCTGGGCTCTAGAATGAGAAATAAATGACGAACCGGCACAGCAGCATACCAAACTTATACCACCATGCCGGGATTTCAGGAGGAGAGAACTTGGAGAAATAAGTGATTTTTTTCTATTTCAGGTGTCAGGTGATATGTCTTCAAAACGGACGAACAGAACCCAAAAAAGGAGAGCAATCGCGAGCGAATCGGGAATACAAATGTGACGAGTCTGCACAGGGTCTTTAGCATCTTACCTTTATCATGACGTTATAAATGAATTTTTCCACTTGGGCATGTTCCTTTCCGGAGTTCAGAACTTTTAAAAAATCTATCCACTAAAATTCCGAATCCGAAATCCATCGGAAAAAAATCAAGAAAAAAGAAATCCATCCGAAACAACGAAGATTTTCACTTAGTCTGCTTAAAAATGGTTGGTTTCTCGACTATGAATATAACAATTGAGAATCCTGTGTCATACAAATGACGGATCAGAAAAGTAGTTTAATACGGACTAAATGCAAAGACTACCAAAATGCTGGTAAGGACCGCTCGAAAACGGTTTGTGCCTGAACAATAAATATAACAATTCGAAATCCTTCCCCGTATAACCTGCGGGTCCTAATAGCTGTTCAACATAGGCTAATTCAGAGCGATGCCACAAATTGCTGACGATGGGACCCCCTTGACTCTCAAAAAGTGAAGGTGATTGAACAATGAATATAACAATTTGCTGCCCAGCGACGTACATCCGCGGGCGCTAGATCGCGTTGGACATGGGCGAATCCGCACAGGCGACGGGAATTCGCCAAGGTTCCCGTAGACTCTACTCAGGTATAGGTGTCTATGGTTCGGAAAGGCTCCATTCTACCCACGTATACTGTATTTCCCCATGTTGAACACCATCCTGCACCTGTCGAGGGTACGTCGTACACGTAGATGCCTGGGGCATCTTATCATCTGGTGCGCGTGGGCGAGGCGAGATGCGACTTTCGCACCAACAATTTTCACCAATTGTTCGGCGCAGTAGGCTCCGTCCCAAGGGGCGGAACCTACTGCGCAAGTACTTCTCGAGGATCTGAGAATAGCTAGCCTAGCTGCACCTCCTCACCGGTGTTGCAGAATGCGATCAGTGCGTACTAGATATTTCTAAAACATTGCAGTACAGGGAGACCTAAATTTTTGAGTTCGTGGCGCGAGCTACTTTTGTAGCAGAAGCTGCGCGACCCAAAAACTACCCTATGAGGTAAATAGCTGTTAGCGGAATGTTCACAAAATCCATGGTACGCTAGATCTATCGCACTTAGCCAGGAGTTCGAGTTGTTGAGGAAACCGCCGGGGTACAGCTAATTTTCATTTTGTGCAAATTTCATGGGTACTTGAGCCAAAACTGGCCTGATCGGCTCCTGCTCGAGGGTTTATTCCAAAAGCTACCTCCGCCAGATAGCTTTTGGATCGTGCGGGCTACCTCAATGGGAAGAAGTAGTCAGGCTCCCAAACTCAAAAACCTAAGCCTCCCTGTAGCCACTGCTGCAGAGCTCGAGAAATATTTAGTACGCACTGATCGCATCCTGCAACACCAGTGAGGAGGTGCATGAGAACCTTGGCGAATTCCAGCGTCCCGTGCAAATTCGCCCATATTGAACGCGATCTCAGGCCCGGCGATTGTACGTCGCACGGTAGCGAATTGTTATATTCATTGTTCAGGCAGAACCAGTTTTCGAGCGAATCTCACCAGGGCCTAAATTCATGACGGGTATCGGCACAATATACCCGAGAATAAACCCCGGTCGGCGCGATTATTCGCATTCATGAAGACGCCGCGGAGTGGAATGGATACCCCTCAAATAAGCTCCGCGGCGCGTTCATGAATGCGAATAATCGGGCCGACCGGGGTTTATTCTCGGGTATATTGTACCGATACCCGTCATGAATTTAGACCCAGCACTTTGGCAGTTTTCACATTTAGCCCGTGTTGGACGTCTTTTTTCACCCGTCATTTGTACGACGCAGGGTTCTCAATTGGTATATTCAAAACCGTGGCACCGTTTCTGAGCACAGTAGATGAGGGTCTTTCTCGTTTCGGGAGGAAAGTTCTAGTTGATGTGTGAGTTTCTGTGGACAGAATTTTCCATTTTCGAAAGAAGATAACTGTACTGCAATTCAGAGGGCTAGGATAAAATCTTTATTTACCGTTTCAAGTTAATGGATAAATGGTCCTTTTTCAGAGGTTATAATTTGATAAGGCAGTCGTCCAGATGAAAGTTGATGGTCAGTTAATTCCAGCTCGTCGAACTCGGAGTAAAGTGAACAAGAAGAGGCAGGCAGCCAACAGGAGAGAAGCCTGGAATGATGAATATCGTTGCAGACACTTGAAAACTGAAAAAATTGAGCAAAAGCCGGAAAATTTACAAGTTTACGAATAGAACTATAATTTGTGGATTTAATGCAAACAGGCCTAATTAACAATGGTACGTTTTAACACTCCATGACAGTGACTACTACGGTACCGGACGCGCCGCAACGATAAAACGGCGGCAGCGGCGCCTCGGAGCGCCGAAACGCGCCGTTTTTGAATAACTTCTTTAAAATCAGTTTATTTGCAAAAATAAGTATATATTCGAGTTTAGCAGCTTGAGATCTATCCCTCCATATACAATTTTCCCAAATTCGTAAAACTTCTTTTCAGTTGATTTTTTTGACCCCTCGATTTTCGGATCCCGTTGCCGCTTCGATCCCTCGCTTGGTGACTCACCACCAACTAGGCTCCGCCCCCTCGCGTCCGATTATAAATATGCGGCGTCCGTACCACCGACTAGGCTCCGCCTCCTCCTCGCCGCATATAAATATGCGGCGCGTCCTTTCCTAGCGTCCCAAGCTGGAAGTAAGGGGCCCCACGGGGTGGCGCGAAGGAGCTACCACGTGTGGCCTCCGTTGAGTATGGGGCGCAAATGAACTGCGGTTTGCTTTGCCCGGGTCACCACGCGTGGACACCGGAACGGCGCATTTCGGCGCTCTGGGGCGCTGCTACCGCCGTTTTATCGTTGCAGCGCGTCCGGTACTGTAGTTTGCTCTCTGAATCAATGTGATTTAACACCCTTAAAAAGATCGTAAGGGCAATTGTAGTGGTTTTAGTTTTGAACTCATTTTTATTTAACTTAACTTTAACTTTTTTAACTATAACTTATTTTTATTTTATTTTTCGTACACTTAACGTGCGCGATACAATATCAATGTAACCACAAAAAGTAAAGTAAACAGCAAAAACGAGGAATATGTACGAAAAACAAACAAACTGTTACAGATACTGTCATTTATGATATCACTATTGATATCACCACATGGCCTATAGCCAGGAAGTCATCACTTTTATATTTTATTGATAAAATCAACAAAATCAATTACAGTTACTTTATTAGTTATTTAGCCAAACTATTGTTGTCATTGAGCTCGTCTCTATCATTCCTTCACAGTACCGCTTACGTCAAGCGTTGAAAATCCTACTAATAAACAAGCGAAATCGCGATATCTGTTTGTCAACTCTAGGGTCCCGCCGCGATTGCACGATACCGTACCCCCAGTGACGTATTTCATCAGCTCCTCGCTGTCTTTTGCTGCATGATTTTTGTTCTCCGTTTTATTTGTTATTATAGGTCATTTGGCGGCCTGCAGGGCACTGAATGGCTGGTAAGTAAATAAATTATATAAACCCACCGCCACAATGGCGACACGTCTCAGCCATCTACTTTCGCCGATGTTTCTCGGCGCCATGGTTGCGTGGTGCACATGACGTCCGTCTTTCATCTGCCACCAATCCCATGCGAGCACCATGAAACCGACCGCGCACAGCACACAACCGATTATGTTCCACAACAACTCCTTAACACCGAATTCTCGTCAATCCTTGCTTTGTTGACGCACAGAGAGCTCCAACACCTGGGCCCAGATCCAAGATTGGTAAACCCCTGACCAACTCCGAGATATACCCCGAACGGCGCGCAAGCCGAGATTCGTGAACGCGCGTCGGGGTTTAATCGGGGTTCCTCGTGGGTCTATCACACCTCGCGATGAGGTAGGGTATGGGAGACCTCGACGGCTTGTGGCGCAAGTGCCGTAATCGCACTCACTGCGGGCGATCGGCCGTCGACACAAAATTTGCGTATCGATCGCCACAATTATATGTCGATGGCCGCTTGCCCGCAGTGAGTGCAATTGCGGCACTTGCGCAGCAAGCCGACGCGACCTCCGAAATCCTGACCTTCACGAATCATAAATGGCAGCAAACTCGCGGTATCGAGCGGGTTTATCGCCGACGGGGTTTCGGAGACCACTCGTCCGTTCATGAATCTGAGCCCTGGTGCAAGCTAAGCCATGAACGTACCACTGTCAGCCACGGCACTTGACTGGACGCTTTAGGCACTTCGAAGTAGTGAATGAATAGGGTGAGAATACATCCGAATGCGAGTATAAATGCGAAAAAGTAAATGATCGAGTAGGCTTTCCACTGAATTCGACCGTCGATGAAGAACACGATCACCAGAAGGAGGCATACCTGCAAATTGAAGAGAAATTCGAGCACTATTCCACTTGTTGGACACCAGCACTCAATTTTTTCAGCCAGAAATTTTTTCTTCAGAAGTTCGCTGAAGCTTCGCCTGTGGGGGTAATTGGGGGCGCTGATCACGAATCTGCTGTCTGTTTTTCACGTGGGTGGTCTCGGACCACCCAAATCGCTACTTGGGTGGTCCAGTCAGGATCACCGATTTCGCTGAAACTTCGTCCATGGGGGTTCTCTGGTGTCCTGAACACGATGGTGGAGTCCGTTTTTCAAATGGCGGCCGAATACGGCAGTTATAGGTGAGTCTCACCGGGTAAGGTCAGTAGGCACTTACCTGTGACTACCGTATTCAGCCGCCATTTGAAAAACGGACTTCACCATCGTGTCCATGACACCAGAGAACCCCTATAGACAAAGTTTCAGCGAAATCGGTGATCCTGACTGGACCACCCAAGTAGCGATTTGGGTGGTCCGAGACCACCCGCATAGAAAACGGACAGCAGATTTGTGATCAGCGCCCTCAGTTACCCCCCCCCCCTGTGCAAAGTTTCAGCGAATTTCGACGACTGAAAAAAAATCGAGTGCTGGTGTCCAACAAATGGAATAGTACCAAAATTCGTACCTAGAAAAGTTGCTGAACTGGAAAAGAAAGTCGATTCCCTTAGTCGAAAAATTCTACTTCCTATTTTCTACGGAAAGTGCATTTTTCGACAAAGATGTGAGCACAAGACGCTACCATATGTAAAATAGGCATGAAAGGAATCAAAGAAGAATTATCAATTGGGCAACGTTTTTGCAGAATATTTTTCCGTAATCAGAACGTTGCTTTGCTGACATTCTAGAGTGACAGAAATGGACACTATAAAAGGACGCCTGAGGCATTGGCAGCGAGTCGTTCTCCTTGTTGCCTATTGTATCACTTGGAATACGCTTATTAAGAAGATTTCAACGCTTCAATTTCAGATGAAGTCGCTGTTCCATTTATTCATCGTTCTGCTATTCTTCCCTATTTGTTACGCACGTCTACAACGAAGGATGTTTGCTGCAAGATAGACAAAGAAACTTGCAAAATTAAGAAGAAGAAGACCAATTCATTGATGTAAAGCATTCGGTAAAGTTCGTAGAATAAACCGAATTGGAAATTCCGATTTCTGACGTCTAATTGTAAAGGATAAAAAGGTGAATGTGTCGGCGTTGATCAGTCCCCGAAGGACGCGCCATGCACTCGCAGACTCGTAGAGGCTTGGTGAATGCGTGTTTGGGCTATACAATGACTTGCAGGGGCCAGCCGCTGTACCAAATCAGTGTCTTTACCTTCACAGACAACTCTGGTATCAATTTACCCAACCGCGGAGGGATGGAGGGCTTGGTTGGAGCGGGCGGGGATTGATCGACCGTGCGGGTGTCGGTAACCAACTGTCGGTACCACTGAAATCCGCACGGTCGATCAATCCTCGCCCGGTCCAACCAAGCCTTCCATCCCTCCAGGGTTGGAAATTGGTGAGTTGGTGCCAGACTTGTCTGGGAAGGTGAAAACACTGACTTGGTATAGCTCATGGTCGCAAGTCTAATGGTGCAACCGGAAATCCTTGAAAATTGGACCATATATCATCAACAGGTTGAAAAGAGCCTAGTAAGCGGAAAAATTCTCCTCTATCGTCACATCGCTTCGAACCCCTGTGGAAGGATCCGACCACGTCCGGCTCCTTCAAAATGGCCTCTTGCAAGCAGCACATGTCGTGTTGTCGAGAGGAGTCGGTGGTGTCTGTTACCTGCCCGACCACGACGGCCATCCGTCATAAAACAATAACACGCCGCCATCTATCAGACCCTCATCAGCCTCCATTGATTTTTGACTGATGGAAATGCGAAGACACCCGCCTCGAGTTATGGCAGAGCTCATTTTCCATGGAGATATGATACTAGGGTGACCCAAAAGTTCGTGTGCATTTCAGATTCTGACTTCCTTCATTCACAACTCCAGAAAAACAAATAAATCACCAGTAAGGATAGCATTGTTAAGCACGGTTTTTAGCGGATCGCTAGCAATGAATTCTGTGTAATCGTGATGCCCTAATTGATTTTAACTGTTTTTCTCGATTATGAATAAAGGAAGTCAGAATCTGACACAACCTTTGGGCACAAGAACCTTTGGGTTACCCTAATATAACATTAAGTAAAATTTATGATTAACAATTTAAGAACAACTTATACAGCACGTCATTTAACATTTATATTTTGTATTTAGCTAGTGAATTCAGATTCTAGTTATCGAAGCCAGTCGAACAGAGTGTGACTTAGGTGGTCCACAGGCCGAAAAAGTGCTTTTTTCGGGCCACAAATGTGCGAAAAGGTTCGACCATGCCGGATTCGACGAAATTTTCAAAAATTGACGAAAAAATAATTCCGCCTCCGGGCATTCGATGTGCTAAATTTGGATTCTACTCATCGAAACAGGTCGAATGATATGTGATAGAACTGATCTGGAGGCCTGGGAAGCGGTTTTTGCGGTCGCAAATATGCAAAAACATCCGACGACGGCATCGATGATGTTTTCAAAAATTGACGAAAAAATAATTCCGCCTCCGGGCATTGGATGTGCTAAATTTGGATTCTAATTGTCGTGGCAAGTCGAATGGTATGTGATCCAGGTGGTCCAAAGGCCCAAAAAAGTGCCCTTTCGTGCCGCGAATGTGCAAAAAAATTCCGACATTGCCGGTATCGACGATATTTCCAAAAATTCGCGAGAAAAACCCAAAATTTTCTCAGATTTGGATATTAAAATGTACTATTTCTTGCGCCAATTTCGATTTTGCGGAAAACCGGAGTCAATTTGAAGGTTTCAGAGCGAAATGAGCAATTTTTTGAAAAATTAACTTTATCAAGGTCCCGACCTGGCGAAATTCGCGAAAAAAATTCCACACTAAATTTCTCTGATTTCCCAATAAAACGTTGAATTTCTAATTGTCCCGCTTGGAAGAGCGAAGAATTTTCTTGAAAATTTCCTGTCCTAAAACTCACATTTTTTTTTGAAAATTACTCATTTCCCAAATATTTGCTGGCTATTTTCCCATGGCACAATAATATCCTCTCTCGTGGTTTGTTTTTTGAATTTTTTTCACTAGTTTGGTTGTTGATCTTAATCTACCGCTCCTTGACTACGTATAAATAGCCCCATGACACATACCGCCAACTCTTTACTGCAAACTGCTTTTTACCCCATCATCGCTCAGTTCCTCATTACTCCAAGAAAACTCGATAGTTAATTAAGCCATTCATTCTTTACAGCCCGGAGATCAACACCAAAAAACCTGTGAATATGAGCGAGTGAGAAGGCACCAGGCATAAACAGCTGTTTCTAGGACGCGCCATGCACTCGCATTCAGTTCAAAATGACGCGGCAGGACCAGTCGTTGGAGCAACGAGCTTCATAACTTCGGTGAAAGATACAGTAGTTCGCGAAAAGTTATGTCACCTCGCATTTTTGGCTGCAGATCGCTGAAACCAAAAGAATTTTTTTCTCCAATTAACAGTTTTAATAACTCTTATTGAAAATACACTAATACGTGCAATCGTTGGAAATTCTAGATTTTTTTTAATTTTAAACTCATTTTCACATGCAGCCTATAAGAACAAGCTAATCATGCTTCATCAGAATATCTTCACTATACAAACAGAAGCTCAGTGGTTCTTAAGATACATTCGTCCGAAAATGTATATGAAAATGAGTTTGAATTTTTTGAAAAAAATCTAGAATTTCCAACAAGAGCACATTTTAGCGTATTTTCTACAGTACCGTCGGTAAATTTCCGCCAAACTGCGATATGAACGATACAGAATGTTTTTTATCGTTCTATTTCATATTTCAAATTTCACTTCCGCCCATTTTTGAACGTACGCTTTTCTCAGGCTTCTTGTTCATTAAAATGATCGTCTCGGCTTCTTCTGTTCAGGTATGGTATTCTTTTTTGATGTTACATAGTCACTTAAGTGTTACGATATAACTTCAGATGTAAGTTGATTGGAAATATCCACAGGATGTAATTAGCGAGTACGGCCTAATGAGGTTGACCTTGGATGGCCGTCGCCTTGATGAGGTCACGGAACACGCACATGGAAATCAAAATTTTTAGAATTTCACTACGCTTTCTTATATGTTGGATAGATCACGCTTTTCTGATTCCGGCTATGCATTTTTTATTCAATACAATTAATTCTGAAGTGATTTATGGCGGCTGAACGATAAAAAACATTCTGTATCGTTCATATCGCAGTTTGGCGGAAATTTACCGACGGTACTGTATGAGAGTTATTAAAACTGTCAACTGGAATAGAATCCCTTTTCTTTTCAGCGATCTGCACCCAGAAATGGAAGGTGACATATCTTCTTGCGAACTGCTGTAAGTATTGTAAGTAATACATAGCCAGCGGCAGTATGACCGAGCGGACGAAACTATAGTATGCGCCATGCATTCGTATTCTATTCGAAACCATGGAAGCACGGTGAAGGTGAACATGGCCTATATAGTGAACTGCAGATCCAGCCGCTGTTCAGTTCAGTGTCTTCACCTTCCCAGACAAATCTGTTAGCTATTTACCCAACGTCGGAAGGGCTAGAAAGGCTTGCACAGCCTGAGCGAGGGTCGATCGCTCGACCAAGCACGTGTCAGTGGTGCCTCTTACAACTGCACCATGCGCGTCTAGATCACTGGGATAAACTTTTCAGTCTGACTATTTCTACAGAAATCGGTTAACCATTGCAAGACGGGTCCAAAATTCCAGAGAAAAAGGGCAATTTTGTTGTTTCGAGACGACGGGATGGCATTTTCCACTCCCATCCCTCATCTGTTCGTCTCCCTTCGTCAAAGAGACTGCATACACCTGAGAACACGTGAGAGACAACGAGCAGTCGGCTTTTAAACTCTGCGAAAAAAGCTGTCGTAGGACAACGACTTTAAAATAACTACACAAATGAAAAGAAAGAGAAAAAATTGGAAAATGAGAAAAATGAACAGAACGCGAGTTTCAGCGGAGTTTACAAGTGGAGTGGAGTTAGAACGCCACGAAATCACTCAATGGCGATTCGAACGGATCAAAAAGTTGTTCTGAACATCATCCCCGACCCCTACGCTTGAGAAGAGACCTCGCCAAGCTTATACCCTAGAAAAGTCTTCCTTCAATGGCAGGGCCATTTTCATATAAAACCTGTCCGGGAAGGCGAAAACACTGAAAGGAACAATGACTTGACCAGCAAGTAGTTCATTGTATAGACTATGTACGCCTCACCGCGCTTCTACAGTTGTGAATGGAAGACGAATGCATGGCGCATACTAAAGGAGTTCAACAACACCATCACGCCGTCTATACATACCGCTGAATCTTTGACGACATAGATATGATTCACCGGCAGCATGCAGTAAAGAGCTGGGGGTATCTGTCATTGGGCTATTTTCACCTCGTCGGGAGACAGTAGATTAATAGTAAGACCTAGAACGATACCTAAACCAGCAAAAAAGAAAAAACTGGAAAATTCAACTCAAAAACCGGAGATAGCCAACAAATATTAAAATAAACGATTTTAAGAACCGTATCTATTTTGTCGAAAAACATTTGAGATTACTCTCTGCGTTAAAAGCATGTCTGTCCAGAATTCAACATTTTATGGAGGAATTGGCGAAATTGGAGAGAGAACTTTTTTCGAATTCACCCACGTCGGGACCTGGAAGACCTGGTGCATAGCGCGTCCTTGAAAAAGCTGTTCATGCATGTCTTCGGCCTTCTTACTCGATTAAATTTACTGGTTTTCGCTGTTGCTCTCTGGATTGTAAAGACTAAGATTTACAACAAAAAAGTCATAGTGGTGAAGCTATAGAGTTCAAGGTCCCAACCAATTTCACAAAAAAATAAAAAACAAGCGGAAAAGCCACAGAAAGTAAAAAATAAGCTGTTATCAAGGATATTTCTAGAGTATTTAAAAATTCTGGATGGTAACCCAAGTCGATTACTTCCTCGGCGGTCCCACCTAGAGCTATGAGTGCCGACTATGCACTGAAAAATGTACATTCTCAAATCGAATCTTATAATTCCAAAAACAAATACTCTTTTCAACTAGAGATCAGCAACGAAAACCAGTGAAAATCAACCTAAAAAGTAAAAAAAAAAGTAGGAAAGCAAAAAATGCTTCAAAAAACATGCAAAATTCAACAGTGGTTGCTTAAACAGGCCCTCCTCAAAACAGAAATCACCAGGCCTTTTCACCCGATGAAGAAGTTACTCGGGTTTGGATACGATGGGAGGGCCGGAGTCAATCCAAGTTAGCATTGGACTAGTTCTTCATAGATGCCTACTGAACGAATAAATAAATACCAAATTACTCACCATTTGGCAGAGTTTCAGTATGGGAATCGGAGAGATGAGCCAGGTGAGTGGACGAGCCATCGCGGTGATCAGTCGATTGATCTCAGCAGATTCGAATCGAGTCGATCAACCGGAGCAGCAGCAGCAGCAAGACAATGAAGAAGCTAAGGAGCTCTGTTTAAGAAGCTCCGATGGGGAGGAAGGTGGCCGGTGGGAGGAGGGCGATCGGGGCGATCGTGGCAGAACAGGCGCCGGTCGCCAGCTGCCCATCGGACCCACATGTGCTGGCTGGCCGAAGTAGAAAACGAGGCGACGAAGTCAACAAAACACTCAGCTCGTCGCTGAGCCCAGCCAGACCAGCAGGCGGCCCACCACGTGATTTTTTGTGTATTTTTTATTTGCCTAGGCGCATGTGGTGCAATGGCAAGAGGCGCTACGGACACCGGTACGGTCGAGCGAGCGATCGATTCTCGCCCGGGCCAATCAAGATTTCCATCCCTCCTAGGCCGGGTAAATTGGTACCAAACTTTTCTGGGAAGGTAAAAACACTGACTTGGTATAGCGGCTGGTCCCCGCAAGTCACTGTGTAGGCCAAATACGCATTCATCATGCCTCTATGGTTCTGACCGGAAGGCGAATGCATGGCTCGTCCTCAGGGGACTGATCGACGGCGACACCTTTACCTTTTCCTTTATTTATTTTTTCTATTTGTTGAGACAACAGATACAGAAACTTGCCAATTGATTAATAGGAGAAGCTTACCGTCGAATCAGAAATGGTGAACTTCTAGCTCTCCTCCATTGATTGTCTAACGAGTATCTTCTGTCACATATTGCATGAACAAATAAGACATAAATAGACAAAAATCCCGTGATATTGCTTGCTGTTTGCCAGGCATTTACAGGGTGCGGCAAAAGTTCTTCAACACAGATTCTTGACCGTCTAAACGGAAGATCTAATGCATATGAGATGAAATTTATAATATTTATTGCCTTTGACCACACACATATAGCAAAGCATGTAAATTTTGAAATGACCTCCTTTCGCAGGAATGCAGGCCCTACGTCTCTTGAGGAACGAGTCTACGGCGGCACGCAGGACATCTTCATCAATTTCCTCCCAGGCCTTCTTCAAGACTTCTTCAAGGGAATCAGGGCTCGCGTGGGATGTTGCGCAGGCTTTACTCTTCAACATGGACCAGATTGAACAATCCATCGGATTAAAGTCCGGGCTATTCGGTGGCCACTTTTTTGCTGAGATGAAATCAGGAAAATTGTTGGCATACCACTTCTGTACGACTTCGGTACTGTGGACAGGTGCAGAGTCCAGCTGATAGGTCCGAGTGGTGTTTTCGAAGTGCTGAGAAGCCCACAAAAGAATTTCTCTCTTCCAGGACTTGTGGCTGTCGATTTTCCCGGACGCGTCGGTGAACCTGCGTGCCGCCGTAGACTCGTTCCTCAAGAGACTTACGGCCTTTATTCGTGCGAAAGGAGGTCATTTCGAAACTTTGATGCTTTTTTATCAGTGCGTGGTCGGAGGCAATAATTGCTATAAATTTCATCTCATTTGCCTGAGATCTGCCGTTCAGACGGTCAAGTATCTGTGTTGAAGTACTTTTGCCGCACCCTGTATGTAGCCAGCCCCATCAACTGAGTTTCATTACCCAGAAATATAATATTACCCTGAAAAGAAGCGAGAATTGGTTTGAAGGGGGGATTCTGAATAAGAAATTTCCGATTTTTCGGAAAATTTTTGTTTTTTGTTTTTCTTTTTATCATATAGCACCCAGAACGGTTTGAGACACTTTTTTACCAGATCAGCAAGCTAAAATCTCTGATTCCTCTACCAGAAGAACCTAGTGGAATCCATAGGTATAAGTGTAAAGTGGATGGCGTTCCCTAAGGACGCGCTACGCATTCGTCTCCCATTTGGAGCCTCAGAGATGATGAATGCGTATTCGACCTTTACAATGACTTTTAGGGCTAACCACTATACCGATTCAGTATTTTTGCCTTCCCTGACGAGTACCGATTTACCCGACAACGGAGGGTGGAAGGTTTTTGTTAGCCTAGACGAAGATCGATCGCTCGACCGTGTGAGTTTCAGTGGCGCCTCTTACCAACAGTTCGGACGTGATTACCTCGAATTCTATTGCCTAGAGGAATTGATCTGGTGCTCAACGCTAAGAATCACCACCTGTTCCGTTCGGCGAGTCGTTCCCGCAGCAAAACGAGCACGATTTCTCAGAATTTAGTGGCGATTAAATTGTTTGGCGCATTCGTCGCTAATTTTTTCACATTTGCGATGGCAGTTCATCCCGGTTTTATAGCCTATTGCCAGGCAAGATTCGCTTCACAACAACTCCACTAGTTCGTCGGG
This sequence comes from Nippostrongylus brasiliensis, assembly GCA_030553155.1. Lineage (NCBI taxonomy): Eukaryota > Metazoa > Nematoda > Chromadorea > Rhabditida > Heligmosomidae > Nippostrongylus > Nippostrongylus brasiliensis. The sequence goes on from CP130734.1 coordinate 33,826,735, forward strand.
GACTGTGTGGCATCTGCTCTGCACATTCCCGGATTCACTATTAATTAATTTATCTGCACAGAGACGGGGCTGAAAGAGCCAGAGAGTTACGAGTGAAACGATTAGTGAACAGGCCACACATACAGTACTACACGCGCCGCAACGAAAAACGGCGGAAACGGCGTTTTTGTGCGCCGAAAGGCGCCGTTTTTGGAGTCCACGCGTGGTGACCCGATAGAGCTTAGTTAATTAATTTACGCCGCATGTCTACCTAGGATCTTCGCATGGTAGCCCGGTAAAGGCCGAGCATCACAAGGGACCGGAAATCTAGGGGTCAAAAAATCGCTTGTTAACAAGTTCCACGAATATCGAAAATTCGAATGTGAAAAGATAGAGCATGAGCTTCTGAGTTCAAATGTAAAGGTAATTTTACGAATTAACCAATTTCAAAGAAAATATAGAAAAACGGCGGTTTCTGCGCAAAAAAGCGCCGCTTGCGCCGTTTTCTGTCGCGGCACGTCCGACAGCGTACAGTTAGTTGGTGAAGAAAGTTCTGCGCCTTGTTCGAACACTATTTTTTAAACCAAATATCTTATTATCACTTGAAATTCATTATTTAATTACTCAAAATATCTCCCAAATCTGTATGAAGCTTACAAAAACTTTCTCGGAAGGCAACCGTACTTCTCTTACTTACCCTAAGGTCCTACCAATAGACTAAAGAAATAGAAAATAAACAGCGTACAAGCTAGCCAGTTGACCAGTTACGTGAGAATGTGCCGCGCACTTGACCTTCTTTTAGAATTGTAGAAGAAGCCAAAACGCGCTTCGACTGTTGTGACATAAATCTACAACGCAGAAACAAATTAAGGTTTAGTGAAGGTTGTGTACATCTGTGAAAAAGTAACAACGTAATGAAGTGACTAAACTGAGCATCAAGGATCAATAGGGTAAACATCTACCACACTACCTGTCTACTATTCCACTCTACATTCTAGTAAATTCAACTCGAAAATTTTCCAAAAAAATCGTCTGAATAGGGTAAAACGTAGCGGTTCAAATCATAAGTGATCGATCGGAGCCGGAAAGTAACAGCAAAAAGTCCTAATAAATCAGATCAAAATATTATCCAGCTACATAATCGACCCTGGTACCAGATTCGCTAGGAGTATACCTGATATGAACCCAGAAATATACCCCGAATGTCGTGGAGACCTCGATTCATCAACACTCTCGAAGTTTATCACGGATTTGTACGAGGTTGTACGTCTCGTTGGCGCGGCGAGAGTTCGAGAACCTCGAAGGAGTATATTCCCTAAGTGAACGCTTAGTAAACTCCAAATAAATCCCTCGTCTTAATGAATCCGGGTTTGCACATACTCGGACTTTCCGAAGCATCCAGGGTTTATTCGAGGTTCACACGAGACCAATAGTCGACAGCTAGGACGCCCCGAATGGTGTGTAAACCTTGATTCAATAAAAGCCATGGGGCTTATTCGGTACCCGCGCGGGGCTATATATACATCCTTCCTAGTTCAAGGTCTGCAAACAAATGCACTCGCTATTAAGTTGCGTTAACCACGGGCTAAACTCTGATTAGACCCCGCGCGATGATGAATCACGGTTAGGGCGCCATTCAAGGTATACTTTTGGGAGAGAGAGATAGAAAGGTAGAAGGAGATCTTGACTGAAATCAAAGCAGCGTATAGTCGTCCCTCGGCCAGCGAGAGATACGAAAACAACAGCGGATCATCGGCCAATAATGATAATTTTCTGAAATTAATGAACTATACGCCGGGTAAACTTTACCCTTACAGGCAACTTACCTTGGGGATTTTCTTCTACAGTTCATTTCTTCTTGAAAAACGCGTCGAGATTCTTCTTAGGCGGCGGTTCTTTTGCTGTGGATTTGCCAGGCCGTTTTTTGCCGTGCGGTTTCTCCACGTCGCCTCCACCGGCTGCTGCCTTGAGCTTTTTGGCTTGGTCCAATTTATGGAAATGAGCCAGTTCCTGAAAAAAACCCTAGAAATTTCCATTCTATTTTTCTATTAATTATTACCAGCCATTCAGCGATCTTCAGCCCCCAAATGAACTAATTAATAGTAGGAAACATATATAAAGCATTTATAATAACAAATAAGACGAAGAACAAAAAGCATGCAGCAAAAGACGACGATAAACTGATGAAATACGTCACCGGGAGTACGGTAACGGGCAATCGCGGCGGGACCCCAGAGTTGACAAACAGACATCGTAGTTTCGCCTAATTATTGGTAGGATTTTATTCTACCCCTATTTCTTCGTTCCACGTTTTATCCCGATCAATTGCGAGGTATGCCATTCTTGACGCCTAATCTTTTCCTCTTTCTCGTTCTCTTTTCCTCCATCAGCCGACCCGTCACCTGGGACTGACGCTAGTACCAACCCCCTTTCAGCTATTTCCAAGCAAGGCAAGGGTTTCTGCCTCAGACGAGATCGAACCCTCATCGTAGGGCTCACTACCCTGGGCTTTCAAATTCTCAGCCATCCTGTCCCTAGAAACTTTAACGTAAACTGAAAAAATGCTTAACGAACCGCTTTTATGTCCTCAGGAAGCTCACTGAACACAGTGGGCGATATCTCGCCAATATCGTCGAGTTCGAGCGCTGGAACTGCATTCGACGGAGCTTCGAACAGGTTCGGGTCGTACACCTGGAAACGGAGCATGATTAAAGGAAAAGTAAAAAATACATAAATAAAACAAAATAAAAAAGGTAAAGTGATCCCCGTCAACCAGTCCTCTAAGAACGCGCCACGCACTTGGTTTCCATTCAGAACTGTAAAGGCATGGTAAACTCGTATTTGACCTACTTTACCTTCCAGTCCGGTATCAATTTACCCGACGCCCCAGGAGTGGAAGGCTTGGTTAGCCTGGGCGAGGATTGATCTCTCGACCTTGCAGCTACCAGCGGCGCCTCTTACCATAGCATCATAAAATATGAGACGACACAATCAAACAGTAGGGAACTGAAGGTCGATTTACACTGTTAAGAGAAGAAAGCATTGCGAGAAGCATTTTCTATTGCATTTATGGGTATATTTACTTATTTATATTAATTAATTCTTCCATTTTTTCAATATTTTCCTCACAAAGCTTGATAAGATAAGCAAGCAGATACCTGCCACCCTTCATCGTCGACTTTTATCGCTTTTTCAGGCTTTTTCTTCTTGGGCGAGATCTTTTTCGGCGAATTGCTAGCCGATCCGATGCCGGATGATGGACCGGGTGTTTCCTTCAATATTGACCATTTTTATGTATTTCTTCCGAAAAAGATTTGTCAACAAACCAGGTCAGAAGGTCGTTTCAGGGTGCCCTTTACAAATATTCGCGGTTCTGGGGCTCGATTTAGTGACGGGTCGAGAACTCCTGAACAGAACCACTCTAAGGTAATACCTGACTCCTTGCAAAAAAAAATAAATCCAGCAAATAAAAAAAAGAACAGGAAGAAATTTGAACGTTCAGGCCCAACCTCTGGGTAAAGGTATGCAAGATACTTACCCAACGAATTCATCTTCAGCCGTTTCTCCACCCACTCCATGATGCTCTGATTCTGAGCGCCAACGCCATCGACGAATCTCGACGCACTCATCGAAATATTCAAAATGTGAGGGGTCCTGTAACCAGTAGGTATCAGTTGTTAAAACAATGCGGATGCGCCATGCACTCGACTTCTAGTCAAAATCCTTGAATGCGTTGAATATGCAAAGACTTATCGCTGTATCTCGATGCAAAAGTCACTGTCTTCACCTTTTCAGTGGAGGTGATACCAATTTACCCAAGATCAGTCCGATGAGGTCGCGCCACGCACTCGTCTCCTTCTACGAGTCGTAGAGGCATAGCGAAGCTGTACTTGGCTTAGCAAGAACTTGAGCATCCAGCCGCTATACCATGTCAGTGCCTTTACCTTCCCAGACGAATCTGGTACCAATTTACCCATCCCGGAGGGATGCAGGGCTTGGTTCGCCCGGGCGGGAATCGATCACTCGATCGTGCGGGTGTCAGCAGCGACTCTTACTCTTATACCACACGCGCAAAAATACAAATCAATAAGATAAAGTACACACTCACCACTGATCGCTTCCCAACGGTGCTTTGTTGAACGGTTTCGCCACCGACCACATGATATCGGCCAGATGTGCTGGACTGTAGGAGGCGATTTTCACCGTTTTCGACGTCTGCGTGTCCGTCAAAACACCGAACACCACATTTTCGGCTGTCCGTCTATTCTGTAGAGAAAGAATAAAATATCAACAGATAGGTTTTCTAAATGTTTGATGCAATGGTGTTCTTTCTCTCAAAACCGTATTAGCCGTAGTAGATTGTATCTGACATCAGTTTAGAGCATGAAGTTCCCTAAGGCCTTTGTTATACCGACGCTCATGGTGAGCGTCAGCTGCTTGCGAGCGGTGAGCGCCCAGCCGCTGAGCACGCGACGCACGCACGCGCCCGAAGCATACAGAGCAGCCCTCGACCGACCCTTAGCGAAAGCGTCAACCGCAGTGCAATGCGCAGCGACTAGCGACGACGCGCGTGAGCGTCTGCATAACAGCCCATGAGCGTCACCACGCCAGCGTCTACGTGATAACTCGCACAAACGTGTCTGACCCCATTGTGTCTGATACTGAATGGGACGAGTTGCGCTGGCAGACGCTGGGGGGTGAGCGTTGGTATAACAAAGGCCTAACCGCTCGTTATTTGTTAACCGCTTTCCAACTGTCCATTTGATTTAATTACTTTTTGTGTTATGGCATGTTGTTTCTGTTTTGTTACGGTTAAAATTAATGATTGGCGCGTCATTATGTGACGTAACAGATTAAAAATTAATAAAAAATAAGCTTTGAAGCAAATAATTCACTTGAAAATTATTAACTAGTATTTGATTTGGATCTATGTCGTCACTCCTGTTGTTCAATAGCTTTGTTTGATTGTGGGTACAACTTGAACGGTGTAGAAATAAATTAACGCGAAATTCCGGATTAATTAGCGCTTCTGCGCGTTACTACTAATTATACTAGAGGAAGATGCTGTAATAGTGGTGCTAGAAACAACACAAAAATAGTAGCTCAGGCGGGATTCGAACCAGTGCACCACCGATACAACATCTTCTCCTAGTATGAAATAACTTATGTTAAACTTAATGAGTCGCCGGGAATTTAAAACACCTGCTCCATTCAGAAAAATCGTCCTCAACCACAAAAACACACCTTACAAAAAACTTTAATGAATCTTTTGTGCCTTTAACAGTAACAGCCTCGGCAGCTGGCTACTCAAATTCGACATTTTAACCATCAAATTTCATTGATTTCCAATTACTAATTGATCTGATTTGATTCAGGTTATACGACAGAGTAAACAAATCAATCAATAGATAAGCAACAAAAACTAGCAGCAACGTAATTTGTTTTCCACTTAATTAACACACTACTGGTTTGAGCATACCTCTGAACTTACAATCACAGTCTACTCCCCAATCTCATTCAACTTCGTCATAATTCATCTAATTAAAAATGATGTTCATAAACAAGCTAAATTTCAAAAAAGGTCTGGAACCATTGGTTCATCCGCCTATTTTACAGCTCTTGATAACTCACCTTCACTTGATCAGTAACCAATCGTTTCGACAACTCCTTTGAGAGGCCATCGATCCATCTAAACAGACTTTTACAGAAGTATTGAAAAGGTCCTAATCCTAACATTCATTAGTGTGCAAAAGAGAAAGTATAAGCTTCAGGATGATTGCTGTATTTGCAAAAGAAGCCTTCGACATTTACGTAAAAGTGGAGGTTAAATGGTCGGCGTTGATCAATCCGAGGGTGCGCCACGAATTCGCCATCCATTCGGAATCGAAGAGGCAGTATTCAATGCATTGGCCTACTCAATGACTTGTGGGGCTAGCCGCTGTTCAAGTAAGTCTCTGACCTTCTCAGTCAAGCCCAGTACCAATTTATTCGACCCCAGAGGGATGGAAGGCGTAGTTAGCCCGAGCGAGGATCGATCGTTCGACTGTGCGGGTATCAGTAGCGCCTCTTCCCACTCTACCACCCATCGAATAGATCAATACGTACCTCTTCACTTCAGCAACCGTTGTCAGGGCATTCTTGCCGGGAAAGTTTTTACTGACAGCAATGGACAGTTGTGAATTGCGAGGCTTCACCTGGAAATGATTCCCAACTCCTTCTTGAAGGATCGTAGACATCATTGATAGAAATTTATTTATTAGATTTTCGAAATATAAATAGTTAAATAAATAAGACGGATGTGCCACACTTACCCCACATATTAGAGAAACTTCGTTACAAAAATTAGAATTATATTATATTTATTTGAAAAAAATTCTGCGCACCGGCTCATCGTCAATCCCTTTTGCCAGTCGATGAATCCACTGAGCATGCGATTCGAACCGCCGTTCAATCGCTTCGAGCGGGATCATCGCTAGTTCACCCATGGTCTAAAAGATATTGATAAAAGAATAAAAAAGAATAATTTCAAAGACTCATCGGCGACATCTAATCGCCACCCTTTCCTATTATAGCAGCCGCAAAGCAATTAAAAGTGAATTATTCGGAAACCGAAATTCCTAAGCTTTCTGCCGCTATTCATGTAATCTACAAAACGCGTTCATGGTGTAGTGGAGAGAGGCGCTACTGACACTAGCAAGGTCGAGCGATCGAATGGAAGATTAGTGCATGGCGCGACCTAAGGAGACTGAACAACATCTATCACTTTACCCTTACCTTTGCCACACGAAACACTACTTTATGGTAAAAGTAGGTAACTAAGCCTCATCCATGCAGGAATACATACTAATAAAACTAGATCAATCAATACATAAATAGCAAAGTGTCAATCAGTCCCAAGAGGATGCGCCACGCACTCACCTTCCATTCAAAATGGTAGAGTCACAGTGAACGAGCCTTTGCCATATTCAGTCACCTGCGCGGCCAAGTCAGTCCCAAATCAGTGCTTCAACATTACCAGACAACCTGGTAGCAATTTACCCGACCGCGGAGGGATGGAAGGCTTGGTTAGCCTGAGCGAGGATCGATCGCTCGACCGTGCAGGTGGAAGTAGCGCCTCTTACCACTGCACCACGTAAAAAGCAAATAAATAGACGTCTTGATAATCCACTCACCCCGATGGCAAAGTGCTCCTGTAGGGCGTTTCCGAGTTTTCCTCCCAACATTCGCACATCTCCAATAGGGGTCGTTTCGAAAATGATCGGCACGTTCTCGAACGGCAACACCGTCTGTTGTCGAGGTTTGTGACGGGCGCACACCAACTTCGCCAGCATCTTAATCGTGCATTTCTTCTTTTTTTTCTCTTTTTACCATCGTGTTTGGATTTGTTGGTGCACTTATTTGTTATTTTGCTTACGATATTGTTGATTTTGGTTTCTATGTGCAAGCTGGCTGTCCAGCTTTGCGCTAATCGTAAGTTCCCTGATTCCTGAGTGTGGGTTATCATCGAGAGCAGTTCCGTAGGACGAGTCTAGGGCGCTGGTCCCCTTTTCAGACTGGAAAACTTTTGAAATTAGCTAATAAGTTTTGTTTCCTCTTCATTAGTTGAATTGTATAATCTCTGTTGATCGTTTGTATTTGTGTTGAGTTTCAACTTTAGATCTATCTTCTTTGTTCTTCAGCTTTTGTGCGCTCTTTGGACGTATATAATAAATAAACAACCATAAGATAAGCGATAAAATAGAAATCATTGGTGAACAGCTTCTACTTGTTCTCAAAATGGAAGGGAGAAAAAGATTATTTTCATCGTGATGTATTGGATTTTCTCGCTACAGCTTGCGTTACCAACCCCTTGAGTTTCACTTCATTTTTCATTATTATTCGTTCGAGCATCTGTTTGATTGAAGCACTACCGCCATTTGGCACGGCTGGGAAAAGGGGAATAAATAAATAAATAATGATAAATTAATAAAATAGGGTGAAAAAACTCATACCTTGTTGTTGGCTACACCACCCGAACAGAAAAACTGTGTGTATTGGCGAATTTTCGCTCGCATCTGCTCGACAATTTGTGAAGCGATGGCAAGTCGGAGCTGAACAAAGCACTGCCGAATAGGATAGCAAGTTAAACGTAAATTATAATAGTAGAAATATTGTAATATTGACTATAAAGCTGATGTGACTGCAGAAATCGCGACTCTGGCGGCGGTTGGCTCTATATTTCAGTTCTAGACTTGCTCTGAAAGACTGAAAGTGTTGTACGGTATGTACGACGTACTGTAGACGTCGTTCTAATGATACTAAGTTCATCACAAAAAATGTGACTCAAGCGGGATTCGAACCTGCATCTCAAGCTTTTCGGCAGCTCTATAGTGCTAGCCTGCCGCACCGAAGCGCTCGCTTCCGAATAATTTATTTCGTCATATTCCAAACATATTTATGGGAGAATAGTAATACCGTAAAAGTAACGAAAATATCGACCAGTTCGACGTACAATAAATTTTGGCTTAAATGTTCCTTCATATTCAAACTTATTGAGCGAAATCTCAGACTACTAAAATTCCTTGAAAATAAACTTTGAGACTGTTATTTAGAATAAGTCCAGCTTTCAGCGAGTCCAGCTTTTGTCGCCTTCGTCAGAGTCTGGGAACTCAAGAAATCTTAAAAACATCACCAAAATACCACTTCTTCGAACAAAAATGATCCTGAAAACCAGGAGAGTGAGGAGACAGCAACATTTGAAGGAATGGACCCTAACCTAGCAACCAGCATTACGCCGCTTACTACTTACTGGCTTCCCTACCACTGTTCTGTGCCCAAAAACTATTTTTGTTCGATGAAATGACGTTAGGCGGATATGTTTTGAATGCTTTCCAATTTTCTAGGCCCTGACGAAGGGAATTTTCAAGAAATGTTAGCGAAGCGTTTAACGTTTAACAATCTTGGAGTTCGCGTAGCAAGTACAAGATTTGAATTGACAAGAAAATTAATGAAAACCGAAAGAAATTCAAAGACCCACATGGCTGATCTCCTTGCTGCAGCTGGTGCTCAGCCAATTCCGGAGGTTTTCCTCTCGATCATATTCATCGTTACCTTTGTCGCTTCCGTCTGCAAGATGGGTAGTAGGTAGTTCGGTTGAAACGCCACTAGTTAGCTAAAACAGAACGGTCGTAGCTCCTACTGACCAACACTAATTAAGCGACAATGGTTCCGGAAAACTCGTTTCAAAGAAGGATCATGATTCCACAAAAAGAATGTGCAAGAGAAGAACAAACATACGTTCTGAAGCAGCACCACAGGGCCGACATCGATCACCTTTTGGTCGACCAAATCGGTCAGATCCAAAAACGCCTCATCAACGGACGCACGTTCAACAATAATCCGATCGTCGAACGCATTCAGAACGTCGAACACTTCGGCGCTGGCGTCTCTAGAATAATGAATCGAAAGCTAAAAGAAGAAAAGAAAGAAGCAGATAGCAATCTTAGCAAGTTGAATGTTGCGGTATAGAAGAATGAAATCGGCAAACCAAAATTGATGCAAGTTCATTATGACTAACATTTTGGCGAGTCCACCTTCGTCAGAGCCTGGAAGATGAAAGAAAAAAGAAAATTTTTCAACCCTTACGTTTCTTTTCCAGGCTCCGACGAAGGAGCAATCGCCGGAACGATAGCCGTAATAAACTTGTATCAGCTTTTCTATCAACATCATTCTACTATATCTATACGGGTATATGAAATAAGACGTAGTCATATGCCCATGCTTTATTAATTACTTACTTAATTGGTTCTTTTTTCTCTTATTTCTAATACGATCTCATTAAATCAAAAAATTATTTCGAGCCACAAATTGACACTATTTTGATTTCTATGTTTATATCAATACCATCATATCCAATAGTCGCGCGTTGTATAAGTTTTCTTTTATATTCTGCTGACTTCTATTGATTGGATAATCGTGAACAAAAAATATATCATGATATTTCCTCTACATATATGAAGAATTCGATGTGCACAACATCGAGCCCTTCTGGGCTACTTGCTATATGAAAACGGTGAGCGAAACTTGTCCAAAATAATGGAAGAAACCGATTCACAAGACAAGCAAGATAACAAATTCGTATCCCACCGGTATTTCTGAATGTCAGCCTTGTCGATGTGTTCGCCCTGCGGTACAAAACAGACATTGAGCTCAGGACATTTGGCCTTCGCCTCGGGGATCATCATTCCACGTTTCACACCGAATTTCCTCGCTTCATAACTGACCGCGATGATCCTGAATGATCAATCTATAGCGTTTATCGATTAACTAGGAAAATAATTTCTTCTGGTGATCAATTCTGCATATTACTGTGACCACATGTTCCCCTATTCTCTCCTTTGTTGGGATTCGCTATTTTCCAGCTTTCCTAACATTTTCGCTAAATTGTTATGATAAAGATTGGTAATGTATATAGCAGCTTTTTTTGTGAAATGATGCGTAGTAGAGTTTAACGGGTCAAGCTTTTCAGTTTCAGCCGCCTTCAAAGCCTCTAGCTCACCGATAAAATCTATAGTGGTTGGCTACCATACCTCGCTAGAGGCTCCTAGCTTGGACAAAATCGACAAAAGTGGGAAAAAGCATTCACTTCACATATGCAAAAATAAAGTTTTGACACTCTTCAACGACTCGAGGATCAAAATTTTTGACCGACATACTCGCCGTGAGCCTTGAAGTAGAGCCCAAAAAGCACGCGAGCAGTGATTTTCCAAGCTACGGCTGGGTTCAGTCGAGATTTAAATCAGGGTTATTTCACGGGGAGTTTTATACCCCGCCTCCTGCACCAGTCTGATGGTACTCATGAATCCGGGCCCGGAAAAGAGAAGATAAGTTGTAAAAGAGGATGAAAAAAGTTACAAAGGGACCTCTAACCCAGCGAATAGCAGAAGATGTTGTTAAAAACATCACAGTGGTATCACAAACACAAGAACTAAAAATATCTCGAAAAAATGTGGAAACTCACCCTCCCGGGGCTCCTTCTCTTGCATGCTGAACGACGGCGACCGGAGTGTCCCAGAGTTCCGGTCGCTCTCGCTGTTCTACTTGAGCGTAGAAGCAGTCCATATCAATGAGGCCAATCACTCGATCCATTTTCTTTTGGGGCTAGCACATCCGATTCATCTCTTCTGCAAGAATAGAACTTTCGCTGAATAAGTTGAGCTAAGGAAAATTCTCACGACAAATGAAACGTTAAGAAACGTCGCTGTTTGAAAATGCAGTCATTAAATCGAAGCCCTGGCCTGGTCTAAACCTGCCTTCAGTTCTCGACCGTTACTAGCTGTTCGGCCGACAAAATTACTTTTTTGAATTACGACATGACCTGTCTGTTTTGAAATCTGTTTTTATAATTCACACGCCCTTTAAGCGGCGCAGTAAATAGATAAATGATGGAATAGATGAACTACACCCGTGGAAATACAATGAAAAATCTTCAACTTCTCTCATTTTTGAACCTCGCGGCATTGATAGTACCGTATTGAAACCTCTGCAAAAAATATAAGGTCCTTCACCTCGGACTATGTTTAGGCTCCTGAAGGGTGGCGGGGTAAGGGTCCAAATCATAGGCCGTTCGGAACAATGTTACACATAACAAACTCGAGAGGGAAAAACGGCTTCAAATGATGTACGGTGCTTCTTCACAAATCATTCCAATTCAGGAAAGCACCCAAAGCTGATCCCGTCACCGACCTCACCGGGTTTTAAAACTGGTAGCTACACCAAAGGTTCGTTTTTCATTGTTGCCTTCCATCTCACTGCGGTGGTTTTCGGGACTATCTCCATTTAATGAAATTGTATTTTGGTTTTCAACGCTTTCGACTTTCCAGACTCTGAGAAAGGTAGAATCGATTTCGTCAGAGCCTAGTTTAACTTGACAGAAGATTTCTAGCAACCTAGAGCTTCGCCTACCAAGTCTAAAATCATAAGAAACATACATGAAGAGACTCATTAAATGTTGATATATCCGGTTGACGAATGTGGACATTACAATGAATGGCTACCGATCACCTGTTGTTCGTGAGCGCATATTTTAGCCAAATTATTGAGCCAAAGGTCAAAAGAATCCAATAATGAAGAACAAAAATTCTGAGAAACGAAAATGACGCGAAGGACAGCGGGCGGACTAGGCGTCAAGTATGCGTACTGTGCTCATTTGCACAACACTATGTGTGTTTGGCGTGCATTCGTTGTGGCGCCTCAGAATGTGCACCGCCGCCAGGCCTCAGAATGTCTCTGCGCATGGAGTTCTTCGTTTTTGTTGTGATGTTTAAATCACATAACGGGAAATTGTAGAAAATAGTTGTATCGGTATACACAATGAACCCTACAAATGCTACGAAGTGCCTCAAATGCTACAAAGTTAATAGACGAGAATATGAAATGAAAGTGGAATATGAAGTGTTAGATGATCCATTTACGCTGGCTGTCCATACTCGAAATGTCCGTCGTCGCAGGGGCACATGGATCCTACATCGGCACCCGCTTCATGTGCCCATATACCACAACTGGTACATTTGACCTAGTCGTCGAATTCGTTCTCACTGGCGACGTTTGGTATTCGTCGAAAGCAGACTATACAGCATAGAAGCTCGTCCGCAGTAAAGCCACACATCTTCTCCTTCGGGTTACTTTCTGCCCTTCTTTCCGGTTTCATGGCTTAGGCTTAGGCTTAGGCTTATCTAGATTGCGGTTGTCTATTTTAAGATTCTCAATCCTATCTTTCGTCCACGAGTGCTTAGCTAAAATATGGTAATAAATGTCCTTCCATCTCGCAAAATCTGCTCCACATTCAGGGCATTTGCCCTCGGCATCGTTGTTGGTATGATCCATCGTTGCTCAAAAAACTTTGTTTCAGAGTCATGAAGAGTGAAGTAACATCACATCAAGAACATCAAATTCGCAACCAGCACCCCTGAAAACCGCTCTGTGCCAATTTGTTTGTCGTCAAGTAGAGCAAAAAACCCATCTGTCCCACTTGTCAAGTAGATCATGAAACCCCCTCTGGGCAATTTGTCGTCAAGTAGAGCACATTGTAGCCAATGTGGTGCAAATGCGCATATTTGACGCCTAGTCCGCCCGCTGTCCTTCGCGTCATTTTCGTGCTTGTCAAAAATTCAACTTCAGAAATGAGTATCAAGTTGGCATTCATACGGAGTATGAATCGCCGAATAGGCCAATTGACTTGTCTCCAGCCACACCATTGATCACTGATTTAAGGGTCAAATTCCAGGTAACAATACCCATAGATGAACAGCCAGAGTACCATAACTATTTAGGTAACCTGTCAGGTTCCTATACCCATATAGATGAACCGTCAGAATACTACACCCACGTAGTATAATGATATAGATAAACTGTCATACCCATATGGATGACCAAGCAGCTAGACCCATCCAAATGAACTTACGTGTTATCATACCGATGGTGCTATCTAGGGAGTATCGGAGGCGTTCAGATTTGAATTGCGTGCGAAGTGATAAAGTGCAGGTCCCAAATGTATTGGACCAGCCTATTGTAAGTTTGATACAATAAATCTTTCTCTAAGCACGGGACAAACGTTCTTTTCCGGCCAAACCGCTATTTAAACGCTACGACGCTCCGTACCAAACGGCGCGCGCATTTCAAATCAGGGGCTGTAGTTGCGACCCAATACCGATATGGGGCCGTATGCTCGTCTCACCCGAGATTGCTGGGGGATGGGGCAAGGGGTGGAGCCAGCTAGTATGATTGGAGCCGGCCCGTGTCTGATGTGCTCTTACTGGCTGACTCCTCCCCTCCCCCCAGAAATCTCGGGTGAGACGAGCATACGGCCCATGGATGAATTTCCAGGCTACTATAGCAATATAAATACGATTCGGAGTCAATATAAACTATCCAAAGAACTCTACGGGAAGTCCCACTGTAGGATGATTCAGGAAACTCGGCATCCTTACAAATATATACAAATCACAGACGAATTCAGAGGGAAAACATTTAAGTCTCGGACAACATTCAAAACTCTTCAACAGCTTGCTTACACCATGCTCCACAAAACCTTTCAAATTCCTCTATACTCTTGTTTTTAGCTTCGTCACCAGATTGGTAATGAATAAATAAAAGCCACAGCTAAATGTTACTAGCTACTTTCAGTACTTGACGATCAACTGCTTGTCGGTACAACTGTCAAAAAATAACAACAATTTATTCATAACAATAACTCTTAAAAGAAAAATCCTAGAATTTTTCCTCCAAGATGTTTTTTTCTGGCCTCCTCGTGATCCATGATACCGGCGGATGTGGTCAGGATCAGGTATCCGAACTGGCGAGAGGGGAGCAGATTGGTGGTGTACTGCTCGATATCCTAGAGAGCAATGGAGTCAAAATGGGCAATCGATTAGAAAACATTTAAAAAGCAATATCCATAAAACGTTGAACACATACCTTAAGCTTAATGTCAAAACGGGGGGAGATGACCGAGCATTTGTTGAGTCGGCCATTGAGGTTCACAACGATTTTACCGGCTCGGTGATCGTCAACAATTTCGAATTCTCCGATGTAGCCGTGCTTCATCATCACTGTCAAGAAGCGCACAATAACCTGGAAATTTTACACTAAAAAATCGACCAAGTCTCCGAAGCCGATAGCTTTTCAGCTATGACACAGCAAAAAAAATTCTAACGGAAATGAGAACTTTGGATTTATAAAAAAAGAAGGCACTATTCCACTTGTTGGACACCAGCACTCGATTTTCTTCAGTCGTCGAAATTCGCTGAAACTTTGCACAGGGGGTAACTGAGTGCGCTGATCACGAATCTGCTGTCCGTTTTTCACGTGGGTGGTCTCGGACGACCCAAATCGCTACTTGGGTGGTCCAGTCAGGATCACCGATTTCGCTGAAACTTTATCTATGGGGGTTCTCTGGTGTCCTGGACACGAGCGGCTGAATACGGCAGTTATAGGTAAGTACCTACCGACCTTACTTGGTGAGATTCACCTATAACTACCGTAATGGGCCGTCATTTAGGAAGCGGACTTCACCATCGTGTTCAGGACCCCAAATAGCCCCTCTATGCAAAGTTTCAGCGAAATCGGTGATCCTAACTGGACCACCCAAGTAGCGATTTGGGTGGTCCGAGACCACCCACGTGAAAAACTTATAGCAGATTCGTGATCAGCACCCCCAATTACCCCCATAGACGAAGCTTCAGCGAATTCCTGAAGAAAAAATTCTGGCTGAAAAAAATCGAGCGCTGGTGTCCAACAAGTGGAATAGTACCGAAAAGAGAACTTTGAATTCATAAAATATTGTTTATGTATCACATTCGTAAGATCTACTACCCACTACAAAAGGAAATCCACCTCAAACTCTTGTCAAAGTGTACCACAATCCTACCTCAGGCTTGTGCTACACTTAATTGTCAGCGCCAGAGGCGGTGACAACTGAAACAAATCATGACAGTGTTATCCCTCGATGAAGAGGAGGAACAGTTGTCTCCTCCCAACAATGAGCCGCGACAAGTGTTCCACTTTTGCGGTGGAGAGCATGAATGCAGCATGATTTGTGCCAGTTGCTGACGCTATCGCCGACTGACCAATGGGTGTATAACATAGGCTTTAAACTCAATATTTCCACAAATTTCTAGCATGCAATATTTTCGCATAATTTATTTTGGAATTGTGTAATGTTCAACCACACGGAACACATACCAATATGAACGGCCCAACCGCTATTTGTACAGAGCATTCCATTGGACATCGGCAATCCATGATTGCGATGAACCAAGGGTGTCTCCATAGACTCATATTAGTTCACCTTTCATATGTTTACAGATGTTCTACGTCAAACGGCAAGTGAACTGAATATAGTCCAGGAGAGCCTTGGCCCCTTCGGACCAGGCTCGTTCCTTTTCTAAAAGCAGTTGTTTGAGCCGTGTTACTGAGTCGTTCGACACCACAAATCACACTGCTATGTATAGCGACAAAAATTTGAAATGTTATTACTAAAGGTTCTGAAACACACATTTCCTCCATCAATGTTCAAAACCAACCTTGGAAGCAGGGCGGATGAGCACTTGTCGCTTTCCTCGCTTCTCGGCGTTGTTGATGCTGTTGAGAGCATCGGACAGTACGTTCATGCGAACCATTTTCCCGAAGTTTTATGCTGAAAATGAAACAACTTCACTCGAAGTTTTTCCTCGAACTCGAAGGACGTATTTCTCGTCACGATAAACTCGTCCATCACAGCCGACAACAAGGAAATTATTAATTACGGCAGTAGGACAAGCACTCAAACACAAGTATTACGAAAACATTTATGAGCGCTGGACTGAAACACCTGGACCCGGATTCATCAATGCTAAACACCCGATAAACCCCAAGATATACCCCGAACAGCGCGCAAACTGAGATCCGTGAACGCGTTCCGGGGTTTAATCTGGGGTTTATCGCGAGTTTAACACACCTCTCGATGAGGTAGTTTTGGAGACCTCGACTGTATCGAACGGGTTTATCGCCGACAGGGTTTCGGAGGCCACTCGCCCGTTCATGAATCTGGGCCCTGGAGTAAGGCCTCACTGTATTACCACAAGGTCTCCACCAAAACATCTCAAATGGCGAAAGATGTCCCCCCTTTCGACAAAAAATACCGCAAATAGAATTCGGTACTAGAACTCCTCTGTCCCATACATTTACCGTTTCAAGACCAGGGACCAGATTCATCATTGGTAAACCCTCGATAAACCCCGATATATAGCCCGAACAGCGCCCACCTTTGTCTACTTATCTTAAACTTCCTATGTTAAACACAATTTCTCATCGGCTCTGCCGTCTGGCTCTCGCTCCGCCGCGGTTTCGGAGACCACTCGTCCGTTCATGAATCTGGGCTCATCTCACAATTTAAACCCGAAAAGCGTACTCGCTAGTGGTAATTACAGAAGGTGATAATCCTCACACACAGTACGTAATTCGGCACTAGTCCTCTTACTATTAATAAATTCCAGTGGTCGTATAAATTCCTTCTCAACACTTTCGCGCACAAGACTTTACGTATTTTAGATACCAGAGCACCCTAAAAACCTCCATGGCCAACGTTTGAGCCACATTGAAGGGAATGACCTCTGTCAAACACTGGAGTGGAAACTCGCGCCTATCCATACAAACGGTAGCGACGAGTTTCCTCGGCCGCGTCGCGTCACGCTCGCGCCGCCCTGATCGTGGTCGAGAGCTCAGCGGCTAGGTAGCCTGGTTTATAACTGCGATCGTTCGCAGTAGTGTGGAAGGATTTACGAAAACAGCGTCAATGTCGACTTATCCAGAGCAGGAGACGAACTTTCACACAGTTCTTGGGTTGCGAGGACAATAGTGGCCGGCTAGTTTTTTTTTCGAGAAAACGGCACTTGTTAGAAGTTCCGACTCGGATTTAGGTCGAAAATTTAAATTTCGCTGAAATTTCGTTTACGGGGGTTAATTGGAACGCTGATACGGATCTGATGTTCGTTTTCTGGACTTCGGCCGAGGACCCTATTAACGATTTGGGCGGTGGGGTCAAAATCTCAAATCTGGCTGAACACTCTGACCCGGACATCTAACAATCAAGCCACTTCACCCTTCGATTAAGTCTTAGCCTAAGTACAAACCTAAGCGTGGTCTACCTAAGCGCAAGCTAAGGAAGGAACTCCGGGGTGGGTGAACCACTAGTTCCTTGCAAATGAAGGGTCTAAAGGATCACTACCGAAAGCAGAGCGACAGCTTAAGCCTAAACTGAGCACTACAGAAAGCACCCAGCAGGAAGGACTCGAACCTGCAACCCATACTCGACAAGCATCTTCGCTACGAACATCCACTCGGCCATCTCGGCACTTTGATGGCTGTTCTTGGCCCTCTCATGTGGATACTCCACCGTATGCGGCGTACACGGCAATCGCGCGCGGTTTGCAATGGAGCGCGTCAATGGGACTACCGTTTGTATGGATAGGCGCGAGTGGAGTGGAATAAGTGAAATAGTATCCCTAACCTCCTGATTCTTACTGTGGGATGGAGCCTTCCCACAAGACAAGTAGACAGAAGAAACAAACGACTAGATGGTGGAGAACCACACAGCGAATATGAACTGCACCAAACAGTGTTCGAGTAGGTCTTCAATTGCAATTCGCTGCGCCTCACTGCAGCGAAAACAGATACTCAGTCAACGCCGCTTCGCAGCCGCTCGCCGTCTTATTGGAGCGCACAAACTCGGTCAAGTTTTTTCGTCGTCGAAAATCGTCTCGCACTGCTTTTAAAGTTTTTTCGAGCTTAGTTTTCTTTTCGCTTTTAATTTTGTCGTTCGTTATGTTGCTAAGGTCATTGTCCAACGACAGAATGGAGAATTAGTGATGGGTTTTGTGCTTAGCATTGGGTTTATCTATTGGCTTATCATTTGTATTTGTTACCGAGCACTAAATCACGGTCAACAATGTGTTTCTGTTGTAAGACAGCTGTTGAGCGAAGTTTGGCTTCTTCTCCAGCTGGTCTTTATTCACCTTCACGCTTTAGTTACATTTGGCTTCAGCTGCAAAACGTTTCACAAAGAACGAGCTCGGTAATAAGTGATTCTGTTTTATTAAATAACACCATGAGAAACAAGTCTTACCGGTGATTGGAGAAGCAAATCACCAGCCTTCTTTCGTCATTTGCATAAGTTAGATATGGCTTTTTATTCATTTCAATCGTTAACATGAATTTTTGTGCAATAGATTGACATTAGCTGGGGACTGGGCCGCGGTGTCAGTGGAATGGAAAATTCTAGCAAACTATTTAGTTCTTATCCCTAGGGTCAAGCTAGAGCTTATTTTGTCATAATCTCAAACAGCAGTCGATAAGAAGATCGTAATGAAGTTCATTGGGTGCCTTGAATTCTTCACCTTTCCATTCACATGTTGTTTGTTTGTGGTGGATGACCGATTAGTCTCCCAATTGATGACCAGCTAGTGCTTGAAATTATAATAAAAGTAGAGTTAGAACGGTTTACTCTATTTATTCATATTGTTTATTCTGAAGCACGAACCCTCGCGCATGGGACATATCACCATTCGAAAATTCTGTAGAAATGGGATCAAATCGGTATGCAAAAGGCATCATAGAAAATAGTGCCCTGAGCTATGAAGCAGAAGCTTGAAGCTATTATGGCGAAGTAAAAAAAACGAATAAGAATACGTCGTAGATATTAACGACGACTGAACGAAAAAATTAATTTTAGTACTACTCGATTTGCTGGAAAACTTTTAAATTCACCAAGAGACGTCTGAAGTACGTTGTCCATCAGCAGGATGCGGAACCTTCGAATTGTCCTATCAGAAAAGAAATGTGATCTGATTTGGCCTCTCACAACCGTTTCACTTGGTTTAAGACTACCCCACCTCGTTTTGGGTGAAGAAACCAACGAAAAAAATCTCAAATTCTCCTAATTAACTCTGCCTGTCAGTATTTCAAACATCATTACCAGATTAAATTTTAGTCTTCTATATATTAAAGATGGCAATCTTGGTTGACTAGCTTAATGGCATTGCGGATAGTGGAATAATTCGTTCCATAACACCTCATGAATAACTAACGGTGAATTTGTGCCAATTCTCTCTAAAGTATATCATTTGCTTGCAATGATTAGAGACTGTTGTCCCGCTCTCAGAATTTGGCCGGATGTATAATTTATACGCGTTAATAAGGTTTAACTGGTTAGCGAAACTTCTCACTTCCTTTGAACATTTTCCTTTAATAATGTGTCGCAAATGACATCCTGGTAGTTTTAAAAACAGTCACATTTCTAGACGAAAAGTAGGTAGATTAAAAGCGGGTAAACGGTAAGGGCAAATGGCCGCGCCACGCACTGGTATTCCATTCAAAATCTTTGAGGAACTAGTGTTTTGCCGGAGCAATGACTTGTGAGACCAGCTTTAGGGAACAGAGTAATCCTGACAGGGGTCGATCGCTCGACCGTGTGGGGGGAAGTAGCGCCTTTAATCGTCGCATCAAGCGCAAAGTTATAATGAATGACTGTCTGGCTATACCTATGACATCATGCTTTTCGTTGGAGCCATCTAGGTATCTAGACAGGTGTGCTAAACGAAAACGCTGCAAAATGTAAGTGGACCATCGGTACCTGTGGTACTAATTGTCGTAGATAATGAGAAAATAGAGCCTAAGGACATGTGCTCTGTAATGATCTCGGCCTCATAATCCTGTCGAAAAGTGACATCTGGGTGACAGGATGCTGCTGGTGTGCGAATAACTTCCCACTTGTGAAGTTTCAACGTATTTCGTCCCCTTAAATCTGTCACCGACTGAGATTTTTTCCATTTATTTATTGAAGACGTGAAAACCCTCTATGTAAAATAGACGTAATTAAAGATAATGTGGATTACAAAAAATGTAAACTCTCGGTCTGAGAACAGCACTCCTGGGCCCACATTCATCATTGGTGAATCCCTATAAACCCCGAGATATAGCCTGTGAACGGCGAGCACCTCTCTCTACTTATCCTAAACTTCCTATGTTAAACGCAATCTCTCATCGACTCTGCTTCGTGAATTTGGGCCCTGGGCCTAAATTCATGACGGATATCGGCACAATATACCCGAGAATAAACCCCGGTCGGCGCGATTATTCGCATTCATGAACGCGCCGCGTAGTGGAATTGACCCGCGATATCCCCCAAATAAGCTCCGTGGCGCGTTCATGAATGCGAATAATCGCGCCGACCGGGGTTTGTTCTCGGATATATTGTGCCGATACCCGTCATGAATTTAGGCCCAGATCACAATCAACCAGCTGGTTCTAAGCACACCTAATGAGGTAGAGGTATTGATGACGTCATCCCAGTTACTTAATGTAGTATTGGAATCTTACAAATATGTATACGAAATCTATTTATTTATATTTCATTCTTTGAATTTCATATTTTATTTCTGTGTACTTGTATATTTCATGGAAAAGAATAATCACCTTTTTTAATTGCCCCAATCTCACAGATATGTTTACGAAATCCCTATTTATTTATGTTCCATTTTTTGAATTTTATGCTTTATTTCTGTGTACTTGTATATTTCATGAAAAAGCATAATCACATTTTTTTAACTGTCCCAATCTCACAAATATGTATACGAAATCCTTATTCATTAATATTTCATTCTTTGAATTTTATATTTTGATTCTGTATGTTTGTATATTTCATGGAACAAGCGCATGATTCTCCTTTTTCGTCCCCTCAATTCGCTCAGTTGGCGCGATCAATCGTCCGTTTTCCGTTTCTGATGAGCATTTGTTTAGCTGGACAAGCCACAACCGGGGTGGATTTCTCAATTTCACAAGGTGGCCAAGTACTCTACTGGGGAGATTCAGTTTCCGGCTTTATTTTGCTGGAGTGGGGGGTTGGGTAACTCGTTGCTGCTATTTTTCTTTTTTTCTCATTTGCTAAAACCAATTCTATTGGATGAATAATATACTATTTTTAGTCATCAGTCAGTAGTAAGTCTTATTGAAGTCATTTACATTTGGCCGTCTAAATCACTAGAAGTTCCCATAACTGTTTGGATATGTCTGGGATGGCAGGATTCTAAATGACCTCGTTTGTCGCCCTTTCCTACTTTTCACTTTTCACTATTCAACTAAAAGACGTGGAGGAAACCCATGACTTCGCATTCCTGTTCGCTTGCCAGATTTATCTATAGTCATCCGGAAAATTTCTAGCACTATTCTCAACTTCTATGGTTTCTCCGCGCGGAGTGTCTATTCTTGATGCCGCCAGGGTATACCTCAAACCTAAAACGAAATCGAATCGCGTTTTTCTGAATTGTATGTTGGTAAGGGTAAATGATGAAGATGAATGGGAATTACTTTCTACTTTCATATTTCTATCACTTGTTATGTTTCCAATTCTGGTATGTCCTGTCCCAATTTCTATTTTCTTTTCGAACTTGTCTTACTAATTTAAAATATTTTTTCAATATTTTCGTCTGCTTTGGGAGTGGAGGTGTCGCGCATGGCCTCTGGGGTATTTTAGCTGCCTGGAATCATTTCAAAATTAGGCAAGCTCGAGCTTACTAAGGTCGGCTGTTGGGAAGTTTATTCTGTTTGCTTCTTTCTCCCTTAGAACTATTTTTCTCAACAACTCTCCCTTCCCTGAATATCTTTCCTAAACGAACCTCGAACCTACTAAATATACTCGTTCAGAATTACGGCTTCTTTCCCGCTCTCGGAGCTCGTTCTAGTCATTCTCTCCATGTTCTTACATCGGAATCATAATTTTTACCCGTTCTACTCCTTCAATATTCTGATACCGCGGTTTTGATCTAAACCGCTTACAATTTGAAAAAAATTTCATCACTGCAGAATTTTCGACCACAAATTTTACTATACAGTGTCGAAAAAAACCAACCACTTATTCTTCACGGAATTTCTGTTTTTTCTTCTTTTTCATCTACTCTCTTCGTTTCATCTACTCTATCTACCTCGTCCATTTAATCTTTCCTGATCATTGTTCTGCTTTCCCGCGTGCCTTTTTTCTGAAATTCTTCTCATTGCGCGACTGGCTCACTATTCTCAACTGCTCTACATCTCACTCGCAAAGAAAATCAATATAAAATTTGGATTTGAGTCCAATACAATGCTCACAAAATCACAAGGACTTACTCTTCATTCTCTGTATATGCGACAATTAATCCCGTTAACAGTGGCAAATAATCATAATAATCATCATAGAACAACACGGTGACCGGCGTCGACAAAAGCATAGTTGAATCGGCTGGCTGGTGAGTGTAGAAACCATAAAACGCACAGCTATTTTTTTTTCAAATTCTCACATAATTTTTCTACTCGAAAAAGTGGGCAATACCACCGGTACCTGCAGCATTAGATTTCAATGGAACTAAATTCTAAGAAGTTTACAAGAAGGATGAAGAAATAGCGGATAGAAACACACACACATAAAACTAATATCTACGACGATAGATACATTTGTATTCTAATCTTTGGCGTCTTCCATCTTTCATCACTAATCAATAACATCATTGTTTAAGCGCATGCGATGTGAAAAACCAGAAAATTTACACAGTTCTACAGCAAGCAAGGAAAGACAGTAGTGCTTCGTATGCTTTTTATACAGCTCATCGATCAATCGATCAATAATCATCAAATCATCACCTTATGCTGATACGCCACTATTATGATGAGAGTGTTGTTTCCAGTGATTTTTTTACCGGATTTTTCTCCTACGTGAGAGGTTTCACGACTTTCTGGATCATATTGTTCAGTAGATTCGAGGACGAGTTGGAACCGTGGCTGGAGGGTTCTTCGTGATAGAAGCAGATATAGGAATCGCTGAGAAGTCGAGTTACCAACGGATCCACATCGCTGCCTTTTCCGAGCATCGCCTGAAGGCATAAAGTTTAACTTGTCAGGTTATCACTGATAAGTGCTGGAAGTAAAAGCCGTGCGGCTCAAGGAAAGTGCTAGAGGCGAGATGCGAGACCAAGTTAGGAAGGAGAGTCCCGGATAACCATGGACCCGGGTTCGAAACCCGCCTGGGCCACAGTTTTTGCGATAATCCTGACCCCATCACTACAACATCTTCTACAGGATTCAATTGATTCCAAAGTTTCTCGGGGCTCTGAACTAGGAATTGAAAACTAATTTTACTTCTCAAATTGATTTTTTTCTCTATTTTTTTAAATTAAATATTTCAAGTATTTCGTACCTTCATTGTACCGGCCTCGTCCGCATCCCGTAGTCGCTCCCATCCGGCCTGCGATAGCCACCAGGACATGCGATCGCAGTCTTTCACCTGGAAAATGAAATATTTAGGGAATTAGTCTTGTTTCAATTAAAATACAAAGAAATCAATACGGTCAGACTTATTTTATCCCGAGCTACCCTTCTATTCAAAAAGGGGTAAAACTCTGGGTAAAATGAAGTGAACTACAAAGGATTCATCGGAACAGTAAGTCAGAGCTTGGTTTTGAAAAAATCACAATTGAAATGAATTTCTATTTCTAGCGACCTAGATCCAAGGAAACCTGGAAAAGTTCCCTTTACGTGCCCAGGCGATTGATCCATATCACTTCATCACCCTCCTAATCAATATGGATCAATCGCCTGAATCAGGGATGGTCTCCAGGTCGAAAGTAGCTAGAAAATGGAAGAAATTGATTCCAATTCGGATTCTTCAAATCCTGCATCAGGACAGCATTTTCTCGCCTCTCTTCTTCTTTCTTGGGATGCCTACTTTAGGAGGGTAAAACTCTCAAATTGTATTCCAGTTTGAACGGCAACTGTTCTTTTTTTTTGGAAAACGATTTTGCCTTCTACCTCTTCTTTATCGGGGGGTTACCATCATTTTTCACTTCTATAATTGCTGTTGACATTGTGATGCCGTAATTCTCGTAAATCGCCTACAATCCCGCGCCCCTGAGTCACTTAGTTGATGGATTCTCGTCGATTTCCTTTTTTTTCAGTTATGGAGCACCTTCATACGGTTATCGATCACCTACAGCAACAACAATTGCAACAACAACCGGAGCTTGCTGAACAACTACAACAACAACAGATGCTGCTGCTACAGCAACAGCAGCAACAACAACAACAACAGGCGCAACAATCTCAGTCTCAGCCACCGCAACAGCCGACGACCACAGTAAAGCCGGTCTCGGCTCCACTCACTATAGCAGATTTCATCGACGATGACGACAACCTCGAGATTCCGACGATTCAGGTGAAATTTGCACTTTTTGCAACAGTTTTGAGCCATTCTAAATGATAGCGCAGCGGCAAGAGGTGCTACTTCCAGCCGTACGGTCAGGTGATCAATCCCCCGCCTGGGCTAACCAAGTCTTCCGCCCGGATCGAGTTAATTGGTACCAAACCTTTCTGGGAGATGAAAACCGTGACCTGAATAACGGCAAACCCTCGAAAACATTGTGTGGGCCCAATGCGCATTTGCCATACCTCTACGATCCTGAATTGAAGACAAGTGCATGGCGCGTCCTTAGAGGATTGGTCTTACCCCATCAATTGACTTCTCCAGGTAAAAATTTCCGTTTACACTTAACAGTGGCTCAGATTTTTCAATGGTAACGCCCAAATCTTGATTTATCAACCGTTTCACCTTATAAACTTATTCTAAATATTTCAGAGCAATCGAAAAAGTAACACGTTACCCTGTTGGGGTAACCAACAAACGATGAATCTCAACGGTTTGGTGCTCGAAAACGTCAAAGAAAGCTATTACTATAAGAATCATCTCGTTGAGATTGATAGCGCTCAGCAATTACTCGACGAGGTGTTTTATAAGGTACGGTAGCTTTTAATTTTTATTTTGTTACAAATGATCAAGGCGCTTCGTTCAGGTAAAGCATCTGGAACCGTGGGAAAAAGGAACGCGAAAAGTTCAGGGTATGACGGGAATGTGTGGCGGGGTATGTTTCCATTTAAAGGACCTAACAATACTACTATTTTGTCTATTTTTAAACTATTCTCGGGTAAAAGTTACAATTTAGGTTCGCGGAGTCGGTGCCGGAGGTGTGGTCAGTTCAGCGTTCTGTCTCCTGTACAGATTTTTTAAAGTTCGTCTCACCAGGTACTTTTCCAAATCGATTTTTTACATAACTTTTTATTAATTTTTGTTTTCTAGAAAGCAATTAATTTCCATGATCAACAGTAGAGTTTCGCCATATATTCGTGGACTAGGCTTTATGTACATACGTTACACTCAACCGCCGGCTGATCTGTGGGAGTGGTTTGAGCCGTATTTGGTGAGTTTTTTGAGTTTTTTTAACTAATCGATATTTTCTTTTGAATCAATATTATTCCCTAATTTAACAGGACGACGAGGAAGAGATCGATCCGCGATCCGGCGGCGGTGATGTCATGACATTCGGGCAGATCGTACGAGTAATGCTTACCAAGCTCGATTGGTACGGGACACTGTTCCCACGTATACCGGTCCCTATTCAGGTGGGTTAATTTTTACCCATAACCCACGGTTTCTATCAGAATCCCGTTATTTTAAGAAAGAAATCGATGAAAAATTCGCGGAACGGAAACGAGCGCTGCTGTTTGGTGATGGACGTCTGGAGCCGCGCAGCCGCGACGATGATCGGTGAGTCAAAAGGCACGTGCTTGGATCATTCTTAAATAGTTTTTGAAATATTTTTTTCGTGAAATATCGATCGATCCAGGCCAGCCCGTAGGCGATCGCGTTCTCGGGATCGTAAACGTCCGGCCAGTTCGGAGCGAAGGCATGAGGAAAAACGTCCCCGGCCGACTCGCTGTGGACATCACCTCCGTCACCATCACTGTACGAAACACCGCAAGAGATGCCCCGACAAGGCCAAGCAGTACGACTATTTTTAATATATAGCTATTTTTTAAAAAGTAATTAAAATATTCCGCCTAGGAACCGTCAAGAGGCCGAGGCGGAAAAGCCGAAAAAAGACCGCGGATCGGACGAATCGGAGAACACCACACCGAAGGAATGATTTGTCCGTTGTGGAACCACTTCGCCTCACAAGCTCCGGTTGTAATTTTAATTTTAAACAATAAAAATGCATTCCACTGGACTGTTTACATGGCTATTATCAACTCATCTGGGTAAACTAACCTGTGGTACGTTGAACCCGTCGCTGAGACCCTCTCGATCGGCCATCGAATCGAAAAACAACCATCGACCGGACAACGATCGTACGAACGCTACGTAATGTGACGTTTCGATGCATAGCACAGCTGATAGAACCTAGAAATCAGCTAATCGATATCGATCTGTGTTGCGACGGAAAAATAGAAAAAAATTGGGGTTGAAAATAAAGGTGAAGTGGCAGCGTTGTAATGGGTAGAAGCTAAGTGCAGCCTGACCCACACGCGGGTCCGGATCTCATCTGAACCTCGATTTTTGCAAAACGTCTCAGTGTTATCGAATGAGAGCAAGGTTTAGACCTTATCCTCTCCTCTAACTTGGCCGAAGAAAGTGTATACTTCTGGTCAGGCGGCGAGAGACTAGGGCTAAATTCATGACAAGTATCGGCACAATATACCCGAGAATAAACCCCGGTAGGCATGATTATTCGCATTCATGAACGCGCCGAGGGGGGGGGGTTTAGACCCGCGATATCCCCCAAATTAACTGCGCGGCGCGTTCATGAATGCGAATAATCGCCCCGACCGGGGTTCATTCTCGGGTATATTGTGCTGATACCCGTCATGAATTTAGGCCCAGGTGTTGGTACCGGCGACTAGATTCTTTAGACCGGTGGTTAATCTTACCCTGGTTCACCCAACCGCTGCTTTACCGCAAATTTACCTCGGTTTCTGAATCGCGAAGATCTCGCTAATGGATAATACTACCGGCAAGTTCACGTCTCGTTGTGCAGTGGCCGTAGCCCAACCATTGCTTAGGCCCTCGCAGCAGAGCCACAAATTCGGTGGAATGGGTCAGAAATTAGCCGTGGAGCGCCATCTTTGCTGAGCTGTATCCAGGTACCCAGTGGCTACCGGGCAGTTTGACAATATAGACCCAGATTTATCAATAAAACCAGCCGACTTCGGTAACCGAGAGCCTAAAAAACCCCAGTACCTTGCCAAGGATATACCTCCCCTGGTTTCCAATTCATGAATGTCACAGTTAAAAATTAGAACTTGTGCGGCGGTATTATAACGAACTATCTGATACCCGGCCAGCAGAAGAGTTACCTTTAATTTACATTGTGTCGCATTGATGAATCGGTGCTAGGTTAGCGGAACAACCGTGATAACCCTAGTCGATATCGGCCTCCGACTGATAACTCCTCCGTTAACAGGCTCGAAATGCGTCTAACTAACCCAGATATACAAATGATTAAGAGCTTCTTACTGTCCTAGTGCTAGGTCTGTTGGTCCTATTAAAGCTTTCTATCGTTAGTCAGGTATATGAATAAATAAATAAATAAATAAATAAATAAATAATTCGGGACTGACCATACGGTGTACGGCCGGTTTTTTGACCGGCCGCCCACTAGGGTAGAATAGTCGCATCGCATGATCCTGTTCACCGGCGTTATAGTGCACACGGGTGGAACACGGTACACAATAGGACACCTGAGGGTAAAATATTAGAAAAAAATAAAACAAATTTAAAAAAAATCAATTCAGGATTCAGTCCCTGACCTCCGACAATGTAACTCTCTTGCACAGAAAGCACTCCGGGCACATTCCCTCAGCAGGTTTCCCGCAGCCGTGACACGCTTGTACCGCTGCAAAGGAATAAATGAAAATTCAAAAGTAAAAAACAAAAAAATCACGGTAATGGAATAGGAAATAGGAACTGCAGAGAAACTTTTAAAAAACCAACCATTATTGACAAGACCGGTGATTTCAATGCGCTCCAACGGCAAGATCTTATCGAACAACTTCTGCTGACCGTATCGAGGAAGCTAAAAATGTAAAAATGTATTTACAAGTAAAATCTTCTGAAACAGAAGGTCGGACCAATTTGGTTTCTAGGGGCCAAATGAAGCAAGCATACCCAACAAATAAGACCATATAATCTAGGAAATAGTATATCGAAATATTGACCCTTAAACAAGGAGTTCGCTTTTTCGCGAGTGGTCGTGGCGCAGTAAGGAGAAGCGCCGCTGACATCCGCACGGTCGAGCGATCGATCCCCTCCCAAACTGCAAAAAGTTTTCCCTTCGAGGTCGAGTAAGTCGTTATCAAATACGTCAATGAAGGTGAAGATAGTGGCCTAAAAGTGATTGGCTTCCTCAATTCACTATATAGACAAATTGCGCATTCCTTCGCATCTACGATTTTGAATGGAAGTCAAATGCATGGCGCATCGTCAGGGGATAGATAAACACCGATGATTTTATTTTTTTATTGATGCCAAAGGAGGCAGTCTATTTCAAAAAAAGGTCTCATGGCTGTTTTCGATGATGGTTTAAACGACATCCACGAAAAAAACTTCATTTTTTAGCAAAATAGGAACTGGTCAACCTGGGTAAAGGGTATAAAATAAAGGCAAAGGTAAAGATCCGGCGTTGATCGGCATTCGTATTCCATTCTGAATCGTAGGGACATAGTGGATGCGTATTTGGTCCATACAATGACTAATGGGGGCCATCCGATATAGCAAGTGAGCGTCTCTACCTGCCCAGACAAATTTGGCACAAATTTGCTCAATTCCGGAGAGAAAGAAGGCGTAGTTAGCCCGGACGAAAATCGATCTCTCGACCGTGCGGGTGCTAGTAGCGCTCGTTACCGATGTACCACACGAGCACTGCGTGGAGGGTATAGGTTTTAAAAGCATTGCATGAAAATAATAAACCTTTACAAACCTGCAAAATCAGCGTTTTCGGTGGGTACGCGAACTTCACATTTGCCGATCTCATAGACCGCTCCAATAGATGTTGCGTGGTGGCCACTCCAGCCGTCCAATCGTCGACGATCAGAGGGCAGAGGTACGTCCGATCCACTTTGTTGTCCTTGAGGTTTCTGCAGGAAAAAGTAAATTTCATATTTTTGGAATCAAAAAATAGATAAATATCAACCAAAAACAAAAAAATAGGTAATTAATAGGTAAATAAGTAAAATTAGGTAATTCGTTTGTGTTTGCATTCGTGTTTGTAATCGTGTCGAGATTTTAGTTCTATCTTCTTTGTTCTTCAGATTTTGTGCGCGTCTTTGGACGAATATAATAAATAATCAACAATAAATAAATAAAGGTAAATAAGCCTTACATCAGCTCAACCAGCGGTGGTGCTCGTAGAAGTTGCCCAAGAAGCGCTGTTAGGACTTCTTCCGGATCTTTTTCCTCACTGGTCAGACCTCTCATATGTGGCAGACTTTTCGCCAACAATTCGCGGACCTTCATGATGTGATCCGCTCGCACATAGTGGAACCTATACATATGAAACGAGTTTTACAAAAAATTATTAATAAAAAATCGAAAATAATGATAAACCAAAAAAATCCCCAGAAGATCGTATAGCACTCACTTTCTCAACGGATACACTACCTCAGTCGCCAAAAGTCTCTGAAGTTCACGATACTGCGGAATGTCATCTTTGGTAGCGGATCGTTCCAATAATCTGTAATCAGTGAGAAATAGTCAATAATTTCTAGAACAAATAGGCAAATTTTGGAAAAAAAGAATAATGACTTTCAAAGTTTAAGCGTAAAAAAGTAGTGACCAGAAGCTCAACGGAGCAAATGTGAAGAAAAATGTCCTCCCATTATAAAGTTGTTCGCCTGGCGAGGAAAAACAGAAAAAAATCAAATGAAAAATCGAAAAACAGCTGAAATCTACCTGTCGAAAGCCGTGCTCTGAACAAACATCGCATACAACGTTGCATCGAGATAGCAACTGTTCCGGTGGCCTTGGATGCCTTTCATTCGGCCGATCAGATCGTCCGCAATCTTCCATGGTTCACATTTGGTCGGCTCGACACCGCTATCTATGCTTCCAAAGTCTGTCCGTACTGAAATCAGCATTTTTGAATAATTTTAACGAAAAAAAAAGCGAAATAAAAGTCTCTTCTTTTCGCGCAGGTCAAAAGTGATGCATCTTCTTCCTCTTCTTTATTAAGTGAATGCATCATGCGATATACAATAAAAACCAATGAACCAACGTAAGACAACCCAAATGAAACACATAAATTTGTGATTAACATTAAACGGAATCTGCGAATGGGCATCAGCTTGGGAGCTACCTATAGCAGTGAACAAAACGTATGTTCTAAGCATAGGGAACCGTGGCGCTGGTCCTACTTATTATATAGGTACGGACGTGTTGCGCTTAACAAAAGAAGTCCGGGATCTTGGATTCCTTGTTGACACCAAACTTGACTTTTCATCCCACATCAAAATGTTGATAAATAAGGCGATATCACGTTCCTACAACATTTTTAAAACGCTGAGGTCAACCAATCCAAACGTTTTAACAAAAGCATACAATATTTATATTCGTCCTGTCGTAGAGAGTGGTACGACTGTTTTCAATCCTTCAAAGCAAAAAGACATTGCCTTGCTGGAAACGGTCCAAAACAGTCTCACGCGGAAGCTGTTTATTAGATGTTTTGGCTTGGACTATCTTCGCATTCCTAATGGAAATACACTGGGCCCAGCAAAGATAGGGACACCCCTAATTTCTTGTTTCAAGGATTTGCTTGACACCATTCGATTTCAAATCTATACTAGTGAATTCAGCACAGCAAAAAACATGGGACTAAGCGGTTTGAGATTCTGATTTGAACGGTGAAGGTTTTGAAGACAATTTTTGCAATCAATGCGACAAAACCATTGTCCAGAAAAGATAGGGACACCCGAGAAAAACAGCTTCATAAACCAGAGCCTAATTAGACCGCTGGAATAAGTAATTGGTGGACGCTTCACTATTCAGTGCCACGTAAATGAGTGGAATTGGGATTAAGGCGACAGAGTTTTTAAGAATTTTATTAATTAAATCGTCGTAGGCCGATGGATCGCTGTCTTGAGCTCTTCAGCGCGGGAGTACATCCTGTTGATCGCATTATTCCTCCAATAAGGGTGTTCACAGGGATTTCTCATCAGAACTTGCTCAAAAGAACTCGCTGGTCTTTCGAGAGTGTCGACAAAACAAGTCCTTAAGGAGCCTGGGGTCAACCTGATCTCATGAGGCGGGCCAAGTTCCTGTTGGAAGAACGAGCTGTGCCTACGCCTTCCTCTAGGAACGGCAACAGATAAGTTGCTAGTACCTGTCGGTATTCGAATTTGCTGAACTAAATTCAATCAAACCTTTCTATTCAGAGTAAAACTGCCACCTACATTAAGGCTGCACAGCACCTCAAGCCCCTCCTCCGTAAAAACTAGTTCTTCTCGACTAAACCGTGTTGTGTTACTGTATGCCATCTGGACAGCTTCAGGAAAATCGCTTCGCATCGGAAAAAATCAACTTAGCCTCAGAATAATTAGCCTAGGAACCGAGTGGACGTCTATCGTGCCTCAATCCAAGAACGGATTTTGTTTCTCTAGAGAAATTCAAAACTGATCTACTTGTGCGCTGCTGCTAAACGTGAGATGAACTTAAAAAATTACGTAGGGAACGTTCCCGTAATGTTTCATACAATAGCAGATAAATTTATTTAGTTTTTCATGGTAGGCTCTTGCTTACGTGCTCCAGTTGGGCTGTACATTAGTTGGTCAGCGTTTGCTTGTTTTAGATCAGAGGGTGACGTATCACCTCCGGAAAACATCTTCATTTCATTATCTATCATTAAGCGCCGATAATCACTCTCGAGTTTTTCGCTGCAGGTGAAATTCCGCGACACTACGCCTTATTTCTTCAAGAGCCTTAATTTGGCTTTGTTATTTTATTGAGCACAACGTGCTATGGTCTGTGCTAACACAAAACATTTTGTTGAAATGAATATTGTCCAAAAAAGTAGTTTTTACCAATTTGCCTATTCAACCGACTGTTATTTGTAGGTGTCCCTATCATTTCTGGACAGTGGTTTTGTCGCATTGATTGCAAAAATTGTCCTCGAAACCTCCACCGTTCAAATCAGAAGCTCAAATCGCTTAGTCCCATGTTTCTTGCCGTGCTGAATCCACTAGGATAGATTTGGAATCGAATAGTGTCAAGCAAATCCTTCAAACAAGAAATAAGGGGGTGTCCCTATCTTTTCTGGACGCAGTGTAGTAGGGGTAAACAACTGGGCCTGTCTTCGCTGAAATTTAGAAGAACGAAAAACGACTTAGTCATGATGTTTAAGATTCTCAAAGGATTCGCTCATTTACCGGAAAATAGCTTCTTTGTTAACACCACCTCCAGGACCAGATACGGAGGATTAAGGCTTGCAGATTCGGCGGCTATAAGTCAGATCATATCGTGTTTTTTCTCTCATAGAACAATTCGGCTTTTCCGCCCCTTACTAAAGGAAAAAGTTCTACAAATGTCCTTACTATCATTTAAAAAGTTTCTGAACCGGCGGCTAAATGTACGCTAATATCTGAATGACGCTTCTCTTCTTACGTTTCTTATCCGCCTGCTCAATTGGTCATACTCCAATCCGGTGCGGTTTGTGAGAAAAGAAACCTACATCCCGTTTTAGCTGAAGGTAACTGTAGTTTGAAAGTTACCCCTCGAGTGCAGCTGACTAACGTTTCCACCTAAGAACTTTAAAATTCACCAGCACTAAAAGAAAAGGTGACAGGAAATGTTACTGGTTAAGGAGCTCGGGATCCAGAGAAAAGAGAACGTTTGGTTTATCCCAGTCCTCATGAAAGGAACAAACGTCCTCGGGAAATATTCGGCAGATATTTGTAAAGCCATTTTTTATACAAGCCAGTTTCCATATTAAGTTAAGAAGACTTGAAAAATGATTTGACAAATTAATAGATGAAATAACAAAATAGAATGCCCAACCTTGACTCGGAGATCCTCTCTTCTCACTGGAACCGCTCGGATCGACTCGTCGATCTCTTCGAAGAGCTGAAGTCGGCACGAGAACGCCATTCACCACACCAGCCGCACTTGACATCGGCGCCTCGTAGGCCGGGCGCCATCCTGACGGTGAAACGTCGTCCTGTAGAAGGGTAAACTATAAAAATCAAGAAAATT
The DNA here is from genome assembly GCA_030553155.1 of Nippostrongylus brasiliensis. Taxonomy (NCBI): domain Eukaryota; kingdom Metazoa; phylum Nematoda; class Chromadorea; order Rhabditida; family Heligmosomidae; genus Nippostrongylus; species Nippostrongylus brasiliensis. The sequence goes on from CP130734.1 coordinate 33,860,321, forward strand.
ACAAATTGCAAAAATTAGAAAAAAATAACGAACCACTGAAAGCGTAGAGACAAAAAAACATCGGAAAAAGACAGAACCTTTCCTTTTTTTGGTTGTCCTTTATTTAACTTTCTTGATGTCTTTCTTACTTTTAGTGGTTAATGCGAGTTGCATGATGCGGCAAACGTGTGCCCTCGCCCGAGGTCTTCACAAAATAGGAGAACAAATAAATAAATCAATAAGTAAGTAAATCGGGCATTGGAAAGGACTAAAAACCTACAACCAGATCGCAATAGTGAGGATTTTACTTCAAAAAACATGGCAACAAGGAGAAAACTAGCTGACGCTGAAAACTAGGCTGATGTACTTCGCAGAAGTTTATTTTCCACTTGGCTTTTTTTCTAGAATTAAAGATATTTGTCACAAATTGCTACGCAGCCGCGACGCGCGCCCTATCCCGTAGGAGCTTCTAGGCAAAATTTAGAATTAGATTCTCCTGTATATAATCAAACCATTTTCTAGGAACAAATCATGTATCACCGGAAATTACAGAGCTTTGAAAAAGAAATAAAAGACAGAAAAAGGGAAAAAGGACTCCTAGAGAAGTTATCTCGACCTATTCGGTACTCGAAGCGCCCAATAACATCAGTAACGCAAAAAAAATGTAGAGAAAAAAAGGTTAACTAAATTTGAAGAAAGAGGGTAACGAACAGTGGAATACATTACAAATGAATAAATAAATAAGAAAAATAGCCTTGCTCACCAATTCGACGACAGCACTTCGCTCAATATGATCGTGATCGTCGCTCATCGCATCGCCAATCCAGCGGATTACTCCTGACCGACACGCACCCAAATGGCAGACCTCTACGCAGCTACCTTCAAAAATATATATAAAAATATGAACGGTATAAAATTTAATCAACAAAAATAGTCCCTGAATACTATGTTTCAAGTGCTAAAAATTTTACAGATTTCACCCTGATGGGAGATTTTACCCAACTGCAGAGTTTCCACTGCCCCATGAGTCTGCTATCCAACCGCGGAGGGTCGTAGGGCATTGTTGGCCTGAGGAGTGGTCTGATCACTCGACCGCGGGAGTGGAAGTAGCGCCACTTAGCGGTGCACCACACGCGCTCTTACACCACGGCCCAGATTCATCATTGGTGAACCCTCGGTAAACCCCGAGATATAGCCCGAACAGCGCCCACCTTTGTCTATTTATCCTAAACTTCCTGTTTTAAACACAATCTCTCATCGGCTCTGCCGTCTGGCTCTCGCTCTGCCGCGGTTTCGGAGACCGCTCGTCCGTTCATGAATCTGGGCCCAGGATAGCGTATGATGAATACAATTAATCACAAATCCAGAACAATTTGGAACTTCTTGACCACTAGGCTCCCAAACACCTATGCATTCTGAGCCTATCGCCTTTCCAAAACACCCCATTTTTACGGGTTTAGCTTATCATTCTTAACAAGCGGTTATCAGTAGCCATCTATGGCTCAGAAAACGAAGGAGTATATAAAAACAAAGATTATCTATAACAAAAAACACAAAAAAAGAAAATGTTCTCCATAAGACTCACCTACTGTAAACGAATCAATCATGTAATCTTCAGCTCGCATGATCGGTCGCGGAGGCACTGGAGGGGTGAGCGCATCGCGAAGCGATTCAGCTGATGCCTGGAGTCATTAAATTTAGATTATTTGAAAACGAAATTAATGAATAATTATAGACATAACTAAAATATACCCAAAGATGACTTCAGGCGGCCGATTCGACGTATACTACTTTTGACTGATAACTGATAACGACTGACTAGATAAAGGAAGAAAGATCGACTGCCCACCTGCTTCTGAATGACGGAAATATGCCGGTTGGTCGAATTCGCACCATTGGCGGTTACCTGGCGGGGTATAACCTCCAACGCGGACAACAACACAAACCCGGCATGATTTTCCGGCGTCTGGAACAGTACTTCGCCTTGGAACACTCCGGTGCCTTTGCCGACTTTTTCGTCCTGAAAAGGCGACGTCAGGTTAGGTATGGTCCCTCAAAGTATGGAAAATTGTTGAAAATCTGGATGACATTAACACGTTGACGACAGCGCCTTTTTCACGTGTCTGGCGCGTGGGTCCAACCGATTTTCTAGTGCGCCGAGGCTGTGGATGATGCCGGCATACGCGATTTTTTTTTCAAAATGAAAGTGAATAGTAAATCTCGAAGACTACATATACAGTCCTGTAATATCGAGGATTGTGACTATTCCTTTTTTTGCAATGAAGGTAGAAAATAACAGCTGGAAGCTTTTAGAATGTCCTTTTTCCCTATCCAGGTTAAAAAGAAATGGTTATTTGTTTATTGTTCATTGTTTGTTTATTCTAATAATCAATGTTTGTTTGTATTTATGTGTTTGTTTTAGTATTTGTTTGCATTTGTTTCTTGCAATAACCATTATTTGTTTTTACTTGTTAAGAAAACTAGTGCGAAATCAAAAATTCCAGTAAATCAGAAGCTAAGAATTGTTTTCACGGACAACGAGGTTTACAATGATTTCTAATCATGAGGTATACAGTGGCCAGACAAACATTTCCCAAAAAATCGGGATAAGTCAGAAAAGTAAATTTCAAAACTGTGACGCAGCAGTGCGTCACACGTTTCCACGTGGCCTAATACGCGTGACGCACCATTGTGTCACGCGGTCGTCAACGTGTTAAAAAAGCTTTCCTAGAAAGACTTACAAAATCGACTCCAGCGTAGAGATTGCTGTGTCCTTTCAGATGGCCAATGAACATGATGGTACCCTTGTGAGCCATTCCTTCGGACACCCACACGCACCGATCGCCGACCATCGCTCCGCCGGTGCTCACCGGATCGTCAACTCTGAAACACGATTCACAATCAGATATTTTCCAACGGACGCGCGTGGTACAGTGGTCAGAGGCGCCAATGGCACCCGCACGGTCGAGCGATCGATCTTCGTCCAGGATACTCACACCTTTCTCTTCGGAATTGGGTAAATTGGGGCCAAATTTGTCTGGAAAGGTAGAGACACTGATTTGGTATAGCGGCTGGTCCCCGCAAGTCATTGTATAGGCCAAATACGCATTCACCATGTCTTTACTATTCTGAATGGAAAAGTAGTGCATGGCGCGTCCTTACGGGACTATTCAACGCTGACGCATTTACTCCTTCTGACGCGAGAGGAAGAAAGTCGGATAAAGAGGTAGGCAGATAGAGGGCTACGGTGGGAACAAACTAGAACGAAAGAGTGGAATGTGGTGAGGAAGGAGGAAGTGAAGTAGAGAGGTAAGGAGGTAGTAGATAAAATCAAGATCACAAAAATAATTAAACTGCAAAAATCGCAAAAAAAAGAAAGTGAAGTCACCCGGGAGAGAGAGAAAAGATAGCCAGACGAAAAAGGACAAAAATGAAGGGAGGAACGAAAGATGGAAGACTACATCGGTAAGATGAATCCTAGCAATGGCAAAGATTAGAAAAGCAGAAAAAAGTTGAGAGTACCAATGACGGGGTGAAACAACTCGCAGAATATTTATGCATTTTCCTGAGGTATTACATCAGGGCCAAACTTCATTGGGAAAAGGTAAAAAGAAAGGAAAGAAAAAAATAAATGCAGAAAAAACGAAATCCGCGAAAATTAGATATAGAAATGAGCCGAGAAAAATGAGAAAAGTGAAGTTATGATTCTGCGCGACCGAACTAGGAACTGCACCTCCGAGTGGGACCCAAAACGAGTGGAAAATATAGCCCCTGGAAATCAGCACCTTGTTTTAATCGTCTCTAACGTTTGTTTCCAAAGCGTATCATAGTTCTGTAGCCTTCTATTATGGCCTTCTTACGATGTAATAAGAAAGTAAAAAAAGATAGGAAAAACAGGCTAGCAGGATTGGGTTTGAGAGAGGAATAGAGAACTATTGACATAAGTAGAACTTCCAACGAGATAAAAATCAGAAAAAAAGGAATATGAAAAAAGGAGAGATTTTATTTTTTTATAAACAATGAAAATATATAATGAATGAATAAAAAAATAAAGTGGAAATCTTACCGAAACGTCCGATCGTGAACGGCCATCGCATGCGAGCTCTGGCTTCGAGCCGGCGGTTGGTGCTGGGGTCGGGAGCGTTGGCGGGTCTCTCGATCCCTGAGGGCATCGCGTTCGCGAAAATGATTCGGTTCATATTCATCGTAAGCGTCGATGAAATCTGGTTTTCGCCGTCGCTCATAGCGAGAGTCGTCGTTCCATGAGATTAGCTCATTTCCGTATCTGAATAAAAAATGATTAAGCGAAAAATATCGATCGATAAAAAGAAAAGAGAAAAGAGAAAACCAACGATTCGGAAGCGGACGATGCAGTGTTTCGCCGCGGCTCATAACTGGTGTCGAGACGTCGGATTGGAATCACTCGTGGCTCGCCAGGCACCACCATCCTAAATGAGCGATTCGCGATACAAAAAATGCTTAACTCGAGAAAATCGCCTACTAACAAAAAATAAACATAAATTCAAATAAACAGAAAACAGTTTCAAATGACAAAAAATGTGAGAAAAGTAAAAATTAAAGATTACAATGCCAGAGAAAAATATCAAGCCTTCTTCTGGTCGGTTCACCTCTAACAATTTCACTGGTCAAAAGAGCCCCGTTGACATACCAGGAAATCTAGATGCATTACAGAATATTTCAGTTCTTCAGGAACATTTAGAAATCCTTTTGACTTCTGAAGGTTGCAGTTTTTTATTTTCTCTCTTCTTATCGGATTTTCGAACCTATTGACCGTCCTAGATTTTCAGAATATCCAGGAATCTACCGGTAGTATAGCTTACAAAACATCGACAGCGCTTAAAAAGGTCGTAGGAGGATTGGATTTCAACAAAAAGTACCAATTTGGGTCAGCCGGCGAAGAAAATCCGGTCTGAAGCGGTAAAGACGAGGTATCGAATACGAAGTAAAGTTGCAAGGTTAATCGATCAGGGTAAGAAAAACACGATAGACCCTGCACTATCTGAAAACACACAAAGAAAATCCCTTTTTCTCACAAAACACTGTGAGAATAGAGTTAAGGCCCACTCATACTCGGCAGCAAAGTAGACTGCCAACTATAGGTCAGAGACGCAGAGGACGCAACGCAACAGTAGACACCACCACGAGATTTTTGGGAAATTTGATATGGCGATGAAGCATAGCAACATTCTGATGATAAAAATCCATTGATCATGCTTGGAAATCTATCAAAAATAGTTAAAACTACCTTTTCATGAAAAATCCAAGAAGAAAAGCGGACGAGTTCACCGCCAGTGCTTCGGACATTTTTCAGACGAATGATTCATCGACTCTGCTATCAAATATCTACTGATTCGCTATCAAAACAGGCCTCTTTATCAGGTGAAGGTAGCTACCAAGCTTCCCTGGCGGCACCGATGCTCACTCAGCCTCATCACGTCATCTGACCGATAAAGGTAAAGATAAAGTGGTCGGCGTTTTGAGTGCCCGAGGATCGACGTGCATTCGTGTTCCATTCAGATTCGCAAAGGGTCAGCGTTTTCACCTTCCCAGTCAGGTCTCATGTCAATTTACCCAACTTCAGAGGAATGGAAGCCCTGGTTGTCCTAAGCGAGGATCGATCGCGGGAACGCACAAGTGTCAGTAGCGCCTCCTACCACTGCATTACATGGGCCTAAAAATAAGCGCAAATTCCATTAAAAATCGACGAAGCCTTAGAGATTGCACATTTTACACCGACCATAACTAGCTTTGTGGTGCCAGCAGCGGTGGGCGCCATCATGCAGCAGCTATGAATAGACCTCATGCATATTCATAAAACTCGAAGGGCATACTAAGGAGGCAGCATCTGCAGAAACATTTTTATGAGCAACACTTCCTTCGCTAAATTTAGAAAACAATAAAAACAATAGAAGTTCTAACTCGTCCAATACTGGCGCGCAGTATAGCTCATGAATAAATAAATGAATAAAATAAACAATAATAAAATGTGCAAGATCAGCACGGTGGATCAACCAAATCCCTCTAGGATACGCCACACTCGCTTTTCAGGGAGAATTTCAGGAAGAATTAATTTGAACCGCTTAAAGATAGCCAAAAAGAGCAGCTGGCACACCACTCAATGCCTCATCCTCCTAGACAGTCCTGGTATCAGGTTACCCAACCTCGAAGGGACAAACTCAAACGGCATGGTAGGATTGAGGCCAGGATCGATCGTCTGACGGTGCGGATTACAGACCGCCTCCTGCCACTTCGCCACAGAAGCATTTTAACACGTTGAGGACCCCGCCATTTTTGCGTGTCTGGCGCGTGGGACCAATCGATTTTTCACCGCGCTCAGGGCATGGTAAAACTGAAAAGAAAAAGAGCAAAAAAACAATCGGGATCTTTGGTCTTAGCGATATCCTTCTGTAAGAACATCTTTTTCGAATGACAGAATTTTCTCAGAATTCTTCCATATTTTGCTATAAGGTCACCTTTTTGAATAGTTTCGATTGTTCTCTTTCTAAACACAGAAACTTTTTCCAGTGACCCATATTTTGTAGTAGTATTGTTGATATCCGCGGTTTATTTGTGTCTAATATCATCTTTGAAAACACCAAAAAATGTTTCTGGCGATCAATATTTATTTAGAGTATCGAAGAAGACCTATGCATATTTTGATCTACGTGATTACTTGTATATTTTGATGTATAAATCAGCAACTGATAACTGTTTTCATGGATCACTCCTTCCAAAGCAATGTCGAAAGGTGAGCAATATATCACATAAGAAAGATTGCGCGAACCCTTCGACACCATTTAGAAAATAGAAATATTAAGCTGTGGCATGGCATCATGCCACATGGTCGCGCAGGCGTGGTACGACATCATACTACACGGTTGTCAACGTGTTAAATGATAAAGGTATAGTCAACGGAGTCGGCGTTGATTAGTCCCCTGGGAGGAGCCATGCATTCGCCTTCCATTTAGAATCGTGGAGGCCTGCTGAATGCGTATCTGGCCCGTACAATGACTTGCAAGTGGCAGCCGCTATTCGGGATCGGTGTCTTCACCTTCCCAGACAAGCCTGGTACCAATTTACCCAACCCCGGAAGAATGGAAGGCTTGGTTAGCCCAGGCGGGGATCGATCGCTCGACGGATCTGTGGGTGTCAGCAGCGCCTCTTACCACTGTAACACGCGGGCCAGTATTTTCAATGATCATACACCGATAATGGTAAAGTACAGTGGTCGACCATTTCGTGTCACTTTGCACGGTTAGCAACGTGGGCGTGATCCCGTCCGGCCTTCTCTGAGGGATTTTAAGGTACTTCAGGTTCCGACCACCTTTTAAGAAGGTGGCAAATTCGTACAAAACGTCACGGACGCTTACCCAATATGGCAATTAACCCCGGATGGTAGTAATGAGTCCGACGATTTTTGAATAACAACAAAACAAGACCCTAGTAGCACTAATCAATACGCGTTTTCGAATGTAAACATGACGGCTCGTCATGCCAGCCGCCATATTTCGATGATTACTCTGACCGGTTTCTGATCGTGTTAGTTCTGGCCGGATGAGCGAAAACATTACAGAAGAACGTGTCCTGCGAATTTAACGTGGGGAGGCATCGAGGACAAGAATAGCAGCCGACGTTCAAGTGAAAGAAATTCGACAGCGGGGAGGAGCTGCTAGGTTTTGCTGGAAATGCAACGTCTACCCAGCAGCAAAGCGCGAAAGCAGACGGCTGAAAAATTGCCCGCATCAATTCTTGCAGACACCAGCACACACACTTCCCGCTTCTTCTCTGGATATAGTTTGGCAGTGAAATTCATCAAATAGGCAACGTTGGCTCGATTGGAAGGCGATGGCGTCAACAATAGAGAGGATTGAAGTTCCAAAGGGCCGTTTCATATTCAAAATCAACGTTTTGAAACCAAAATTCCTGGGTAGATCCGTGAGAGGATGGGTAAGACAGGTAGAATTTCAAGTAAATAGAAAGGAAGGTTTAACTTTACGCAAAAAAAACAACTACCCCATCGATGGTAGACCCTGCCAGCATCATGAGTTATGGGTATACTGCCCGAAAGCAGACCTACGCCCAGATTCATGAACGGACGAGCGGTCTCCGAAACCGCGGCGCAGCCGAAACCAGACGGCAGAGTCGATGAGATATTACGATTAACATAGGAAGTTTAGGATAGGTAGACATAGATGGGCGCCGTTCGGGCTACATCTCGGGGTTTATCGGGGGTTTACCAATGATGAATCTGGCCCCTAGATCCAGGTTAACGGGATCTAACGAAATCGTAAAAACAACACGCTATCACCGAAAATCTGAGAAAGTAAAGGTGAAGATAAAGTGGTCGGCATTGTTCAGTGCCCTGAGGGCGCGTCATACACTCGTCTACCGTTCAAAATCGTAGACACTTTGCAAGTGGGTATTTGGTCAATACAGCGACCTGCGGTATGAGCCGCTGTTTAAGTCAGAGTCTGCACCTTTCCAGATAATTCTGGTATCAACTTCCCCGACCCCGGAAGGATAGAGAGTTTGATAGCCTGAGCGGAGATTGATCACATGACCGTGCGAGCGGAGCGGTGCGCTTGTTACCACTGCACCGCGCGCCACAGGAAGAAATCCCAGCTTTGTTTACTCGGAATGCGCCATGCACCAGGTTCCAGACTAGGCTCAGATTGATTGCTCTGTCGCAGAAATGGTTACATAAAGAAGGATTGATGGGGAATCAGAGGGATGGGATATTTAAAGGTCTCTATTGAACGACTGGGGAGATGAAAAAGGAAAAAGGACAAAACATTTGGACAAACAGTCAAGAGAAACTCTATCACTGTTTACTTTCCTAACAATAAGGGCTCGTCTAGACGCCGCGCGGCGAAAATGCAAAATCGAAGCGCAATCAATAATTAACGTCATAGATCGAATTCGCTCCTTTGCGTTAGTGGCGCAGTACGGTGGCGCAAAAAATTAGGCATGTAATCACATAGGATTCGTGAAAAATGTCCTTTAATAATACATAGCAACCTTCTAAAAACCCGGACGACTAATAAATTTGTCTATATGGGGCTATATGGGGCGCCACCGGACTGCGCCACTAACGCAAAGGAGCAAGTTCAATCAAGGGCGTTAATTATTGATTGCGCTTCGATTTTGCATTTTCACCGCGTGGCGTCTAAACGAGCCCTAAGAATGCGCCATGCTCCGAGTATGGTCTGAGAATTGATGGGGAAAAGCTTCCAGCTAAAGGCTAAAGCAGCGGCAGCCGTCCAAATAAGGTAAAAACATGAAAATATTGATAAGGAAAAGGATTGTGATGAGAAGCCCCAGAGTCTAGTTTGCAGTTTCGGAATGCGCCACGCCCTGGGCGTCCTTGGAAGTAGGTCCGGGAACTGATGGAGGAGTGGTACTGGGATGACTTTAACCAATGAGATACTTTGGCAGCGGTAGAAAATATAGCGAAAAATATGAAAACTCTGCTTAGAAGATCCTTATCAATGCTTATCACCTTAGGAATGCGCCATGATCTGGGTTTTTCAGGAGTGGTGGTCTAGACTGACTGCTCTGGCACAACAAGAACAACATAATAAAACGGTTAACGGAGACCGGTACTGAAAAACCTCTGGTTAATGGTATACCCGTCGGTGCCAACAGATTTAGAAAAATGGAGCGAAGATGGAAAACGCTGGGTCGGAATGCGCCATGCATCAGTCTTCAATGTGGAAAGTGATCTAGATTGATTGTTCTGACACAGCGACGGCTACGTAAGAGAGAAGCCGATAGGTAGTTGGTACAGGGAAACCTCGAAAGATGAAAACTTTGGGTACTTTTCCTCTTAATGCCCAATTATCACCCAAGCGTATCATATGATGCTCATATCTTAATGCACATCCTTGAAGCGGTCTTATCCTGCCATGCTCGAGACATAATCAATTTATTATCAACCTGTTAAACAAAACCAACGACTTATCTATGCTAAAAAACAGCTTCATACGATAACCCCTGAAACATCTCTCATTCGGAAAAACTCCTCATTCTTGCGAGAAAAGAACGGCTTTTTCTTCCACATCAGGCAGATCAAACAGGTTGCATACGACCATAGGTGGATGCGAAATGGTATGATATCGAATAGCACCATATGATAAGACCGCTCCAAGGGTGTACATTAAGATACGAGCATGATATGATACGGTTGGGCATAATATGATAATTGGGCATTAAGATGAAAAGTACCAAACTTTGTCTAGGCAAATAGTTCCAGAAGAAAAGCTCAAGATTATTCATGGCGCCGAGAGTGCGCTACACATCGGACCATCCCAGGGAATGTGGGTTAGATTGATTGCTCGCCGGAGCTACGGCTACATAACAGGTTGATTGACGGGGACTGGTACTGAATAGCCTTCGGCTAATGATAATCGGTGCTGGTGGTGGTGGTACCCGTTCGACAGCTGTTATTTGGCGACAATTCCACCAATATTGATGCAGCTCCATTACCACGAAACTAATAATCCGCATAGGCTGTTCACGCAGAGCAGAAACCTCGGAATTATTCCCCCTCTAATGGACGCAGATGTTCACCATCACCAAAGAAATACGGTAAAAAAATAATAAACGGGAAGAACAATAGGAAAGGCTGGCTCACTAGTCACAAATAGACTTTCACCAGCGAACAGAACATGATCAGAAATTAAAACGCTAAAAAAATCGTATAGAAAATACAAATGAAAAATGGAAATCCAGAAAAAAACCTTACCTATTTTCAACTAGAGTAGAACTGTTCGGTTTGTGTAGTTGACCGGCGTTAGCGTAAATGTATCTCGGCGGAGCTGACCATTCCGAACCATTCATGTCCCAATTCTGAAATAAAATTAGATTCAAAAAATATCCAAAAATAGGAAAACAAAAAAGTGGAACGACAATGAGAAACAATTGAACTATAGCTTTAGGAAATGCCAATTATTTTCAATACAGTAGTAACAATCATTCGATATTCTACTTTCACTGTCGATGCAGGCTGGGCCTACTAATAAATATATTTCTGATGGTGCTTCATCACTAAAATCACGAAAAAACAAACAAAAACAAAATTCTACCATGCTCAGAAGAATTCTAAAGCACATTTTACGTGAAAAAAGTAGAAAAAAGTAGAGCATAATGAAATAAAGATTAATGTAAAAATTCTAATTCAACCAGACTGCAGGGGAGCCGACGTTCAATTAGGCATAAGGAACTCTTAAATGCATCACAAATAACTCATAGAAATAACACACGAATGCCCCTTCGCAAGTGATTAGTGGTCAAGATTTTTTGCATTTTTTGGGCCATCCATTTGCATTTATCAAAAGCAATTACACCGTTGTAATCGTCATTCGATGCTCTACAACCACATAGGTATCGATTGAATTTTTTTTTTTGGGGGGGGGGGAAGTTCCCTGACCCCTATCGTTGGAATGGCAACTCACCAAAGACACCAAAATGTCATTTATTTATTTATTTATTTTACTAATCATTTACTAGGCTCACAGACGTGCTAAATTGTAACAATTGGAGAGAAACAGAACATCGGCGCACAAAGCAACAAATAAAAATTAACAATTAAGAATTAAGAAAAACGAAACATTCAAATTAAATGGTTAATGAAACATCTAAAAAACCACGTTCCCAAAAATATTCATTGAGAATCGCTGGCGGGAAGAATTTTTTCGAAACGGAAAGCAATTCAGTTTTTTGTTCTTTTCGCTTTAAAAAAGTAACAATTGAAATTTAAGAAAAAAAAACGAAATATTCAAATTAAATGGTTAATAAAACATCTGAAAAAATACGTTCTCAAAACAATCCATTGAAAATCGTTGACAAGAAAATTTTTTTCCGAAACTACAATTCAATTTTTTGCTCTTTTTGCTTTAATCTTTTAATTTTTAGGAAAGAAAAAATTTGCTTGCTTTCTGATTAAAAAGGCGGAAGCAGATCTGTTTCCAAGAGAAAACACTCACAAAAAAAGACTTGAGTAAACCAGAGCTCAACGCTGAATCAAAATCAGAATAATTGCACCGAATAAAGAGGCGTCAATTCAGAATTTGACAAAATAGACAAAAAACGACAGAAAAAATAGGACGAGATATAAATTTTTGGAAAAAAAAACATCGAAGGCAGCTCCATTAGAACCTAAACTGTAAATCGTCTCACTTTGAACCATCAGAAACCCGACAGACATCTAGGACCGGTGGTGCATCAATAACTAGGAGAAATGGGACAAGATTTAAATCATTGAAAAAATCGTCTTAGAAGACAGCTCCACAAAACCTGAATTGTAAATCGTCTCATTTTAAACCACAAACCCGAAACCCGACAGACACGTAGGTGCATCAACAACTAACTGGGAAAACAACAACGACGTAACAAGCCGACGGTGTCAATTGTGGTGAAGCTTTGTGTCTGACGCCATCGTCGTCAGACACAAAGCCGTCACGTCACCGTCACCGCCACACAAAACAACAAGTAGAAAATCGTTGCGAAAACCGCGACACTCTCTCGGAACTCGGCTGGGAATCGGGGGATGGGGTGGACCTGAAGGGGCCGAGAAGGCAAGTTGCTGAAACTGGAGCTGCTCTGGTGTGGGTCATTAGATTCGGAGAGTAGTGGAATCGATGAATGCAGCACACATTGGGCACACGAGTCGTCGAGCCGTCGAGCCGAGCAGGGCAGAGCGCCGGCCGGCAGCCCAGCAGAGGAGGAGGGCAGCCCCAGCCAGCCAGCCCCTCCACTGCTCGACCATGGAACCCGCCGACGACAGAGCGGCCCCAAAAAACCCGCAGCACTGCGACTAATATCGCAGTCGGACGGACATCACTCGTCTATTTGTCACCGGCTACTGCTCAGCGACTACTCGGACCATTTCTACACTTTTACTCTCCTATAAGACATCAGAAAAATTGAAGAAAAGTCGTTCACCACCATTTACCAGCTAGAAAAGAGATGTCGCGAATCGCAGCTACCAAAATTTCCTAAATCCTTAAACTTATTATGTTATGCTCGTCCCTAACAGTGGAAATACTACGCTTTCAATGTCATAGTATGAGAACAACGTTTGAAAGAGCAAAAAAACAATATGGGGGCGTGGTTCAATGCAAAGAGGCGCTACTGATACCCACACGGTCGCGCGATCGATCCTTACTTGGGCTAGCCAAGCCTCAAATCCTTATGGAGTGAGGCTCGGCTAGCCCGAGTAAGGATCGATCGCAGATAAATTTGTATCGGGCTCAGCATAGAAAGTAGCATAGATAGGAGAAAAACGGGTAAAAGGTAAAGGTAAAGGCAAAAGCCTTGGTGTTAATCAGTCCCCTAAGGACGCGCCACGCACTAGTCTTCCTTTCAGAATCGTAGAGGCATGGTGAATGCATAATTGGTCTATACAACGACTTGCGGGGCCAGCCGCTATACCAAGCCCATGTCTTCACTTTCCCAGACAAGATATAGCAATGTACCCAACCCGGAGGGATGAAAGGCTTGGTTGCCCAGGAGGATCGATCGTTCGACCGTGCTGGTGTCACTGGCGCCTCTTGCCCCTACACCATATAGCGCCATCTATTCGTAACACACTGCTTGGTTACCACTCAGACGCTTCGAACACTTGCACTCTTCTTCAGACATCAGAAAAAACGACGAGACACCGTCTGCTGGCTGAGTATGAAAAACGGCGACGGCGATTTCTATGCCATTCGAAATTCAAGGCAGACATTCGGCGAGCCGAATTGAATTCGGTCGCATTGAACTCATTGCAACTATAAAAAATCGAAAGAGAACCAGGAGAAAATCTAACACAAGAAATGGGACCAAATTGTTCAAACAACTCAAAAAGTTTGGACTTGCTTTCAAACTCCTCGAAATTCAGAAAAGAGTAATAAAGCGAGATACGAAGAAAGTAGGTATTCTTTCAATTATATGAATAACTGCAAGCTTTATCGCAGAGACGTAGAAGAAAAATAACTTTTCACATCATGTTTTCCCTTATTGAATGAAAATTCAAGGCAAAATTGGAGATTGAAACGGCCTCCAACAGTCTCCTTTGGACGCGCTCTGCACTTATCTTTCATTCAGAATCGCATAGGCATGGTGAATGCGTGTTTGTTCTATACAACGACTTGCGGAGCCACCCGCTATACCTAATCTGTGTTTTTACCTACCCAACCATGATCTTTCTAGTACCAAGTCACCCGACCACGAAGGATGGAGGGCCTGCTTAGCCTGTACAAGGATCGATCGCTCGACCATGCGCGTGTCAGTAGCGCCTCTAACAATTGTACCAGGCGCGACAAGGAAAGAATTGGCCAAAATCAAAAATGAAAAGGGTATTTTCCACCTGTACTTTCCTCTTTGAAAAAGGATCAGTTTCACGGCTCGATCACGTGGCGTTCAACGCGGCACTAATTAGATTCAGCGTGTCAGGTGCGCACTCATGAAAACGCCAACGGATTTTTATAACCACCTATGCAATTTCGAAATTTATAGAAATAAAAAATTTATAAAAACGTCTTATTTCACTTTACTCACTTATTTGTTACTAACTATTGTTTAGGATTATCCGCATCTGTTTCACAAGGCGCACGTAATAGTGCACAATAACTAAATAAAAAACTTTTAAAATAGCCAAAACCAGTCAATCAGGATGAACATGCTCCCCGGCTTTTCTTCACTAGACTCCATGTACAGTGTTGTTTTATTATAATTATTGATATTACATCGGCGGCTAATCGATATTCGAGATGGCAGCAAAGCAGACAGTGGCTGAATCGATTTGCGTCAGCTCTGACAAAAAAGGAACATAAATGAGAACGTCAGCACGATTTCATCACATGAAGAGAAGGCGAATTTCGAGCATTAACATGAGCAGGGAAGGATATCGGCCAATTAGGACGAACCATCACCATAGCATATGGGAATTTTTAAAAACGAAAATGAAAGAGAAAACAACTAACGATAATTGTTTTGTATATGTTTTAGATTAATTTAATTTCATTTTTTCTTCTTTTTTTTTTTGATCGAGTTTTCCCTGTTCACTGTACCACTAACCATTTTCTGCACGTATGTGAAAAGGCGTAAAAATAAATAAATAAATAATCTACCTCACCGGTGCTATACTTATTTCTTCAGCCGTTTTCATCATGTTGCTGGCTATTATTATTCATCCTTTTCGTTCCGATTGACAATGAATCATGTTATTTGTTCATTGATTCGGATTTGCATTCAATTATTTCAGTTGTTTGCTGAAGAATGGGTAGCAAGTACGCAAGTAGGTAAGTAAGCAAATAATAAAGTATTTAATTACTTATTTACTTATGCACCTGGGGCACACTGAAGCTCAGTTGAACAACTTGTTAAGAATCGAAAAATAAAAGTATCTAATTAATCATTTAAGGATCCAATCTGATCTAAATTATGGCCTGCGTGGGCTTGAAATCCCTTGTAAATAAATAAAAAATAAGGGATTCCTATATTTGGTTTATTTATTTGTTCAGACCGACGAGAACCGAGCAAAACCTATCAATTAAATTTCCGAAATTAGCCAACAGCTAAAATTTACAAAAATTTTAAACAAGATGGAGCCCCAGCGAATATTTGACCGGTTTCACCTGCCATTTTCGATTTTATCAAGACTCAGACAGTTGAGAAAAATATAAATTTAAATTAAAAACCTAGATAATGATCGAAGCCACTTTTTCGGATCCGATTTAATCTCAACAGGAGAATGGAAAAGAAAAGGCGAAAACAGCAGCAATGACGCAAGATACATATTTGTCGGAAATACGGAGGGTATCAAGAATTTTAAAAAAATAATAAAATAAAATAAAAATAGAATTCGTAAAAACTTCAAAATTGGTGCATCAGAGATCAACTGTCCAATATGGACACTGTCAAGTGGGACCAGAAGCTGGTCTTCTGAAGCAACTATAAGCCCAGAAGGAACAGACAACGAAATGAGAACAATTTAAGGGGTAAAAAATGAGTGTTCGGCACTATAAAACAACAATTTTTGCAAAATTATACACAAAAAAGATATAATACCAACTGTTCTGGCTAAGTTCACCAGCTAAGATTGAAAAAGCAGCAGAGATGTTGGGTGGAAAATCGAAGCTTATTGAAAAGAGGAAGGAGAGCACTGGTGCCCACCATCTGTCTCCTCTGAGACTCGAGTTGACGGGTAAATGGAAAACAATTTTATCACGGACGCTGACTTGACGTTGTTTACACCACATTCCTTACGTACATAATTACAATGAAGATAAGTACTGAAATATTTCTCTACCTCATTTGATCTCCAGACCTGTGAAATCATTTAGAGAAAAAATACCAATCGTTGAGGACAACCTGCTGAGATTAATCAGGCAGCAAAGAAGTTTGGTGGAATTTCCTAGTACTTTTCTTCGATGTATGATAACGCCGACACCTTTACCTTTACCTTTACCTTTTCTTCGATGCCGCTACCATTACTAATCACTGATCTCAAAAGAAAAAGAAGAGTTCAGAGCCCACACAAAAGATAAAGAAAACTATCAGTAAATCACCCGCCAAACTTTTCAGCAGTTCTTTCAATCTTAGTTGGTGAAATACAAAGCTTTTTTTATATCAAGCTGAAAGGAAATACAAAGCTACAAAGGAAATATAAAGTTTTTTGGATCATCAGAAATAAAGGTAATCAAAAATAAAACCCAAATCGGGGCTGTCAGGTTCAGAATGAAGTTAATTAATCTGGGATCGGTATACAGCTTAGTTTAATTTGAAGAAAGAACTAAAAGTGAAGGTGCATTCGCCTTCTATTCAATATCGAGAAGGCTTGGTGAATATCTATTATATTTGGTCCACGGGCTAGCCGCTATACCTAGTAAGTGTTTTTACCTTCCCAGAAAAGTTTGGTACCAATTTACCTATCCCGGAGGGATAGATGGCTTAGTTAGCCCGAGCGGGGATCGATCGCTCGATCGTGCAGGATGTCAGTAGCACCTCTAACCATTGCACCACGCGCCAGTCAAACGGAATAGTCAGAAAATAATATAACATATCGTTATTGGAAGGGCGCGCGCAGTGCAGGGGTAAGAGGCGCTGCTAGCACCTGCACGGTCGATCGATCCTCGCCCCGGCCAATTAAGCCTTCAATCCTCCGGGATAGGTAAATCGGTACTAAACTTTTCTGGGAAGGTAAAAAAACTGACTTGGTATAGCATCTGGCTCCCGCAAATCATTGTATAGGCCAAATACGCATTCACCAAACCTCTACAACTCTGAATGGAAGACTAGTGAGTGGCACAACCTTAAGAGACTGATCAACAACAAGCCTTTTGCCTTTACCCTTACCTTTTGCCCGTTTTTCTCTTATTTATGCTACTTTCTATGCTGCGCCCGATACAAATTTATCTCGTCCCAGAAGGATGTGAGGCTTTTGCGGCGGCGAATTCTTCGGGGCTGATAAACGCCGACACCTTTACCTTTACCTTGTATCAGTACTGGACATGATTTATAAAATTATTGAGATAACATTCAAAAATCAGCTCATAAAAAAGGTGACTCGTAATAAATGTAGCATATCTATGAGATCGCTATATAAATTTTTCAAAATCTATAGGGCAAGCAATAAATGGAAGTGATCGGCGCAGGCTCGTTCATCTTCGTTGATGTTTTTTCTCAGGGTTTAACGTCATCCGTGGAGCGTTGCGGGACGAAAACAAACAATGCAAAGCGACACAGCGCGAACGCCTCCAACGGAATTCGCTGCTGTAAGGGGGAAGATCGATGCGGTTGAAATGAGACCGACCACGCTCTGAGATAGCTCCAACAGCAGCAGAAAGCCAATGACTATCAAAAACAGACACTTGGACCACCCCGGGCGGAATGCCGCCGAACTTTTATTACCCATTATAATTCTTTGCGAGCGGACGCGGTGCGAGTGGTAAGAGACGCTACTTCAACCCGCTGGGTCGAGCGATCGATCCCCGCTCGGGTTAACCAAGCCCTCTCTCCCTTGGGGGTCGGTAAAATGATACCAGGCTTGTCTGAGAAATACAGACACTGACTTGGTATAGCGGCTGCCCCCCGAAAGTTATGGTACAAGCCAAATACGCATTCATCAGGACTGATCCACGCCGACACCTCACCTTTATTATATATCGTTGAGAGGAGATTTGGATAGATAAACCTGGCAAGAGGAAGCTGGTCCAATATGCAAAAACTCCCCTATGTGGCCGAATGAGGCCGGTTTTTCGGCCCATCGTGGCATCCTCCAGGCGCCTATTATACCTCCATTATAGTCCGTCAGCGGATGAAACTACTTCTCCATACTAAGGAACTGGTTTTCGAATGAGTCGACAGGAAGGCGAGCCGATCTCCCTCTAAGCCTGGGCGGAAAGAAGCTGTCGTACTGAACCTTCTTTAATAAAAATGAATAGGTCTTCCTAATAATAAAAATAATGAAATAATAATAAAAATAAATAAAAATAAAATGGGTCTTCCTTAATAAAAAATGTAAATATAGGTGAATTCAAGAAAGATAGAAGCCGAAACGAAATGACGACGACGAAAATAGGACTACGACAGTTAGAAACGAAAATAAAAGTAAACCAAGAAACAACTTGCTGGTGATGCGAAGCTACCACAGGAGAGGGATAGACTGCGTGAGGAGAATTAGACCGTGTTCAGGTATTCCAAGGCATTGCTGGGTAAAAATAAGAAAAACTCGACTCGCTTAAAAACACTCGATCAGTGCTTAAGGACGCGCCACGCACTCGTCTTCCATTGAAAATCGCAGAGGCATGGGTAAGAATGTGAACTTTGCCTATACACTGACTTCCGGGGGCGAGCCACTATACTAAGTTGGTGTTTCTACCTTCCCAAACTAGTCTGATACCAATTTACCCGACCCCATGGGGATGGATGGTTTGGTTAGTTCGGGAGGGGATCGATCGCTCGACCGCGCGGGTGTCAGTAGCTCCTCTTACCACAACACCACACGGTCCCTTCCTGAGCAAAAACTGGAAGAATCGACTGCAAATTTCGTTTTACAACACTCGATTTCATTGAGAATCGAAAAATCTGAGGAAAACTAATCAAAACTGGTGAAAATGCAACGAAAAACCTAGGCCAGAAAGCATTCCGTCCAAGAACCGAGTTGAGTTTAATTGCGACCGCGAATGTAGCCCATAAATCGCATAATTGAACGCCAACGTAGCGAATTGCCCGCTATTCCAACCATGGATGACGCCACTCCCTGGGTATCGCAACATTACAAGGGCCGGATTCATGAACGCAAAGTGGGGTATATTACGCTACAGATGAAATAAACCCAAAATATACTCCGAGAGATGTATGGTATGTTATGCGTGTTAATGCGTGCTATGCGACAATTTTGCAGTTTATTTTTCTGACAATTCTACCAGAAGAGTATCGAATACGGAAACCATCGGGTGTAAAAACCTGGAATTTCACAGCACAGCAGGAGGAGTAGATTAGAGAGAGCTGAGAGACCAACTGAGAACTAACTGGAAAGAAGGCGATTCACTAAGTCAACAATAAGCGTAATCGGTAGAATTTTAGCGCTGGTTAAATTGCAAAGGGAAGTAAGGTACAGTAAACCAGTGAGAGCAAGCGTGAAGGTTTCCGACGAGAAGATGGAATATGGCAACAGTTTGGAAGGAAAGGCAGATTGGATAACTTACCTATTGGGTAAAAAGAAAGCCAACAGAAAGCGCACTGCCCAAAACGTTAGGCTCTCAAGGGTTATGAGACGGATTGTTCTAAAGCGCTAACCCAACGGGAATATACCAAAGTAGAAAAATAACGAATGAAAGCCAAGAAAATAACCTGAAGGTGTTCAAGCGGGTAAAGAACGAAGTACGAGTACGACGTCAGAATGGTGGGAAATGGGTAACTAAACCAAAGGTAAGGAAATTAGATAAAAATATAGGGAAATGTAAGCAAGACCGAATTTTTCGGGGTGGAAAAGACCAAAAGAAATACCAGAAGCATTTCGAGACTAGGGTTTACCCAACCATTTTGCACCTAGTTGGTAGGATGAAGGCTAAATATGAAAAACATTGGTCAAGAAAAGCATTGGTAACAGCTTACTTCCACTTACAATTCAACCAAGCTCCTGGTATTTAGTCGACATCTTACCCAAAAGGTAAAAATGGTTGCGTAAACCCATAACCTGCCACCAAAACTTTAAAAATCTATAAAAGCGTAAAGAGAGAAGGCTGGAGAAAGGCGGCAATGAGCCAAATAACGGAATGAGCAGCAAAAGACGGAAAAGACGTTGGCGAGTTCCGCTTTCCATTGAAGAAAATGATGAAACGTTGCGCCAAACTTCGAGAGAAATGACGCCCAAATGACATCATGAAATTTCCCATCGAAGAGAAATAACTCAGTCATTGACTATATTATACTTTATTCGAGTTTAACTCTGCTAAAATTACGTTAAACCAGAGGGAACAGGCCAAAAATCAGCTGAACGACCAGCACTCCACCAGATAAACTGCCCGAGGACTGGCTCTGACCTCATTTCCAAAGCTTCGGAAGAAAACAAAGAAGAGGTATTCTTATGGTAGCCGAGCATTATAATTTCTTCTTATAACAGCCTAATTCCAGCAAAAAAAGATTGACGCAGCATATAGAACTGGTTGGCAGTGAAACCGGTGGTGTCGCGATAATCAGACAAAGATCTCGGAAGAGACAATACCACACAGCCGGCTTCCTCGGTTACTGTCAGATGAACAGCTGTAACCAGGATACTGTAGGTGCCTCAAAAAGCAAAAGGAGAAAGGAAAACCTGCAGCAAAAGTCAGAGAGGTACACGACGGCGAAAGGGGCTGAAGAAAAAAGAAACAGTAGAAGTCGAATAAGTAAAAATGAGCAAAAAATCAGCGGCTCGGTATATCCTTGTAGGTCGTCTGGAATATCTCTTTAATTTTATTTTCACGTGTGTACGAGGTTCCCGAAGGACACAGGCTCTCCCTTGTTACTCCCATTTCTAGGGAACGTCCGCTTCATCTCGGTTCAACAACCGGCCCTCTACCATCACATCTATTTTTGCCATAATGTTTGAGAAGGTAGTGAAAGGTAAAAGGTAAAAGGTAAAGGTAAAAATATCGGCGTTGATCAGCCCCTCCCCCCCCCAAGGACGCGATACGAACTCGTGTTTCATTCAGAATCCCAGAGGTCAGGTAGATGCTTATTTGGTCTATACAGTGACTTGCAGGGACCAGCCGCTAAACCAAGTCAGTGTCATTACCTTCACAGGCAAGTCTGGTATCAATTTACCAGACCCCGGAGGGATGGAAGGCTTGGTTAACCCAGGCGGGGATCGACCGCCCGAGCCCTTTGAAATGGTGTTGAAAAAAATCATGGAACATTTAAACAAACGCTCAGACATCTCTGAATCTAAGTTCATAGTTCATTCGTGTTCATATCGTTTTCTTTCGTCTTCCTTCTACACTTGCTCAGTTGTTGCACAGAATTGGTTGCATTTCGTTGGTTGAATTGCTGTTTTTGTTGTTCTGTTCGCGAAGTATTATTCACGTTGAATAAAATATAAAGTGTAATATACTCACATAATGTACAGGAAACGTATGATGTCAAGATTTTTGATTTTCGACGACCCAGCGAACTAAGGGGGTACGAGGTTCCACGACAAAGGCCGGGCGCGATCGGATCCGATTACTGTCACGATACAGCTTGAATCAACGAGGTCCAAGTGGTTCAGAACAAGGCGGAACGGGGGACGGGGACGGGATCGGGGGGATGCCCGTCTCTGTAGGTGATCGACGGCTCTGGGCCACCAGCAACAGGCCAAAACCAGACCGACGGCGGCCGGCGTGACACACTCGAACCAACTCCACCATCACCACCGCCCCGCAACGAGATCTCAAACCATCGATCTGGACGCGGAACGCTAGTCTTTGGCCGACGGCCGGCTGTCATTCGACCAGAAACGGATTTAAATATGATGAACTATTATACTTTATACTTTATTCAACGTGAATAATACTTCACGGACAGAACAATATTAGCTGCTATTAAGGCCCGTTCATACTCGGAAACAGAGCAGCACCGGCGTTAGTCCCCAAACCACCTTCTTGGGTTTCACACCTTCTCGTTCCAACTTTTCACGTCTTCAAGCCGATGTAGTTGAAAAGAGGCATCAATAAAATCAATTTACAGTACTAGTTTCTTAGCATTGTTAAGTGGAAGTATATTGTAACGTCACAGCCTCCTTTAAATTGTTTACAGGCTCAAGAGAGCAGAGAGATGGTGCGGTGGTTAGAGGCGCTACTAACACTCACGTGGTACGGCGATCGACTCTCGCTCGAGTCAACCAAGCTTTCCATCCCTCCGGTATTGGGTGAGTAGGTACCAGACTTGTCTGTGAAGATGCTTTACTGGCGAGTATGAGTGGCCAGTTGTTGAAGACGCGCCATGCACGTGCTGTTCATTCAGAATTGTAGAAGAATCTCAGAAGAGTGTATTTGCGCAACTTCAGGAGGCTAGCCAATAAATATGTGAAGCACTGTTTAATTCCCAGGAATAAATTGATCAATCTTATTGGGATGCGCCACACATTTGTCTACCACCCAGAATCGAATATCAACATCGAATAGCAACTTCTTTTTTTTAAATTGTTACTAATACCACTTTCTCTGAAAACTTGTTGTTTTTTCGTATCTGAACAGCACTTCTGTTCAACTAACACATTTTTCTTATTCAGTAGTACATTCATGTAACAATAAGTTAATAAATAAATAAATAAGTAAATAAATAAATAAATAAAAACACTTATCTGTCTCTATCTTCAGAGGTGAAGGATAAGGATAAAACTATTGAAGGAACAGAAGGAAAATGAATCAAATAATGTCTCCATCAATTGCTCTCCATAACAATGAAAAACTATCGTTCTAATCAATTCTACTCCCGTTCAAGGTTTCTACGCCGACAAATGAATATTCCATCCAGAAACCTCGAAAAGCTGGAAAATTGATTAGATCGATATCCTTCCTATATGTTCAAAAGGTTCAAAAAAATAGAGAACTCGAAAGAAAAACCACTATTCTTATGCTTTAATCCGTTTGGGTGAGGTAGAAAAGTTCCAGAGCAAGTACCTTCACACATTGACAAATAAAAACAGAACGCTAGACAGACGACGGTGTTACATAGAGCATCCGGGAGGAACAGTTGTCGCTGAAGATACCAGGGAACGAAAGACGCATATCTTTGCAACCAATTAAGTGCGAAATGAAATGCTTTGCGTCTAGCAGTAACTATCAATCAGGACAACTGGCCAACGTTACGAAATGCCGAGTCATTGACGTCAAAACCATTTTTTAAATTGACGAGTTTCGGCTATTCTTGGCACATCCATTTGGATAAAATGCCTAGTTAAAGACGCCATACCTGCTATTCAAAGAACTTGAATATATTTAAAGAGATTATAAGGACTATATAGAGAAAACCCGTCCATCTAAAAGACGACGTAACGTCGGAATGGCCTTCGATTTCAACAAGAAATGAAAATATAAAAAGTTTAGAAGAATAAAACTGCACTAAACTAGAGAAAATCACCACGAGACAAACCATTGTTCAAACAGTAGATCTCGAATCATATTTTCAAATACATCGAAATCAAGAACCTATATATCTACAAGCTACAGAAGCGATCAAAATGATATGCTACCCTACATTTTCGAATATAAATAGTCGAAACCAAGAGGAATCCTGGTCCAATTGGTAGTATTAGTAGCTTTACTCAAAAAAAAACATGAATCTATACACTTGCTGAAAAATCGGTTTTGTATGCATTTTCACACCACTATATCTCACGAATCGCTGGACAACAAATCAATCCAACGTGATATATCGATAGAGCATGATTGATTTGTCACAAAAGGCTACAAATTAGTAGTTCAGATTGCCAATAAACTTTTTTGATTTTTTTTTGAGCGAAAACTTTTATGGACAAAAATGGCGAAACTTTGAGGCCTTACTTTAAACAAAAATTTATATAAGTAGTGGGTTGACGAAATTGCACCAAACTTGAGGATCTTATATAATGAGATTTTCTCTTTCCAGAACACATTCAAATTTTATCAAGTTTTCAAGAAAATCGCTTATAAACTTGTACATACATAAACTGTCATATTCCATGAATCTGAGGAGGAATCGACTTCAATTTGCTTCTCTGCGTAAGGTGCTTTCAAACCTTTGAACAAGAGATGAAAAATGAGTCCAATTCCTTTGTAGAAAAATTCCATCTAATTTGCACACACCAAAAACCACTGATGATTATCGGTTTTACAAGACTATAAAATTCCATTATAAAACAAATTACTCCACTATAAAAAGAGGAATTTTCATCAACCAATTGTCCCTCGACATAACCCTTCAACTTTCACCCAAATCCTAAAGCATGATTGCTGGAACTAGACGGTTGGGTACTCGAAAAAAAGTTGACGGAAGCAGTTTGAGGACGAAGACGAGTCGAATGAAAAGTGACAATAGAGATCGTTGATGCAGAACGAGTGTAAACAAGGGGGATTCAAATCGGCATAGAACTTGGGTAACCCTTCACTAAGGGAAAGTGATTATTTCGAACTGGAATCAGTGTGGCTTACCCAAAAGTATTTCGTATTCATGAAAAAGAATTAGGAAACCTTCACCGCCTAAAACGCGAACGCAATCATTCGACCAGAAAAATCACAAATTGTTGATAACCGAGATGAAAAGAAAGATAAATGATCCTCGATTAGAAAATTGTCGATATGCCAAATTAAATTTGATTGAAACATCGATAAAGTCGCCGCGATTCATCCCTACGACTATAACGAAGTTTTATAAATAATTTTAAAACGATAAAAATCCTCCTGATAAAATTTAATTTATAAAAATATATTACGCAAAGATAATTTAACAGATAAGTCGTCGCGATTCATCAAGACGAAAAACTGACCAACTACGATCATTACGAACTTCCAGAAACAACAATCTTCCCAGTCAAATTTAACTTACATGTAGAAATATTTCGTCAAAATTAAGTCGAAGCTAAGACGCCACAATCGTATGAAAAACTGATGAACTACGAATATTACAACGTTTCAAAATCGATTTCAAAACGGGTAAAAAAATCTCCCTCATAAAATATGCAAAGATTCAGGCAGCATGCAAACAACGAGAACGATTGGCGCCAAAGACGAGAAGAAAAACCATAAACTAACCGGTATTTCAACGTTGTACCACGTGCCATAGCAATGCGGCCGCTCGCCGATTTTACTCACACGACCGCTGTACATTTTGCCCGAATCCTGAAAACCATTCAGCTTAGAATTTCATTTATTTATTTTTGTATTTGCTACTTTGCTCAAGCCAATCTTAAAAGGAAGAATGAAATATATCAAGCCCCACAGAGCTAATCGTACCGTATGGCAGATGTGTTAGA
The DNA here is from genome assembly GCA_030553155.1 of Nippostrongylus brasiliensis. Lineage (NCBI taxonomy): Eukaryota > Metazoa > Nematoda > Chromadorea > Rhabditida > Heligmosomidae > Nippostrongylus > Nippostrongylus brasiliensis. The sequence goes on from CP130734.1 coordinate 33,885,780, forward strand.
GTAAGCAATGAAAGGAACAATACCAATGCAAAGAAAGAAAATGTTAACACGAACAATTTTAAAATTTAAGGAGTTGATTGGAAGCTATTCGTCTGAAGCTCAAAAACAAACTGGTGACTGAAGTAGCACCGTTTTCAGAGCACGATAAATTAAGAAAGAATTCAGCGTCACGGCAGTCATTATCGTCTTAGAAAACCAAGACAGTACTTAAAACAATAAATCAGCTCATATATCCCACAAGGTGAATCACATTTTCATTTCTGAGGAGAGGAAAGGAACAGTGGGGATGAGGGAAGGAGAGGAAAACAAGGGCCGGGCAAAGGTGAAAGGAAAGGTTCCCATAGATAGTCTTTCAAACCAGCACTAAGTAATAGAGTAGCGAAAATCGCAGGAGGAAAACTTCAAAAACCAAAATCTTTTTCATGAAAACTGTAACTGACAAAACAACGAATAGAACCAGAGAGTAAAGGTAGCTGGTGGTGCCTATTCCAGGAGAAAATGGGGAAAAGAATCATCAACAATACACATAAGGAAAAGCAATGACAAGTAGTAAAACCATATGTTTGTTTCGTCCCGTTGACGAGCAAATATCAAAGAAATACGTCACCAATCACGAGAATACTCAGCAAGGTGGTTATATAAGAGGAATTTTAATAAAATTCATTGCTCCCAGGCTTGCCAACTTTTCTATTTTTTTTTGGCGAATGACAGAACCTTGGCACACAAAGTAACTCGTCTTCATACTTGACGGAAGGAAAGGAAAAGTAGGGATGAATTGAAAAAAAGAAAAATGGACCCAAAAAACGAAATAACTAAATCAGGCGCTTCCTAAAAGCTAAGAAAAGTTCTCGAAATTTTCTATGGTGAGATGCTGGCGGAATGACATTTTTTAAATACTGAATAACATTTCAAATAAAAAAAAACTGAGACGACGATGATGAACAGGAAACCACACTCAGGTGCTAAATTTGTAGGTTTCCGTCAAGAATATTGGAATTCGGGCAAGTTCATTGCAAGTGTGAGTCTAAAATCATCACGTTTTCGACTAAGAACATCAAGTTCTCAAAGAAATGAACTGCACAAGACGAGAACATAAGGTGAGAAGAAAGAAGAATGGCCGTGTGAATAGTGCAACAGGAGTGGGTGGCTGGCTTATCAGCTGGGAATCGAATCGAAACGAAATGATCGGTGGCAACGATCATATGACTGGCGGCGATGAACTTCATGTGGCCCTTCAGGTAGCCGCGTCGACGAGGTGTAACATCAGCATGGCAGTGGGGCTGGCCGGCAGGGTGAATCACCACCTCTAACCTCGACTGACTGACTGCATCAACAACCTAAGGAATGTGGGTGTGGCGCCGAAAAACCCACCGACAGTGCGAACTCGACATCACGCCATTGTCGTCTCCCATGAAAAACTGCTCCAGTCGCATTTAACCGTATTACTGTAAGTTTTGGGTGTGGAAAGAGTGGAAAGAAGACCCACACGGCCGAGCGATCGATCCCCGCTCGGGCTAACCAAGCATTCCATCGCTCGACGGTCGGGTAAATTGTTACCGAACTTGTCTGGGGAGGCAAACACACTGACTTGGTATAGCCACTGGCCCCCGCAAGAGATTGTGGAGGCCAAATACGAATTCACCACGCTTCTACGATTCTGAATGGAAGAGGAATGCGAATGCGCGCCCTTAGGGAACTGATCAACTCCGACACCGTTACCTTTACACCTTACTGTGAGCTTTACTCCACAATACAGCCTCTCAGGCCGACAGAAATCGGCGAAAGAGCTGCGCGGCGTAGAGTTTCCAACTATTCAAACAATGCCCCAGACAATCGCGTACGAAATCGATTCCGAGCAAGCCAACAGAATTTCCGTTGAATGGCGATGTTTAGAAAGAGAACTTGGTTTAAAAAATAAAGCCATGAGGTTGCAGATGTCCTACTCACTTCTTCTTTCGAATTTTGTGATTATTTTATGCCTTCAGTTAAAAAATACGTCATAAAATACGTGCCAAAAGAAAAGAAGAAGTGTATCCTCAGCCTCTAGAGGTGATGCCTATCCGCCGCCTTACAGATGGTCAGACATTCCTAATGTACCTATAGATACTGATTGCTCGTATCAAATGTATAAAGTGGTCGTCGTTGTCCAGCCCCTGAGATTGCGCCACGCACTTGCCTTCCGTTCAGAATGGTAGAGGCATCGTTAACGCGTATTTGGCCTATACAATGACTTCGTAGCTAGCCGTTCAAGTTTGTAACTCCACCGTCCCAGATAAGCCCCAATTTACTCGAGCCTTGAGGGGTGGAAAGCTTCGATAGCTTGGACAAGGATCGATCCTTCGACTCTGCATGTGGAAGTGGCGCCTTTTACCACTGCACTACAAAAAGGTAGGTACAGTAAAAAATGTGCCTGAAAGTCCGAAATGCCTTCAATTCAGAATAGAAGACACACGGAAAAGACATCGGCGCCACGACAGAGTTTCTCATCCAATTAATTTTCTGAAGTGAATGGAATTCAGAAAAAACCCAAATATGGCTTAAAAATTTTGAAAATCTCACGGCTGATAACAGAAGCATTTCAAATCCTGCTGAAAGATAAAGAGTTAAGGAATTTAATCATATCAAGAGGTCTTGAAAAGTTAGCGTCTTTTGTAGCAAAAAAGACAACAAACTTCTTTTAATTTACTTCCACCATACAACACTGAGGAATTAGTACTGTAAATCAATTACATTGATGCCTGTTTTCAACTACATCGACATAGAGACGAGAAAGGTTGGAAAAATAAACAGCCCTGTTCTATGAATCAGCACAAGATCAGGCTACTACGTTTTCAGAGACACCAGACGGACATTGAAAGCCTGAGAAAAGTAAAAAGCATGGCGTAATCGGTGCCAGTCACAGGACGACCGTTTCGTGCCGAAAATTCTCGTAAACTTTTACCAAAAGAAAAGCAGTGTGAGCATGAATTGCGAAATTGAATGCGGTTTTGTGATCGTCGATGATTAACAACACGAACGTCGGCATTCCGATCGATACTCGGCCAGCGGTCTCAGCTGTTTTGTCGCACCTGAGCGAATTCGTAGGAGCGGAATCAGCCGCCAATCGGAACCGGACATTCGAGTGGAACGTTTTAAAGTTCTGTAGTACCAGCGATTATGAGATTTAAAAATAATAAAAGGTAAAGGGTAAGGCGCGCGTGGTACAGAGGTAAGAGGTGCTACTGATATCCGAACGGTTGAGCGATCGAAAATTGGTATCAGACTTGTCTGGGGCAGTAAAGACACTGACTTGGTACAGCGGCTGGCAACGCAATTCATTGTACAGGCCAAATACACATTCACCATGCCTCTACGATTCTGCATGAAACACAAATACATGGCGCATCCTCAGTGGAATGTTCAACACCGACCCTTCATCTTTCTACTAACTATTACAACACCTATGAGCGTAGAAATAAATAAATATCGGAGAAAGGACAACTAGGTCTGAAAAATTCCTCAAAATCCTCACTAATAAAACTAATAAACACTAATAAACAATTAGTCTTTTTTTCAAATTTCCTTGCTCTAGACAATAACCGTTTCACATCAGATTCAGTTTTTTCTAATTGTTTGGCTAATGTTGTTGTCGTTGTACAAGCACTAATGTCAGTAATTCTACATCTGTTTCCCAATTGTTTTCTGAGTTCAGCGCACTTTGGTGCATTTGAAATAAATAAATAAGGAAAGAAATAAAGAAATAAATGATCATCAAGTAAAGTGAAAAGAAATCCAAATAAGCTAGCTATTAATAGAAAAACTTCTGAACCCGCAATAACTACGAAACCGACTGACTGACTAACGTAAAATGGCATCGCGAAGACATCGCCGGCCAGCAAACACAGCTGCTTCTGTGTTGAAAATGTGATTCACCCGAAACGCACTTCTTTTAATGTTGGCTGAGTCAAAATTATCACATTTGTCGATAAACTTGAAGCCGCTGAAAGGTGGCACAACCCTAACTATAAGGCTGTTGATATTTTTTGCACTTCCTTTTTTCCATTTTCTACTCATTAATTGTGAACTAAGGTAAAGGTAAATATAAAGTGATTTGCAATTAGCAGTCCTTTAAGGACGCGCTACGCATTCGTCTTGCATTCCGAATCGTGGAGGCAGGTGAACGCTCACTTGGTTTATTCGATGGTTTACGGGGCTAATCACTCTACGAGGCAGTGTCTTCACCGTCCCAAACGAGAACGGTACAAATTTACCCTACTCCGGAAGGACGGAAGGCTTGATCAATCCGGGCGAGGATCGATCGCTCGACATCATAGGTGTCAGAGGCGCCTATTAGCAATGCACCATGCGCGCCAAACAAGTTAACAAACATTTAAAATGAACTCATTTGAACAGTTCAAGTAAACCAGATTTTTGGAACGCACGGAAACCCGACAATTTCAAACAGTGATCTTAAGGGAATCATCTAGAACCGCAATCACAAACCAACTAACAGACGAGTTGGGCATGATTCTAGAAAAATCGATAAATCTTAACTATTATGTAGACCTCAGTGTCGGTAGCCCTTTCTAGGGCGAAGGCTCGGTACAGAAAAAGAGGAAGGAATGAGAAAAAATTGAAAAAGAAGTATGAAATGAAGAAGTTAGAGAAGAAAACGTCAGAAATTCATTCAAAAATGGAATTTTAATCGCCAATAAAAATGAGTCGAAAAACAAAACACCAACAAGAAAACAAAATCAAAATAAAAATCGGAATATCGAGGACTAATGCCAAATTGGAGGGTAAGATCTAACTCTTCAAGCATTTGATAAGGTGTTATCGGTAAGCAAATAAATAAAGCGACAAATAGAGCAAATAACTAGGAAATACGATTCGAAAAGACCAGGATGAATTAAAATAAAAGAAGGAAAAACTTGAGAGGAAAATATCCCGAACGCACCTCAACAAAAACCACGTCGCCCACTCTCAGACCTCGCAAAAAATCGAACGTCTCGAAATCTCTGTACAACTGTACACGCTGCTCACAGTCGCTAATGGCCAGAAGCAGCCTGAAGCAATTTCTCGTTCAAATCGTTGGGTAAATTTGACCCCGAAGACGGTTACCCACATGGCTTGATCGTCGGTGAGTCGCATCACGTTTGTTTTAGGGACTACCGCGTAGACGTACGGATTCTGGACGTCTCGGGCCAGTAGAGAGTCTTTTCTACGGGACTCGCCGTGTTGGCGTTTCAGGAACGCGACCACCCGCGGATCGTCGAGTTCGCAGAGTGGTTTCAGCAACGTGCCCGGCTCGATCTATAATTTTATAATTTTATAGTTTTACGTATAATAAAGTTATCCTTATAGTTATTCTAGATTGTAGTTATAACGTGCCCGACCCAATCCATAATATTATAATTTTATGTATAACAAAAGTTATATTTATAGTTACTGTAGTTTGTAGTTATAATATGCCCGGCTCGATCTATAATTTTATAATTTCATGTATAATAAGAATTACATTATTTCAAAAACTCTATTTCAATTATTTATTCATCAGAAAGTCCAAAGGAATGTGAAATGCAACCCAAATTAGTAACGAAAACGATATATCGACAAAGATTAAGGGAACTACAAGGTTCAGAAAAATGTAGCAACAGAATCCTCAGAAACTAGAAGGATAAAACTAAAATTACTCATTATAACAATAAAAGAACCACTTATAAGTCACAATATTCAATTTTATAAAAGTCTCAATTATTATTATTTTAAATCTCGAATATTATAAAAATAGTCGTTAATATAACTAACTGGTCGCATTTTCTCATGCTTAAAATTCGCATCCGATACCGGCTGAAAACGCCAAAAACGATTGAATCGCAATCTCGAGCAGTCCAAAAAACAAAGAAAAAAGAAAAATAAAGAGGGGAGTAAAAAAGAAAGGGTTCTTGTGGTCGGAATCTCTAGCCCTCGCCCCCCCCCCTAGTTTGTGCATTTGCATCGGGAACCCATGAATCTGTTGACTTCCCAGGTTCATAGAGTTCCCCTTTCTTGCACACTGATGATTTTTTTCACAATTTTAATATAATCAGTAAATTTATGCTCACGAATCGAGCATTCCAATTTGATTCTAAAATGGTTCCCATCTTGTTATAATTTCAGGTCCAATAACCGCATGTATCATTGCTTCGCCTTTGCGTTTGTTCACCGTTTACGGTAAATAAATAAACAGAGAAGTCATTACTTTCAGACTTGCTTTAGGAACGCATAGCTAACTACCGTACTCAAAAAAAAAACATCGGCTAATTAGCCAAGGGATGGGAAGCGTCACACATTTTGACATTTTTCTTTCTCACCTCCAGCTTGCAATTTTTAGTAATAAGAGAGTCAGGTTATTCACTTTTGCCGTATTACTATTTCTTACCCGTTGCTCGTTTACGATTTTTTGCCATTTATTTATTTATTTATTTATTTATTTATTTATTTATCATTAAATCCTCAAATAAGGAATAAGAAAAATATGCGCTATTCAGATATGAAAAGGCAAACACTATCTGAGAATATGATGCTGTAATCATTATGTTACGTTCACCGCAAAAGTCGCGGCTCAGGCGGGAATCAAACCCTCGTTTGGCGCTAGTCCGGGGCTAGTGCGTTAACCACTACACCACTGAGACAGCAGCTCGTTTCCCAACTGCTCCGGTCATTTGCGCTCCCCTAGCACCTTCCTTAACTAGAAGGTTTTTTACTTCTTCTTACTATCACGGAATGTATTAGTTTTGTAGCTATTTCGAAAAAATTAATAAATAAAAATTTCAAATTATAATCAGCTATAGTGTAGACCACGCCCACTACATTCCTTCGCCTAGTGCTTTTCCGCATCTCTGCCAACAAACGAAAAGAATAGATGTCCTTCACGATGTCCGCGCCCAACGCAAAGAATAAGTCACGGTAGCGGTAAAAATAGATACAAATCGACGGAACAATTTCCCGAAATCCAGCGAAACTCTCCCTCCTCCTCACCGGAAACATTCATCAAACATCGTTAACCAATCTTTACAATGTTGCAAAATTTTCTCCCAGTAGGACTCGCAACGGTGGCCTGACCATTGGCGGCGCAGTACCCAACAGTCAAATAAGATCCAACTTTTTCTGCGATAGAGTGTGCCGCAAGTACAGAATTTTTTCACAGAAAGTCTTCTGTCTCTATCTCCGGTATCATTTAAGACTCTTCGCAATGAGGAACGCAATCTTCTTGAAGTCCAGTAATAATTTGCAAGCCACCTCATCTGTCTGTAAGTTTCACTGTAAGGCACCAAGTTTAGGATAATAGTTCATTCATGTTCTTATCGTTTTCTTTCTTCTTCCTCTAAATTCTACGTTGCCACTTCAACCACTTTTATACACTTGCTCAGTTGTCGCACAGCATTGGTTACATTTCGTTGGTTGAATTGTTCCTTTTTATTGTTTTCTTTCTCTCTGTCCGTGAAGTATGATTCACGTTGAATAAAGTATAAGTATAACCATACATCAATGCATACACCCACTCTGATCCGTGACAATTTCAGCGTTTCCAACAAAAAGGGAACACTCACACTGGTTTTCGACGAATGTAATTCCGGATGAATCAGATCGAATCTGAATCCTATTGTCGGATATTCCAAAAGAGCGACTGATGACTCATCTGGAGAGAATCGGCCGTTTCTGAATGGATAACTGATGAGTGTCGATAAGCACTAACTTACAGACAAAATGGTCTACAAATCCGCATGCGGTAAAGGTAAAGGTGCCGGCGTTGATCAGTCCCCTGAGGACGCGCCGCCGCATTCGTGTTCCATTCAATAAGGTTTTAAGATTTCAGAAACAGAAAGGATGCAGAATAAGTGATAAGGGGATATATCCTGTTTCACCTCTAAGCCCTATACAGGATATATAGATGTGAAGAGATAGATCAAAGGATGTTGGTATGAGAAGAATATGTGAAGTTTATATATGTCGAGATTGCACTCCCGGAGGATCATCAGTAGGGCAGGGAGTACAAGACTGAATACTACCAAGGGGGCTCCTTTATATACCCAGAGAAGATCAAGATCTGCGACCGGGAGGCAGGTCAATCTATGTGAGTGATCGAGAGAAAAGAAATGAGATTATATAGAATTTAGTAAGTCCTTAACAATTCTACTGATGGTTTTGTTCGTGAAGAAATCATTATATATATATATATTTATTTATTTATTTATTTATTTATTTATTTATTATGAATCAAGTCGTGGAGGCTTGGTGAATGCGTATTTGGCCTATACAATGACCTGCGGGGGCCAGCCGCTATACCAGGTCAGTGTCTTCACCTTCCCAGACAAGTCTGGTACCAATTTACCCGACCCCGGAGGGATGGAAGGCTTGGTTAGCCCGGGCCGGGATCGATCGCTCGACCGTGCGGGTGTCAGCAGCGCCTCTTACCACTGTACCACGCGGGCCACGTATTTGTCTTAGCTTCAGAATCCGCATGCGGTACAGTGGTAAAACGCGCAAATTCCATCTGCGTACTCGAGCGATCGATCTTCACGCGGGATAGCGAAGCATTCAATCCCTACGGGGTAGGGTAAACTGATGCGATTTTCTTGGGAAAAGTGAATACATTTACTGTAGAGCGGCTAGCTCGGCAAGTTATTGCATAGGTTAAATCGCGCCACGTATTCGTCTTAGCTTCAGAATCGTAGAGGCAAGGTGAATGCGAACTTGACAAGTACACAGACTTGCTGCTGTTCAAGTCAATTTCGCAAACAAGGTCGTGCAGCCGGCTGCCTACAACTCCTCATTATACCTAAGGGAAAAGTGAACGACGTGGTTTGCCGTAGGGCAACTGCGTAATTAAGATGTTTTACAACTGAAGATTGTGATCTGAGCTTTTCCTCGTGCGCTGTCTATGATTGTAATTCGTTTGTTAAACTTTGAATTTTCTAGACATTTAACAGAAATTCTTACCACTGATTGTTCACTGTCATTGAAACAAAAGGTTGGAAAATAACATGAAAGAGGCAGGGCAAAGGTTGAAGATTCCATTCCAAGGACACGCCATGCATTCGTCCTCCATTCAAAATCGTGGAGGGGGCTTAGTGAATGTGTACTTGGCCGATACAATGATTTGGCTCTGTACGAGTCAGTGTCCCCACCTTCTAAGACAAAACTGGTATCACTTTACCCGTCCCTTGAGGGATGATGGAAGAGTCAGCCTAGGCGAGGATCGATCGCTTGTCCGTACAGGTGTCAAGGGTGCCTCTTACCACTACACCCCAACGACATTTAATAAAAATATAATACCGAGTAAGTACCGAAAAAGCCTCCGGTTTAGAAATAAATGAAAAGAATGAAATAGAATCTTTGGAATTTCAAGATTGATCATAATACCGTACCCATTAGCGGTCGACGGTCCAATGTCGACCAACTGGACGTCTTCCTGATTTGCGACGGAGCTGCTTTGACCACCACAACAACGACCAAAAGTCGAGCGCCGTCGAGGAATGTATGATGGCCTTGCCTCGGCCAGCGCTTCAGAAGACGGCATTCGGGTCAGTCCGTTCTGAAGTTAAAAAAAATGGAACTGGTAAAGATTAAAGATCAAAGGTAAAAGGTAAAAGGTAAAGGTGCCTGCGTCAGTCTCTTAAGGACGCGTAGCAGAATTCGGGTTCCAATCAGAACCGTAGAGGCTTGATGAACGCGTATTTGGCCTATACAATGACTTGCGGGCCTATCGCTACACTAACACGGTCCTATGGAGATGGCGGTCTTTCGCAGCCGTTTTTCCCATCACAGAGGTGCCTAGAGAAAAAATGAAGTATGGTTTTCGAGTACCTACAAGGGACCCTACATCCTTTAAAAGTTGCATCACGAAAGCTTGGCACATCCAAGAAGGGACTCCTGGTAAGTCAGTGTCTTCACCTTCTCAGACAAGCCTGGTACCCGACCCCTGAGGGATTGACGGCTTGGTTACCCCGCGCGGGCATCGATCACTCGACCGTGCGGATTTCAGTAGCCTCTTACCACTATGCCACGCGTGCCCGAGCAAAATAAAGTAAATAAATACACACCGCTATCTCCTCAACGTCCAGCTCCAGTAGCACACCGTCCCAAATCTGATCGTCGGCGTGCATCGCCGGAGGCTCCAATGGCCGAGGTGATGTGCCAAGCATCATACAACAGCATACACCGAATCGAAGTTATAAATCAGTAGAGGTATATTTTCTGAAATATAAATATTGATTCTAAAAATCATTATAGTAGTTTTCTCAGCCGCTTTTGGAGAAAATAGGTGAAACGACGATCGATCGCGAATATTTTGCTACAATAAACGGGGTAACTACAGCAATTCGCACACAGTCGAGTAGGATGGAAAAAACAGAAAATCAATAAAAATAAAAAGGAATCAAATACGAACGATGAGCAGAATACGGATACCGCAAAATTCGAAGATCGCGCCATGCACTTGGCATTCAAACATAAGCCAAAGAAAGTGAACAAACGGGACGAATCAACTGAACATTCACACCGAGTTGTGTAGGACACTGCAATCGGAAAAAAGTCGAAAATCGATTAAAAAGAGAAAGGAATAAAATGTTAAAGATGAGAAAGATATCACGGAATACTTAGATCCTGTCATGAACTTAGCAGCACTCAAATAAAAGCCAAAGAAGCTGAACAAACGGAACGATTCTGATCAAAAATTCAAAACAATTTCCCTGGATTTCTGCGAGGTGGATGAAATTTAGAAGACCCCATATTTACATTTTCATTTTTATAAGATTCACGGCCCGTAAAATGCCTATCTCATAAACGCACACCCCGTTTTTTCAAGCTGCGACGGCAAATCTCCGGAGAATCCAGGACAAATGTGCCAAAAACAATAGCATATTTCACGAAAAAACTCGCGAACGGCGACATCTACGACCAAACATCCAGGGCGGAACAAAAGACGACGGGAAATCTAGCTCTAAAGTCTAGGTGACAGCTGTCAAGGGAACAATTTCAACGAAGTGAATACGATTTCGTTTCGAAATATCTGAAAATGAAACCAATCGCGAGTGGATACAGGAAAAAAGGCAGTAATCGACGGAATGCAAAGGCGTCTAGTTCGCTACGGAGAAAAATTTACGAGCGCGATGTTCACCAATTTCTTACAGAGTCGTTCCGTTTGCCGGTAAAAATAAGAAAATTTAGCTCATATAATAATTAGGAAGGTAGATCTGAAGATCATAAAATTTCAGCCACCTCACAGAAATCCGCGAATATTATTTCAATTGTTCAACAGATTCGCTCCATTTGGATAGTTTCTTTGGATTTTATTTGAACCAAAAACAGTTTTGGAAAGACAAGCAATCCCACAAAAAAGAAAGAAAAAGGACTGGAACTAAATGATGGGAGAAGGTATACATCACTTAATTGAAAGTGATAAATAACATTCATTTCTATGTAACAGCCGCTTAATGAGAACGAAAAGCAGAGAAAGAAAAAATGACATGTTTGAGAAGGAGCACCAGCAGCATCTCCTCTGGAAGGCTTTCGAAAAGAGTGAATATTGTCATGCGTACGACAGGGCGTGCATGGGGCAGTGGTAGGAGGCGCTACCGACACCAGCACGGCAGAACGGTCGATCCTCGCCCGGGCTATCCAGGCTCTTCATCCCTTCAGGGCCGGGAAAATTTGCACCAGTCTTCTCTGGGAAGGCGAAAATCCTGAGCTGAACGAGTCACTGTACAGGCCAAATACGCATTCACCCTGCCTCTACGATTGCGAATGGAAGACGAGTGCATGGCGCGTCCTCGGAGGACCAATAAATCACGACCGCTCACCTTTTATTCAATAATGTTTTACAGTATTTTAAGATCAACACGGCAAACCGATTCGCATAGCAAAGGTAAAAGTATAGTGTTTGGCTTTTATCGGATCCTTAAGGACACGCCACGCATTCGTCTTCCATTTATCATGCCTCTACGATTCTGAATGGGAAACGAATGCGTGGTGCGTCCTCGACGGACTGATCAATGGACAAATTACTGAAGAAATATGGCAAGATCTTTCAATGTCAACGGTTCCAAACCAATTTCAACAACGATTTTTGAACTTACAGATAAGCGAAGGAAGCAAAAGGATTTCTGGTAAGAATCTTACAGATAAGCGAAAGAGGCAAAAGGATTTCTGGTAAGCGACCTTGAAAACAAGTCGTGAGAAAAAATTGAAAGATTTAGTAATAAAACTCTTCGATTCGATGATCGAAGATGCGAAAGCAAAACAGTTGCGGCAGTGAACCTGGGATAACTAATATTCACAATATTCACGTAAATATTTCTCAGCACTATTTCAACCCAAAATGATCAGAGACCTATGACAAACTCTCGTTTGGTACGAAAGAATTGAAAATTGGACTTTTTTCTAAAACATAAAACAAATAAAAGGCCCAGCAGAAAGGAAGAAACTGGGCTTTTCAGAACTTTAAAAAATGGGACTACTAAGAGTGAATCCATTCAGTACAAGGGAAACGGGCTGCCACGTCCCAGCCGCCGATCGTTTGCTCAGTTACTCATTGGATCCGAGGGACAAAGCCGTACGGCCGAGCGGATCGACCACTCTTTTTGACACCACTGTTCTACACCAACCAAGAATATCAAAATTAAAGACACAATATTGAGGAACAGCTCGATGGTAGAGCGTACTAGCATTTCAACGCCCCAGATAGGCCCGACACGCTGGTTCGATCCCCGCTTGAGTGACGATTTTTGCGACGAAACCAAAATTGAAATCGAACATCAGCAAATCAAGGAATACTAGTTTTTTGCAGTTGTTGTTAGTGTCTGTGATGTATCATTATTATTCGTTTTTCACTTCGCCATATTAGCTTCAATTTAATGATTTATTTTCTACGATGCCTGTTGTATCTTGATTTTATCCCATTTCTTCGGCGTTTTCGTACAGTGATATATAATATTTTATGCGCGAGGACACGCGCTTCTAAATAAATAAATAAATAATATCTATTGCTACTATATCCGACAACCGTTTAAAATTTAGCTTTAAAACCAATTTTCATAAATGCAATGTAATACAGACAAAGAGAGGCCGCGAATGCGCCGCCGCGCGGCCGCAATCCGCCACTGCCACCACGAGCGCGCAATCAACAGGTAATATCGGGCAGTTTTTACCCAGCCACCAACGACTGGTGCCCAATCAGCAGAGAGAAATGTGTTGTGACGATGCACCCTGTCCAAATAGAAATGAAGAAATGATAGAAGAAAAAGAAAATTTTGAGATAGAAAACCAAACAAACACTGCTAATCAGAAACATTCAGCGTTGAATATCTTTAAAAGTTGAAAGCAACCAACACGTGTGACGAAGAAGTGCACGAGAAAACCTGCTCATTAAAATAAACCAACGTAAAACATAAAAGTTCCCTCAGTTTTCGATTATTCATTTACTTATCACGCTATTAGGTGACAGTTACGATTTTCTAGGGCCCGGACTTTATATTACTACCCATTATCACTTGGCATGAGTCTAAGCCGTCACTGCTGCATAAATATACGAGTTCTATTCAGTACAAGAAACAGAGGTGTGGTCAAAACTGGACAGTTTAGGCGAGAATTCGAACAGAAATTTAGTCAAAAAGCTTTCGGGTCACAAAATCAAAAAAGTTTTGAACACAGGAACCTAATACATTCTCTAAACCAAATAAAACCATAAAGCTGGAGTGGACGTGAGAATAAACCTGGAGAGGTATGAAGAACGCAAGAATCATAAGAAATTAGGAAAACTAGGTGGTGATGGTACTGAGAACTGCAGAAAATGTTTAGAAAGGAATAAATGAACATGAATTTGGATTTAGCTTCTGCTATTTGAGTATCACCTGTCGTCCCTTTGATCATCGATTTGCTCGAGCGGGCGCCAGTAACGTCTCCATTCGTCCCTGTCGCGTGCCATGGTAGACCAGTGGGTCCTGCTCGCTCGAGGAACACGAAGAACATCGAATCGATCGTTCAGGGATTTGACGAAGAAGTCCGACCAGCGCAAAGGTGGGCGACCTGGTGTTCTTTTGACGTCCCGTGGAATTCAGTCAGTAACGGCTCTTGTCCAACGGTCGTCACGAAATCGCATTCCGTGCGAACACGCGCATTTGAAAGATGTGAAATTGAAAATTTCATCTTAACATAATGAGAAGGTGTAAATTGAACCCGTGACATCTGAACCTCTTATCTGTGAACATCTCAATTGTGACGTGACAAATTTTATTCAGTTGCCACCTTCTTATCTGTGATTTGTGACATCTCAACTCTGTGACGGAGTATATCGAATTGATTGGACATTTTTGGGGATTGTGTTTTTTTAGTCTTAGTAATGTTGATCTACAAATTTTATTCAGTTGCCGTAGTACATAATAAATAAATAAATAAATGTTATCTTAACATGCAAATTCACTTCAGTTGTTCACTTTTTGCACTGATGATTAAACTGATGCAAAACAAAGCAGCTGGTCGATTCTCTTTTTTATAGAAATTGATCATCCCTGCAAAAGTGAACAATTGCAGTGAATTTGCATGCCAAGACAACATACACATTCCTTCACATACACATTCCACAACGTCACCTGAATAAAATTTGCAGATCAACTGCAGAATAATCTCCGTCACAATTACGATGCTCACAAATGAAAGGCAAGCCAGACGGCAGATTGTACTACGGGTTCCATTCCGCCTTCAATTTACACTTTACCATCATGTTGAGATCAAATTTTTAATTTTACATCTTTCAGATGCGCGTCTTCGTACTGTTCCTGATTGCGGCCATTTTGGCTGTTCAAGTACTGGAAACGACAGCTTTCTGGGGACGACGCGGCAGGTTTCGCCTGAAGTACGGGCGTCGCTACAACAACAATAACTACTACATCGACAACAACGACGACGACTACAACTACAACAGGGTCGCGTGGCAGCCTATGTACAACAACGACGACGACTACAACTACAACAGGGTCGCGTGGCAGATCGATGCCAAGTCAGCTTCTTCCCATGAGAGCGCTTTCAACTCTTCGCCCAGTTATTGGAAAAATGTTGTGACCTGTCACCTGCATCACCTGTCGTCCCGTTGATCATCGATTTGTTCGAGCGGGAGCCAGTAACGTCTCCATTCTTAGGTGGTACACATTCTTAGGTGCTAAAGGTATTAAGTATCCAGGGGCCACATTCATCGACGGAAGAGCGGTCTCCGAAACCGCAGCACAGCCAGAACCGGACGGCAGAGTCGATGAGAGATTGTGTTTAACATAGGAAGTTTAGGATAGGTAGAGAAAGGTGTGCGCCGGTTTCGGGGTTCATCGGGGGTTTACCAATGATGAATGTGGGCCCGGGGTGCACTGCAATTTCGATGGGCTTCTTCGTCATCGTTTTCTGCGACTTTTAGCGCAGTGCATCATCTTTGTAGTACATTGTAACGCTGAGAGATCATCTCGCTTTGATTTTATATTACCAGGTTATAAGAAGTACAACAGTGAGAATGCAAATAGACCAGCTATTTTGCCTGTTCAAGTTCTTGAAACAACAACCTGTACGCATTACCATTATTATGGCCACGGAACGCTCCGAAAGCAGATCCGTTACCTCCACTGGAGGTTCCACCATCGACAACAACGACTAACAACTACAATAACCACAACAGCGACAACTGCAACGATCATGTGCTCCTTGACGGAGTCTACAACAAGTACATAAAGTAAAAAGAAACAACTTCTGTAAAGGTTCTGTGGAAACGATTCCATCAATACTTTCCACCAAGATGTTCCTCATTTTGTTACTAAAGCATCCTTGCCGTTAGAACCATTCCACCCCGTGCTCAGAGTTTCACCTCCCTCTCAGCGATGCTTTATTGGATCGTTAAATGCAATTGGAAACCAAATATAACACCCGGCACTAGTCGTACTGCCAGTCGTTACAGATAAGTCTTATCTATCGCTTAGATAGCAACCTTACATAGGCTGCCACGCGACCCTGTTGTAGTTGTAGTCGTCGTCGTTGTTGTACATAGGCTGCCACGCGACCCTGTTGTAGTTGTAGTCGTCGTCGTTGTTGTACATAGGCTGCCACGCGACCCTGTTGTAGTTGTAGTCGTCGTCGTTGTTGTACATAGGCTGCCACGCGACCCTGTTGTAGTTGTAGTCGTCGTCGTTGTTGTCGATGTAGTAGTTGTTGTTGTTGTAGCGACGCCCGTACTTCAGGCGAAACCTGCCGCGTCGTCCCCAGAAAGCTGTCGTTTCCAGTACTTGAACAGCCAAAATGGCCGCAATCAGGAACAGTACGAAGACGCGCATCTGAAAGATGTAAAATTAAAAATTTGATCTCAACATGATGGTAAAGTGTAAATTGAAGGCGGAATGGAATCCGTAGTACAATCTGCCGTCTGGCTTGCCTTTTATTTGTGAGCATCGTAATTGTGACGGAGATTATTCTGCAGTTGATCTGCAAATTTTATTCAGGTGACGTTGTGGAATGTATATGTGAAGGAATGTGTATGTTGTCTTGGCATGCAAATTCACTGCAATTGTTCACTTTTGCAGGGATGATCAATTTCTATAAAAAAGAGAATCGACCAGCTGCTTTGTTTTGCATCAGTTTAATCATCAGTGCAAAAAGTGGACAACTGAAGTGAATTTGCATGTTAAGATAACATACAGATTTCTTCGCCATGTACTACGGCAACTGAATAAAATTTGTAGATCAACTGTATAATAACCTCCGTCACAATTGAGATGTTCACAGATAAGAGGTGTCAGATGTCACGGGTTCCGTTTCGCCTTCAATTTACACCTTCTCATTATGTTAAGATGAAATTTTCAATTTCACATCTTTCAAATGCGCGTGTTCGCACGGAATGCGATTTCGTGACGACCGTTGGACAAGAGCCGTTACTGACTGAATTCCACGGGACGTCAAAAGAACACCAGGTCGCCCACCTTTGCGCTGGTCGGACTTCTTCGTCAAATCCCTGAACGATCGATTCGATGTTCTTCGTGTTCCTCGAGCGAGCAGGACCCACTGGTCTACCATGGCACGCGACAGGGACGAATGGAGACGTTACTGGCGCCCGCTCGAGCAAATCGATGATCAAAGGGACGACAGGTGATACTCAAATAGCAGAAGCTAAATCCAAATTCATGTTCATTTATTCCTTTCTAAACATTTTCTGCAGTTCTCAGTACCATCACCACCTAGTTTTCCTAATTTCTTATGATTCTTGCGTTCTTCATACCTCTCCAGGTTTATTCTCACGTCCACTCCAGCTTTATGGTTTTATTTGGTTTAGAGAATGTATTAGGTTCCTGTGTTCAAAACTTTTTTGATTTTGTGACCCGAAAGCTTTTTGACTAAATTTCTGTTCGAATTCTCGCCTAAACTGTCCAGTTTTGACCACACCTCTGTTTCTTGTACTGAATAGAACTCGTATATTTATGCAGCAGTGACGGCTTAGACTCATGCCAAGTGATAATGGGTAGTAATATAAAGTCCGGGCCCTAGAAAATCGTAACTGTCACCTAATAGCGTGATAAGTAAATGAATAATCGAAAACTGAGGGAAGTTTTATGTTTTACGTTGGTTTATTTTAATGAGCAGGTTTTCTCGTGCACTTCTTCGTCACACGTGTTGGTTGCTTTCAACTTTTAAAGATATTCAACGCTGAATGTTTCTGATTAGCAGTGTCTGTTTGGTTTTCTATCCCAAAATTTTCTTTTTCTTCTATCATTTCTTCATTTCTATTTGGACAGAGTGCATCGTCACAACACATTTCTCTCTGCTGATTGGGCACCAGTCGTTGGTGGCTGGGTAAAAACTGCCCGATATTACCTGTTGATTGCGCGCTCGTGGTGGCAGTGGCGGATTGCGGCCGCGCGGCGGCAAAAGGCATTTCTGACACCCGCAGGGTCGATCGATCCTCGTTCGAATGCTCGAAACATTCGTGTTCGAATGCTCAAATTCGAATGCTCGAAACATTCGCCCGCCCAGGCCAACCAAGTCTTCCATCTCTTAGTGACCTGCCATACCGACGTTGCGATTAACGCTGCGTTGATCGCTGCGATTAGGCGTCGTACATGAAGTATTGTGTGTGCCACAGCTGCCTGCGGATACCGTAGGAGTTAATTAGAGAAAGTACAAATCAGCTGATGCTGGTGTTTTTAATGTTTCTGTATTCATTGTTCCGTGGAATTTCGACGTCTTTTTTGGTAGTGTTCGATAATTTTATTTCAGAGCGCGCCTAGTGTTTCCGTATTCGTTGTTCTGTGGAATTTCGACGTCGTTTTTGGCCGTGTTCGATATGTTTATTTCAGAGCGAGCTTTTTGTAAGTAGTTTCAATTTCAATTCAGTTCAAGTAGTTTCAATTTTCGGTTCAATTCAATTTCAATTTTTAATCAGACGAAATGAAAGAAAAAAGTTTCGATCATTACGACGAGGAAGAGGTGAAATGTTAATTTATCGAAGTTCTAGAGCGCGCTCTGAAATAAAAATATCGAACACTACCAGAAAAGACGTCGAAATTCCACGGAACAATGAATACAGAAACATTAAAAACACCAGCATCAGCTGATTTGTACTTTCTCTAATTAACTCCTACGGTATCCGCAGGCAGCTGTGGCACACACAATATTTCATGTACGACGCCTAATCGCAGCGATCAACGCAGCGTTAATCGCAACGTCGGTATGGCAGGTCACTTAGGGGTTGGTAAATTGGTACCAGACTTTCCTGGTAAGGTAAAAACACTGACTCGGTCTAGCGGCTGGGCCCCACGAGTCGTTGTGTAGACCAAATACGCATTCACCAAGCCTCTACGATTCTGAATTGAACACGAATGCGGCAGCGTTTCCTTCGGGGCTGATCAACGCCGGCACCGAAGGAAGCAAAAGGATTTCTGGTAAGAATCTTACAGATAAGCGAAAGAGGCAAAAGGATTTCTGGTAAGCGACCTTGAAAACAAGTCGTGAGAAAAAATTGAAAGATTTAGTAATAAAACTCTCCGATTCGATGATCGAAGATGCGAAAGCAAAACAGTTGCGGCAGTGAACCTGGGATAACTAATATTCACAATATTCACGTAAATATTTCTCAGCACTATTTCAACCCAAAATGATCAGAGACCTATGACAAACTCTCGTTTGGTACGAAAGAATTGAAAATTGGACTTTTTTCTAAAACATAAAACAAATAAAAGGCCCAGCAGAAAGGAAGAAACTGGGCTTTTCAGAACTTTAAAAAATGGGACTACTAAGAGTGAATCCATTCAGTACAAGGGAAACGGGCTGCCACGTCCCAGCCGCCGATCGTTTGCTCAGTTACTCATTGGATCCGAGGGACAAAGCCGTACGGCCGAGCGGATCGACCACTCTTTTTGACACCACTGTTCTACACCAACCAAGAATATCAAAATTAAAGACACAATATTGAGGAACAGCTCGATGGTAGAGCGTACTAGCATTTCAACGCCCCAGATAGGCCCGACACGCTGGTTCGATCCCCGCTTGAGTGACGATTTTTGCGACGAAACCAAAATTGAAATCGAACATCAGCAAATCAAGGAATACTAGTTTTTTGCAGTTGTTGTTAGTGTCTGTGATGTATCATTATTATTCGTTTTTCACTTCGCCATATTAGCTTCAATTTAATGATTTATTTTCTACGATGCCTGTTGTATCTTGATTTTATCCCATTTCTTCGGCGTTTTCGTACAGTGATATATAATATTTTATGCGCGAGGACACGCGCTTCTAAATAAATAAATAAATAATATCTATTGCTACTATATCCGACAACCGTTTAAAATTTAGCTTTAAAACCAATTTTCATAAATGCAATGTAATACAGACAAAGAGAGGCCGCGAATGCGCCGCCGCGCGGCCGCAATCCGCCACTGCCACCACGAGCGCGCAATCAACAGGTAATATCGGGCAGTTTTTACCCAGCCACCAACGACTGGTGCCCAATCAGCAGAGAGAAATGTGTTGTGACGATGCACTCTGTCCAAATAGAAATGAAGAAATGATAGAAGAAAAAGAAAATTTTGAGATAGAAAACCAAACAGACACTGCTAATCAGAAACATTTAGCGTTGAATATCTTTAAAAGTTGAAAGCAACCAACACGTGTGACGAAGAAGTGCACGAGAAAACCTGCTCATTAAAATAAACCAACGTAAAACATAAAAGTTCCCTCAGTTTTCGATTATTCATTTACTTATCACGCTATTAGGTGACAGTTACGATTTTCTAGGGCCCGGACTTTATATTACTACCCATTATCACTTGGCATGAGTCTAAGCCGTCACTGCTGCATAAATATACGAGTTCTATTCAGTACAAGAAACAGAGGTGTGGTCAAAACTGGACAGTTTAGACGAGAATTCGAACAGAAATTTAGTCAAAAAGCTTTCGGGTCACAAAATCAAAAAAGTTTTGAACACAGGAACCTAATACATTCTCTAAACCAAATAAAACCATAAAGCTGGAGTGGACGTGAGAATAAACCTGGAGAGGTATGAAGAACACAAGAATCATAAGAAATTAGGAAAACTAGGTGGTGATGGTACTGAGAACTGCAGAAAATGTTTAGAAAGGAATAAATGAACATGAATTTGGATTTAGCTTCTGCTATTTGAGTATCACCTGTCGTCCCTTTGATCATCGATTTGCTCGAGCGGGCGCCAGTAACGTCTCCATTCGTCCCTGTCGCGTGCCATGGTAGACCAGTGGGGGGTGAGGGACGTTCTGCACGAACCCTAATTGCCAACTCACGGCGCGCGCGAGGTTATGATACCTGCGGACCATTGGCGAGTTCACCTGCACCAGGTCCTCGCGGCGCGCGATCTTGGCCGCGGACGAGCTCCTCGTTGAGGCGATGGTGACCTGACGAACGAGAAGAGTCACCAGATCGACCAGACCGGGAACGAGAGCTATCGCTCACCGATTCATAGGGCGCATAAGGCACTGTAAGGAGTTAAACATGCACAACACCTACACGTGTCTATAACAGAATTTCGAGCTCTATTTAATGAGCTCAATCGCATTTGGGGAAAACTGTCGGGAACACCATTCTGTGCTAAAATTGCATGAAAAACCATGGACAAAATTATTTTTGAGTGATGCGATGCCGAAAACTTTATAACCGTTGAATTTGTTGAAGAATCTGCTAGGATGTAACCACACCGATTTGGCCACTCTTATCTACTCTTGAGAGTTTCAAACCTGAAAGCAAACTCTATGTTACAACGGAAAATATCGGTAGAGATTTCCAGAACATCAACTCCATAGAAACAATTTAGCTCCCCTAATTTTGTTCCAGAACCCCGATGAGATGAAGCGTCTTAGAAAGCGTGATGCTGATAGAAGACTAAAGGTGGATAGAGGAGTAGAGGTATTGTATAAATTACAAACTGTAGTTTTATTTCTGGGATAATACCATTCGATTCCAGTTATTTGATAAAATGAATATCCTAATTGAAACCCATATGCAATTTTGGCACAGAATTATGTTCTCGACAGTTTCTCCCCCAGTGTGATTGAGCTGATTGAATAGAGCTCGGAATTCTGATATAGATACTTGTATGTGTTGTGCATGTTCGATTCCTTACAGCGCCTTATGTGCCCTCTGCATCGGCGAGCGATGGCTAGCGAGGAGCTCGGCTGTGGCCAAGATCGCGTGCGGCGGGGACCAGTGTGCACGTGCATGCGGTGAACTCGCCAAAGGTCCGCAGGTATCATCACCTCGCGCGCGCCGTGAGTTGGCAATTAGGATTCGTGCAGAACGTCCCCCTCCCACCAGTGGGTCCTGCTCGCTCGAGGAACACGAAGAACATCGAATCGATCGTTCAGGGATTTGACGAAGAAGTCCGACCAGCGCAAAGGTGGGCGACCTGGTGTTCTTTTGACGTCCCGTGGAATTCAGTCAGTAACGGCTCTTGTCCAACGGTCGTCACGAAATCGCATTCCGTGCGAACACGCGCATTTGAAAGATGTGAAATTGAAAATTTCATCTTAACATAATGAGAAGGTGTAAATTGAAGGCGAAACGGAACCCGTGACATCTGACACCTCTTATCTGTGAACATCTCAATTGTGACGGAGGTTATTATACAGTTGATCTACAAATTTTATTCAGTTGCCGTAGTACATGGCGAAGAAATCTGTATGTTATCTTAACATGCAAATTCACTTCAGTTGTTCACTTTTTGCACTGATGATTAAACTGATGCAAAACAAAGCAGCTGGTCGATTCTCTTTTTTATAGAAATTGATCATCCCTGCAAAAGTGAACAATTGCAGTGAATTTGCATGCCAAAACAACATACACATTCCTTCACATACACATTCCACAACATCACCTGAATAAAATTTGCAGATCAACTGCAGAATAATCTCCGTCACAATTACGATGCTCACAAATGAAAGGCAAGCCAGACGGCAGATTGTACTACGGGTTCCATTCCGCCTTCAATTTACACTTTACCATCATGTTGAGATCAAATTTTTAATTTTACATCTTTCAGATGCGCGTCTTCGTACTGTTCCTGATTGCGGCCATTTTGGCTGTTCAAGTACTGGAAACGACAGCTTTCTGGGGACGACGCGGCAGGTTTCGCCTGAAGTACGGGCGTCGCTACAACAACAATAACTACTACATCGACAACAACGACGACGACTACAACTACAACAGGGTCGCGTGGCAGCCTATGTACAACAACGACGACGACTACAACTACAACAGGGTCGCGTGGCAGCCTATGTACAACAACGACGACGACTACAACTACAACAGGGTCGCGTGGCAGCCTATGTAAGGTTGCTATCTAAGCGATAGATAAGACTTATCTGTAACGACTGGCAGTACGACTAGTGCCGGGTGTTATATTTGGTTTCCAATTGCATTTAACGATCCAATAAAGCATCGCTGAGAGGGAGTTGAAACTCTGAGCACGGGGTGGAATGGTTCTAACGGCAAGGATGCTTTAGTAACAAAATGAGGAACATCTTGGTGGAAAGTATTGATGGAATCGTTTCCACAGAACCTTTACAGAAGTTGTTTCTTTTTACTTTATGTACTTGTTGTAGACTCCGTCAAGGAGCACATGATCGTTGCAGTTGTCGCTGTTGTGGTTATTGTAGTTGTTAGTCGTTGTTGTCGATGGTGGAACCTCCAGTGGAGGTAACGGATCTGCTTTCGGAGCGTTCCGTGGCCATAATAATGGTAATGCGTACAGGTTGTTGTTTCAAGAACTTGAACAGGCAAAATAGCTGGTCTATTTGCATTCTCACTGTTGTACTTCTTATAACCTGGTAATATAAAATCAAAGCGAGATGATCTCTCAGCGTTACAATGTACTACAAAGATGATGCACTGCGCTAAAAGTCGCAGAAAACGATGACGAAGAAGCCCATCGAAATTGCAGTGCACCCCGGGCCCACATTCATCATTGGTAAACCCCCGATGAACCCCGAAACCGGCGCACACCTTTCTCTACCTATCCTAAACTTCCTATGTTAAACACAATCTCTCATCGACTCTGCCGTCCGGTTCTGGCTGTGCTGCGGTTTCGGAGACCGCTCTTCCGTTGATGAATGTGGCCCCTGGATACTTAATACCTTTAGCACCTAAGAATGTGTACCACCTAAGAATGGAGACGTTACTGGCTCCCGCTCGAACAAATCGATGATCAACGGGACGACAGGTGATGCAGGTGACAGGTCACAACATTTTTCCAATAACTGGGCGAAGAGTTGCAAGCGCTCTCATGGGAAGAAGCTGACTTGGCATCGACCTATTCGCAGATTCAGGTCTGCACTTCTTGGCATTGCAACGATCGTTTGTTCTTTAAAACACGAGCAAGATTTATAAGTGGTACACATTCTTAGGTGCTAAAGGTATTAAGTATCCAGGGGCCACATTCATCAACGGAAGAGCGGTCTCCGAAACCGCAGCACAGCCAGAACCGGACGGCAGAGTCGATGAGAGATTGTGTTTAACATAGGAAGTTTAGGATAGGTAGAGAAAGGTGTGCGCCGGTTTCGGGGTTCATCGGGGGTTTACCAATGATGAATGTGGGCCCGGGGTGCACTGCAATTTCGATGGGCTTCTTCGTCATCGTTTTCTGCGACTTTTAGCGCAGTGCATCATCTTTGTAGTACATTGTAACGCTGAGAGATCATCTCGCTTTGATTTTATATTACCAGGTTATAAGAAGTACAACAGTGAGAATGCAAATAGACCAGCTATTTTGCCTGTTCAAGTTCTTGAAACAACAACCTGTACGCATTACCATTATTATGGCCACGGAACGCTCCGAAAGCAGATCCGTTACCTCCACTGGAGGTTCCACCATCGACAACAACGACTAACAACTACAATAACCACAACAGCGACAACTGCAACGATCATGTGCTCCTTGACGGAGTCTACAACAAGTACATAAAGTAAAAAGAAACAACTTCTGTAAAGGTTCTGTGGAAACGATTCCATCAATACTTTCCACCAAGATGTTCCTCATTTTGTTACTAAAGCATCCTTGCCGTTAGAACCATTCCACCCCGTGCTCAGAGTTTCACCTCCCTCTCAGCGATGCTTTATTGGATCGTTAAATGCAATTGGAAACCAAATATAACACCCGGCACTAGTCGTACTGCCAGTCGTTACAGATAAGTCTTATCTATCGCTTAGATAGCAACCTTACATAGGCTGCCACGCGACCCTGTTGTAGTTGTAGTCGTCGTCGTTGTTGTACATAGGCTGCCACGCGACCCTGTTGTAGTTGTAGTCGTCGTCGTTGTTGTACATAGTCTGTTGTAGTTGTAGTCGTCGTTGTTGTACATAGGCTGCCACGCGACCCTGTTGTAGTTGTAGTCGTCGTCGTTGTTGTACATAGGCTGCCACGCGACCCTGTTGTAGTTGTAGTCGTCGTCGTTGTTGTCGATGTAGTAGTTATTGTTGTTGTAGCGACGCCCGTACTTCAGGCGAAACCTGCCGCGTCGTCCCCAGAAAGCTGTCGTTTCCAGTACTTGAACAGCCAAAATGGCCGCAATCAGGAACAGTACGAAGACGCGCATCTGAAAGATGTAAAATTAAAAATTTGATCTCAACATGATGGTAAAGTGTAAATTGAAGGCGGAATGGAACCCGTAGTACAATCTGCCGTCTGGCTTGACTTTTATTTGTGAGCATCGTAATTGTGACGGAGATTATTCTGCAGTTGATCTGCAAATTTTATTCAGGTGACGTTGTGGAATGTGTATGTGAAGGAATGTGTATGTTGTCTTGGCATGCAAATTCACTGCAATTGTTCACTTTTGCAGGGATGATCAATTTCTATAAAAAAGAGAATCGACCAGCTGCTTTGTTTTGCATCAGTTTAATCATCAGTGCAAAAAGTGGACAACTGAAGTGAATTTGCATGTTAAGATAACATACAGATTTCTTCGCCATGTACTACGGCAACTGAATAAAATTTGTAGATCAACTGTATAATAACCTCCGTCACAATTGAGATGTTCACAGATAAGAGGTGTCAGATGTCACGGGTTCCGTTTCGCCTTCAATTTACACCTTCTCATTATGTTAAGATGAAATTTTCAATTTCACATCTTTCAAATGCGCGTGTTCGCACGGAATGCGATTTCGTGACGACCGTTGGACAAGAGCCGTTACTGACTGAATTCCACGGGACGTCAAAAGAACACCAGGTCGCCCACCTTTGCGCTGGTCGGACTTCTTCGTCAAATCCCTGAACGATCGATTCGATGTTCTTCGTGTTCCTCGAGCGAGCAGGACCCACTGGTCTACCACACGCGACAGGGACGAATGGAGACGTTACTGGCGCCCGCTCGAGCAAATCGATGATCAAAGGGACGACAGGTGATACTCAAATAGCAGAAGCTAAATCCAAATTCATGTTCATTTATTCCTTTCTAAACATTTTCTGCAGTTCTCAGTACCATCACCACCTAGTTTTCCTAATTTCTTATGATTCTTGCGTTCTTCATACCTCTCCAGGTTTATTCTCACGTCCACTCCAGCTTTATGGTTTTATTTGGTTTAGAGAATGTATTAGGTTCCTCTGTTCAAAACTTTTTTGATTTTATGACCCGAAAGCTTTTTGACTAAATTTCTGTTCGAATTCTCGCCTAAACTGTCCAGTTTTGACCACACCTCTGTTTCTTGTACTGAATAGAACTCGTATATTTATGCAGCAGTGACGGCTTAGACTCATGCCAAGTGATAATGGGTAGTAATATAAAGTCTGGGCCCTAGAAAATCGTAACTGTCACCTAATAGCGTGATAAGTAAATGAATAATCGAAAACTGAGGGAAGTTTTATGTTTTACGTTGGTTTATTTTAATGAGCAGGTTTTCTCGTGCACTTCTTCGTCACACGTGTTGGTTGCTTTCAACTTTTAAAGATATTCAACGCTGAATGTTTCTGATTAGCAGTGTCTGTTTGGTTTTCTATCCCAAAATTTTCTTTTTCTTCTATCATTTCTTCATTTCTATTTGGACAGAGTGCATCGTCACAACACATTTCTCTCTGCTGATTGGGCACCAGTCGTTGGTGGCTGGGTAAAAACTGCCCGATATTACCTGTTGATTGCGCGCTCGTGGTGGCAGTGGCGGATTGCGGCCGCGCGGCGGCAAAAGGCACTTCTGACACCCGCAGGGTCGATCGATCCTCGCCCAGGCCAACCAAGTCTTCCATCTCTTAGTGACCTGCCATACCGACGTTGCGATTAACGCTGCGTTGATCGCTGCGATTAGGCGTCGTACATGAAGTATTGTGTGTGCCACAGCTGCCTGCGGATACCGTAGGAGTTAATTAGAGAAAGTACAAATCAGCTGATGCTGGTGTTTTTAATGTTTCTGTATTCATTGTTCCGTGGAATTTCGACGTCTTTTTTGGTAGTGTTCGATAATTTTATTTCAGAGCGCGCCTAGTGTTTCCGTATTCGTTGTTCTGTGGAATTTCGACGTCGTTTTTGGCCGTGTTCGATATGTTTATTTCAGAGCGAGCTTTTTGTAAGTAGTTTCAATTTCAATTCAGTTCAAGTAGTTTCAATTTTCGGTTCAATTCAATTTCAATTTTTAATCAGACGAAATGAAAGAAAAAAGTTTCGATCATTACGACGAGGAAGAGGTGAAATGTTAATTTATCGAAGTTCTAGAGCGCGCTCTGAAATAAAAATATCGAACACTACCAAAAAAGACGTCGAAATTCCACGGAACAATGAATACAGAAACATTAAAAACACCAGCATCAGCTGATTTGTACTTTCTCTAATTAACTCCTACGGTATCCGCAGGCAGCTGTGGCACACACAATATTTCATGTACGACGCCTAATCGCAGCGATCAACGCAGCGTTAATCGCAACGTCGGTATGGCAGGTCACTTAGGGGTTGGTAAATTGGTACCAGACTTTCCTGGTAAGGTAAAAACACTGACTCGGTCTAGCGGCTGGGCCCCACGAGTCGTTGTGTAGACCAAATACGCATTCACCAAGCCTCTACGATTCTGAGTTGAACACGAATGCGGCAGCGTGTCCTTCGGGGCTGATCAACGCCGGCGCCTTTAACTTTTTACCTTAATCTATAATTCATTATTATCAATTAGAAGTAATAATGAATAAAATGATTAAACATTCGGAGAACAGTGAAGAATATAATCGAACGAGAAATTACTCATCGAACACAAACACGATCTGGAATGTGGAACTTAAGAGACGGTCACAGGAGAAGATCCATAACAAAATTGAAGTTCGGCAGGAATATGGTATTGTTCTCAAACGAACACCACCTGTTCTTTGTTTACCGTGTTCAACTAACATAATCCTAGGGATCGTACGAATCACTAGCATCCAATCTGGAACAAAGAGGCCAAATAATAGTTCCGCGGTAGAAACAGCCGTGACTCAGATCTAACATGGAGGAAAAGGTGAACATGAGTGCATATATAATGCTCTGAGGGTGAATCACGTTTGGAACTTCGACGGAACGAACGAAAGACAAAGACAGAAGAGAAAGAGAAGAATAGAAAATATCACAGAAAAAATCAATTCGCAGGAAAAAAACAGTTTCAAAAGGCTTGAGAAGCAGAAGATTGAAGCATAGAGAATAGGAAAATATCTAAACACCGCTTCGAAAATATAGGCATGTAAACCAGATGGAAAAAGGATCCGATATTACAGATAAGAAAGATAATTTTTGCGAAAAAAAATGTAATAGGCAAAAAAATGATCACGTAACATATACAACTCTTATGGTCTCAGACGTGTTTATATTTGGAGAAAATTGAAGAATACAACCAAAAATAGTTGCAAGTATCAAACACCACGGTATAGGACATTGAGCTCATAACGCTCACCTGGGGCTTAAAATTTATCAAAAAAATTATCTTGTTGAAAAATGCTGCCCAAAAGGACGGAATTAGACGTGCTTTTTAAGAACTATAAAATATAAAGCCAAGTACCCTAGATAAGCCCTGTGGGTTCGAATTTCTTCACACCAGCGACTTCTCGAACAATTAAGCTTCATGGAAACCTAAACATAATTTACACGATTACTAGCAAAAGGAAAGATTACTTAAAAATGTAGAGAAAAAAAGAAAAAAGGATACCTCGTCAAATGAGGTTACAGGGTGAATTTGATCTTAATTTTGGCCTGACTTTTCAACCTTTCCGTCGCCTTCAGAGAAATAGAAGCGGTGGAAAGTGCCTTTTAATATTCCCACCAAGGAAAACCAGCGGTTTTTCAAAATTTTGATACATGGTACGAGTTCTAAAAGCGACGGAAACGTCGGAAGTTAAGGCCTAACACGAATACAAAAACACATACAAAAACATGCCGAGATTTCAAGAAAACATAACATGGAGAAAGCGGTTGGCGTGAATTCTAATCGAGAAATCTCCATTTCATTGTTAGTTAATCTTTAACAACATTTGTACTACTAACTCTTTACTCACTGATTTCCAGTTCGTCGTTGTTCCGTTCGATTACTAACTTTGTTCGACTGCTAGCAGCCCCTTTATTTGGCGCAGAAATAAATAAATAAAATGAAATAAATAAACTGCGACGAGTAAGCGGCTATTTTAGCCCAACGATTGCTGAAGTCTATCTTGGCGACTACGCTGTCACCACAATTTATTGATCGACGTTGTTCGCTAAGCAGTCAACTTGGACTAATTGAAACAAGTTATCGCCGAGGGGAACGACGGGCTGGGCGTTCCCCCCGGCGCTCGCCCATCGACACAAAATGACTCTCAAAAGTTAACGAGTTCTCTAACGACCCAGCAGACACCACGGCTCCTCAGGATTCACGAAAATTACTTTAAAAACATTAAATTAGCTAGGAAAATCAAAAAACGAAAAATCACCTACTTTGAAAGGCGGCTAATGGTCTTTCCTAGGTAAGTATAATATGGTCATCGAAAGTGAAGATAAAATTAAAAAGGTCGGTGTAGATCACCCTTCGCAGGACGCGCCACGCATTCGTCTTCCACTCAGAAACGTGGAGGCATGATGAATGCGAATTTGACCTATACAACAGCTTATTACAGAGACCAGTCGCTATACCAAATTAGTGCCTTCACCTTCCCAGACCGGTGTGATACTTATTTACCTGACCTCGAAGGGATGGTAGACTTAGCTCGGGAGAGGATCAATCGCTCGACTGTGAGGGTATCAGTAGCGCCTCTCACCACTGCACCTCACGAGTCCTATTGAAATACAAATATATTCT
This sequence comes from Nippostrongylus brasiliensis, assembly GCA_030553155.1. Taxonomy (NCBI): domain Eukaryota; kingdom Metazoa; phylum Nematoda; class Chromadorea; order Rhabditida; family Heligmosomidae; genus Nippostrongylus; species Nippostrongylus brasiliensis. Next base: position 33,915,555 of record CP130734.1, read on the forward strand.
TTGATAAAGCTTGGTAAATTCGGATTTATTTAGATAGGAAATACTTTTCTGTCTCGGCAACCTTTAGAAAAATTTCATAGGTAAGAGGAACTCAACATTAAATGAACAGAGAGAGAATTCAAATAGATTTCATTTCTGCTAATGCGTAAACCTTATTAATTCAAATCTCCAGTCGCCTAAATTCATTATAATTCAAAAGCGAGATAAGTGTACCGACCGCAATAAGAACGTGAGCAGAAGAAACACGAAATGAGAAAAATCCCGAGCAAAAAAAGCAAAAATACACGGTGAGAAGTTTTATCGAGAGAGGGTACATCAAAAGGACACCAATCCAACAAAAACGGTAATAAATTACCAGGCCGTAAAAATATGGTAAGTTCAATTAACCTCGAGCGGGGACAGATCGATGGGCATTGAGGCCAGTCTAGAAAAGGTCAACGTCGAAAATTGGGCCGTCCCGGTAGACCTCATGCCGTAGGCGGGGCAGTTTCCCGATTTTCCCTACCCCTCTCGAGGAAGGTCATCAAGCAGGCGGCTGGCTGGTTTCGAGCAATTCTTTTCAACCTTTCCATACAACTCTGATGCAACCAAGAGTTGGGGAGGAAAAAATTGAGGTTTTTAAGAGAACCGTTGAAATTCAATTCCAAGGAGATGAGGGAAATGGAGATAGTTGAAATTTTCCACAAAAAAATGTCAGGATTTTTGCAATAGCAATGGACTAGAGATTTCTTTGGTGTTTCAAACTTCGAAATTTGACACATTGTCAACCCTTCAGCAGCAGCAGAATAGCCAAACAACTCGTCAAATGTTGCTGTCGTCGATCCGACCATCGACTCATAACATCAACAAAGTCAAGGATTCGAAGATGAACTAGTACTAAACATGGGCCACTTTCTCAGCGATAACCCTTAGTCATAGAGTTTGAATAAAAGTAAATGTAAAGAGTAAAGGCGTCGGCGTTGAATAGTCCCGTAAGGACGCGCCATGCACTGGTTTTCCATTCAGAATAGTAAAGACATGGTGAATGCGTATTCGACCCCTACAATGACTTTCGGGGTCAGCCGCTATACCACGTCGGTGTTCTTACCTTCCCAGACAAGTCCGGTACCTATTTACCCGACCCCGAAGCGATGGAAGGCTCGATTGCCCGGGCTATGATCGATCGCTGGACCGTGCGGGTGCCAATGGCGCCTCTTACCATTGTGCCACGCGGGCCGTAGGGTTTAAATAATATAAAATATAACTAAGTAACTATAAACAGCAGAAGTACGAGTAGAAAAAGAAATAAAATGATGAAACGGTCTCTTTGATTTCTCATTACTTACACTGGGCAAAAAAAACCGCTTGAAAAAGTCGATATTCGAAGAAAAATTGAGACAATCCAACTAAAAAAAACAATACAAAACAAAAACCAGTTAAAAAGCGTTGCTAGGCGGAAAATAAGAAAGAATCGGCAGTTTTCGTTAACGATGCGATCTGCCGACTTGATTTGGGGAAACACCGACATCAGCCGGTTTGTCGTGATAAGCCGCTGATAAGCGCATATCTTCGGCTCCGTCCCATCCCTCTCAATCCACCACACGCAAGAACGTGGTAAACAACGCTCGAATCGTGACGTCTCGCGTCTAAATGTGGCGTCGATCGGCGAGTCTCTCGCGAAACAAATTCAAAATTCAAAAAATAAGCTCGAAGTTGACTAAATTAGCGATATTTTCTGATGGAAAAGCATGTTTTCTGCTCGGCTCTTGGATGATAGGTGGTTTCTGTTTACACTACATGAACTCTGCGCTTATCATCAATCTATAACATTATGACGGCATAAAACGTAGAAAAAATCACGGTTCTCAAAATCAGAGACGGAATGTGATATTTACTTGTTTATTTGAAAAGATGCCAATCATAATGATGTGGTTTGTGAGCAAATAGAATAAGCCATATGTAAAAAAAATTAAATTAAACATTAAATAAATGAGTAAAACAAAAATCAAACAGCTAAAACGGTCCAAAAATCAAACGGTAAAGGGGCGAGACCGTAGGTATTAGTTAGCATATTATCCACCAGCATAAAATTCGTAAAACAAGGCACTAGTGGGTGTCTAAGCGCACCACCTGCTCATAACTCGAATAAAATCGGGAAAAATCTTTAAAAATAGAAAGTAAATTGAAAAGAACTAAATTGAATGGCATTGAGTAAATTTGGAAAAATCTTTGAAAATAGAAAATAAAATAAAAAGAACTGAATTGAATGGCACACTAGTTCAAACACAGATGGATAGGAAAGGGAAAAATATATACATAAAAGTGAGAATATATAAAACTTGCTGAAAAACCCACGTGCTCTTCGATAGGAAAATAAATCAGTTATGTTTCTCCTGTGTCGTTCAGCTGACTTTTCTTCACTTCTGAAACCAAGCAAAGACGTCCTTCCTGGGGTCCAATAACCATCCCATTGGTTCATTTATTTATAGAAGTGAAAACACCACACACACGTGATAGTAAAGAGTCGAGTAAAAGTCTCTAGGATACAATCACGACTAACTATGGAACCACATGACGAACATTGATACCGCAGACAACGTTCTCGTAGGAGATAAGACTCGATTTGAACGAAACTGGAGTACTAGGCATGAAAACCAATCAAAATCGTAGTCATTCAAAATGGTGAAAAGGTAAAAGGTAAGGGTATAACGGATTGGGGGGGGGGGCAGCCGCTATACTGATTCAGTGTTTTTACCTTCCCAGACAAGTCCGGTACCAATTTACCCGAGCACGGAGAAATGGAAGGCTTGGTTGGCCCGGGCGAGGATCGATCGACGGAGCGGGTGTCAGTAGCGCCTCTTGCCACTGCACCACGCGCGCCCTCAAAATGGAACAAGTAAAAACGATGGCACTGTTCAACTTATGCTCTTGTTTGGTTTTCTTGGAACCAAACGAGAGCAGTAGTTCGAAACCTTAAAATGATAGTGAAATTATTATGAAGTGTTTTACAAACGAAAAAAAATAAACAAAGAAAGAGAAGTTGTATTCGAAAATCTGATAGAAGAGGCGAAAAAAGAACGTGAACATCTATGAAACGTTCGCCAGCAATGTCGAGTAGCCCGCAATCCAACCACAAGCACCACTTATCCCAGTAGTTCGTCACCAACCGTGACACCTTGTGCGCGGGTGGAAGTCGAAAAAACAAAACAAACACCTGACTGATTATTGGGTTCTTAGCGATACATCACGTTGGTAATTTACCCAGTTTACGCAACGATACCAAACCTACTATCGTCGAAAATTCACACAAAAATTCAATAATAAGGGGAATGGAATATATCTTCACAAACAGTCTTACTAAAATCCATTTAGCGTATGAAACAAAGCACACAAACATACGTATTGCCTCTCAAAGACTTCTTTAAAGCAGTTCGTGACGAATCTCGCTTTTTGCGGGTTACTACAAGAAGAAGGGTATAAACGGTAAGCACCTAAGAATGAGTGGTTAGGATTCAAAGTAAACTGTAAAACCTTGACACTACATTGTCATGACGTTACAGTGTTAATACAATAGACAAGGAAAGAAAAAATGATGGAAGGAAAGAAACAGAAAACAAATGGAGAAAAATAAGAGAAATTTAAAGGATAACAAGAATAGCTCGTTTCGTCCCTAAGATTCAGTTCCTAACCACTCATTCTTTAGTTCCTACAATTACCACCCTTTTGGCTTAAATTCTTACAATTAATACCCTTCCATCGGTATCGTTTGGGAAATAATATTTGCATAAATGTTGCATAAATACGATAAAGTAACATGTTATACTGCTTTGGATAACTTACAATATAACGCATGTTAGCATGAAATGAGTAAATAATAACACATGTCAAGTTGTTGAGTTGTTGATGGAGCATATGTTATCGGCTACGAAGCTGTTCAGCCCTTCCCCTTCTCAAAACTTTGAAAAACACTCGATGATGATAAATGCTAGGTCAGGAAAATAAATGAGCCATATGACACGCTTATTGTAAAAAAGCAGTTTCACTTATTCACGGTGGTGCTTGCAAAAGCTTTTCTGAACTTCTCTGAACACGTCCGCCAACCAAATACCGTACCATTACTGATAACCACAATGACATTCCTAAAACGATATCAGAAAAAAAGTGATAGATTCTCGAAAAGCGAGCATAGTGAATTGAATCGGTATACAGAGTATTTCACACTACATATCTTGCTACATATGGAGACAAACTCATCTTAAAGACACTGCATGGGACTCTAATGGAGTACTAGATGCAAGCTAGACGTTGAGTTAGGAACACTTTAGAGTAAAAAAAAACTTTAAAATTAAAAGCGACCCCAAAACGAGATCGAGATTAAAAAATAAACAAAACGGCAGAAACAAACTGCTGCCGGCAATCTGTCATTGGAGACAGTTCACTAATCGACGACATATATTCAGGCCACAATTTTTAATTTCGTTTAGACCAGAGTTGTGTACCTGACACTTTTCAAAACGATGAATGCAATCTAAGAAAGAAAATAGAAGGACGAAAAGACAATTGATCACGTCTCCTAGAAACGAACAGTAATTCCTACCTCTGAATCATCATTAGAAGGAGCAGGTTCCAGAGCATATGAATCACTATGGCACGAGGAGCTTTTTTTGGCCATCCTTCATCAACTGATGGAGCAGTAATACGTCAAATTAACAAAAGAGAAGAAAAAAAGAAAGGCAATGAAAAGCTAATAAAACAAAACAGCAAAAATCGTACCTGTCATAGAGATTTAGGAACAGTAAAGCTTCAGCAAGACCGGGAAGATATTGAAAAAAATAACATCGTGAAAAATACTTGAAGAAATATACAACAAATCATTCGCCGAGTCTCAGTGAACCTCGGCTTACTGAATATCTAGCTGCTGGTTTCTATACTTTGGATGAAATATTTGCCTACTAAGGATATAAATATCAATTTCGATGCCAAATTTAAGAAATCAGAAGCCAAATATTACAGAAATCAATGAAAAAGAAATGAAAAGGGCAAAAAATGAAAAGTATCACGGTCTTTGACCGAGCAACGACACATTCTCACGCAAAACTGACGGCGCGCCATAAACCAATTTATCGGGATAACAATGAAATCAACAAGTTCAACGAGTGAACAACAACAAATCAACTAGCAAGATCTTCGAAGTTCCAGTATCACTCGTGGAATGTCTGCCTCAATAGACAACTTCGTTTTGGCCGCGAAGACTCCGCGCTTCTCGATAAACTCAATAAAAGCCGGAATATCGCCACCGACACCAAAATAAAAAATCTTCGCCGCAACCCAACTGAAAACGTCATCATTATGTACCAGAGAAAAACACTTGGTTGACGCAATCTCAGACTTACATCACACCCCCGGACGAAAGAGCAAAGTCGAACGCATCGTGGAGCGCTTGGTAGTCGTCAGGATTGTAAATCGTCTCCGAAGTTAGAATAAAGTCAAAGCTGAAACTCGGGAAATCTACTTATAAATTAAATTATTGAAAACAAAAAAGAAAAGGAAAATATGAAGAGAAAGAATAGAGGAAAAGAGGTTCATCCGGTTAACTACATCCGAAAACACTGAGATCAATGAAGTTATGAGAGCCTGATAGGCAGATTAATTTGTAATTGAATCGAAATTTTTTATACTAAAGTCCTTCCATATGAGGATTAAACGGAATTATCGTGGCCCAGTCGGGTATTTTATAACCTAATTCGCTTCTAAAGAACTTTACAGCTCATTAATTGATGCATTCCTCCACTAGATACCTTTAAATATAATAATTAAGCATTTGTTGATAGGATTAGAAAGAAATTAGCGAAATCAGCTGCAGTTGTTCGCCTTGCATGTTTATATAACTCCCCGACATGTAGCGAGTCATTGATTAGGGTCCAGATTCACAATCAAAACGCCCACTATTTACCCTCGAATATACCCTAATTGGGTAATACTCCCTATTGAGTGTATTCGTGGTTTATTCAGGGATATAATACACCCGCCAGTGGGAGAGTGGATACCTGGATCGTCGTGAAATAGACAAATTCTCAGTAATAGGCGGTATTATCAAGCTTAAGGTATCCGAACCATCAGCTCCGTTCGTGAATCCGCTCTCAGAGCAGCTTCTCAAAAGTGTGCACGACTATTCACCGAAAGATAATTTTTACAAAATCAATCTTTGTTCTTCATTTCTAAAAGGTGGAGACTTGTAATAACTTGCGAGTTTTTCGAGTTTTAGAGGTAGAGAATAGAAACCAACTGTTTTGACAGTTAAAGTTTAAATAATTTTGTAGGATAGACATATGGTAAGCCCAGGTTCAGGCCAAGTAAACATTAATCCACCAACCAACCGCGGCATAAGAATTTAGAAAAAAAACAAAAACAAAACAAATAAAAACAGTAAAATTAAAAGCTGAAGAAAAAACACCCATAAAATGTTAAAGAACTCACGATCGAGGCACGACAGTCTGCTGAAAGTCCGCCCACGAACCACTCATCAAACTGTATCGATCTTCACCGACACCGTTCAATCGTAAATTCTCCTTTGTGAAGCATTTTATTACGAAGTCATTCTAAAATGTAATTCAGAAAAGGCCTGCGGAAGAAAGCAAATTGACAAAAAAATTAAAAATAGGAAGAAAATTGACGGAACCCACATAATCGTGGAACACTACGTGAGCCGCTCCTCGCAGTGCACAAAGAATACCCGGCAATCCAGCTCCACAGCCGAGCTAAATCAACATTTTGCAGCAAACGGTGAGCAGTCTTGGGCAGTGCCTCGCACTTTACCAGCAAATATACCCAGATGATTTATTTCACCAATAGAGAGGGTTGATTTATACCCAACTATAAAGTTCACAAGTGACTCAGCTGACATGAAATGGGCGGTGAGAATGTGGCTGGACGTGTGGGAAGGTACAAAATGAGGACATTGGGTCGATTGTTTATTCCACGCGGTCATACCCGGCCGACAAATGATTGGCAGGAATTCGAATACACAATAAACTCAATAAACAGTAGCAAACTCGTAAACAAAAAACTCAATAACCGAGACCCATAATTTAAAAAATTGAAAAAAAAATTTGCTGGCAGTGAGTCTAAATGAACCATCCAAAATCTGACGGCAACGTAACCAAGGACTGGTCAAAAGCATCCGCTGAAAGCATCATGGAGCCAAAATTTACACAACTATTACCCAAACCCAAGCACCCAACTCAAACCACAAAATCTGGTGAAAAAAAGACAGAAAAAATGTTGACAATTACGAAATAAGGAGAATTATAAGAACATTCTGAAATTCCTGTAGCGGCTGCGCCGCTAACTAAAACCACCAAGAACAACTATTTATTTCTCAACAATATGGAAGCTCAGAAAAAAACAAAATAAAATAAGACGTTTATGAGAACATTCTAAAACCTTTGCAGCGGCACAGATCTAATTAAAACCACCGAGAACCATAGCAACAATTAATTTCTTAAGTTGTTGACTACTCTAGCAAATGAATAAAACAAAAATAAAGTCTTGTAAGAACGAAAAGAACAGAAAAACAAGAAGAAGCGAAAACTTGATTCAATTTGCCTGCCTTGTGTGATGTTGCAAATTTCACCTTTTACTAATCGTATGTTGTCGATTACTCTAGGAAATACATAAACAAAAAAGACGTTTAAATGTCAAAATGTTCTCAAAAACCAACCCTCTTCACCTCAATAGCAATTTTACCGTATGATTGAACACAATCTTATAGTGGATGATGAATTTATAGCGGAATTTCCAGCGATAAATGGTAGCCAATACAATTAATGGGAAATTTATGAGCAGTAAAAAATGTTTATATGGAACGTGGACTTGTTTCCTAATCGAGTGCATATAGAAAATGGAAAAGCATTCGGTAGTGAAATGATACGGGTAAGGTTAGACAAAATCTAGAACCCTCTGAAATAAATAAACCTTGACACTTCTTGAAACCCGGCTATTTACCCAACTGCGGGAGTAGGCGGTGGCACCCAAGAAATCGTAAGCGAAAAAGAAGGAAAATGCGTTTCACAACCGGTACGCAAACAGGTTTTTGAGTATGATTTGCAACCCGCGATCAAAATGCAAAAATTATATCATGAAGTCAAATCGATAACAATGAAAATTTTTTTTCCAATTCTGTACCGAAGATCGTTCATCTTTCGCACACACTTCTTATCCACTGTGATTTGAAAGTCAAAAACAGGGTCTTAAGAACGAAAATCACCTCTTATGACGACAGGAACCTAGATGATTCGTTATCAGCCACTCATCAGAACAAACATTGTCTAGCGAAAACAGAAGCACTCACCTCGAGCACGTTCGTTCCACGAATCGCCGATGACTCAGAGTCAACAAGTTGGCACAGATCGTAACAGCATTCCCAGATCTGTCGGTCAGAAAAAATATCGATCAAACATCGGCAACGACGATGCGATGATCAAAGGAAAGATCGGCACTATTCAACTCAACGGACACCAGTACGCGATTTTTTCAGCCGTCGAAAAATCACTGAAACTTCGCACAGGGGGGAATTGAGGACGCTGATCTCGAATCTGCCGTCCGTTTTTCACGTGGGTGGTCTCGTACCACCCAAATCGCTACTTGGGAGGTCCAGACAGCATCATCGATTTCGCTGAAACTTTGTCTATGGCTGTTCTCTGGTATGATGAACACGACGGTGAAATCCGTTTTCCAAATGGAGGCCCAGTACGGTAGTTATAGGTGAGTCTCCCCAGAAGAAGTCGGCAGGAACTCACCTATAACTACCGTATGCGGCCGCCATTTGGAAAACGGACTTCACCATCGTGTTCAGGACACCAGAGAACACCCATAGACAAAGTTTCTGCGGAATCGGTGATCCTGACTGGACCACCCAAGTAGTCGATATGGGTGATCCAAGACCACCCACGTGAAAAACGGACATCAGATCCGTGATCAGCGTCCTCAATTACCCCTCTGTGCAAAGTTTCAGCGATTTTCGACGACTGAAAAAATATCGCGTACTGGTGTCTATTGAATAGTGAGAAAGATCTCAGCTGTTCATTTATCTCTGATAATCCATATCAACCGACCAAAAACAGCATCGCAGAAAAATATATAGCATAAGACTATTTAGCATGGTAAAATTGGGAAAAAGCCAAAAATCAGCCCATAAATGGTGACTTGTTATTAACGTAACAGCCCTGAAAAGTTTTGGACCGAACACGCAAAGAAAAAAAAAGAAAACAAAATGATTCCGCGCAAATTTCTTAATTCAAAAAAATTTAGTTTCCAAAAAAATTTAAAAGGCGTTTTTACAAAGTCCAATTTACCTTAAATCCACCCTCGTACACATGCGTTGTCCTGTCCGAGTGGGAGATGTTCTTCAGCGCCTCATCGCCACTGAAGCCTTCCTCGGCGAGTCGTCGCCGCACCAATTCGTCATCAGCCCATACTAATTCCACATCCGACAACTTAAGTGGCATAAAAACTGTAAATCGCAGTGATTTTATCAGCGAAAAAACCACTATCAGCGAACACGAGCCAAGAAGTGGAAGAAAATTCATCGGAAAACAACACGGCGACATTACACGAGCCAGATTCCCAGGAGTTGTTTCGCTGTTAGTATGTTCGTGAGAAGTTGTAAAACGAACACGCGAAGAAATCAGAACGTACAACCCAATCCTTCTGGAATTGCAGAAAGAGGGAACAAAAGTGGAGATGGAGATAAATGAGACAAAGAGAGATAAAGAGAGATGGAGATGAAGAATCAGGTAAAGCTATTTAGAACGGACATATTTAGAAATCTCCACATGCCACTCTCAAATAACCTAATGATGAGGTCAGCGCTTAACTTTGGGACCTTTCCTTGACTGAGTGTTCCAGAAGAGGTTCCGGAATTCGTAAATCTTTCTTATATATTTATTTATTTATTCTATCCGACATGAAAACCGAGAGGAAGGAATAAGAAATTCTAGGCGTATGGTCCAACTTAGGGGACTAAGAACAAACAAAGGACTATTTGATTTTCCCGGGCAACAGAGAGGCGAATTTGTCAAAACGTCAGCAAGTGAGGTACATAGAAATGTAGAAAAATATTAATGTCATTTGTTATCATCACCTAGGACTTTTCAAATTTTTACTAGGACGGTTTTCTAGCCGTTGGTTGATCGCTCTAATGTTTTACAGTGATATATTCCATTTTCACTTTGATTTGGACGTTTTTCAAACCACGTCAGACGTTTTCCAAGCCAAAGTGGCTTGAGAAGTGTCCAATTTGGTTTGAAAAACGTCCGACGTGGCTTAGAAAACGTCCAGTTTGCTCTGAAAAACGCCCGACGTGGTTCGAAAAACGTCCAATTTGGTTTGAAAAACGTCCAAATCAAAGTGAAAATGGTATATTATAGCTGTAGATTGAGCTTAATAAGAAAATTGTTTTAGTTATGAATTCCCACGCGGGTTCGTGCCCACGTCCCAAACAAATAAATAAATGAATAAATAAGTAAAGACCATTGAGAAATAGACACCCCGGTGCTCGTTGACACCGAGGTGTCGTAACAGCGCTCTTGCCAGTATGCGTGTCACCTTAGGTGATATCAAAGGTGTGTCCTCATCGCTCTGATGCCAGAAGTTATATTAATTAACAACATTTTCTCTCGAATATATAGAGCATACCGATGCTATGTGAATTGGGGATGAAGCCAAGGAAACAAAACCTGCTCCAGTTGGAGTATTAGACTGGATAATTCAAAAAATTTTTTCACTTAATACAAATTTCCTCTCCTTTGAAATTTCTCACACGTACAGAAATAACAACATCGACTAGCTGCACTTTCAATCCACATAGCATCTACATACCCATAGAGCAATGAGCATTAAACTCACTGAATAAAATTCAAATGAGAAAACAACTAATTTTACACCAAACTGTAGCAGAGCGCAGGTAAATTTGAAGATGGAGAACTGCATCCAGAACAGGTCCGCAACTGCGGACGGAGTTACCGGAAATGTGGCCCCTATCTTTACCTCCGTCTGGTATAAAATCCGTTTGGCATTCAGCACGCTTTCATTTCAACGGTCGAGCTAAACTTTCTTTTTAATTTGTCCGAACGTCGTTCACAGGTGTTAGTTAGGGTGCTGAACACGGATTCGAGACCAGCATGGATTCGATTACGCGGGTAAAGCAAGGTAAACCCATCTCAACTTTCGAAACCGTGGTTTACATGAAATCGACATTGAACAGCTGAGTTTGCGGAAAGCTAGCCTTCCATTCGTATATGTACAACTATAATCAAAGATAGAGGTAAAGGTGTCGGCGTTGATCAGTCCCCTGAGAACGCGCCACGCACTCGTATCCTATTCAGAATCGTCGGGACTTAGTGAATGCTTATTTGCGTAACACAGTGACTTGAGGGGGCCAGCCGCTATTCCAAGTCAGTGACTTTATCTTCCCACACAAGTCTGGTACCAATACACCCGACCTGAGAGGGATGGAAGGCTCTGTTAGTCCGGAGCGGGATCGATCCCTCGTACATGCGGGTGTCAGTAGCGCGTCTCACCACTGCACCACGACTACAACTATAACAGTAGAACTTGCGTAAGACTCCGAGTCAGTATATAGCAGTGACCAAGGACCTTAGTGGAGCGAACATCAACACAACATGACATCATAAGCAAGACGAGATGATTTTCAGGAGCGGGTGACCATGTAACTGATACGGACAGCTGATAAGAAGGAACACAGTTTTTTGTTAGATATTTTTTATGACGCTGGACATTTCCCTACTCTTCTTATTCTTATTTGATTTGGAAGAGAACCCTTTCCAATCAACCAACGAAGTTATAACTATATTACAAATGTAACTAGTGCCGGCGTGGTGCAGTGGTATGAGGCGCTACTGACACCCGTACGGTCAAGCGATCGACCCCGGCTCAGGCTAACAAAGGTAGGAGAGATCAAAGAAATCATTTCGTCATTTTCTTCCTTTTCCTACTCCTACTGCTATTTCTAGTTACTTAGTTATATTTTTTACTGTTTAAACCGTAGGGCGCGCGCGGTACAACGGTAAGAGGCGCTATTAGCACCCGCACGGTCGAGCCATCGATCATGGCGCGGGAAACCAAGCCTTCCAACGCTCCGGGGTCGGGTAAACAGATCCCGGACTTGTCTGGTAAGGTAAAACACTTAGCTGGTATAGCGGTTGTCCCTTGCAAGTCATTGTAGAGGCCAAATACGCATTAACCCTACCACTACGATTCTAAATGGAACACGAATGTGTGGCGCGACCTTATGGGACTGATCAACGCCGACACCTTCACCCTTTACCTTTACAGAAATGACTATGCTGCACATCCAATACAACTGACAATAACAATGACAACCACGTATTGTGCTGTGACCGAAAAACCATCAGCCAAAAGCTTTGGGGACCATTATCAATCGATAAAATTTGATAAAATTGCAACTTCTCCGATATCGTCGAGATAATGCATGCATCGAAAAGACGAACGACAACTATCACAGAAGCATCCACCACAGAGAATTGTTTATTAGCTTAGTGTTGACAAATCAAAACATCTATATTCTTTACAACAACCACCTATCTTACTCATACATATACAATCTTTAGAAGACCAGAAATTAGAATATGAGGCCGACTAAATATGTTAATGACTATGCATGAAAAATCACAGAACGACGTTCACAGATTGTTGGCTCAGGTTGCACGGTGATCTTCTAGTACATATTAGTTCCAGAAAACAACACGCTAATATCATATATTATATTATAAACAGTGTCAATAGACGTTTAATCGTATAAACAAATAGAAATGATGAAAAAGGCGCATAATAAGTGATCGATAATCCAGCACATTTCTCAGAAGAGCGGATTAATATCTCACAGACTTGAAATCTTGGTTAAAATTTGGGAGCAGCTCAACCAGATGAACAAGATAGGTGCATGCTGAATAGTTGCACGGATCAATATGAGCAACAAAATGATTTCATATAAAAAGAATAAAATTACAGAGAAAACTACTTAATCACCGCCCGGTGAGCACGTGAGAAACCGTTCCACCGACCCAACCAGCCACTCGGGATTCTTCCCTGCTCAGCACTTGGTCCATTTCGGCCTTCGTGAACTTCGCTACGGTTCCGATGACTCGGGCAAGGGTCTGAAACAATTTTACTTTTAATACAGGGTGTCTCAAAAAAATGTACCTCCTGTTTGAAATGTCATAACTTTGGCGAAAGTGAACCAATCGGAACGACTCATAGCTTGAATGAAAGCTAAGGAAAAAGAAAATTTTCCGTTGTAGGATTGGTGAAGATTGCGCCATGCACTCGACCGAGGCCTCGGATTTTGTACCTGATTGATAGTGCATGGGTTATATGCTTGCTCTATTTTGGTCGTAAACAGGTCATATCGCTGCTATGAGTTACTACTGAGGTGGTAAACATATAAACTTGCCGCAGTTTTTGGGTAACCATGGAACAACATCAATATCGGTCAATAATTGTAACCACTGTTTGAGACGCTAAAACTCTTCCAGCAGTGATGCAATCATAAGAAAAGAATCAAGAGGAATGTAAAATGTATGAATCATGAAGATTGCGCCATGCACCCGTGCGAATCGTCGGATTCTAGAAGTGACTGAAAGTTCACGGATAACATGCTTGTTCTACTTGGGTCGCAAACAGGTCATATCATTGTGTTACACTTGTGGCAGCGAACAAAACAACTCAGCTTTCGGTTAGAGACGGATTAGCATCATTATCATTCACTGAGTGTTCACTTTGATCTGAATAAAAAAAACATTGTCGTATTGTGCAAGTGCATCTCAGAGTGCATGTTAAATTTGATATGTCTTGATGTTTTTATTTTTTCTGCATCACGAGAAACGCGTAACAGCGATATCACCTCTTGGCGACCAAAGTGGAGCAAACATGTTATCCGTGAACTTTCAATCAGGTCTAAAATCCGACGATTCGGGCAGGTGCAAGGCGCAGTCTTTATGGTTCATACATTTTACAGCCCTCTGAATCATTTTCCCATGATTGCATCACGGTTGGAAGAGTTTTAGCTTCTCAAACAGTGGTTACAGTTATTGATTGATATTGATGTTATTCCATGCTTAACCAAAAGCTGCGGCAAGTAGATATGTTTACTACCTCAGGAGTAACTCATAGCAGCGATATGACCTGTTTACGACCAACATAGAGCAAGCATATAACCCATGCACTATCAATCAGGGTACAAAATCCGAGGCCCCGGTCGAGTGCATGGAGCATTCTTCACCAAACCTACACCAGAAAATTTTCTTTTTCCTTAGCTTTCATTCAAGCTATGAATCGTTTCGATTGGTTCACTTCCGCCAAAGTTATGGCATTTCAAACAGGAGGTACATTTTTTTGAGACACCCTGTATTAGTCACTTTTCTTTGCAAAAAAAACTTCTGATTAAGTCACAGAAGAACAGGGTGGCGTGCCTGATGCAGTGGTATGAGACGCTATCGCCATCAGCACGATCGAGCGATCGATCCTCCTCTCAGGCGTCGCTGTTCATATAGATGTCTAAGGCCCTTGTTATACCATCGCTCGTGGTGAGCGTCAGCTGCTTGCGAGCGGTGAGCGCCCAGCCGCTAACCTCAGACGCTGAGCACGCGACGCACGCACGCACGCGCCCGAAGCATACAGAGCAATGCGCGAGGTGATCGACCCACTCCCAGCGAAAGGGTCAATCGCAGTGCAATGCGCAGCGACTAGAGCGTGGAAGGTATGCGAACGTGTGCATGACAGCCCGTGAGCGTCACCACGCCAGCGTCAACGTGATAACTCGTACAAACGTGTCTTGCCCCACGGTATCTGATACTGAATGGACGAGTTACGCTGGGGGGAGAGCGTTGGTATAACAAGGGCCTTACTCGGTCAGGGCTGCTATGAACTTGACCCCGGTGGGATGGAGAGCTGAGTTAGCCTCAGCGAGGATCGATCGCTAGCGACCTTGCGGGTGTCAGTAGCGCTTCTTACCACTGCACCACGCATGTACCGTCAACAATACCTGAGTAAAAGACCAAAACAACGAAAAAATTGGAACACTCACCACAGCTTCCTTTCCAAGGCTTTCCCTTGAGGACATGTATCGATAGAGGACATTCCTCAAGTACTGAAACAAAATACTGATAATCATACTGATGCTGATAATCATCAAACGTTACTAATAAAAGGCAAAAATGGAATAATATCAATAAATTAAAAATAAAAATAAAATAGAGTACCTCAGCCTCGGCCGGATCCGCAAATCCCATACCGTCATGGAACCCGCCACCGTTGACGTTGATGACCGCAGGTGAACCCTTCAAATTTCGGTAATATAGGAAATTTAGCCTTAATTCGTAGTGCTCGTAATCAATAAAAACCAAAACAATAATTCGCCATTGACAAATGAGAAAACGAATAATTCTGATAATTTAATAAAGGATAATAGAGCAATAATGTTAAAAACAGACTTACACGATGGTTTTGTTGCTCCAAAAGTCGCTCTAGGCGGGAATTCGCCTCACGCAGACCATCGACCTCCCGGTGGCTGTCTTTTAACTTCTTTCGCATCGACTCCAACTCTTCTTCGTACTAAAATCTTACTGAATTGTGTCATTTATGCGGGATGTCACCTTCTCACATTGTTCGATTGTAACATGGCTCGTGTGGCCGAGTGGGAAGAGGCCCTACCTCCACCCGAACGGTCGAGCGGTCAGTCCTCACCAAAGACCAACCAGGTCTTTCATCCTTCCCTGATCGGGTAAATTGATACCAGACCTGTCAGGGTAGATAAAGACCCTGAACTGAACAGCATCTGCCCCCACAGGTCATCGTATTTGCCAAGTACGCATTCATCATGCACCTAGGATTCTGGACGGAAGACGAATGCGTAGCGTGCCCTCAGGGGACTGATCAACGCCGACTATTCTACCTTCTGCCCTCCAATGGGAAACCAACCAATAAGCAGACAGTTTTGAGGTTTCTTGCAGTACTTTTATGTTTAGAACTACTGTGAAGAGCAAAAGTTCAGGCGTTGAAACTGTCTCCCCCAACCAGTCGATAACCTTTCAGGGCCCAGATTCATGAACGGACGAGCGGTCTCCGAAACCTCGGTGCAGCTAGAACCAGACGGCAGAGTCAATGAGACCAGGTGAGATATCTCGGGGTATATCGGTGGTTTATCAATGATGAATCTGAGCCCAGGTTACCGCGGTACCTCTCTTGACCGCCGCTCTCCAACGTCGAGGTATATCCGAGATAAAAAAACATTCCGCGGTAAAAAGTACTCTGCTAACGGGGCAGGGAATCGGATACCTCATAGTATGAACGGCTCGTCAACGCTATGTGCTTATAGCGAGCTTCATGAATCAGAAAGCAAGGTAAGCGGTAACCGAAAGCGCTGGTCTCAATCATCAACGTGGGCCTAAGAATTCCAGGATAAAGCTGCACTTTAAGTGGTTTGGAAAGCAAAAGGTTGCTGTTGATCATTCCCTAAGAACGCGCCATGCACACTGCTTCCATTCAGAATTGATGAGGTATGGTTGATAGGTATTTGGCCTATAGAGGTCAGCCGCTGTACATGTCAATATCTTCACCTTTCCTGACAAGTATGGTACCAATTTACCCAACCCTGAAGGGATGGAAGACCTGATCAGCCCAGGCGAGGATCAATCATTCGATCTTGCAGGTGTAAGTAGTCTCCTAGCACTGCACATTGTGTGGCTGACTTGAAGGCAGTGGGTAACAATTTACCGAAAAGCTCACCCCATAATTCGGAGAAGCCTCAACATCCGCATTCGTTTGCTTCGTGGCCACTGGCTCGTCGACGGATCTCGATGGGCTCGATTCTAATTCGGCGATCCGAGCCTGGGCCAAATGGAGCGCTTCGGTTTTCTCGTTCAGCGCTGTGTACAGTTGCCTGACTTCCCTCTGAAGCTCCCTTACAGCCTAAAATAACAACAAAAATGCTAAAAAATATGCACAGCAAATCGAAAATTTGCTTTGCAACTCACTCGCTTGTTGTCATTTTCGAGCTTGGCAGCCGCTTTGCGGAAACCTTCTTCGTTCGCCGTTTCCAACGATTTGATCTTAAATCAATATAGAAAAATGAGAGCAATAATAAAAAATAATGAAAACGCTGATATGTACCATAGAACGAACAAGAATTGGAAATAATGGTAAATCATAAGAATAGAAATATTGAAAATCGTATACCATTTTCCCGAATATTGAAAGTCTTTTCTTAGGATTCTCCTGAACATTAACGGCAATCAAAAAGATGTGGAAAGTTGTCAGCAGAAAAGTAATTCTCAATAAGATTTCATAGGAAAGATCAACCTTTTCCTGCAGCTCTCGAAGAGTCTTCTCGTCCTCCTCAGCTCGAGCTTCACTGCGTTCTTTGTGGTCGGCGAGCTCGGCGTTCTTCTCTTCCAACAGGCGATTCTCACCTTCCAGCTCAACTATACGTCTTTCGTCAGTCTTGCGAGATTCGTTCAACTAAAATACGGTAGGGTGTGAACACTGTAAAAAATCTGCCTGCAAATTTGAAAAAAAAACTTGAAAATAAATATGAAGGATTAAAACCAAATGCGCAAATGAATTAATGGTAAGCATAAAATACAAAGCCTCTGAGAACGAAGACCTTATAACAGCTAAGGACAGGGCTGTAAGATTCAAAAATTCCTACAGGCTAAAAAAAATAAAAAATAAAACCTAAGAATTGATATAAAATTAATGTTTCGTGCAAAGTAACGGTAATGCAACATGGTCAGTCTGCTGAAGTCGCATCACACACTCCAAATGCGTATTAACCGCGTCTCTACGATTCTGAATGAAACATGAATGCGTGGCGCGTCCCTAGAGGACTGATCAACACCAACCTCTTTACCTTTTACTTCTTCAGTTTAATGGAAAGCATATTTTTCCGGGTTTTCTGACCCCATGGTGAAATTTCCAGACAAGTATATGAAACCGGCGATTTCCGTAACCGTTTACTTCGGTTTCTCATTCATGAAGGTCACGTCAGCACATAGCATTCATGCGCCGTCTTTACTTCAAGGTATCCGATACCCCGCCCACTGAGAATTACAGCTCCAACGCGAATCTGGTAACAATTTACCCAACTCAAGTAAGATGAAGGGCTTGATTGGCTACAGGGTAGGAAGTGCTGAGAAAGGGTATGAAATCAAAAACTGAGTGATCCTATCTCTCTTCGAACCCCTTTTGGAAGGCGTAATTTAATTAATTAGAAGAAAGGAAGAAAGGTTCGCCTCAACCAAAATACTAAAAAAGGGGTAATTCGAAAATTTAAAAAAATCCTGTAAATTTTGTTTATAAATTGGAATGGAAACAAAATCGTCCTACACCTTAATCAGAGATAACCCAATCATCTACACCTACTGGACACAATCCAGACTTCGAAGAAGTAACCGCGAATAAGCTCCAAATAAACCCCTAAGACCGCACTTGGCGCGTTGATGAATCATGGTTCAGAGGATCCTTACGAGTTTATGGCGAGTATAACATCAACGTTTTTCTGCTAAGTAGGGTTTATTAGTCGGACAAATTATACAAGAAACAAAAATTGGAAGCGAAATCAACGGGTAAGATAAAGTCGGAACAAGGATGGTACCAAAAGAGAAACAGGAATGAAAAAAATTTAAAAAAATCCTAACCATACCTCCTTTTCCTTGACTCGGCGCTGTTCGAGCTCCTTCTCCATTTCTTGCTGTCCTATTAGCTGCTGTTCAGTTCGAGCTTTCTCCACTATAAGTTCGTCTATGCGGCGATCCCGTTCGGATAGATTTCGGCGGAGATCGTCCATCTAAAATATTCTCATTTATTTATTTAACGCAGCATGAAACCGAGCAAGAAGACCCACTTCCAATAAGAGTTCAGCTTTCGTTGACGTGACATCCTTTTCGGCAGCTGTTTTGATTTTCGAAATCATTTTCTCAGCTTTCAGCTTGTAGTCTTGGATAGCTGTTTCCGCCTCCTACAAGCAGTAAATCCTTTTTTGTTTTCTCTCATTTTTTTTCTCAATGTTCCTACCTCTTTTTGCCTAGCAGACTCATCTTCGCACTGTTTCTTAAGCAGATCGAGTTCCTTTTTCAATCGTTGGCATTCGCTTTCCGCAGTTTCAGAGGCACTGATGCGACCGTGTGCTTCAGCTAGTTCCGTCTTGAGATTTTCTAGAGCGTTTGCGTACTGCTCCCTGAATCAATAACTAATAAAAATTTCAAAAAATTCATACTGCATTTGAAATTTTTACACCTCATGGGTAACGATCTGGGTCTATATTATTAGCATCATAAACATATAATACTTCTACCAAGAGCAATTAACCTTACTTTTGAACTCAACACAAACCAGTCAGGGCAATCAATATGACTAGACCGAAAGGAGTCAACCGATGTCTCCTACTAAATTCATAATGAGGTGGTGATGTGCGTGGTGCAGTGGTATGAGGCGCTACTTTATCCGCATGATCATACGATCGATTCTCCCCGGAGATAACCAAGCTTTATTCCCTCGTGGATGAGTGAAATGGTATCAGATTTGTCTCAAAAGGTGAAGACTTTGACTAAAATATCTGCTGGTCCCTGCACTTGCTAGGGGTATGCGGTAAAGCGCATCCACCATGTTTCAACGATTCTGAAAATAAAATGGGTGCATGGCGCATCCTTGGGGAACTGATCAAAGTCAATCGCTTGGACTATTGAACAAGACCACCCTATGCGTAAAAGAGGAATATGAGTCATAAAAAGGAATCGAAAGCGGATCAAATCGAATTCGTAAGGAAAACCATAAGAAACATTAACAGAAATGAAAAATCCATGGATCCCGTTTGAACCCAAAAGTGGGCGGAGCTACGTGATCTCCAGCAAGAGTGGAACCGGCGAGCCAAGCAAATAAGCACTACTGCTATTAGGACACACAACTGAAATCGCGCAAAAGCTCAAGGTTACCACGATTAGGCCTTCAAAAACCTCAAAAAAACTCCTGAATAGAATATAACAGAACAAATAGCACGTTTCAAAATTACCTGATCCGTTCCTCTTCATATTTCTCCTTTTCTCGAGTCTTCTCGACAGTTCGCAGCTTCTCTTCGGCGATGACAATTTGAGCTTGCATTTCCATTAGAGAGTTTCGGGCCTGTTTCTCGCTGGCGTCCAGTTGTTCAATTTTCTTCTGGAGTAGAGGAGAAATGGATAAGAAAATGAAAAACAAATGCAAAAAGGAAGAAGAGTGGCTTCAAAATCACTCGAAAAAAACTCGAGAAAATCACAAAAAAACCACAATCAATCAAGTAGGAACACACCTGAGCCTCCAAGAATTTGTTCTGTTCGGCCGCCACACTTTCCATGTGTTGCGTGTGGATTCGCTCAATTTCTACACGAAGTTCAGATATGATTTTCTCCTGAAAGAGATTAATTGAGAAAATTAATAAAATAGACTACAAATTGATCTACTGATATAACAACATCGCTGAGGACGATGACGGGGAGCTGTGAAACTCTCTGCATCCGCAACACACCCGGACACTGGTTGAAAAAAGATGTAAACGAAAAAACCACGGACATAAGCGGTAAGAAATATCTTGGCGGGGTAACAATGTGAGGCGTTCGTGTGTCACTCGCCTTTGCAATGAATTCTAATCGCATTTTATCGTTTAGCTCTTCTAATTCACGGACTTTAGACGCCGCTGGTGAAGCCTAAAGATGATAATCATTAGATCAGCATATTAAGCAAGGCTGTGGAAAGCATAATAATTTCGAGAAAAATGTCACTTATTTACCAACCAGAATGAGCGTGGCCATTGACGCGGCTACCAAAACGTATTCAGCTATTTCATCACCACAAAAATCGGCAACAACAATAGATTTAAATATTTTAACAACCGCTCAGGATCGCCGCTGGTGCTCAAGATCGATACTGTAAAGCTGCTTCAGGCCACGCTCATGCAAATTTAGGACAAATGACGGGAAATGGGAGTGTATAGAGGGAGTAGGAAAGAGAACGAGCACTTCATTTGAGCCTTATCACTACCTACTGTACTCTCTTTAGATTTAATGAACAGAAAGTTCATAAACAGAAAAAAAACCAATCTGATGGCAGCATTTTATCAAATTTCATCAGTTTCAAGTTCTGGTTGCCTTGCTCACTTTAAACGCTACTGACCGTTTGAAAGTCTCTTCAATCCAGGAACCACAGAGCGAAATAGTCATTAGCAAATAGTTTTATGCTAAATTTTAGCACTTCCTTTACTTCTCCCACAATTATTTCCACAAATGTGAACAAATATGCCTTGCCTGTATGCTCCTCGGAACATTTTCACCCTCCCCTTCGCATTTTTTTGCCCTTTCATCCCTCTATCCATTTCTTCTCTTTCTATTCGCCAGTTTCCCTTTCCTTCAGTCCATTCATGCATCTTTTCTTCCTACTTTTCATTTCCTCTTCTCTAGGTTCCTATTTAATTCCCTCCCTTATGTCCTGACTAATAATTCCTCTGGTTGTGGTCAATCTACCACTTTTTCCACTTTCTCCTTTTTTTTCTCAAAAACCTTCTTCATCTTGGAACGTTCATTCTTTTCTTCTGACATTTCGCTTACCTTTTTCTCGTCCTCTCTCTTCCTTTCTCTCTCCTCTCAATCTCTCTCGTTGGCTTGTTGGCCATATTCTGACCATACAGGGAGAATTCATTGCCGAATTCCCGATTATTAAGCTCGTCCCCCATTTCACGGTTCATTATTCGTTCACTTATCCCATTTCCATTCATATCTCAGCATTTCCCTTTTCCTTTATCAATTCTCTCCTTTTCCATACGCTTCCTGCTCCACTTATGTCGTCCTTTCTGACATCTCTTCGCTTTCTTTCCTTTCTTTCATCTAAATTTTCTCCATGTTAGCTCATTGCCATTCTTGGTTTTCTTAAAATCTATTTTCTACATCTTTTCTCTTTTTTAAGACACATTCGCTGTTTGATGTACCCAAAACACTTGCTCCTCTCTACTTATATCTTCATTCCCTTTTCCTAGTCCCCTCTTCCCTCCCCTTCTCTCTTTTCCTCTCACTCCTTCGATTTATCATTTGTCAACAATTCAAAAATAGAATTTACGGCAGAAATCACTCTATCATTCAGATAATTTTGTCTGCGTCACTAAACGCTGCCCTCAGGCGATCTTGCTATAAGGCTCTCATGAAGCATGATTCAAACGGGAAGAAAAAGCACAGACAAGAAAAGGCAAAAACAAACAAGAACCAGGGTGTCCAGGGAAAGCGGAATGAGGAATGAAAAGCGAGGAGATTTTGTAAAAAAAATCTACCTGGTCACTTCTCAATTCATCTTCTCGCTGTTTCGCTTCGCTTTGTAGAGTGGTAATCTGGGCTCGCTCGTTCTCCAGCTGCTCTCGTAGCTCCAGTACACGTTTCTCCTCACGGGCAAGACTTTCCTGAACCTCACGCAGAGAGGCCGTGGATCTAAACATTACATCGACTGAAAAAGAGAAAAAAAGAGAGAAAAAAGGAAAAACAGAAGATTGAACAAAATAAAAAGAAGAATCTGATACAGATACCTTTCCGATTCTTCCGTAGCCGTCTCGCAGGTCTTTAGCTTCTCCTTCAGATCGAAGATTTCCGCGGTAAATGCCGAAATTTGAGAATCCTGGAGAAAATCTTGTTATTCAACTAACTTTCCTTTTGCTATGAAATAATAATTATATCACCTGATTACTCCTGGCGGACTCCAGCTCACTCTTTGCCGATTCCAAATCGCGCTCCTTTGAGTTCAACGCTTCCTCGCATGCTTTCAGCTTTTCTGTCAATTGTTCTAGTTGAGCAGCTGAGCCCAATTGAAGCTGACGCAGCTGGTTCAGCTCTCTGAAGATTAGAAACTCTTAATATCATAGGAACGCTTGCATTAAGGTAGGTGAACAGGTAGAAATGTAGGTTAAACGAATTCTAAACTAGAAGGTGTAGGGGTAAAGGTAAAGGTAAAAGTAAAGTATCGAGGTTGGTCAGTCTCTGAAGTTCGCGCCACGCATTCATTTTCCATTGACAATCGCAGAGGTAAGGTTAAGGATGTGAATTTGGCCTACACAATGACTTGCGGAGGCTAGCCGCAATTCCGAGTCAGTGTTTTTACCTTCCCGGACAATCCGGCTACCAATTTACCCGACCCCGCAGAGATGGAAAGCTTGGTTAGCCCGTATCGGGATCGATCTCTCGACGGTGCGGATGTCAGTAGCGCCTCTTACCACTGCACCACGCGTTCCCTAACTAAAAAAGAACCGAAAAAAGTACGAAAATAAACCCACCTCTCAGCTTCCTCTCGTTCTCCGTTGTGCGTGATCGTAAGCTTTTCCATGTCAAGGCTTAGCTCTTCTATGCGGCTTTCCAGTTGTCTGCATTGTTCCTCAGACTCCTGGCATTTTGCTCTTGCTGAATTCTGCAACAACGAATAATCAGTAAAAGATCAGGCGTTGCCGATAATATGGAGAGGTTGATCAGCTCCTTAGGGACGCGCCATGCCCTCCTTTTCCATACAGAATCACAGAAGCACGGCAAAAACGAATTTAGCCAGTACAGAGACTTACGGGGGCCAGCCGGTATGCCACCAAGTTAGAGTCTTCAGCTTCTCAGACTTTTATAAACTTACCCGATTACGGTAAGATATTCTCTGGAGAAAACAAACGATGGTCAACGTATATCAAATGCCAACGCAGTATCAGTAATGTGCATGGGGCGCCCTCTCGCCCTGCACCGTTAAGAGATCGATCCACACCGAGGCAAATCAAGTCCTGCTCACCTTAAAGGTCGGGTAAATTGACACCTGGCTTGCCCGAGAAGGTGACGACACTGAAGTGATGGCCCCGTAGTCTTTATATAGGCCAGATACGTATTCACCATACATCTACAATTCCGAATAGAAAACGAGTGCATGGCGCATCCTTGAGGCACTGATAAATGCCGACCACGGTACTTGGTGTGATGATGTACAACCGAAACGCAACAAAGCAAAATCACTCCTATACCCATACCATTTATCAACGATCACTCATTCCCATCACCCCTCACTTAAATGTCGGTTGGAAGTGATCCTTTGGGTAAGGTTAAAATGCTCATTCATACCCATCAACAAAGCATATCGTAGACAGCAATTATAGAGCGAAGAAAAGCGGCACTTCACTACTTGTCGACGATTTTTGTCACGTACAAACGCTGATACAAAATAAATGTGTTCGGTGCCGATTCTTGATCGGATCAAAGACCAGAGCCCAGATTCATCATTGGCAAACCCCCGATAAACCCGAGATATACCTCGAATGGCGCGCAAACCGAGATTCGTGAACGCACGCCGGAGTTTAATCGGGGTTCATCGCGGGTCTGTCACCACCTCGCGATGAGGCAGGGTTTGGGAGACCTCGATGGTATGGAGTGGGTTTATCGCCGACGGGGTTTCGGAAACCGCTTGTCCGTTCATGAATCTGGCCACAGGTTTGGGGGACCTGCGTTATAAAACGAATGATTCCAGCGGACAAATCGCTCTACTGTTGCACTACCTCAGCGCCAAGTATGTACGGTATTAAGGGAAGCAAAATTAGGAAAATTGGTGATAGAGCACGTTTGTGTCAAACAGCTGACACAAAGAGGAAGAGGAAGAGAAGAGAACACAAAAGGAAGAGCAAGACAAGCAAGAAGGCTAAAAGCTAGGTCAAGGAGAAAGACCAGCAAAACATGCGCCATCCCATAAAGTTAGAGGTAAAGTGGTCGACGTAGATCAGTTCCCAATGTCGCGCCATGCACTCGTACTCGATTCAGAATCGTAGAGGCATGGTGAATGCGTATGTGACCTATAGAATAACTTGCGGGGTCCAGCCACTATACGAAGTCAGTGCCTTCACCTTCCCAGGCAAGTCTGGTACCAATTTAACCGACACTGGAAAGATGAGAGGCTTCGTTAGCCCGAACGAGGATCGATCACTCGACGGTGAGAGTGTCCGTAGCGCCTCTTACCAACGCGCCACGCGTCACCTTAGGGCAACATATTTCACTTTTTCAGCTAGAAACAACTATTATACAGATTCAACAACATTGACTAACGGAACTCCCCGAAGCAGCACCTCGAATGGATTGTTGGTTTTCGACGTCATCATAGCTTCCGTAGCTTCGCAAGTCAGTACAAGTGGTGTTAGTAGGGTGTGACGGAAGACAACTGGTGTGCTCATACGAATGAACGCCCTTTTATGGTCATGTTTATCATTATCATCGTCTATCACACCTCATTTCCTGCCCTTTCCCTACCCCGCTACCATTTGTTAGCTAACCAGTCGGATTCTCGGAATATCACTGCCATTCGCTTACAGATGGTGATCTTCTACTTATCACTAATTGCGTATGTTTCCATTGTTTAATGCTTCCTTAAAACTTGGCAAAGTGGTAAGCGGCGCTACTTCCACCCGCAAGATCGAACGATCGATCCTCGCTTGCGCCGATCAACACATCCATGCCTCCGGTGCCGGGTAAATCGGTACCAGACGTATGGTGCATCCTAACGAGACAGTTCAACGCCAAGCACTTTACCTTTACCTTTTTCAGCTTTCTGCATAGTCCTTTTGTATTTATACCAGCCTCTATTTGCTAATACTTATTACTCAGTGGTATCACCTTATCGTGCCTAATTGTAACTCTTAACTATTCTTGTACAAATTATTTGCTATCAGGTAAAAGGTAATGATAAAGGGGTCGGAGTTGATCAGTCCCTTTGGGACGCGCCATCGTATTCCATTCAGAATCGTAGAGGCGTGGTGAACGCGAATTTGGCCCATAAGCGATCTGCGTGGCCAGCCGCTGTACAAGTCAGCATTATACCCTACCCAGACAAGTCTGATATACCCAAAACCAGAGGGATGGAAGGCTTGGTTAACCCGGCGCGGATCGATCGCATGAGCATGTAAGAGAAAGCAGCGATTCGTACCACCACACCACACGTGTACTAAAGGATAAAATAGTGAAAAAACTGCATATGAGGAATGCTTACTTCGTCCGATTTCACCTTCTCAATCTCTTGCCGTAGTCGTTCGACTTCCACAGCCTTCTCGTCGATGTCCTTTATGTACGCTTCGTGTTCGACCACTTTCTCTTGCACAGCTCTAATTGCCCTATAATATTTTTTTGTAATTTTTATTTATACAAGCAATTCTTCGATGTTAGCCAATTGATAGGAGGAAGACCTACTCATCCGCTCGTCCTCGCTCGGTCTCAGCCAGTTGGCTGAGTCGTTCCACTTCCTGTTTTTGC
Organism: Nippostrongylus brasiliensis; assembly: GCA_030553155.1. Classification (NCBI taxonomy): domain Eukaryota; kingdom Metazoa; phylum Nematoda; class Chromadorea; order Rhabditida; family Heligmosomidae; genus Nippostrongylus; species Nippostrongylus brasiliensis. The sequence goes on from CP130734.1 coordinate 33,941,891, forward strand.
GTTTTCAGCTCGTCTTCCAAGCTTACAATTCGTTTTTCGAGTAGGGTTTGCTAAAGCGGCAAAAATCAGTTCTCAAAAAAAAGAAAACGAATAATTAACGAAACATCTCAATAACCTTCGCAAACGCATAACAAAACTCTACGTTGCTCAGCATCGACTGCACGAATACAACTAGTTAATTCGTAAAATCTTATCACTTCGAAAATGATACCTTATCACTCGGCTCATCGGCAAGTGGAATGAGGACCTCTTCTTCGGAGCGGCTGTGGCGTTCGGAGATCTAAAATAATCCTTTTTAAACGGATTTATTAAAGGAAAAGGACGATTTCAGGCTCACCAACGCCCTGAGTTCGAGCAGCTCCTTCTCCAGAGTCGCACGGTGATTCCTGGCCACTTCGATCTCTTCCATGTTCCTCCTGAGTTCCTCATTCAGACGGATATTCTCGAGTTGAGCGCTTTCGTCGTTCATCGGAACATCACCACCACCTCCGCCAAACTTCACCGGTACAGGTGCTCTGCTCTCCACGAGCTCTTCGCCAGCCATTTTCAGCTCACTGAGCAGCTGTTCGGCCTCGTCTTTCATCACTTTGATCGCTTCTTTTTCCACTTCGAGCTGACCGACCTTGGCCGAAAGTTCGGTGTTCAGATCACTCAGTTGGGCGATTTCCGCGCGTAGCTGTCGGATTTCGTCGCTAGGTCGCATCTCGCCAGCAGTTTGAGTGCTTAGATCGGGTGTAGAGGAAGCGAGATCGAAGGGATCCATCTATAAAAGATCAAAAATATTACAAATTTGTCAGATTTTAGTTTGCAATTACCGTTTTCGCCATGTCACTCTCAGACGTGAGAGGAATCAGGAGCTGGCTTTGCTCCACCGACCTTTCCAAGTCGCTGCTGTCCACCTTCAGTTGGGCCCGGTCTCCTAAATATTACCACACATGAGGGGGAAAACCTAAGGGTTATTCATTTTATGTTTATCCATTAATCCTTAAAAATAGATGCGCTATTGAAAAAGAAGAGCATATTAGAAAAACAACAATGCTGTCTAAAAACGAAAAGGCAGAGCTGAAAATGTAAAAAATAATAATAAAATTGATTAGAATTGAGAAAATTAGCAACAAAGTATCTATTTGTCTACCAACGTGCATGAGAGCGCGGCCGTATTAGGCCCTTGTTATACCTTCGCTCGTGGTGAGCGTCAGCTGCTTGCGAGCGGTGAGCGCCCAGCCGCTAACCTCAGACGCTGAGTACGCGACGCACGCACGCACGCGCTCGAAGCATACAGAGCAATGCGCGAGGTGATCGCCTCACCCCCAACGAAAGCGTCAATCGCAGTGCAATGCGCAGCGACGAGAGCGTGGAAGGTTCGCTAGCGTGTGCATAACAGCCCGTGAGCGTCACCACGCCAGCGTCAACGTGATAACTCGTACAAACGTGTCCGGCCACACGGTGTCTGATACTAAATGGACGAGTTACGCTGGGGGGGGGTGAGCGAAGGTATAACTAGGGCCTTAGGCAAGGCACACATTTTCGAACAAATATCTTCAGCAAACCAATAAAGTAACAACCATCGGTACAAAATATTAAATAATGATATAAAAAGAAAATTTCACAAAAGGATTGTAACTCCGCTACCAAGACGGACTCACCCTCCAGAGCCCTTTCGGCTCGTTCAGCTCGGTCTCTTAACTGCGCCACAATAGACTCAACCTCATCGCGCTGTCGGCGAGCGTCCTGCAACAAATTTTGTTTTATAATTCGCATGGTTCAGTGGCAAGAGGCGCTATTTCCATTAGCACGATCGAGAGATCGACTCTCCCTTGGGCTAACCAAGCGTTCCGCCCCTCTTGGATTAGGCAAATTGGTACCAGATTCATGTGAGGAGGTTAAGACTCTAAGTAGAACGATAGCTGGTCCCTAAAAGCCATGGTATAGATTAACTATGCGTTAACTAGACCTCCATGATTCCAAATGGGAGACGAGAGCACGGCGGATTCTAACAAAAGGGTTTGATCTGATCAACACCGACCAATTTACCTTTACCTTCAAAATGATTTTATAAAGGAATATAGGAGAGAACCCTCACCACCAACTCAGCTTGAAGGTGCTCCTGCATTATGGACAGCTCACGAGCGGCGGCAAGTTTCTCCTCGAGCTGGGTCGCTTTGAGTTCCATGTTGGTGAATTCCGATTTTCGGATCTCCAGCATATCCCGTAGCTCGGCGATCTCCTCTTTCAGCTTTTCCTGGACTTGATCAGCTCTGAAAATCCAGAAATAAGAGGAAGATACAACAAATAAACAGTGGTGACGATGAGAAGAGCAAGGCTTTAGGAGACGTTTTGCAAAGTTTGAAACCAAGAGTGCTACTTTCAGAGGTAGTGCGCGTTATTCTTCGGAAATGATGATGATGATTAAGTTGCAAAAAAGGGAGAAAAAAGGAGGAACGAGGCCAATAACGAGGCCCTTTGATGACGAGAACGTGAGCGCGCGTGATGAGTGCCAGAGGACATTGCCGGCGGGGACGTTTGTGACAAAACAGTCGATTCGACGACGAAGAGCGCTGGACACTAAGCGGCCGGCCGAGCCAGCCAGGAGTACCAGGACCAGAATGATGAGAGCTTATTAGTGAAAGTGTGAGATGACTGACCACGGATCGAATGAGACTCATTCACCAACATTTTCAGCTTGAACTTTAACCATGAGATAAGGATAGGTAGCGATTTCGAACAGGTATACAGGTAGATAACACCTGTCTGATAGTTTCAATCAAAATTCAGCCGCTCATGCAAAGGCGCGGTGCTAAGTGATAAGTGATAAGGAGAGGCTGCTTTATCAGTATGTGAAAAAGGCCTCTACACGGTGGGTGCCGGAGTGCATCGCCTACACATTATGAAAAGCCCAAATTTGTTCCTAAAAATGGCTCCGAAATTACTTTTAAAAGCTTCGCATTGCATTTAATCAGTTGAAAAAATCAAAAAAGTTGCTCAACTGAATTCTGATACAAATTTCAAGCGATAACATTTAGCTACATTGGGAACGTCTTAGATGCTTCTCCAGTTCAACTTTTATAAGCGAATCTACTGAAGACATTCGAAGTGTATTTTTCTTTTTTTCGCGTTTACCCTCTTTTTTGAATTCGCACCATTCAAACAACTGAGACACCCTACCATTCGTCGTGGGCCCAAATTCACGAACGGACCAGCGGTCTGCGAAACCGCGGCACAGCCAGAGCCAGACGGCAGAGTCAATGAGAGATTGCGTGTAACATAGGAAGTTCAGGATACGTAGAGAAAGGTGCGCGCCGTTCACAGGCTATATCTCGGGGTTTATCGGGGTTTAGCAATGATGAATGTGGGCCCTGATTTTAGTTCTGAAGAGCGGTATTTCCGTCTTTCTGAACTAAACGAGACTTTCTCCCGACCCCGGAGGAATGGAAGGTTGATTACCCCACCCCTTCCCAAACCTTTTTAAAATAAAAAAATCAAGTGGTACGAAAATTGAAGTAAGAAGTGAAGTGCAGAAGATACGATATCGAACATATATCCAGTGTAATCTATGCGGAAAGATTGATTTGGATTCAAGTCAGACCAAGGTAGGTAAGAGGAACATGTCAAGCAAGAGCACAATGAAGTCTTGTCGTTCAGTTTTCGAGAAAACGTTCGAAAAACAAACAGTTTCTTCCCAAACGAGCAAGCCTCCAGTGTTGAAACAGGTCGTTTTCCAAGCAGTCTCTTTGTGAGTCGAATATTTCCTTTTTTCAGAACCAAAACCCCTCCATTTTGAACTATTCTCCGAGGCTACTGATGCCTTCAGCCTAGACAACACATACAGACGTCCGGCGCTCAATGAGGAGCCGTAAACATGATTAGTATACGTCTGAGCGTCAGTCACCAGAGATTAGACGCTGCACCAGCCCTTAAGCACGAGGTTCGGAAGAGGTGCAACTGGTGTAAGGGTATAGGTGGACCTTCTGACAAGGGATTAGGAATTGCGTTCATAGACAAATGACCCTTTTCGTCGAAATAATCGAAAACCTTACGCTCCAGTGATTATTCTTTCGTTCCCAAGCTCCCACTGGATATCCAATACTATACCAATAATACTATACTAATACTATAATACTACTAATAATACTAATGCTATACTAATACTGTCTTTGAACTTGAAAATCACCTACATACTAAATATTTGATGGCATACAGCCACGGCTTCTAGGGTCTCAATGCTGATGGCGGACACGGCGAAAGGCAATCCTAAGCAAATAATGACAGAATATGGAATTAATTGCCGCGCTTGAGACAGAGATTGTTTTCGCACTTGATCAATATATACAGAAAACAATCTTTCAAAAAAATTGACTGTTTTTCGTACAACTACGCCACAATAGGGACGAATGCAAAACAAAGATGGAAAGGAAGAGAGGAAGGAAGCGCCAGATAAAGAGAGAATCAAAAAATAATTAAATAAATAAATAATAAAAGCGGGGTGAAGGATCGGAAGCTTAGTTGGGACCAAGAAACAGCGAACAAAGGCGAGTTCAACATATGATAGAATTCTTCAACAGGGGAACATCTGATATGAACACCTTCAAATCATTTTCTTAGCTCCCGCTTGCTCACCGTATCAGATTTTAGATACCGAACAGATATCGATATTCACTACGAATGCCTATGAAGTAAATCTAATAAGGAGGCAACTACTCAAATTAAAGAAAAAATTCAGCACCACTTTACCTCTAACCAGCTAGGCGGTTTTTTCTCTAGCTCAAAACTAACTAAAAGTTAAAAGAAAATGGACGACTACGGTAGCTTAACAAAAATGCATTCTAGAGAACTAACTAATAGTGACACTTACTCTGTTTTCTGTTCAGATGAGATTTTCGTGAGTTGTTGAATTTTCTTTTGTAAATCATCATTGGACACGCAAAGTCGACTGTATGATTCGCGCAGATCGTCATTTCTTTCCTGCTGTGTTTCTTCCTTCTTTCTTAGCTTGATACGTAGTTCATCTATCTTCGCCTGCAGCATCTTCTAAATTTACTCCCCTTATTAACTGAACTTTTTTTCGGATCGAAATAAATTCGAGAGAACCTCTGACTGAACCCGCTCAGTGGTGTACGACTCGTCAAGCTGTTCCAATTGTCTTTCCAGAGTATCATTTTTGATTCGGAGATTATCAGCCTCATCTTTAGCCAACTCGAACCTGAGTAGAGAAACATTTTGGCTGAAGCCTTTTCTCCCTATTTGCGTCAAATTTTTATAAAATCAAGCATTACTGGCAGAAAATAGGAAAATACTCAAGTACGCGCCACGCATTCGTCTCAGATTCAAAATAGCACAGTGAACACGTATTCGGCATATACAGTAGTTCGCGAAAGGATATGTCACCTTGCATTTCTGGGGACAGATCGGTGAAACCAAAGGGAATTTCATTCCAGTTGACAGTTCTATTAACTATTGTTGAAAATACACTAATGTGTGCCCTTTTTGGAAATTCTATATTTTTTTAAAAAATTTTAAACTTATTTTCATATGCATTTTTAAACGAATGTATCTTAGGAACCACTGAGCTTTTGCTTGTCTTGTAGTGATATTCTGATAGAGCATGATTAGCTTGTTCTAATAGGCTATGAATTTTAGTTTCAAGTCATTAATAAACTATAGAATTTTTTGCGTGAATTTTTTCATGGTCAAAAAATGGTGAAATCATGGGATAACCTTTCATATAAAATTTCATATATCAGTAACCAGCAGATGAAATACCATCAAATTAAGATATGTGGTAGCATAAGATTTTCCCTTTCCCATGCATATTTAACTTTGGAGAATAGCCGTCTGATTACAGAGAAAATAGCTAATGAATTTGCATTTACACAAGCGGCCGTTTTACGAACACACGGAGGGCATTCGACTCCAGATTTCTCTAGTGCATAGTAGACTTATTGCTTGTTAAGTACTTCACAGGTAGCAAAATAATTCCCGCTATTATTCAGAAAATCGTCTTCTAGCTGGACCGAGAGAAAATGGGGCACAAACCAGTGCAGCGTACGGTGGCGGGAATCGTGATACATACAACAACAGATGATTTTCTGAACAATAGCGGGAATTATTTTGCTACCTGTTAAGTACCTAACAAGCAATAAGTCTACTATGCGCTAGAGAAATTTGGAGTCGAATGACCTCCGGGTATTCGTAAAACGGTCGCTTGTGTAAATGCAACTTCATTGGCTATTTTCTCTGTAGTCAGACGACTATTCTCCAAAGTTAGATATGCGTAGGAATGGGAAAATCTACTGCTATCACATATCCTAGTTTGATAGTATTTCATTCGCTGGTTACTGATATATGAAATTTTATATGAAAGATCGTCCCATGATTTCACCATTTTTCGACCATGAAAAAATTCACGCAAAAAATTCTATGGTTTATTAATGACTTGAAACTAAAATTCATAGCCTATTAGAACAAGCTAATCATGCTCTATCAGAATATCACTACAAGACAAGCAGAAGCTCAGTGGTTCCTAAGATACATTCGTTTAAAAATGCATATGAAAATGAGTTTAAATTTTAAAAAAAAATCTAGAATTCCCAAAAAGTACATATATTAATGTATTTTCAATAAGAGTTAGTAAAACTGTCAACTGGAATAAAATTCCTTCTGGTTTCACCGATCTGTACTCAAAAATGCAAGGTGACATATCTTTTCGCGAACTACTGTACAATGACTTGCGAGGCCTACCGCTCTACCAAGTCGGTACCTTCACTTTCCCAGACAAATCTGGTACCACCCTGGAGGGATAGAAGATTGGTAAACCCGGACTGGGATCGAGCGCTCGACCGTGCGGGTGTCAGTAGCGCCACTCTAGCACCACGCAGGCCCTTGTCACTACCGTTAATTTCATATTCAAGGAGCATTTCGTTGCAAAACCGCGAAAATGATGGACGATCGATGATATTTCTTCCAGCCAGCATTAATTATGAGAGCAGCGTTCAGGCAGAGCATCCCTAAGCGCCTCGATCAATTAATAAAATGCGGAGAATACGATGAGAACGATCTCAACGTTATCATCTTCGCCAATATTTATTTTAAAACACATAATTATCACTGAACCTTTGTTGGCAAACGTCCACTTATGATGACTTTGCGCGTTTCGCGATTTTAATAGTAAAGGTTTATGGCAAACCACAAAAGGACCTAATAGTCCTTATCTGTAGTGTCACAGTGATAGTTATCGAAGCTTTATAATTCTGCACAATGAGTACAGAGGATGTTTTCCTTCAATTTTCTTCAATAATACCAATACCAATAATACTAGCTGAGTTGAAAGAATATGTTCTCTCCTATTCCAATGAATGCCACTATTTGAATAGATTTGTAGGTCAACACATCCTGGACAGCAAATGGTGTAAAAAAATTGCGGCGAAATAAAAAACAGAACGTCTGAAGGTCATCAAACTAAGGTACAAAATCACCATACCTCGCAGTAAGCGACTCCATCTCGATCAAATGCTGTTGGCGAACGTTCGAAACTGTTTGATCCTGTTCGTGTGTCAGCTCAGCAATCTCTAGACGATGTCTCTCAATCAGCGACTCCTTCTGAAAGCTCACTGAGTAAAAGAAATAATTTAGAGGAAACAAACAATTCAGAATTTTCTAAATCAGACAACAAAATGAAACAAGTTTAAATGAAACTAAAAAATATCCAGACCAGATAACAAAAAAAGGAAAAATATTTCGTAGTATCTAGCTCAGCTCACCTTTCTTAAATGAAACTTAAGAAGGTAATTCATTAATATTGAAGGTTCCAAAATTTACAGGACTGAAACTTTTCGTCAAAAGAAGACTAGAAGAGTCGTCTCGCCCTTCTAAAATTGATGAGGAATTGTCAAAAAAAATAAGCATTAAGTAATAATAAAATACCAGGACAAAATATGAAAATAATCAAATCAAAATCAACATTAAAATAAACAAAATCAAAACAATAAAAGCGATACTGAACAAAATGTCATAACTGATATCAGTACAAATCACTTTATCAAACTTGACTCCGCCATTACAACACCGATAGCGTCTAGTAAGTAAATTCCGTTATTCAGATCTTATATAAAAATACTACGATGATAAAAAAATAATCCAGTTACTTACAAAAGTTAAACTGTGGTTAAATGTAACCAATCACCTGAACTCACTGTTACTGATACGGTTGTTTACTCGTCACTCGTAAGTTTATCATATCACCCTTGTGCATAACTCGTCCGTAAAATTAATGAATAGATCAATAAAAAAATAGGTAAAAAAATAAAAACATAAATAAATGTTAGAAAACTTGCAAAATCTTCACAGTTTCATCAGAGTTCAAAAGCTCACCTCAAGCTCGCTCTTTTGCTCCAACTCGAACAGTTCTCCTCGCAGCCTTTCCACCTCCTTCGACAGATCACTGTCCTTGTCTACCGACTCTTGCAGCGATGTTGCATCATTACGAGCCTTCTCGAGTTCGTCCCTCTGTAATTTATTCAAGTGAATCATACAAATTGATTAAATATTCTGCATCTAAATATTGGGCTACGACAGCTGTCGATAGAACTTACCAATTCTAGAATTTCCTTGTTCGCCGCATCGTACGCCTTGATTTTCTCCTCGAGTTGCCTGGTCAGATTTTCTTCTTTAGCAGCGAATTCAGAAACGAGTTCTTCTCTTTTCTGCTCCTCTTCGTCGCGGACAGCCTACAAATTCTAACGTAGCATAGGAAAACTGATAACTGGAAAGGCCAACAAAGGCGCAAGCGCACAAGAATCGCCCAGATGGTACTTGGTGAGAGCAGCAAGCGCGCAAAGTGCAGTGTAAAAAATGAGAGCAACTGAAAAATTTCGAAAAGCGTTCGGAAGTCGACGACGATTAAAGCACTCACTCTAACACCCTGCACTTTCGCAGCGGATAATTTCTCGATCATATCGCTTTTTTCCGCTTCCAGTGCCTAAAATATTTGGCAACAATCTACTAGTCCAAGAGACATCAGCAACAGAACAAAGGCGGGAGCAGTCATCGAACCCCGGGGAAACATGCAGGTGATCAACATCGCAAAACTATCAATGACGCTTTGTATCATATTTTACTTCGTTCATTTTTTTAATTAGGGAAGTACGTTATAAAAAATAAATCATAAATGCGAAGAGGAATATCATGCACAATCGTTCGACTAGACTGAATAGACCTGCGTCCATCAATAACCTTAGGACGCGCCACGTAGTCGTCAAGCATTCAGAATTGTAGAAGCATTGTGAACGTGTATTCGGTCTACACAATGGCTTACGGAGACAGCCATGCACAAGTCATTATTTTCACCTTTTCAATTTCCAGTACCGCTACCTCTCTACTACTGCTTTACCTAATCGTAGAATTATGGAAGGCTTCTCTAGCCCATGCGAGGATCGATCGTTTTACCGTGCTGATGGAACTAAAGCTTCTTACCACTGCACCACGCGTGCCAGCTAGTATAATTTGTAGGACCTCTGCCACTTCCTTATCACCACTTCATCATGGCACCGTTTCTCATTAGGGACGATTAAAAACTTGAAACTTGGCTCTGCTAGATATTGACTGAGCAATCCGCTAAGGAAACGCCGTGCATTCGTCTTCCACTCGAAATCACAAAGGCATGGTGAATACGTATTTGGCCTATACAATGACTTGGGGGACCAGTTGCTGTTCAAGTCACTGCTTTCATCTTGCCAGGCAAGTCTAGACCCAGATTCACCATTGGTTGACCTCCGATAAACCGCCGAGATATGTCCAACGGCGTCCACCTTTATCTACGTATTCTAAACTTCTTAAGTTAAACCTCATCGACTCTGACGTCTGGTTCTAGCTGCGTCGCGATTTCGGAGACCGCTCGTCCGTTCATGAATCGGGACCCTGGTACCAATTTACCCATCTCCGAAGGAACAGAAGGATTGCTTGTCCCGGGCGAGGATTGATCGCTTGACCATACAAGCAGTAGCCCCTCTTACACTTGCTCCACGCGCACCTCTCAACGGAATGAATACGATGAAAGATGATAACACGGAAATGACGGTTCAAGAACAAGCGACATCAATATTGCGACAAACTAACATTAATAGCATCAATCTCCTGAAAAAGGCGACATGGCTAGCAATTGGTTAGTAGTTCACAAGAGGATACCCATAAAAGGCATTTCTCAAGTTGTGACATGCACAGCATTCTGAGAGTGATGGTTAGTTAGGTATATTTCCTTTCCGTAGCAAATCATGTTGCAGAAATCACAATCAAAATTCACAAAATAGGAAAGAAAATTAAAGAAAAAAGTGAAAAAAGCGGCCACCCACCTCAACGACCAGCTGTAAATCGTCCACCTTCTTTTGCCATCTCTCGTTCGCTTGACCGTCTTGGATTTCCAGAACGCGACACTTCGACCTCCACAACTCGATCTGAAGGTGTAAATTCTAATTATTTATTCATTTTTCACGCGTATAGATAGACAACAACAGCATTAAGCGAAATAAACGAACCACCAAAACACGAGTAAACCCAAAACAAAAACAAAGCCTGAATTGTTTGCAAGATAAATTCTATTTAATTTAGTTCGGTCAAATTTCTGAGGACGACAAAAATATATGTGTGTACCTCCTTGTCTTTGGACTCCAATGCGGCGTGCATGTCAGCCTTCGTAGTTGCGAGCTGTAGAGCGTGATCGGTGTCGTTCTAAATCAAATAAATAAAATATACTTGAATATATTAAAACAAATTCCAAGAAAAACTAACCTTGTTCATTCTTTCGGTCCACTCCTCTTCTACCTTATCTATCCGCTGCTTCCACTCGTTTGCAACACGATCGGCGACCAACGTTGACATGTCCGACTAGAATCAGTAAACAAAAATAAACCTCTTTCAATCATTTAATTTTATATTATTCAGCAAAATTGGGAAGGGTGACTATCCAAGACAAAAGACTGTTTACAAAACCCCTGAGCATCTATTTTTACTCAATTTGTAACCGAAAAAATGCCCTCACTCGGCTGGCATTAACGGAGAAATTCAACTTTTCTGCAATATTTTCGCCCTTTAATGAAAGTGCAATTGAAAATTACCGCTGCAGAGGGCTAGGCGTCCTAAGGGAAATCAAAACGTGCAGAACACTTGAAAAACCAACAGATATCTGAGAAATGGTATTTAATTTATCCAGAGGTATCGCTTCTGTCCTGATATCAATGAGAACAGAAAAGAAAAAATATAATAAAATGTGATAAATAAATTGTCAATAAAAAAGCCTCACATCGCCTTCTGCAGATTTAACACTCTGAGCCAATTTCTCGTTTTCCTGACTCAGCTCCTTTATCTTAGCTCGACTTCTCGTGATTTCCGCTTTGCATTTTTCAAGCATTTCCTCGTAACGATGAATTCGGGGATCGACCTGTAAAGCCTTAACCTACGAAACTAATTTTTAATTGTTGAAAATCAAGGGAAATGAACCATGAAAAGCAAGACCCACCTCGCTGCTTCGACTCTCTTCGAGTTCGCGCAGTTTCTCGCCGAGAGCTTTCTTGTCTTTCTTCAATTTTTCTATTCTATCCAGGGCTTTGTCTTGGGTTTGGGCAAGGACCGTCTAAAAGAACACAACGTTTCATTAGAGGTAGTGAAACAGACTAAATTAATGAGAAAAAGCTTGACATACCCTGCATTTATTGTTTTCCGTAACCACATCGTTGTATTTCTTCACCAACTCTCTGTACTTGTCTTTGTAATTCGAAGCGCGTCCTTGCAATCTCGAAAGCACGCTTGAAATCTGAGAAGGAAATGATGGGCTTTCAAAGGAAAGTCATTTTGTACCCGGTCTCATACCTGATCTTTTGAAGCAGACTTGATCACGCCAGAACCCCATTCGTCGAGGGTTTCATTGTCATCGAAGTCAACCGGATCCAGTGTAGAACCAGACAACCCAGGTATCGATTGGAACAAGGTCGAGAGGGAGCTGGAAAACTTACAGCCTTGACAGAATTCAAACTTTCGACAACTTTACTCAGCGAAAGTAAGAAAATTGTCTCTGGTTCGGACAAAAATAGTAGTATCGCATAGGAACATACACTATCGCCAAAAAATATGTTCCGAGTCTATCATAACTTCATGAATTTCAAGATGGTAGCATGGGTAACGACTAGCCACCTCATTTCTTGTATTTTTCCAGTAGTTTCCAGTACTAAGGGACCTCATAGTACAGAAGCAAGAGGGCTACTCACACCTGCACGGTCGAGCGATCCATCCTGGCCTGGCCTAACCAAGCCCTCCACCCCTTTGAGGTCGGGGTAGGTAAAAAAAAATTTGGTAAAAAAAACTTTAATACCTCGTTGGATATTATGCCGATCCAGTCACATTCAGAAAGTTACCATTCCAGTCCAGGAAATCTCATCAAGAAAACTCCGAAGCTAAGCAATTTCTGCGACTCATCAATGGTTCGATTCGTTCACTGACTGCCCTGCCCAGTAATTGCACGTACAATGAAAAATAGAGGACTAACTAAAACAAAACGTTTGTTGCACTCAGGTGATCCACCTACGATTGTCTACATAGGTGACTTATTTTAGGCAGCGGCACGCTTTGTTCAGCTGCAGTTGCAACACTAGTGACAGGTGGTGTTGATGTTCAATCGACAATCATTCGGACAGGTTGACTAAGCCACTTATCTTTGGAATACGCAAGGCGAAAGACATGATGCAGTGATAAGAGGCGCTACTTCCAGCCGCACAGTCAAGTGATCGATCCCCTCCCGGGCCAACCAATCCTTTCATTCTTCAGGGGTATGGTGATTTGGTACCAGACTTCTTAGGGAGGGTGAACACACTGATCTGAGCAGGGACTGGCCCCAACCAGTCATTGTACAAGACGCACTCACCGTGACCCTATGTTTCTGAATGGAAGATTAGCGCATGGCTCGTCCTAAGTGGACCGGTCAACACGACTTTCTCACTTCTACCTTTTTTATACCAAACTCCACTAGAGATGCAATCTCGCTCAGCAGCGACAATCAAAAACAAAAAAGCGCTCTAATTTGGAATTCATAAAAAATCACACTTTGAACAATAATCCCGTAACAGAAACTAAAATAAAAATTAAAAAGAAAATCCTTTGAAGAAAGCCACGCATTCGACTTCCATTCAGAATTGCAAATGCTTTGTGAAGGCGGATTTGGCCTACACACACGTTTCAATTTAACCAAGTGAAGGAGTTGGTTAGCCCAAACGAGGATCAATCGCTCCACCGCAACAGTTTCTGTAGCGCCTCCTACCACTGCACCACACGCGCCATAGAGTGTATAATATGACAATTATGCTGAGGTAGCGTACCTTTCGTTGCTGTGCGTCGAACCGCCGGACAATCGCCGCTGACGCGAAGACGACTCCAAACCGAGCAAATCACCCTCTGTTACTTCTTCCATGAGAGCATTACCCACCTGAATTACAAAATGTATACATGGAAGACAAAATGATAGTGTCACTAAAAATGTGTCAATAGGAAGCACAACCCACTGAAAGATTGAGTGAATCGTGCACATTGGTAGCAGACGATGAACCGCCAACGGTATTCAGAAAGCGACGGGTTATGCTAGAGCCGCTTTCGCTACCTGCATCGCTCTAAACAAAAACCTATCGGAATCAACCCTCATATGTGGAAACAGAAAAATAACAAAAACAATAACTAGGTGAATAAACAAATAATGAGTACCCACCGATGCGCCTCGAATATGTTCCACTTGCTGCGACAGCTGTTCGCTGTACTGCTGAACCGAAGCCTGAAGCTTCTTCGCTTCATCCTCAAGCTTCGATTTCAACCCTTTGAACATCTAGAAAAGCAAAAAACCTTCAACGTAGCCTGATCTAAGCTCATCAGAAGCAAGGTAGAGGTGAAAACAACACTTCTTCAAATATAAATTAACTGACTTGAATCATTTACCCATATCAGTCATAACAACAACATCAAATAAAGCAAATTAACAAGGTTCAACGAGATACAACAATCAATAAAAAGTCAAACAAGCACAGGGTTAACTTATACTATTTTTCTTCTGCTTTTTCTGTACCGGTTCGGAGACTGGAATCCATTTCTTCTGAGAAACCAGGTCTATCGTGGACTTGGCTAGATCGCACATATCAAAAACGTTTGCTAGCGACTTCTGAAGAGACTTACGATCCAGGGCTGTGACGGTTCTAAAATATATCAACTTGTTTTCAAATAAAGGTAAGGTAAAAGTAAAGGTCCGGTGGTCGGTATTGATCAGTCTGTAAAGACGCGCCGTGTATTCGTCCTTCCTCCAGAATTGTAGAGGTACGAGAAACGCGTGTACAGTGAGGGGTGATAGCCACTGTATAGGTCAGCGTATTCACTTTGCAGATAAGCCAAATACCAGTATATCCTAACCAGGGCCCATATTCATCATTGGTAAACCCCGATAAACCCCGAGATATAGCCCCGCCCATCTTTGTCTACTTATCTTAAACTTCCTACGTTAAACGCAATCTCTCATCGACTCTGCCGTCTGGTTCTGGCTGCGTCGCGGTTTCGGAGACCGCTTGTCCGTTCGTGGACCTGGGCCTAGGAGGAATGGAAGGCTTTGTTAACCTGCGCGGTGGTTGATCGCCAGACCGAACGTCTGCGAAAGCGTCTCTTACCACAGCACCACGTGCGTCCTCGGGGAAATTAGGAGTAAACGTTCTTCGCAAATATTTAGATGGATGCTTTATTCATTTATTATTTATTTGCTCCTCTATTGCTAGGAAAACATGGAAGAAATTTAGAACGGAAACGCTACTTTAAAAAAAGGAAAAAAACTCACATCACTAACTGAGACCCGTCCACTGAGAACTGTCGCACTGCATTACTTCGACTTGGCTCCTTATCCACCCTGAGGACTTCTAGGACTGCTTGAGCTACAGCGTTTGAATCCAGGTCCATTTTCACAACACTGAAACAAATGGTGGATCAATAACAGAATACTATTTCTAATAAATTATAGACTGATGTAAACAGATATTTTGGAATGATTGCGAACGTTCGCTTACGCGGAATGGCGAGCCAAACGTTCTATTTGCTCCACGTCGCCCTCAGCATCACTCGACGAACAGTGACCATCATCAATTTCCATCGGAAACGAAAACGTAGAGAACCTACTAAGAACATATTGAAACGTTGCGAGTGCCGAAGAACTATAAAGAACTGAAAAATTCTAACCAATAGTTTTTTAACCATTTGTTAATTATTCTAACCAACTGAAAAAAAATTCTAACCAATTAGAAGGCGCGCGTGGTGCAGCGGTAAGAGGCGCTGCTGACACCCGCACGGTCAATCGATCCTCGCCCGGGCCAACCAACCCTTCCCACCCTCCGGGGTCGGGTATATTGGTACCAGACTTTTCTGAGAAGGTAAAAACATTGACTTCGTATAGTGGCTGGCCCCCGCAAGTCATTGTATAGGCCAAATACGCATTCACCAAGCCTCTACGATTCTGAACTGAACACGAATGCGGCGGCGCGACCTTCGGGGACTGATCAACGCCGGCACCTTTACCTTTTACATTTACCCACTCTACAAGCACTCAGAAAACTAGGAAACTGGGGAGAGCAACAACCAGATTCATCTCCTATAGCAGAAGCGTGGGCTGGGAAGGTATCAAAGGAAGGTGTGAAGTCACTAATAGCGAGAAAATGGATCCACCAATCAGTCGAGCACGTTTAATACCATCAAGATAGAGAAGAAGCCAACTTTTAAAGGCCTATGAGAGATGACGTCAAAACTAGAATAATTAATGCACCAATCAACAGTTTTAGTTTTTTATGTGTTTGGTACTGTTGAGCCGAACCAAGGAATGAAGAATTTCAGAAAAAAATAAGAAAAATACGCAAATCGAATTGCCGTCGTCTGAACTTTCAACTAGTGCCCTCTTTCAATAAGGAATACAATTTCAAAAAAACAGTACAGGTGACAAGTAGAATTAGTAAGAAATACCCTGTTCCACTTCTAAACCCTAATCAAGTTTAAATCCATCTGTGTTAAATAAAGCAACACTTTATTGCGATATTACTGTGATGTCGATGGAACTGTACGACTTCCTCTTCTTTGGCGTTTATCCCCTTTTGAAGCAGGATCCGCTTTATGGAAGTGTACAAGAATGAGTGCAAAATAAAAAGGGATGTTGAGGCCCAACAAAATGGGACAGCTTGGCAGCATTCTAATCCAATTGTAGCCGTTCTCCCACACACGCTATTGATAATGGAACGCGCAGCATTACATAGTTCAGCACGCAATGAACATGAAACTGGTTCGTACCCCAATTATTACTCGAAATATTCACAAAATCATTAACGGAATTTCTGGAGTTCTTTCGGGAAACATGCCGAACAAATGCCAAACTGTTTTGTGAAATGTCTCGTGGATTATTGTATGCACCGCTTACTGACTGATAGACATCAGAAAACTTTAGATATGATATAATACAGAAGACCAAATGTTCTTCTAACCGTACAATCCACTGCCGAGGCGAAAAGTGTAATCCTCGACAATAACCGAATCTTCACCTTTTAAAAACAACAACAGAAAACCGAGTGCTCCGCTTATACACCTCAACGTTGTTACCGTTAGTTATTTTGGGTCCCCTCTTTCGAGATTGTTGGATTTTTTTTTTTGGGATAAACAGACGAAACCTAGGATTGCTTCCTGAGCCCTGAACAAAATTGTCAGGAGATGGTGCAAACACTGCAACGTTCCCAATAATATTACCCAAAGGGCTTTTTGGGCACACTGATTGAACAACGATCCATAAAATTAATTGATTTATTTTGGACGTAATTAAATCATTCCAAAATGGTAGGCGATAAGTTTAGAGTAATCTATTGGTCACTGGAATTTCAAGTATCTCTGATCTTTTCGGCACAAATCGTCCTTGTGACAGTCTGTTTTTTTCTGTATTTCCTCCTCGTACAGAGTTGTTGGCACTTGAAGCCCAAATTAGAAAAATGGACCACGAATTTGAGACTTGCACCTCAAAGTAAATTAAACGTTAGTCATGGTGGAGCCGGGTGTTTGGAGGAGAATTCTCTCGTTTTGAAGATGAGATGAAAACTGGACGGCGTTCAGCAAAACAACCTCATTTGAAGGGTAGCGCATTTTCGATTAGAATTCTCGCTCAAATGCGCCATTAAATCTAGTCTATAGTCCTCACACACGCAGCGCCAACCCAACAAAAAGTTTTTTTTAAAGATTTTTCGTTGAATATCAACGTGTTTCAACAAAGTGTCCACAGAAAGCTGAAGAGAGTTGGAAAGAGAAGCAAATATATCTAGCTTCATCGCAAAATCACTACTCTGCGAGAGTCGCCCCATAATGTAACAGAATCTAAAGAAACAAACAAGACCTTGAAGTAATTATTTTGATCATTTTAGTTTGCTTTCTCGCTTGTTCATTGCTCATCGCTCCTGTTATTTGAAGGTGCCCGCCAAGTATACAATAAATAAATAATATTTTTGTGGTACTAAGAAGAAAACTTTCCAAAGAAACCGACTAAGTCCATTGAAGAACGT
The DNA here is from genome assembly GCA_030553155.1 of Nippostrongylus brasiliensis. Classification (NCBI taxonomy): domain Eukaryota; kingdom Metazoa; phylum Nematoda; class Chromadorea; order Rhabditida; family Heligmosomidae; genus Nippostrongylus; species Nippostrongylus brasiliensis. The sequence goes on from CP130734.1 coordinate 33,959,473, forward strand.
CACCACGTCAAGAAATAAGGGTGCTGATGAGTTGGTGTGCAGAGGAAGAGAAAAATTTCCCCGGTTTGAAAATTCGAGAAAACTGTCCAAGTTGGTGTTTTGGTGTAGAGACTTCAACAATACATATTTCAATTTTTACATATATTTTGACCTCATTTAAACCATTAGTAAATACAGCACTCATAAACCACCGGCACGTTGCACGCGCAACCCACATAGAATAGCAATTGTAATGTAACAGCACTGATCCTGTGCTGTGGAAAATACTGAGCAAAATGTGCCTCCGTAAGATCAGATAGTGTACAAAATTAGAATTAGATCATAAAAATGATAAATAAGTAAAAAAGCGAGCAAGAAAACCGTGACAACAAAACCGGAACAGCTGACGTTATGGAACCACCACAAATTCCACCGCCACATGGCGCATGCCAAAAATCAGGCGTCAGATATTTCCGCGGCGTTGTCCGGCCTGCAATTGCACACCAACTACCGCGCGGCGGCTTTTGAACGCGCAAAACGCGGGAAAACGGCGCGCTGTCCTCATTTTGCGCGTCATTCTGCGGGAGCGCACGCTCTTTCTGTCATTCCCTCACTTCCACTGTCTTGCTATAGTCTCTACAAACCTTTTTTGTTCGAAAATTATGCATTATTCCAGAAAAATGTCGTCCGGAGACATGGCCAATGAGGAGGAACAGATGGATATGACCGAGGTAGTTTGTTCAGCTCTCTTTAGATTTTTGTTGTTTTACCCTTTTTAAGAAGGTAAAGAGTTACCCCCTGAGCCATAACATAACATTAACGTGTGCTCTTTCGGATAGTCTGTCTAATTTTCTATTGAAATTAAGATGAAGCCGGAGACAACCGCCGAAGAAGAGGTGAAAATGGAAAACGTTGACCCTGAAACCCGAGATGATGAAATGGACACCGAAGAAGGAGGTATGCATCGTTGTACTACCAGTTTATGTCACGGAAAGTTTGTAGTAAAGTTATATTTTCAGAGGACAGCTTGGAATCCAAGTTCGAGGCGGATTCATTCAAGAGATTCGAACTTTTGCTTAAGAAAACCGAGAACTTCTCACATTGCCTGAGTGCTGGTGACGTCGCGGCTTATAAAGGTTGGTTGTATTTTGAAGATTTTGAAACTTTATTTAAAAACATTGAACATTCAAAGTTAAACTAACAGGGTGAACTTGAAGTGGTCATTTCTGGCTTTTGTCACGGAAAAGGACAGTTTCCTCATTTTTAAAGATTTCTGGATTTGATTATCACGTTTCGAACTGCAATGGAAAATTGTTATTGCTTTCCTCTGTCCAGGTCCTGCGCAAAAGAAACGAGGTAGACCAGCGAAGACAGGAATAGACGGTGATCACAGGCACAGGAAGACCGAGCAGGTAGGACTCATGTTTTTATTCAATCAACAATCTTTCTCCACACTGTACCCCCGCGTTTTTTATACATTTTAAAGCCATTTGAATATTTCCTCACATTTGTTTGGGTGTTCTTGGATCTTGTTATTCGTGTCCTACGTTTTGATTTGCTCATTTTAACGCGTGGTGCAGTGGTAAGAGGCTCTACTGACACTCACGCGATCGAGCGGTCTAATCCCGACCCGGTTTAACCAAGCCTTCTATCATTCCGCGGACGGGTATCGCACTTGTCCGGGAAGGCAAAAACACGAAATTGGTGTAGCGGTCAGCCCCAACAAGCCATTGTATAGTCCAAAAACGCATTCACCATGCCTCCAGCATTCTGAATGGAATGCAAATGCGGTGTTGATCACATTTAGCGGACTGATCAACGCCGACACCTCTACTTTTTTACCTTGATATTTTAACGCTCCTCATTCTTTAACGAGAACGTTACATGATTCCAGGAGGAAGACGAAGAAATGGCGGAAGCCTCTATTAGAGAAGATACGGTTATGGTGTTCGACAAGAGTCCGTTCTACATCCAAAATGGAGAACTGAGGTGCGATTCACGTTTTGAAGTTCGATTGGACTGTATATGAATTTGATCGCCTGATGTTTATAGAGATTACCAAGTTCGTGGACTGAACTGGCTCATTTCACTTCAGCATAATGGTATTAATGGAATATTAGCCGACGAAATGGTTAGTTCTCATCGCACCTTTTCCCCACAAGCATTTCACATATTTTTTGCATTACCGTTTTAATGAAGTTTGTTTCAAGGGTCTCGGAAAGACGTTACAAACCATATCTCTTCTTGGATATATGAAACACTACAAAAATATGGCCAGTCCTCATTTGGTTATCGTGCCGAAATCGACGTTGAAGAACTGGATGAATGAATTCGCCAAGTGGTGTCCTTCTATAACGGCATGTTGCATTATTGGCGATGAGAAGGAGAGGGTAAGTACCAGGAAACCATGTATTTTCATTTTTTGTTATAAATTATTTTTGTTCATTGGATGTTTTAGAATGAAGTGATCCACGACGTCATTTTGCCACAAAAATTCGACGTGTGCTGTACCACGTACGAAATGGTGCTGAAAGTTAAAACTCAGCTGAAGAAATTAGTATGGAAATACATCATTATCGATGAAGCTCATAGGATCAAGAACGAGAAATCCAAGGTACATTCTAATTTTATTTTCCTTCTGTCTTTCTGTATTTTCCATATTTGCATTTCAGCTTTCGGAAGTTGTAAGAGAAATAAAATCGAAGAATCGTCTACTGATCACCGGAACTCCGCTCCAAAATAACCTCCACGAGCTGTGGGCTCTGCTCAATTTCCTACTTCCCGACATGTTCTCCTCGTCGGAGGATTTCGATTCGTGGTTCACTGATGGTAGTATGCAAGGGAATACTGACATAATATCTCGGTTACACAAGGTGAGTCAATTTAGAGAAGCTTTCGTTGTAGGTTATCGAACTTCTAAATTCAGGTGCTCCAACCGTTCCTTCTTCGACGTATCAAATCCGATGTGGAGAAGTCACTTCTGCCTAAGAAAGAAGTCAAAGTGGGTGTTTATTTTATATTTCTCTGACGGGGTGTGTGGTGAAGTGGTAAGAGGCGCTACTTCCACCCGCTTGGTCGAACGATCGATCCTCACTCCGACTGGCCAAGACATCAATCCCTCGGGTTCGGGTAAATTGGTACCAGAACTCTCACTTCCCATATTTCAGATCTATGTCGGCTTGTCGAAGATGCAGAGAGAATGGTATACTAAAGTTCTGATGAAGGATATCGATGTTATTAACGGAGCAGGAAAAGTTGAAAAAGCAAGGTTCGTACCCTAGTCTATTCGCTATGAATAAGCTTTCACAGACAGTTATTTTCAATTCAACGAAATTTTTTTAGGTTAATGAATATTCTAATGCATTTGCGTAAAGCGGCTAATCACCCGTACCTGTTCGATGGCGCAGAACCCGGCCCTCCATATACCACTGATCAACACATTGTCGACAACAGTGGAAAGATGGTCGTTTTAGACAAATTGCTCAAGAAACTAAAGCAGCAAGGTTGGAAACAGATCCATTTTAGTCATTTTTGTTTATGTCCATTTATTTGTGATGTTTAGGATCTCGTGTGCTCATTTTCTCCCAGTTCTCAAGGGTTTTGGATCTTTTGGAGGATTATTGTTGGTGGAAGCAGTATCAGTACTGCCGACTTGACGGAAGTACTGCTCATGTCGACCGACAAGAGGCTATAGACGCCTATAACGCTCCGGATTCGGAGAAGTTCATTTTCATGCTAACAACAAGGGCAGGAGGTACGTTTTAGATCGTTTTTCCTTTGCATCCGCTATGAAAAGTTGTTTCAATCCAGGTCTTGGAATTAACTTGGCCACTGCTGACGTTGTTATTATCTTCGATTCTGACTGGAATCCCCAAAGTGATCTCCAGGCTATGGATCGAGCTCACAGAATCGGTCAGAAGAAGCAGGTACGGCTGAGTTTTGTGATGGTTCCTTATATGTCAGTATCAGTTATTATGTCGATCGATATTCGATTGATTAGGTTCGCGTTTTCCGTCTGATCACGGAGAACACCGTCGACGAGCGAATCATCGAGAGAGCTGAGGTGAAGCTCAGGCTCGATTCGATTGTCATTCAGCAAGGCAGAATAGCAGAGGCACAAAAGACTCTCGGAAAGGATGACATGATCAACATGATTCGTCATGGAGCCGAATTGGTCAGTATTATTCCCTAAAATATCGAAATTTCTTTTGGACAGCGTCATTATTCAAACTTATTGATGGTGTTTTAGGTTTTCGCCTCCAAAGACTCCACCATCACCGACGATGACATTGATACTATTCTCGAACGTGCTGAAGTGAAGACGGCCGAGCTGAATGCGAAAATGGAAGAGCTGGGAGAAAGTAATCTTCGAAATCTGACCTTTGACAACAAATCGGTTCGTTTGTGGGCTTCTTTTGAGTGTTCTTCATTGTTGTTCTGCTTTGAGATAGTCGACGTTTTAGGTTTACAATTTCGAAGGTGAAAACTGGAAAGGAAAGCAAAGCGAAGGCATGGGACATTTCTGGATTGAACCGCCGAAGCGTGAACGGAAGGCGAATTATCAGGTAGGGTAATGTCTTCAATTTCTTTGACCTTGCTCTTCTTTTCAAAGATTATAGAGAACTCATTTTGCCAAACATATCATTTCCGCCTTTTGGCGCCTTGGTCTTTTTATACCAATGTGTTCTTGCTTGAAGCCTGTTATTGTGTTGATTTTAAACATTTACGAAGGTCGATGGTGTTCTTGAGGCTTCTAATAGGTTGTTGCAAAAGTCTTGTGACACTTTTGGCAACATTCTTCAAATTGACAGCAATTTATTTATTTATTTATTTAGCAATCACTCTTCTTTTTCCCTCTACACATATATTGACACACTACGACACCCGACTTTCATAAGGAATAGTTAGATCGCAGAAATCGCTTTCGACATTTTCGAAAACGTTTCATCTCATCCTTGCGAATTCTTCAAATTGATAGCAATTTATTCAAACAAAATCACAGTCAACGATATAATCACTATTCAGAGTTATGACTCTTACCCATTTTTAGGGCAACTTCTCAATCCTCTCCGCCAGAACTCCGGCAGCGGTGACGAAAAAAATTGGCCGACCTCTATTGCCAGTTGGTCTCGGTTGTCGAATTCCATATCTCGAAGGTGTTGCTCTGAGGACCAGAATATGTGATAGTCTGAAGGAGCAAGGTCTAGAGAATAAGGTGGATGCGGTAGAACTTCCCGTCATGCGAGAGAAACTTCCTGAAAGGGAAAAGTCTACCTCTTGCATAACAACGCTCGTCCTCATGTCGCAATTGCGACTCGTGAGGAGATTCAGGATTCAACTGGGAAGTTCTACCGCATCCACCATATTCTCCAGACCTTGCTCTTTCAGATTATCACTTATTCTGATTCTTAAAGCAACACTTTCGAGATATGGAATTTGACAACCGAAACCAACTGGCAATAGAGGTCGGCCAATTTTTTTCGTCACAGCTCTCAGAGTTCTAGCGGATAGGAATTGAGAAGTTGCCCTAAAGATGGGAAAGAGTCATAAATCTGAATAGTGATTATATCGTTGACTGAGATTTTGTTTGAATAAATTGCTGTCAATTTGATGAATGTTGCGAAAGTGTCGCAAGACTTTTGAAACAACCTAATATTATTATGGTTTCTCGTAATTATTGTAAGGTAAATTATCTACATGAGTTATAGCTGTATTAGTATTTTTCAAAATTCTGGCTCCAGGTGGATGCCTACTTCCGTGAGGCTATGCGACAAGGACAACCCGTAGAAAAACAGTCTCGAGCTCCGCGACCAAAACAACCGGCCGTTTTCGACTTCCAGTTCTATCCTCCTCGCTTGATGGAGCTATTGGAGCGCGAAACTTACCACTATCGGAAGACCATCGGGTACAAGGTTAGTATTTGTAGAGAATCGAATACTTTATTTATTACACGTTGATGTACTGAAAACAAGAAACTCTAAAGATCTCCGATGTATGGAGCAGGAGTGCCTATCGGTGAGTCTTCTTCGACGTCGTTGAGGAACATGCCAGAGTAGACTTTTTCGGCTATCTGAAAAGAAAAAAATTCAAAAGAACGCCTGAAGCTCCTAGAATTGTCATAGAAGTGTTTTCTTCATTATTGATTTCCGGTACCCTACTGAATTTGAAAGATGTGTACCTCTGAATCTTCCTCTAGACTTGACTCAGACCCCCACATACCGCCGTCCATATCGTTTTCCATCAAATCCTCGGGAAATTTAATGAGTGTAGGTTTCTTGGTCGAGTTCCGTATGGGAAAGACCAGATACTGCGTTTCTTGGAAGCTATTAACATCGTCTAGACTTCCCATGCTAAAACGAGATTATCGGTCTCCGGAATACTTTGAATAATTGCTGTCGCTACCTCGTTCTTCGTTCCTGCGATGAGCTCCCTGTGCTGACGATCGACGGTGCATTATTGATTGAATTCTTTGCCGATTGAGGGGCGCTTGATTCGGATTTTTGAAGCTCATTTTCCTTGCTCGGCGCTTGTGGGGGGATCTGAACTGCGATTGATTTTCTCGCACTCAGAATATTCTGGTCTACTTACCTTCTTCGGTTTCTGATGAGTTGTCCTCAGAGGACCGGGCTCAATCTTTTGAAGACTCCCCAGGCTACGTGTGATGCGAAGCTGCGTTGGATCGCCTTCGTTTTTGTCGGCTGAACAACAGCTGATGATCGACGATGTTTTGTAGAATACAAAACATCAGAGAATGCAATATAGGGAAGTATTGGATGGTAAAGGCGCTTTCTTCGTCAGACCAGGTAGTACGGCTTCGAGCTAATGACTTTTGGATGGTTTCGATGTGTTTGTTGATGCCGAATGTTAGATGTTCTATAGGGTGGAAAACTAGCTAGGTGATTCCGCTAGAATTTGTTCCTCTGCTATTTGTCTAGGACACATACAGTGGCGGCAATATATTTACAGACGCCTACTCTCTACGTGATTTTTTGACCACAACTTTGGAACCAGAAACTTATGACAAATACTGAGCACACATTCAGAATTCTCGAAAAATTTTTTTTACAAAACACGCGTAATTGTGTTTACCGTCTCTCTGAAATTGTAGAAAAAAATCGAGTGGAAATAAATTGGTCATGAGATAGTAGATGGTAAACACATCCTCAAAATCACAATAAACTATAATGCATCATCAAAAATGTTTATTATAAAACAACAAGTTAATATTCAGTAGGACAACCCTTGTTCTTGATCGCAACCAAACATCGGTTCCGCATCGAGTCGACCAACTTCGTACATCGCTCCACAGGAGCAGCACTCCACGTTTCCTTGATGATTGCTTGCAACTCGTCAAGATTCTGTGGCTTTAAGCCTCCAAATCCTATCGAACATCTATTGAACGCCGTGGACAGAGCTTTGAGGCGCTTGAATTCACAGAATCCTGACGAGTAGGAAGCAATCATCAAGAAAACGTGGAGTGCTATTCCTGTGACTCAATGCGGAACCGATGTTTAGCTGTGATCCAGAGCAAGGGCTATCCTACTAAATATTGGCTTGTTGTTTTATAATAAACATGTTTCTATGATGCAGTGTAATTTATTGTGGTTTTCAGAATGTGTTTACCATTTACTATCTCATAATCATTTGATTTCCACTCGGCTTTTTTCTAAAACTTCAGGGAGACGTTAAACGCAATTGATGGTGCTTTGTAGAGAATTTTTCATGGATTCTAAATGTCTGCTCAGTATTTCTCATAAACCTCTGGTTCCAAAGTTATGGTCAAAAAACCACGTAGAGGGTAGGCATCTGTGAATATATTGCCGCCACTGTATCTAAGGTCCTTCTTTTTGTTCATAGAACCAGGAACTGACAAAGATGAGTCTGGATTTTGGTTTTTCTTTGAACCGATCCTTCCCATTTTGCTGAGTATGTTTTTGCTAAAAACATTTTTGGACCAGTTGCTGCTCCTCAGACCAACCTCGTTCAGTTGCAATTTCTCCGTTGTAGTAGGCACTCTCCGTAAGGTTGTTACCGTCCGACGGAGACAGGTAGAAGGGAGGTGCGTCCTCGTCATGAAGAGGCGTCGGACGCATCACTTGTTTCAGTCTTTCAATTATTTTTCTAGTTGATCCCGTATGGTCCAATCGATCGTAGATCAGTGACAGCTTGTAACCCTGAACTGGTTATTTATACAGCAGACTGTTTGGCTCACGAATGTGAAAAACTTTTGAAGGATCGGGATGACCGCACTTTGGGAAGAATTAGTGGAACTTGGCTGATCATCGTGACCACTCTACCTTTTACCTGTACCCTTTAAGCGCTATTGTCATCAATAGACCGCCACGGTTAGTTGATGGGTAACCAACCTCATGAAGAATGTCTTGTAACAAGGTGTAATCCACGATATTTGTCGGCTTGTCTTGTAGTAGACTCCATCTCCCATTGGCTCCTCTTGCTACGGAGTCGTTGTCCATTATTGTCCTGCAAAGATGGAAAGTGTAAATAGGGTTCCAAAGCGCTACTGCTCTTTATATTTCCACCAGTAGGCACTCGTGCGATCGATTATCGATCGATTGCTATGCTGAACTGTTTGAAACATTCAACTTACGTTATTCTCTCGGATGTCCGTTCACGTTTGCAGATGACGAGTTTAGTGCGTGGCGGTCGAAGCATAATAACCGGTATCATAAGGTTCCAAGCATACTGTAGGTTTAGTAGGCAATTCCTGTCGGCAAGGGTGAACTCGTTCACGAAGAACAGCATCGCCTCAGCGTTCGAGAGTAGCAACCGAGACAATGTGTTTCCGTCCCAGTTGTCGCCATTGCAGGCCACATAGTATTCGGGGAGCAGGTCCTGGATGATGGCGAGAAGGGCGCTAAATTAAATTATTGTTATGTACTTCTTAATTCTACTTTGTTCTTCAAGAAATGTTAGTTGAGCTTACGGGGTCGTGATCCAGGTTTAAACTTCTGATTATGGGCGATATAGTTTGGTCCTGAGCTCTCGGAGGTGAGTAGCAGCCTTTAGGGATATTCATACTTCTGCTTCAATACAGCCAAAGTAGAGCAGTAACGAGAAAGGTGGCCGTATTTCCGCTATAGTTGCGCCCCTTGGCGGCAATGCTGCAGGTAAACGGTAGTTTTCCCGTCGGGACCAGCATCGACGTTCGGATAGTTGTCAAGCGGATGACATCGAGTCATTCATTACTGTAGCAGCGCTGCCCCTACTGCGTTGCTGTGGCGCCAGCTTTCTTTTCCTATCCTTAACAATTACTGCTTTACTGCCACAATAAAGTATGGCACCATTCAACTTAACGGACACCATTACTCGATTTTTTCAGCGGTCGATATTTGCTGAAATTTTGCACACGGGGTAATCAAGGCCGCTGATCAGCCAGAGTAGAACAATAACGAGACAGGTGGCCGTATTTCCGCAATAGCTGCGCCACTTTGCGGCAGTGGTGCTGGGAAACGGTAGTTTTCGCGTCGGGACCACCACCGACGTTTGGATACTTGTCGAAAAACCCAGCGAAGCTGCTGTCCATTCCCACGTGGGTGGTCTCGTACCACCCAAATAGCTACCTCGGTGGTCCAGTCAGGATCACCCATTCCGCTGAAACATTGTCTATGGGGTTCTCTTGTGTCCTGAACACGATGGTGAAGTCTGTTTTCCAAATGACGGCCGAATACGGTAGTCATAGGTGAGTCACCATATAAGGTCGGTAGGTACTCACCTTTAACTACCGTATTCGGCCGTTATTTGGAAAACGGACTTACCATCGTGTTCAGGACACCAGAGAACCTCCATAGACAAAGTTTCAGCGAAATCGGTGATCGTGACTGGACCACCCAAGTTGCGATTTTGGACGAGACCAATTGAATGGAAAACGGAGAGCAGATTCGTGTTCTGGACCCCAAATTACCCCTCAAAGGCGAAGTTTCAGCGAATTTCAACGACTGAAAAAGTCGAGTACTGGTGTCCGTTGAGTTGAATAGTGTCCAAAGTATGGATGAGCCCTTAGTAAGAACTCCTGGAGACGAACCCATAGGCGAAATAAGATGTTATAAACTTGTTTCGACCTACCTGTTATGCCATCGCTTTGGTATAAATCCGCAAACAAAAACGGTATGGTTCGTGTCCAGCGATTGCTTGTCCGTACTCGTCGACTCGCCACTATCCATCTCTGGATTTGATGGCTGTGACGAAGGAAGACTGGAATGATAGCGGACCGTCGTTTCGATGGGCGGAGTTTCGTGGAATATTATAGATGAGAGATGAGCTCGTTGCTTGGCAACAAGTCAGCTTTCTCGAACTGGAAATTATCCGTAAAAGCGCTTATCCGTTGACGTCTGTGCGTGACTGGCTGGGATAATAATTCTGTAAATCTTATTTATGGATCTGCAGCTATTTTATTAGTAACCATGTGGGTTGGGATGTGCTACCTGGCGCTCGATTAAGCGCTTTGTGGGTTGACCGAGCCGGAGTAGATGAAACCTTGGTGACGCGACGAGGAACTTAATTGTTCCGGCGGATTGTGAATTGAAGCGGAGAGGATTCTTATGACGCTTGACCTATCGTGCGCCATAAGAATCCCCTCCGCTTCAGTTCACAATCCGCCGGAACAATTAAGTCCCTCGTCGTGTCAGCCGTCGTGAAGCTTCCTGCACATTCCGGCTTGTTTACAGGCATCTCTCATATTAAGTAAAATCCTGAAAGGGCAGGACACCCTGAAATCTCGTCGATCCATTGTATCCAGATTTAGCCGATGACATAAGCTAATAAGTGATTGAAACTCTGAAGTCTTCGGTCTCATCTTTTTGTGTAAAGGATCTTCAGTTTCAGATTCTCAATTTTTATTCTAAATTTGCTTTATTAAGGCCGAAAAACCGAAAGAGTGTGGCCCCAAGGAGGCTGACAAACGACAGAAAGAGGAACAACGGCTAATTGATACTGTGAGTTTAAAATTTGAGTCTTTTTTGGAGAATCTTCATTTTCTTCCCTTTTCAGGCCGAGCCGCTGACCGAAGAGGAACAGGCGGAGAAGAATGACTTGCTCACCCAAGGGCTGGCAAATTGGAGTAAGCGTGATTTCACCGCTTTCGTCCGGGTATGTGTATTTTAGGATAATCTACTTCCGTATTTCCCGAATATATTATTTTCGTCTTTCTAGGCAAATGAGAAATTCGGGCGAACTGATATTGACAATATTGCGAACGAAATGGTGGAGACAAAATCACGGGATGAAGTGAGTCAGCATACTGTTTTGTTCACATGTAGTCGTTTTATTTTTAATGATGAGCCATTTGATCATTTTTTCATGATTCGCAAATACGGAGTTTTCCAGGTCGAGTGTTATGCGAAGATTTTCTGGGAGAGATTCGAGGAGCTTCAAGACCATGAGAAGATCTTGGCTCAGATTGAGAAGGTACGAATGGATTTTCTATTTGATTTTGCCATAATATCCATCTTGTCCTTTTTAAATTTTTCAAATTTTTGTTCAGGGCGAAGCCAGAATTCAGCGTCGGCAGTCTGTGAAACGAGCTTTAGATGCGAAAATCGCTAAATATAAAGCGCCATTCCATCAACTACGTATTGCATACGGTACTAATAAGGGTAAAACCTACACAGAAGAGGAGGACCGGTATGTTTTTCTACTTTAGGTTCCTATAATGTTGTAACAATAGTATAGTACTCTTTTCTTCATAGATTCCTTGTCTGTGAACTGCATCGTCTTGGATTCGATAAAGAGACTGTGTACGAGGAGCTAAGACAATCGGTTCGTATGGCTCCTCAGTTCCGGTTCGATTGGTTCATCAAGAGCAGAACAGCTATGGTAGGTGTGGTTGGTCCTGAAGGGAATAGTCGACTGGTTTTTGCGGAAAATCTCAAAGAATACGTGTTCAGGAGCTCCAGCGGCGTTGCAATACCCTGATCACACTGATTGAGAAAGAAATGGGCGAAACTGAAGTCAAGCATCGGGCCAAGAAGGACGCCAAGGATAAGACTGGAGCGCCTTCAGGTATGGTAATTTTGGTTTATTTGCTGTTCTGGGCCCAGATTCATCATAGGTAAACCCCCGATAAACCCCGAAATATAGCCCGAACGGCGCCCACATTTGCCTGCTTATCCTAAACTTTCTATGTTAAACGCAATCTCTCATCGACTCTGCCGTGTGGTTCTGGCTGCGCCGCGGTATCGGAGACCTCTCGTCCGTTCGTGAATCTGGGCCCTGGTTTAGTTAAAATGACGGTTTGTGGGAAGTTGGTGTGAAGTCATTCTCAAACTCCTGTTTAGTTTGTGATTGTTGGGTAGTATTTCACCGCTTTTCGGACATTTGTCTTTCGAGTTTTCGAGACAATCTTTTCGAGCTTTTTTGATGTTCTGACTTTTTACTGAAATGTGCCTTTGTCAGCACTGGCTACAAAACCTTGTTCAACCTGATCATTTTCAGAAGCAGGCGGATCCACTCCCTCGAAGTCCGCCTCAGGCAAAAAGATGGGTCGACCGAAATTGAACAAAGCTTAAGCTCCATTCCTAACATTGTTACTTTTTCATCACTAACTATCATTATTAACTCCTATTTAGCTGCTTCCTTAAGCAGTTGTTCTTATCGATTGATCTCGGCGACCTCGGTCATTGTTCTCGTAACCACTTCTTCAGCACTTATGCAAGTAATCAGTTGTGTACCTATGCGTGTATGATATCCACACATGTTGAACTCGGTAATCTCTGGCGTCGGTTTTCTTGGTTTGCAACATTTTGTAGCAATTTTTACAATTGTACTATAGTGTAGGTAAATGTTCCAAGTGCAAGTAAATTGTGTACCAGTCTCTCTTGTTGTGAACATCCGCTACAGTTCGTATCGCTTACTGCTCCTGTAAGGGCTCGTTCAGACGACGCGCGTCGAAAATGCAAAATCGAAGCTCAATCGATAATTAACGCCCTTGATCGAATTTGCTCTTTTGCATTAGTGGCGCAGTCCGGTGGCGCCTCATATAGGCAAAAAAATTAGGCATATAATCACATAGGAAAGAAATTAAACGAAATGAATCTCGTCAAAATTCCCTTTAATAAGGAATGGCAGAATTCTAAAAAACCCGAGCGACCAGTAAGTTTGCCTATATGAGGCGCAACCGGACTGCGCCACTAATGCAAAAGAGCAAATTCGATCAAGGGCGTTAATTATCGATTGAGCTTCGATTTTACATTTTCGACGCGCGTCGTCTGAACGAGCCCTAAAGGAGCCAGTGGCGGTATCGAACGAACGAACGACAACACCCAACGTTCACCTTATCTCTGATGCACATCCCTCCGCTATTCAACGATGCTCAGCTTCAAAATTATTATCATCAACAATCACCAATATCAATGTATCACCAATGACAACACAAAACGTCACCTACTACAAAACAGGCTCTACGACACTAAATCCGCATCGGAGAACTGTTTCGTGCAGACATTGGCAGTCATGCGGACACGATGATGTAAGCATTGTATTTTTATTTTTCAAGAAAATATTCTCCAGTGCACACGAATAATTCACAGAATATTTTCAACAGAATATAAATTTTATCAAGGCTTCACGAACCTGAGATGAACAACGAAAGACCGAGAACACGCCGGCTAGACGATATAGCAGTATCGATCAAGGTAGAAAGATAAAAAAGCCGAAGGGGCATGGAATGGTTCTTGATGCTAAGAAAGATGCTGCTGATCTCTGCGACGTCTCTACGAAAAACTGTTACATAAAATATAACAGTTTTATGCAGTGATGACGTACTACAGGTGAACTACGCACCCCAAGAAAGAGATCCTACCACGTTTGATTTCCTCACAAAAAATTGATTTTCTTTGATTTTCTTTACAGTACGTTTGGTTTTATTTACAGTGTATTTACAACATCAATTCTACACAGGCTATGATAAGGCGAAAACCTGAGATTTCTTCAAGGAAAATTGCACTAAACCCACTCGGAATGCATAGAAAGTGAAAGAAAATTGTCGTTCGCTAACGAGCAGAGGACATGGCGATTCAGATATAAGACCAATATCACATATAGGCATCATCGAAACACTTTTCGGTAAGAGCCAAGAGGTTCTTGTGTTCTTCTTCGGTCCTGAAATCGGCATTTTCATCACAATTGAAACACGTGCTGTTTCGACCAAGGAAAATACGGCACATTCACACTTCCTACATAGGTGGAACTAGCGAAAATATTTTAAATGTGTTCGAAATTTGAATTTCTTTCTGAAACCCTACATTTCATCGATGTAGTCGTTGCGATCTTCGCCACGATGCCGCGTCTTGATGTGCGCCTTGACACTACCTGCAGTAATTGCTCGTTTACCGCAATGCATGCATTTGAACCTGAAAAAAAAGCTGTTGAAAAATGAAAAGTCCATGTTTTTCTAGCGTAGATCGAGTTCAAATTACCTCCAAGACGAATCAGCTCTCCGGAACAGCCTTTTGAAACATGGCGTAATCGATACGACTACGAAACAACATCAAAACTCTCGGTTTGTTTAGCACTCTTATTCGTTCAGTAACTAAAGTCGGAGCTCAAATAACCTGACACTAACCTTCTGAATTCAGAGTGTACGGATGCATGGATCATCTTGGTTTGCAGAAATGGCACACTGAAGAACTTGTTGCATAGCTAAAAATGAGGCTTTGGAGCTAAAGTAGATTTGGTACTATTGTACTTTTGGGGCCCCACTTTTTTTCGTTTGAAATAGGCCTACTGGGGGTGATCGATCATGAGAAGAACGATTCTGATACTCGCTAAGTGCGGAAATGCCTTATAAGCCCGTTATCTTAGGTTTTAGAGGCGAGGAAACCTGCGAGATAGCACGCGGCGGCGGGAGACGCAGACAGTGCACTCTCTTCCCCTGCACATTTCGAAGTGCTTCCACTGCTGAGTCCGCGTTCAGCTCGCTCCGACTGGTCGGAGAGTGTCCAGTGGAGGATTGGACAACACCACCAAGGGTTATATCGGCGCGGTTGCCGTAGAATTCGTCCCCGTCCCCCACGATTCTCAGGCAGTACCATGGTAGTACTGTTTAGGTGTTGGCCGAGCCTTGGTGGTGTTGTCCGAGCCTCCACTGGAAACTCTCCGACCAGTCGGAACGAGCTGAACGCGGGCTCAGAAGTGTGAGCACTTCGAAATGAGCAGGGGACGAGAGTGCACTGTCTGCGTCTCCCGCCGCTGCGTGCTATCTCGCAGGTTTTCTTGCCTCTAGAACCTAAGATAACGGGCTTATAAGGCATTTCCGCATTTAACGAGTACCCTAAAGTCTCGCAGATAAGTCCGTCTCACGCGCGCCGCGGCGCGGCGCCTGCAGGCGAGCAACTTGCTAAACAATAGGCAACACATAAGGTTTTTCGGTGTTATACAGACGTTCCTCCTTCATGTTTAGCAATGTGTTTAGCAGGTGTTGAGGTGCGTAGTGAAGAGATGAACTTGTAGTGGCCTACATGTAAAGGGAAACGTAACAACGCTGCAGGTTTTTATTGCCTTCCGGATGTTTTCTCTTTTGCTTTATGGAAGGCTGTTTATGGTTCTTTAAATTTTCTTGGTTTTGACCAAAGATCCAATGGCCTGAAGGAGGTCATACACTGCTGGCTACAAGCTTGATGCGGCGGCACTACAACAGTGACTCTTCGCAATCCCTAAAAATCCTGCCTTACCGAAACTATTTTGAAGATGATACCTGAACAGTTCTCTAGTGTAATTAGAAATAGCTAAAACTACAGTGTCATAAAAAAAATACGAACCTCAGAAAAAGAACAATACATCAGATAAGACGCAGCATATGGATAGTCTACCACCGATCAATACGCCGCGCCGCGGCGCCCGCGAGGCGGACTTATCTGCGAGACTTTAGGGTATCAGAATCGTTCTTCTCATGGCCGATTACCCCCAAAAGGCCTATTTTGAACGAAAAAAAAGTGGGCCCCAAAAGTACAATAGTACCGTAGATTTTGTTATGGTAATCCGCAATTTGTGAAAGCAAGACAATCGTGGAGCCGTATGGCTAAATGTCATGCCTCATGTGAACTCGTTCCTAGAAAGTTTTTTGTTTTGTATACAGGGTGCACCAGGCTAAATCCGGACAAATTTCAATTCGAATCTGCCGCCATGCCGTGACTTCGAGAGAGGTCCCGATTGGTATAGTGTAAGTGAAAATCCTCTAGGTCGTAGTTAGGTCGTAGTGATACATTCATAACTGTCTAAGTGCTTCCCACTAGTGCAGAGTACAACAGAAGAACCGCTGTCAGTGAAGTCGTTCGAACGGTTGACGATCTTGTGGCGAGAACCCACTCGTGAGAGTTTCAAGAACCGCAGAAGTCGTGGAACAAGCTCAGGAGCTGATCCCGTAGGACCCGCGACAATCAGTGAGGAATTTGGTCACAGTGTTAGAAGTTAGCCACAGTTCAATGACTGTAGTAGAACACTGGATAATGGCTGTATCTTCAGGAAGGCTATGTGTCTTCAAACAAGACGGCACAGCAGCTCACACGAGCAGGGGTGTGCGGAACTTTCGTTTCCGTGTTCCGAATTCGGCCGCTTTAGCCCTTCCGTTCCGTTTCGTGTTTCGCTTTGTTTTTGGGCGGAACACGGAAAAGGAAGAAGAAATCGAAGACCTCCACTGTGAAGGCTAACATTACGGAGGCTGTTTTGGGCTGACGTCTACATTATCCATTCGAGTTCTGGAAGAATTAAACCAACACAGCGATGAACACCTCTGCCCTCTAACTAAGGATACTTGTAACGAAGTATTTGTCGGCACCTGCCACATCGTCCGAGTGCTAGAGATTGTTTTCTTCTGCTGGTTTCATTGAAAAACGATCTGATCGTGAGAAAAAGCCTCACTCCCCAAAATCATGAAAAAACTGCTGCTTCTCCACCATAACATGCCCGTTTTAATTCTATTTTCAAAGCATTCTTGTCTATCACGCCAAAAAGTCTGCCTTTCTCTACGTACTCGTCTTCGGCTTATAATGAAGTTTATAAAGATGAATTTCCGCCGTTTACTTTGAAGCTATCACCAAACGTTGAGCACCTTCACCAAAATAATAGATACATTCTAGTGGAAACAAAACGAGCTTTCTATGGGCACCTTTAGAAACAGAAATGAAAACAATTTGTGGTCCAGTTTTGGCTAAATTCCAATAATTGAATGATTTTTGCACTATTTCCGGCTTCCGTGTTCCGCACTCCGGTTTCCGGCCATTTTTGGCCATTTATGTTCCGTCTTCCGCCTTCCGCTTTTTTAAAAAAAATTTCCGCACACCGCTTCACACGAGCCATTTGGTCAAAAACTGACTGTCCGGTAACTTGGACATGTTTTGGCCCAAGAAGTTCTGGTCCCAGAGAAACCCGGATTTGAGCCCCATGGATTACTATGTTGGAGCGTTGTTGAGAGGGTTGCTAACAAGACGAGGCACCCTAACGTCACATCTCCGCGAACCGCCATTGAAGCAACAGCATTCGCAAATTTGGACCGAGCTTTTTTAGAGAGGGCTTGCGAGCGCTTCAGGTCAAGGATGGAGGCGATTATTGCCGCTGACGGAGACTACATTGAGTAATTATAATCTTAATACACCTTTCCACTAATATGTTAAAGGATTCTGGATTTGAATTGTAATTTGTGTTTGTAAGATCAGTCATGCCATTATGCATGACTATAAATGCATGGTGGTCTCTAAAAATGTTCGTTATTGATCTATTGATCTTCGAAATATGTTGCCTACAAATAACACACTAACAATGCAAAACATCGGTTTAGTGGCAGAAAACGAACACTAGGTTGAAAAAAGCGAATTAACAGCTATTACTAAGAAGTTATGCTGTGTTTCGGCGTCTTTCTCGATCGTTTGGTGTTTAGTCTCACGAATTTCCTCTAGCCTGGGAGCAGTTGTACAGAGGCCGTATGCTCGTCTGACCCCGGGGATGACGTGGATGATATGAATGATAAGGCGTATGCTCGTCTAACTCCGGGGATAACGTGGTTGGTATGACCCCCAAGCCACGTCATCCCCGACCAATGATAGGTCCCTCTACCATTTTGTAGAGGAAAGCCGTGATAAAGCGGCATTCTAGCATTGCAGCTTATTAAAGCTCATAACGTGCTGAGGATCCTCTGCCTTCTTTTTCGATTTTTTCCCTATTTTGTCGTTTGATTAGTGCTCAAAACACCAAAATAGATTGTAATAGCAATCAATTATCGTAATTTCAATCTCAGTAATCGAATTCCACTGGTACCAGAGAGTGCAGTTTAGCGATAGCACAAAGTTTGATGGCATTTTTTTTGTAGATACGTTGATTATAGCATAGAATTTTTCGAGTATTCTATTAGGTTGAAAACAAAGTTATGTCCTTATTTTGCACCTTATTTCAATATAGTATCCATTTTCCATCAAATGTTAGAGATGTATCAAAAATCGCTTCGTAACAGTCGATCTGACTGAATGAATTCACAACCGTAACTTGCTCCAGCTGCGCGCTTCGGTGAAATTGTGAACCATTGATTGTCGAGTTTTTTTCACCCTCCAAGGCGACTCAAGGTGGCCAAGGACAACGGTATGGAAGAAGCCTAGATCCCCTGCTCTCACATGAAATAGTTGTGGTGGCTTCATTTTCCCCACTTTCGTTCATCATGTACATCTCTGAAGAATTTAACTATAATCCCGGACTTTGTTGTTGTACTCGGAAAAAAATAGAACACTTTTCTCTTCTTCGAATAAATCACAAGCCCGATTCTTGAGTTCGATCTCAACAGTTCTGCCCATCGAAGAGATATTAGAGTAAAGCAATGAGAAAATAGTTTCAAAACGAAAGCCTAGGATGAACATGAGTTCTGAGAAAATTAGATTACACGTAGGTTGAACAATACCAAAAACAGCAATAGGAAGAAATGCGCACACAAATCCTATGATAATTGAGGAAAAATATAAAAGAAAGTTCAGTGAAATCTCACCTAAAACGCTAAGAGCTAGATCGTAGTCGAAAATGAAATGATATCTCAGCTCTTATCATCCATATCATGCTGCCAACACTGCCACGTGTCCCCGAGGCAGTCCCCGCTGACGAGCATACGACCAGCCCCAACCTACCCTGCAGCAGGGATGTGCCCCGGTCGGGGATGACGTGGCTTAACCCCGGTCGGGGTTAGACGAGCATACGGCCTCAGAATGAAGAGATAACACCGTTACGTCCACCACTCTCTAGGAATAACTTATAGCATAGGTGATAGCACTGCTGCTATTTAATATTTGGAGATGTTAGGTTATTCGTAAAACAATGACATCAGACGGGAAGATGTCATCAAGTCAACTAGTTCTCGTCTATAAACCGCTAAACAAAAAGCGGCAAATAGCAGATTAGTTTCGTACTTCTGCTATTGTTTACATTGCATGATGCGGGGTATATAAACCCTCGGTAGAGTAAGATCGTGGTTATTGTCCATAACCAGCTCAATAAAGAATTGGAAGGAACCCTAACGACAGTCGACCGGCCGCGCCAGGGCAAGACCTGGTAACGAACTCAGTATCCTGCGTATAGGTTTGGTCCCAACTCAATATTACGTTAACGAGTTCGAGCTGAGAATCATTTAATTCCACTTAACACGTTGACGACAGTGTGGCATAATGCCATGCCACGCTCAAGCGGCTGCGTGGGACCGTGTGGCATGATGCCATGCCATAGTCTTGTATTGTATTTTTCTCGATACATTTCAGAATTTCGGAGGATGTTTTTGTGCCACTTTTTAGGAGACCTTTGCACATTGCTATAGGAAGCGTGGTCCATGAAAGTGATCCATACTTCTGATTTATTGGAATTTTTGATTGTGCACTAGTTTTCCTTACCAGTAAAAACAAATATTGGTTAATACAAGAAACAAATGAATACAAACAAATATTGGTTATTGGAATAAACAAATAAATACAAACACACGTAGGTCATTGGAAGAAGCAAGAAATGACTGCTGTTACTAAGAAAGTTATTGCTGCTGGAAACATTTCATGTGTTTGGATACAAAGCAATCGACACAACAAAACTGCTGGCAGTTACTGCAACGGGTACGAACTCTCTTAGTGTTAGACGAAGCGTATGTGCGTCCATGTGTCTTACATAAATTTTCATAACAGCTCCAACATCGTCGGCGATTATTTGACTTGATACGCACCTCTTCGAGTTTCGGAGTGCCGCTTGTGGTGATGGACGTGGTGTCGGCTTGGCCCAATTCCAGTAATGATTCAAACCTCTAACAAAAGCCGTTCTAAGGTTCTGTCCAAGTCATTCTCCTGGTTTTCGTTATCAAAGCTGTCCATCTTCGCTGAAGAAAATAAGGTTGAATGCATTGGAACGGCATTAGTATTGCCGGCAGTCATTACACGGTTCCCAGAATGAGGTTGACTCCAAAACGAAAACGCAAGGGCCTTTTAAAGAAGATAGTCGGGTCAAGACAAAGTAGTCCATCTTTTTTTTTGCGGTCGCGTGGGACCGTGTGACATGGCATCATGCCACAGCCTCGGCGCGGCAGAAAGTCGATTGGCCCACGCGCCAGACACGCGAAAGAGGCGCTGTCGTCAACGTGTTAATCCAATTGTTTGAAAGTTTGTTGAGAAAACGTGAAGCTTTTATTGATTGTTCTTTCGGAATCGTAGACTATAAGGTAAAATCAATACTAGGTTTGCGTCGGCACGAAAATGATCGGGTTTATTAAAACTAACTAGAGAACAATTCTTCGCATTGTTGGAACACATTAAACGCAAAAACTTCTAGGACAGGAATGAGTATCAGACATGGAACAAAACTTCGATGGAACAGTTAGACAAAGCGAAGTAGTAGAGTGCAATTATACCAGCGAACAAAGATTCAGCAAGAACACTTCTTATCGTTGAAACACAATAAACAAACATATTTTTCACAACTCGAACAGCGCGTATCGACCCTCCTAACCTTTTTCTTTGCAACATCTCTCCCCAAGCTATCGCTCAGCCTTTTATAACATCCTGCACAGTTTTTTCGGACTGTTCCTGAAACGACATCGACCTTCTCCAAAATCCTACTCCTGCGACTCTCGATCGTCGTCCTATTTTCCGTGTCCAACAAACATTCGATCACCTCTTCCTTAAATTGCAGAAAGGAGATCTTCTGGATGTTCTTGCAATAGAGTACCCAAGCATTAACTACATAATGACGTCTGCAATACAAGATGGAAGAATATTCTCAAGTACCTCTAGTTAGTTTTAAAAGCCCGATCATATTCGTGCCGACGCAAACCTAGTATTGATTTTACCTTATAGTCTACGATTCCGAAAGAATAATTGATAAAAGTCGTCGCCAAAGAAAGTTCTGGGCGAAACACTCCTGTCCACACATGTGTGTGGACATCGTCCCACGCGCCGCTCTTGCTGTCCACACATATGTGCAGACGCCGTCGTGAATGTGTTACAAACCACAAACCGCAGTATGCGCCCTCAAGGTCGATAAAGTGCACGTACAAATCATAAGGGACGGTGTCCACACATATGTGTGGACATGCGCGTGCGTGCCAAAGGGCCAGCTGGCCGTCACGCCCACTGCGCGCGAAAACCCCTTCGTCGTGAATGTGTTAAAGCAATGGAAGAAAGAATACAAGAAGATGGTTGCACGAATCAAGGGTATGGGACTACGCGCTTTGAAAATGCGAACAGACCGAAGAAGTGAAGAGTTCTGCGCAATTCTATAAGAGTACGCTAATACAGCGTACCCGGCAGTTCCATAGGACGCTGTTTCGCTCCTATGGAACTGCGCATGAGTTCGGTCCCTACTCAATATTAGGTCAACGAGTTCGAACTGAGAATCATTTAACACGTTGACGACAGTGTGGGTGGCGCAATGCTGCGCCACGCTCAAGCGGCCGCATGGGACCGTGTGGCGCAATGCCGCGCCACAGTCTTGTATCGTATTTTTCTCGATACATTTCAGAATTTCGAAGGATGTTTTTGTGCCACTTTTTAGTAGACCTTTGCACATTGTTATAGGAAGCATGGTCCATAAAAATGATTCTTATTGTTAGCTTCTGATTTACTGGAATTTTCGATTGTGCACTAGTTTTCTTTACAAGTAAAAACAAATAATGGCTATTGCAAGTAACAAATAAATGCAAACAAATACTGGTTACTGAAACAAAACACATAAACACAAACAAATATTGATTATTAGAATAAACAAATAATGAACAATAAACAGATAACAATTTCCTTGTAACCTGGATAGAGAAAAAGACATTCTAAAAGCTTCCAGCTGTTGTTGTTCTATTTTCACTGCAAAAAAGGAATAGTCACAATCCCCGATATTACAGGACTGTATATGTAGTCTTCGAGATTTACTATTCACTTCCATTTTGAAAAAAAATCGCCTTATGCCGGCATCATGCCACAGCCTCGGCGCGGTGGAGAATCGATTGGTCCCACGCGCCAGACACGCGAAACAGGCGCTGTCGTCAACGTGTTAATCCAATTGTTTGAAAGTTTCTCGAGAAAACGTGGAACTTTTATTGATTGCTCTTTCGGAACCGTAGACTATAAGGTAAAATCAATACTAGGTTTGCGTCGGCACGAAAATGATCGGGTTTATTAAAACTAACTAGAGAACAACTCTTCGCATTGTTGGAACACAATAAACGCAAAAACTTCTTAGACAGCAGTGAGTATCAGACATGGAATAAAGTTTCGATGGAACAGTTAGACAAAGCGAAATAGTAGAGTGCAATTATGTCAGCGAACAAAGATTCAGCAAAAACACTTCTTATCGTTAAAACACGATAAACAAACATATTTTTCACAACTCGAACAGCGCGTATCGACCCTCCTAACCTTTTTCTTTGCAATATCTCTCCCCAAGCTATCGCTCAGCCTTTTATAACATCCTGCACAGTTTTTTTGGACTCTTCCTGAATCGGCATCGACCTTCTCCAAAATCCTACTCCTGCGACTCTCGATCGTCGTCCTATTTTCCGTGTCCAACAAACATTCGATCACCTCTTCCTTAAATTGCAGAAAGGAGATCTTCTGGATGTTCTTGCAGTAGAGTACCCAAGCATTAACTAATGACGTCTGCAAAATACAAGATTTAAGAATATTCTCAAGTAGCTCTAGAAATACGCATTCACCAAGCCTCTACGACTTGAATGGATCACGGATGCGGCGGCGCGTTCTAAGGGGACTGATCAACGCCGGCACCTTTATCTTTACTTTACCTTTTACCTCTAGTTAGTTTTAATAAACCCGATCATTTTCGTGCCGACGCCAACCTAGCATTGATTTTACCTTATAGTCTATTCCGAAAGAACAATCAATAAAAGTCGCCGCCAAAGAAAGTTCTGGGCGAAACACTCCTGTTCACACATATGTGTGGGCTTCGTCCCACGCGCCCCTCTTGCTGTCCACACATATGTGCGGACGCCGTCGTGAATGTGTTACATGCCACAAACCGCAGTCTGTATCCTCAAAGGTCGATGAAGTGCACGTATATTACAAATCATAACTGCGCGCGAGGGACGCTGTCCACACATATCTGTGGACACGTGCGCGCGCGTGCCAAAGAGGCAGCTGGCCGTCACGCCCATTGCGCACGAAAACTCCTCGTCGTGAATGTGTTAAAGCAATGGAAGAAAGAATACAAGAAGATGGTTGCGCGAATCAAGGGTATGGGGCAGCTACGCGCTTTGAAAATGCGAACAGACCAAAGAAAAGAAAAGTTCTGCGCAATTCTATAAAAGTACGCTTACACAGCGTACCCGACAGTTCCATTGGACGTTGTTTCGCTCCTATGGAACTGCGCATGAGTTCGGTCCCTACTCAATATTAGGTCAACGAGTTCGAGCTAAGAATCATTTAACACGTTGACGACTGTGTGGCGTTATGCTGCGCCACGCTCAAGCGGCCGCGTGGGACCATATGGCGCAATGCCGCGCCACAGTCTTGTATCGTAATTTTTACATTTCAGAATTTCGAAAGATGTTTTTGTGCCACTTTTTAGTAGACCTTTGCACATTGTTATAGGAAGCATGGTCCATGAAAATGATTCTTAGCTTCTGATTTACTGGAATTTTTGATTGTGCACTAGTTTTCTTTACAAGTAAAAACAAATAATGGCTATTACAAGAAACAAATAAATGCAAACAAATACTAATTACTGAAACAAACACATAAATGCAAACAAATATTGATTATTAGAATAAACAAATAATGAACAATGCACAAGTAACAATTTCCTTTCAACCTGGATAGGAAAAAGGACATTCTAAAACCTTCCAGCTGTTATTTTTCTATTTTCATTGCAACAAAAAAGGAATAGTCACAATCCGAACTGTATATGTAGTCTTCGAGATTTACTATTCACTTCCATTTTGAAAAAAATTCGCCGTATGCCGGCATCATGCCACAGCCTCGGCGCGGTAGGTCCCACGCGCCAGACACGCGAAAAAGGCGCTGCCGTCAACGTGTTAATTCCACTTAAGTCATCGGAAAACGTAACGATTTCTCAAAAAAAGCGCAAGGAAAACTGTGCGATCGTCAATGGGTTCCTTAGAGAGGACGACGGACTTTCGGGTTTTCCAAATGTTTTGGTGTTTGTGAGAAAACGTAAGGTAAAAAGAATAGGTCCGCAAAGTGGTCTTTGCTAGTGATTCGAAAATTATCATAATCACCTTGCATTTCTGTCTCCGATATCGCTTAATGTTTCCAATCACATGATGACCTGGAATCGGGAATTGCAAAGTCGTCGCTCTTCTCCATATTTCTGGCGGTTGTGGCGGATTCTGAAAAAGATGTTGCTCAAACGCTCACGGAAGCTTCTTCTCGATGTCGTCGAGCAATTCAATAACGGATACCATAGAATTGCAGAATTTCCCACCTGAAGGCTTACATCCGATTCCTTTGAGGTTCCAACCTTTTCGAAAAGACACTCTTGGCTAGGCTTCATCTCATCGCTAGTCTTCTGCTCGCTACCATCGATAGCCTTTTGTTCGCTACTATCGTTAAGAAGTGATAACACGTCAATTTCTTCCCCGCTGACCAATACCTGGAGTGGATTGTTAGAGAAGGAAGCAAAACTTTTATAATAATCCCGATTAGTATGCACACTTACGACGCGACTGAAACATTTTTTCGTTGTGCATCAGGTTAGTCCATTGGAACCTCAAAGGGAATGGATGAATCTGGTGCACAATGGAGAAATTTTTCAGTCACTTCGTAGCTGTGCCTACTATCCCAAACTAATCCCGATCACAACCCACATGAACAGGTAAAGCAAAATTCTCTCCTCGGAATTCTAAAATCCTCCAAAACCACAAATAAATTTTATTTTGTTTTATTTTATTTTATAATATATAAATTATAAAATTGATAATATAAAATTAAATTATAAAATTGATATGTGATCCTACCTCAGCAGTCCCCGTCGCATGCGGAACTGGTGCGGTAAAGTCGAGTGATCCAAGCAAGTTATCGGCAGATTGTTCAGGGGGTACCTTTAGATTGTGAGGATCCGAACAAATGCTATACGGTAGATCAAGATTTTCCTGAAAAAGAAGAAGAAAAGAGAAAAAAGAAGAAAGAGAAGAAAGAAAAGAAAAAACAAAATCTGAGAACCAATGTACACACTTCACCTTTTGTTGAAGTACACAACCAGAACTTTAGCGACAACAGTCACCACTTTAATAGGAACATACTGGTGTCATGAACATTAATCTTCAAAAATTGGAACTGCAGTTTTCTGAACTGGTGAGAAAAGTGATAAAAGTACCTACCAATTGTTCGAGAAGAGGGACCAGAGCAGCGTCGTAAGTTACCCGTACAACCACAAACGACACCATTACGCTGAGATCCAAACCGTTTCTGACATAGACGAGTTGTAGAGGATTGAAGCACAGCGAAAGCACTGCTACAGGAACTCCTGAAAAAAACGAAATCAATCGATCTTGATCAATCAGAATCAATCGATGCTCTTGATTGTCAACATAATTGGGCGGAAAAATGAGTATGAAAAGTAGTTTGTTCCCGATTTCGCTTCGATTTTTTTCAGCAGAACAAATCGCAAAGAAAATCGGCACTATTCCACTTGTTGGACATCAGTCATAAAATTTTTTTCCTTTGTCAGATTTCGCCCAAATTAGGCACCGGGGGGGGGGGGTAATTTGGGGCGCTGATCACGAATCTGGTGTCCGTTTTTCACCATGGTGATCGGGGACGCTGCTTGGGTGGTCCAGTTAGGATCACCGATTTCGCTGAAACTTTGCATAGGGGGGGGGGTTATTTGGGGTCCTGAACACGATGGTGCAGTCCCTTAAGAAAACGGTAGCTGTAGGTGAGCCTCACCAGTAGGGTCGGTAGGTGCTCACCTATAACCACCTTATTCGGCGGCCATTTGGAAAACGGACTTCACCATCGTGTCCAGGACACCAGACAACCCTCATAGACAAAGTTTCAGCAGAATCGGTGATCCTAACTGGGCCACCCAAGTTTTCGATGTAGGTGGTCTCCGACCATCAGGTGAAAATCGGACTGCACCATCGTGTTCAGGACCTCAAATAACCCCCCTATGCAAAGTTTCAGCGAAATCGGTGATCCTAACTGGACCACCCAAGTTTTTGATATGGGTGGTCTCCGACCACCATGGTGAAAAATGGACACCAGATTCGTGATCAGCGCCCCGGATTACCTCCCGGTACCAAATTTGGGCGAAATCTGACGAAGGAAAAATTTTTATGACTGGGGTCCAACAAGTGGAATAGTGCCAGAAAATCTTGCCGAGCAAAATCGCAAAATATCAGGATTTGTCAAAAAAGAGAACAGACTCATGGGAGTTCAGGGGTACGTTCTCCGATCATTTCCAAATATGGGATCGATTTCGGTTCACTTAAGCTCAGGTGTCGGCAATAAGAACAGAAAAAATGCTCTATTAAAAGGAACCTCGAACCAAACACGCAGCTGGACTTTCTCCGTTCAAAATTTCTCCATTAAAATGAAAAGGGAAACCACAGGCATGGCTTATACCCAAGGTTTCAATTCCAGATGTAAGGGCAATGTATGCAAGAGTCCACAGCTACACAAGCTCTTAACCAGGCCGTACTTCTCAATTCAAAGCCGATAGCAAAACTCATTATTGAGATAGAAAAAAGCCGAAGAGCAAATCGAAGCGATCGATCGAACCGCACGTGACACCGGAACAAGCCTTCTATGGGGCCGCAACGGATGACCGCGTCGCTGCGACACCTCGTCGCTCTTCCATCACATACTATTTTGCGCACACCATGCGCCTGACACCTCTGCGGCACAGGTGCTCTCTCGCCTGTCTCACGGTCGGCGTCTCTTCTCATCGCACGCTGTTTCGTGGCCGCTGCGGCAGCTGAGCCTGGCCATGGGTTCGTTGCGAAAAACCGATGGACAGCAGCACGAGGATAGATGGGCGGAGGTAAAAGAGCTGCCATTATAGCATTAACACGTTGACGACAGTGTGGCGCAATGCTGCGCCACGCTCAAGCGGCCGCGTGGGACTGTGTGGCGCAATGCTGCGCCACAGTCTTGTATCGCATTTTTCTCGATACATTTCAGAATTTCGGACGACGTTTTTGTGCCACTTTTTAGTAGACCTTTGCACATTGTTATAGGAAGCGTGGTCCATGAAAATGATTCTTAGCTTCTGATTTACTGGAATTTTTGATTGTGCACTAGTTTTCTTTACAAGTAAAAACAAATATTGGTTATTGCAAAAAACAAATAAATGTAAACAAATACTGGTTACTGAAAAAACACATAAATATAAACAAATATTGGTTATTAGAATGAACAAATAATGAACAATAAACAAATAACAATTTCCTTTAACCAGGATAGGGGAAAAGGAAATTCTAAAAGCTTCCAGCTGTTAATTTTCTATTTTCATTGCAAAAAAGGAATAGTCACAATCCCCTATATTACAGAACTGT
The DNA here is from genome assembly GCA_030553155.1 of Nippostrongylus brasiliensis. Lineage (NCBI taxonomy): Eukaryota > Metazoa > Nematoda > Chromadorea > Rhabditida > Heligmosomidae > Nippostrongylus > Nippostrongylus brasiliensis. Next base: position 33,987,431 of record CP130734.1, read on the forward strand.
ATATGTAGTCTTCGACATTCACTATTCACTTCCATTTTCAAAAAAATTCAAAAAATGCCGGCATCATGCCACAGCCTCGGCGCGCTGGAAAATCGCTTGGTCCCACGCGCCAGACACGCGAAAAAGGCGCTGTCGTCAACGTGTTAAAGTTGCTTTGTGGATAAATAGGGTTACCGCGGTGTCGCGGTAAGAGGCGCTACTCGCACTCGCACGGTCGAGCGATCGATCCCCGCTCATTCTAACCAAGATTTCCTTCCCTCCGGATCTGGTAAATTGGATCCAGACTTGACTGGGAAGCTAATGACGTAAACTTGGTATAGCGTCTGACACCCGTAAGTCATTATATAGGCCAAATACGCATTCACCATGCCTCCGCGATTCAGAATAGAACACGAATGGGTCGCGCGTCCGCAGGGGACTGATCAACGCCGATACCTTTACCTTTACCTTTAATGAGTAAACAAGGGAAGCACCGAAATCAAATATATGGTCGACCAACAATAGAAGACTATTTGTCTATAGCACAAGTAGCAGGCCCACGAATGATCAGAGTCACCGCTATTAGGACTCGTTTAGACGCCGCGTGGCGAAAATGCAAAATTGAAGCGCAATCAATAATTAACGTAATTGATCGAATTTACTCCTTTGCATTAGTGGCGCAGTCCGGTGGCGCCTCATATAGGCAAACTTACTGGTCGTTCGAGTTTTTAGAAGGCTGCTATTCCTTATTACAGGACATTTTGACGGGATTCACTTTTTTCGTTTAATTTCTTCCCTACGTGATTATATGCCTATTTTTTTCAAATTCATCAGATGTCCTTTAATGAGAAAAAGCAGCCTTCTAAAAAACCCGAACGACCAGTGAGTTTGCCTGTATGAGGCGCCACCGGACTGCGCCACTAACGTGAAGGAGCAAATTCGATCAATGACGTTGATTATTGATTGCGCTTCGATTTTGCATTTTCGCCTCGCGGCGTCTAAACGAGTCCTTAGGCGAAGGCCCATTTATACTAGGCAGCAACGCTGGACAGCAGCCGAAGGAGGGTAGAGACGCAGAGAAGCAGCGCTGCAGCAACGGCAGGGAGGGTGTCGGACCGAGGTGCTGAGAGGATGTTGTTGTGATTGACATAGTAATGAGCGTGAAACTTCTGAATCCCTATGGTGAATTACATGTGCTCACAAACTCTCCCGACATCAAATCAATCAATGTGATAGATCTCACTCAACTGTCCTATCAATCGATAAACATATTATTCAAGGCGCAGCGTAATTAAGACCGTGCAATGCGCTGATGAGCTACCCCGCAGAAGCGGAGATCATGCGGGCTACGATAGTCGTGACAGGACCATTAGTATGACGTGCAGTTTAATAGTATTATCAGGGGAACTATGACAAGGCGTATTAACTCACTTTGCAGTAGTCGCATCGAGAAAAGACTAGAGAGATTCTTGCTGTCACTGCTACAAACTTTCGAAAGTACTAGGGCCGCAAGATCCCTCTCCACTGCTGCTCTGCTGCAGCCGAGTATGAATGGACTCTTAGCTGATTGAATGACAATTTATATCAACAAGTAACACTATTGAACAAGTATTCTCAACAATAACAACATAAAACACATGAAATAACAACCATCACAGTCAACTTATAGCAACTTCTGCATCGCCAGCCACTTTCTTGACTTTTTCCATTTTTTGTCGCAGCTGTTTCGCTTTTCGTTTTCGGATTTGGTTTTCCCTGGTGGTTTCTATTTTCTCCGCCTAAAAGATTACATTTTTTACTTGAATCTAAAATAAAGAGCAGAGCAGGAGCAATCTCTCCCTTAGACAGGGAACAAAAATTCACGCTTTCTATGGTCAAATACTATAATAAAACGCGAACCAACCTTTCGTTTATAATACTCCTCGATATTCTGATGTGTAACATTTTTGAAATAATTCGATATAGGGTCCTTGGACAACGACAGTGCCTGTGCTAACTCATCTGGCACTTCAACGGAATGAGAGGTGCCGTCAGATAAGTTGAACTCGATCAAACCGTTACTAAACGAACAACCTTCCATTTTCGGAGAAAAGCAATATGAAAATAAGAACTATGATATCCTATGTGCTCACCTGCTTGCAGCGATAACCCGACCAGCGAACGGGATCATATCCATCAGGAACTCAGAGGTTTTAATGGTCTTAACGGGCTTCAAAGCTTCATCCAGAAGCAGAATGGAGCCTCCAACAATGGCGACTATACGGTCAGCTTTATCCTGAAATACTACGCAGCCTCATCAAATAAATCGAAAAGAAAAATCCACCAGAATCCTTGAGAGCGAAGCAGCAGTGATTCCTTAGGCATATAAAATAGTTAAGGGACATACGATCTCAAATATTTTACCTTTTCTAGAAGAGCGATCCGCCTGATGGGCTCATCACCTAATTTGTCAGACTGTGCGACTGGTGTTCCATTTTCAGGATCCCATTCGAAAATGATGCCATCACCTCCTAGAACAACACGTAGAAAGTTATTACAAAATTCATGAACGGAAGAAAATCTTTTCTATAAAAATCTAAAATTCTCAAGTTTCTGTTGCCTACCGCTTGAAAACAATCTGTCTCCACAGACAGCCAAGGAGCTGACATAGGCAGAATGTCCTAGACAGAACGACTGTATGACATACGCCTGAAATTCTACCTAATGGATTGAAAATTAAGAATGTGAAATGAGATAGAAAAAACCTTTGGATATCGCGATACTCTGACTTTCTCATCGCGGTCGGCAATGAACAGAAATTTTCCATTTCTTGACAACGCCACGTCAAGCACCATGGAGATGGAGCTGGTGAGTGGCTCGCCTTCGTATGGGCTTTCTTCTCCTGGACGAAAAAATTATTGAGTCACCGACCTATTAAATCTATTCAGCAATAGAAAGGAATTTATTAGAACAGTTCCTTACCCTTCCAACTCTACAGCTAAGAGGCACAACACCTCCACACTAGCTCCAATCATTGAAACCCTCACACACATTTCTGAGAAAAAGTCGCTCAATAACTATGTAAGTAGATAGAACAAAAGAGAAGATTTTTTAAGCTGAGCATAAACAAGGCGTCATAAAAGAGAACGCATCGGGGCTCGTTAGACGCCGCGCTGCGAAAATGATCGAATTTGCTCCTTTGCTTTAGTGGCGCAGTACGGTGGCAAAAAAAGCAGAAAAGCAAAAAAATAGGCATATAATCACATAGGGAAGAAATTAAACGGAAAAAGTGAATTTCGTCAAAATGTCCTTTAATAGAGAATAGCAGCCCTCCGAAAAAAAACTCGAACGACCAATAAGTTTACCTGCATGAGGCGCCACCGGACTGCGCCACTAATGCAAAAGAGCAAATTCGATCGAGGAAGTTAATTATTGATTGCGCTTCAATTTTGCATTTTCGCCGCGCAGCGTCCAAACGAGCCCTCAGAGATAAAAGAAACCCACAAAGGCGCACGGTTTTACGAGGCTAGCGCTCGCTGGGTAGTGATCAATCTTCCGCGAACGGTACAAGAAAGAAAAGGAAAAACTGAAGAAAAAACTGAAAAGTCAAAAAAAAAACTCACCATTCATGTCAACGTAACCGGAAGTTGAACTCGGTCCTACAGTGTACCTGCACACATGGCCTGCCCGATCGCCAACGACGACATGAGAATCATCCTAGAAAAGGAGGCAAATTGAGCAAATAATGAAAAACAACTATAAAATACCACATGACCCATTCTTATCAATCCATTTACGTTTTCATCATTGTTGCCACGTCCGACTCTCTATGAATCTCGGCATGATGGAGAGCGATTGTTGGTTTCAGGTTTTATTCATTTATTTTGAAAAACGAATACTCGCGCAGGACATAACAGTACGCGAAAACATCCGTGTTAATCTCGTTCCTGAGCTTCATCCTTCTACACGCAAAGTAGAAGGTTGAAGCTCAGGACCGAGATCGGCACGGATATTTACTGAACAGACCAACGTTTCGGCGTGTATCGCCTTCTTCAGAGTATCAGCCCGAGAGATTGTTGCCAAAAATCTCTCAGGCTAATACTCTGAAGAAGGCGATACACGCCGAAACGTTGGTCTGTTTTTATCATTGTTTGTCTCTCTTTTTAGCTAGTCTTTACTGTTCATAAGCTCTGACTAGTGTTTGTTCAAATGTCTACTAATCGCTCGTCTAGCGAGGCAACGACCTCACGGAATAAATAAACAGATAAATAAATAAAGAAACAAATAAATAAATGTTACCAGATCGAACGTCAACGAAGTCGGAGCCTTTGGAATTCGAAATCCTCGTCGAAATTCCAACGACGGGAGGTCAAGGATTAGAACGGTCTTGGAAGACGTTGCCACGGCCAGCAAGGAGCTGTCGTTTGACACTGCTGAACACAATATCTGAAGATATTTTTTATTTCTTTTGCTAGCTTCAATCAATACGACAGAGGACACCTCACCTGTACATCAGTGTTGTCTCCTTTCTTCTGCGAATCATTCCCATTTTCTGCATCTTTTCGTGGGAAAGGCAATGAGTCTGACACATTCTTCACGTCAAAACAATTCTGAAAATATTTTCGCTGAAATTGAAGGTGCTGAGGATTGCTGCAATGTTTTAACTTTAATTACTTTGAAGAGAAGAAGCTGGTAATCTCTGACCTCTACAACTAATCCATGGAGTTCCAAGTGGGCCGAGAACACCTTGGACGATGCACATACCAAAAGACGATCGTCCGTACTGCAAACAGTGGCCATGCAGGAGGACTAAAAAATAAATCAGATGGGGTGATTTGAAGAGATAGAGATAATCAATAGGAGAGTTCAATATTTTGCTTTAAGACAATATTGACGTCAATCAACGAGAACTATTTGGAAGTATTCAACTTATGGAACTCCAATAGAAGAAAATTTGGCACTATTCCACTTGTTGGACACCAGTCATAAAAATTTTTTCCTTCGTCAGAAATTTGGTACCGGGGGGTAATCTGGGCGCTGATCACGAATCTCTTGTGTATTTTTCACCATGGTGGTCGGGGACCACCCACGACGCTACTTGGGTGCTCCAGTTAGGATCACCGATTTCGCTGAAACTTTGCATATGAGGGTTATTTGGGGTCCTGAACACGATGGTGCAGTCCGTTTTCCAAATGACGGCCGAATACGGTAGTTATAGGTGAGTCTCACTAGGTAAGGTTGGTAGGTACCCCCCTATAACTACCGTATTCGGCCGCCATTCCGGAAACGGACTTCACCATCGTGTTCAGGGGCCGTATGCTCGTCTCACCCGAGATTGCTGGGGGATGGGGCAGGGGGAGGAGCCAGCCAGTAAGAGCACATGAAACACGGGCCGACTCCAATCATACTAGCTTGCTCCTCCCCTTGCCCCATCCCCCAGCAATCTCGGGTGAGACGAGCATACGGGCCCAGGACACCTGAGAACCCCATAGACAAAGTTCCAGCGAAATCGGTGATCCTAACTGGACCACCCAAGTAGCGTCGTGGGTGGTCCCCGATCACCATGGTAAAAATGGACACCAGATTCGTGATCAGCGCCCCAGATTACTCCCCGTACCAAATTTGGGCGAAATCTGACGAAGGAAAAATTTTTATGACTGGTATCCAACAAGTGGAGTAGTGCCGAAAATTTACACCAAATAATAGTAGGTGATAGAAAGACTGAAGCCAAATAGCCAAGATGTTACAAGTTTATTTCGGCTGACGTTTCGGCGAGTCCGCCTTCTTCAGAGCCTGGAAGAGGAAAGAGGAATTTGAGAGATCACTCGTCCAAGAACAATTTCCTATTCAAACACTTCTAGGGGTAGTTTGCGGTGCAAGTCACCAATTTGTGATCCATTTTCTGATTTTGACCATAGGTGGCAACAGAAAGAAGAGAAAAGAAGGAAAAAGAAGAGCGAAATGGAAGAACACAAACCGCCTACAAGGACGATTTGTGCTGAAAAGATCAGTCGCTCCAAAGACACTTGAAATCCCAGGGACCAATGGATCACTCTAAACTGATCGCGTACCATTTTAGAATAAGATAAACGCTCAGGATTTAAAGAATCATACCATTCTTGCTGAGATTACGGTGCGCTTCCAACTGTGCAGGTGGCGCGCACCAGCTGATGCAGACCTGGTGCGCTACCGTAATTTTTAATTATCTTGTGATATTGAATTCATTGAAATGCCTATCCTTCTACCCAGTACACAATGGGGAACAGGTATTCGTTCTGATTAGCAACGTTTCCTCATTTTTTTTCCCGGGGTTTTCGGGCTTTTTAGTCTTGCGTGTCGATTACCTCGTTTGGTTCTTGCATTTGGTCCTCAGATTCTGCAGGGCTTTTTTACATGTGCTCGTAACAGTGCCATTGATTTCCAGCTTTTCCTTAGTTCAATTGACAGGTTATCATGTTGTACACGGATTCAAGAATGCAAATGATCTGGATTCATGTAGCGATCTATTTTTGTTGTTAATTAGAGTACCTTTAACCTTAAATTTTCGCATGGCCGTCGAATACTAATATTTTCAAAATTTTGTGACTTAAACCGGTTGTTCATATACTACTGTAAAGTGCAGGTTCCTCACTTGCCATGATGTTTCCCAGCTTTCGGGCGAATAGCTTTCAGAAGACCTCTCACATCTTAGAATTGTCATTCATGTTTTTCCTTTTTTGTTGCTGGCTTCAATATATTTTCACATTGTACCCTTAGTTCTTCCGCAATTCTTTCAATGAATGTCTTATTCTCCTTTTCATGATTGTTTTGAACATGTTAGCAAATAAGGCGAATAGCTACCCTTGGGATCGCAGGATTCCCCTGTTCGTTTTACCTTGTTACTACTCGTCACGGGTTATTCTTACGATTAGGAATGTAGCAAGTAGCTATGGTATTTATCAGTTTACTCGTCCTAGGCCCAGATTCATCATTGGTAAACCCCGATAAACCCCGAGATATACCCCGAACGGCTCACAAATCGAGATACGTGAGCGCGCGCTGGGGTTTATCGCGGGTCTATCACACCTCACGATGAGGGAGGGTTTGAGAGACTTCGACAGTATCGAGCGGGCTTATCACCGACGGGGTTTCGGAAACCACTTGTCCGATCATGAATCTGGCCCTAGAATACTAAAGTAAAATAAATAGTAGTAACTGGAATTTTTGTCGGTTTCGGAGTTCATCGATTATAATAGCTTCACTGCCCTTGAGTTTCCTGGTTTCCTCTGTTCGTTTTCCCCAGCCCGTTACTGGTTTTCATTTTAAAATGGGTAAATATTTACCCATTTATCCTTTTTCAGCATGAATCCGGCGTCTTCGAAGGTTAACAGCGCCTGTTTCAATGCTCAACAAGACGGTTTCTCGGTGGCCACAGACTCAGGGATACGATTCTTCAACACCCACCCGCCAGTGCTTTTACGTAGCTTCAGTCGAGAGCAAGTGGGTGGAGTGAAGGTGAGTTGGTTTTCGGGAAAAAACTCTTTTGTTATTCAAACGGCGCTATTCAACTTAACGGACACCAGTACTCGATTTTTCCGGTCGTCGAAATTTGCTGAAACTTTGCACACGGGACAGTTCAGGGCGCTGATCACGAATCTGCTGTCCGTTTTTCAAGGTGGTCTCGGACCACCCAAATCACTATTTGGGTGGTCCAGTCAGGATCACCGATTTCGCTGAAACTTTGTCTTGGGAGTTCTCTGGTATCCTGAACACGATGGTGAAGTCCGTTTTCCAAATGGCGGCCGGATACGGTAGTTATAGGTGGGTCTCACCAGGTGAGGTCGGTAGGTACTCACCCATACCTACCGTATTCGGCCGCCATTTGAAGGAATAGGCGATGTTTTACGATAGCTTTAGCTTCACTGCCTTCATCTATATCTCTACATAAATTCCTTTCATTTTTCTCTGGTGCACCTACCTGTTGCAACCTCATGTTGAATGCCTCTAACGCATTCGTACCTAAGATAACTACATCGTCCAAACCTCGTCCAACATATGCAGAGATCGTCTTCTTCTGACCTCTGAACGTTATGGTCACGCGAACTACGTCCAAGAAGTTCATTACATTACCGGACGCATCGCGCACCTTCACTTCAGGATGAGGTAGACGTGTAATGAATTCATCCAAATTAACATCGGATTCCAATGCTCTTTTCAATAGTAGCAGAGGTATTATTGTAGTTTGTGAGCCAGTATCTAGTAATGCCAACGCTTCAATACCGACTATGTTTATGTTTTCTAGCGCTTTTTCTCCGACAAGCTCCTTTTCGGAAGATTGTAAGTCTGCGCGGGTTGCACCCAACCATTTATCCACTAAGGATGCATATGCTCCCGACTGTTTCCGGTGTTGACTGCTTCCTGTCAGTCGTGGTTTTGCGCTTGAAAATGGACAGGTTCTTGCAAAGTGTCCAAGTTCTCCACAGTTAAAACATTGGTTTGAATCACTGACATTTCTATTGTTTGGCTTTTTGGGTTGCAACTTTTCACACTCATCAAGGCTCTTATCACGTACTTTCGCATACAAAGGGGATCTGTTCATGGCCCTACCAGGGTTTTCTTCGATACTGCCAAAGGGTGTCCTTGTTTTGTTGTTAATCATTGTTGTAGTCCATGGTCTCTGTTCCGCTTTTGGAAGGCTATTTCTAGCACATTCTTTGGCTGCTCTTAAGCTCCTTTCTAATCGCAAAGCAGTTTCTTTAACCTTATCATACGCTTCATGCGCTGCATTTAGCTCCAGGGCCTCCGTGAGGCAATAACTCCCTGACCAGGACGCTAACTGTCTGCAGAGAATTTCTGCCTTTTGCAGTGAGGTTACTTCCAAAGGAACATCGGGATAAGCTCTATTGGCTAGGTTTTCTAGTAGAAAACGGGCTTCACCATTGTGTTCTGGATCCCAAATAACCACCATAGGCAAAGTTCAGCGGAATCGGTGACCCTGACTGGACCACCTAAGTAGCGATTTGAGTGGTCCGAGACCACTCACGTGTAAAACGGACAGCAGATTCGTGATCAGCGCCCTCAATTATCCCCCCTGTGCAAAGTTTCTGCGAATTTCGACGACTGAAAGAATGATCAGGTACTGGTGTCCGTTAAGTTGAATAGTGCCATATTCAAACTGACTTCGGCCGTTGCTCAATGTGTCAATGTTTTTCTTTACTAGGTCGTTAGCATCCTGCATAGATCAAATGTAATCGTGTTCGTTGGCGGTGGAAGTTATGCAAAGTTTCCGACAAATACTGTGATGGTGTGGGATGACAAGCTGCAGGAGTTGGTGCTGGAGGTATGTTTTCGTTTCTGTTCAATTTAAACGTATCGCTATCATGAACTTCTAAACTGAAACTAGAAAATACGCGCATGTAAAATACAAAGATAAATAAATACAAAAGTACAAAAATTACTTGGGAAAGCATTGGCAAGTCGTTCGAAGGATCTTAAAGCTTCAGGAGAAAAATAATGATACATTTTTAATGCCACATGACCTGGCCCTTATCGGGAACATGCAACTCCTCCTGTGATTGTATTGGAGCAAAAATTCTCAGCGATAGATTTATTTCAGGTGACTGTCGCTGGTGGACCGATCCTGAACGTTTTCCTCTCATATTCAAAGCTGATTGTATTTCAAGATCGCCGAATTCATGTCTTTCAATTTCCTAGTCCGTGCAAGCTGATCAGGACGGTGGAAATCCGGTGAGGGCGATTTCACTGTCTGATTTTCAAATTTGGCCGGTAAATGGTTTTTTTGATTATTTCTAGGTACAATCCCACCGGTCTAGCCGCTATTGGATGTGATTTTAATGGTACTTCCCAGTTGTTGGCGTATCCAGGTTTCAAAGTAGGTTTTCCGTGTTTTCTAATCTTTTCCATGGAATTAGTTCAACATCTCTGAGAGTAGGGTGCGCGTGGTGCAGTGGTAAGATGCGTTAACGACATCTGCATGGTCAAGCGATCGATCTTCATCCGGGATAACTAAGCCCTTCGGGGTCAGCTTAAGTGGTACCAGACTTGTCTGTGAAGGCGAAGGCTAGGCTAAATGTGCTCTCCGCATGATTTTACGATTCTGAATGGAAGGCGCGGACGCGGCGCATCCTCAGGAATCTCGTCGACACCAACCACTTTAACTTTTTCAATTTTTGCTGGGATTTTTCGTCTTTTTTAGGTTGGAAGCGTTCAGTTGGTGAGCTTGAGCAATATGAGTGAATGTGCTTCTCTGTCACCACGTGGTATTGACGCACATCGAACAGAAGTCACCCAACTTGCCCTCAACAACCAGACGACCCTTCTTGCCACTGGATCAACTCAGGGAACAGTGATCAGGTATTTCCCTAACTGATCTGTGCCTATTCACCTTTGCTATTTTATTTTACTTTTTATTCTTTCCACTGTCTTCTAGGATATTTGACGCGAACGCTCCCTCCTCCCGCCTTCTGATGGAATTCCGACGAGGCGCAGATCCTTGCAATCTTCATTGTTTACAATTTTCTGCCTGCTCTAGTTTTCTAGCCGTGTCCAGCGATAAGGTGGAAGATGACCAGATTTTTTTAAGCCTTTTTCTGACTATTATTTCCTTTTTAGGGAACTATCCATATCTTCGCAGTCAGGGACAGTGATGAAACGAAGAAAGGATTACTACATAAGGTGAATTTTCGCTTGTAATTCTCAATTTATACCGGAGTTCTGCTAGAATTTTCGTTTAGGTTGGCCTTTCCAAGGGAGAGATGCGTAGTGTGGCACAAATTTCACTCGAACCGCGTGTTCTCGCTTGCGGTTTTATCAAAGGTTTTTCTTTTCATTTTGTTTTATTTTTCTGCAGCGTGTGTAAAATGGTTTTGATCTCAGGTACATCATCTACTATGCAGTCCATTGTTGCGATTTGTCAAGACGGGTCATACCATAGGTGCGTAATTTTTCCTTTCCTTTAAATTTTCTGATTCAGTCACCACGGGTAATCATTCCGCTGCTGGATTTTCGGCGATAAACCCTGCGTAGGCTATGTCAACTTTTGAATTTTTCCGATATTTTGGTTGTAACTTTTGAAATCTGTCATTTTCCTTCAATTACTAACTCATTTTAAATGAGGTGAACCAGTAGTGATTAACGCCATATAAATCTCCAAAGAAACCCTGAATAAGTTCCGAATAAGCTTTGCCTTTTTCGCGTCAATGAAGCATGGTTCGCGCCCCATTCGAGGTTCATTTTGAGTTTACCATCCTTGTATCCGGGCCCAGCGCATAAAAGAAGAATCTAAAAGCTTTCTCATGCAACAAAAATGCAGAATCCTGAGATGTACTTCCCTCTTCTTAGTTTGGGTTAGGGTGACCGATGTTTTTCACATTTACGATAAGGGAAAACTCGAAAATGGACCGATTAATCTCGGTAAGGAGCTCTGCATTATTTGAAGTACGTAAGACTCTAAAAAACGCTGAAATTTGTGTTTGTAGAGTTCTCCTCACGATTAATAAACACATTGTATTTTATTTATAAGGTCCTGTTTCAGATTTTCATTTGGTGCCGATGGCTCCACGAAACGGGAAGGTTTCGATTATGTCATGCAACTTGGCGATGAACAGGAATTCTGGACTAAACCATTTTAACCACCTTACTTGCATTTATTTCATTTACTTTTTTCATCGATTGTCTTCTATATGGTGGCGGTGACAGCGCACCGTTGCTTTCTGATTGTATATATCCAGTTTTCGTGATACAGTTTGTGATTTTCTCTCTAACAATTAGTGATCGATCTTATTTTCATCAGTACTTGCACAAAGAGCTGCTATGCTTCTCAGCTCTCCTCTTGCCGCTACTCAACTAGGCGGCTTTTGTTTGTTATCTTTCACGCTGTGCCTTCGCTGACTTGTCTTCGTTGGATGTAAATAGCTCGTTTCGCATTTTGTATATATCAGTATGCTGACACTTTCAAAGCATAAATGTTTTCAGGGTATATGGGCCATCGTGGCTTCGTAAAGTCGAGAGTTTTAGCAAAATCCGAAGAGTCGACCGAGAACTCGTATTGCCGATTTCCGAATCCTGCCGCTAGGAACTACTTTGACGAGATGGCGCCTGTCAATGGTGTTAGGGAATTGTCTGAGGTAATATTTTAATGATGGTTTTGCACTTTCCTTTCTCTTAAGGCTCTGACTCTTTTTTTCTCAATTTCAGCAACAACTGCGGGAAGCGCAAGCTCTTCGTGACAACTTTCGTGATGAAGTTTCAAAGCGAATGGGCGAGCTTCTTCTTCGAGGTGTGACCATGCTGGACGCTTACTGTCAAGTTTGCAATGTGAGAACTGCTTAGATCTTGACTTACTTGCTCATAATCATTTCTATCATCCGCCGTTCTCCTTTATTAGTGGAAATATTAAGGGTATCCTTATGGAGGACAGAAATGGAGTCCGCACTTGTGTTACTTGCGATCTGTATGCGGAACGCACGAGAGAAGGATCACGTTTGGTAGCTGAAGTGCCTCTAGGTAATTATTGATTAGCTCTCAACTAATCAAATTTTAGAGAATGCTTATATCAGAACACAGTGATACATCGACAATTGGTGCTGCTACACATTTATCTTCTTTACATCGTTGCTTCAGATACCACGTCCGATGGAGTAACACCTGGAAACAGCCTTTTGTCTTCGGAGGAGCAGCCGTCTCCCCTGAATGTGGTCAGTTAGCAATATTGTTGTTATTATCAGTTTATTATTATTTTCCTTTTTTGACTTCTTCTGCGTCAAGCTTACCCCTACTGGGTTTCGTTGTGGGGAATCTCGTGCGGCAAAGGTCCGGACACACCATTTTTGGGTGGGTTAAAAGTCCTTCGAAGGTTCTATCGCGAGAATTTTTGTGATTTGCAGTCATCGCGCTTTCTTTCTCAACATCACAGGTGATATCTTTTCCATCACCAGTACACCTGCGCTTCTAAAAAATGCCGAGTACGGAACGCGCTTCAATCATAAAGCTGCACATGATAGGAGTCAGCGCTTCTGAAATTGTCAGACGACTGAATGCTTCAAGGTTCACCGTCCAAAAAGCAATCAAACGCTACAACGAACTCGGAACTTTGTCTGGTAGACTGCGATCGGTCGTCTGAAAACAGCTACCACTCCTAACGTTGTTAAGAATGTGAGAGACAAGATTCGCCGAAATGCGACGAAGTCAATGAGAAAAACGGCTAAAGAACTCGGAGTCCGCGAACGTTCGGTTCGCCGCATATGCCACAATAAGCTAAAGGGTAAAAGCTACAAGAGGCAGAAGTGCCATGCCTTAACGCCATCGATGCGAGCTGCAAGCCTTGAAAGATGCCGTCAGTTATTGAGGCGGTTCGACAAGGCGCGCTGTTTGGAGATCGTGTTTTCAGACGAGAAGTTGTTCACAATCGAAGCTTCTCTGAACCGTCAAAACGACAGAGTACTTGCGAGAAGTGTTGAGGAAGCTAACCAGAGTGGAAAAATTGTGGATAGAAAAGGACATTCCCGTCAGGCGATGGTGTGGGCTGCAATCACATCCGACAGCAAGTCCGATCTTGTTTTTGTTGAACAAGGTGTGAAAATTGACAGCAGCTTGTATTTGGAGGACATTTCGGAGAAGACCCTTATTCCTTGGACCAGAAACCAATTTGGTGGACGGTCCTTTGTCTTCCGGCAAGATGGAGCACCCGCTCACAAATCGAAGGAAGTGCAAGGGTGGCTGTAGCGCGCGCTACCAGACTTCATCTCCTCTTCTGAATGGCCACCCTATAGTCCAGATTTGAATCCCCTGGACTACGCCATCTGGGATGTCTTGAGTCTAAGGGGTGTGCTACTCCCCACAGAAGTTTGGACTCTCTGCGCCGTTCGCTGGTGAAGGCATAGAAAGAAATGAACGTCTCCTACTTGCGCGCCGTGGTTTACCCGTTCCATGACCGTCTTCGAGCCTCCGTTAGAGCGAAAGGAGGAATCTTCGAGATCTAATCTGTTCGTATTGTTCTACTTGTTGTGAAGAATTAACAGTTATACTTAATTACTTTTATAGTTAATCTGACTCGTTTCTACGGATCTTTTTACCTGTGTCCGGACTTTTGCCGCACCCTGTAGAATTGGTGGTGAATGGAACGGTGGCAGGAATTTCACTTTCAATAGTTGCTATATTCACTGAAAGCCGAAAATCGCATCTCAGAGGCTTACCCCAAATTTGGGTTGGTAACAATAACAACGGAAATACCCTAAAGTCGGTCAGATAAGTCCGCTCTGCGCGCGCCGCAACGCGGCGTATCGATCGATGGCACTCTATAGATATGCTCTACCCTTCTTGATGAGTGTTCTCTTTCACAGGACTTAGTCTTCGTCTGAGTAAGCCACGAGTACAGCACGCCCTCAATTTCTGTCGCTTTTGGTTTTCCAAAGCGACGCGCTCGCGTTGTGGACGGCAGCTTGTGCAGATTTTCCTTTTCTCTCCTCCATCTTCAAATCATCCTTCTATCAACCTCGAAAAAAGCTGCAGCAGCTGTTCCATGTTCCTCGCTGAATTTCATCGCATCAGGTTTGAAGGCAGCTGTGTATAATTTTCTTGTGGCCATTGGAACCATCAATTCACAAAGAAGCCTCCACAATGAATTCCTAAACGGATGTTCGCAGGTCTAGTTGTTGAATCGTAACTGAATGCCCTTTCATATCGAGGAAAATATTAGCCAGGAGTTATTAAATACCTGATCAACTGCCTTTTAATGCTAATTGTCCGTAATCTGGCTGTTTGCATCGTGTTCCACTTCGCGACGTATTGCGCGCAGGTGTATCGATCACCCAACGCGACGTACCGCGGTGGGTGATCGATACACCTGCGCGCAATACGTCGCGAAGTGGAAGTGTTGATACTGTTGTATGCTGCTATAAAGTTTTAGGTTCGCACAGAGGACGTTGGCCAATGCCCATCACGTTCCCGCAAAGTGATTCGGGCAGAATCTAGAGAATCGACACCCTCGGTAAGATCTACAACGACGTCTGTTCCAGCAGCGCCGACCAAGGTATGTTACTCTATCGCGGAAAATAAATGTTACTTCATCGGAATACAAGAATGCAGTCCTCTTCCAGAGCGTTAGTATATTCACTGGATGCGATGCTGCACTGATGGCCATCGACAGAAAGCTGAAGTGGGCCAGTGAAAAGATCAATCACAGCGAAAACCCGTCCGAAATACGAGAACTCTTCGCTCTGGTCAACGAGGGACTGAACATCATCAAATCGGCGAAGGTGGATGGAGTTTGACAACACTGTGACTTCCAAGTTCTTCTGAAATGAACTGCTGTTCTCAATTGATACCGTGTGCGCTTATGAAGTTTCCTCCAAGTTCCACTGCCTCAGCAAATTGTTCACGATTTTGTACGCTTGTTTTCTCCCACTTATTTTCTTTTCGCTTTATTTCCGTTATTGTTGTTTTTCATATTTTCATGTTTCTCTGTTGATTTGCGTTTTCGTCCTTTTGGAGGAGTGGCATGTAGCGAGATAAAACTGCTTGCGAAGCCGGTTTTTTGTGCCTGACGACGATTCAGCTCTGCTGAAATCGATGCCTTCTCCGTGGTTTTCTTCAGTGCCGTTCTAGGATGGCCCCTCGTTACCCAGACATTACAAGGAAATGGTAACGCTGACAAACTTTCGTCCATCGGTGTCGAGCAGAAACTTCGCGGCTATGACTGACGGGATCACCGAGAAGCGACGTCCGAATCTGATTTATCGCAAAGCGAAAATCACTGGAAAGAGCGTTGAGGAGCTGAAAAGGTGACTTTCTTCTTAATTCTTGTCTGTGAATAGCGAGTGTGTCTCAAATAGTGTCTACTCAGAGATGTAGCCATATCCTAGTACCTCTTGAACTATTGCCCATATTTCGTAGTCGACAAAATACATTGATCGAAGGGATGGTGGGTCAGAATCCCGCCATCGGTCTACCATGTTGTATTCTCCTTGCTTGAAGTGTTTCGTCATATACCCTACTTCTATGCACTCTAGTACTGTTGAGTTTCACTAATCCTATGATCATTACTATCTCGTCCGTGATCCTAGCCGGCGGTGTAGGAATTATCTCCGTCCGCTGGGGAAGATACTATTCTTCCATCTACCTGATAAACAATTGTACGAACCATTTATGTACATCACATGCCCCTTGAAATCGCTTCTCATTCGATGTTGCAGTTCCGCTGTACCAGTGCCGAAGTTTCGCGGGGAAGCGGTGTTTGGAGTGTATCCCGTGCTGGAAGCCCTTGCCGCAGGAACAAGGACGTTTTTCAACCTCTACATTAAGGATACTGTGAGGTGAGTGGTTGATGAACAGTGGAAATGATGCATATGATAGTTTACTTGATTTTGTGAACGTTTTTGAAAATACCCAAAGAGGAAAGGCTTGCAGTGGTAAGAGGCGCTACTGACACCCGCACGGTCGATCGATCGATCCCAGCCGGGCTAGCCAAGCCTTCCATCTCTCCGGGATCGGGTAAATTGCTGCCAGACTTCTCTTGGAAGATAAAGACACTGACTTGGTATAACGGCTGGCCTCCTGCAAGCCAAATAGGTATTCACCGTGCAGACACTGTATAGGCCAAATAGGTATTCATCCGCTATTTGAATGGAACACGAATGCGTTCTTACAATTAGGGGATTGATCGATGCGGACACCTTTACCTTCACCTTTACCCAAGGAAGGATATGGTTTTGTTTCCAATGTCAGGAATGAAGATTCTGCAATCCCGTGCTGCAGTGTAGTTCTGTTCTGTTCCGCTAGAGGTTTGGATTTGCCAAAGAGCGGTCCGATCTCTAGGTAATGAACTTTAACTGTTGTAATGTGCATTAGGCTAGGCTACTGTTTGAGGAAAGTCTTGTCTGGCAAGCAGATTCGAACTATTCATTTGGAGTTCAGATCTCGCTCCAAGGATGATGAGCGAATTGCGAGTATTCTGGACCATGCGCGGATTCTCGGCTTGCCAGTGAAGCGTCTGACGAGTTCACAATTTGATAAGATCACCGACTTTCAGCTACATAACGTAAGTTGCGCAGGCTGCACCTTCTTAAGGACACTTATGCTCGGCTTTTGCTTTGACTGAATGACTTTTCACTGAGAACTTAAGGAGATTCTGATTTACGGCACCATTTTGCTTCCGGCTATGGGTGAAGCTTCAGGCGATCTCAAAAATAGCGCTCTGAGATTCGGCGTTTTAGGGCGTTTGTCTGGATGCGTCGCCTCTCATATTCGCAAGAGAAGTCTCTGATTCGCAGTTGACGTCCATCTTTTTGGATAAGGTTCTCGATCCCGGTAACCTTGGTGCTATCGCAAGAAGCGCTCTGTTCTTCGGTTGCGGTCAGATTGCCTTCGCCGAGGGTCGCGGGTAACTTATAACATAGCGGACGTCTTCGTAACCTCATCTTTTCTAAAAAGTTCCGCACAGTCTTAGTTGCTTTACAGTCCGTCTCGAATAACTCCAGCTATGAGCAAAGCTTCTTGTGGTGCGTTGGAAACGTTCCGAATTACTTGTGTACCTTCTTTTGACAGTTTCTATAGCGTGAGTTTTTTGTTTTTTTTTTTTTTTGCATACCACAAGTTCATCGTGATATTGTGTTCCTTGTAAGCTTCCCATTGTCAGAAATATTTCGGAATTCTTTTACCTCATGCTTCGTCTGCGCCAGTTAAAGGTAGAGGTCAAGGTAAAGGCGTTCGGCTTTGATTTTCGTGCCCCATTCAGAATCGTAGAGCAATGGTAAACACGAATATTTAGCCTATCAATTCCTTGCCGGGGCCAGTCGTTGCACCAAATCAGTGTCCTTACCTTCCTGGACAAGTTTGGTACCAATTTACGCGCGCTCGGGGGATAGAAGGCTTGGTTAGTCCGGGTGGGGAGCGATCTCTCGACCGCATCGGTCACGCCTCTTACCACTGTGCCCCACGCACCACTGCGCCCATTGTGACATCGTAGATCGATTGGAGATATAAAGGTAAAGGTAAAGGTGCCGACGTTGATCAGTCCCCTTAGGGCGCGCCGCCGCATTCGGGTTCCATTCAAGTCGTAGAGGCTTGGTGAATGCGTATTTGGCCTATACAATGACCTGCGGGGGCCAGCCGCTATACCAGGTCAGTGTCTTTACCTTCCCAGACAAGTCTGGTACCAATTTACCCGACCCCGGAGGGATGGAAGGCTTGGTTAGCCCGGGCCGGGATCGATCGCTCGACCGTGCGGGTGACAGCAGCGCCTCTTACCATTGCACCACGCGGGCCCTCGATTGGTGATATAGATGGTGAAATGACAAAAGATGTTCCATTGTTTCAAGGGGTCTAGATCATCGGTCTATCCATGTATCACTGGACTCCCGTTCATATAGAGGGCGTTTACACCCTCTTCCGGCAATAAGCAATACCAATAGATTCAATAACAATAGCAATAGATTCGATAACTGCGAAGACCCAGTTCGTTTTTCACAAAGTTTTGAACACTCCATCGTGAGATATTCAAGTCGGAAGCAATTTTGTTGAGGCTCACTCGTCGTTCATTTGGATCCTTTTCTTGATGATTATGGATCCGTATTCACGGTTCTCGGTCGGCCTGCTTTAGCAACTGTACGACAGTGTGCTCGCTGTTTGTACTGTGCCACGGTTCGTCGTACAGTCCTAGCATTGATCTTGAGCCTTTTCGATATCTCCGCGGGTCGTAGTCCTTCGTCCACAAGGCGCGCGATTGTGGCTCGATGAGAAGAAGGCTGCATATCTTGAGACTTGCTGATCTGATCGATGTACCACTTGAGCAGGAGCACATGTCGAGCCTTTACTACCAACCCTATATACAATGCCCTTGAAACGGGAATCTGCTCGGAAGAACCGTTGCGGAGAATTTGCGGACCATACTTTCCGGCCATCCTGTAATAGTTAAGGATAGGGTATAGGTTCAGGCACGACATCAATGTAGTGAGGGTAGCCCTAATTCCCTATTCACGGTCTCGCTGTGGCTGTAGCTGTTTTTGCAGAAAGGTGACATGGAGTGTGTGGTAATGTCGACAAATCTTTGGGAACCTCACCCTCTCCCCCCCCCATTCAGCCGCCTATAACCACTTCAAACGTCGCTGCTGGTCCCAACGTGAAAATTACCGTGTCCCAGCGCACAAAGGGGCATAGTTGCTGAGTGAGCCCTACCTGCTACTATTCTATTCAAATAGTGCAGAAATACGGATGCAACACTCCTTTATATAGATCTTGAAACCGGCCGGGGCTAAGTTCATCGGTACAGCCGATCCGCAAGCTGTTCGTAAGTATGGAAAGCCTCATGTGGAGCTGGAGAAGCTGGAGCTACAACGGGATGAGAAGATCGTCGTGATTTTAGGTAGGAGGTAGTGCTAATGTCATGACAAGCTGTTTTTGAACTAGAAAATACTGTTTGTCAGGCGACGAAGGCTTAGGCGTCTCTGACGACGTGATGCGGAAGTGTGACATGCTGCTATCGATAAAATCTGCCGGTCCCAAGAGGACCAGTGTGAACTCGCTCAACGTTTCCGTTGTTGCTGGTGATCACTCACTCTACTTGTTAAACATAGTTTTGTTTAATAACCACATTTTCAGGCATTCTGCTCCACCATATCGCTGTTGCACGACAATCACATTAAAACGATAATTCTATTCATAGGTTATGATAAAAATTTCTTGCAAGGAACAACACTGACGGCTTAGTTTATACATATACCGTTAGCCTGCGCTGACTGAATACGACCATCATCGATCGAGGTGCTGACAATTCAGTCAAGAATCTTGTCGAACAAAGTATAGTCTACACCGAACAGCAGTAGAACGAAGATCAAATGGCACATACAAAGTGAAGTTAGAGGAGTAGAACTTTCGAGAGCGATCACTCGGAGCAGTAGAAGCGTAGAAATGTGAAAAATGAAATGTAAAACTAACAATAAGAACCGAATAGACAAACCATACAATGGTAAGGCTGTGAATCATCTGTGCAACACAACCGTGACGAATAGAAAGCTTCGATAGGAAAATTACCAGAAACGTCCAAACCGGTTGCGACCAGGGTTATCGGATACCCTGTGGGTGACCACGAGATTGGGCGGTGTGGATTTGGTCGCTGTAAGTGGTTTCCGAGTTGTGTTCTCTGCTAATGACGATTCGGTGATCGTCAGGCGGAGAATTTGGGAATTCATATGCAAAGGTAGTAAAAAAGTCTGAGTGTTGGAATATCAATTGTGCTAGATGAGGTGCACGTAATTCGCTGGGAACAGTCCGACGTCTCCCTTCGGTCCTCGTCCACGCCACCAGCCCGAATCTACCTGAAGCGTCAACAATTTACTAACAATTCTAATTTCAAATCAGAAAGTCATACTTACGATTAGAGCTGCTTCAATTCCAAAGCGTGTTATAACAAGGTATACGCTTAAGGGAACCCAGAAGAATTTTGCGATTGCTATTAAGAAAACATTTGTAAGCATCAGAACGGAAGGAAAAACATACCTGATCAATTTCCGTGATGATGTCATCGGGATCGAAGGAGATTTCCGTGTTATCAGCTGGAAATGAACAAGTTTTCTTTGACCTTCCTTTGATACAGCAGTGATAATGCTGATCTGTGCAGCGTTTCAGGTGAAACCTTTATGCGGTTGTTGTTTCGGGATATTTGAGGGTTACTACCACTATCCTGCAATTTGGTTCCGACATCTAACACAACATTGACGTTTTAGAGCTATGGCTGAAGAAGCTTTACTCGAGCATTAGGGATATAGGAGAGGTTAATTCAACGGTGCAGTCATCCTTCGCGATATTTGTTTGTAAAATTGAGAGCCTTTTGTCTGTTGTAATTATGAATCACCTGTTCTTAATGTTTCACAAGTTTGTTATGTTCGATGTTGCGCTTAACCCACGACTGTCTTGAATGGTCGTAATAAATTATTATTTTAAAGCCAGAGTTGAACCGTGGCGGCGCAGAATGGGCCCATTCCCGCTATAGTTGCTCTTGTCCACAGGAGCCACAGGAGTTCTGCTGGGAAACGGTAGTTTTCGTGTTGGGATCAACATAGACGCTTGGATCGTTGCCAGGCGGCAATTCTATCTCTAGCCATTACGGCTTCACAGCCGCAAAAGGTGTAAATGGACTGGTCCTCAAGCCAAGCTGTTGGAAGAACAATCTGTGCCTGTGCCTTTCCTCTGGGAACGGCAACAGATAAGTTGCTAGTACCTGTTGGTATTCAAATCATTTCCCTTTACACTTTACTGCGTTGCTGCCGCAGTAATGATGAAACATAGGGACCGGCGGTGTGCGCGGCAGCTGCGCAGTAGCGCAGTATCCGGTTTCTAATTTCTTTACGAAAACCACCCATATCGCCAACCTTGCACTAAATGGTTTTTTGACCTACGACTGTCCAGTGGACGGCTGGAAAAGCGCGCAACCATTGCGGAAATAAGCGCACCGCCTTCTTGCTGCCGCAGTAGAGTCTGAAGGGGCCCTTGACGCCGTAACGGCACTGACACATAGTAAAGTAAACGAACAAAACAAGTGATAAGACGGACCTGCTTGGTAGTCCCATAGGGCGACGGCCCTCAGACCTTCGATAATTTCGTCGCATGGAGGCTCGTCATAATGTGACAACTTCGCTGAAATGCGTGCTTTTCGATAGACTTGTTCGTAGAAAAGCAGTATGAACATTAATATTATACGATATCTTTATAAAGTCGGTTCTGGAATTATGCGATCTGCGTCTTTTGCAGAAACGCACATTAGGAATGGCAGTGAAGGGAACACCGCAATTTGACTATAAATATAAAATGGCTGTCTTTCAAAAAAAGTCATACCTAATTCAAAATTCAGTGCCTACTTTTGCGTTTTCTACCTCAGTTTATCCAGTCTTAACCGTTTTCTATTCCTATGTTGCAAATGGGGGCTTTCCTAATACTCTTTTTGAAGCTGTATTTGGTACATTGCATTCATCTCTACCCCTAGAACTTCACTTTTTTTCCAGAACCTTGAAATGATCTGCTATTAGCCTACTTTGTATGATTTCACAGAAGATGATATTTTCGTGTTTTGTAGGAATTGTTTGTTGTTCGACTAACCATTTGTGCTTTTATTTATAATCGTTTATTGGACGCAGTATGTTCCTGGTCATTTGTTCTACTAACCTTTTCCAATTTTTAGTGCGCGTCCATGTGCGTAGTGAAATAAATAAATAATGACTTGGGCAGCCATTTTAATTTGAATCTAATGACTAATGATTGCAAATTGCGCTAAAATCATCTCTAGAAGGCGCCTTACTTGAAGAAGCGACAGGAGCAGCGTCGAGATGTTGTTCTTCCACCACCGACGGCTCTCTATGGACAGAAGTAAATGGGGCGTGATCACCTGTAACGGAATCTTCAGAATTCGAGAGGGCGCACAGGAATTCACTACGAAGTTTTACCAGAGCAGACCTTACCGTTTTCCTTCAGATTCGTGGAGTACCGGTTGGGGCGTTCCGTCTCCTTCGGCGATTCTGCAACTTCTGCAAATTATGTTCCTACGAATAAAAGAGAGACACGATCACCCACCACTGACGCCTGCCTCGTAACCGGAATCATTCGGCGAATGAGTGGCTGATATGCTCGAACTGGTGCTATTATGCAACGATGACACTGTACCTGCAGGTGAACGACATTGTCCTCCGGCACCAGATGAGTAGAAAAAAGGCGACAAACCGGTTGAAGAGAACGCTGGCGAAATGCTAGGCAGAGGAGATCCGGATTTGTTGCCGGGAAATTGTTTCGAAAGTGTGCTCGGCGGACTAGGCAGACGTTCTTCTGGAAACGGTTTTGTCAGTAGGGCAATTAAGAAGAAGCTGGAGCCATAAGATGACATACCTTTCTTCTGGAACACCTCAATTCGTTCCGAGTTCAACCTGCTTGGGCTGGCAACTACTCGTCTTTGTGGAGAGGCAGGACGAGGTACTGGATCAGCTCCTTGGTACTGCTGAATATGGAAAGGCTTGGCTTAGATGAGCAGTCGCGATCACACTCTACTGCAACAGTAAACCCGCAATAGCTACGTCCCTTTGCGGCAGTGCTGTTCGGAAACGGTAATTTTCGCGTTGGGACCACACCGCTTAAATCGTTTTGAGACGACTGGCCTCGTGTTGGTACGCAAAGAATCACAGACATGACAACACACTTCACGTCGCCTTTCTGCTGCAGCAACCACCTCTCGCTACCATTTCTAGAGAGGTCAGTGAGCGTGCCCTAAAAGATTCCCAACGAAACCTATATGATTTTATAGGGCATCGAACGGTGGGTTAACAGACATGTGGTTCATTTTTGCTGAGGGCTACTGGGTGGTCCAAAAATGGCAAAAAATCATCGCCGCTATGCTGTTGTGAAGCGTCTTCCTGGTCAAATGTGCCACCGGATCTGTGTGTGTGGCGCAGTGGCTAGCATGTAGAACTTGCAATCTAGAGGTCCAAGTTCGGCTCTTCTGCCGCGCCAATCTTTTGCCTTTTTACCCATGATCCGAAATCGAAGTACTTTTGCATATATATCGCAGTGGCTAGAATAGAAGACTAGAAGTGTTGTCGTTAGATAAGGCTCAAAGGTCAGTATCTACTAACACCTTGTATATGACCCACTCCTACCGTAACTTACCCAAATCATTCCCAAATCCAGAAACAAATGTCAGATTCATGATCTACGCCTGAAATACCCAAAGTAGGCGAAGTTTGGGAGACATCGGTGGTTTTGATCTATCCGCCCTCCATTAGGCCCCATTTAGGCTCGAAAGGTCAAAATCACCGATTTCGTCTAAACTTTGCCTGCGATGGTTAATTGGGTAGTAAATCATGGTTCTCACGTTTGCTTCTGGATTTAGGAATGATTTGGGTAGGTATGGATCATATCCAGGGGTGTTAGTAGATATTGACCTTTGCGCCTTATCTAACGACAACACTATAGTAAATGTTTTCGCGAAATGATTCTAGCTGGCAACTGCGATATAATTGCAAAAGTACTGCGATTTCGGGTCAGCTGTAAAAAGGCAAAAGACTGACGCGATAGAAGAGCAGAACTTGTGACCTCTGGATTGCGAGCCCTGCGTACTAGCCACTGCGCCACTGAAACACTTTCGGTGGCACATTTGACCTAGAAGACACTTCACAACAGCATAGCGGCGGTGGTTTTTCGCATTTTTTGGACCACCCAGTGGCCCTTAAGCAAAAATAAATCACATGTCTGTGATCCCCGTTCGATGCTCTATAAAACCATATAGGTTTAACTGAGAATCTTTGGGGCACGCTCATTTACCTCCCTAGTTAAGCGAAAAAAAGACATTTTCTACTGAATGGTCTGTACCAACCCCAGTTGACGACGTTGTGGCCGGCAGCTTGGCGACTTCTCTTCGAATCACATCTGGTTCGACATCCATTTCACTTCGTGCATAGATTGTCACATGAACCATCTTCAGAAATCGCTTCACAGCATCAATATGGGACGTGGTCGACGCAACACGAGCCGATGGTACTCCTTCGCCTTGCTGAATACGGTACCTCACAATAAAGAGAATTTTTGATGGCAAGTACAAAATGCTCCCAATAAGTCGTGGGACTTACCCAATGCACCAGGACGATTTTTGTCAAAGCATTTTTCGCCAGTCGAACACCAATAACACCGTACTGCAGACGTCCCGAGTTGAAACTCGTCGCAAACTCTTCGAGGCCGTAGTCTGGAAAGTGGAGTTTTTGTTGAGTTTAGGACAGGAGGGTACAGGTGGTACTGTGGTAAGAGGCGCTGGTGTCACCCGCACGGTCGAGCGATCGATCCCGGTCCGAGCTAACCAAGCCTTCGATCCCTCCGGGGTCGGGTAAATTGGTACCAGACTTGTGTGGAAAGGTAAAGACACTGACCTGGTATAGCGGCTGGCCCCCGCAGGTCATCGTATGGACCAAATACGCATTCACTATGCCTCTACGACTAGAATCGAACACGAATGCGGCGGCGCGTCCTCAGGGGACTGATCAACGCCAGCACCTTTACCTTTACCATTCACCTTTGAGGACTGGAGGAACTAGTGTAACTCAGAAATATGTCATTATGGTGCTGATAAATACTTCAGAACAAGAATCCTCCAAAACACTAAATAGATTGTCAAGTCGATAAAACAAGAACACCAGTACCCAGATTCATGAACGGACGAGCGATCTTCGAAACCACGGCGCAGTCAGAACCAGACGGCAGAGTTGATAAGAGATTGTGTTTAATATAGGAAGTTCAGTATAAGTAGACAAAGGTGAGGGTTTACCAATGATGAACCTGGGCCTAGAAACACTAGGGATTGAGCAAGAGAAGCAGGATATACAGGAAGAGAGTCCGCTGAATATGTAATCCCTAGAGCATCATACACAATGGGTGGAACCCGAGGATACTACCAAACAGATCGAATGGTAAAGGTAAATGTGTCCTCGTGGGTCAGTCCCCTAATCGTAAGCACGCACCACCGCATTCGTGCTCCGTTCAGAATCGTAGAGGAATGGTTAATGCGTATTTGGTCTATACCATGATTGCGAGGCCTACCGCTATTCCAATTCAGTGTCTTTACCTCCTCAGACAAGTCTGGTACCGATTTACCCGAATTCGGAGGGATGGAAGGAGTGGTTAGCCCGAACAAAGATCGATCGGTCGACCGTGCGGGAGACAGTAGCGCTTCTTATCCCTGTGCCATGCGCGCCCTCGTTTCTACAATAGCTATGAAAATCCGTCAACCAACCTCCTTCATCGCCGACTTTTATGACGTTCGTGCTTCCCTCGTAGTCGAGTATCACCCTGGAACATACTATCGCTCACTTCTGCGCAGAACGACTAGTCGGAGATGGTGAAAAACTAGCGTAGCAACATACCATTCGTCGTTGGTCTTCGACGAAATCACTCGATCGTAAGCAGACTGCACGGCCGCCGCATGTTTTTGAAAATTTACCGTCATCCAGACTCAACAACCACGGAATGTGTCAATCCGCACCGCAGTCACACAGCACAAGAACTCACACAACCTGAAAAAAGAAAATTGGGAATCGATAGTATTTCTAGAAAATGCCGATAGAGACACGCGGAGAAACAGAACGAACGATATCGGCGGAAGACGTTCAGCCAGAGGCGAGACGGAAAGACGAGGAAATTGAGGACGCAACGTCTATGGAATGGGCAAACAAAACCATGGATGAGAAGGAAATGAAGTTAATCGAGCCAATTTCTCGAGATGCCTATGTATTTTGCATTTTTGGAAGCACTGATGGCGAATAGCGATGGATTGAACCAATTTTGTCTTTCTAAGCCTTAGGTAAAGGTAAATAAAACACAATGCAGTAGGTAAAATCGATATTAAAGTATTAAAAATTCTTAGTATTTTTCATCCCGTTTCACCTTTTAGCCCTATACAGGATGAAAAATAACTAATATCATTTCCATGATTGATAAATGAAAAATAACTAGAACGTAATGTAGAAGTAGGGTAACACTCCCTTAGGATCATCAGTAGGAATCATTATATTCACTACATTTTTTTAGCTATTCTGATTATTTCTGAGTATATAGAGGCTATTCTAACGGTTCTACTTGTATGGGAGTCACCATGAGTAAATCTAACCACCTTGAAATGAAAATAATCTGTTTTATTGTGAAGCTTTGTAATTATTTTATTTTGATGCGGCGGTGACGGCGTTGATCGGTCCCCTGAGAACGCGCCACGCATTCGTGTTCCATTCAGAATCGTAGTGGCATTGTGAATGCATATTTAGCCTATACAATGACTTGCAGAGGTCAGTCGTTATACCGAGTCAGTGCTTTTACCTGTTTAGATAAATCTGGTAGCAATTTATCCGACCCCAGACAGATGGACGGTTTGGCCAACCTGGACGGGGATCGATCGCTCCAGCGTGCGGATGTCGGTAGCGCCACACGCGCCCTCCAAGACTTGCTTAACAACCTACAAACTGCAACCACAAGAACCTTACCCTTCTAGCAAGCCAACCGACCCTGAAAACCTTCATCATAAGTGAATTGGGGACCGGAAAGCCGTGACATGTTGTATCGACAGGAGGGACATGAGACGGCTCGCCGTCCCAGGCACTAGTGACAAGCCGCTTAGAGGCGATTTACGGAGCCCGACGGACCAGCAATCTGCTTCCTGGCACACTGAATGCTCGTGTTTTTACCAAGCTGCCCCTGTGTCTGACGAACGGGGAGGGGACAGCAAATTATTTACTTATTTATTTATTTTAGAATTTAGAGACCAGTAATCGATAGCGAGAGGCTCGAACCTTGGGCAAGTCACAGTCAGCTACGACAATCGATTTATATGCGAAAACACTAACAATATAAAACAGCAAGCACAGTCGAATACAAAAGTCAAGACTGAAGTGTAATGATCTTCCCGGGGTATTTATAGCACCGGCTTCGCGCCAAAACCTCGGCGCTCCGCCTCCAAGTATCTTCTGGAATATGTTTGAATTCAAAAGGCACATGCTAGAGTATTTGAATGTAGGTTACGCAAAACTATCACAATAGCTAGAATACGGTTATAGATCCATAATATAGATGAAAAGGTTGGCACTGAGATTCATTATCCTAATATCTCAGACTGCGATACCAGAGAACGATATCCACGTCGGACCCTGGTAACAGGCGCTACTCTCATCCGCAGGATTGAGCGATCGATCCTCGTCCAGGCGAACCAAACCTCCATATCTCCGAAGAGATAGCATACAAGGAAAGGTTCAGATCACAATCTTTAATTATACAACAGCTTAATTATCAGCCTATGACAAACTATGCGTTGTTCACCTTTTCCTTAGGTATAATTAGGAGTTATAGACAGCGGGCGGCACGACTTGAATAGCCTCAAACCATTGTATTTGTCAAATACGTGTTCAAGTAGTCTCCACGACTCTGAAAGAAAGACGAGCGCATGGCGCGTCCCCACGAGACTGATCAACGAAGCCACTTCACCTTTTACCTTTTATGGTTGGTCAGGGCCCAGTGTGCCAAAAACTGATGATTGCGCTCAAAAAATTATTAAATAACACGGAGAGGTGCTAGCGGCTATTTCAATGCAAAGGTATGGGCGTACAACTTGAGATCCACCCATCGAACCTGTGGCCCTAAGTGTCTTCGATGAAATCTAGAAAAATCTGGCCTATTTTCCTCCGACTTCAGTCTATTTCTGTTGCTTTTCGATCCTTGGAAACATCTGGTCTACCTGGAAACACGCTTCTATGGATGTCTGACTGGGATACCTCCTTCGCCCGAAGAGTTCCATACGTGGTCAGCAACGGATCACGCATGCCAATTACCCATCGATTGGCCTTGCTTGACGGATTTTTATACCAGTTTCGCCGTCTAGATCATAATTACTAGGAGATTCTCGAGGAGAGTTCTACGGTAGGTTACAACTTGAAATTGCAAGATTTCAACCGAACGAGGAAACAGCAGCAGCATATTTCATGGTTTTCGTCGAATTTCAGTTCCGCTGAGAACACCTCTAGATGCTTATCTCGTGCCTGCTGATCTCGCTACCGATATCTACTTCATTTCGCCTCTCGTGGCAACCCAAAAGGTAAAGTGATTGGTGCTGATTAGGCTCCTAAGAACGCGCCGTGTTCCATTCAGAATCGTACTGCCGAGGTGAATTCGTATTTGGCCTACATAGTGACTATCAAAGACCGGGTTTTTTTCATCTTGCCCAGGAGAAACCTGCTTAACCTGGGCCATGGTGGATCGCTTGATCTTGCGGTTGTCAGTAGCGCCTCTTACCCCTGCACCACGGTGCTGCAAAAATCAGAAAAACAGAGGATTTTTATAGTAAATGGTGATCTACGACCGTTCCTTTGTATCCAGAGAACTGGAATCGAGACAGTTAATTATACTACAATTTTAGAGAAATGCAAAAATTGGCTATTAATGAACCTATAACTCATTCATCTTCAACTCGCCTATCAGATACATATGAAAGAAAGCTGTATGTAAAAATCTCTTCAACCACAAAGAGTAGTTTTTAGGTCAAATAAACTAAAACTTACTTCCAAACTATAGTATTTTTGTTCTTTCTGCCAAATTGTCGCTCACAAGAAAAACACGCCATGGAAAAAGCAAAAAAGACACATTAAAGATAAATAAAACGAGGAAAAAATAAAAGTGAAAAGGACAATGAAGAAAAAGCGAACCGAAAAAATGACCAATGGACGGTTCGCAATTCTCTATCAACGGCAAAGCTACTAAAAATATAATAACAGTATAAACAAAAGTTTAAAAAAATCAAAAGACCGTAAAAATAACCAAAGTAACACTAAAAAGAAATGGAAAGAGAAAATTGCACTTTCAGAAGATTAGCAGCAAAGAATCACAAATCGACGGGCGCGGCAAGAATAAGCCGTGTCGCTACGATTTGCATGACCAGACTAGCGCGGTGGTCTGTTGGAGGCGGAGCGAACCTCCGATGACCACGCCCATGCCCGCTCCTTACCAAGTGGGCGAGAGTGGGGGGAGGCGAATAACTAAACTGCGCCGCGGAAGGTTTTCTTATGCATGCGAAGTCGAATCGGCTAGGGACACATTTCGATGGAAACAGCTCGAACGTCAAAAAAGACCACTGAAAGTGAAGCTCGATAGAAGCTCGATGGCTCATGGTGTAGTGGCAAGAGGCGCTATTTTCACCCGCACGGTCGACCTATCGATCATCGCCCGGGACAACCAGGCCTTCCTACCCTCCGGTGTTGGCTAAGATGGTACGAGACCGTCTGAGAAGGTGAAGACACTGACTCGGACAGCCGTTAGCACACGTAATCAACAAACATTAAAATTTATAATAACTAATGTTTAAAAAATTTTTGAAATGGAAGAGAAATAAGAAAATATTGAAGAACGAATGACGAATGATGTAAGAATGTCAATAAATGAAGAGAATAAAAGAAAATTATACTAAAACTTACTACTAATACTATGAAGTAACTAGTAAGTAATGAGCAAGTAAGTAGTAAAGTTATAAGAACGCAAGGTAGTAAGCGAACACATCGTAAGAAGGAATATTATTAACAATACTAAATGTAAAACATAAAACAGTATTACTAATAAATAAATAATATTAGTAAAAGTAAACATATACTATACCCTTAAATCTTTATATAGACTAAACACCATACCATTCCTCTACGATACTGAATAGAAGACGAATGCATGGCGCGTCCTAGGGAAACTGGTCAACGTCGGCCTCAACCTGAAGCGTTACGTTTACGGAAATATGATGAAAAATAGGGATGACTAGGCCACATCCCGGGAAGTCACTACAATATATTAAAAAATAAATAAAAAATTAAAATAAAATAAATAAGATTTGAATTATGAAGAACAAAAGGCTGTTATGGGGTAAACGCGACTCAGCGAATAGGAAGTAAAACCAGTTCCAATCGCAGAACGTTACCCGACAACATTGGAAACCCCACTGCTACCTTCACGTATCGAATTTTATCAAAGATCAATTTGCCGTCTGGCCAGATAACGACAAAACCACCCTACGCTCGAGTACTTCCTTCGTTGGAAAAGAGACGATTACGACCTAATACGATTACGGGATACTACCGGTATCATGTTTTCAGCAGGTGAATTAAAAAGGTAGAAAAACAGGAGAAAAAAGAAAAACGTGATAGGAAGCGGCACAGTGACACGATCTCCAGCGGCTTCTCCGACATTTATAACCCCGAGAAGGACTCTATTTCTTAAATTGTCCAGAAGTGTCAGCTATCAGAAACGAGTTGGTGACTCATCACAGAACATAGGATTGATCAATGAAGAAACGAAATTGATAGACCAAGTGAAAAACTAATCAGTAGCCGTTTGTC
Source organism: Nippostrongylus brasiliensis (assembly GCA_030553155.1). Classification (NCBI taxonomy): domain Eukaryota; kingdom Metazoa; phylum Nematoda; class Chromadorea; order Rhabditida; family Heligmosomidae; genus Nippostrongylus; species Nippostrongylus brasiliensis. Next base: position 34,018,261 of record CP130734.1, read on the forward strand.
ACTGACATATCTAAAGACACAGACTACATCCTCGTCTTTTCTAAAAATTGGGGAAATCTAGATGAATTACAAGTAAGCCAAATAACCGAATAATACCTGTTACTTTGACTTGTAGTTTGTTTTGCTTCTCTATTCCCACGTAGGTCGAAGCCAGCGTCTTTCTTATATGAATAAGTAACTCGAAAAGAGGGAAGAAAGTTGAGTTGAGAGACTTGGATTCCCTCGAAGGTTCCGACAAATCCGCTTAACGAGAACTTCGGCTTTAAGTCTTCGGTTGGATCATGTGAGAAGACAGGGAAAGAAAGAATAGAATTCAAGGAAGTCAGAATGGTAGAGCGGCAAATAAAACCTAATCATACAGAACAGGGCAAACGGTCCTGCACAGATCGGAGGGTACAGTAGCCAAAGACTGGATAAATGTCTTCCCTTAGTAATCGCACATTGTTGTCGGTTTTTTGTGGTCTAATTGTTGACTATTGCTGTTTACCATACTATCCAAAGACCTCCTTACATAAAGGTAATGGTGCCGGCGTTGATCAGCCCCCTAAGGACGCGCCGCGAATTCGTGTTAAATTCAGAATTGTAGAGGCATGGTGAATGAGTATTCGGCATATACAATTACTCGCGGAGGCCAACCGCTATGCAAGTCAATGTCATCACTTTCCCAGAAAAGTCTTCTAGCAATTTACCCGAAACCGGAGGGATGGACGGTTAGATTAACCCGGGTGGGGACCTATCGCTCGACCATTCGGGTGTCTGTAGCGCCTATTACCTAAGTACCAGGTGCCTCCTCTCCTTACATAGTAGAGATGGTATTGTTTGTTGTTATTTATAACCATGGTTTAATTACCCAAGGTTTATTTATTCATTCATTATGTACACCTCAAGTTGCGCCCAAACTGCAATTGAATAGGTAATCAAGTCAGATCAATCGCTAAAATGGTTAAAGTGGAGGGAATCACAAGATTGATCAATGTAAAACCTGAATTATCAGAGGGTTGAGGTATATTTGTTGATGCTAGTCTGGTTTCTGATGACTCATGACGCGCACCATCTAACAATAAGTTGTGAAGTGCAATTTAAGAGAAGACACATCAACATAAAACTGCTGCTGCTCTAAGTATGAATTGATAACTGCACAACACATCTGCAACGTCATATTGATCTAAAAATAAGCCAGAAAAGTTAAAGTACAACGCTGATAAAGACCTGTGATAACAAGCAACCCTGGGACAGTCATTAGAGTGATGAAGTAGACTGTGCGGGTGGGAGAAACTGCTGGGAAACGCGACCGACACCCATTAGATCGAAAAACGCTCGATAGGATCGTACCATCGAAACGACCTCAGACTAACTCTGTGTTCGTAATGAGATGCCGGAGAAATGTGGCGGCTACCGATATCGAAGAATCACCGAGCCGCGCCCAGCTGAACATCATTAACCTTGGCGAAAACTGTCACATTGCTTACTAACAGTTCCGTGGAGATCCGTTACTGCTGTAAGGAGCCTCACTGGGCAGTTCAAGAGCCATCAGATGAGCAGGTTTTGGTCGAGGCATAGGTCGCCTGGTCTGATGAAGGAGTTTATTGAGAAAGAAACCCTGACGGTAAAGAAACAGCGGTAAGAGGCGCCACTGACAGACACATGGTCAAGCGATGGCCCTTGCCCCGGGTAACCAAACTTTCAAACATCCGAGGTGGAGTAAATTGGTACCAGAGTTGGCTGGGAAGATAAAGACACTGACTTGGTACAGTGGCTAAGCCACGAAAGTTATTGTATAGCCGAATACGCATTTATCGCTCTTCTACGATTTGAACGAAAGATGAGTGCACGGCGCATCCTTGGGCGAAAGATAAACGCTAACCGATTACCGTCTACCTTACCCTAGCGGTCTATCTACGACGCCTGGTTGGTTAGAACAACGAGGAAAACGCTCTACTTAGTGGTCCGAAGGTGGCCGGAGTCACACACCTAACAGGTATATGAAGAAGCAAACCAAATGGCCGAGAGGGATTTTCAGCGGATGCGCCGTGCATTCCACTTCCAATGGGAATCATGGAAAAGTTTTTAAGGCGGCATTACCCACCGACTCAATGAAGACAGCGGAGTTAGAACTCGGCAGTTTCACCTTTTCAAATCGATCTGATACGAACATAGCAACTCAAAAGAAGAGTTACCTCAGAATGATAAAATCAATCAATCATCAATCAATCAGAATGACAGAGATGAAAAATCGAAAACCATGAGGGTACAACGGCACCCGTTGCCTCTCCTCTTCAAGAAGAGAAGCCTAGAGAAATCAAGGCAAAACTAAGACGGTTGGGAGGGAGACCAGAATGAATTTGTTGGATTTTTGGCAGATGCTTGTGTAATCATAGCCTACCTGGGGCCAAATTCATGAACGGATGAACGGCCTCCGAAACCGCGGCGCAGCCAGAACTAGACGGCAAAGTCGATGAGAGATCGTGTTTAACATAGCAAGTTTAGGATAACTAGACAAAGGTCGCGCCGTCCGGGGTATATCTCGGGGTTTATCGGGGGTTTACCAATGACGAATCTTGGCCCTGGATTGCCAAACGTGGCAGAGGTGATCGGGGGTGGGGCGTGGATGATTCTAGCAGGCTACTAATGATATCTAGAAGTCGTATGCATCCCTGACGGTGGCGAGGTCCGCTCCTCCTAGTTGGTGCCACTGGAAACTCCCCAGCTAGTCTGGGGTGAGCTGATCGCGGACCAGCTAGTTCCGGCGAGAGGCCCTTTTTGAGGAGCCCGCCGATGGACACAGGCCCTAGAAGGTGAGGGCATAGCCTGCTCGATGCAAGAAGGAAACATCGAGAGGTAGGCAGGCTAAGCTGAAGATGCCATGTGTCGGCATGTTGTCAGGTCGCTCGAGCGAGCTTGCTGGCGCTCTGGAGCATCGCGAAGTGGTTCTGTGTGACATACTGAGGCAGAAAGCCATGCCGTGCAGGAACTGCAAAAATGGCAACGATTCCAGCGTCAGGCCCAGGTTGACAGGCCGGCTGATGGTCAAACCCTGTCACATAACTATGATTGAAAGTCGCCAAGGTAATCAAGTAAATTTCCCCCGATCACCTCTGCCACGTTTGGCAATCCAGGGCCAAGATTCGTCATTGGTAAACCCCCGATAAACCCCGAGATATACCCCGGACGGCGCGACCTTTGTCTAGTTAGGATAACTAGACAAAGGTCGCGCCGTCCGGGGTATATCTCGGGGTTTATCGGGGGTTTACCACGAGGAGCGCCCAAGAAAAGGTGGAGCGACGTTATTAAGAACGACCTCAAGGAAGTTGGGGCAACGCTCCAAGACGCCCAGGATAGATGCAAGTGGCGACTATTGACGAGGACAGCGGACCCCGCGACTGTGCGGGACTAAACGCTAAGGAGATGATGATGTATGCATCCCTGACAATGAGGTGTGAGACGTGGCACAGTAATTAGATGTGGTTCTCTTTAAGCACTGGGAAAGGGAAAAGGGAGGAGGCAGGAACAGCTCGCACTCCAGATGGTCCCAGCAGGTTTCCCAAACAGGCTCTGAGTTTACTAGACGAACCTCTACATCGTTAATGTTAATGACGATGGGAACATCCAAACGATATGTCGTTTCCTGTATATGTCCCATCCAACAACCCCATAACATTACAAGAAAAAAACGCCACTATCCCACTTAACGGACTCCACTGGCCAGAGAACATCTTTCTCACTCAGTCTTACCCAAACTTCACCTATGGGGTAGCATGTGGTGCTGATCAGGATTCTGGCATCCATGTTTCAAATTTCGGTCGGAGACCACTCATGTCGTTCATTACGGTGGTCAAGATTTCAAATTTGGCTCAAAGCTCGTCTAGAGAGGTTATTTTACATGTAGATCACAATTGTGATGTTGTTTCTTCAAATTTCTGTCGATTAGGGCTGTTATGGAGGGATTTAGGTAAGTCATAAAGGCGTGGAGGCGGGGTGTGCGGGAGCAGGTGCCTGGCTCTGCCGAAATCGATCTAAATCTGAGAAAAGGACATCAGATTAGTAATCAGCATAGCAAACAACCTAATAATCAATCTAGACAAAGTTTCAGCTAAATCGGTAATTTTGACCTGACCACCCACCTAAACGATACGGGTGGTCCTCGGTCGAAATTCGAAAAACAAACGTCAGGGCCGTTATCAGCATGCAAAATAGCCACCCTAGACAAAATTTCAGCCAAATTGGTGATCCTACCTCGACCACCCAGCTAGCCACTGCAAGCGATATAGTTGGTCTCTGGTCGAAGTTCGGAAAACAGATGTCAGATTCGTGATCAGCGGAGGTGAAGTTTGAGCCAAATTGAAAAGAAAAAGGTTTCTCCGGCCAGTAGAGTCCGTGAAGTGAAGGAGTGCCTAAAAACTTCTTCCAGACAGAGTTCCTTCTGGGCCTAAATTCATGACGGGTATCGGCACAATATACCCGAGAATAAACCCCGGTCGGCGCGATTATTGGCATTCATGAACGCGCCTCGGAGTGGAAAAGATCCGCGATATCCCCCAAATAAACTCCGCGTCGCGTCCATGAATGCGAATAATCGCGCCGACCGGGTTTATTCTCGGGTATATTGTGCCGATACCCGTCATGAACTTAGGCCTTGGAATGGATCACAAGGGTGGGATCAAAATGTCCTAAGCATATTTTGCTTTACGTAATTTTGTTTTCTTTTACGTAATTTATAATTTAAGTCGTGACGAGAATGGAAGAATGAAAGAAGCCTATGGAACTATACAGGACAAGCAACAATTGGAACTACATATGTGTAGGCTCGAAAGAAATTTGGGAGCCTGTGAGGCCGATGTTTCACTAGAGAATCTAAAAATGAGAAAGGCTTGAGAATATAAATTTGGAGAGCAAAACTAGACCATCGAAGTGATCGGCGATGATAGTTCCTTAAGGACGCGCCATGCATTCGCCTTCAATTCAAAATCGTGCAAGGTGAATGAGTATCTGGTACATACAAGGACTTATGGGGGCCAGACCACGTTCAAGGAAGTGTTTTCATCGTTCTAAATAAGTCTGGTACCAATTTACCCGACCGCGCGAGGAATGATCACTCAACCGGGCGGGTGGAGGTGGCTCTTCCTACCATTTATTTATTTATTTATTTAACTACGTCCAAGGACGCGCCAAAAAACAAATAGAAATATCACTATATCAAAAACCAAACTCCAACACTAAACAGCTCAGAAATCCAGCAGAGAACACTGCACAGATGAGATTTAAGAAAAATATATTATCAAATCAGAGATTTTCCGATGGAAAGAAATAAACTTCCAAGGCTCGTCCTGCAATTGACCCTAATTAACCCAACATTGCATCACGCATGAGAAAATCCGTAAAGCGAACCATTCCGATCGATTACCGAGAATCAAAAATAGTAAGAAGGCCGGAGCAGTATAGAAGGAATGAAATAAGGATTAGAGACAGTCTATTGTCTATTCAAATTTCCTGGTCTCAAATCTTAAGCATCTTGAAACTCCTCAAATCGGTCCACCCGAAAGAGGGCAATAGGGTGGACCCCACAAATCGACGATTTCCATCGGTCGAATGAAGGCGCTGACTCAACCGAAATGAACCATCTCTGCATCTAGAAGTGCACCACCACCGATAGACGCTGACTCATCCAAGGGGAGCGGCGGCTGTGAATGCAAAACAAACGAAACACTGAAAAAACGCAAGACAAAAGGCCCGTCGTAGGGGGGTGTTTTCTCGTCGGGAGATTTATGTGCTCGGAGAGGATTTGTGTGTGCCTGATGGATGCACACGAAAAGCTGTCCAGATGGTGTTTAACGACGACGGCTCAGTTCGTTCTTATCAGCTACCACAGAGGCGCTGGCAGACAAACAGCCGTCAAATCATTTTATCATCAAATTTCTTTGCAAAGAAGAAGCTGTAGCACTTATACGAAAAGCTGAACCATAACTGATGACTGTTCAAAACCGGTAATCAATATGATATTATAGCACAGCTAATCTGACATTGGTTAACCTATCCACCGGGGTTGGTGTAAGGAGAAAGGATCAGCGTTGACCAGTCTTCTGAAAACGAGCCAAGCCTTTTTGATGTAAGCGTGGATCGATCGCACAACCATACGGGTTGAAGTGGGGCCTATTTCCACTTCACAACGCAAGCCTGAAACCGTCCTACACAATGACTTGCGGTGGCGAGTCGCCATACCAAGTCAGTGTCGTTACCTTCCCAGACAAGTCCGGTATCAATTTACCCGATCCCAGAGGGATGGCAGGCTTGGTTAGCACGGGCGTGGACAAGATTTCCTAGACATATTTTATTTTGCGTAATTTTGTTTTCTTTTGCGTAATTTATAATTGAAGTTGTGACGAGAATGGAAGGGCGAAAGAAGCCTATGGAACTATTTAGGGTACGCAACAATTGGAACTATGTGTAGGCTCGAAAGAAATTTGGGAGCCAGCAAGGACGCTGTTTAACTAGAGAATTAAAAAATGATAAAGGTTTGACAACGTGAAAATCTACAAAAAATCCATAATCTAATCTATAAAGCAGAACTAGACCATCGAAGTGATCGGCGATGATCAGTCCCCTAAGGACGCGCCATGCATTCGCCTTCAATTCAAAATCGTACAAGGTGAATGAGTATCTGATACAAGGGTTTATGGGTGCCAGTCACCGCTCAAGTCATTGCACCACGCATGAGAAAATTCGTGAATCAAACCATTCCAATCGATTACTGAGAGTCAAAAATAGTAAGGAAGCCGGAGAATGATGGAAGGAAAGAAATAAAGATTAGGAACAGCCTATTTTCCATTCAAACTTCCTGGTCCCAAATGTCAGGAATCTCCAAACTCTTCAAATCGCCCCACCCGAGAGAGGTCAATCGGGTGGACCCCACAAATCGACGATTTCCATCGGTCGTATGAAGGCGCTGACTCAACCGAAATGAACCATCTCCGCATCTAGAAGTGCACGACCACCGATAGACGCTGACTCATTCAAGGGGAGCGGCGGCTGTGATGTGCAAAACAAACGAAACACTGAAAAAACGCAAGACAAAAGGCCCGTCGTAGGGGGGTGTTTTCTCGTCGGGAGATTTATGTGCTCGGAGAGGATTTGTGTGTGCCTGATGGATGCACACGAAAAGCTGTCCAGATGGTGTTTAATGGCGACGGCTCAGTTCGTACTTATCAGCTACCACAGAGGCGTTGGCAGACAAACAGCCGTCAAATCATTTTATCATAAAATTTCTTTGCAAATGAGAAACTGTACCACCTATAGGGAAAGCTGAACGATAACTAACGACTGTTCGAAACCGGGAATCAATAAATCTTGAAATTATAGTACAGTTGACTGGTTAACCTATCCACCGAGGTTAGTGCAAAGAGAAAGTGAGGAATTCACTTTCAAACACGTATTATCTTAAATGTCAACCATAGAGATCAACAGCGGCACTATTCATCTTAACGGACACCAGTACTCGATTTTTTTCAGACGTCGAAATTCGCTGAAACTTAGCACACGGGGTAATTGAGCGCGCTAATCACGAATCTGCTGTCCGTTTTTCAGGTGGGTGGTCTCGGACCACCCAAATCGCTACATGGGTGGTCCAGTCAGGATCACCGATCCCGCTGAACTTTGTCTATGGGTTCTATTGTGTCCTGAGCACGATGGTAAAATCCGTTTTCCAAATGGCGGCCGAATACGGTAGTTATAGGTGAGTACCTACCACCCTTACCTGGTGAGACTCACCTATAACTACTGTATTCGGCAGCCATTTGGGAAACGGACTTCCCCATCGTGTTCAGAACACCAGAGAATCCCCATAGACAAAGTTTCAGCGAAATCGATGTTGCTGACTGGATCACCCAAGTAGTCGATATGGGTGGTCCGAGACCACCCATGAGAAAAGGGGACAGCAGATTCGTGTTCTGGATCCCAAATAACCCCCTGGATTCAGCAAATTTCTGAAAAAATCGAGTACTGGTGTTCGTTGAATAGTGTTTCAACAGCTTCAAAACGCCCTGGAGGAGCACGAGAAACTCGACATCATGTGGGTTTGGCTTTTATGGGACGAAAAGCACTAAACATGGACCAGCCGCCGAAATAGGCTCGTTAGCATTATGAAATCGTCCCAGTCCAGCTTTCCCAGCTTGTTGAGATGGGGAATGGACGATGAAGCTCTTGGCGGCAAAGGAAACCGGTACCGAACCCATCAGCGGTAACCTGACCCCATAGTCGCACGCAGGGCGAGAATATCGGGAAGCAGTCGCCATATGGTCACCAAATATGAATGTCTCTGCTGTTAGATGAGCTCATTTTGACTTGACTGAGTGCTAAAACACCCAAAATTTCAGTGCAACAGCGAAGAGTGAAAACTGATCGCGTCGCGCCGCGATCCTGTCATCGACACGTTATCTCTTCACGACCCAATCGAGGTCTTTCCGTGAAAAAAAGAGCATCTGGAAGCCTCTTCAGCTCGGAATAAGTGAAGAGGCGAGAACAATACTGGCGACTCTTTAAATTCTTATGGAAGTGGGCGCGGCGCAACTCTCCAAGAAAGAGAGCCGCTGGGAGAGCGCAGAAACAACCACAACACAAAAGCAAACATTATTCACCACCTTGTTAGAGCATTTGCAATGGACTGGCCTCCTTTTTTTTCCATTGTTCACGACCTTCAAACAGCCACCTCTCCGATTTCGTTGACTCTATTTCCCTTACAGCCTCACAACCGCTGCTCTCAAATGTTGTTCGAGAAAAAAATCGCCGAAAACTCTCGAATTCGTTCGCTTCACTTCGATAATTGAGTTGAAGACCTTTTTCTCAAACTTGTCCTTTCGCGAGAAAACTTCGCTATTGAATCGATGACCATGCACAAAGATATTGACGACGAAATGCTTTGTAGAATACTTCTTTCCGAAAAGTGAAATTGAACTTTTTCCTCTGAAGTATCAGCTTTCTCTGATGTATAAAAGGAATAACAATTCACTAAATAGACCCAAAATTGAAACATTCAACTCAAAACCCAATCACATCCACAAAAGTTTCTTTTAATTTCATTTCATTTCTCCATTTTTTCGATCGAGTTTTCGCTGTTCTTTGTACCACTAACCATTTTTAACACGTCTGTGAAAAGGCATGAATAATAAATGAATAAAAAATAAAAACTATCAGGTGCTGGATCAGAGGTCACTTTTTCCACGACGAAAAGCTCGAATGACCCGATTAATCTGCTCTTGCCCCCGAGGGGAACTAAGAAAGTTCGGTTATCTTCGGCAAAAGGTATAGATTCTGTTTTTCCACAAACCGCAAGTACGACTGACGAGAGAAGATGGAGCACCAAACTGCTAATCTATAACAAATCTCAGGGTTGACAAAAAATATATGCCGGTTGCTTCACAATCGCATCGTCAAAAAATGAGGAGAAATTGATCAGACAATTTCATTTAAATGTTTTAAAACATCCGGCTAGCATATAGTGCCGGCCAGAAAGGTATTCGTTTTGACTTTTTTTAGATGTACCTTCTTAAGGACTGGAGCATTTTGAACTGATTTTTCACAGTTAACGGAAAGTGGCAAGTGTGTACATATGCTAATTTCGTTTTGATGAGGGCCTGAAAATTCGTGAATTTTTCCATAAGTAAAGTAAAATGCGCAATTTCAGAAAAGCGGCCTCATTGACAATTGATTTTTTCCTACTCTAAAACGAGTTATGTTTTTGCAACCGCTCATGTGCCGTTTGAAAGAAGAAGATTTTTTCTACAAAATGATGTACTGACGTTTTTGTTACTCTTAGCTTTTGGTATTTTTTAGGAGGTCCAATGGGGGCGTGTCCAAGAGGTGCGAATTACTTTGGATGCAACTCTCCTCTGCAACTGCTTTGTATACTGAGGCTTCCACAGAGCCTTATATGCCCTTTGAAAGAGAATCAAAGGCGCTATCGGACACTCTGTCTTCGCTCTCTCATGAAGCTGAGTTTCTAGGATTTCCATTTAAGAAAAGCCACAAATTAGAAGCATCATTTTAGCCTCTCTTGCAATTCCCTCTGCTTAGAAGATCAAAAAATCACTTCGAAAGCTTCAGTCCCTAAGGAGTTACATCCAAAAAAGTCAAAACGAATACCTTTCTGGCCGGCACTGTAGATCCTAAGGCATCGAAATCCTGACAATCAACGAAGGCGACCTTCCCACCGCTCTGATCTCACTCAGCTCATTCTCCATGTTCCCAGCACATAGGACCGAAATAATGAGACATATTAGATGAGGAAGAACCGCGTCGACTCGTTTTTAAGTAGGGAATCTAGTGGAGCGAGCACTTATGCGAAACGACGGGGCAGACGAGTCAGTCTAATGGTGGTGGTGGGACGAGGACGACAGTGAGAGATGAGGGTCAAGTCGAGGAGGAAACGAGCGCGACCAGCGAACGATGACGAGGCAGCACACTGAAAAGTGTCCGCGGCTATTGAGCATTTCTCTTTCTGCGCATCGCCGCCGCCGCCTTCGCATGGAGAATTTGAACCGGTCATCCATCATTCTACCCCTCATAACGAGGGCAACACGCTCGAGCGCCCTTCAACGGACCACCCGTTCAAGGGCGCTTGATCTCTGGACATTCTGATGGGTCTCTGAATTCAAAGATAGCGAAATACTAGAAAAACCGCGTGGAACGAATAGAACTGAAACATTGGGAGAACTGGCCCTTATACCCACTGGATAGAAGTGAAAGGTAAACGTGCCGGTGTGGATCAGTCCCTGAAAACGTTCCGCAGAATTAGGCCTATGGTATACTCCGGCAACGGGCCCGTCGCAGCTGAGCTAAAAATGCATGGCTCGCCTCTATACAGCACTGCAGCTGGCATTTTTGTATGCTGCTGTGTGCGGAGACTCGTATTGTTTACCGCAAGAGCAAAAAGGATGGTGCAGACCCTCTCAGGACAGTACTATGGCTTTTGTCGCAGCGAGTTGCGACGCCTGTCGCAGGTAGCTGCGACGGTCGCAGCGCAGTGCGCTGCGACCAGCCGACGCCAGCTGCGACAGGTCGGGCAGCACTGCTCCGAGTCCTCGCACACAGCAGCATACAAAAATTCCAACTGCAGTACTGTATAGAGGCGAGCCATGCATTTTTACCTCCGCTGCGACGAGCCCGTTGCCGGAGTATACCATAGGCCTTAGTGTTCCAATCAGAATCTTAGAGGCTTAGGCCCAGATTCATGAACGGACGAGCGGTCTCCGAAACCGCGGCGCAGCCAGAACCAGACGGCAGAGTCGATGAGAGATTGCGTTTAACATAGGACGTTTAGGATACGTAGAGAAAGACGCGCGCCGTTCACATGCTATATCTCGGGGTTTATCGGGGTTTAGCTATGATGAATGTGGGCCCAGAAGGCAGAGTCGAATAGAGATTGTGTTTAACCCAGGACGTTTAGAATAAATAGACAAAGGTGGGCGCCGTTCGTGGTATATCTCAGGGTTTATCGGGGGCTGCCAATGACGAATCTGGGCCCTGGTGAATGCGTATTTTACCTTTACAATGACTTGCAGGGCCAGCCGCTATACCACGTCAGTGTGTTTACCTTCCCACATAAATCTGGTATCAATTTCCTGGCCCGAAAGGGATGGAAGGTTAGGTTACCCTGGGCGAGGATCGATCGCTCCACCATGCGGCTGTCAGCAGCGCCTCTTAGCACTGTCCCACGCACGACCGTAAGAAGCGATAAAAACACCAGGAAAAGTAACAGTGCATAGGGATGACACATAAGGAACTGAATAATTGAAAGAACTGGCTCCAGGGCCCAGATTTATCATTGGTAAACCCCCAATAAACCTCGAGATATAGCGCCGGGGTTTGGTTTATCGCGGTTCAATCACACCTCGTGATGAGGCAGGGTTTGGGAGTCCTCGACGGTATCGAGCGGGTTTATCGCCGACGGGGTTTCAAAAGCCGCTTGTCCGTTCATGAATCTGTCCCCAGATCTCCTAATCGACATACCCGCTATATAACCTCGGAAAAAAACCTGAGCGGTGCTCATGCCCGTACTCACCAAAGCGTGGAAGGATAAATTCAAAGTATATGGTGGGTATGTTGCACCCGCTGAAGTAACGGCGCTCCAACGACAGATCTTATTTGTAATTCTTCTTTTATTATTTCTGTTGCTCAGCGTAAGAGTATATTAGGTTGTCCGGAAATTAATGCAGGTTTTCAACTTTAAACTTCAGAACAACATATCTCAGCTCAAAGAAACTTCTAAACGCAGACTGATCTTTACAACCAATCTCGTCCATTAGTCATGTTTTGTTGACATAGCTAACGCAACGCCGTTGTAATCGCGTCACCATAACATCAAAGAAGAGCGACAGCAGTTCCACCATCCTCTAAAACAGGACTGCAAATAAAGAAGCTCGATGATGGGCTATTGTCGAATCGGCACTCGATCGGTCTGGACGAAGGTGATATCCCCACTCCACAAATAGGAACCACTAAAGGACACAAAGGAAGGCTCGGAGACAAAATTGGAGCTCTTGACATCACCAACGTCAGGGTTAAATAAAAATTGAACGGGGTGAAGTGGTCAGCGTTAAAAAGCCCCTAAGGCCAGTCGCTGTACCGAATCAATGTCCTAATTTTCCCAGAGAAGTCTGGAAACTATTTACCTTGGCATGGAAGGCTTGGTTAGTCCGGACGAGGGTCGATCGTCGGACCGTGCGGTTGGAAGTAGAGTTCCGAACCACTACACTATAGCTGTGCTCATACAATGTCGGAACAAACAATAAAGCGTGATCATGAAACCATGATGAAACTAAAACCGAAACGCATCTAAACTAGAACTAAGAGAAAGAAATGGAAAATGGGAAATATGAAAACCATAGTGAAGTAGGAAACTAGGTGGCTGTGGTACTCTAGAATCTTTCGAACCTAATCTTAAATTATAACAAAATCAAATTGTATCACCTCAAGATCACAGAAATCTCGGCAACACAGCCGCTGTGCTTATAAGGTTATTCCAAAGGTACTGCTTAATAGATCAACAGCTTATCACGCACATTCTGAGAGGGGCTAAATGTTGCATTACTGCGGGAGTTCCGTGGCCCAGATTCATCATTGGTAAACCCCCGACAAACCCCGAGATATACCCCGGACGGCGCGCACCTCTGTCTAGTTATCCTAGGTTCCTATGTTAAACGCGATCTCTCATCGAATCTGCCGTCTGGGTCCAGATTCATCATTGGTAAACCCCCGATAAACCCTGAAATATAGCCCGAACGGTGCCCACCTTTGTCTACTTACACTAAACTTCCTATGTTAAACACAATCTCTCATCGACTCTGCCGTCTGATTCTGGCTGCGCCGCGGTTTTTTCGGAGACCGCTCGTCCGTTAGTGAATCTGGGCCCTGGTTCTGGCTACGCCGCGGTTTCGGAGACCGCTCGTCCGTTCGTGAATTTGGGCCCAGTTCTGCACTACACCACGAGCGCCTTCGAAGAGGAATATCGCAGAATGGGACGAATAATAGTGAAAGTAAACATTGGGAAGGGAAGGATTCAAGAGAATCACTCAAAGGCGACAGAAGAAACTGAAAACGTAACGTTCTCAGGTTGCGTCAGTGAGTCATGATCGGTCACAAGCAATCCGACATGGCCATCAATCAGTGAATCAGCCGGAGAGAAGACAGGTGTGAAAGGCGCTCATCAGATCTGTCAGTCGCCGTCGAGGCGTGCGCATCCTGCGTTGTAATCGTAACCGATCGGCACTATAGTTCAGTTGGAGCCATCGTCACCATTCTGATGGTCCTCCGACTCGAAAGGACCACTACATCATTAATTAGGACCCTCAGAATTTGTTGAGGGGAGAGAACCGGTTCTCTCCACCCGTTAGGTTAATACGGTTACCTAATTGGAAATTCTCTGCGGTGTAACCTGAGAAAACCCAAGAGAACTTTCATCGATACCTTAGATACATGAGCTATTCGATGTGGTAAGCAGGAAAAATTCATGGAGGTCAAATATGTTCAGTCGAAAAGAAAAGATCTGGTCCTTGGGAGATCTCCATTCTTTCTATATCTTACATGGAGCAAATTCGATGACGTAAACCGGAAAAGTTCCCAATTATTACAATTTCTTTATTCCTTCCCCCATGTCACCTGAACGCAGGCCACTAGAACCCCGATGCAGTATTCCTTAATCTGAAAACCTCTCAGAGCTCTGCGGTAACCTATTATTAGGCTCCTGGGTCCAGATTCATGAACGGACGAGCGGTTTCCGAAACCGCGGCGCAACCAGAACCAGACGGCAAAATCGATGAGAGATTGCGTTTAACATAGGAACTTTAGGATAAGTAGACAAAGGTGAGCGCCGTTTGGGCTATATCTCAGGGTTTATCGGGGGTTTACCAATGATGAATGTGGGTCCAGGGATCCTAAACCGAGGCCGGAAGAATGATTGATGAAAATCATCATATGTGAGAGTGCTGCGGCTCCCTCAAATTGCCACTCTTCATCCGCCACTTTACTCCTTGGGGCTGTTGATCATTTTACCTTACCCTTCAAGGAGAGAGAGAAAGAAAGAAAGAGAGAGTCGAAGATTCAGCTGTTTTTAGGTGACTCATTTCCTGGGTTTAATGATGAAAGGACATTGGATTTAGATCTTTTTTATTGACTCAAGGCAATTAGGGTATCAACACCTACGGCAAGGTAAAGTGCTATACCCAATGGAAAGAAATCGTCAAATTTGACGCACCATTGCCCACAAGTGTTCACTAGAGCGGTTTACACATCCCGCCGACCGCCATCCATCCTTTGAATTAACCTGCAATAAAACCTGCTCCCGTGTTTACCTGACCCGATACGACGGTACGGGCTGCACCGCCAGACAACTTCTGTTTATCACAACAGCTAGACATTACACCTATCAAACTACCGGCGGCGATCAGCGGGAAAAACAATGAAAGATTGACCAGCTCTGATGATGGGAGGTCGGATGAAGTAAAATGAATGGGTAAAATGGTTCAGAAGGAGGAGTTAGGGTCGGCAGAGGCAATGAGGGACTTAGGAGGATGAAGGGCTAGGATTATCAAAGGAGGTAAACAACTGCAGAAGGAGGGTTGAGTCAAATATTACGTCAAGGTGAAGAAAACATTTTCCTCAACATTTATTTTAAATTTGTTTAATTTCATTATTTTTTATTCATTCAACATTTCACTTTATTCTATGTTTCTACTTGAGATTGAGAACAGTATTATTGTTTAGTATTACTCATATATTTCATTTTACGCACCCAACAGCGTAAATAAAAATGAAATAAAATAAAATAAAAAGGAATAAATAAATAATAAATAATAAATAAATAATAAAATACCCTTTTAACTGAAAAGAAACCTCTTTGTTAGTATACCTGATCCCAGCCTGCAAGGGGCAGAAGGTAAGGGTAAAGTAATCAGCGCTGGCATTGAATCCTAAGGGCGCGCCACGCACTCGTACTCTATTCAGAATCGAAAATAACGGTTCTTACTTTAAAGGCGGAGGTCCGACTCTCGGCTGAGGCTAATCAAGCTTTAATATCAATCTAGAGCTAATTAAAACAGAACATTCATTCTAAAACAGAATACATTCTGGAAAGCATTTGAGAAAAAAATCAAATCAAACCAATCTGTCCCTAAGACCGACGGTACCAGCTTAGAGACAGGTGAAGCAACAAAAATTATTTCAAAAATAAGCAAAATAAATGACTAAAAATAACAGAAAGGGACATGAAAAGGCGATGAAAGCCATGAAACCGCTCCGTTGCACTTTTTTGCAATATTTGCATCTAATCAATCTGTCCATAAATGCACTCAGCTGTCGTTTTCCATACGCCCGATTGCAAAGGGATACGGTAATGAGCTCGACTAGGGCTTTTACTAATGGACTTCTACATATGAAACTAGAAACAACGATCGAAAACTGCTGAGCTTCAGATAAATTATGATTTTTTTTCAATTTTTCAAAAAAAAGGTCCAAAAGAGCTTCCAATCCGACTTCTACTATAATGAGTGAGTCGATAGTAAGACCTGAGTGACCTATAGGTAAAATAAAACCAAGAATCTAGAACGATGACCGAAAATTGGCCAGACAGCGGTCTCCGGCGGGTGGCGAGCCCACCGCGGACCCGTTTGTGTCCGATCGGATGGCCGGAAAACGAGCCGTGAAAAGCGAAACGCAAATAAGCCGACGAGAGTACAGTCTCGGTACGCTAAATGCGGAGAGAGCGCAGACACGCTGCGGCAGTCAATATGCACAGTACACGGACGATCGTGGCGGGACCACACGCGCCGCGGATTCAATTTTCGTTGGCCGCGTTTTATTTTCTTGATGACGGTTGCGTGTGCTTCCTTCGCTGATTTATCGTTTCTGTTTGATCGCTGTACTTTTATTTCTTAAGATCTATGTGTAACGCGTGTAAGTACTAGTCTAGATAAGTCTAAGCATTACGATTAGTGTTTGTGTTGAGAAATTCCGAAGATGCCATGTAAGTGGGGGTAGGGTGTAACTAGAGAAAAGTTTCTCCATGCCGTATTCTTTCCACAGAAACTTGTTCAGGTTTGTTTATAAAGTTGGAGCCCTTGAAAACACACATTCAAAATCAATTTCACTTCCTTCAACAGTTTTAGAATGTGCAAAAGTACATCATTTCTACTATCTGCATCCCAACCCGCATAGCACTGTTTCGAACCTATGTGTATTATTGATGAGCTCTTTCGTATTTCGCCTTACGAGAGTTTCTTAATTTGATATTTGAACAATAATCGGCATACGAAGTTGGTTATATCGTTTAATTATCGAAGATTAAGAATCTGAGGACGGCGACGTCTGACGAAACGTCGAGCTGATCTAATAAAATGCTTATTAATTTCGGCCCTTAGTTTGGGTCCACGTCGCACAGACGGTAAATCTCATATGCTTAATTCTCCGTTAGAAATGTGGTGCTAGTCCGGAAGCAAACATCCATCACAGCCTTTCTCATGATTTTTACCAGAGTATTTGGCATTTGCTGTTTGTTATTAAATATTAATGTCATTCGCTATTAAATAAATAAATTTGCTACTTGTATCTATTCGTTAACCCTGGTCAGTATTCGTGTTTTCGATCTTTAGTTGCTTGTTTCATTGTCTTCGTTCCCTTGCCATTACTCCCTGACTCGTTCGATGTACGAAAGACTTATTATTCTTCAAGGTGGGAAAGGACAGGTCTGAGCCAGGATCTTAGGCGATGTTGCGAAGAGTATAGTAACAGCCAGGAACTCAAGTTCTGTCGTACCATTTAGAAATGGTTTTGCGTTTTGGTTAAAATAGAAAGCTTAGGTTTACCCGAAGAGCGTTGATCTGTGCGAAATAATAAATAAATTAATACACTTGATAACGGAACAGCACAGGATTGATTTCATATCCTTTTGAAACGTTTTCGCTTCATGTGTAGTTCAGGTGTGGTTTGATTTCAGTGGTATTAAACAGAGCACGTTTTATAATCTGGAAAAATTGCGGAACTCGTTTTCTTTCACTTCC
Source organism: Nippostrongylus brasiliensis (assembly GCA_030553155.1). Lineage (NCBI taxonomy): Eukaryota > Metazoa > Nematoda > Chromadorea > Rhabditida > Heligmosomidae > Nippostrongylus > Nippostrongylus brasiliensis. The sequence continues at coordinate 34,035,801 of CP130734.1, forward strand.
ACGACAACAAAATCCGGTGGGTTAAATTTTCCTCGGCACTATGTGAGTTGAGGGTGCAGCTCCGTTGTACATTTACGTTTTTACTAGAAGTCTCAAAAGAGGTCAAATCAATTTGAAATGTGTATATTCAAGTTCTCCATACTCGATCGTCAACCTGAACGGGTTTCTGTGACAAAATACGCCCCCGGAAATTTTTTCTTTGGCTGCGCCACCAACCCCACATAGCACTATTCCGTCGTAGTAGCTTATTCTACCTCCTATGTTCCTGAAGCTGTTCTACCGTGAGGCGTGGTAGTATTATTGTAAAGAGCAAAAGCATTCCTTCATCTTGTTTTCTCCAATCGTAAAATGGTATGTAACGGACGCAGCATCACTTGCATTATTCACTTCCATCGAGCGAATATGCTTCCAGCACGTCAATGCTATTATGTCATCGGTAGCAGATGGGTATTCTTTCGACCGTTCCCTTTCATTAGCTGTGATTGTTGAAGTATTTCAACAGAACTTCCATCCTTAAGTGTGGTTTTATCAGTTTCGAAAATTTTTGGGTGATCTTTATCAGTTTCGAAATGTGGTAGTTGTTTAATATAAATAGATTCATTCCTCTGCCCGACAACATTTACTTTTAACTACTTCTTCGCCGTATATAATTGTGATGCTGACCAAATTCTGGTTGTTTATCGCCCAACAGACGCGGATAGTCTTCATTTGATGTACTTTCTCTTTCAGATGGTGGAAAAAGAGGACGACAAAAAACGCCGCTCCCGCTCGGCGTCATCTAGCAGTACGTCGTCGTCTGGTAGTTCGTCAAGCAGGTAATACACCACTAGCAGCTAATAGCTTTTACGCCAAAATCACTTTCTTGGCTTTGCAGTGGATCATCGGGATCGTCTCGTTCTTCAAGCAGCTCCAGTTCGTCATCTCGCTCGCCATCACCTCGTAATAAGAGAGATTCAGGAAAGGTGCGCGCCCATCGATACATTTTGTATTTATAAAAGTGCAGCAGATGAGTAAATATTAATTCTTTCTAGGGGACAACCACCCGTGCCCGTTCTCGCTCACCACGTCGTTCACCGGCTAAAGCTAGGGCAGAAAGAGGAGGAGGTATTTAATAGTTACATACCCTATAAATGTTCTTAGTACCTATTAGTTTTTTTCCTTTTTATAGGCGATCGTCCCAGTCGTCGTTCGCCATCACCCCGTCGCCGTCGCGTCTCTGTTTCACCGAAACGTCGCGACCGCAGTAGCAGTCGTGGTCGTCGTCGTTCGCCTCGTCGTTCTTCTCCACGCAGAGGATCTCCTCGTAGATCGCCAAAAAGGTGGGCTAAACCCTTGGTGCGTTTCGTTTGATTGTTTCTGAAACATCCACTTTTCTAGATCACCTCGTCGTTCTCCGCGAAAGACCAGTCCGTCCAAGCGTATATCGATCAGGAATCTTAGTCGCAATGTCACGAAGGTAGGATTGGTGGCGTGAATATATAATTTTTATCTCATATTGAGTTGTGTTAGATCTTGGCAGTAAACTTCGTGTGTTTTCATAATTGATCTCAGCCATGTTCAGGAACATCTGGCCGAAATATTCGGAATGTATGGACTCATCAAGAGTTGTGACCTTCCACCTGAGAGATTCTACTCACATCTTCACAGAGGTTACGGATACGTTGAGTACGAGAATGCGGAAGATGCGGAGAAGGTGCGAACGTTCTTATTTTTGGAATTATTGTCTAATATTACCATTTTCTCTTTCTAGTTGTTTGGTTTCATTTATTAACATCAAATGGGTTGTGTCATAGTTCCGAAGTATGAGAGACCAACAATCGAGGGACGAAATAACAAGGAGAAGGAACTTACTAATTAACGAACAAAATCGAAGAGTTTCGTGAAATGGGATGATTTTGCCTCTTAGGCAGTGTTTCAACTTGTTATTTAGTAATCTAGTATTATATAGCAGGCGATGACTACCACGAGGAGAACAAGTGCCGTAAGGAAATAATCTTGAATTTGGGATAATCATAAAAATCATAAACGAATTTCCATCGATATCGATGCCTCTGTTCTCGCGGCTGAAAAGGAGGAAAATCGTAATTGTCACGTCAACCATTCGCTATCTCTTATATGCCTATTGATATAGAGCTCTGTGATACTTCATTGTAATCCTGGCTTACTGTTGACAAGTTCTGAGAATCGATTTATTGTTTAGCGTTTAATATGTCTATGTATGTATTAATGATCGATCTTTACAGGCTCTTAAGTACTTCGATGGAGGTCAAATCGATGGGCAAGTCGTGAGCGTTGAATTGACTCTTAATCGCACCGTTTCTCGTCGCTCACCCGCTCGCAAAAGCCCTGTCAGAAGAAGGTAGGTGCTACATGTAAAAATTATTGCTGTATTACAATTAGCGAGTATTTCCATTCAGTCCGATCCGAAGACGCTCACCTGCGGCGCGAGATCGTGGAAACGCTAATGCAAATATGATTCCTCTTGGTTCGAGCCGTTTCAATCGCAGTCGCTCGCGTTCACCACGTAGAAGACGCAGCAGATCGTAAACAGGTATTTCAGTGTGAAGTATTAATGGTTTTGTGGCAGAAATAGACGTAGCTGCTTGTTTATAGATTGCATGGTTTACAGATATTGATGGAAGTTTAAGACTCGATCGTGTTCTACATTTTATTATTTCTAGGTCTATCCACAATTTGAAGGGTGATCAGCTACAAAGGATGTTGGCTACTAAAAATCTTCCACTGTTGTTCGTGTATTTGTTCCATTTTACCTGTATCTGTTTGGAAAATTTTTTGTTATTTTTCCAAGATCTCCAGTTTTCCTTCGTAGCATTCTTTTTTTTCTGTTGGAGTGGAAATAAATATTAATGAAGAATTGTTTCATATATTGATCATTATAAAATTAAATTAATAGTCAAACTCTGGTTTTGCGGCCACGATCGAGCAACTTGGCTCATAAATCCATCTATATCACTGATACAGAGTAGATACATAAGAGATTCTGGTGTCAGTGATACTGTGTATGATAATCAGTTATCAAGGTAGTATGTAAGAGAGTTTGATGTGGTATAAATCAATCAAAGAAGTCGTTTCAACCACAGTGCAGTACAAGGATTGAAGCCTATACGTCTAACTTCATACACAGCATTTATTTATTGTAGGTGCCACGCGGCACGACGAAAGAGAACATGAACAAAAACACGGTAAAATAGAACAATTCAGAGCTAAAAAAGAACAGGGCTTGTAGATCGATGAAAAGCACAAGTATATAGAATAGCTGTACAACAACCGAAGAATTGACTTAATCAATAAACTTGTTAACTTGTCTTTTGAAAGGTGTTGAAACTTTACTATCAAGAAGAGGAGAGGAGAACACGATTGAAGTTTGTGCGAGCTCTAAGACTGAAAAATTTGCACCTGACTAGGGTTTTTGCTGAAGAGGTGGGGAGTTTCCCGTCTACTTTGGTGCGCGAGCTAACGAGAGTGAAAAAGTCAGAAACTCTGAGCTTAGTAATAGCCCTAAACATGTAACCTTCGCGTACTGGAATTTAACTGTCGCTTCGGCTGCGCCTCCCTTTGAATATGTTGTCCCCCACCCGTCCAGATGCGGCTTGTTTGTTTGCAGCTGTTTTGTTAGTCGCTGACGGACGGAAGCAATGTCTGATTCATTGTTGTGTGCGTTGTGGACACTACTGTCTGCACGGGCATGCGTTTTCAATTTACCAGACTGTGACTTGATTCTTACCCATTTGTGGTGGTATATTTTGTGCAGAAGAGACTCAGTAATAACGTCCTTATTGGATGGGCGTATCGCATGAGACCGATAAAAACATCGCTGGGACTCCAGTCCTCCCCGTAGGAGGGCGAAGCGAGGTTGGCATGGGTCATCGTCTCTGGGGACGATACTGCGACCGGCCCGACGATGAAGAGCATGAAGACATTGTCGCTATCGACGATAGCATTGATATATCCACAACCACTATATTTTGTAGTTATCTCCAAGAGTTCTGTGAGAGATGGTTCTCGCGCTGATGTTGACTCTCTTTCCTTTTTTGGCTTACTAGCTTTCAGTTAGGTGGAACAACCGAATGGTGAACAACTGGTAAGTTAACTCCTACGGTGCTTGTGTTTGCGCGTTTTTTGGATTTGCAGTTATTTTGTTACTGTCATTGTTGCGATGGCGAGTTCGCTCACAGTGATCGCGTTACATGTGTAAACCGCATGTCTCAATGAAATCAAATAAAATCAAACCGTCTCACGAAAAAAAAAACAGGAGGCTAATGAGGCTCTAACAATAGGAGGATGTAGTATCTTTCCCTACGGCAGAACTGTAAAGGATAACTACGAGGATGGTCGGTGTGGACTGTATTACTAGGTAGAGAAGGTCGTTTCGCGTAACCTGGACGTACATCGTTTGTTAATGTACCAGTGCTAATTTCCCTCTTCCTTCAATTAGTCGTTGAGAATTCCGCTTAAGAAATAGCGGATAAGGGATTCCACATCATCAGTAATAAACCCAAGCTGTTAGGTCCGCTTATGGGGGGAGACTGTCACAATTACCAAGGCTGGTTGATAGTCGCATGGAGGGAAGTGGCTGTAAAGCAGTAATGGTTAAGGATAGGGAAATGACGCACACAAGGCAGTAGACTATTGGGGCTCGAGTTTTTTCAAGGCAGAGATAATTCCATGTAAAACTTGACAACAACAAACACTTCACATACTCATTTTACTAAAGAGATGTGGGTAGCAAATTTAAAAAGTAACATGCACAGAAAGCAAGTGTTCTATGGCCAATGTAAAAACTTGCAACATCAAAAATAGTTCGATAGGAAATTTGACAGGAAGTAAGTCGTGCTGTTCACGGTTATCTATCATTACATTTTCACTATTTCGAATCTGGAGCATGCAGCTAGATTGGACGCGTCTTGAGCAACAGACGTGGAGAATTCGCATCGCAGGAACGTACCGCTGCCTCCTCGTGCCGTTATTCCCGGATTAGCAACGATAGTACTGTTGATGTTCTGAAACGTACGAGATGAAGACGGAGTTAAGGGTAAACTACAAAAAATACCCAGCCTAAGAAACATTTTTCACAACTGTTCCTACCTTTATACTGGCAGCCAGCACAGAAGAACTAACGATTACATGAGGAGCGGTGCGTAGACTGCAGACCTTGATGAGTTCTTCCAAGGAGCTCGGCACCGACGGTGGAAGCAATGGGTATAGGGAGCGCTGGCTAAAATGTTATAAGTTTACTTAGTTTACACAGATTGTAAAGAAGGAGCTGATCCAGAGGAAAATATTGCCAAGCCGAGGATGATTTCTATGAAGAGGTGGTCGCTAAATTTACTCATATTTCTGGAGCAAGACGGACCAAAAGCTCAAAAAAAAAAACGGATGAGCAAAAAATGAGAAAAAGAGGTCGAATAAAGATATGAAACTTCTAAACAGGATATCCTCGAAATCTCAAAAATGTTTTAAACCTAGCAAATATCTCCACCTAGGTTCTACTATTAGTTAAAAATAGAGGGGTAAGAACCTAATTTGGCAAGAACCTTTGAACATACAGAACAAATTAACACGTTGACGACAGCGCCTGTTTCGCGTGTCTGGCGCGTGGGACCAACCGATTTTCTAGCGCGCCGAGGCGGTGGCATGATGCCGGCATACGGCGAATTTTTTTTCAAAATGGAAGTGAATAGTAAATCTCGAAGACTACATATACAGTCCTGTAATATCGGGGATGTTTCCTACTATTCCTTTTTTTAGCAATGAAAATAGAAAAATAACAGCTGGAAGCTTTTAGAACGTCATTTTTCCTTATCCAGGTTAAAAATTGTTATTTGTTTAATGTTCATTATTTGTTTATTCTAATAATCAATGTTTGTTTGTATTTATGTGTTTGTTCCAATAACCAGTATTTGTTTGCATTTATTTGTTTCTTGCAATAACCATTATTTGCTTTTACTTGTAAAGAAAACTAGTGCACAATCAAAAATTCCAGTAAATCAGAAGCTAAGAATCATTTCCATGGACCATGCTTCCTATAACAATGTGCAAAGGTCTGCTAAACAGGGGCACAAAAACATCCTCAGAAATTCTGAAATGTATCGAGAAAAATACGATACAGTTACGATGTGGTTAAAAACAAAAAGAATTTGTAATCAAAAGTACTCACTCAAGTAAATGCGCGTTTAGGCGCGTCATTCGGTCCCGATTCTCCTGATCAGCTGATCTGTGCCACTCGTTCTTACTCAAATGCACCACGATCTAAAAAATCAATAATCATTTCTTCTGACATACAATCGCCGTAATTGTTCGTCCAGAATAACCTACCTCACTTGTGGTGAAAGCCATTTCTACACCATTTATTCGCACCACACAGGGTTCGGGGGCACAGTGAAGCCGCTGAAAAACCACAGTGGAGAAAATGAAAATGAAAAAAAGGGAAAGTGAAAAAAAAAGAAAAAATGAAAAATGTTGTGAGCAATGAGCAAGCTAACTAACCCGTCCCATCTTCTTCAAAACTTCGGAGCTGAATTGGAACGGAGGAGTTGGAAATATGGGATCAGAGCACGCATCGCGGAATGGGGCCGGTTGCACAATTAGTTCCGTTCGACAGCTAGAATTCCGAAATTAATTTAATTTTTGAGAAACAATTAAACAAAAATGGCCACCAACTTACCCTTCCAGTGACTTTGCAATGTTCTTCATCAGAAGATTCAGGACATTTTCGTAGGTTTCCGGAAACTCTGGCCGTTGCATGAATGCATTTTTGCTTTCAACGAATGGTCCCATCTGAACAGATGAAAAGTAATTGTACTGTTATAAATTCAAGAAAAACTGTAGTTTTACATTTTAACAATATATCTCATGAAAACGACTGACCAAAACAAGAACATGCGGCTGCTCCCTGGATACCATTTCCAACAAATCGCATAGCGGCTCATACGAGCAGTTCTCTGACGTGGTGAAAGGACCACTGGCAACCCATACGCGAAGATTTTCTGAATATATGGACCATTTCAACGAAATTTTAAATACTTAAATATATGTCCTTTCTATAGATATCCTAGTTACGTAATCACTTTTACGAAATCACTTTATGGTTCCACTTTTAATGTTTTATAGGTATCTTGCAGCTCTTTTTGTCGTGCTTATTTCCAGCAATTCGAATCATTCTCGGATTGAATACTTTTTTCTCCTATTTTGAATCTATTTTCTCAATTTCAAAGACTTTTTCCATAAAGACCTTGCTTCTAAAATCTGATTTATCGACCTGGATTCTCTCATACTCAGATAAACAGAAGTACAAGTAAAAACTGATACGAAATGTTAGCCTACCATCAATAGAAGAGCCCTCAAACGGAGACAATGGCATAGGTTTCGGGAAGAATTGTCGTGAAGCGACAAAACGTTCACCGCCTTCGAACGAGCCTTGCAGTGCCACCAACTGAAATGAATTGAACGAGTTTCAGCAAACGATTATTTATTATTTATTTATACGCTTATTTTTACAGGATAGAAGCATGTTATCAAAACGGTGAACAAACTCGAGTAGAACTGAGCCAACCATCAATGTAGAAAACAAAAAAGCTTACATTTTCTAAAATCTAGCTCACCTGACCAGGGAAGACGCTAACTTCTGGTAAAGCGCTGAGGTCCAGTTTGATCACACTACCTCCTTCGTCGTCCATCAAGAGTGAAACGCTTTCGTCGCTCAGCGGCAGATCTTCAGATACACTGCGCACAACCTCACCGTAAATATATTCGACGTTCTAAAATACCACAATAGTATAGCTGAAGCTTCGTCGTAAAGGTTAAGGCACACTAGTTTGCGTGGATCAGTCTCCTGAGTACGCGCCACGCACTCGTCCCCCAAATCCCATCCAGAATCGTAAGTTGTGTATGAATGCTATACAATGTCTTTCGGGGGTCAGCCCAAGTTGTGATTCGACCCCGGAGGGATGAAAGGCTTGGTTGGCCCGGGCGAGGATCGATCGACCATGCGGGTGACACAGTCGCAGATAGTATATGAATGCAAGTCGATTTGTGCTCGTTCTGCACTCGCTTTGCAGACAAGGCGGTGACAATTAACCCAACTCCTGGAGGGATTAAAGGATCGCTGAGCTCGAACGAGGACCGATCATTTGACCGCGCGGATGGAAGCAGCGCCTTTTATCACTGCACCAACGTGATACGATGGATAGAAGAAAAACCATGGAATGACTAACCGAAGAGCCCGGAACTGGTACTGTCCATTCTGATATTTCCGGATTCGCCTCTCGACAATACTTCGCGAACGTTGCCATTCTTTCGCATTTGGCTGAAACAAAATCCAGTATTTGGCAATGAATGAATATTTTGAAAAAAAAAACGTAAAATATCGAATAAAAGCAAAGGACCACAAGGTACAACCGCACCATCTATCACATTCGCCGCTTTATCCGCTCCATACTTGTCTTTGGGCATCGCCGATAAAATATTGATAGAAACAGGCCCGTTTCCAGCTGAGCTCTTAACGAATAGTTGCCCCTGGAGATGTTGTGTGACAACAAATCGCTCAGATCTGGCTTGATATTTGGCGTTTGAAGGGGAGGGTCTGAATTATCATAAATTATGGAAGATCAGGTTCACCAAAGTGGAAAACATTTGAAAAACCTACAGAACAGGAGCAAATGCGCTGTATATTCCACTGAGATGACCAGATCCAAAGTCCTCACCAGACGACTCTCCAGCATCCACACAAGAAACATCGAACGCGTATTGATTAGTGGGGCGTTCGCCAAACGCCGTTCTTAAAAAAGCTGCTCATTTACAACTATTATTTCAGAGAAGGAAGGTATCGTGAATTGTACCGTTTGGGTTTCGACGACGAAGGAGTGGCAACTCGGTCCAAGTTCTTCTTCAGCTTTTTTGCAAGCTCCTGAAGAAGGTGAACATCATATCAAGGCCTATTGGGCGATCATATCTTTACTTTTCATTTTAATCATTTCAGAACTGAATGTAATACTTGTTTCAAACACTTTTGAAAACGGAATGCAGAGATGAACACTGGACTAAGTCGGCGGATGAAAAATCTCAACATGAAAATCTTATTTGTGTAGGTTGAGTTGTTCTGTTAGGTTTCTGAGCTGTTTTAAGTTGGAGTTTGGTTTTTTATAGAGATGTTTTTGCTTGTTTTTTTTTGGGTGCGTCCTTGGACGTAGTCAAATAAATAAATAAACATCTGAAAAATTAGTAGACCGTAAATTCCCGATAAAAGAAAGAGGTTTATGGAAGGAAGAGGCAAATCAGCAAACAGGACCGGCTCCGATGAAATAAGGTTTTGCTCATTTACTTATTTTATGCGCGCTAGGAATCTCGAAAGTTATTGGGCAGCAGAACCGCCGAAAAAATTGAAAAAATTGATGAGAAGGACCAGTAATGTAGATTCTGTCAACGACTAAATGACAATGCAGAAGGAACAGTTCTTCATTGTTCCTTTGCAGTGGAAAACTGAGCCCCAAAACTTTTAACATAACTTGAAACCATGGTGACCAAAATCAACGATGGACGGAAAATAGAGGAAGGGGCGGCAGTGTGGAGTACTGGAAAGTGAGAAGGACCGTCCTCTCTGCGAAAAATATAGAACTAAAAGCTTCAAACGAAGCTGCAGTTGAAGAACAAATATGTTCATCAGTTAAATTGAATGAAAATAAAAAAATATTGTATTAAAAACGTACAGCTTCCATGTGTTCCAAGATAGCCGAGTCGACCTCCGTCTTCTTCATGTTCACCACAGAGGCTAGAAGCTCATCGATGAAATCGTCCATGTCGAGACTGAACTCCGTCGCCAATGAATTGACTGAAAATGTAAGTTCATTTACTCGTCCATTATTAGACCCTGTATAAATATCATTTGCTAAAAAATAGCGTGCAAATAAGTGAATACTGAAAAATACACCCACTTTTATCCATTAAACCGTCATCATCCGGTAGCGAGTAGCCGAATTCAGACAGCGCTTCTGATACGGAAACATAATCTATGTACACCATCGAGATCTGAAAACAACCGCTCATAAAAAGGAAAATGAAAACCAAGTCAATAAAAAATCAGTAAATTAAATACGAGGTTACAAAGGTACAATTCTAAGTTGTCACAACAAAATAAAACATCTAGAGCACATAGATGATAACAAACAGTAGCATGGATTCAACAAGATATGCAGGCAAAAAAGAATGGAGCAAGAGAGAAAGAAAAGAGAAAGTAGGTTAAGCACGAAATTCCTCATATCTAGAACAACTTTTGTTATCTTCAAACAGTCTGCTATACAGCCAACTTGGTGTGGTTCACATAATATGTTACTAATAAGATTTTTATTGTGAATTTCTATGAATGTTCTACTAACAACTTGAGTTTTTTTCTTTGTTTTGGTTAGATTTCTTCCTCAGCAAATCCATGACTGTCCTGCTAACCGCTTTGACTTGTATTTTTTTAGCACGTGTGCGTAAATAAATAAATAAATAAATAAACGAATAGGATCTCTTCGAAACTCCAGGGAACAAAAAAGGTAAACGTCCTTCCGGTTCTCCGATGGATTTAAAAATGTTACATTGAAAAGGAAACAGTTCGTTCTACAAGAAACGAACATTTTGAACTGGACCGATCCTACGCTATTAATCAAGGATATCAAGCAACCTAAGAAGTTAGATGATTACTGCTCGAATAAAATATTTGACTATCTACCATTTCTCCCTTAAATATGAACTACACTACATTGTCGAAAGCAAAAAAGGGAAATACAGCGAAATCACGTAAAATATAAGAAAAATTGTGACTGACGCAAAAAATTAAAGGAAAACATTGGAGTGGGTTATGGACGATTATAGACAAGCAGATCACTGGGTAAGGCTTGGGTAAACACGAGGTTAATTCAGACGAAAACAAAAGAAAACCAGAAAATTCAAACGGGGACCGTTTCCCGCCGCGTGGAGATTCGAGCGCGGTACCCGGGCAGATGACCCCGACCGGCGTTGTCGGGTAACCGGGTTGAACCTCGTGAAAGTGTAACAAGTGTTCCGCCAAGATAACGTCGGCGAATTCAGGATGATGGAGTCATGGGTAAAACTAACCCGGCTGAGCAAAATCGGGTGGTTTGAAATCCCCCGAAGACAAAATTCCCCAGCGAAAACGTTTTTAGAAGAGTTTTCGAGGAAATTTCCGAAAAAGGGTCCGAACGAATTCCCTGATGTTCGTCCAGAGACGGCTATGAATGCTAGCTGGTTGGGTGGTGGCCTTCCAGAAATCGATTCTCGCCGGCGGACTCGCCGACAAGTCGACGGCGACATCGTCGTCGTCTTCTGGAGCCACCGGATGGCTGACGATAGAATTCGTTATTGATAAGTTTGATAGAGAATGAAGGCATATGCCCAGGAACCAAATCCCGCTCAAAAATGCGGCTCTCCACCCGTATTTTTTTTTTACAAATTTTAGTCAGGAAATTAAACTGCCTCGTGGCGTCTAGTCTGGGCACCCCTGCTATCTTGGGGAAAATCGTCTTGATGTTTTGTTGTTTTGAATGAGTATTACCTGATACTAAATGCTTCTAAATGAATTACTTCTAATAATACTTCTGAATGCTTTTCTGACTTAGTGGCATGTTTGTGTACAAAACGAATCATTTTAGTAAATGAATAAATATGTATCTTCGAACGAAATGTAATGTCTAAAGGATAAGGAGAGTCAACAATTGAAATACCAGCGATTTTCTCAGAATGCATAAAAATATCGATAACGAACCATGCAATTCCACGGCAATCACGCCGCGACGCGACCCACGGTGTTTGCTGCCAACTAGGCGTGCACATAAGCGCTGTGTTCCGTTACGGACAATGCGGTTGTGCGACTTCTTCAGATCTTATTGCTATGTTTCTAATTGTTAACTGAACGTAGGGACCCAAAACAGAAAATTTCACACCAACCAGAACAATCTAGTCACACATCTGACGCGCAGCGGTAAAGGGAAGTCGTCCATTAACGCCCCAAGTGTCATCGACAAGTCGATGACCCCGCCACGCCCCCGAACCCAGGAGGCGTGGGCCTGGGTGAGGGGGCGCACTCTCTTGCACTGAACTACCGCAATAAACGGTCGACTCTACTGTGTCTCGCATTCTACGACTAAATACACTGAACCACCCCAACATTTTGGTGTCGCTGGCTGCACTGGTATTCACAAAGATGGTTCGTATGGTCAAATGGTTCGCCCGGTTCACCTCAAATGGTTCGTATGGTCACATGGGCAACAACATCAACGTCAAGATGCCGCCAGCCATTGCAACAACAACGACAACAACGATGGTGATGGGCAACGACAACGACCGACGCCAACAGCAACTCGACTACCACAGACGATCAAGAAGCAGCGACTCATTTGATCCCATTTGTATTAATGTGTGTTGTTAATATGTATTATACTTGTATTGTTGTAAAGCTTTTGCTGTGGCGGAGTGTCATCGAGAAGTCGATGACCCCGCCACGCTCCCGAACCCAGGAGGCGTGGGCCTGGATGAGGGGGCGCACTCTCGCACTGAACTACCGGAATAAACGGTCGACTCTACTGTGTATCGCATTCCACGACTAAATACACTGAGCCACCCCAACACCAAGTAGTCTCTCTAGCTTATGATTGAACGCACAAACACACCCAAAATGTATACAGGCAAGCTCAATTGGCGCGGCGAACATCTTGAGAAGAGTCGGAAACAACTAAACTCACGTTCATACTCTTGCTGTGGCAGTAGAGCAATGGTGTATTGAGACCTGCGCGTCGGTACTATAGGATGGTTCGTAATCGCACACACCACGCACAGCTGACGTCTAGTCGCCGTCGTTTCCGTTCCAGCCGGAACGAAGATTGAATTAAATTCAACCGGTGCCTTTGATCGATTTGGTACTGCTAAGTAGTTATCGCGTCGCCGAGCGACCGACGACGCGATGGCGCCTTGACGATGCGGAATCGATCAAGGCGCCGGTCGAATCGAATTTCCATCGCCGTCTCGTCGTGTCGCTTATCGTCCAAACGAGCGCTAATCGAGCTCCCGATCGTGCCGTGTATTTAAAGGACGCACATCGTCGCTCCGGGGAACTGGTCGCGTCGCGCCGCAGTGCGAGGCGACGCGGCCGTCGCGTAGCGCTCCGTTTTTTCGGCTCTGCACTATTCTCGTCCGTATTTGTTGTTTTTGTGGTTACATTTATTGTTATTCTTCGAAATTTTACCTGATCCCTTTTTGGCTGAGAATTCAGCGACATTCACGGGAAGATAGATTGAATCTGTACTGATCTCCAATAAAGACGCAAGGTCGTTTCCCGTGAATATCGCCCTCCTTAGGCGATAAAAATCTGAAACAGAAGAACTCTCGAAGAGTGACAACCGAGTTTGAGAGCAGGGCAGAAAGGTGCTATGTGATTAATGTAAGAACTCACATAGCTTATCTTACATTAACAACAATGCCAAGATTCCCGTGAAATTCCAGTTTTATTACCGCTTTTCTGCGGGTTACTATTATATGTACTAGAATAGGATGTTGCAATGATGGTGCTAGGTTTATCGGTTTATTAATGCCAAGATTTTTTCGAGAGCCGAACGTTAGAAGATGCTATGTGGGTTGGGGAGGGTGGAACCAGTAGTTGTGGTATTTAGTGCGCTTGGTGAAATTCTTCAGGAGGCCCAAATGTGTATTTTCACATTCACCATGCTCTGGCACAAATCTCAATCTGTTTCTGTGCAAAAATACGGCCTCTACAAATGTTCTTTTCTAGCTATGTTCCTCAACCCTCTTAGCAACTTTTTGCCCTGTCATCGAGCTTTATTGTTATTCTTGAAGTTTCTCTGCCATTTCAGTCCCCGAATTGGTTAAGGAGTGATCGAGATCTGCGGGAAACGTTGTTGCGCCTTTACTGGAGGTGAGTACAGCTTCAACAAATCTTGTAGTCGTTTTCGGTGCTATGTGAGTTGGGGTGCAGCCAAAGAGAGCGTCACCATAGACCTTTATATTATGTATGTTCATTACATAATGACAACCATGAAAGACATGAGAACTTAACCTCCTTGAACAAATAAAGCAGCGAAGCAGAAATGAATCTTTGGAAGAAAGGCACATGGGGACCATAAGAAAATGGGGGACATAAGAAATATGAGAAAGTAGAAAACTAGAAAACTTGTACCATACCTCACTTGTTCCTGACCTTGTTCGTAGACGAGTGTGGAGAGTTTGGAAGTACACTTTGGAAACAACTTGATCGTTTTATAAGGGTTCCTCTTCTTGCGCTCAATCTTCACCTGCGTTCATTTTTTTAAAATCAAACTTTCTTTTTTGCCCATGGTTTATGGAGTTGCTTTTGAAGCATATCCCCTTCCAGTTCAGGTGTATGAGTTGTCTACGGAAGATTTCGTTTTCCTCAAAATCTATGTTAGGTAAGTGCAGAATGAACCCGTCTCACGTTGTTTTTTCAGAACTTCGATGTCTTGTAGTTGTCTTCTTTTGTCTTCCTATGTCTTGTTTGGCATGCCGTAATGTTGTCAGTCGGACACTGACGATTCGTAGTTCTCTTTTCTTTCAGATTGAGAAGTAATCAGTTGTAATCAGTAATCAGTTTGACTTTAACGTTTCCTGTAGTTTTTTTTATCGCCATCGTTTTTTTTAATGTGCTCTGGTGTTTAATTGCTGTTCTGTACACAATTGTCCTCTACGTTTTCTGAAACGTGTTTTAGGAGTGCGAATTATACGTGGAGACTTTTTGTACGTTCGTTGTTGGAAGTTTGCGATTCATGCAGCTTCGCCCCTCATTCTAGTAAGTTTTTATGCGGTTTCTCGCTTCGTTGCTCCAAAGTCCAGAAATATTAATGTTAGCTAGTCTTCTTGTTTATTTATCATTACATCATCATATATAGATGATCTACGGCAGGAGAAATGTGTTAGTAAAGTTGATCTAGCTTCTTTAAGTTTTGGTGAAAATTCCAGTAATTTTATTCATTTTTTCGATTAATAAAGCGAGCCTTTGGGAGAACGTGTCAAAAAGTTAGATACCTATATCCACGACATTTTTGTGGCTCATATTCGTAGATCTTCAGGTCCGTTCATGCGATGAAGCGAAACAAACCGGATCCCGAACGCACAGATGTGTTAACAGAGGTGGAAAAGACGGTGCTAGCCGAGTTGGTGCGAGAACGACCCAGCTTATGGGACGACAGCTTGGAATCCTATAAGAACTCCTACGAAAGGGGCTGTGCATGGCGTGCGATCGCTGTTGAAATGGAAATCGAGTTCTCTAAGCCGTTTGAAGGTTGGATTTCTCAGCAACGTGTTCATTTAGATTTTGGCTCACAGAATTTCAGTTGCCAGTCTGCAGCGAATATTCAAGAACCTTCGCGATGTTTACGTGAGGAAACGTAGAGAGTTGCGAACTCACATAGCTATGTGTTCCGGGTCAGACGATGCAGCAAGTTTCCGAGAAAAAATCGAAAGGTGGCCATATTTCAAGGCGTTGGATTTTCTTGGTCCGTGCGTTGATTCGAGGTCAGTTCCATGGGTTTCCATGGTTTTTTCATGAGTTCTTTTCAGGTTTCTTAATTTTTTTAAATTATTCACTTTGCAGTGAGAGGTACGCGACTTATTGTACATTTCGACCTGCTACCGAGGATCCGCAGGATCCTGTAGACGACATCGATCGTGCGACGCCCGAAGTAAGCAGTCCCCTAAGATTTTTGCATAATTCTATTCCATTGAACTTTCTCAAGAGTTTTTCCCTGTAAACTTTGTATTTTCCATTGCTATTTATATTTTGTGAAAACCTACTTGCAAAATGCCAAAATCCATGCTGTTTTTACAGTTTTTGATCCACAAAAGTTGAGATTTTTTTCTCATTTTTTGACGCTGAAGAATTATCACCTCCCAAAACACCTTTTCTTTTGATCGATTCTATAACGCTGGATAGAAATGCTCAAATTGCAGCGTGATCAATATCAGTACAATCTTCTTGGACTTTTCAATCATTTTTTCAACCAGACATTCAGCATTAGCAAATTCTATTATGTTTCTGTGTCGTTCATGTTACACAGTACCAGTTAAAATATTACTTGGATATCCGTTAGATACTGCCATCCTTTGTTTGCAGGTGGAGTTCAAAAAATGCAAAAACGAACCAGACATGGAGGAGTTGCTCGAAGCCGACAAATTATTTCTCATCGATGCTGTTGCTTTGCGACATGAACTTTGGGACAAAAGCCTGAAGGAGTACAAAGACAGGGGTGTTCGCGCAAATGCCTGGAGTGGTGTCAAACAGGACATGGAACTGCAAACGGGAAAGATTTTCACAGGTACGGTACATTTTGAAATGTGATGAGGATTCAGGTTCTATAGTATTGTGTTTTTTAGTTGACGATCTCCAGCGAATTTTTAAAAATCTCCGAGACGTGTACATACGTAAGAAGCGGGATTTAAAAACACGCATTGCGAAGTGCAGCACTACGCTAGAGGAGGATCGTCTGTGGCGGAGAGCCGAGGAATGGCCATACTGGAAGGCACTACAATTTCTAGATATGAACGCCGATCGAGGGTACGTGATGGAAATATTTCAAAAAATTCCCCCACTTAAGCCCTGAAATTTTTCAGAAGGCGAAATGTCGCTGTATGGAAGAATGACGAGAATATCAGCAGTGGGCTTTTTGAGGCTTCAGCATCCGATGCCGGCTCAATTGATGTAAGTTCCGCTCTTATTTTCATTGGTTACACGATTTTCTCAGCTTTTTAAGCGTATTTGGTGTGTCAAATACTTCACTAGTTCATCTGTACTTGTGCTATTCTTTTGTTTAAATATCTGTAATCACCGTTTTAGACTGCCTCCACCACTTCTGACTCATCGAAAAAAGCGGAGCAGAGTCAGAAGAACGATGAACCGCGACAACTACTGGAAAGCATAGCCAATGCGCTGAAACAGGATGGCAAATGCGACGCTTTCGACATCACTTGTAACTTATTTTCTTGTAGAATATTAGGCTCTAGCCGTTTCAATTTTTGTTCGTTGTAGGCATGAACATGGCACATTCCTTGCGATCTATAGCAGAATATGACGAGCTCCGGGCGCTCGAGTGGAAAATCCGACTCGATGAATTGCAACTTCAAATCGCCAATGATGAGCTGAGGATTAGAGGCACCAGCCAGTGAAATGATTATACGATCTCCGTTATTGCATTCTCGTTACGTTTTACTGGTATCTATTTATCACGTTCTCACAGGTTTTCCGCTGATTACTATTTTAGGAACCCCTAACTCATCTTTCTTTCGGATTCCAACGAAGGCTCATTGTATATATTTATGACGAATGTTTTACTAATCGTATTGTTAAAGTAATAATAATTTTAAAGGAACTGTTTTTGTGTGCTACAGAATTTAATATGGTTGCTAGAGAATAGACAATTACCTTTCGAGTATGAAGCGTGAAGGAAGAACTCATCAGAATAACGAGAGCCAAATGGTCAGTTTACGGGTTTCTCAAGGAGGCCATCGCACCAACTCCAGGGTGCTGAGCTCCCCTCTCTTTTGTTTGGCTCGACCTACACATGGAGTGCAGAGTTGTTTTCTGAAGTTCACTCCGCTATCCCAACACTGAGCCGGACTTCGCAGCTCCGATCTAAAGCAGATGCGCCGTCTGCGAGAAGTTGGGGGCGGAGTTTGAGCGACACTGATCTATCGATCGATTCGTGCAGTATAAAAGGGCGCGCAACCGAGGCGCTGGGCAGTTGTCTCCAGTGCCCCTCAGTCAGTGCAGCCGATCTCCTCTCCACTTATATTTACTGTTCTTATCCCCATTCATGCTTTTATAATAAACTCTTGGCATTGTATTCGTGTACTCGTTGAACTGAGACCTTGCGGAATACACGTCGAAAGCAAAGCGTCGATAGATCGGTCATATAATGAGGAGAGATGACGACTGTTGGACAAGAAGGAAGGTGGAATGGCTGCCGCGCGACTGCACTCGGTCTCGTGGAAGACCGCTTCTTAGATGAAATATAATATTTTGAAACGGACACACAACCTTGCTTTTTTAAATCATAAATAAGAAGAATAGGACCATTCAATTCTTCATTAAAATTGCAAAAAAGCAAGTAGTATACAAACCAAGAATCTGTACACACGTAGGAAGCAATCGACATCAAACTAGTACCACAACATAATATGGCTACAACAGTTAAGAATATGTACCGGAATTTGTTCAACAACGATCACAAACAATATTTATCGGCAGGATTGCAGCGGATGAACTTCAGAGCAAACTCTCGAGACACTGCCTTAGGGATCACATTCTGAACACCGTGCTCTGTTGGGTGTGCCCGTCGTAGACAAAGGTATTGTCCAGCGGAACATACTGATTGGTTGCCAGTTTGATAACCTCTTGGGCAGTAATACCTGAACAGAAGATTCGTCCACATAGCTCAAATAGAAAGTGGGTAAGAGTATCAGACTCGAACTAGAAAGTGGGCCTGGATAGAAATAATTTTAGAGGTGACGTTTTTCGTAAAAAAGGGAATACTGCAGTACGAATCTGAGCTTATTCTGGCGTGAAAATCGGCCTAGAATAGCTTATGTGGAGGTGAAAATGAAAACAATTGGGAAAACAAAAATCTCCTACCCCCTATAAGACTCGCTATGACGTGAAGCTCTCCGGCACCATAGCGACACATCTCGGCAATGGCATTCTGCGGCACCTGTGCCACTATGGATTCCGGATTCTCGACCTGGAAATACTATGAATATTAGAGTACAAAGGCCCGCATGGTGAGAGCAGTGGCAGTGGTAGGAGGCGCTACTGACGCCTGCACGGTTGAGTGATCGATCCCGACCCGGGCTAACCAAGCCTTCCATCCATGGGTAGATTGGTACCAGACTTGTCTGGGAAGGTGAGGACACTGACTTGGTATAGCGGCTGGCCCCAGTCATTGTATAGGTCCAACACGTATTCACGCCTCTTTCTGAATGGAGGACAGATGCACGGCGCGTCCTTAGGGGACTAGTGAACGCCATCATCTCTACTTTATGTTAGAGCACAGAATTAGAACTGAAATATGCCGAAAATTCACATTATTTAGGATCGGGAGAGTTGAAAATTTTCACCATATTTTAGTACTAGAAAAGTTCTAAAAAACAAAGGCTGGTCCCTTATGTGACAGTGATTAGAAACTCACTTTCGAGGAGGAAATTATTGAAACAACTCGTTGTTTGAGATCGACAGCATCGATTGTGCATGGAACTCCATTAGTCCCAGGGTACCTGGAAACATCTAATCAAACTAGCAAAAAGGTAGATGCATAGGATCACATACCTTCCCTTCTCCCTATGGAACTTGTCAGCGGCTCTCAGGAGCAGAAACCAGACAGCCAACGATACGGACCCTTCATCTTCTGAGGAGCTTGCAATACCACTAAGAAGGTCCTGAATAGAAAAAAATGACCTATAAGTCCACACCCAAAACTTACAACAAGTATACCTGGAACGTTTTGGGTGAATCCCTTTCACTGCCTCTCTGCAAGCGAATGCCGTTGGCGTTCTTGCAGAATCGATAGCAGAGATCCTCTGTTATCACATCGGATACACCTGAACAAATTACAAAACAAATTACTATCAAAAATTCCGAAATTTGTTACACCGAAGACGACAAATATCGATTTCTTGAAGTGCATGAATTCTGCGAATTTAATCTTTTCGAGGGTATATAGTCTGACTTCATCAAACATCCTACCAGAGTTGGCGAACTCAACGTGACTGGACCACATAAGTAGCGATTTGGGTGGTCCGAGGAAAATGAAAAATTGCCAGCAGATTCGTGATCAGTGCCCTCAATTACCACCTCTGCAAAGTTTCAGAGAATTCCGCCGACTGAAGAAAAAAATCGAGTACTGGCCTCCGTTAAGTTGCATAATGCCCAGAGAACTTATAATTTACACAGCACCCGACGATTAACTTTGAACTTTCACGACCATACCCTCTGACCGAACGGAAAACAAACAGCGGCATGTGGTAACTGGTAAATAAAAACGAAAAACCTATCGAAATTATTACGTACCTCTTTCTTGCTCGACCTCTTTTGTGTAGGCATACACCTCGGCCGCATCAGCGAGGGCCTTTTCGCGGAAAATCGATGCCAGTCTGGTATACCTGAAATTTATCCTTCTCTGGTTTAGGCAGCAAATCCCCCATTGAGCCCAATGAGTACTGAAACTGGACTAACCTCTTACTATCACTAGTCATATCAGGTAATGTCCCTGTGAGCGGAAGAACCCCGTGGGCATTCACGAACCGTCGAAGTCCGGCACAGATCAGCCAGAACGGCTTCAGACATCGCGACGACTCGTCGCAATTCCCGTCCAGGAGAATCTCCTCGACGTGACGGGGAACCTAGAATGTTTGGAGTAAATTTTTGTTGGACAAAATTGGAGAGTCGATCAAACCTTTGTGGTATGTAGAGACCTCGCTAAAGCTGCTTTTGCCTCGTTGAAATTTTCGGCGTCAAAAGAGCCCGATTCGGCTTCTCGGCGCATTTTCCATAAAATTTCTAAGAATTGCTTTCTCTTTGCATAGGTGTCGGGGAATGCATTTGCATCACCAGTTATCTGGAAGTAATCATCTGAAAACATTCCACAGGTAAGATAAAGAAGATAGAGGTAAGATCTATCCATTTTCCTACGCTGAGGTTTGAAATAAGATTCACCAGACCTCGGAACGCCGTAGTGATATTTATTTCAAATAAATTTCAAGAAATATAATATAAGGTAAGCGACAAGTAAACGCACGATTATACTAAAACAAATATAATTGGTGCACTGATCGATTCTAAAGCTGATTGACTCGTTGACCCCACCGAGCTGCTGGTGTTCGAAAAACTCAACAATGGCACGGGTATAATTCGTTTCGAGGTAATCAAAAAGCAGCACTAAAACGCATGAAATATAATTATTACTGTGGCTTTCCGTGTAATTTATAAAAAGGGAAAGATCACGAAAAAAGAAAATGAAAATACCGAGCATACGGGAAGAGAGGCTTACTTCTTTGTATCTCTTCAAAGCTATCAGGTACAGTAGAATATATGGAGTGTGACGCAGCTCGTCCAACGACATCGAATCGATATCCGTTTGATCGGCCATTTTCTGCAGTTCAGGGAATGGTTGATCTAACCTGAAAACGAATCTTGGAACAAGGCTCGGAGATCAGCACCAGGAAGGGACTTACCGTAAGTCTGGCAGTGCGTTCTCTTCATGGTTGTTCGCAATGGTGTGTTCCTGGACGAAAATGCGAATGTATCCCAGCAAACCGTACGCTCTGGAATTATCACGGTTTCGCGATAAAAAAAGAGTTTTGGAAAGAAAATGAACGGAAAACGGAGAAGATGAAATATTGGTCATTTCTGACAAGACCGCTGATGGATGTAAATTGTTAAGGGCCCTCACAGACCCGACGACGTGCAATCTGAGCGACGAATTAGCCGTTATAAATGAAATTGAGCGAAACACATGACGACGAGCATTCTCGTCCAACGCGACGTTTGCGGCGGCCGCATTGCTGTAATCGATACCGCGTTGCAACGCGCGGTCGGCCGCATTGCTCTAATCGATACGGCATTGGACGAGAATGCTCGTCGTCGTGTAGTCGGGTCTGTCCTAACATTCAGCCATGAGTCGGTTAGCAACTCATAAATGTACTAACCACAAGAAACAAAACAACAAGATCAAAAAAATCTTAAACAAAGGTTTTCAATACAATAAATTGCTCTTATCGGCCATCGACAAAGTCCGCACACTAGACAGTTCGATTTTCGCATACATGACTGGTAAAAGTATACCAAAAAGGAGAATAATGACCTGAAAAATCTTACCTGGCGGATATGAAAGGAACTCCACGCTCAAATAAGAATGACGATATCCTGGTCGTCACATCTTCGGGCAGATTCGTGCCGACAACGACAAAGAACTGCAGCATCAGTGAGAGATCGTCATCTGACAAATCGGTTGGTGACAGCAATAGCGAGTGTCCTACTACAGCTGGGTTCAGTTCCTTGAAATATTGAGTTTAGTTGATTGTAAAGGAAATGAACAAATAAAAAACGAATCAACACCCGAAAGAGGACAGTTGGCCATTACTCTACCGGATGTCCATAAATTAAATGTAAAACTTTATAAGCGCTTCTTGATACGATTTGTGACAGCCCACATATGACTTTTAAAATTTAATAATTCTCACCAACGATCTGATTTTCTCATCCGCTTCATGAATAAATTTCGACTTCAAGGGCTAATTCCTCGAAACCAAACCAGCCTCTTCCTGCTTTTCTCTTATTTCGCTTTTCAGTGGTCCCAAACGAACTTTTGAAAAAATGCTACACAGTCGCAGCTGCAACAGCGGCTAATATCCTTATTCATCTATTTTATATGAACAGATCATGCGTTACAATGATCTTTCAAAGAAAACGACAATAAATGGCGAACAATCAACAGTAAACATTAATTCACGTTCCAAAATCAGGAATACAAATATTTAGAAACCGTGATTTAGTGGATTAATGTGAGTTTAGATAACGGTCCAACAGCTTGAAGAATTTATTTGGTTATTTAATTTTTATTTTTTAAATAAACGATTCGAATCAATCAATAGCTTATCGATAGCTTACAGTCTAACCGTATCTTAACCAGTATGAACGGGAAATAAATGCTGAGGAAACCCCATTCTGAGTTTCGGTTAAAAGAATTCCGACAAGTATCGTTAACTATTATTAAATAGAATTAAATAGAAAGATGGAAACTACACCTTCAAATACTCGATCGTCGCATGGGCCCTCGGTCGTCCGAGGTCCGACTCGCGCAGAAAGAAATTCTGACCAAGATCTGGAGTGTCGACAAACGCACTATCGACAATACATACCGAATGGATACCGGCCAACACGAGACTTTTCACAATTTCCGTCCCTAAGCAATAATTTTCGATTGGAGAAATTTTGTAAACATTTATTGAAAATCCTTCAACTATACCTAGGGCAGATGAACCCAGCACGCATATAGAGGTGCGAGCAATTGAACTCTGGCCCTCCTCTCCCCATAGACGCAGTTGACGATCGTATCGTACTTCGTCCATTACGGGGTTAGATTTTACCCTAAACCTGTCGTCACTGACAAACTGACAGTTTGGAAAATCTTGTATAAGGTATTGTTCGGTGGATAACATCATCGCAAAACCAGACGAAGACGAACTGCAGAAATAATTTATTCGCATACAATCAATAGGTGGTCAATGGATCGAGTTTTGAGCGACTAGAAAACATAGAAATAGAAATCTGTTACAGTGTTCGTGTTCAGAAGACACGAAGGGTAAACAAATAACGAAGAAAACAGAACAAGCATTCGAGTATCTAGAGCTTTTTTCGCTCCCATTTCTGATTGACGAACGTGTCCGGTCTCAGATAGGTTAGCTCCTCCTGGCCGTTTTTCATGCACGCGAAACGTCCAAGTACAAACAGCAGATCACTCATCCTAAGAAATAGAGATAACCGCGAATAATAAGAATATTTTCACGATTGCAAACAACAAATGTAACCTTTGTAGGAATTTCATATCATATGAACTTGAGTTTACCTTTACATCGAAACTCATTGTATAAACGAGGGGCGCAAAATTCTCTTCCCTCTCATCTATTTATTTTATCTACTTATCGATCCATCCTCAAATATAAATGTGCTACTGAATAAGGAAAATACCTTAGTTAACAGCAACGCCGTTCAAACACAAAAAACAACGAGCAATTCATCACTGATTTTGAGTTTGTTAATTAAGTACAAATCTTCTGTGGTTGTACTGCTGTTCTATATACTTGCGCTTTCATTGACTTACAAGCCCTGGTCTTTTAGCTCTAAATTGTTCTGTTCTGTTTTACAGTGTTTTGTCCATGTTTTCTTTCTTCGCGCCGTGGGAAACTTACCACAAATAAATAAAAGAATAAACATATCGATACAATACTTCTGGGGAACATGCGACTAATTCTCGGCCATTTGCTGTGGCACATTCCCTTAGGCCCTTGTTATACATTCGCTCGCGGTGAGCGTCAGCGGCTTGCGAGCGGTGATCGCGTGCGCCGCTAACCTCAGACGCTGAGCACGCGACGCACGCACGCACACGCAGGAAGCATACAGAGCAATGCACGACGTGATCGACCGACCTCCAGCGAAAGGGTCAATCGCAGTGCAATGCGCAGCGACGAGAGCGTGGAAGGTTCGCGAGCGTCTGCATAACAGTCCGTGAGCGTCACCACGCCAGCGTCACCGTGATAACTCGTACAAACGTGTCTGGCCCCACGGTGTCTGATACTGAATGGACGAGTTACGCTGGGGGTGAGCGAATGTATAACAAGGGCCTTACAAATTCTTCATGGCGCTATTTAAACGAATATTTGAAACTCGCAATCAACCACTTGACTTCAACGAGAAACTTTTCGAATAAAAGCAACAGACCTGTTCAGAAACTTCAGCGCTTGCGGATCAGCCTCCTCAGCTCGAACGAGCGGAACAACACTACGCTCAGCCCGACGACATACGGCTCGAGCATACTGGAGATGTGCCGAGGTCGTTCCTCCACCCTGGAAGAAGTTTGGATAATCTGAGAGAAGGGGGAAAGATTACAATTTCTCCTTCCAATAAGACCCATTTGTATACACCTTTAGGATTTCTCCTACAAGTACATCTAATTCCTTTCCAAGCAACCTTGACCCCAACTCTTATTGTATTCCATTTACCCTTATTAACTCGAACACAGGAGAGAATATGTCACAAAACCGGTAAAAAGAAGTTTCTCACTCAAACAAGGAGCAGATCGGAACGTTAGAAGAATGAGTATTGTTGGCACAATCTTCAACTAATGAATCCCAATTCAGTTTGTTTTACAAAAAGACTGTTTTAGAACGCCAGTCTAATTCTATTCTGATCTCCTAATGTACGATTTCTTTGCATTCATTTCCAAGCACATATAAAGTGCCAAAGCGGAACTGTTACAAGGAACAAACACACAGCAAGATCCAAAAATGTCTCAAGTAGATAGAGTGAAGGTAACAATGATGGAGCAGATGCACCCAACACACGAATATTATAAATTTGAGACTTGAACATGCGACTCAGGACTTTTAAAAACTTCCTCAAAAACCTCATAGTTAATGGTCGATGAGCAATACTCGTCTGTTATATCGTTTTCCTATTTATGTCCCGCATCTCCTTAAATGTTCATGTTTCTATGTGTTTCCGTTCTGCGCTAGGTGTTATTCTATGTTTATGTTGTGTCCTCTGTGTTCTATCTACATAGTAAGAGGGTGATTCTCCACCTCTTGCGGTTCGGCAGTTTGTTTTTCTTTTTAAGTTGTTGAGTTATCGATTTTCTATGTTCTAATTAGTTAGAATCAGTTTTTATTCAGTAGTTGTTCGGTTTTTTATGTTTTGGTTCCACTCCGTTGTATTATCCGTTCACCCTCCGGTGAACCTTACAAATAAACAAATAAATAAATTTGAAATAATGTTCACCCTGAAGTTCTGGACAAAAGTCCACTATTACGCAGAACTTCTTCTAATAAAAAAGCTGGAAGAAAGAATCGATCATTTCGGCTTGTGATATCGCTCAATAATTAAGCCGGCGGAAAATCGATTTTTTACTATTCCCGAAGGATTTAACACCTGTGATGTTGAGCTCTCATTTTAGCTAATGAAATGCGCTATATAATCCATTAAACAATGAACTGCCCAAGATTGGCAGCGATAGTTTACAGGAATTCGATACAAACTCTTCTGGACAATAGTAAACCTTAGCAGTGTAGTAAAACACTCACCGATAGAATAAACTGACGAATAGGTGGTAGCTGATCGCCGAATCGGTCAATTTCAGCATGAATCCACTCCACCATATGCGTATCAATGAAAGTCTTGGCTAAAAGCTGCCTATAAACCATCAACTTCAAGAATATAACAGCTAACAACATACCTTTCTTCTTTTCAGACGACTGAGGTGGAGTAGCTAAATGCGCTCCGATGTCCTGCAAGCAGCACTGAAGTTTTGCGAGAACTTCTACCAGCTCCGGAATGTTGTCCTGGATGGCCAGCTCGCGACAAACCCTGAAATGTCAACTCTTCACGTGACTACCTCAGAACTGCTCCAACAAGGACACACCACAATCATCGGTCGTGAATGATTGTTCACTGAAGATCAATTGAGGGCGGTCGAGTGAATTCAGAAAATGTTTCCTTGGAAATCAGCTGCGTCTCTTTCAACGGCTGATTCCACTTTCGACCTTGAGATATTCGTTTAGAAAACACACTGCGAATTTGCTAGGATTTTACTACATCTTCTAGACCACAAACTACCACCTAAATCAATTCTGAAGAGGTAAATAACCACGTGCAATAGATATTTTGGACGATTAGAGAACTATATGCAGACTCACCCGAGTAACGATGATAGCTCGTCAGTATTACCAAGGGCCATGAAAGCGTCATCGTCTTTCCAGCGTCGTTCGTTGTTGAAAAGACTCGACTTACCGGAATCACCAGTACCGCGACCTAAAGATCATCATGCATGCGCCGACAGACTATTTTAATTTAAATTTTCACGCGCTTATAGACCGGATTATTTTGGAAATTGGATTATTTTGGATATTGTCAACTGTGGATGTAAAGGTAAAAGGTAAAGGTGTCGGCGTTGATCAGTCCGCTAAGAACGCGCCGCCGTATTCGTGTTCTATTCAGGATCGTAGGGGCGAGTGGAGAATGCGTATTTGGCCTATACAATGACTAGCAGAGCCGAGCCGCTATACCAAGTCAGTATCGTTACCATACCGGACAAGCCTGGTACCAATTCACCCGACCCCGAAGGGATGGAATGCTTGGTTGGCCCTGGCCGGGAATGATCGCTCGACCGTGCGGGTGACAGCAGCGCCTCCTACCACTCCACCACGCGTGCCCATATGTATAAAGTATAACTATGTACAAAGAACTAAACAGGAATTAACCACAAGTACAACTAGATAAAACGTGAATCTGAAAAGCAACCTCAAATCCAGGACAGGTGACATTTTTCGATGATATTTGTTGCTGATGATCTTGTCAAAAAACAATTTATTGTTTGCCGCATCTTCATTAACAATATTTGTGCTATATCGTGGAGTTTTCTCTGAAACTGTGACCGAATGGAGCGTTTCTCTTGGCACCCATCAAAGTAACCGGGAACAAATCATGATACCCAGAAGGGCTCAAAGTAAACGGGCTTGAGTAAGAGTAATACTAGAGAATAAAGTAAATATATAACAAAATAAATAAAAGTATTAAAGCTCGCCTTGCTTGAAGCCTCGATCCATGACCGCAGGAGTCGTGCTGATGCAGCGAACGAGCGGCAGCACTCGCGACGGCTGCAGAGCGCAGAGAACACGAAGCGCCGCCATATCGGAAAAAAGGACCGCCCTTATCGTTAATTCCAGGGAAATAGACAATCTCACTGACTTCTTTGGGAATTACCCAAGGTTTAATTACCAAGCTTGAGGCTTTGAAGAAGACGGACTCGCCGAGACGTTAGCCGAAGTAAACTTGTAACATCTTGGCTATTTGGATTCAGTCAGTCTATCACCTTCTTTGGGAATCTTTCCTATTTCCCTCGAAGTTTCCCTTATCTGAGCTTAACGGGATACGCTAATATAAATCAAATAGCAAACGAATACGGATGCGCCAGAAGAGTGTTTAAAAGGTTCACAGAGGCTCAAGGATAGAGGCCTTCCCTAGCACAGCTTGCCAAAGTCGACTATGGTTTAGAATTAGTCATCACTAAACTCCACCATTTTCAGCCCTTTTTCCTCATTTCATCACAGACTGCGAAAAAAGTGAGCTCTTAACGGTTAAATTGCACCTGAAACCGAAGCATTCTCTGCGTTTGAGCTTCTCAATACCTCTTGCACATAACTACACCACATATCTCTTAGGATTCTCTCTCCTTCACTACCTCACCCTTGTATATATCTTTACCCCTAAATATAGCCCCAATCCCAACTTGACGGAGAAACTAGCTGTTACGTTGGCTTTCCATGTAATATTATTACTGTGTCAGTTAAGCAAGACTTGACATTTCCGCTCCTGCACAATGGGCCACATGGGTAAAATGAACAATGGTGACGACAGTGAGGTAAGGTATGTAGAAGAAGACCGCAGCTTCGATATGTGTCACAGAAAACAACAAATTCCAGAAGACTTCATACGGTAGCACATGTAGCATAGATTAATTATAGATCAACAAACTATGGGACGTATTGAATTTTCGTCAAGAAAACTAAACTTCCTACGAATGCCCATTCGAACAACCTACAAGCCTGATCGAACTACTCTGCTGCTGCTGTTGTTGGCTCTCGGAGAGCCACCCGGAACAATGGGAAAGAATTGTACAAGTGAAGTGGTTAATTTATGTATGTACGGTGCGAAAAGACATGCACGAGGTTAGCCTAACAACAAGGGGACAGAATTCCATAAAACTGTTCCTTTGGAGCAAGGAAAACACTTCACGAAACGACTTCAAACACTTCTGATAGAGGGAGGGAAGGGGTTATGCGACAAGGGGTCCCGGCCAAACACAGGTATGACGACAAAACATTTTGGTGTAAGTAGAATTGAGCAATGTGGTGGAGGTGATTTCTGTTAGAATAATGATAGACTCAGCTTATGTAACACAAATAAAACCAAAACACACGACCGCTACTAAATATGAAAGTTCGCTAGCGACGAAATCATTCGGAACTCGTAATCGTAGTGACTGGGGGGAATGGAGAGAGATGATCGTATGATACAGTCGAACGTTAGCGCCAAAGAATAGAATTATCGTTGTAAAAAAACACATTGTGATCTTCAATAAAAGAGAAGTAGTGAATCAATCAATAAAACACCGAGCTGTAAACGCGGTCAGAATAAATAATTCAAACACAACGTAGTGTAAAGAGAAAGGCGGGCGGTCAGTTGAGAGTTCCGCGGCAATTCGGAGCACCGCACAGACAGTCGACCTTGTCGTCCTCGATGGGGAATTTGTAATCGTAGGTGATCTCGTCGCCTTTGTTGATCAGCGTCTTACTGTAGATCACAATTCGCTTGTCACCGTCGACGGTGACCACCTGAAGCAAATCCTCAGCATTTTCTCTGAATGTAAAAAGGCAAAGGTAAGGTGACTAATCAGTCCTCTAAGGACGCGCCACGCATCTGTCTTGCATTCAGAATCAGTGCTTAATGAAAGGGAATTCAGTCTATAAATGACATGAAAAGAGCAGCTACTCCATAGGTCAGTATCATCACCTTAACACACGAGCCTGTTAACAATTTTCCCAGCCTCGAAAAGCTGAAAAACTTGGTTAACCCTTAGTGAGGATAGATCGCTTAACCAGGGCCCAGATTCATGAACCGACGAGCGGTCTCCGAAACCGCGGCGCAGCCAGAACCAGACGGCAGAGTCGATGAGACATTGCGTTTAACATTGGAAGTTTAGGATAAGTAGGCAAAGGTGGGCGCCGTTCGCGCTACATCTTGGGGTTTATCGGGGTTTACCAATGATGGGAGGAGGACGTTAGGCAGGAATCCTAATTGCCAACTCATGGCGCGCGCAAGGTGATAGTACCTGCGGAACATTGGAGAGTTCACCGCGCGTACCCACCCTGGTCCTCGGCCCACGCGATGTTGGCCGCGTCCGAGTTCCTCGTTAAGGCGAGGGTGACCCGACGGACGAGAGGAGTCACCAGTCACTGATTGACCAGATCGGGAGCGAGAGCTATCGCTCGCCGATTCATAGGGCGCGTAATGCACTGTAAGGAGTCAAACATGCACAACACCTACACCTACCTATTTCAGATTTTCGAGCTTTACTCAATGAGCTCAATCGCATTTAGGGAAAACTCACGAGAACACAATTCTGTGCTTAAATAATAGCATGTGGGTTTTAGATAGGATATTTATTTGATCAAATAGTTGGAATCAAATGGAGAAACAGTAACGAAATCCAGTTCATATTGCACGCCTTGTGACGTAACTAGACATCTTGACACGAAATTTTGTTATTTCTCTCGTGCTAACAGGCTCAAGCGTGGGTTTCGATTTCTGCCGAAAATTTA
The DNA here is from genome assembly GCA_030553155.1 of Nippostrongylus brasiliensis. Taxonomy (NCBI): domain Eukaryota; kingdom Metazoa; phylum Nematoda; class Chromadorea; order Rhabditida; family Heligmosomidae; genus Nippostrongylus; species Nippostrongylus brasiliensis. The sequence continues at coordinate 34,065,984 of CP130734.1, forward strand.
CGACCCCTCTCGCCAGAAGAGGTTTTGGTACGACCCCTCCTTTATCTCGAAAACTGCGAATACAGCGGTATGAATGGAAAAAAAATTGTATGAAATTTGAAAATTCATTAATTGCTCTCCCTCATTCAAGGAAATACAAAAATGTAATGAAATAAACCTGTTGATTATGTGAGGTCAGGTACGCCAATCGGTGAGGAAAGATGAGTGGAGTTTTTAACACTTTGACGACAATATGAGCCACCGGTGGCTCATACGTGTCCGTCCGCGTGGGACATTATGAGCCACCGGTGGCTCATAACATAACGCGCGGGCGCGAGCGCGTGTCCCACGGCGCGTCCAGCGCAAAACAGCGATTGTCGTCAATGTGTTAAACAAGGGTAAGAGAGGACGGCTGGTGAACTACAAGAAGAAGAAAAGACGGCATGTGATCTTGAAAATGTATGCAGTAAAAGAATTTATTGTTGCCTGGTGTGATTTTGCAATAGCAACAGTCGTGAAAAGAACTATAGTAGCTTGATGTTTTAAACATTAGGGTAACTGCGACATATAGTTTTCACTACCGAAAGAACGCATCTAATCGGAGCGAAACTTCACACTAGGAATATTCCTATCCAGCCTAACCTTTGATGAAAAATTCAGTGGCCAATAAAACTTCCTTCCTGGTGAACAAGGTAGTTTCGATTTAGTTCCGATTTCTAGCAGAAATCGAAACAAAATCGAAACTACCCTGTTCACCAGGAAGGAAGTGATTTCTGGAAGCAACTCTGGCATGAAAGAAAGCTGAAATCCTTCACTGTTCAACGCTGTGTTTATGTTTCCAAAATCCTTTGAACTTTTAAAATTATAAGCACTTAACTAACACCATAACACCACCGCCTTCCCTGCAGTAGCGCGTCGCCTCGCGAAGGATTTCGCCGCGACGCCTCTTGGAAATAGTGCTGTTGGAATGAATGGTTATTGTACTGCAAGGACTGGTCGATTCGAAACGAAACTTCACACAAGGAATATTCCTATCCAGCCCAAACTTTGATGAAAAATTCAGAGTCTAATAAAACTTCCTTCCTGGTGAACAAGGTAATTTCGATTTAGTTTCGATTTCTGGCAAAAATCGAAACAAAATCGAAACTGCCCTGTTCACCAGGAAGGAAGTGATTTCTGGAAGCAACTCTACTATGAAAGAAAGCTGGAATCCTCTACTGTTCAACGCTGCGTTTAGATTTTCAAAACCCCTTGAAATTTTAAAATTATAGGCCTTTAACTAACACCACTGTCTTCCCTGCAGTAGCGCGTCATGTCGCGAATGATTTCGCCGCGCCGCCTCTTGCCTCTGAATTTTATATCAATGTTTAGGCTGGATAGGAATATTCCTCGTGAGAAGTTCCGCTCCGATTAGATGCGTTCTTTCGGTAGTGAATACTATGTGTCGCAGTTACCCTAATGTGGAAAACATCAAGCTACTACTGTTCTTTTCACGACTGCTGCTATTGCAAAATCACACCAGGCAGAAATAAATTCTTTTACAGCCTACTCTTTGAAGATCACATGCCGCCTTTTCTTCTTCTTGTAGTTCACATGCGGTCCTCTCTTGTCCTTATTTAAAAACTCCACTCATCTTTCCTCACCGACATTGGCGTACTTGACCTCACAACAGGTCTATTTCATTACATTTTTGTATTTCCTTGGATGAGGGAGAGCAATTAATGAATTTTAAATTTCATTCAATTTTTTTTCCATCCATAACGCTGTAATCGCAGTTTTTCAGCATCTCAACCATAAAGAACGACCTTCTTTATACGACCCTCTCCCCTCTTCCCATGCAAATACGACCCCCCAGTTTCGATTCTCGAAACTCTAGCTTGAGCCTGCGTGCTAACCAGGGCTGTGCATTTAACGGTTAACGGTTTAACGGTTTTAACGGATTTAACGGCCTTTTCCGTTAAAAATTATTTAACGGATTTAACGGCAAATTTTCGAAATTTAACGGAAAATTTAACGGCTTTTGAATTGCCCGCGCGGGAGTGGCAGCGTGTCCAAATTGCGCGCAATCGTGTCAGGACCACCCAGCTTCTCTCTTCCACAACATTAGAAGCAATCTGGGCATTGTAATAGGAGTTCGCCTACTGAAATTTCTGTAATTTGAGCGTGTTGTTTGGCTGTTTTAGACCTTATATTCGCAAAAAACGTATCTACAGTGCCTATTATCTATTTTTGCTTCTCCAGATGTCTGATTTGCTTTCAGATTGGCAGGCTTTTATCAATTTCACCGCAGTGCTGTTTCGACGCGGACGTTTAAAGTAAGTTCTCTCATTATACTGTAGTCTTTTGTTCACAAGACCAAGTTATTTGCGTATTTTTCGTTATTTGTCGAGTATATTCTTCATGTTTTGCTTTTTCCAGGGTCTAATTTGTTCCCAGTTTGGTTGGCTGCCCGTTATTTCGCAATTCTGGCAGGTCGACGTCGCCGTTGAAAGTAAGTTCTTTTAATATACTGGAGTATTTCGAATAAAACGTAAATTTATGTGCGTATTCCATGTTCTTCATCTGACATTGCTAATCTCTTGCTTTCTCCAATGTCTGGCTTGCCATTAGGCAACTGTAGCTTATTCAAATACCTAATCGAGAAAATATATTTTGACCTCAACACCTTTTTTTCAGGAACTGGAGAAATTTTTTTCTGCGCCAGTCGACACAACGGCAAACCCGCTCACTTTCTGGAGTGCTCCACTGACACGATCTCTTTTTCCTCACATAAATTCTTTAATTCCGAAATACTTTTGCGCTCCTCCGGGAACAGTTGAAATTGAAAGGGTTTTCTCATCTGCGGGTCAAGTTTTGACCGACTTTCGTAAGTCGCTAACACCTGCAAATTTTGCAGCTCTTCTGTTTCTCAAACTTAATATTCCACAGATTGGCTTCGACCGTTGATCATTCCTGACTTTAAATATGCTTTCTTTGTAAGAGACTTAGCTCTTTCGTTAGCTGTTGTTAATAATATGCGCTCTAGTGTACTAACCGATGAATTGATCGTTCCGGCACAACAGTAAAATAAACGCTTATATATTGTATTATTTATATTGTATTATATACGGTGGAAAAACCATTATTTTTAGGAATTTCGACTTTATTTATATTATATTATATACGGTGAAAAAACCATTATTTTTAGAAATTTCGACTTTTTTTGCAAAATTTCAAAAACTTAACGGATTTAACGAATTTAACGGTTTTTAACGGTAAATTTTGCCGTTAAAAATAGTCGTTAAAAAATTTAACGGCCAGAATTTAACGCACAGCCCTGCTGCCAACCCCTCTTCCGTAGTACCGGCCAGACCAAATCTTCGAAGCAATATTGTTCCAAAAAAACTATACATTCTGTAGTTTATGCAATACCTCTTAACTATTTAACATTATTTGACACCATGAGCATCATACATCTGTATAAAATTTGAGTTCTGAGTTGTGTCGCCGTCGGCAAAAAACAGATTTTCGTCGGTGTTTTTTTTTATGCAGTTTTGGCACAGAATTGTGTTCTCGACAGTTTTTCCCAAATGCGATTGAGCTCGTTGAATAGAGCTCGAAAGTCCGTCATTGGCAAGTGTAGGTGTTGTGCATGTTTGACTCCTTACAGTGCCTTACGCGCCCTATGAATGGGCTCGCTGCCGATCTGGTCGATCCTGTGACTCCTCTCCTCCGTCAGGTCACCATCGCCTTAACGAGGAGCTCGGCCGCAGCCAAGATCGCGTGCAGCGAGGATGAGGTTGCTGGTGCGCGCGGTGAACTCTCCAATGGTCCGCAGGTACTGTCACCTTGCGCGCGCGCCATGAGTTGGCAATTAGGATTCCTGCCTAACGTCCCTCACCCACAAATGATGAATCTGGGCCCAGGTGGGTGTCGGGAACCTCTCCCTGGAGTGTGCGTTGTGCGCGATCTGAGGGAACTACAATTTTTGTGACAGGGTTCCCAAGCACTAATTTTTACTGCACCTACTCCATTTTTACTCCCCGACAACATTAAATAGCAATGGCAGACGCGAGGATCACCGTTAACATTATGAGCAGCCAATGCACAACTGATTAAAATGTCGCTGCAACGAGCAAAATAGGGTTGAATAAAAACCCAAAACATTAGTATCAGCCATCGCCGATCCCTTTTCACAACCATAAAATTGAACGCAAAAGCAATTTGTAGAAAACCTTGAAATAAGGAGGAAAACAACTGACCTTGGCATAACAGTTGGGCTGACAAGAGTGATTGATAAATCGAGCAAAGTTCCCCATTCGAGTTGCATCTATGACCTGGAGTGAAGTATAGATAGCTGAATATTTGGACAGTCGATCAAACCCAGCAAAAATTTAACCTAGAGGAATTTAACAGCAATTCAATGGAAGGGATGATTAAAGAAAAGCGAAGAAAGACGGGGAATAGCTCTACTCTGGCTGGACGGTCACGTAACTCTATACGTTAGGGAAAAGACTCAGCAAACATTCTCGAAAACCATAAGTCTTTGAAAAACGAGTAGTCAAAATATGACAAAAAGATGAGATCTCATGGATACCCACCGTTGTATCATCAATGCGGAACAAGTAGCTGCTCCCTATTCCACGTCGTTCATAAGCCTTTTCACGAACATCTGCCACTGTATTTCGAACCTGAAAAAGCGAAGGTGAGCCAGTTCTATACGTTACTCGAAAAGACATTTATTCACGGGAAGGTTTTCAATAACAATTTTTTATACAACTTCGTGGCTATCATTGTATAAGATTCAAAGCAATAAATTAAACCGCGATAGAAGAAAAAGATCTCTACTAAAGTAAATCAAGCATAAACCACAGCAAGAATAAAAAATCAGAACTACAAAAACACCAACCTTCTGACCAACGTACTCAACGATCATATCGTCCGGTGCGATTGCCTCCATTGCGTACAATCCCCAACCATGAATTCGAGATCGAGCGAATTTGATCATTTTCTTGCGGTACTGAAAACATTCATTTTTCGAGGAATTATAAAATTCTGAATGTTCGTCAAAATGTCAGGAAAATGGGTAACTCCAGAATTCTCCTGAGAGGAAACAGGGCTGACCTTTAGCTGGTTAACTTTGAAGAAGTCCGTGTTCGCGTCTCCCATCGTTGTTAACAGGCGACGATGCATAGAGCGTGACTCTTTGGTGACGACGAGGTTATGGCGCACAGCTGCTTCATCCTTCAATAATTGTTTGACGGTATAAGAATTTAGAAGTGGAAAATAAAATATCAGTTACAATACGTCTGAATGGGTGCTCGCATCTAACTGTGGCAGTAAAAAGGTGATGGTTAAAGACCCCTTCACACTTTACTGCTGCAGCAATGCAGCAATGACGAAGGAGAGGGACCCGCGGTCCGCGCTGCAGCAGCGCACTATGTCATTCCCAAATCGGATCCGACCTTGATCAAATTATTTTTCGCTGAGAATTCGCTTAGAGAGGTTATCAAGAGCGCTGATCACGAATCTGACATCCGCTTTCAAGTTTGTGAGCGAAAACCATCCATATTGTTAACAAAGTTCTGAACATCTGGTTTCTTGCCACAGTAGAGTGTGAAAGGGCCCTAAGGCACATTCAGACTTAACTGCGTTGCTGCCGCAGTAATGATGAAACACAGGGACCGGTGACGCGCGCGACAGCTGCGCAGTAGAGACAGTGCTGCTGCCACTTTCAGTGTTTCAGCACTGCCGCAGTGCCACCAAAGCAGGGAATGACCTGGGTCATTCTTTGCTGCGGCAGCAACTCGGATTTAACCTCGCTCGAGTTATTTTTCGTTGAAATTTTGCTTACTCAGATTATCAGGAGCGCTGATAACGAATACCACACCCGTTTTCAAAATTCTTTGCGAAAACCACCCATATCGTCAACTTACCAGCGACAGTCCAGTGGACGGCCGCAAAAGCGCACAGCTTGCGGAAACACGCGCAACCCCCTTTTTACAGCTCCACTTTGGTTTACTGTTGCAGTAGAGTCTGAAGGGGCCCTTAAGGATATGGAAGAGACGCATTCGCGATAGTGGTGCAGCTAGAAGTCTAGCATACCTTACACGTCTGGCAATAATCTAAGCGTAGTTGCTGGTCCTAACGCGAAAACTACCGTTTCCCAGTAGCACTGTCACAAATTGGCGCAGCTATCTCGGAAATACGCCCACCTTCCCCGACCCTGCTCTACTCTGGGGCCGTACGCTTGTCTCTCCCCAACTCTTGGGTGGGCAAGGCAAGGGGAGGAGCCAGCGGGTAAGAGCACTAGCTACACGGGCCGACTCCAATGATACGGCGTCGCGGGATGAATCTCCTCATCCCCCAGCAATCTCGGGTGAGACGAGCATACGGCCCCTGGGTATACTGTCGCAACAGGATGCCGTCGCAATAACTCGGAAACGCACCCGTTCACTAATCACAGTCTTGTCGCGCTGCTCGTCCTCCGGTCGTCGAATGAGCCGTCGTTTTTCCTTCATCGACATCTTGAAGTATCCGCGTGTTCTCGCACAACCGTCCTCTATCGGCATAATGCCATCCAGTTCGTTATCGTCGAAGAACTGATCGAGTCGTCCTTTCTTGATCGGCTTGTCCTGGAGCGAATTCGAACAGTTTTACCCATCAAAACGGGAGAAAGCCGTCCACTGGAAGTAGGATCAAACACTTACCAACAACCTCGGTTTGTCCGCCCACGACGTGAAAGTGAATCGAACGGGCTTGATCCAAGGCGGAGCAACGACATTTTCACCTGGCGGCTGTAGAGCCGTCCAAGCTTGTCGCAAATACTCCTGATCCTCCGGGTCAAAGCAACCCTAAACAAGAATTCCTAGATTTCTCTCTTAAATATGGCACCCTGAATAAACAATAAAAATTAAAAGACGAGCTGAAAATAAAGCTTGTCAACTCACATCCCACTTCGTAATGAGCTTGATTCTGTCCTCGGCAGACCAAGGAGGATATCGTCTAAACCATAGGTATAAGTATAACCTATGGATTTTTCATAAAAAATCTCCAAGACAATACATGCAAAATAAACTTACATCTTAGGCTTTGGAGGAGCTGCCCGGACCTCCGTCGCAGGGAACAATCCCAGAAGCTCTCTATCGTGTTTGTTGAGGCGCGGTTTTTTCGGAGGTGCCTGTGGTTTAACCTCCTAAAAGTTAACCGTTTTCAATATACCCAAGAGGAAACAAAAATAAACCAGAAATTGACGAGTAACTTACCTTCACTGGAACGATTTCTTCTACCTTCTCCTCCTTCACCTCGCCTTCAGGCTGGAGCTTAAAGTAGCAATGTTCGGACAGGTTGGCATGATAGAGCGACACCGGTAAAGATTCCGACCATTCCTCGGAATCACAAGAAATCTGAATTTACATTTGATATTTAAAATGGTGAATTTTGAAAAATTTTGCAAAAGGAAAAGAAACGCACAATTCTCTTCCACAACGGTATCGGCTCCTCTTTGCTTTCTTCAGGCTCAGCCGGAGTGGCCGGGGGTTCTTCTGTGATCGTCGCCACATCGCGCTCTTCGTCGTCACTTGGAGGGGAACTCTCCGACGACGACGCGACGCTGGACGCCGTCGATACCGCGGTCGAATCAACAGACGACGCATCTTTTTGAGCTAAAGTGCAAAATAAAAAAACCAATAATCCACAACATTTTTTACAAATTCGACAGATGGAAATATCCCAATTTTATGATCTTGTACCCTCTCGTACAAGAGGGGGAGGGACTAAAATATCATCTGACCGGCCTAGGACTTCCGCTAGGCGTCATTCGTTTACGGTTAGATCAGAACTAGTCCACCTAAAGCTTTGCAAAAGGGCTAAACTCCCTCGCTCACTTCCTTCCTTGAAACACCACATTATCAAAACTCTCTCTAAACAGGAGAAATACTGCCCTGATTTATGATGTTTGCTCTCTTAAGGTGTCTGTATCACTTATACTTTTTAGTATTATCATAGTACTTTGATATTCAGTGCTTTTTGTTGATAGGCATTTTATTGCGATGTTACGTTTACCTTATACAACGTAATAAATTGGAAATTGAAATTGAAATACCCACCAGACACAGCAGGCGATCTGATCGACTTCTTTTCGGTTGCTTCCGTTTCACTCGATGACAATTCACTAGAAGATTCCGACCTAAACAGATCGATCAAATCTTAATAAATCAATAATAACCGTTAGAAATGTTCAATTGAAATAAAATCGCGAGAGCACTCACCCTGACCCAGAAGACGGACGATACACGAACGGCCTCTTCTTCCGTCTCGTTACCACCACTTCGTCGGACGATTCGGATGCTTGACTGCTTGATGAGCTGAACAAAAAACTCACAAAATACGGTGATTTTAAGAGTTTTCCAAGCTGCTAACGCTGTGGTATGCTTGTAGGATCTTCAAAAATGATAATATTCGAGCACCTCTTGTGAGCAGCTCCAGAATCGTCAGAATCCGACTCTTCCTCGCTCGCACTTCGCCTGCGGGCAACAGGACTATCGGACGAATCGGACTCCGGAGATGGCGGACGGACTTTCTGAACAAAATTTCTAAATATGCTTCATTCGAAGCATCAGATCGAATCCTAACTCACCCTTTTAAAGCTCGGCAATTTGGGCATGTTGATCGTGAACGGGAAATTCCCGAGTTTCTCCGGCGTGTCATTTAGGCTCTAAAAACATCGAATTCCTAATAATACTTGTTAGCTAAGACTTATAATAGAGCAGAAAGACTACATACAATCACTAATGATCTTTTTGAACGAATCAGTTCTTCCAATAAAAGATTTTAGAAGAAAATATCCTGAGAAAAACGAGAATATACCTACCGCAGCAAGCGGATTGCACAGTTGCGAAACGTCGCTGGGCTTCTCCTGCGTTTCAAGCTGAGCTTGAGCACGTAAAGCTTCTTGCGCCTGAAATTTACCTGTTTATCTATCTATCGAGTTAAGTCACGTAGATATAATTTTAAAGCGCTACCGACCGACATTTAAAAGAAACAGATTAGCGACGAAGAAGAGAAAAAGAAAGACGAAAAACGAATGGTTAGGTGACGTGGACCAAGTAACACAAAAAGTTGTTTGATAGTTCAATGAAAAAAACTTGGGTGATTCCAACTCAACTGGATCACTCACCTCATTTCTTTTCTGCTCTTCGAGTTCATGTCGAATTTCAGCGAGAACTTCTTCCAAGATTTCGAAACTAACACCTTCGATCCTCTTGTAGAAATCCTTCGTGATGACGTCGACGATTTCCTCACCAATCGCTTTTTCGGTAGCTTCGCACACAAGAGCCACCTTTTTCAGGAATCGCTTCTAAAAATAGAAAACTGCGACTTATTACATATATTAGATGTGCTCACATTGAAGGAAAACAGTTGACGAATGCTGGGTTTGGATGAGCACGTAGCATTATTGGATGGTAAGGAAACTTCTTTCATGAGAAATAGGAGAAAAAATGATTATAGGAAGAATAGTAATAGGAAAGCACCAAATATCAAACGGAAGCCCATTGAAAAACCTTCTAAAAAGAACTAATAAATAGAAGATGGCCGCAATCTCAATAGACAATGGACGACGTCAAAATTACTAGGGTATTGTAAAGATAAAGAATAATATAAATAAGCAGATGAACACAAAAAATAAAAGAAATATAAAAGAAATTGATAAATGTTAACCTTTTCCCGGTCCGACGTACTGCTTTTTCCCTTACGATGACCTTTCCTCCCCAGTTTCCTGATCGCGTCCGATGCGCTTTGTAGAGAAGACTCCGGTGGCGGGGAAATGGACGATCCGACATCCACATCCATGTCGTCAATATCTTCACAAGCTTCAGTGGACCTTAACAGGTAGAACAATAAGTATGACTTACTAAAGATTGCAGTGACCCGTTAAAACCTATAAAAGTAGAATTTCTAATTAATAATAAAAATGCTCAGCTCATGCTAGCACCATCATTACAGTATCTACTTCTACTACAACATATGGAAAACTCGAATATTAGGGTGGGGGATTGACATCATACTCGATGAAACTCACTCAGGTCGCTGAGAAGTAGACGGCTCATCCTGAGCGCTACCCGACGGAGTAAGAGCTTTATCACCTCCAAAAATACTGGCGACTCTGTCAGCCAACGTCTGTTGTGATTGAGCGGATGCACTCTTCGACGTAGTCGGAGCAGAATCATCTACGAATCGCAACGACACCTTCGGAAGATCCCTCTGAAAAAATAAACTATCGTTGATAAAAAGAATACTACCACTATCTTCCACTCACCTTTGGAGCAGGGGCAGGCGAAGGAGGAGGAAAAACTGATGGATGAGGTAGAGGAAAGACAGGAGGAGGCAGTAGGGGATTGAAGTGTGGGGGAGGGACAGCAACGCGACCCACGGCTGCCTATAATGAATACAGAAATTTTGTAAAAAAATAGAAAATTTGGAAACAATCGACTAAACGGTACTCTTCAACCTATGACTACGCGGAAACCTCAATCAATCTAATCAGAAAAGTCACAAATATTGTCTATGGAAGTATCGAGAACGAAAAATTGAATCAGAAAACGCACCGGAGGCATTGGAAACGGAGGAGGTAGGTGTGTTGGAGGTAGAACCATCGACGGACCGGATGCCATCGACAGAGTGGCACTCGGCGGTGGTACGACAACGGGTGGCAGACCTGGGGCTACCTTTGGTGGAGCATTGGTGGCTGGGTAAGTCGGACTCATAAAGAGGGACGACGGTGCCGGCGGTGGTGGAGGAGGAGGTGCTACCAGCTTCTTCGACGAAGTGTGTGTCTTTAGGTCATGGAGTGAGGAAGACGCTGACAAGATGTCGTTTTTCTGAAATACGTAAAAAATTCAAATCTAAGAAAAAAAAAACAAAAATGCAACTTTAAATTAGCGAGTCCATCAACGTGAAAAGGACAACGGTTCAAATACAAAAAGGATTCAAACTCACCTTCTCCTTCTTCTGAACCTTTTCGCTTTCCGAATCCGTAGAGCTACTGCTCCATCGATGAACCTCAAACTTCTTTTCCTTCTCGTTGGGCTTAGAAGGAGTAGTTGCTCTAAATTAGAATGCTCGATTATCTTGAGAAATTGAAAGGCAAAAGTAAAGATAAAATGCTCGGTACTAATTAACCCCCTGATGATGCGCCATGCACTTGTTTTTCGGTCAGAATAACAGCGGTACGGTGAATTTGAATTTAGCATATATAGAATGACTTGAGGGGATCAGCTGCTGAACCAAGCTGGTGCTTTTGCCTTCCTAGTCAAGTCTGGTACGAATTTACCGAGTGCCAGAGGAATGGAGGGCTTCATAAACCTGGCGAGGATCGATCATTTGATCGTGCTGGTAGAACTAGCGCCTCATACCTCTGCACCTCCTCAATAACTAGCTATTAGGTCGCCTTCAAGGAAAGAAGGGCACCCAAAAATCCTATCTTGGGTCGTTGTGCGAAAAAATACAGTCTCTTCTCACTTTCCCCACAAATCTCTCCTATTCTTTACTTCTCCTCCCTCACGTTTACATAAACAAGAAAATCTTAGTCAACCATTTCCCATGTGAAACTGGGCCGCAAAGCAACAAAAACCGATGTTGATGAGCACTAAAAGATAGGAAAAATGGAAAATCGACGGAGCTTGCATCCGGATCATATAAATTCGAATTTCCGGTGATAATTTGAACGGCTGCATCGCCTCACTTACTTTTTCTCTTTTTCCTCCTTCACCTCATCGCCATCTGCCTGTTCTGACGACTCATCGCTGCTAATCATCTGTAGTCCAGACATAGGCTGAAACAGCGCCTAGGTTTTCGATTAATGAGAATAAAAAATTTTGAAAAAAAATTAAAAGTTAAGTAAAATTAAATAAAATTAACAATTATATTATATTTAATTGAATTACAATTTAAAAAAGATTAAAAATTAAATTGAAAAATAGTTAATAAAAATTCAACTAGACAGAAACATAGATAACCAAAGGAAACAACAAACCTTGACGTCGGAACGCTTAGCCTCAGTAACACGATATTTCTTCTTCTTCGTCACCGTTTTGATTTCTTCGACAATGGTTTTTTGCAGACCTTCACGTTCTCTTGAGATGTACTTGGTACTGAAATGCGGTTAGGTCAAACCAGAGGGTAAAGGTAACCCAAGAACGACTGCTCAATACAAACCTCTCCTTCTTTTCCACACGCAGGTATTCGCCAACATTCAATGAAGAATTCGAACTTGAACAACTCGAAGAGGACTCGGATGAATGGCTGAAATGGGATACTTAGAACTATTTTCAAAAAAATGTAAATCAGTGAAAGAGTACCGTTTCCTCTTCTTTTTCTTCTTTTTGCTCGGCTTCCCTCGACCTGCTCGTTTCCCGAGGAACGACTCGACCGGTGTCTGAGGTGCTACAGGCGCCGTTTTCTCGTCTAAACTCAGGAATTGAAGGAGTTTAACCACTCGAAAAGGAAAACAAAACAGGATTTCAAACTGAACACCAAGGCACTGTAAGCGAACTTACCATCAGCAGCAAATCGAACCGGACACGGTGCTACGTTCGACAACGATGGTCCCGGTGGTAAATGGGGATAGTTCGGTGGGAACGAAGTCGAACCACCAGGAGGCAGAGCCGAATAGGGAGGCGGCGGCGGATAAGCCATAGGCGCAAACCCTGGTGCCAATGGTGGCATCGGCGGGAGAGCACTGCTCGGACCCGGATGAACATGACCGGGAGGAAATTCTGGAATGTTGAATTGTCTTAACAAAGATAAGATTAATCCTATGAATATCAGCTTTTCATGAATTACACAGGGTTTCAGCGTGGGCCATTCCGCTCACCATAAGACATGATGAAAATATTGTATCAAAAACATTTTTCAACCAACTGAAAATTCGGAAAATTATTTTTCGGTAGGGCTAAATTCAATAACGATCTTGTCCAAATCTGGAAAATAATGCCAGACTGAATTTATTATCAAGTACCTTGTGTTCATTCCACAAATTCAGGTTACTGAATAACAACCAAGGGTGAAAAGCTTTGAGCCGCTCTACTACCGGAGTTCTCTTATTATGGAATTTCTCACCTTCAACCATTCCACCTTGGAAAAAAGGGAAATACTGCGGACCTATTTGAGATTTTTTTCACTTTTTTTACTTTTCGCTTTTGTGAGTCTGTGAAGAAAATACTTCGAAAAACCCACACCAACACAAGCCACACCTTCACATCAAAACGGAAGCGTGCAAACACAAATACAAACAAAAAACCAAAACAAGCACTGTTAGTCACTGCTAAATTAGTAGATGGTAAATTGGGCACTTGTATGGTTACGTTATTCTGGACGCAAAAGGAAATATTAGGAAGAATTTGCACGAGAAGGAAGTTTCAACTATTTGTTTTCTGAAAAAAATTCTTGTAAAAATATTTTTTGTACACAAGACATGAACATTTTTATGTAAAATAATGTTGAAAACCGGGAGCCGAATTCATGAACGCTATACCCGAAATAAACCCAAAATGTGCTCCAAGTGTCGCGCAAATCGTAACGCCTCAGCGTCTCTTTAGTGCGACAACATGTCATATACCTCGAATGGCGCTATACACTGATTCATCAACATGCCTTGATGTTTGTTCGGGGTCTATTTAGTGTTTACATGTCATTAACTGTTTGAGGTTCATCCCGCGGCAGTGAGGTGAGTTAGAACCTACGTTAACCTAAAACGAAATCTAGAGCACCTTGACGAACCACGGTTTGCGCGCTATTCGAGGTGGGTGAGGGACGTTTGTTCGCAATGTCGGCTCGACCAAGGGCGCGCAACAGCTCCTGTGGATACAATTAGTGACGACTCGCGCAGCGACGGTGAGCTGACTACGGCGACTCGATTGTAGTCGGCGGTCCCGATGTCGACAAAATTCGAAGGCGCTCGCCCTCGATTAGTGAAACACCTCACGAAGGGCACATTGGATTCAAAACCATGAAAACCCATACATTTTCTGGATCAGAATTTCTTCCTCTATCGAATGAGCTGAGAAGGAACGCACTTTTAGTAACACTAACGGAACTTTTTAATAATTGGTGAAAGAGAACACGAAGCTAATAATTCCATGAGAAGCTAAAGTGCGGTTTATGAAAACTTGGAATGAAAAGCGTAAAGTAGCCATCCAAATCGGTCCATAGATGGGACGTGTTTATTAATCAATAGATGTGACCCCAGTAATCGGTGACATCAACCTAGGGGGCCGCGAGGTTGAAACAGCACTTGCAGTCACATAAGTGCAGTCATATAAGAGCACACCTGTGCAAGGGTAAAAAAGAAACAGAAAAAAAAGGACAGGTAACAGAAGGATCCTCTTCTAACCTTGATATCTACAGCAATGTACTTATTCAACAATAACTACACCAACAGTCCTCCTCAGGGCTACTAGCGTTGGATCGCAGAATTCGCCAGGTAGTGATATTATTATTGTTATTACTATTGTTATAATTATTTATGTGAACATCAGTATTATTACCCAAGTAGCGGTAGGAACATTGAACTGCACCGACTTGTTTGACTGCTTTAATTCAGAGTTTCCCCTTCAACCCAATTCTCGATTCTTTTCTTATAACACAAGATATCCTTTGTGTAATGTCCCTTTCGCTGGTTTTTCAAAATTAGAAAATGAGGAAGTGGCTTACGATTTGGAGGAAAGTGTAGGAACTACAGCCGTTAGTGTTTCTGAAAGAGCGTTCTTTCTTAGCTCATTCGATAGAGGATAAAATTCTGATTCAGAATATGTATGGGTTTCTATGGTTTCGAATCCAATGAGTGCTTATTCGAATCCCTTCGTGAGGTGTTTCATTAATCGAAGGCGAGCGCCTTCGAATTTGGTCGACTACGGTCGAGTCGCCGTAGTCAGCTTACCGTCGCTGCGCGAGTCGTCGCTAATTGTATCCACAGGAACTGTCGCGCGCCCTTGGTCGAGCCGACATTGCCAACAAACGACACTCCCCCATTTGGGGTATATTTCAGGTCTTATTTCGAGTATATCATTCAACAATCCGGTCCCTGAAGAAAGCCGAAACCCTGCGGAAAATCAAACTGCTTGAGCAGCTATCCACCGGCAAAACTGAGTTGAAACGATAAGCACAGGCCTACCATCACAGCTTTCTTCCTCCCACCGACTTTTCTTCCTTGGAGGACCCTGCGGGGTTTCATCTTCATTACTGCAGTCATTCTGTTGCTCATCTCCAACGCAGGTGTTGTTATTGGCGTGATGAGGATCTTCCTTACAAGTCGGTCGAGGAGGATCGGAATCGTAGCGGTAGCGGGTAACTCTGTACCCGTTAGCCGTTGAGGGGTCGTCGAATCTTGGGAAACGCCTTTCAGGGAGCATGCGATATTCTCTCTCGTCCTGGGTATATTCACTGTGGTAACGTGCACGAAGAGGCGGTTCACGTCTGCGGCGATCGGCCCAGTAATCAAACCGTGGTCCACGATGGTACCTTGAGGGCTCGTCAGGGTCAGATCTACGGCCCGATGGCCTCCGGCGACAGTTCGAACGGTCAACTCTGTCGTGACCGAAACCAGCATACCCATGATGCTGAGGTCTGTTGGATAAATGCGGATCACCACCATACCAATAATTAGCCGGGAAACGATCATCGGACGCGTTCAAATAGGGAAAGCTGGGAAAGGTGTGAGCATAGTCAGCAGGTAATGGAGGCGGGGGAAAGGTGTTAGCATAGGCATGTGAGGGGTATGTGCAGGGGTTAGCAGGCAACCAATTGGCGTCGTTGTTGTTCCAGTGATACTTGGATCCCGGGTACCACTCATGGCTGCCTGCAGAACACAAATCTGTGAGTGGAACACATGCAAAAGCTATAAGCACAAACAAATACAACAATAATTTCACTAATTGAATCCTCGACAATGGCCGTAAGTGCACAATCACCGTGGACTCTCTTCTTGGAATCACTAGCTTGCCCAGACTGCAACGAAAGGGTTACGATAGCCACAAACCCAGTATTCTGATTTAAGTGGTAAAACTTTACCCAGTGAAAATTGTGGAAACCGGTGAAATAACCCTCATTTTTTGGCATCCGCGAGTTTTTATGCGAGTCCGCGGCCAAAGTCGTTGATTCAACTAGCAAAAACGGGCAAATGAATTTATAATAGAAGGTGCTGAATCTAAAACTTACCACTTAAATCGTTATCGGTTTCACTTGAACAAAGGTGTGCACGGTGCAAATTAACAACGGGAAAACACCAGACAGGTGGCAGTGGATTAAAATGAAGCAGTAATCAATAATGTTGAGACAAATATTGAAACCGTGGCCGAATTCTCACCAATTCCCGTTGCAAAGATTGGGTCTTGCAGAACATCCGAGTTTTTCAACCAAAACCCTCAGATGTGAACTGGGGAAGGATGGAGCTGCCCATGTGAAATAATGACCATCAAACCCAAAACTCACTCTCCGTGAAGGAAAGGCTGATCGAGGAACAAAAACTGAGTGGAAAATACCTAAATAAACCAAACTGTAAATAAAGTGAGCGTTCACAAGCGTACCGACATGGAATGGCGGCACTGTAGGTGGAGGCAAATGAGGTACGAACGCAGTTGTAGGAGGGCCGACCGGCGGCGCAACGATAGGAACTGGAAGTGGCGGGCCGACCGGCGGCCCGAGAACTGAAGGTGGAGGCGGAGGCACGTCGAGCTCTGGTGTTCGAGGGCGGCCAGCGGTGGGAGGTTTCCTGAAGGAGGAAATTTTAAAAAATGTTCCTTCGGATGAAAGTACTGCAAAAAAGCTACATAAATACCCAAAGACATCTGATACAACCCTTTGAAAAAAAGGTGAAAAAGACGATAAGAAAATCTGAGCCAAAATCCGACAAAATTCACCGTGAAGTCGAGGGAAACTCGCTGACGGGAGTACACGGATCGGCATGTTTCTCCACAAAATTAGGTGACGGCTTAGCTGAAGATGCCGCAGGTGATCCCACATCCATGTCATCGTCATGAGCCGGCTCGGAAACGAAAGCGTTGCCCAGAGAGCTGTGACAAGGTCGTGAAACTGAAAACACCGGAATTTGTTGAAATAAGAATTTGGAAATACCCTTGAGTATACTCTAAAACTTGAAAAAAAGCGATTTAAAGGGGTTCCAAGTTCTCATAGTTCTTTTTGAGCCTTAGGTCGCGTAAAATCAGAGGAAGACTTACGCGTAAAATCAGAGGAAGACTTATACAACATTTCTTCAAAAACTAAAAAATCACTCACGTTCAGAGTACTTGGACGCATACTGGCTCCGCCTGGTGTTCAATATTGTCTCCTCAAGACCTTTCAAGTGTACGGGAATACGCATTTCCTCACCAGTCGCATCTTCATAACGTTGGCTGAGCAGTGTGACTGAAGGAAAACTTATTCATAAAGGGAGAAGGTATGGGCGCCGGTCAGGCCTCAAAGGTGGCGCCGTGAATCCGTTTCCCATTCAGAATCGTAGAGGCGCTGTGAATGCGTATTCGGCTACATTACTTGCGAGACTCAGCCACTATACCACCATACAATTCCAGTACCAATTTACCCCACCCCGAATATATGGAGAGCTTGGTTAGCCCGGTCGGTGGTCGATCGCTCGACCGTGCGCGTGTAAGTAACGCCTCTTACCACTGCACCACGCGATTACAATCACGGAAGTTACAAAATCAATTGAAAACGACAGAAACTATGGAAACCAAAGTTTGGTAACCTTATAAAATAGTAATAAGGCAATCATAATATTCATAAAAATGGTGAATATCGAAAAGAATCCAACGGCAGGTGTTCAACTCGCGATGGCACCAAAATTTTTTGGGGCAAAGAAATCAGAGCCAGGTGTTTTTAAATTGCTGCACATAAAAGGAATAGCATAAAATCGTGGTAGAGTTGAAAAATAAACAAATTCAATGAAAGATAGCAAGAGCAGAAGCATAAAAACCAGTACGAAACTGCTTTGAGAAGGTGGGCAAACGTATTGAATGCTTGGTTATGTGTGGATGGAAATTATGAAAACAAAAAAACACGATAAAAAGAAAATAATAGAAAAAAAACTTACAATACGGGTCGTGGCAGCAAGTGACTTGTCCTCCCATGATGCTTCTGTCATTGTATTCATTTACAAATTTTCGAGATTCTGAAATACCACTAGATAAGTTCATCAAGTAGAAAGACAGACATGTGAACAAATGATTACAAATATTACAAGTAGAAAACAATTAAATTATTGCAAAAATCAAAGTTCTTCACCAAAAGAGTTCAAAGATGACATAAATGATTTAAAATCAAAGATAGAAAATAGTTGATGAAATAACTTACCTGAAAACGTATTGAAAACTATCATCGCCATGCCCATATGCTTCTTGGTGACGGGATGGTAGAAGACTTCAAGGTCAACAGGAGGGCCAACCTTTCTGAAACAAAGGAAAATGCTAGAAGAGCAACAAAGTAGTTGTTAAAAGATCTCACTTCTCAATTCTTCATGGAAAATAGGCGTATTTTCAATAGCACAAGTTTCTACCATATAAATAAGATTGGATCTTACGTTACGAGTTGTTGAAGAAACGCCTTGTTCACATTATCGTTCAGTTTGAACAACGCCACTTCCACCTTTGGATAGAAGAGCGTGTTCCTGTCGACCTAAACGTCTAACAGCTACAAATGATACAAAAAAAAACAAAAAACGGTGAAAAAGGCTATCGAAGCGAAAAAGAAACCAAAATTTCACAAATAAATACCGTGAACGACGGCACATTCAAGTCTGCCGGCGGAATGGTACGGTACTGAATGTAGTGATTTCTGGGATCGGACAACGGCATTTTGACATCGTACTAGAAAAAGTTGCAATTAAAAACAAAACAACAACGAACGTTTGAAAAAGGAAAACACTTGTGAAAAACCTACCTTCGGATGTCCAGGTATATGGCCATTGTAGCGTCGAATGGTCTCTTTAGCTCCGAGGTCTTTGTCATATAGTGTTTTATAGTTTCGAGGAGGATGATGTGAACCTTCAAAAGAAGTGTGCATATTCAGAATTACATTATTAGCGTAAAGTTGTCGGAAATGTTGAAAATAGTAGGGAAGAAAGAGGAATAGATTGAGAAGGAGATAAGGCAGAGAAGAGAAAAAACCAATGAAAAGTGGTGTCATAAGATTTGCACAATAACTACATCTCCATCTTTAGAAAAAAAATCAATAGAACAGCTATAAATTTAGAACTAGAGACAGAGAGCACTGTAGACCGAATGAATCGGCGTCTCCGCACTAAATTCACTTCAAAAACATACCATGTCAACAGAAAAAGTATTTGCTGATGCGACTGAATGAAAAGGACCAAGACTCAAGCCAAAAATACTTTAAAAAAAGAATTTGCTTAGCAAACTTACCATGTGGAGGGTGCGGCCGAGATTGGCTAGTGCCGTGCGGCTTCCGCTGCACTGGCATCGTAGTGCGATCGCCTGCATCTGCCATTCACGATCGCATGTATAAAGAAGCAGCACCTAGAAAACATGGGTAGGACTTCATAAATTTATATAATTTATATAGACCGTGAAGCAAAACATGGTCAGGTCTACAAATAAAAAAGTTCAGAACAATACAACGACACAGGTTGAAAATGACAACTTGACAGACTCCAGTCCTCGATTTCTTTTTTGAAATTCGAAATTCGCTGAAACTTTGTACAGGCGGTAATTGAGGGCGCTGTTCACGAATCTGCCGTCCGTTTTTTACGTGGATGGTCACGGACCACCAAATCGTTACTTGGGTGATCCATTCAGCATCATCGATTCCGCTGAAATTTTGTCTATGAGAGTTCTCTGGTGTCCTGAACACGATGGAGAAGTCCGTTTTCCAAATGGCGACCGAATACGGTACTTATAGGAGAGTACTTGCCGACCTTATTTGGTGATACTCAACTATAACTACCGTATTCGGCCGCCTTTTGGGAAACGGTCTTCACCATCGTGTTCAGCACATCAGAGAACCCCCATAGACAAAGTTTCAGCGAAATCGGTGATTCTGACTGAACCACCCAAGTAGCGATTTTGGTGGTTCGGGATCACCCACGTAAAAAACGGACGGCAGATTCGTGATCGACGCCCTCAATTACCCCCTGTGCAAAGTTTCAGCGAATTTCGAATTTCGAAAAAAAAAATCGAGGACTGGGTTCTGTTAAGTTGAATAGTGCCATGTAAATGTTAACCATAGCAGCGAATGCTATCATACTTGAAGAAAAACTACATACTAGCTGTCGAGATTCAGATCGAAAAAAAATTGCGATACATTAGAACGACTCGAAGAACAATAAAATGGACACTTTGCACTGAAAATGTTCAATTATCACATGAAATGTAGAATTAAGGATGCTACGTGGGTTGGGGTTCAGTTTTATTTATTTATTTGAAACGTGAAAAACTCGATACACGTGATGAACATAACAGAACGCGAAGAACATGCGGCTTACAAACACGTGAAAACTGGGCCGGAAAGCAATTATTTGTTGCAATTACAATCTATGGCTGATTACTTAGTTACAATTAGAAATTAGAATCGAGAAAAAAATTGGTGTTCGAATATAGAGGGTTCGAAATACACAATTGATAATAGTTTGACCTCTTTTAGGATATCTAGAACGTTAAAGAAATAAAACACTTCTACCAGCTCTACGCCACAAAAAGTGACGGATTCATGCGGTTGACATAAGAAAAGCCCCAAAACATCACCCTTCATTTATTCTGACTCGAAACAGAACAACAACTCAAAACTGCAAAAGAGGGTGATTCGTGGTTCCAATCAAAGGTTCATTATTAACGACCTACTTCTCGCGTACGATCGCAAACGGTTCGGGCGACACGCGTATTTCGATCCAACATTCGAGAACTCTACGAACGAATGATTAACGATGAAACAACCGTCGATCACGCGCCGAAGATCAGCAATTAGCATGGTGATCGGAGCATGAGACGGTTAGCTTGGTTTTGTTTGTAAAAAACCAAAAGACTGTTTTTTTTTTCAAAATTTCATCTTTTTAGCAAGGTCACTGTTCTATAATCATTCATTAGCTGCGCTTTCTGCTTTGACATTACTCTGTTATCGGTTCTAAGAAACAATCCTAGAACTCGCCGCCAGCCTATCATATCGAATTCTTATACATATATTGCTTGCAGTTTCCAAAAAAAGAAGAGAAAATTCTCCTTCACAATACTGAACCGGTGGCTGATAGTCGTACAACGGAAAACGATCGCTATAAAATCGCTATTTCAGCTGTTTTTCGTTTTTTTTGCCTGTTGGCATTGATGTGGATTTTTATCTGTGTTCTTTCTTTTACACGGTCGTTTGAAATAAATAAATATGCAAACGAAGGCAACAGCAAGTGGAGAAACCACCTTTACGGTAATAAAAAAATAACGCCCCAGAATCGGCGTTTTCGACGTAAAACACATGTGAATGCAATAAATTCGAAATGACGCTGCTGCACTAACATCACAGATATCGTCGACTACGGTCTACATTTCAAACAAGCAGGTAATGAATAGAATTATAGACTGAACTGCATATCCCTCTAGAATTATACATGTAATCTTTTGATTGATTTGCTACGTATATTTTTGCGAGCAACTCCAAAGTTAAAGGATGACATGAAAAAAGTATAACAAAATTCAGAAAACAAAAACAGAAATCTATACAAAATACATCATAAAAAGTATAATAAACTCTAACACCCATGATTATCATTTTTACTACTCGTTTATTTCCACTTCACCTAATACTGAAAGATAACTTCTAACCTACAACACATTTTGCTGAAGCTTCAAAAAAAAGCTGTGGTGCAGACAAAAGAAAAAAATTCCTGGGATCGTTTTTTTTGCAGAAACTATGACTTTTTACAAAAACTAGGACTAGGAATGTAATCAGTCCGACAAGGATCGCAAAAAGCACCATTTCCAATGGCATACGCTTAGGTCAAACGAAACACGAATAAAACTGGGTCGTTCCATTTCGGATAAGGACAACAAAATTATCAAAACAGATTCATAAATCGATATTGTGCACAATGTTATAGCGAAATGCTACTTTAACTCATGCGCTCCAGAATTTACAGAAGATTTCCTTGTGATTTAATCCCTCTTACACACAAGCTATGTGGGTTGGGGTGCAGACAAAAAAATCTCAGATCGCATTTTTTTTTACAGAAACCCTCTCAAAATTTTGTCGCAGAACTTGAAAATACACAATTAGAATCAATTTGACTTCTTTTAAGGATTCGAGAAAGAAGGAATACAAGACTTCTACTGGCTGCACCCCAACGCACATAGCACCAATCTTTCTGGATTCAATTTAAACGTGAATTCGGTAGATTTCAAAAAAGCGGCTCAAGGGTGTTATGGAGGGTCGGCTGGTAGTAGGGTTGGTAGAGGTAGGAATGGAAGGATGTTCTCAGGATGATGGAGGGATAGCCAAGAAGAATCGGACGACAACAACAACAAGAAGACTATAAAAGGGGTGTAGAGTATGAATAAACCATTCACACCCTCTCTGGTCTCTTGAAACCATCAACTAAGGGAAACTTGAAAAATGCAAAGATAAGGTAGGCCAGGATATATAGAATACCAGCCCTTCATCGGCCTATCGGCCGCCAAACGACTGATAGCAAGCTTCGTCAAGTAAATAAATAAATACATAAATCTATACTGCTTACCGAGTTAAGCCACACTTCGATCAGTTGAAATTTCGACAGTGTTTCAAGGTTTGACGCACAATCGACATCTTCACCGAGTTTTCACTTACTTTCCTAACTTATCCCACTTTCACTCACTCATACCCCGCCCCCTTTAGCTCAATCCATCTCAAATGAAGTAAGACCGACATCGGCAAACAATATGGGGTAGATGAAGTGTAAGTGCGTTATCGTGATTAGTGTGATTTTTGAAATGATCTCAATGATAAGCAGTGATAAAACCACCACCAACCGCCACCACCACAAATCATTTGAAAAATGGGCACTATTCCACTTGTTGGACACCAGCACTCGATTTTTTCAGTCGTCGAAATTCGCTGAAACTTTGCACAGGGGTAACTGAGGGCGCTGATCACGAATCTGCTGTCCGTTTTCTATGCGGGTGGTCTCGGACCACCCAAATCGCTACTTGGGTGGTCCAGTCAGGATCACCGATTTTGCTGAAACTTTGTCTATGGGGGTTTTCTGGTGTCCTGGACACGATGGTGAAGTCCGTTCTTCAAATGGCGGCTGAATACGGCAGTTATAGGTAAGTACCTACTGACCTTACCCGGTGAGACTCCCCTATAACTGCCGTATTCGGCCGCCATTTGGAAAACGGACTTCACCATCGTGTTCAGGACACCAGAGAACACACATGGACGAAGTTTCAGCGAAATCGGTGATCCTGACTGGACCACCCAAGTGGCGATTTGGGTGGTCCGAGGCCATCCACGTGAAAAACGGACAGCAGATTCATGATCAACGCCCCCAATTACCCCCATAGGCGAAGTTTCAGCAAATTTCTGGAGAAAAAATTTCTGGCTGAAAAAAATCGAGTGCTGGTGTCCAACAAGTGGAATAGTGCCGAAAAATGAATTGACATCCATCCATCCATTCATTCATTCAAATAAACAACTGGGTTTCGCTTATTATAAAGTAAGGATAAGAAGGCTTTGAATGAACTCTATCAACCAAGCAGCAGTGCACAACAATGACGCACTTCCGCTCGGCTGCTTAGAAGAAAGAAAGTCGCACAGTTGCCGTACACACACAAAGTGCACTTCACAACCGACCGCAGGGTTTCTCCCACGAGGGTTCGAAATGGCGAAAACAAGAACTTTGGCGGGTAAAACTGAGATGCCGACGGAATGAGCAGATGCTGGCCGCTGCTCTACGGTAGGAATGATCGGGGTCAAGGTAAGGACGAATGCTGAGGGTAAGGGGTAAAAGGACGGCAGTTCCGACCGGGAAGCACGACGACGGACTCGTTGGCGGCCGGGATGTGTGGCAGCTGCCTTCCCGGCCACAAAAACTTATCGGAAAATCGCGAGCTGGCGCAGTGCCAACAATTCGAATGTGTCCCGTTTTCGTTGCCTGCGCGCGGTCTCGACGCGTGCGTTGCGATTGGAGCGCGGCAGACGAACTGGTGCCAAGCGGAGCGATTTGTGCTGTGGATTTGTTTCGTAGCCTGTTTTTATGTGGTTCTTAACGTAATTTTCGTAGCCGGTTTTTCATTGCTTTGTTTTTGAGTTTTATGGTTTTGTTTATAAGCTGTTATTTATTTGTTTCATGGTTTATTTCGCATTAAATGCACATTGCTTTTTATATTTTTATTGCTTCTTACCCAATTTTTGGCCCTGGTTAGAAAATTCGGACTTGGTGTTTAAAACATGTTTGTCGAAATTTGTCCACGGGTTATTTATTGTGCCGATCCTAGATCTCACAACCGTTTCTGAGGATTCAGTTGATTTTTGAAACGTTTTGGTGTTCATGTATTACCCAGTCCTTCCGTAAGATACCCAAAACGATCGAACCATCCATGGAAAAAGTGCCAAAATACGTTGTGGTTCTAGGAGGCGAGTTTGCGAAAATAAGCGAAAAAAGCTAATATTGCTAGATTGTAATCTAACCCGAATACTCTTATCAGATCTCAGAATTCCTTTTGTGAATCGTACAAACGCTTTCAATCAGACTAGTTTTATTGGTCATTTTCGGAAGGGATGTGTTAATTAGGATCCGCTATTTTATTCTACTTAACCTCATTTCAGCGTTATCGGTGACGAAAGTATGCAGTAGTGCAGTGTGGTGGTACCGTCATTCAAGGTTAGAATTTACCCTATTGTTGAAGTTTTTTGCCCTGCCCTCGTTTGTGAGAGTGGAAAGTTAACCTTTTACTATTTTTCTTCTCATTCTACACTGTGGTTAAACCAGGCTCAAGCTTTAGGTTCGAAGATCGGTGGTGAATTGGTGGCATTGTGATCTCATCCGAGGGTGTGGGTCGTATTGAGACTTGATTGCAGAAAAAAGGTTTCCTGTAGGTATAGTTTTCTGGAGGGCTCGCGCTCGCGTGGTACAGTGGTAAGAGGCGCTGCAGTCACCCGCACGGTGGACCGATCGATCCCGTACCCGCTAACCAAGCCTTCGATCCCTCCGGGGTCGGGTAATTTGGTACCAGACTTGTCTGGGAAGGTAAAGACACTGACCTGGTATAGCGGCTGGCCCCGCAGGTCATTGTACAGGCCAAATACGCATTAACTATGCCTCTACGATTCTGAATGGAACACAAATGCGTGGCGCGTTCACAGAGGACTGATCAACGCCGGGACCTTTACCTTTACCTTTTTTACAGTTTTCTGGAGAAAATGAGGAATTTTTGGGTATTCTAATCAATGATAGAGTGCAGTAGGTAAAGTGGTCATGCTTGGAGGCGATGGGTCGTAAACTTCGGCGAGGAATCGAACCTCTTACTTGAGCCTGGGTTAAATTTACTGCTGTGTGGAAGTTATATCTATTTGGGATGATAATTTTCCAAAATTCTCGTCTTGGCTTCATTCCAAGTTCAATATGATTCTTCAGGTCTTGTTTCAGCATGCAACATCAGCAGTTATGAAGGTTGTCCTGCTGTCTCGTCAGGCTCGTCAGCTGCTGCGTAGGCTCTCCCTGAAGGCCGAGGATCCTACTAAGCTAGTCGACCTAAACAAGTACACTCCCGATAAAATCAGGAATTTCAGGTAGATTAAGAATTTTGTTTTCTCGAATAGTAACTCTACTCAACCGACTGATTTCTTATTTGCATTTGTTTTACCTCCTCTTATTGAGCGATCGATAATCACCTAGGGCAACTGAACATTCTATTTCTCCAAGGTCAGGTGATTTTGGTACCAGACTAATCTGGGAAGGTGAAGGCATTGGTTTGTACAGCAGTTGGCCTCTGTGGGTCGTTGTAGAGGCCAAATACGTGTTCCTCAGGGCCTAGATTCATGAACGGACGAGCGGTCTCCGAAACCGCGGCGCAGCCAGAACCAGACGGCAGAGTCGATGGGAAATTGCGTTCAACATAGGAAGTTTAGGATAAGTAAACGAAGGTGGACGCCGTTCGGGCTTTATCTCGGGGTATATCGGGGCTTTACCAATGATGAATCTGGGCCCAGGCCTGCACGATTACGAAAGGAAGTAGAGCGCTCTTCATTTAATCAATCGTCTTCAGAATTTACCTTTAGTTTTATACATATTCTCTTGGACCCTCCGTCTGCAAAATGAGACGATATGGTTCCAGAATGCTTTAAGGTAGCTTTTTACCTGTTCAATCTGCCTTTAACCGCAGAAGTTCTACCTTGTTTATTTACTCTTTAGATTCGTCTTCAAAGCCGTGCACTTTAGATAGTCATTAGTTAAACGTAAGTCCTCAGCCAGATCCTTCCCATTCTAGGTGGTGAAATCCGCCCAGACGCGTAGAATTTGATACCTTCTAGTATTTGACCTCTACTGGATTACTTTGTCTCAGAAAGTATCAAGCTACAGGTCTTTTCTCTTGACTGCTTATTGTGAGACCTAAGGTACACTTGAATGCGTAACGGCTTTAGAGTTGAGGTTATCGATTGACTAATCAGGGTCAGTCATTTAAATGCCGTCCATCGTTCATATGTTTCAGTATTGTTGCGCATGTTGACCATGGAAAGAGTACGTTAGCTGATCGACTGCTAGAACTGACGGGTGTCGTGAAGCCAGGAGAACGAAATAGCCAATTGTTGGATCGCTTGCCTGTCGAGAGAGAACGAGGAATAACAGTGAAAGCTCAAACTGCGGCTTTACCTTATAAGGTGAGTAGCATGTCCTCAGCTTCTTTTTGACAAGTAAGGTGTATTTAGAAGTAGCTATCTGACGACGTATATGGCCAGTGAACTAACTTCTTGGTTTTCAAATCAAAGTTGGCACAGTTGCTTAATCTCTACCTTGTTCCTTTTAATGGCTTATTTGTTTAATTTATTGCTCAAACGCGTCGTTTGGCATCGTAAGTAAACATTTTTTTAGTAATGTTCCTTTATTCCAGGATTACCTGCTAAACCTCATAGACACTCCCGGACACGCAGATTTTTCCGCCGAAGTTTCTCGGTCGCTCAGCGTGTGCGACGGAATTCTCCTTTTAGTCGCTGCAAATCAAGGGGTTCAGGCACAGGTCCGTTTTTATCGATAATTTCGCTCTATCTCTTTTAATTTACTGAAATCGTTCAAGTACTTGAGGCGAATTTTCGTTAATTTCTTTCACTGGCGCATCGTGTCATTTCTGCTCTTATTATTCTCACTGCAAGTTTCAGACGATCGCGAACTTTTGGCTGGCATTCGAGAGAAATATCGAAATCATCCCGGTCATCAATAAAATTGATCTGAGTGGAGCCGATATTCCAAAGGTATGCTTCCCGTGAGTCTTATTGTTCTTCAAATGTGATACATATAGTGAATTCAGGTTGAAAGTCAGCTGAAAAACTTGTTCGAATTCGATCCATCCGACTCAATCAAGATTTCCGCCAAATCCGGTTATAATGTTGAGAAACTTTTTGACATAATTACTAGCCGGATACCACCTCCAACGACGAACTCTGAGGCTCCTTTTCGGTACGTGGTGTTTCAATTTGGCACTTTTCAAATATTTTTTTGATATATTTTGCGAATGCGTTTTAATATTTCAACTCGTTGACGACCGTGTGACACAATGCTGCGTCACACGCATTAGGCCGCGTGGGACCGTGTGAGCAATGCTGTGTCATAGTTTTGAAATTCACTTTTCTGACTTATCCCGATTTTTTGGGAAATATTTGTCTGGCCATTATATACCTCATGATTAGAAATCATTGTAAATCTCGTGATCCGTAAAAGCAATCCTTAGTTTCTGATTTACTGGAATTTTGATTGTGCACTAGTTTTCTTTACAAGTAAAAACAAATAATGGTTATTGCAAGAAACAAATAAATGCAAACAAATACTGTTTACTGAAACAAACACATAAATACAAACAAATATTGAATATTAGAATAAACAAATAATGAACAAT
Organism: Nippostrongylus brasiliensis; assembly: GCA_030553155.1. Lineage (NCBI taxonomy): Eukaryota > Metazoa > Nematoda > Chromadorea > Rhabditida > Heligmosomidae > Nippostrongylus > Nippostrongylus brasiliensis. The sequence goes on from CP130734.1 coordinate 34,094,039, forward strand.
AAACAAATAACAATTTCCTTTCAACCTGGATAGGGAAAAAGGACATTCTGAAGGCTTCCAGCTGTTATTTTTCTATTTTCATTGCAAATATATGTAGTCTTCGAGATTTACTATTCACTTCCATTTTGAAAAAATTCGCCGTATGCCGGCATCATGCCACAGCCTCGGCGCGCTAGAAAATCGGTTGGTCCCACGCGCCAGACACGCGAAAAAGGCGCTGTCGTCAACGTGTTAAGTATATTTCTGAGGAAAAGTCTAAAAGTCATTTGTTCCATTTTTCGTTAAGGAGAGGTTTCATTCCATTTCGTTTCATTTTCTTTGAGATATTATTTTCATTCGTTTTGGGATTGAACTGATTTTCCATTAATATCGTCAGTTTAGTGCCCAGATTTTCGACTCCATGTTCGACCACTTTCGCGGTGCTATTGCATTTATTCGAGTCGCCGATGGAAGTGTCAGAAGAGGCCAGAAGATCAAGTCTCACCATGGTGCCAAGGAATACGATGTTATAGAGGTTGATCCCGCACTATTTTTCAAATTTTATTTATTTCTAAAAATTATTAGTTCAATTATCTTTGGAATTTATTTAATAAAAGTGTATTTTTTCGGGTCGGAATAATGAGGCCGGACATGACGCCCTGTTCCTCTCTCAATGCCGGACAAGTTGGTTATATCATCTGCGGAATGAAGGGTGTTGCGGTGGGTTTTCGAGGATGTTTGGTATTATTTTGGAATTTGATTGATTTGATTTAATTTCAGGAAGCTGCCGTAGGGGAAACTTTGTATGCGCCCGGCTGTGAAGACTCTGTTCAGCCGTTTCCCGGTTTCAAACCCATCAAACCTACGGTATATGCTGGCCTTTTTCCCGTAGAAACATCGGAGTACGAGGATTTGAAGCAGGTCTTTTCTTGAAATTTTCAATAATTTGAACAATTTTGAGAGGCGCTCATCATGAAGTTGTTTTTATATGTTTCTTGTTGTGATATGTAAACTATTAGATTGAAGGCCGTGGAACGACTCAGCCTCAACGATCCATCGGTGGTAATTATACCCGATTCCAGCCCGGCTCTCGGACTTGGATGGAAGGTAAGTCGAATCCCATTAGTTCGTTACGGTATAACTTTCATTTTTAATTTCAGATGGGATTTTTGGGTGTTCTGCATATGGAGGTCTTTGGTGCTCGGCTGGATCAAGAATACGGTACCAGCGTCATTCTCACCCAACCTTCTGTGGAGTTCAAAGCCATTGTTAAGGTGATTCCCTCTGTTGTTTGGTCTTCAGCTTCTGTATTTCTAGTTTTTATTATTTTTTATCACTTTATTATTTGCTGTTTTTATTTGATGCTTTTCAGGATAATGAGACGATTCGAAAGAAGCGCTTCGGTGGTAAAGGCGAAGTCAGTATCATAGACGCTAGCAAGTTCCCAGAAGAAGGTGACATTGAGAAGTTTCTCGAACCCGTTGTCATGGTATGTATTTGGTTTAATATTTCAAAATTTCTAAAGGTCAGAGTATATGGTCGACGTTGATCAGTTCACCTGTGATCGTGCCACGCACTCGTTTTTGATTTCGAATCGCATAGGCCTAGTGACTAAATGTTTGACTCAGGGTTGTTGGCAGTCCTCGAACAAGTCAGTGTTTTCGCCTTTTCTTAAAAATGTGGGACCAATTTACCCGACCCCGAGGGAAGGAGCATTGATTAGTGTGGGTGGGGATCGATCGTTTGCCCATGAAGGCAAAAGTAGCGCCTCTTACCACTGCACCAGTCACACCCTGTTTCATTTATTCTATATAAATATCGTTTATTTTAAGGTTCGCATTATTATCCCAGCCGAAATGATGGGCGCCGTGAACGGCTTGTGCTCAGAATGCAGAGGTGAACGTGGCGAGGTGAGCTCTATAGACGAGAGCCGGTTACTGATTGTCTGGAGGCTGCCGCTGGCAGAAGGTGAGTTTTCTATTTTTGTTGTGTTAGGCCTTTGTTATACCGACGCTCACCCCCCAGCGTCCGCCAGCGCAACTCGTCCCATTCAGTATCAGACACCGTGGGGCCAAACACGTTTGTGCGAGTTATCACGTCAGACGCTGGCGCGGTGACGCTCACGGGCTGTTATGCAGACGCTCGCGTACCTTCCACGCTCTAGTCGCTGTGCATTGCACTGCAATTGAGCCTTCCGCTCGCTGGGGTCGGTCGATCACCTCGCGCATTGCTCTGTATGCTTCGGGCGCGTGCGTGCGTGCCTCGCGTGCTCAGCGTCTGAGGTTAGCGATTGGGCGCTCACCGCTCGCAAGCAGCTGACGCGAGGTATTCTTGTTCTTGATTGATGGAAAGACACAGTTATTGCGCGGTGCATCGCGAACCGACCTCAAAGTTGGGTAATTAAACCAAAAATTAGAAAATTAGACTCAAAATGAGAGAAATCAAATAACTAATCAATTAACTAACCGTACAGCGAAGCTGCTGCCCTTTTGTATGAACCGTGTAGAGGGCGGACACACGGTTGAGCCAGCTGGCTCCTTAGTGACACATCAAAATGCTACTTTTTGGCCAGTACAAGAAATCGACATTGCAGCTGCGCGATGAAGCTAGCGATTTGAGATTGTTTTTTGATAATTTGAAGAAATTGATGATAAAGATATTTTCGCTAGTTTCCTCGGAGCTTCACAAATTTAAGATTATCGAATTTTGCATGGGCTAAACAACTACGTCAACAATAGAGGCCTTAATTCTCTGATCACTTCGTGATATTTGTTTTCTCTTTTTTCTTTCCATTTATGACTCGTGGCAGACTGATGCATGTACCGTGAATATTACATATTTTCCAACGTGTGCCAATAACTCGAAATATGCCAAAGAAAATGCTCATTTGATTCCAAAATACGGTTGAATTCTACCAAGCACCTGTGGGTGAAGAAGCTATTTGTAATCCGTGATTTCGCCACAGAAACGTTTAGTCTCAGCCGTCCTCTTTTGGTTATTGTCAATGATGATCCGAAGAAGCTGTTTGGATTGATAGACACCCTGCCCGTGAATATTTTGAAAATTGAGGGGAAATCTTTTTTAGGTATGCAATCACATCTGCATCAACTTTTCACCTTTAAAATGAATTCGATCTCTTCCGTTGCCCTCAAGAGCCCGATGATGATACTGTTGTGTTGATAAGTCTAGTATAGGTATCCACGTCCCCATTGAAATTCTTTACCATTTGGTAAAAGCAGTAGTGGGATAGGATTTTCACGGAAGTGCTGAAATCGAATATTCGGATATACTGAAATCGGGTATACATGAAGATATTTATTGTATTTTCAGTTGTGGTCGATTTCTTCGATCGATTGAAACGGATCACCTCCGGCTATGCATCGTTCGATTACGAACCTGACGGGTACATGGAGACGAAACTTATCAAGCTGACAGTCACCATCAATGGTAGAGAGGTGAGTTTTTTGTAATTGTACCATTCACTTAGGTCAGACATGTGATTTAATTTTATCGAAAAACACCCTTAGGTGCCGGAATTCTCACAAATTATTCCTGCATCAATGGCAAGGGAACGGGCAAAGTTGATGGTTCATCGGTTGAAGAGGGAAATTCCTCGACAACAGTACGAAGTGACAATTAAAGGTTTGTTATCTGTACTCTTAGAACCAGAGCCCGCGTGGTGCAGCGGTAAAAGGCGCTATTGACGCCCTCACGGTCGAGCGATCGATCCCGGCCCATGCTACCTCAGCCCTCAATCTCACCGGGGTCGGGTAAATTGGTACCAGACTTGTATGGGAACGTAAAGACACTGACTTGTCATAGGGCCGACCCTGCAAGCTCCTGTATAGGAACACGAATGTGTGGCTTACCCTAGGGGACTGGTCGACACCGACACCCTTACCTTTACCTTTTACCCTTGAAACCATGCATCCAGAGTCTCATTTGTTCGAACCATTCCTTTTTTAAGAACCATATTTTGAATAGCATGTGAAAGCTTTTCGGATGAAATTGGCATTATTCGAACGAGAAGAATTTCCCATATATTTTACTAGTTTTTATTTTATTTTTTATTTATAGCATGTGTCGGAACCTCAACGAAGGCCTTGTCAGCAGTTACGATCCAGCCAATGAAGCGCGATTTCACCCAGCTTCTGAAAGGCAATTTCGGCGGTGGAGGTGGGTAGATTGAGCGAGTTTTCGGTTTTTTTTGGGGATGGTTATTTTTCCGAAAATTTGAGTGTTTTACCGTCCCTGTTATTGGCACACAGAAGTGCATTTTTACCCTTCGTGCTCCTTTCATTTTGAACATTTGTCTATATAACTGATTCATTGGTTAGCTCACACCTCCATTTATTTTCCTGAAATCATTTGTGGAAGGTTGTAGTTGTTCAAAACAGGGTGGCAGTGGTAGAAGGCGCTGTTACCACCCGCACGGTCGAGCGATCGATCTCGGCTCGGGCTAACCAAGCCTTCCACCCCTCGGGGGTCGGGTAAATAGGTGCCAGACTTGTCTGGTGAGGTGAAGACACTGACTTGCTATAGCGACTATCCCCCGCAAGTCAGTGTATAGACCAAATATGTGTTTGCCATGCTTCTTTGATTCTGAATAGGGCATGAGTGCATGGCGCGTCATTGGAGGGTTGGTTAACGTCGACCATTTTATCTTTTCATCTTTACCGTTTACCTATTGGTTATTCCCAGAACTTCCGCCTTATACCTCTAGCACTTTGAGATCATAATGAGGCGAAACTATACCTACGCTTGCCAGGAGGGCTGATGGCAATTAACCCCCAAAAAACCCACCGGCAAAGTGCGATGAGTTGATAACGATTGTGATGAAAAGAGGAAACTTTGTGGTGGCATGAAATGTACGACCTTCTATACTTCAACGAACGTATTTCTTTGTTGTAAAAATAGAAACAGAAATCGATAAATCGATGAGCAAGCGTTACTGACGAATAGTTGAATCTTTCAGGCATGGAACGCCTCAACAAGAAACTCAGCCATCAGAAAAAAGGTAAGGAACGTATGAAGATGATAGGAAATGTGCAAATTCCCAAGGAAGCATTTTTGAATGTCCTGAGGAACTGACCTTTTGTAGTTTATACATGAAATTCTACTTTCATTACCGCGTCTTTGGCGGGTTACTGATATGACAGTGGAAGGTATTGTACTGATAAAGTTAGGATCAGTGCAAAAATCTCGACTCTTGCGGGATTCGAACCCAAGTTGTAGTTTCCTCCTTGCTCAATTGTTACACTAGAATATGTCGTTGTTGAGTTTGAAAAGCTTTTATACATTGTGTATTGATAATAAATATATTTATTGTATATTGAACAAAAGTACCCAATTATATTATAACAAATCGTCGGATTCAAGTTCGAGAACCGTATCACTGGATTTTCGTTTCTGTTTTTGAAGCGGCGGTCTCTCGTTGCCGGCGTTTCTGAAAAAAAAAACGAATTGTAAATTCTTTTTACTTCCTCGGGATTCAAAGACTGTCGACAATAGCAAAAATTTTATAATTGGTTAGAAATCGATATTTCTGGTACCTGTACGAGCCGTTGCTTATGTGATTGATGTTGGTGATAGGCATGGCTCCGTGAAAGTCAAGTGAAAGGCTTTTCGTCTTTGTACATGGAATTGATGGTGTGGCACGTGCTACCGATGGATACTTGAAGCTGACCTGTAATCATCAGCAATTATTTAAGGCCATCCCTTTATCCCCCACCCGCCAGTTTAAGCTACCGTATCGGCGATCGAAGGATTCAGGACCTTTTTCTTGAAGCGTTTCCAGTTCAGATGCGGTAACCGGAGCGGTGAGTGTTTTCTGAAATTCGAAATTCTATGCCGCGTGGGCTTCCTCACAGATTATGCGTGATCTCTATCTCTAGTTACATTCACATAGTGCTTTGAAAGCAGGCAAAGAGTCTACGACACTAATAGTGTGCGTACTTGTTTCTGCAAGAAAATCACTGACAAGCGCACGGCTTCAGAAGCAGACAGTTGTGAGATGGTAGTTTGACTCGGAAGCCCTCAGGATTTTCTTTTTCGTTTGTCGTTCGTTTCTAATGGATACGTTTCTGATGCCCCATTTTGGTCGGGAAGACATTATGACCAACGACTTGAGTCCAGAGCTGGGCAGGAGGAAACGAGCGGCTTGGGACGCATTCAAGAGTGTTGAAGAAGTAGTGAGGAGGACGAAGAACGCGCGACTTCGCGCCCATCTCTTCGACTCTACGGTTCTTCCTGCGTTGACGTACGCTTCAGAATCCTGTGCGTTACGCAAGCAGAATGAACATGGGATTTGTGTCGCGCAACGAAGTATAGAGAGAAGGATGCTCGGAGAGACTCGCTTCATCCAGGCAGGAGACGGCATACGGAGCTCCGAGCTACGTCGACAGTCGAAGATCAGAGACGCAGTCGGCATGGGCCAAGTTGTCGAAGATCAGGTGAGGCGGACACGTAATGCGATTTCGTGACGACCGTTGGACGAGAGCCGTTACTGACTGGATTCCACGGGACGTCAGAAGAACACCAGGTCGCCCTCCTTTGCGCTGGTCGGACTTCTTCGTCAAATCCCTGAACGATCGATTCGATGCTCTTCGTGTTCCTCGCGAGCAGGACCCACTGGTCAACTATGGCACGCAACTAATGGTCGACCTACCATACATCCACGTTCGGAGTATTTGACAAAATATTTGAGAACGTTTGACATCGTGGAATCCTAGTTTTTTTAACCGTTTTTTATGGGTTTCTATTATGTATATTAGAATATGATGGTGGTGCTAGGTTCATCGCAAAAATCGCAATTGGGATTCGAACCCGCGTCTCACCGAGCGTTAACCATTGCGCGCGAGACTCGGGTTCTTTACATTACAACATCATATTCTAGTATACATATTTGACATCGTCATTTTCTTGATGTTTCGAGGGCCCGCGTGGTGCAGTGGTACAAGGCGCTGCTGGCACCCGCTCGGTCAAGCGGTCGATCCCCGCCAGCGGTAACCACGTCGTCCATTCTTCAGGGGGAGTAAATATGTAATAGGCTTGTCTGAGAAAGTGAAGGTATTGACTTGGCCTATGCACGTCATTATATAGGCCACATTGTCCCTTGCCTCTACGATTTCAAATGGAAGATGAGTGCGGGGCGTGTCCTTAGGGAACTAATCAATCCCTTTACCCTTTACATTTAGTAAACCAACGAAACGATAACGAAAGGCCCTGAGAACTTTCGGGACAACCCGGTGCGCTTGTGAAGGCTGCGTGAGTGATCTAGAAAAGACGAGAAGCGAAAGGCTCAGTATGATTCCTCACCACTCAAAACGACTAAAGCACTTTTTCGTGTGGCGCCACTGGAAAATATATTCAATTCCTTGAGGAATTTTCCATCGCTCTATCATCTTCTTGTTAGTGTCATGCTGATAATTTATCACGAACGAATCTTTTTTGATATTTTCTATTCAATACTAGTATGAATCACTACAACAACCCAACAGTTACAGTGGTACAGTGTCACCTTGCATTTTTGGGTGCGGATCGGTGAAACCAAAAGGAATTTTATTCCATTCGACTGTTTCAATAACTCTTATGGAAAATACATTAATATGTGCACTTGTTGGAAATGCTAGATTTTTCTTCAAAATTTTTGAACTCATTTTCATACGCATTTTTAAACGAACGTATCTTATTGCCTGTTATCAGAATATTGCCGCTAGATAAGCAAAAGCACAGTGCTTCCTAGCTGTAAGATACATTCGTCTAAAAAGGCATATGAAAATGAGTTCGAAAATTTATGGAGAAAAATCTAGCGTTTCCAACAAGGGCACATATCAGTGTATTTTCAATAAGAGTTATTAAAACAGTCAACGAATGAAATTCCTTTTGGTTTCAGCGATCTGCATCCACAAATGCAAAGTGACATATCTTTCCGCGAACTACTGTAGCACCGAGAACTTACGACGGTACCGAATGCTTTCACTATTCTATTTCATTCACTGTTAACGTTTTCTATCTAGATATCGATTTCCACAACATAACTATATCTATCTATCGTTACAATATCACAGGTGATACAGTCCCTTCCAGAACAATCCTTGAAAACGCGTATCTGACAGGCTTATAAAACTCTGTAAACTTACATCACCACGTTTTCGTCGGCAAAATAGCCAGTCTTTGCAACCGTGGTTCATAAAGAGCACGGTGGTTAGATGTTGAAGGAGCTTGGTTTTATTAAAAACTGACTTAAGCAAAACCTATAAGCCCCAATCCGTACCAACCCTTCCTCAAACTTCTGATTTTCTTTTGAAACCTCTCTTTCCTCCCCTCCCTCGCCCCAATTGCCGGTAATGCCCCCCTGAGTCTGAATCCTGTTCAAACTTTGGCAGCAGGAAGTGTCTTAAAAACCGAGAAACTAACTGGCTCTCCGCAGAGGTCAGCGATGCGAGGCTATTCTTGCGAGCGTTCTGGAAGCTTTCCGGTATGGGAATGTTGAACTCGGGTAGGCCTTTCTTCAGTCGTCGCTCTGCCATTGCGCTTCGCCGCTTGTTTCTCGCTGAAACGACAGGTATCTCTTGGATAAATCACGACCCATTTTACTCATAAACCTCCATGCTCATAAGAAATAGTTTATATAACTAGACGAGATAGAATCATAGTCAAAGAGAGTATATTGAATGAGCATGCTTGTTGGGATTTCTCATAGTCTTCCATTGGGAAAAACATTCGGGTCCGCTAACGTCGGTGTGCTCGGAGGGGTGATTCCTACAAAAAATCGTATTGGAAGGAAGGTGTCGTGATTCTCTCGATTCGAAGGACCGCACTTTCGATCTACGCCTGGGTCCAATCACCGCACGCATACGCGCCGCACGGACACAGCGCGTCCGTCCCTCATTCAGTCTACTCGTCGTGTTATCTCACTGGCCGGTCGGTTTCTGTTCTGCTCTGCCAGTTGTATCATCATCGTACCGATGGAGGAAGACCGCCAACGTCAGGACGAGGGACTTTCAACGAAGTGTACAGGACATCGCTGGACCCACTTGTTACCTACGTAGGTAACAAGTGGGTCCAGCGCACGAGTACAACCCAACATGCTATGTGGAACTCGCTCTAATTCCTAATAGGTTTATTCGTTATTTCGGCATATGTTCGTGGTTCTAGTGCGCACGAGAGGGTGCTGGGAATTGAGGCTGTCATTCACAGGCTGTATTCTTCACCGTCTCTCTGTCGTAAGCATTAGGGCCGTCCCGCCTATTCCGCACAAGTCCCGCGTGGCAGGTAAGGTAAGCGAAGTCCCACTCCGCTGGTTAGGCAGACCCCGGACACAGAGCGGCGGCGACAGAGGGGTGGGGGACTAGATATAGGTAACTTCTCGAGCAAGCCCCCCTCCCCCAACCACTACCTTTCTAAAGCCACGTCCATGCAGGAAAACAAACTCTACACGAAATTCTAGAACTTGACTTGTAGCAACACCCAGCTAGAGCAAGAAACTGTGTCCGTTTAGGCATTTCCCTAGTTTGAGTAAGTAGACCGCTAGGTAGCCATACTGTAGGTTAGGAAAAAAATTGGTCGAAATATTCAAAATTCAGACCGCATTTTACCAAGGTGGAAGATAGTAGGACCCAGAATCTCAACGCGGAACACCTTGGACGAGTTAGCACGCGTACGTGAATGAATTGCGCCAGCGCCACTAGCTGACGCATAACACGCTCACGGTCGCAGCAAATCGTCCGTGCTCGGGTACCGTTGAACAGTACGGTATTTTCGCAATATTGTAGAACTAGGATTAGGGATTTAACATGACAAATAAATGAGATAAATAAAAAATATTCCAATGTAATTGTTACTTCTTCAAATATTACGGTTAGCCGTTATTATTAACAATGCACAAGAAACTATCAGTAAACTGTTAGAGAACAGATTAGAAAATGGACAGATTAAAGTAGGAAACCTATAATGGAAAACAAAACCAAACAAACCTGAACAAGCCTCGACGCTATCTGTAAGGTTTAATGGTAACTAGTGGCACAAATGCGACTATTTAGAAATATTTACAAAATGGTTGATTTTAAAGCAGAAATTAATTTTATCTAAAGGACTTTGGTCAGCAAGATACGAACAACGGCATTATCTGGAACTCACAGTAGGTCTTCTGATTAATATCCGTATGGCCGGTGTTAAATCCTGCAGACCGAAGAATCCCGAGCAACTCATAACGGAACGCGCTGATATCCTGAAAAAATCAAGTAATGGTATACGGTAGAAATTGTCGGCGTTGATCAGTCCCCTAGAGTCGCGCCATGCACTCGTCTTCCATCGAGAATCGAAGAGGCTTGGTGAATGCGTAAGCGGCTTGCACAATGAACTACGGGGCTAGACGCTGTTCAATTTTGTGTCTTTCTACATTTCTACATTTTCTACTGGGTTAAACTCTAGAGATAAATTTCAGATATAGGGAGATAACTTCAGAAAACTTGAGAGATCTATCCTTATTTGCAAGTTTCGAGGAAGATTTGAAGAAAACTTCATCTCTATCCTTATTTGCCATTGGTTAACTGATTACTGGTCGCTACTTTGGGTGACGTTGAACAGTTCCATAAAGATGCGCCACATATTCGCTAGTTGGCCATCCACAATGTCGGATTGAATTCTCGGGTCAAAATCAAAGATCGACTAAAACTTCGTTTGAGCAGGTTATTCTGAGGCCAAAACAACGAAGGAAATGAAAACGAAAGGAAACGTAAAAGATTGAAACAATTTTATCAGCTCCCTTGTCGCTGTGGGTGCATTTGGTGTACGGTAACGGACTATCGCGGCGGGACTCATATGAGCCACCCATGTAGTAGAATATACGGGGCCAGCGGCTATACCAAGTCAGTCTTTACCTTCCCAGACAGAACAGTTCACCCCCGGAGGGATAAAAGGCTTGGTTAACTAGGGAAGGGATAGATCGCTCGACTGTGCGAGTGTCAGTAGCACCTCTTACCACTACACCACTTCTTTTTCAAGAAAGTACGACGTTAAAACGGAATATTCTGCTACCTGCTTGATCTCGTTGACGTCATCCTCACTGACGCCCTCGCTTTGCTGTTTAACTCGTTGCATTTGGGCGATGTAGCGCTTGACGAGGTTCCGGGTGACAAACTGGAAAACCGGCGGATCAGTGGGTAACCGAAATGCGGGCACGAATGATAGGAAATCTGCCGATTAAGATTCGTACAACTGTGTGTGTGTCACCTACGATAACTTGCAGTGCAATCACCAATACATTTCCGTGTCCTCTGACAAAATTATAAAAAATTATAAAATCATAATCTGTCCACGCTAGTCGCTAAAGGATCGGTTTCATATGCAGCATGGTTCTTGGTGTCCATGCAGATGATCTACAACCGTAACCTTGCGCATATCCCGTGAGTGGACGAGTTTCCCACTGACGTGGCTAAGACCCCGTTTACACTTCAATCGTCGTCGGCGCACGGTTGAAGCATAGACGTAGGCCCCCAGGGTGGTATGCGCAAGGCCTGAGGTACACGATATTGGTACGTTTGCACACGGTTTACCATAAAATTGTGTTCCATTTTGCATATGGTGTTGAGTGTACGCTGAAATTGAAACAAAATTACTCAGAAGAAAGCGTCAATCACTCACGCGGTAATTGCTCTCTAGGTCATTCACGACTCGAAGGATTTTCTGGTTCTGAAATGGAATAAATCGTTTTTGAAGTCATCAAAAGCACACAAAAATAATGTTAGTGCAAATCCTGAACGGTAGTGACAGCTGAAAATATACAGTACCGTACGTGCCGCGACGTAAAACGGCGCCGGCGGCGCTTTCTTGCGCAGAAACCGCCGTTTTTCTGAATTTTCTCTAAGATTGAGTCTTTCGTAAAAATAATTGTATAGTTGAACTGAGCAGCTCGAGCACTATCTTTTCATATACAAATTTTCCATATTCGTGAAACTCGTTATGAAATGATTTTTCAAGGCTCCGCCTTCGGCCGGGCTGTCACGCGGTGATCCCCGTTGGGCATGAGACGTAAATGAATTAAGATAGACTTTGTCCGGGCTTTGTCCGGGTCACCACACGTGGACCCCGATGGCGGCACATTTCGGCGCAAAAAAGCGCCGCCGACGCCGGTTTATCGCTGCGGCAAGGCCGGTACGTCAACTCCGTTGGAAAAGTGTTCATGGGAACTGGAGAAAAGCGGTGTGACTACGGGACGACTTTCAGCCTGAATCGTAGGAACACTTGCATTTAACCTAACTTGTACAATTATTTGCGGGTCTGACGATACATAAATCGGCGCTGGTAATGTTCCAGATAGATCTGGTGTTAGTTTCCCCAAGTTGAATGAGCGTAGGCTAATGTTAACAAGCTCTCGTTTCCCTACCCCGAGGTTATCAGGGCCCACATTCATCATTGGTAAACCCCGACAAACCCCGAGATATAGCCTGTGAACGGCGCGCACCTTTCTCTACGTATCCTAAACTTTCTATGTTAAACGCAATCTCTCATCGACTCTGCGGTCTGGCTCTGGCTGCGCCGCGGTTTCGGTCCGTTCGTGAATTTGCGCCCAAGTTGCCGCTTCCTTGATGTCAAGGAACACCGCTCTATCTCGCGCGTGGTCTGGATGAATTCTTTCTGCCTTCAAATCCGCGTGTATCGCATCCAGCCAGCGCTGCTTTGGACGTCCCCTCGGTCTTGTACCTTGTATGTCGAGACCGAGTCCAATCTTGCATACTGTGCCGTCACTTGCTCGGAGCACGTGCCCGTACCACCTCAAACGGGACTCGCGAAGTTTGTCGGGTATTGGAGCCACCCCAAACCTTTCCCTTATCTCAGCGTTAGTTTTACGATCAAGTCGTGTTACGCCTGCCATCCACCTCAGCATTTTCATTTCCATTACGCTGAGGCGGGGCTCAACTTCTTCTGTGGCGGGCCAGCATTCAGCTCCATACCTAGCAACGGGGCGTACGACTGTCCGATAGATTTTCGACTTCAATCGTTCCGGTATTTTTCTGTCGCAAAGCACTCCCGTGGAGGCAAGCCACTTCGTTCAAGCGCTGCTTACTCGAGCGTTCACCTCGCCGCTGAGGTCTCCATCACATCTCCATGATGATAAATCTTTGACAAAAAAAAAACGAGTGGCCCTAGTTTTTTGTTTCCCTTAGTATGTATTTATTGGCATCGAAAAATGATTAAAGATGAACGTTTGGCAGCTATTTTCCTTTTTCTGATCCTCGAAAAAAATCGTTCCCACTGTCGGCAGTTTTGTCTACGTATACAGCTTACCCTCATGCTGCGCTGCTTTCCGGCCTGAATCGCTTTCGAACAGCCGCAGAACTTGTCACAGATCCACTTCAATCCTGAAAACGAAGGAGATTAGGGCCGATTTCAAGTGCTCCAGAAGAAGTAGTGGGAACTGACCGTAGTAGAAACTCTTCGGACTGGGAACGATGTTGAACGGTGGTGGCAGGGTGGCGGTGTCGTCAAAGTACTCGATAAACAACTTGCTTCGAGCGAACTTCCACTCTACGTCGGCTTGATTCTGAAAACTTCAAGATTTTCTGTAAATTCTGGCTGCTATTGGATAAAATGTTAAGATCAGAGGCTGAGCAGGCCTCTAAGGACGCGCCATGCACTCATCTTCCAATCAGAATCGTAGAAACATGGAGTGTGTTTTGGCCTGTACTAATCAGTGTTTCTTAGTCGACTCTGGCACCAATTTACCTAATCCAGAAAGGATGGATGGCTTGGTTAGCTCGGGCAAGGATCGATCGCTCGACCGTGCTGATGGAATCGGCATCTCTTACCACTACTCCTTCAGTTCGCCTTTTGCAAGTAGTTTGAAAATATTTGGTAAATTAAGACTCTATGAACTCACCGATATGTACTGATAAGAGTTGCTCATCATAGCGATCAGCATGTTCAGAAGCACGATAATCGAACAGCACGAATAGCTGCCAAAGATGGTCTTTCCCGTCCACTCCGTCAGGTAGTGAGCCTCCTGAGAACCGCTTAATTTTTTCAAAAAAAAAACTCTATGGAAGAAATTTTCCAAAAAAAACTATGAAAGACTGGAGACGGACCTTCAGTGAGAAGTGCGAGAGATCGATGAGGCCGAACATTGCCCAAAATAACGTCTCCGAGGTGTGGTAAATGCTGCAATCAACAAACACTAAAGGTTATATTGAGTAATGTTTAAATTTTTTAATGTGAAAGGAATAAGAAAATATTGAAGAATGAATGATAAATGATATAAGAATGTCAATTAATAAAGAGAATAAAAGAAAATGATACTAAAAGGTTAATAGTAGTACTATTAACTTACTAGTAAGTAGGTAACAAGGAGTATGTTATAAGAATTCAAGAAAAATATCCTCAAAATGAAGTGTTGAGGAGTAAAGTCACATTTCATACTAAACAACACAGGAAGTGGAGAGATTGCAAGAAGGAATATTAATAACGAGAAAAAAGCTTTTTATTTATTCCACAACGTTTTTATCCCGATCAGTTACGGGGTACGTCTTTCATGATAGTCGCAGCGTAACTCGTCCATTCAGTATCAGACACCGCGGGGCCAGACACGTTTGTACGAGTTATCATAGTGACGCTGGCGTGGTGAACTCGTACAAACGTGTCTGGTCCCACGGTGTCTGATACTGAATGGACGAGTTACGCTGGGGGGTGAGCGAACGTATAACAAGGGCCTAACAATTTTCCTCCATCTGGCCTGACGCTGGTACCGACACCCTTTTCAGCTATTTCCAAGCTAGACAAGGGTTTCTGCCTGGGACGAGATTGAACCCTTATCATCGAGATTTTGAGCCTGAGCCCTCAACCTCTCGGCCAACCCGCTCCGCAAGAAGGAATATAATTAACGATACTAAATGAAAAATATAAGATAGTATCACTAATAAATAAATAGTAATAGTAAAAATAAACAAATATAATATTAGTAAAAGATATAAGTCCGTTTCGACCCTACCCTTAAGCGGACATAAAAAAAATAAAAATATATAAGGTCAGGATGTCAGGTCCGGGTCTCATCCTGGCGGTGGATGGTCTTACTTATGGGTCTACCTGGAAGTGCTGCGATATTTCGGATCGCAGCTGTCCTTGAGCGCTTCCATTCGAGCCGTGTTCACCATTGATGTGGGATTCAACATCCATCCCTTGTACAGTTCGCATTCCTTGAATATTGATTTATTTATATTGATTTTTTGGGTAGATACGGCAAGGATACCAACCTGTTGCCTTGTCGCCGCGTAGTACCAGAGCAGCTGATTCAGTCCGCAAGCAAATGCAAAAAGTACCAGCGCGTAGACGAGGAAGAATTTTAGAATGTCGATCACCATGCGACCTGTGTTGGGATCATTATCGATTTGAATCGGAAGATCAGACGCTAGCACTCTTGGCGTCCATTCTTACTAGGCAGCAAAGCGGCGCGTTAACGCTAGGTAGTAGGGCAGAGACGCAGAGGACGCGGCGTATCAGCGAGCCCTTGAGGAGCGTTTTCTGTTCGCTTTGCAATGGTAACGTGACGCCTGAAGTAGTACTCTCAAGGTCCATTCATACTAGGTGGCAAAGCGTCCCATTGGCGTTAGGTTATAGGGTAGAGACGCAGAGGACGCGGCACTGCGAATGACTACTTAGATGAGATTTTTTGCACGTTTGGGAACCGCGACTCGACACATAGCACGGACTAGTAGTCTGAGGTATACGCATACTTGACAGCGGGCGTCAGGGGCAGGCAGAGACGCAGAGAACGCGTCGCAGCAGACGTCTTGAGTTAGATTCGCAGACGTAGCGACTGTTTACAACATTCTAAGAATGAAGTGGGTCCTTTTCGTGTGGAAAGAAGTGGGTTCTTTCATCGTTATTCTTATCAGCCTGTTTAGTGATCCAAGATAACCCTATTGGTAAAATTCTTGTGAACAGAAGTCCAGGAAAAGAGGGGCTATGAATGCCGAAAATATTGAAGCATATAATAAAATTAGATAAGGTGGCCAACCTAACGATATCTTCAACGGTCCGAGGTAAGGATTGACGGTGAAAATGTGGACGAGTTTCAGGGACGAGAAGATGTTTGCCGTCGCAAACACACACTCGCTGACCAACGTTGGGTCCCACGCGTCCCAGTCTTTGCTGAAATCCAAAATTAAATTTGATTTTAATTTTTTTAAATGAAAAACTCGAAAGAAGACCGGGTACCGTTGGAGGGATCGGCCAATGTGCTGCATTCGTGGGTCACGCATCTCCTTTTCGACCTGAATAGGGAAGAATCGAAGACTATATTGATAGATATTTTTCTTCCAATTTTTTTTCTCACGAAAAAATGGCAAAATCACGAAAACGACCGAAATTTACAAACAGAACAATTTTCCCGACACCGGGGTAGGTTACAAATGACTGTCTACTATTCCTTGATTGCCTTTCTAAACTCAGCTTATCTTGAATTCCAGTTCAAAGTAAAAATAGTCATTTTGAAATGTTCTGGAAAATATTGAAGTTTCCTAACCACATGTTAATATTAAGGTGGGTGGGGTAGGAAGATCGAAAGAATTGGACTGGCGGAAAAATGACAGAATTTCAATGCACTGACTTATGCGGCCACTAGATTATCCAGATTTTTTCGGCAATCTTCAAGAAAAAGTAAAAATCTTGGGTAAAATATACCTCGTAGTAGGCGACAGCCCGAAGCGCGAGTGTCGATAGGTAAAGCGCATTTGTGATAAAATCGAGAATATTCCATAAATTGTGACAGTAGTCATGCAGACCACAATCCCATAACTGTTTGATTTCTACCCAGATGAGACCTGAATTGGGTGGTTTAGGTAAGACTGGCTAGTTCTACCCCTCGGAAGAGTTCTTACCCATAACCCAGATGATGATGGCCATTTCGACGGGAGTCGGCGGCGGTCCTCGACCCTCTTTTCGATCGGGCGCGTTCTCCTCACGAAACATGTTGTCGACTCGGTCGATTCGCTGACTGGCCATAATCAGCAGCGCTGGAATGAGGTTAACTTATACCCAGAAGAGGCTAAATTATAGTCGATCAGAACGAAACTCACCAAGAAACACGATATAGCTAGCCGAATGCGAGAGGAATTTCACAAAAGGCTTACGAGTGAATTGAGCAATCGCCGACTTGGGCGCTATTAAATATGAAATTGAGAGGATAGGAAATGACAACCCGACGGCTGCGATGAGAAGGCACTGAAATGGTTATCATGAGCTTTATCAAAAGCAATTGATTGATTGAAAAATCAATAATATCTGATTCTTCAATGTCAAATGAAAGTAAAGTTAATGAAATCTCGAAGCTTGATAATCTTCTTGGATTAGTGCGCTTTATCTCTCACAAGAACTGACTTAAAGTTCCGCCAGCTTAGACGGATCTGGATACGGTCAGGTAATGTTGAAAGGTGTCGAGTCATGTCAAGGTTTATCAGTCACCTAAGGACGCGCCATGCACTAGCCTTCCACTCAGGCGTAGAGGCATAATGAATGTAACCATAGCCTATACAATGACTAGTCTTCACTCTTCACTCATGCCTCTACCTTACCAGACGAGCCCGGTATCAATTTACCCGACCCCAGGGGCGGGATTCATGAACGCAACCGCCGGTCAAATTCACCGGCGGTTGCGTTCATATACGTTTCACAACCGTAGCACCAGAAATCTGGATCAAATTCAGATAAACAAATTATAGACATCTAGAGAAACAAATTTCACAGTAAATCTGCTTGTTTGAAAACAAATGATGATAATCTACCCTCGAAACTTACCGGAAAACGCAAATCAGTCACCGGTTACGTTTGACCGGCCAATTACGTTTGACCGGCCGGTGAAAATTCACCGGCGGTTACGCTCATGCTGGGCATGGCCTGTGAAACGAAACCACCCGTGAAATTTGACCGGCGGCTGCGTTCATGAATCCCGGCCCTGGACGGTATGAAAGGCTTGGTTAGGCCGGGCGAGGATCGATTGATCCCTCGACTATGCCTTGGTTAGTAGCTCCTCTTACTAATGCGTCCGGGTTGATGGGTATAAAGGAACAGCTGGTGTTGAGCCTACTTTGAATGTAGAAATGAACAAAAAAATAACCAGGTCCATCATGAGAGTGTCCTTAGTTACGCAACCCCTTTTATTCTAGTTCTGGACGCGAAACCGTAACCCAAACCTAAATCTGCAACTGCACCGGCATTTGACATATGTCTTTACCAGCCATTCAGCGACCTGCAGGCCGCCAAATGAACCAATAAATAGTAGGAAACATATATAAAACATTTATAATAACAAATAAAACGAAGAACAAAAAGCATGCAGCAAAAGATGGCGAGGAACTGATGAAATACGCCACTAGGGGTACGATAACGGCAATCGCGGCGGGACCTTAGAGTTGACAAACGGACATCGTGGTTTTGCTTATTTGTTGGTAGGATTTATTGGTAGGATAGAAAATCGACTTGCCACTGACCTTGAAGATAATATTTCTGTTTCGAAACCCGGGCAATCCTTCGTACCAGATACCGGAAAGTAGCTGTTGACAGTTCGGATGAGCGACGAACTGAAACAAGGTTCTTCAAAGTGAACAGATTCAGTAGACCTTCGCTTTAATGAGCGCATTTCATGACTGAAATTTCTTTTAATCTACGATAAGCTGTATATTAGTCGAACCGATGGTGCCAAAAACTAAAATATGGACTAAAATACGTAGAATACGGGAAATAGAGCTCTTTCTGGCCTCCATTTCCATCAATCATCCAGCAGGAAGATGACTGGGTAACTAGATTTTCGCGAAAAAGTTCCAAGAGACTCGTCCAGATGCGATGCAGAAAGGGCACTTACCCGTTTTTGGCGCAGCTTGATGGCCAACTTCAATCGAGCCAGCTGCTCAGTGGTTGGAGTGCCTCGAGTGGTCACCTGGAAAGGACGAATATAAAGGATTAAAATAAACCTTTAAGAAAATTTCTCAAGAAAAACTGATGAGCAGTTATGAATGCTATTTGGGGCAGAAATTATGAGCGGTATTGGATGTTTTCGAAATATCAGCAGAGAGTTCGAATAATTTCGTGATCCTCCTTCTCTAAAACTCGACCTTTATGTAGATGGCTACTTCAAAGTGGAGAAACATTTTCTTTTAGTTTCTCTATCCTTGAGGTAGCTGGATAGAATCCTTAATCAGATATACCAAGGATTTCACCTAACGAACTCTAAAGGCATGAAAACCAAGAGAAAACAATGGTTTTGAACATTTTATCACCATCCATTCAGCGGCCTGCAGGCTGCCAAATGAACTAATGAATAGTGGGAAACATATATAAAACATTTATAATAACAAATAAAACGAAGAACAAAAGCATGCAGCAAAAGACGGCGAGGAACTGATGAAATATGTCACTGGGAGTACGGTAACGGGCAATCGCGGCGGGACCCTAGAGTTGACAAACAGACATCGTGGTTTCGCTTATTTATTAGTAGGATCCTTATCTCATATTACTTCTTTCCTCGAAAAATTCGCCTACCCGATCAGCCCCTCTCGACCGTTCCCTGAACAACTCCAAGCATAGGACCAAGAAGAAATGAAGAACCGAAGAAATATGTAGTTTTTCAAATATGTTTTTCGAATTTTCCGCTGTTTTTTGAAAATCGCAGCTTCTAGTTCAAATAGCCGAAAATTCTAGTCACCTCCTCCCAAGCGGTTGTCGTATGGTTGAGCACAATCTCGAGCTCTTTCGATCCGCGCACCTGGTCCAACATGTTCACGGAGAATTTCTGACATTTTTGCGAGAGTTCCTGAATAATATAGGGTGACTTGAATGACAGAACAAATTTATCTATTATTTTTCATTTTCTAAATAACTAAACTCACCTGGTACTCATTTCGAAACTCGTTCTCAATGTAGGATAAGCGACGAAGTTCCCAGGAGAGCTCAAACGCGTAAAGGATCGGATCCTTTGCGGAGAGACAGATCAGCGACGGTGATGCTAACGCTCGATAGGCGTTGATCCGCGATCGGGACAATCGTAGTGAGTCCTCTTCTCGAGCCTGATGGATTTTATTTTTTTTTAAATTTTAAAATTTTTCTAAAGTATTTTTGTAAGTAAAATTTTTAAAATATTCTTGTAAATAAAATTTCTCAGTAGATCCGAGGTATTCTTGTATTCAGAGAGCGGAAAATCTGCATCTATATCTTACGCGCAGCTTCGAAGCCAGGTAAAGGTAAAGCCGTCGCCTCTGATCAGTTCCCTAAGGCCCTTGTTATACGTTCGCTCAGACTCAAGATTTCGTAACATGAGGTATATCGTCCAGACAAGTATTTCAGACACCGTCGGGATAAGAGACACGTAAATGTACGAGTTATCATGGTCACACGCTGGCGTGGTGAACTCGTACAAACGTGTCTGGCCCCACGGTCGTCAACGATACTGAATGGATGAGTCTACGGTAAATGGGGTAAAGCTGCCAACTCTGACCGGTTTCCTAAGGACGCGCCACGCATTCGTGTTCCAATAAGAATCGTAGATACGTGCTGAATGCAGATTTGGCCTATACAACGGACTTCGGGGACCAGCCGCTATACCAGGTCAGTGCCTTTACCTTGCCAGACATGTCTGGTACCAATTTACCCGACCCCGGAGGGATGGAAAGCTTGGTTGGCTCGGGCCGGAATTGATCGCTCGATCGGGCGGGTGACAGTAGCGCCTCTTACCACTGCACCGCGCGGGCCCATCTTTAAAGTTCCATAAATTGTGACAATAGTAATGTAGACCACAATCCCATAACTGTTTGATTTCTACCCAGATGAGGGCTGAATTGGGAGGTTTAGGTAAAGCTTGCTAGTTCTTTCCCTTCAATGAATTCTTACCCATAACCCAGATGATGATGGCCATTTCGACGGGAGTCGGTTTCGACGAGTTAAGAAAATAACTAAAGGTTTAGCACCAAGTCCATGTGACTTTGAAAAATTGTCCACCATGAAATTTGATACTTTTTACTCTTATTTTGATTATTTTTATCAAAAGTCGATCTCTGCTCACCTGCTCACAATCGTGACAGCAACAGTGAACGTCATGCGGATGTGGAACGGTGCCCTTCTTGTCCAAAAACAACTTGATGCACTCGTAGTTGTCCTAAAATTATCAAAAATTATTTTTTTTATTCTGGAAAATATTGTTGATCGTCACGGGACCTTATGAGCGGCAAGAATGATGGGCGTGATGTCCGGTGTGAAGGCGGAATGCTCGTTGATCTCGACTCCTTGCGTCTGAAAACGTTTGGAAGGTAAAGGGCGAGGTTAACTCTGGGGTAAAACACTTTGGAATAAATAGTTCACCTCGGGGTTAAATTTATCGATCTTCTCCAAATGTTCGATGATGATCTCGACCGCTTCGACGTTCTCTTCGCCGATTGCGTAGAGAATTGCATCGCCAGTCTGGAAATGGGTAAATTGTGGAAAAAATACGATAATAAGTTATTGAAAAAATTCAAGTACCTCGATGTTGTTGTCGAGAAGCAGCTCGATCATTTCAATGTTCTCATTCTCGATCGCTATCAGCAACGCGTTTCTAAAAATTGACATCGAAATAATGAAACTTGAGGACCGAGGTTTCCTGAGACACTTTTCTATAATAGTATTGATTTTCAACTATTAACACATTGACGACAGCGCCTATTTTCCGTTTTCGCGCGCGTGGGACCAACGCGCGTTTTGCACGCTTTAAAAACGCCCCAAGGGTAGGTCAAATTGTCCCAGGAAACGGTTTTTTCGACGTGATACGTTCCCGTACCATATAAATGGACATCGCCATTGTGTTCAGCGCTCTCGATAACCTTTATGGTCAACGTAGTACAGATCAAATCGGTGGCATTGATCGGATTGGACCACCTTTGTTTACGACATGGCTCGTTTTCGGCCGTGATTCGGAAAAAAAAAAAAAAAAAGACATCACCATCGTATTCAGCGCCCTCGACAACCCCTAGAGATGACGATTGACAACGGTTGGCCATTAAAAGTTTCCTAGAGGGAATCCGAAAGGCGGAATCCCTCGATTAATGCCGAAGTAGTTTGGTTTTCAATGTAAATAAATGTGCTTTGGAAACAATATTTTATTGAACCACGATGTCTGCAGCACCTTTGGGATATTTGTAATACGCTCGTTACAAAAAAATTGGGAGTTTGTCAAAAGTCGGAGACAACGACACTTCGAAAGAGTACGACCCACCGGTGGGTCGTATTGTCCCATACGGCAGACAACGTACGACCCACGGGTGGGTCGTATTGTCGTCAATGTGTTAAGTAATGACCCTTCGTCAGTTCTTCTTGGAAATATCAGTGAAAGATTTTCAGCCACATGCAAAATTCTTTAATCCTCTTCCCTTGTCCGTGTGTCTATGATAAATTTCAAAGGTGCGGCAGAATTATGGAGGAAGTGTTTATTCATCCCCTAATTATTTACTTATTTATTTACTAACCCGTAGAGGTTGACGTGGTGCAGTGGTAAGAGGCGCTACGTCCACCCGCACGGTCGAGCGATCGATCCCGGTCCGGGCTAGCCAATCCTCCTATTTCTTCAGGGTCGAGTAAATTGGTACCAGACTTGTCTGGGAAGGTAAGAACACTGACTTGGTATAGCGGATGAACCCCGGAAGTCGCTGTATAGGCAAAATTCGCATTCAGCTTGCCCTTACGAATTTTGAATGAAGAACAGGTGCATGGCGCGTTCTTAGGGGACTGATTAATGCTGGCACCTTTACCTTTACCTTTACTATTCACCTATTTATTTACTTACCACCCCGTAGGGCTCTTTTTCTTCTTCTTCTAAGCATCGTCTTAGGCCCTTGTTATACGTTCGCTCACCCCCCAGCGTAACTCGTCCATTCAGTATCAGACACCGTGGGACCAGACACGTTTGTACGAGTTCACCACGCCAGCGTCACTATGATAACCCGTACAAACGTGTCTGGCCCCACTATGTCTGATACTGAATGGACGAGTTACGCTGGGGGTTGAGCGAACGTATAACAAGGGCCTTAAACTTGTTAGGTTTTTATCTATGCTATCGGGCTGTGGTGAACACAGATAAAGATGTTCGCGAGAGTTTCGAGCTGCTTTGTTTTCAAGATATCCTCAAGAATGTCAGGTCGGAATTAGGGAAGAACATGAGAAAATCTTGAAAGAGAGATGTCTATAGCAGTGATCTATAACAGTGAGCTGATTAGGCGAAAACGCCTGGAGCGCTATACTAGAAGAAAGCCAGTGAGCTGTTTTGGTTGTTGCTGTCTGAGTGGGGCCAGTGGACACGCGAATTTGCTCTCGTTTGATCGTATTATAGTGGGGAGTCACGCAGACGCCGAATCGGCTGCAGAAAGTGCCCGACGGAAAACTTCCTGAGTGGTCGTTTTTGGCTTTTATTTACATAGAAAAACCTCCAAAAAGACGACAAGAGGTAAAGAAGAACAACGTTAAAGCTGGACTGGCAGTTCTCCAAATCTCGCCTACTTATGAGAAAATGATCAGTTACCAAGCATCTAGTAGTCTTGGTCTATGTAGTGGTAAAATATTTTTTCCAAATTTCTTGCGTTGTTGGTGTTTTTATAGTATGAGTCTGTTGTCTAGGATCGCTCTGTTTCTTTTTACTAATACATTTGTTTTTTAACACGTCTATGATAGGCGTAAATAAATAAATAAATAAATAAATAAAGCGGACGAAGTGAGACCGAGAGATAAACAAGGAATGTGGCCACCCTACTAGCCTTCGACAGACTGTTCTTCGGGTCAAGACCGCAATATTCTCTCTTAGAATGCGGCCTCGATTGCTTGTCCTCTTGCCCAGGTCTGTAGTGTAAACTCAATACATCTTTCTCTCCTGGGCCCACATTCATCAATGGTAAATCCCGATAAACCCCGAGATATAGCCTGTGAACGGCGCGCACTTTTCTCAACTTATCCCAAACTTTCTATGTTAAACGCAATCTCTCATCGACTCTGCTGTCTGGCTCTGGCTGCGCCGCGGTTTCGGAGACCGCTCGTCCGTTCGTGAATGTGGGCCCTGGTAACTTCCGATTCACCCCTGTGACTTGTAATTTTTCTTGAACGAGTGACGAGACTCAAACGCCTCTCTTCTTCTCTAGACTCCTACGAAGGTGTGTTCACCGAAAACTTAGCTGTGTTGACTTGTATCAATCTTTCTACTATTCTAAATTATTCAATTTACCAAATTCATTTGTTTATTTTACACTGTTTCGTGCGTTAAGTGAAACAGACGTGAGTAATCCTAAACAACCGTACTGCGCTTACTTACAACTAAAAGCTGAAACAAAGTAACATGTTAGTAACTTATGCTGCATTCCAGTCCTTAAGAAGAGAGAGACCAACACCATAGTGTTCGAATGAATGCGAGGAAAGCCTTCCTGGTCCCATCAGAAGATAGTCGGTTGGTATCACTGTTGAGTTCGGTGCTGCTAGGAGCTATTAGGATAACTCCGGTCCGACAGGTGCTGAGCCCTAGCCATCTTACTGCAAGTAAAGCTAGGTGGAAGACACCAGAACGTCCGAGAGAAACGGCTGTTATGCCCTCGGTACGCATTCTCTTCGCGCGTCAAAAATTGCGTCGAGATAAGAGAGCAAAGAAGACGTAGAGATGCCTCAGTGGGTAAGGAAGGTGATTGTTGCCAGTGGGTTGCAGGTTCGAATCCTTTCCGCTGAGAAAGGTTTGCAGTGTTCAGTTTGAGCTTCAGCTGTCGCTCTGCTGCTATCTTTTGGACCCATTGACAGAGAACTAGTGGTTCATACAATGATGTTGATACAATGATAAAATGATATCTTCATTAAGCTCGTTTTCTCCATGCAGGGTACTAGTGGTTTATTGCGCAGTTGCACACAACGCGCATTTTTTGACGCGTAATGAAAATGCGTTCCGTGTGCGTAAGAATCGTGCTATGGAACGTCCGGGCTACAACCGTGCGTATTCAGGCGGACGTTGTCGCTTTCAGCTTCTACTACAGTAGCAGCCCAAAGTGCATAGTAGCGAATTGCAAGAAGCAAATAACTGGACTACTAGCGTACACAACCTCAAGAACAGAAGATAGGAGGCATCCCCAGCAAGTATTCAGAGTGAGGACGGAAAGTAACAAAATAGCTTAGAAAGAAATTGAAATTCCAGTTTTATTGCCACTTTTCTGCGGGTTACTATTATGTATACGAGAATAGGATGTTGCAGTGATGGTGCTAGGTTTATCGCAAAAATCGCATTTCAGGCGGGATTCGAACCTAGTACATATATTCAACGGTCTTTGCGGTCGGTTTCCTTCGCCGAATACACCAAGAGATCCATCGCCACCTGGTCTTTTTACTCCGTTTCCTCCGCTGAAACTGTCTAAGGGTTGCTCATAATTTGGAAATTGCGGACGACCCGATTAATAGTAACCCGCAGAAAAGCGGCAATACAACTGGAATTTCACGTTGATTGTAAATCCTTTCAGCTTAACTGGTGCGATGCCGAATCCGGCTCACTGGCCCAGCCCGTTATTACGGGTGAGTGCTGGAAACAAAAAGCCTTCGGGCTTAAGGAAGGTGCTAGGAATTCGCAAATGGTCGTCTCAGTAGCATAGTGGTTGGTGCACAGCCCCGGATAGGTTGAGACGCGGGTTCGAATCCCGCCTGAGGTGCGATTTTTGCGATAAACCTAACACCATCACTGCAACATACTATTCTAGATTAGGAAGCGCTACTCCAGATGAAAGCCCGTGATGCTGCTAAAACACACCATTTCAGTCAACATACGAGTTGGCGTGCCTACGTTGGTTGATGTCACTGAAATGGGTGACCAGCGCTGGTGCCGAAGTGATGCTGATGTATGACGTGTCCTTGCCAAAAAACGGAAATGTTAAATTTGGTTTATAGCAAAAAACCACTTGTGTTTGAAGTGCAGTTGGCACCGCGAGTCACTTTTAGGGATCTGAATGGGATGTGGTTCTTTAGTAGTCTTTGGCTATGCATATAAAAGGCCGAAACTAATGTGGACCCTCGTGTCGTTCCAGTGGACTTCCTCCTCATAGGTTCCCAATAGGAGCCCTACTGTCTCTTCCTTCCAGAAGGTCTTTCCCGCTGTTGTGTTAGGATCTCTCTTCCATGTGCCAAAAAATCAGATTCAAAGCACCATCTCAAAGCTAAGCAATGCGGCGAAAAATCTAACACACTTCATTATTAGCTCACCCTACGTAGTTTTCCTTTGAATACTTTCCTGTGGGACAAACTGTTTTGGTGCTGAGGTTGCGTGGTGAATCTGAACTATCCCTAGTCTAAAGTCTTTTAAAAGCATTGAAATAGCTACTGTTCAATTTCAGATGAAAACCGTGTTTGTGCTTTTGGTGCTTGGTTCAAGTGCTATAGCATTTGTGGAGCAGGTAGGAGAATTCCGTCCGACATAACTTACAAAATTTACGAGTAGTGTTTTTGTAGACGTTTTTGCAGCTGAATCGAGGTTGAAATCAACAATAGTTTTAAATTACAGATAAGAGCAATGTTTTTCAGGTGACATATCGAGGACGTCCGCAATTTCCAAATCATGGACAACCCTTAGACAGTTTTAGTGGAGAAAACGGAGTACAAAGACCAGGTGGCGATGGATCGTTTGGTGGATTCGGCGATGGAAATCGACCGCAAAGACCGTCGAATGGAAGACCCAACAGCCCCGAGGGTGGTTACTGGCCTCAACGTCCAGGGGGAAGCAACGGAGGCCATCCCAACAGGCCTGAGAGTGGAGACCGTCCACAAAGACCCGGCAATAATGGATCGGGCAATGAGAATCGACCACAAAGACCGTCTAATGAAGGAAGCAGCGGTGGGAGACCCAATAGCCCTGAGGGTGGGTTCCGGCCTCAACGTCCTTCATTCGGGGGAAGCAATGGAGGCTTTACTAACAGTCCTGGGAGTGGAAACCGTCCACAAAGACCCGGCAGTAATGGATCCGGCAACGGGAATCGACCGCAAAGACCGTCGCATGGAGGAAACAGCGGTGGAAGACCCAACAGTCCCGAGGGCGGTTACTGGCCTCAACGTCCAGGGGGAAGCAACGGAGGCCGTCCCAACAGCCCCGGGAGTGGAAACCGTCCACAAAGACCGTCAAATGGAGGAAGCACCGGGAACCGACCCAGCAGTCCTAACAGTGGATATCGGCCACAACGTCCTTCCACTGAGGAAAACAAAGGAGGTCGACCTGTCAGCCTTGAGAGTGGAAGATTTCCTAGAGATACCTATGGACGAGGCGGTGCCCAACTTCCAAACTCAGCCCAACCGTCGGGCAGCATTGTTGGCGGAAACCGTCCACAAAGACCGGGCAGTAATGGATCCGGCAATGGGAACCGACCACAAAGACCGTCTAACGAAGGAAGCAGCGACGGAAGACCTAATAGCCCTGAGGGTGGGTTCCGGCCTCAACGTCCTTCATTTGGGGGGAGCAATGGAGGTTTTACTTACAGCCCTGGGAGTGGAAACCGTCCACAAAGACCGGACAGTAATGGATCCGGTAATGTGAATCGACCTCAGAGACCGTCAAATGGAGGAAGCAACGGAAACCGACCCAACAACTCCAACAATGGAAGGTTCCCAAGAAATACAAACGAACATTTGAACTCTGAAGGGCTCTCGCGGATGTTCAACAGTGGAAAGGCTTCACAACATTTGAGCTATGGAGCTGGTAATCCGAACAACATCGAACTGATACCAGTTCATTGAATTAACATTTTTCACTTTTATTTGAGCAATAAATCTGCTGTCTCAAAACTGCACTAAACATTCAATAATATTTTGAACCTCACTACTGCACAACTCATGCACTTTACATGTTTGTGAATAGTGAGTGGAAGTCTGAATTATGGTGCATTAACGCAGCCTAAGGAAGGAGACACTAGGCAGGAATGCTATCAGGCTGAGTCATAAGTAATCGGACATTAACGTGCGTTCGGATTCAAGATGAAATTTCCCGTCAATGAGGGCAGATATCAAAATGGGTAAGGTATCATTCGATAGAGGTCGAAAAGAACTACGAAAAGTTCCGCCATATTCGTTCCACTAACGACGACCACGGTTACAATGGCTCCGAAATTCATTCCATTCAAATCGCGTATTTGCAACGTTGAGCTTTTTCTCTCCCTATCTGGTCATTACTAAAACCAATCTGTTTGACGCTTCAACCAGGTTTGTAAAGAAAGTGCTCTTGATCGAAACACCGTCTACTCTTTGTTCTCGAACATGTGTATTGGCGACCACACGTGAATAATGAGAGACCTTCAGTGTTCTTCAGTCATCTGATGATCACGGAATAAAGTCGATTGGTAAGGATAGGAAACTTGGTCGACAAATCACTGGCTCTGGTCAGTGGCGATAAGGAAAGAGTGCTCTACTTTAACCAACCCAACCGTGTCCAGCAGGTAAACAAGGATAGAAAGGCAGAAGACGTATTTAAACCTGACAAGCACTCAATTTGGTGGTAATGCGCAAATTTGGAGCCTTTCTAACAAAGAGCAATATCAACAAAGGGAATGTGTCAGACCATTTCATAGCGCTTCTCTCTCTATCGACTGGTACCTTAATATAGCTCTCAAATCTTCGTCATCAAGCGACGCACTACGAACACGGCCGGCTTTTTCTCCAAGACCAAAATCTCCACATGCGAATTTTTTGAACCAGAGTTGCACTGTCCGTTCGCAAGGACAGCCCATCCCAAAGACAATGCTAAGATTGCGAGCCGCCTCCGCAGCGGATTGTCCTAATTTAAATTCGTAAGCCATGATGACTCGATAATCGCGTCGGCTCATGATTGAACGAAGCCCTGTAAAAAGTTGCCTGGTAGCGTTAGGGCAGCAAGCATGTATGATTTGGAAAGAGCAGGAAAAAACTACCAAATGTTGTGCTTGGCTTTTTTTGAGATGAAATAATTTGGGTTGAAAAAGTTGTTTATTTGAAGGTACTCAGAAACCGAAATTAATTTTGCACCAACCTGAAAGTTTTAAACGGTGCATTCATTGTCGGAAGATTTGATCTTGAATTCGAACACATGCAGAAATGTCCGATTACTGATGACTCAAGCTAATAATTGCCAACTAAGGGAGCACGCAAGGTGACAGTACCTGCGGACCATTTGGCGAGTTCACCGAGTACAGGTGCACCGAGATGGCCAGCGCACGCGATTTTTGCTGCTTCGAGCGTGCTTTTAAGGTCGTAGGTAGCGCGTTGGTGTGCCGAAAGTCCTGCTACTAGGAGACAACACCTGTTCGGTTAACTAGCACTATAACCAAGCGAACTCCTTTCAACTAAAATTACTTTTGACCACCGCAGTCAACCCTTTCTTGTTCATTGCATTTTATTTTCTGTGGTCAGTTTCGTTAGGTATTACTAACTCTGCTGTTGTTTTCGTTCAGTACTGACATGAAGATAAAAATAAAAACGACAATATCATATAGAGGAAGGAGAAGAAGCGACATGATTGTTGATGAGCTCACCTTCCAAGCGGATCGACACAGTTGATGTTGAGTCCGTCCTTGATGGCGAGCAGTTTGCGTACACTGCCGATGTCACCGCGTTCGCAGGACAGCAAAAACTGCTTCTCGCGAAGGCGCACGTCATCTGAGACAACAGTGAAATCTGATTCGTTTAAAAGCCTTGATAAATATTTCACATTTCAGGCAAAAAATGCCGATTCCTTTCGAAGAACACGTGAGCTGGAGGTGTTCTCCGATTACTGTGGCCATCTACAGCTAGCTCGGATTACTGTAGTTATCGCCAGGAACGCCATCAATCAAAGATCATTGAAGCACACCTTTGAGTAGGTTCCTCTTTTGTTGAGTTTCTACTTTTCCTTTTTCCTTTTCTCCTTTTCCTTGATCTTCGATCCAGTTCAAAAATGAGCGGCGAAACACCTTAGCCCATAGCTACAACGAAATCTTATTTCCAAGTAAAATTCCATGCTTCGTTTATCTTTTTCATTTTTGAGAATGGTTCGACAACTAACCAGTAGGGTACATGTAACCACAATTTGGTAAGGATATCGAATTCCTCGAAAAATTAACGGCTTTACGGCTGTACTACTCCAGAGTCAAGTTCATCAACGAAGCCAGGGTTTCCGTTACCTTGAGACCAGCATATTTGTTTCTAATCTCGAAGCGTTAGCGTGATTTCTAACATATGGCGACTGGGTATCCGATGCCTATGGGGTATATCGACGGCATCGCTGTTAAGTCACTGACTCAGGCAGAAATCAGCTGCGATGGTCTGTTACTACTGCGAGGTATCCGATACCCACCTGCTTTCCACAAGTGAATGTGGTATACATCAGGATAAACCATAAGTTCTGAGCCGCCACTTATCGACAAATCTTGGTAGAAAGACCAATCGGAGTATATTTAAGGGTTTGTAAGTTAATTATACCCTCAAAAAGATTTCCTCTCAATGAATCGAGAATCATCTGAGCTCTGCCCTTGTTTTGCTAGTCAGCGGTAGGATTTACCACTTGTTTCTTTGACGAAACAGATCCCAGATTCACGAACAGAAATCGTGATAAATTACGCTGCGGTGAAATAAATCCTTTATATCCACAAAAATCGCAATTCACAGCAGTGGAGCGTTCAGATCCCTGCGGGGTAATAAACTATGAATTTGAGTCGCCACTTATTGATAATTTTCGGTAGAGAAAAACCAATCGGGATATATTTGAGAATTTGTGAGTTAATCATACCCTCCAAAAGATTTTCTCTCAGATAATCGTGAATCATCTGAGTTCTGCGCTTGTTTCGTTGACCAGCGGTAAGATTTACCACCGGTTTCTTTGACAAATTAGGTCCCAGATTCATTAACAGAAATCGGGATAAATTACGCTGCGGGCAAAAGAAATCCTTTATATCCCCGGAAATGGCAATTCATAACAGTGAGGCGTTCAGATACCTGAGGTATAATGGTACAATTGCTGTGATCACGGCCGCTACAGGTAAGTGGTCGTCAGCTCGAGATATGATTCACAATTCATTGAAAGTCTTTTTGATGGTATAATTAACTCACAAACCCTTAAATATACCCCGATTGGTGTTTCTACCAAGAATTGTCGATAAGTGGCGGCTCAAATTCATGGTTCATTCTGAGATATAACACATTCTCTTGTGAAACGGGTGGGTATCGGATACTTTGCAGTGGTAATAGACCATCACTGCTGATTTCTGCCTGAGTCAGTGACTTAGTGTCGTCGGCATACCACATAGGCATCGAGTACCCAGTCGCCATAAGTTAGAAATCACGCTAACTTCGAGGTTAGAAACGAATGAGCACCAATCAATATGAGGGGCATATTCGCCGGTCTATGGCGGGGTATCGGTGATCGACCCAGTGCCCAGATTCATGAACGGACTAGCGGTCTCCTGGACCCCGTCGGTGATGAATCGGCTGATACCAACGAGGCCTCCCAAACCCTGCCTCATCGCGAGGTGTGTTAGACCCGCGATAAACCTAAATTAAACCCTGGCGGGCGTCCATGAATCTCGGTTTGCGCGCCGTTCAGGATATATCTCGGTGTTTATCGAGTGTTCACCAATGATGAATCTGGGCCTAGATTCACTGAGAAGAGCTGGTAAAAAGCACCCATTCCCTGCAAGACCCCGAGGTTCGCATAGCTTTATGTGTAAGCTGTTGGCGGCTGCAAGTTTATCACGCAGCGCTTCATATTCCAATGAGGCAAGCGCCTGAACGATCGTTTTGGGGGTGAGCGTTTGAGAGTGGATAATCGGATTCGCGGCGCGTTCCGTCAACACTGACGCAGCGCGCCCCACTTCCCTGCAAGAACGACGTCGTCACGACGGCTTCATGCCGTTGGAAATATGGACAGTATTCTACTTTCGTAGTGCAGTGGTAAGAGGCGCTACTGATACCTGCACGGTCAAGCGATCGATCCCGGCCCGGGCTAACCAAGCCTTCCATTCCTCCGGGGTCGGGTAGATTGGTACCAGACTTGTCTGGGAGGTTGAAGGCACTGCCTTGGTATAGTGGATGGCCCCGCAAGTCCTTGGGTCAAAAGGGTGGATCAACGACACTGATGAATCTTTAATCTTTACCTTTAACTTTTATTCTACTCTTATTGGGCTCGCGTGGTGCAGTGCTAAGGGCCGCTGCTGACATGCGCACGATCGAGCGATCGATCCCCGCCTGGGATCGGGCTGGCCAAGCCTTCTAACCCTCAGGGGTAGGGTAGCACTGACTTGGTACAATGCTTGGATCCGCAAGCCATTGTATGTGCCAAATGCACATTTACAATGCCTCTACGATTCTGAATAGAGGATGGATGCGTGGCGCGTCCTTAGGGGACTGACTATCATCGATTACTTTACCTTCTACGTTTATCTCTGATTAGGTGATAGTGTGTCACAGCTAGTTACGTGTTGCCCCTAGTAGATGATAGTAGGATTGGAGGATCCGACCGTTCTCGTCTCCGAGCATCACCGTACTTTCCTTTGGATAGTGGATAGTCCATTGCCTGAGGCGATAAAGTGTCCCTTCTATAGATTCCGGGCCATTTCGCCCGGATGGATAAGATTATACGATGTTTTACCCCTAACCTGTTCCTGACCACTGGAATTCTTGTCATTTCTTTCCATGAAATGTGTGTATGGTAGGATTTTCTCAAAATACCTCAGCGCCCGGATTCATCATTGGTAAACTCCCGATAAACCTTGAGGTATAGCCCGAACGGCGCCCACCTTTGTCTACATATTCTAAACTTCCCGTGTTAAACCCAATCTCTCATCAACTCTGCCGTTTGGTTCTGGCTACGCCGCGGTTTCGGAGACCTCTCGTCCGTTCATGAATCTGGGCTCAGATGGAATAAAATATATGCAAAATGTTGTCGATTCATGGGAAGAATGTCGAGGTGAAGATGCAAATCTCCCAGAAAGAAAGAAAAAATTTGAAACATGAAGCGTAAAGGATTGAACTCACGGTCGACGAAGGAACCGAGGCTTGCCTCGCCGGAATCCTTCCGTTCCAGACCTGAAACGAATTCTTCAGATGAGATTTGAGAAGAAATTCGTGGTCAGGATGCGTTAGGGGAAATATTTCGAGATATATTGACGTATTGCTCGTAATGATTCTTGATTAATTAGTTGATCGTAATGGTTCTTAGGCGATCGATTGATTGATCGAAATGATTCAGGCAGAGCTGATTGTGGTTATTGAATACTGATCTAAACAGTCTCTGATTCAATGTTAATTAGGGAATTTGTGAGTTATTTAGGATTAATTTCTTTAGTTCGACATCGACATAGTATTAGTAGTTCTATGTACATTGTAGTCATATCGAGAATCATCACTGAGATGTTCCTGATGTCATGAAAAAAGCAAGAAAACGGAATTTACTTCAAATAAAATAATAATAAAGTAAAGTAAAAACGAAATTTTCTTGGATTCGGGTTTATTCTTCCATCCAAGATATGCAAGCTGTTTTGGAACGCTCTTACGGTTTTTGATTTTCTGGTAGAGAAGAAACTTTTTCACTGACCCTACCTGGGAAAATTCACCCTGAAAAAGGCTACTCCTAACCCTCTGGTTTCATAGAATCTTTACCATTCCTCTGAACAAAATTCGAAGAAGACTGGCAAGGTGTCAACTGATGCGTAAATCACTCAATTTAGGCGATATTTATGACAATAGCACTGAACGAAATTCGAGCGCGGCGCGTGCCCTCAGGGGATTAATCAGCACCGAGTACGCAGCACTTTAATCGACAGCGAAAATTTGATCTTTGCTCGAGCGGCGCGGAACGCCGCTCAGATGGCTAATTAAGCGGGGCAAGAGCATTGTACCCATTGTTGCTAATTACTCCCATGGGCATGCGCCGTGCTTGTAAGTTCCCATTGGAATTGCCAAAGGGAAGAACAGATGGCTGGCGATATGAGACAGCCGATTTGCAGATTTATTTTATTTTATTTTTATTTTATTTACACTGTTAGGTGCGCCAAATGAATCAGTCTTGAATATTACTAAACAATAATACTGTGCTTAATTTCAACTAAAAACTAAAATACAGTAAAATGTTGGTAACTTATTTTTGGGATAAGGTTGCTTTGATTTGCAGCAACAACCTTTAGTTGGATCAATCGATATATTCAAACAAATAATTGCGTTGTAGCGCGGTTGAGGAAGTATGAACCATCGGGCGACAATTATTTTGTAATTCGCTATCATTTTTACTTGCTTTTCGTTATTCCTTTATGAGTTCCTGTAGATTCTGCCCCAATTTTTCTTTCTCTTTGTTATTGTCTTAGTCAGTACATTAGTAAGTACACATACATCGTTCGCTACTGGCGTAAAATCACTATTTTACATTATAAATTATATTTTTACATTCTATATTTGTTTTTCGATTTTTTTCCCTGATTTTCTGTTACTATATTTGGTGAATCATACATACATCGTTCGCCGATTATATATGCGGCGTACGTTATATGCTATGCCACCTATAAATTTACATTCTATGCGGTTGGCCTTTACGCGTTTTATTTCTGTACGTATAATCGTTGCGGCGCGTATACATACATCGTTCGCTACTGGCGTAAAATCACTGTTTTACGTTATATGCTATGCTTTTACATTCTATATTTATTTTTTTACATTCATTATTTCTATTTGGTTTCTATTTCTATATTATTTCTATACTATATTTTATATTTTACATTACTAGTCATAGTCATTGCGTATAGTCATTGTTCATTGGCGACTGGAAATAAATACAATAAATAATGACCATAAATAAACAAATAAACAAATAAAATCACCCAACGTATAGAAAGGAGCTCACCCGAATTGCCGAGAATCGCTGCGGTTTCTGATTCCTCACTCATCGCTGTCCGAACACTTCATCCATCTGAAATCGACGAGATTACGGGGTTGGAGCGGTTCTGAGCGATGGAGAAACGAAGAAAAAACGGAAAACGAATGAAATACACGAACAAGAAGAGGAAAGTAGCAGCGAAAAGGCTGTGGAGCCTCAGGTAAAAGGAAAAAGGTAAAGGTAAAAGTACCGGCGTTGATCGGTCCCCTATGAACGAGCCACGAACTTTTTCCATTCAGAATCGCAGAGAACGTTTGAATACGTATTTCGCCTACACAATGACTCGTGGGGGCCAGCTGCTATACCAAGTCATTGTATTTACCTTCCCAAACGAAAATGATTCTAATTTACCCTACCCTAGAGGGATGGAAGAACTAGTTAACCCGGGCGATGATTGATCACTCGATTGTGTGAGTGTCGGCAGCGCCTCTTACCACGCATGCAGTTCCTTGGGTAAATAGCTCATGAAATTCAAGAATGAGGTGAAGAGAGCAACAGGTGAGAGTTTGAGAGGTGACACCTGAGCGGACAGGTGTCGTCCCATGTTCTGACGGTAGGAAGAGGCTCGTTCACCTGGAAACCATCGGAAAAACATCGCTAATGCCGAAGATCTGTCGAGGAAAAACAAATAAGGAATCCCCTGCCGTCCAGACGAGGCTTCTCACCTTGGATCGGAAAAAACACAGATGACTGGACTGGCATAGCTTTTCCAGACGGATTGGAGGAGGTAGAAAATCCCCAATTGGAAGAAGCTGCAAATCATAACTGCAAACGCTCACGGAGATGTGATGTATGGCGTGTAAATATATGATGACGAATATAATAACTCTTGGCTTTTTACAAATTCAGAATTCAAAGTAAAAGATAGACTAGCCAGCGTCGATCAATTCCCTAAGGACGCGCCACGCATTCGGATTCCAAATCCTGAGAAAATCCGAAATCGAAATCCTGAGAAACGCTAACGACCGGAAAAGTTCTAGAATTCTGTGTCTAAAATTTTTTGGAGGCGTAAATATTATTGAATATCACTGTCAAAGTAACGGGTGAAGATGTCGGCGTTAATCAATCACCTAAGGGCGCCCCACGCACTCGTCTTCTATTCAGAATCCTAGAGGACGTCTGAATACGTATTTGGCCTATACTGTGACTTGTGGTGGCCAGCCGCTATACCAAGTCAGGGTCTCGACCTTTCCAGACAAGTCTGGTATGAATTTGTCCTACCCCTGAAGGATAGAAGGCTTGGTTAGCCGGGCCCGGGATCGATCGCTTGACGGTGCGGACGTCACTAGCGCCTCTTACCACTGCACCACATAGGCCGTCTGAGTAAATTTGCAGAAAATTTTTGACACACGGAAAATCACTAAAGATGTGGCTATATTGAAGCAGAAAAGTGCAGTAGATGCACAATGATCTCGTCTATATATTAAAGTGATTTAATTTCAGGTTCTGTAGGTTATTAATGGTTGTCTTCTGTTGAACTACTTCTGGGCCCAAATTCATCATTGGTAAACCCCTGATAAACCCCGAGATATATCCCGAACGTCGCACAAACCGAGATTCGTGAACGCGCGCCGGGGTTTAATCGGGGTATATCGCGGGTCTATCACACCTCGCGAAGAGGCAGGGTTTAGGCGACCTCGACGGTACGAGCGGGTTTATCGCCGACGGGATGTCGCAGGCCGCTCATCCGTTCATGAATTATCGCCGACGGGGTGTCGGAGAGCCAGACGACAGAGTCGATGAGAGATTCCGTTCAGGTGCGCGCCGTTCACAGGCTATATCTCGAGGTTAATCGGGGTTTATCAATGATGAATGTGGGTCCTGGTTGCTCATAATCTTTAACCAGCCATTCCGCGGCCTGCCGGTCGACAAACGGCTGCTAAATACATAATAAATAAAAACAAAAACTAACCACTAATGGACTGAAATAAAGATTTGAAATAAAAGAAAAAAGTTTTAAAATAAAACGATGAACAAATAGCAAAAGACGGCGAGCTGAGCTGATGAAATGCGTTCCTGGCAGTACGGTAAGGCAATCGCGGCGGGACCCGTATGAGCCACCCATTATAAACAGCGCGGTCTCGCTTATTATGTAGTAGGATGCCCACTAAGTAAACAAATAATTATACAAATAAACAAGCGAATCACCCGGGCGGCAGGGCATAAACTTGAAACATATGGCTGAACGTGCAGTAATGTTTTGCTGAATTCGAAGAGTAAACACTTCAGGGAAAACGAGAAAACCATAACCCATCACGCATCTGGTAGCTAAAAGTAACCACCAGATGTGAAAATATCAATCACTTTCCCGCCTTTGTTTAAACTATGCATTATTATTAGCTAAATATTGAAGATTCTCACGCTATGCTGGAGTCATGCAGAGAACGTTTCTTTTGCAAAGAAAGGCCTCTTCATCGAAAAGGTCCTTGGAGGGAAACAAGATCTCCTTGGGAATGTCGGTTGGGTTTGTTAATTAGGTCCTTTTTTGTGCAAGTTCTCTTATGTCGTCGTTGCTGCGTTCTCGTTTATTGATCCCAAAGTTCACTCTTGAAAGCATTTGGTTTCATGCTGTTGTCGTTCATGTAAGGATTTTTAATAATAAATAAAAAATATATAGGTAAGAAATACAAACAAACAAATAATATTAGAATATCGGGGCCGTAATATAGTTCTCTTGGTTATTCTTGCTGTCTTGGCATCACATTTTATGTTTACTCAGGTTATTTACCATTCTCACGTGACCTGATCACGTCTTAAATAAACAAATGAATAATAATAGCTAAAAAATAAATAAATAAAAATAAATAAATAGATAAATAAATAAATAACTTGTTTATTTCCTAAACCTTCGAGATTGCGAGCCGTCAGAAGTACACGGTAGTACTGTGGAGGTGAACCACTGATAACCTATAGAACCTAAATTAACTTGAATAAATTTATTGAATTAAGCCTTAAAAAATTGGTATACTGCTATACGAATGGCTTCCTTAGGTCCTTACGGATTTGGATGGTCCCGTGCGGCTACCCTCTATGCCGCTAAGTAAAGGTGAAGGTAGAAGGTAAGGTAATCGATATTAGTCAGTCCCAAGATTGCGCCACGCACTCGTCTTCCATTCGGAATCGTAGAGGCATGGGGAATGCGTATTTGGCCTGTAAAATGACTCTTGGGAGGTAGACGTTGTAAAAGTAAATGTCTTTACCTTCCCAGACAAGTCTGGTGCCAATTTACCCGACCCCGGGGGAATGGAAAGCTTGGTTAGCCCGGGCCGGGATTGAGC
Source organism: Nippostrongylus brasiliensis (assembly GCA_030553155.1). Lineage (NCBI taxonomy): Eukaryota > Metazoa > Nematoda > Chromadorea > Rhabditida > Heligmosomidae > Nippostrongylus > Nippostrongylus brasiliensis. Next base: position 34,132,172 of record CP130734.1, read on the forward strand.
GCTCGACCGTGCGGGTTTAGTTAGCTCCTCTTACCACTGCGCCAAGCGGGTCTCTACGGGTAGTAAGAAAAAAAAAGTGAATAAATAAATACTTTCTCCGTGATTCTGCGGACCTTTGTCGGAGATTTAGGTAGGCACACGAACAAAGGAAAAAGGATTAAAAAATTGTGCATGTGAATAAAATTATTTCATCGACTTTTCAAGATGGACTGATGAAGGCTCTTCGCTTAATAGTTGGAAATCGGACGGGGATCGATCACTTGTGCGTGCGGCTAGAAGTGGCGCCTCTTACCAATGAACCACGTGCGTCCTCCAAGTACTTAAGGTAGTTAAAGCTGGAGCTCAGAAGGTCCGGCACAGAAGTACGAAAACGGAAAAGGAACGACGACGAAGCGGCTCTCGTCCAGAAGGATTGTTGGCATCAAAGGCGATTAAAGCGCTGTGAAATTTGAGCCCTGAGAGCCGGCCGTATCATATCGCAATCCGAAGCCCACGCCCCCTTCAGCCAACAACAAGACGGCTCAAAAACCGTCCACCACTGATGGTTTTTGTCCCGCAGCCATCAGAAACCACGTGATAATTGGGTAAAGGTAAAGCAAAAGTGGTCGGTGTTGACCCGTCTCTTAGGGCGCGCCATGCAATCGTGTTCCATTCAGAATCGTAGAGGCGTGGTGGACGCGTATACAATGGCTTGCAGTGGCCAGCCGCTACTCCAATCCAGTGTCTTCACTTTCCTAGACAACTCTGATAGCAATTTACTCGACTCTGGAGGGATGGAATGCTTGGTTGGCCCGGGCGAGGGTCGATCGCTCGATCGTGCAGGTCGAAGCAGCGCTTCCTATCAATGTACTTCGCGCGCATTAAAATAGCGCTGTAATTGAAGTGAATCCGGAACTTCGATGCTATTTGCACAGGGAGGGCGTACTTTCTACTGCAGTTTCATTTATTCATTCACACGGCGTTGAACCGTGTAATAAATGAAAGTTTCTATTCCCAATCTACCTATGGGATTTTTGAATTGCTTCAGGGGATTCCCAAATCAGAAACCGGCTGCCTCTAAGAATGTTCCTATGACGAACTCAACACTATCGATCGTACAGCACCGGACATGTCTTTTGATCACTTCTCGAAAAAGACGCTTTGGAGCGTTCCAAAGCGGCTTTTTTCAATAACTTTGTTGAAACTCGATTATTTGTAAACATATACATATATTTGGACTCAGCAGCTCGAGCTCTATCGGCTGGTATTCAAAGATTGGTACAAATGCAAAATATGGCCCCGAGACGCAAGTTCGCATCCCGAATGACCTGCCAAAGGACAAGGCAATCGATTGATACAAGGGATCGATCAAGCTAGCTTTGAGGGGTCGGCAAAAAATCGATATTTTGAAAAAATTTTCAGGTGTGGATAATTTATATGCCAAACGATAGAGCTCGGGCAGCGGCACTTCACAATGTGTCTCCTTTCACGAATAGTTGACATTTGAACGAGTTATTCAAAAAAAGCCGTTCTGGAACGTTCCTAAGCGGCTTTTTCGGGAAGTGATCAAAAGACATGTCCGGTACTGTGAAGGTAAAGGTAAAGGTAGAGGTGCCGGTGTTGATCAGTCCCCTGAGGACGCGCGGCCGCATTTGTGTTCCATACAAGTCATAGAGGCATAGTGAATGCGTATTTGGCCTATACAATGACCTGCGGGGGCCAGCCGCTATACCAGGTCAGTGTCTTTACCTTCCCAGACAAGTCTGCTACCAATTTACCCGACCCTGAAGGAATGGAGGGTTTGGTTAGCCCGGGCCGGGATCGGTCGCTCGACCGTGCGGGTGTCAGCAACGCCTCTTACCACTGTACCATGTGGGAGGGGGACGTTCTGCACGGAACCCTAATTGCCAACTCATGGCGCGCGCAAGGTGATGATACCTGCGGACCATTTGCGAGTTCACAGCGTGCACGTGCACCTTGGCCCTCGCCGCACGCGATCTTGGCCGTGGCCGAGCTCCTCGTTAACGCTGTGGTGACCCGACGGACGAGAGGAGTCACCAGCTCGACCTGATCGAGAGCGAAAGCTATGGCTCACCGATACAGAGGGCGCATAAGACACTGTGAGGAATCGACCATGCACAACACCTACACATGTCTATATCAGAATTTCGAGCTCTATTCAATGGGCTCAATCGCATTTGTGGAAAACTGTCGACAACCCAATTCTGTGCTACAATTTCATGAAAAAAAAAGGAAGGGAAATCAGGAAATCTATTTTTCGGTTGCCGACGCCACCACAACTCTGAACTCAAATTTCGTACTGATTTATGATTTTTATTACGTCAAATAATGAATACAGGAGAGCGATGCCAACCACCTAAGACTGTTAATAGTTTCTGCAGACATCGAGGTAATAATGGTATTTTTATTTTGTATCAAGATGTCCAGGTACGTCCCAGGGCGAGCAGTATGAGCTTTCACCATTCAATTTCAGTTATACCAATTTCAGGCGAAAAGCAACATTTTTCAAATCAAATTCAACATTTTTCAAACCAAACTCATCATTTTCAGACTAAATTCAACGTTTTTCAACCAAGCGCAACATTTTTCAAATCACCTACAACACTATTCAGATCAAATTCAACAGTTTTCAAAATAAATTCAACACTTTTTAGACCAAATTCAATTCTTTTCAAAATAAATCCAACGCTCTCCAGACCAGACTGAATGTTTTCAATTAATGTACGTAATACAGTACTTTCTGCAGACTTGATGTAAGGTTTACTTTCTTAAGGCAAATCAAGTACTCCAGGAATGTTATACAACTCTTCAGACATTTTGGCACGTAATGGAATCTTCCACAAAATATGTCTGGTCTGGAGAGTGTTGAGTTTATTTTGAAAAGTGTTGAATTTGGTCTGAAAAGTGTTGGATTCGATTTGAAAACTGTTGAATTTGATCTCAAAAGTGTTGACATTGATTTGAAAACTGTTATGATTGGTTGAAAAACGTTGAATTTGGTTTGAATAATGAAAATGGTATATTTGATAAAATAAATATCCTTATTGAAACCCATATGTAATTTTGGTACAGAATTGCGTTCTCAACAGTTTTCTATGAATGCGACTGAGCCCATTGAATAGAGCTCGAAATTCTGATATAGATATGTGTAGGTGTTATGCATGGTCGATTCCTTACAGTGCCTTGCGCGCCCTAGGAATCGGTGAGCGATAGCTCTCGCTGCCGATCTGGTCGAGCTGGTGACTGCTCTCGCCCGTCGGGTCACCATCGCGTTAACGAGGAGTTCGGCCACGGCCAAGATCGCGTGCGGCGGGGGCCAGGATGCACGTGCACGCTGTGAACTCGCCAATGATCAGCAGGTATCATCTCCCTGCGCGCCATGAGTTGGCAATTAGGGTTCCGTGCAGAACGTCCCTCACCCGTACCATGTGGGCCCTTCATGGCCACCTCCGGTTCTGTAGTTATCGAATTTCTTTCTATCGTTCACTCTGATTCAGTTAATGATAAAGTGAAAGAGTCGAGTCATAGGTTTGGAAATTCGTCAAGTCGGAAGCTCTCGTGGCTTCTTAGAGGTATTCTTACCCTGTCTGGAATTGCTATCCGAGGGTAAGCTGTAAGCTTTCGGGTAATCCATACGTACCCTCATTTCTGGCCAGCGTGGTGCTATGGAAAAAAGCGCTACAGCGCTACTGTAGAGCAATCGATCCCGGCCCGGGCTTACCAAGCCAACCATCCCTCTGGGATCGGGTAAATTGGTACCAGACTTGTATGGAAAGGTGAAGGCACTGACTCGGTATGGCGGCTGGCCCCGTAGGTCATTCTACAGGCCTAATACGTATTCATTGTGTCTCTACGATTCTGAAATGAACACGAATGCGGCGGCGCGTCCTTCGGGGACTGATCAAGGTCGAGATCTTTACCTTAATCTTTTACCTTACTTTCATTTCCGGTCAAGCTGTGGGTAACGGACCTGCTGTCAGAACGCCTCAAGGGTTCCGGAATGGTTTACCGGTAAACACTTCATGAAGAAACCATGATCAGATGGCTTCGAAGCCGGAAATCCGACTGAGGATATGGAAAGGAGGGATCTGAATGACTGGCGTTTTAACGTCTAGTGTTTCCGCGATGGGATCGCTTCCGACGTCGGTGAGGTCGTTCCATTTCACAGCTGGTTGCGTTGAAGTGGGCGTTAGGGAGAAAATAGGATTTTCAGTACCAATTTTGAATAAATTATATGTCCCGAGGCGATGGAATTGAGAACGAAAAGGTTGGAATGGCAGAGTGGGTAACATGGATGGGCTGAACTATTTCCTACGAGAATGACAAGGCGACTCAAGAAAGGCTACGGAATGGAACCACAGAAAGGGAAACGCCTTCAATTGATGTTTTTGACATTTTCATTATTTTTTCAAGTTCCCCAATGGAAAAGCACACGAGGTACAGTGGTAAAAGGCGGTATTGACACCCGCATAGTCGAGCGATTGACCCTCGCGTCGGCTAATCAAGCCTTCCATCCCTCCGGGGTCGGGCAAATTGGTACCAGACCTGTCTGGGAGAGTAGAGACACAGACTTGGTGTAACGGCTGTTCCCCGCAGGTTATTATATCGGTCAAATTCGCATTCACTATTCCTCTATGATTCTGCCCCCGATTCATGACGGGTATCGGCGCTATAAACCGCGAAGTATACCCCGAACGGCACGCAAGCCGGTGTTCATAAACGCGCGCCGCGGTCTAAGCGGGGTTTATCTCGGGTCTCCGAAACCTCGCCATGAGACGGGGTTTCGGAGGCCTCGACGGCATATGGCGCAGATCGATCACCCGAATTCGAGGTCTCCAAAACCCCGTCCTTCACGAATCAGAAAAGGCCGCAGATTCGTGGTATGGAGCGGGTATAGCGCCGACGAGGTATCGGAGACCGCCCGTTCCTTCCACGAATTTGGGCCCAGAAATGAATACGGATGCGGCAGTGTGTCCTTAGAGGCTTATTAGCGCCGACCATTTCGCCTTTACCTTTACCTCTTCGTGAATCCCTACCTACACAAATTCACCATGTGGTTGCAGAATACGGCTCGCCTTCGTGGAGCAAATTTGGTTCGATAAGAAACATTGCCTTGCTGAACGAAAAGCGAGTGCAAATGAGGCTTTCTCACGACTTCCAAGGGGCAATTTGCCGCCTTCGAATCGTCCCAAAAACGAGCAAAGTGGATTTTACCGTCAGTTCTTCTCACAGTTCTCTCTTGCACTCGAGGACCTGTATATACGCGATTTGAAGAAGGCGGTAAATAAGACTTATTAGGCCGTTAAAAATAGAATTTCCACCTAACAACTTGAAGAGGCAGATGAAGTTAATACTGCAGATTAATCACATTGATGCCAAATATTAAAGACAAGACGACTAAAAGATTGTTGAAACTGCTATACCCTTCCGCTTGAACAAGTATAACTGGAACGAGCGTAGCATTTCATTGCACTAAGGCGAATGATCAGACGGAAGTGGAAGGTTTTACGAACTTGGAGAACGAGTCCCATGAGGGACTGATGCTTGCGATCGAAGAATTTCAAGCTTGACAAAAAAAACTTGCACTGATTCGCTATGTCTGCTATAAGGACGGTTACTCGACTAGAAATTTTATCACCTTAGACTGTGTATGGTCAGGTAATGGTAAAATGTAGAGTGGTCGAGGTAGATCAGTCACTTGAGGACGCGCCATGCACCTACCTTCCACACTGAATTGTAGAGGTATGGTGAGTGCATATTTATCCTATACAATGAGATGGAACATGCCGCAGAGCATGGACGAGAGTCGATCGCTCGACCGTGCGAGTGGAAGTAGTGCCTCTTTCCACTGCACCACGCGCACCGAAAGTAAAGAACAAGTAGATTGAAATAGACCGGACCACGGGGATTCTTTCGAAAAATTACTAAGAAATAAAATTTTCTATGATTAGGAAATAAGATTTCTAGCGGCAAGAGACGGTAAGATCCCCCTGAACGTTAGCAAGCGGGTGCCAATAAAGGACATTGAATAAAGCGATATTTAGCAACAAATAAATATTGGTCGGTAGAACCGAAATTCACCTAGGAATTCGACATGAAGAAGTATGACTCAATCGCTTCAGCCCAAACAAATGACGTGACTATAATTCTTTACTAATAATGTATCAAGGGTGAGGTGAAGGTAAAGGTGTCGGCGTCGATGAGCCGCCTAAAAAGCGCAATTCTGGTATTAATTTACCCGACCCTGTAGAGACCCTGTAGACCGGTTTGGTCAGATCGGTGGAGGTTCGATCGCTCAACCGTGCGGGTGTCAGTAGCGCCTCTTTCCACCGTACCATTACAAGATTTAGAGCAGTTATTCTGAACTAAACAGTCCAATCGAATGGCGGGCGAGGACCGATCGCTCGATAATGCAGGTGTCAATAGGGCATCTTACTGCTCTTGCCACTGAACCACGCTCGCCAAAGAAAATAAAGTTCAAATTTCAGATTTGTTACATTCGGTAATACCAATGTGCTAAAAAGCACAAAACTGACAATCTAAATTGAACAAATTTACGAGATCGCTAGAGAAGCAAATCATAACATTAACACAGCTCTAATTTCAGTATTGAACTTCAGAGAGATGGGAACCTGTGTTTCATTTTTTTAAGTAAGCAAATACGACTCTGAAAATGTTTTCGAGTTCTAAAGGCCTTTTATGTATTTTTTCCCCAGTTTGATAAACTCCATGCTTGATCTGTCCGAGAAAAGGTTTCGTCTGACAATGAGACTGGTTTGCGGCTTCATTAAAATCAGTTTTTTCTAGCACCTCTGGTCCGTGAAAATGCAGACGAAAAGAACTTTTTTCAAATAAAACGTTAAGAAACGGACGGTTCACGACCTAATAGAAATCATACAAATCGTTTTTCAACCAAAGGTAAACGACACCAACAATGGGAAGCGACGGGAAAATCTTTGCAGTGTGGCGGGGTCTGGTGGAGTTGTGTTGGCCATCAGCGCTCTTCCAGCCGTCATTCGCTGATGGAGCTCTGCAGATCATTGGATTAGGCCGATTTCTGGCGTCAGGCTCAGCGAGTGTGTTTCGGCTGAGTGGAGGGGCTCAATTCTACCCTGGTTCTGGGCAACAAACGAAAAAAACACAAGACGGCTGAATTCCCTGGTCTTACGATTGGTCGTTGATGTTCATACACCAATAAGAAATGGGTTAGAGACCGAAAATTTCTCAGAATAACAGAGATACCTAAGTAAGAGTAAAACCAGTTGACGGAAAGTACATTGCTGTCATTATTTATTTATTTAGCCCAAAACACAAACGCAAAAACGAAACAATATGGTAATATTACGTTGTCCGGAGAATTTTTAGACTTTTTCAGTGGTCCGATTTAAACGCATATATCTTTGTCAGATAAAAACATGGGTGAGCGTAACTTTGGACATTTGCGTTTCAGAACCTCTATAAATAATCCCACTACGGCAAGTGAAACATACGACAGCTCAGCTCGAGCTCTATCGAATGGTGTACCACGTTTATAGGGAAAGCTTTCCAATAAACGAAAAAAATTGGAAAAAATAAAATTCTGTAAAAGTGGGCGTTTTTTCAAGTGGACGAGTTGTCTACTTGGATGCATTCACCACAATCGCCAGCAATTGCCCTTAATGGAGATCGAACTGTGAGTAGCTGGTTAGAGAAAGCATTTCGTCCGACAATCCATCCACATCCACAGTGGTGCTAACAGGAGGATTGATGGAAATGGAAGCAGATAAAAGCGAAGAATAATAAGTTTTGATCGATGATGATAATTTTTTTCAATAACTTTGTTGAAACTCAATTATTTGTAAACATATCTGTATATTTGAGCTCAGCAGCTCATGCTCTATCGTTTGGTATATAAATAATCCACACATGAAAATTTTTTCGAAATATCGATTTTTTTGCCAGCATTTGTGAAATTGCAGCCCCTGCTCTACTTCTTCAGTACCGCTCCGGTCGATCTGCAAATGAAGCCCATCGGTTCCTCCAGGAAACAATGGAGGACTAAGCTCCCTCTCGTGCAACATGCTGCTATTGTGATGTGATGAGCAGCCTAACCTCGCTGTACGTGATCTCGCAGCTCTTCCACACACTCCAAATCCACTGTGTATGAGACTATTCGGGGATCGGGCCAGGAAGCAAAGATGCCTCGACTCGTTCTCCACGCTTTGACCTCTTCAGACAATGAGAAGCGTCTTGAAGTGCACTTCTCTTCTCAGCCGTCGCCATACGCTTGGATGAATTGACTTAATTATCATAATGGACAAAAATTATTGTGTCTACGATAACACAGCGCATCGCAAGCACTGGAACAACTTCGATGAGCTGCCTGAACCACGACCGAAACATGCTTTCTTTCTGGTAGGACGTTCACGGTCTTTCTGGGGCCGTATGCTCGTCTCACCCGAGATTGCTGGGGGATGGGGCAGGGGGAGGAGCCAGCCAGTAAGAGCACATGAAACACGGGCCGACTCCAATCATACTAGCTGGCTCCTCCCCCTGCTCCATCCCCCAGCAATCTCGGGTGAGACGAGCATACGGCCCCTGATGGGACGTTCACGGTTTTAAGATGGACGCAGATATTTTCTGTACTTAGCTGGAAAAGATGAGCGAAATCGTGCGCAATCACCGGCCAAAGAGAGGAAGAATTCTTCTCATGGACAACGCTTCACCACACACTGCGAGGAGCACGGAAGAGAAGCTGGATGAACTCGGGATTCAACTTGTGCCACATCCACCATACTCGCCTGATCTTTCGCCCAGTGACTACCATGATTTCAGATCCATACAGTCCTTTTTCGCTGGAAGAACTTGGGACAGAGTGAAAAACGAAGTCGAAAGCTTCTTGCTCTCTAAAGCCCCGGAGTTCTTCGCTAGCGGTATTCGGTCTCTACCAGCAAGTTGACAGTGTGTGATAGATCATAATGGTGAATACTTTGCTGAATGATATTGTTTTATAATAAATTTATTAACGAGACATCGCATTCTATCATTGATCTAAAAGCTTTGAGGACGACCTAATAATAAGATAGAAGTAATTTTATAACTCGAATTTCCTCGACTTTTTGTTGGTAACAGTGAAATAAAGCAGAAAGCAAGGATGACGCAGGAGAGAGTGCGCGAAGTGTACTGAATCGATGAAGACTAATGACTAGACTTTTGAAGGATCACTTTTTCGTTCCGGAAAAGACTTCAACTGGGAGTTCTCCTGACCTCTTTCGCTTATTTTGACAAATTGGGCGGCTTATAAGGCTAAAGATGGGTAGACTTTGTTATCGATTTACTTCAGGAACATTAAAACAAACAAATTACTACACCAGCGGTATCGTTTCGAAAAGCGTTTTTTCGTCGTTGGAGAGCTCCTCTTCTTTATATGTAATTCGATAGATGGCTGACGTTGAAAGAGCGAGGTGGATCAATAAAATGTTATTACTCGACAATATTCAAAGTGTGAATTTTATTAAGTAGAACTCTTTTTGAAATTAAATTTGGCGTTCTATGAGGGTTGGGGTGCTGAGTGTTGGACCAAAACGTTTGTCACGCAAAACTGTACACACCACCAAAATGGGACAGTAATAGGCATGATAATGACAACAATGATAGCCGACACGAAGTGAAACAGCGGTCTTGTACCCCTATAGAAGTAAATTATTCTGGAACCCTCGCGTTGGGGCAAGGATGACATTGGAGTCCCTTAATGTAGCGGTTAGCACTCAGGACTCTGAGTCATGCTACGGGAGTGCAAATGTTCCGGGGACCTCCATGTCATGCGTTTCCCGACAGGAGTGAGAGTTTGGATATAATTTATTACTATCAATCTAGCCTACATGTAGCATAACCGTTATGTTCGAAAGACGGAGTCGAACGGTTCCTGCTCTCTACACCCCCAGGGTTCTTCGCTAGCGGAATTCGGTCTCTACCAGCAAGGTGGCAGTATGTGGTAGATCATAATGGTGAATACGTTGCTGAGTGGAATTCTTTGTAATGAATTGATTAACGGGACATCGCATTGTATCATTAGTCTAAGAATTTTACGGACAACCTAATAATAATACAATAAAGGAGACTATACCCTCAGAGACGATACCATGACAGGGAAACATGGGAATAGTATCCCATCCAGCCCTTGCGAGCTGTGAGCTGCTGTCGGGAGCAAGAGCCTGCCTATCCATGATTTCTGGAAGTTTTTCTAGAGGTTGTTTCGAAATGCAAAGCAACCACTGGGCTGGTCGAACACCGCCGTGTCGCAACAATCCTGCTACAGGCCGATAAATTCACCTTGCAGGCAATGCAATGATTAAAATGAGAGCCGGATGGTTCGCGATGCGGAAAAACAAACCCTATGCAACGAATTGCCCATCAGCGCAAACGAGCCAACTGGACGAAGAGCACTGACTGAACACCGACCGGCCAATCTCCGGTCATTGTTTTGATGCACAGCAATTCGGAAAGAGCAATACCAGCACTTCCTGTTCCGGATTTGATGCAAGATTAATGGAAACATTGACGGATTTCAGGTTTCGAAACCACGCCTATCGGTCCATTGATTGGACGGCGATCATTCTCTCCTTCCTATTTCCAAGTAAGGCTGCTACTTAGCGGTCCCGAGCACCAACTCAGGTCAGGCCAGCTGAGCTCGGTCTACCTTCACCATATCATCATGATCTATCCCAGGAAATCCCAATTGCAAGATTCGGAGGAAGCAATTGGCATCACTGGGAAGAAAATAGGCAATTACTGGTCATGGGTGAAAGCTTAAATAAAAGTGGGGACATCTCAAATGCTTCTGTGCCGAACGAGGTTAGTAGGGTGGATCAGTTTTTATTTGGTTCGGACGGACTTGGAGGAGGGTGGAAAGTGAATCGAAATAGACCTGCGACTCTACATACACGGTCTAGGGTTAAATCGTCCCTTTGTGCAAAATATGACAGGCTTGTTCAATATCATCAAGAGATTCGTAGAAGTAGATAAATCAGTGCTCCCGTTACCCAACGTCATGACGTTAACCACAACGAGAACGGCATTTCGTCGCAAACAGTCACGATTATAGGAGACGCCCATCGAGGCCAAATGAAACCTGATCCACCTTACTAACCTCGTTCGGCACAGAAACATTTGAGAAGTTTAGCACCAAGTTTCAAGAAGAGAGAACTTGGGTAAAGTGGGGACATTTTTTGTAACTCAGCGTTAAGAGACAAACTGAACGAAGACCCCAAATCTCCAAGCAATTGGCGAGGATGGTCCCGATGCCAAAAGCCGTCGAAAAGCGTCACCAACGCGTTTTAGGACGGTCGACTCCAATAGAGTATTCCATTCGAATGTCTGGGCCCTGCTCGCCTTGGAATGTTCGTGATGAGTTCTGGGAGATTTCTTATAGCCGCCGCTCTGCCAATCCACCACCACGTCGTTGCTCGGCAGTGATGGATAATGGCGATCAGGAAGATACACAACTTGGAAGAATCAGGAACTGGCGCCAATCATTCGGAAGTTGGTCTGGGCGGAGATTTTTGCGAATTGCGGGGACATTATTTCATATATACCATTTCAGGCGAAAAGCAACATTATTCAAAGAAAATTCAACTCTTTTCAGACCAAATGCAACACGTTTCAAACCAAATTCAACGTTTTTCAACCGAGCACAACATTTTTCAAATCGAGTTCAACGCTTTTCAGATCAAATTCAGCAGTTTTCGAACCAGATTCAATACTTTTCAGACCAAATTCAACACTTTTCAGACCAAATCCATCGCTCTTCTAGAACGTTCCCGCGCCCCATATAAGTTATTTGGCCGCCTAACGATATCTTGAGCTCCGACATTCAACAAAGCCAAAGGATCCCATATAATTGAGTGACTCGCAAGCAAAAAGAAATTTTTCAATCGGGCAATCAAGCAATAGCATCATTTTGGGCAGAAGTGGTATGACCGAAGTGGTTCACCTTCTGACCTCCACATTGTTTCTATTCGTCTTCGCCTTTAAGACAAGCCTAGAAGCAATTTTGCTGGAAGGGAGAAAGGATAGCGCGGGCAGGAGTGACAAAAAGCTCTGAAAAGGCTAGATAGTGACCACCTCGGTAAGTTCCTATTCAGTGAAAGACCTATTCAAAACGCTGTCAGCGTAGTAAAGTTGTAGCGGACGGCGAATAAACGAAAGAATGACCAACTCGCGACGCGTCTGGATTGAAACGGAAGCTGAGTGCTGATGATGTTATGTCGTCGCGGACCATATCGTAGACGTCCACCCCCTCATCGTAACCAAGTTTAAGTCGGAGCAGTGCCAACGACTCCTCACAATTCTCTTTGTTTTGCTGAGAGGACATCCCCATTTTCTCGCACATTAGCAGTGAAGCATAGGCGATTCTTGCCTGGAGGTAAACAAAGCTGCAGAGACGAAAAGACTGCCGATTCGCATTCACAACAACTCTCACTTCTAGATCGCGGTCAACAACGGTTTTCGCGTAGAAGAAAGTTGCATAGGGAAAGGTGCCACGCATCTGTATAGGTTTGTTGGCACTGATGGGCGCGTCATAGTTATTAAAAGCCTCTTCACACTTTACTGCGGCAGTAACACAGTAACGGTGAAGAATAGGGGACTGCATTGCTGCTTCACGAGGAAATGACTGTCGCGGTATCGTGGTCACCTCAAAAGATCACACCCCTCTCCGACCTCTGGTGGAGGTAGTCTTTCTTACTGTACTGTTCTCGCACGGTTGTGCTTTATGTTTGTTCCATAGATTATAATAAATTATATCCAAACACTCACTCCTGTTGGGCAGGATGACATGACCAAGCTCATTTACAGCTGCTGCAAAAGGAGACGTGGAGTATGGGGTCACGTCTGTGGATTTTTTGCGTACTACACTTCTTTGCATGTCGGAGCAGAGGACGCAGCTGTTGCGGAAACACGCCCGTCCTTCTTGTTACTGCTCTACTTTGGTTTTACTATCACAGTGGAGTATAAAGGGGGCGGGATGGGCGAGAGGTTAAGAGCCCAGGCTCACGATCTCGATGATCATCTCGATGGTTCAATCCCATCCTAGGCAGACACCCTTGCCTAGTTTAGAAATAGCAGAAAAGGGTGTCGGTACACCCCGGATGAAAAGTCGGCTGATGGAGGAAAGCTGTCACAATCACAAGACGGATCGATGGTCGCATGGAAAGAATTGGCGCTCAAGAATGTGCGATCGAGGACGATATGGCCGCCCCACTTGGAGCTAAAGTCCGAGGCAAAATGGCAGTGTGGCACCTCAACCAACCGGGAGCAGCATCAAGGAGAAAGAAGACGGAGCGACCATCATGAAAGACGTACTCCGTAACTGATCGTGATAAAAGGTAAAGATGAAGGTAAAGGTAAAGGTGCCGGCGTTGATCAGTCAGCTGAGGACGCGCCGCCGCATTCGTGTTCCCTTCAAGCCGTAAAGGCATAGTGAATGCGCATTTGACCTATACAATGAACTGCGGGGGCCAGCCGCTATACCAGGTCAGTGTCTTTACCTTCCCAGACAAGTCTGGTACCAATTTACCCGACCCCGGAAAGATGGAAGGCTTGTTTAGCCTGGGCCGGAATCGATCGCTCAACCGTGCTGGTGACAGCAGCGCCTCTTACCACTGTACCACGTGGGCCCTATAAATGGGAGTATAAAGGAGCCTTAATGCCAAGTCCCCTGCCTTGAAGCTCCTTCTGTTTGGTCCATAAGCGCCTGGTTTCAATTCCCCAGTTTCGGAGACCAGGAACACGTAATTGAACTCCGCCCTGGTCGATCTACAGTGATGTTATCACAGGAAAGGAAGACGTGGAGCATTAAATTGAGGGTTGTGTCTATCTACACAGAGCTTTTTGGAAACGTTCACAAACATTCGGGGAACAACTTCCTGACGCGATCAGTTGTGAATATGAGCGAAAAAGTGGCACGAGTCGGCATTGGCGCAGAAGAAGGCCTAGCACGATTGAGATGATTTCGTCGTCGTCGCCGACGATGGGTTGGCGAGAGTTGTGGGAGGGAGAAATCCACCGTAGAAACTCGATTTGTCGTCGGAGGCCGTAGTGAGGAGTTCAGGCGGCCACGAAGGCAGTTGCCTATTAGGCGGCAAAGCGACGAGAGCTGCTCGACGCCTTGTCATCGTCGTCGCCGTTGGATCACAGTGGATGTCGTCGTCATCCAATGTCGAAAACGAATTTCACGTCCATCCCCTCACCATCCTTCTTCCAGTAACTGGTGGCCGCCAGCACGAGACGATTGAGGGTGTCGGCTCGGATCGTGGTCAAGAACAATTTGTTGTCTCGTGAACATATTATGCTGGTCGTTTGCGAGGAAGCAAATTACTTAGTGACGACGATTTCTCCGAGTGCGGCATCAGAGTCAACATCTTCGAACCATCGGAAAATTCTACTTTTCGAAAATAACAGAACTGCTCGTTGTGCATCACGACAATTGAGAGAGAAACAATTTCTGATGTACCGTTTTCACTTTGATTTGGACGTTTTTCAAACCACGTCGGACGTTTTTCAAATCAACTAGGACGCTTTGTGTTCTCAGCGCCTACAGACATCAGGAGGCATGGTTTTCAAATCAAACATACCCTAAGGTTAAGTTCCCAGACGGGGTTAAGCCATGTCTGAAGGTAGGCAGATTCCTTTCTGGAACATTCCCTGGCGCGGGAACAGAAGACGTCCGACGTGGTTTGAAAGTCTCCAATTTGGTTTGAAAAACGTCCGACGTGGTTTGAAAAATGTCCAATCCAAAGTGAAAATGGTATATCTCATCAGAACTCCATGCTTGTTATTCTTAGTTTTTTAGTGGGCAGTCGTCATGACAGTCGCCTCGTCTTGCTCATGATGCCCCTCCTTTTGGTTCTCGCTTCGCTGTGGTACGAAACTGTCGTCTTTCCTCTGTCTAGAGCTCTTCTGGTGCTACGACGTCCTTCACCAGCCGACATGTCAACCTAGAAGAGTGCTATTTCTAGCCAAGGTAAGCGTTTATGCCTGGAACGTGATCGAACCCTTGTAATCAAGATCATGATCCTAACCAAAAACTTCCTGTAGAAGGTGATGAGGAAGGAAAACTTCAGTTTCCACCAAACACCACAACGATAGCGCTGATTGTGGTGAAGCTGCGTGATGTTTGGCGGCTCGAACAAACGTTTCCAATTGAAAACACACGAGGTGTCGGCCGTGTTTTCCGTGCCGCTATAATGAGACGTGAAACTCTGATCGCACGTTGGGAACACCAACGACAAAAGGTTGTCACGGTTGCTCAAAAAAGCGAATACAAAAGGGTTGGTGTGACAGAGTTAAGGATGATGTAGATAATGTCGATATCTGCTCTCACTTAGTCAAGCGTCGTTAAAATAAAATGTGAAAGAGATCGATCCTCTCTACGCCTCTTGGTACGCATCGCCTGGTAGCCCACAACAACACGAAGGTTATGGTGTCCGTACGAGTACTGGCGCTGGAGAAACAAACGTCCGCGCGAAAGACTTTGGAGGCAATGTGGATCCACGCCAGAAGTCCTAAAATTAACAGAAAGGATGAATGTCTAGCCATTACCGGCGAGCTCGCTCCGTTCCTCGACCTCTGTGGATTCTGATCTACAGCGTCCGCACGTCAGGGCGGCGGCACATCTTCTGGGTCATCGACCTGCCAGAAGGTCTGAGGGCGACATCCGCGAGCTGTTTTCCTGTCTTATAGGTGAAACTACTAACCTCGGTAGAATGGTTTCTTCCTTTCTGATTACAACGATGCGTTGAAGTTAACTTGTAGTGTGAAATAGTCTTTGGTGGGATAATCTCACACGTTTCTGGCTTTCCAGGCTCCGACGAAGGCGAGTGGGCCGAAACACCAGCCGAATAAAACCTGCACCATCTTGGTCAGCTTCACAATTCGAATTAAAACAGTATCGTCACAATGCCAAGATTAATAGAGAGTCGGACTTGGAAAATATGAAACCTTGGTAATAAAAGAGAGCAGGAGAATGAAGAGAGGAAGAAAGCGGAAAGGCGGAATGACAACGAATTGGTTCCGCTATGGTTTTGACTACCATCAGTTCCGCTCACTAGCTCATTTTCTGGAAGGAAAACGATACGATGATTTAGCAGCACTCGAAATCGACCTTCGCCACTTCTTTTAATTAAAACCTCCAGATTTCTATCGTCACGGCATCCATTCACTACCGAATGGATGGAGGACAGTAATCGAGAAAGATGGGCAGTACTTCGATGAGTAAGGTTGGTTCAGTCAAAATTTGTGAAACTTTGAAAATCGTCACGAAAATCGCAAGAACTTATTGGACAACCTAATGCTTTGGGCGAAGTCGGTTTAACCGAATCCGACACTTTGCTAAACGCGTGTGCAAATCGAAGACGAACTTAAATATCACGTCACAAGTGTATTCTCAATACCCAACAGAACACCGTAAAGATCATCCGCAACAATGATCCTCTACCCCTAGCTGAAAATGGGCGTGGCCCGTCAATCCGGCCTGCCCATGGATGTAATGGAGACCATGCTTGCCCTTCATACCGTCATAGAATAAAGAGCTGGTCATCACTTACTCTTCCACTTCACCTCAAAACAATTTCACCTAACCAATACAATGATTGAAAAAATTAGTAGAGTATACTAATCTTGATATGAATGAGGAGAAGTATTATCCTGTTTCACCATTTCGCCCTAAACCTCCACGATCAATACCTATGAGCACAACCTTATTGTTAGTCGTACCTTTACGATGTCCCTCAACAATCGCGCGACATACGCCAAGCTGCCCTAAGTTTGGGGAAAAATTAGTTGTAAAAAACTGTCTGCTGCTAAAATGTGCCGTTTTTTGACTAACGTCAGTCCATTGGACGCCGCAAAAGCGCGCTGCCGTTGCGGAAATGCGCTCATTTTCCTTTTGCTGTTACATATTACCTTGCTGCAACAGCAAAGTGTGAATAAACCTCAAGTCTCACTGGGCTTTAGTGTTATTTATCAGCTCACTGCTCTCACGTGGTGTTCCCACGTGACACACCATGATCGATCTCGATGAACTCCAGTGGCCAATTAGTTTAGAGGAACAATTCGTCCACGGTCCATTCCAAAACACAGCGAAGCATCAGAAGATTGGTAAGGTATTGGTAACACAAGAGAAGGTAACACGACCGGGTTGGGCCGACTGGTTTCATCCTGGATCTGATAATCTGTTGGTCCACCCCATCTGACGATCGACTATGACAGACTAAGCTCAGAGCTTGAAATCGTGAGACTGCCCGGGACTTATGTTCTAGGACCCGAGCGAGAACCTCAGCTCAAAGTACCACCATGAACTGATTTCTTGGGTGCAGCGGTTCGTGAGATATACCACTTTCACTTTAAATTGGACACTTTTCAAATCACGTCGGATGTTTTTCAAACCAAATTGGACACTTTTCAGGCCACTTTAGTATGGAAAACGTCCAATTTGTTTCGAAAAACGTCCGACGTGGTTTGAAAAAACGTCCAAATCAAAGTGAAAATGGTATATATTCATGTGAAAATGCATATAAAAACGTGCTTTTCCCGCCTTAAATAAACATGTACAGTCGGGAGACTTCGCGACGGGACCGTACAGGCTCACAGGATGGAGAACAACATACGGTATGGAGTTCCATCACTATGATATGTAGTTCAAACCAAAAGAAGGCAGGAGGATTGCAGACTTCGATAGACCGTCCGCTATCAGCCGCGGCGAGGACGATAATTAGGGAAAATTTTTACGGACGATTTTTTCGCCCTGTCGAAATGATCGGTTTGAAGTCTGCCTAGGAATTTTACCTTCCTATACCATAAGGATACCCGTGTTCTCTGCGTGATCCTCGAGCGAGCAGGATCATTGGTCTACCTTGGCACGCAACAGGGACGAATGAAGACATTGCTGGCGCCCTCTCAAGCAAATCGATGATCAACGGGACGACAGGTGATACAGGTAATTGAGGATAAATGGAGCTTCATTCTGAAAGGGAGTCAAATTCAGCTGGCTAACATTGAGTTCAGCGTCCCAATTTCAGTTCAGACGGAATACGACAGCTGGACGACCGCAGCGAAACATCAAATTTGATGCAAATTGCTGCACATCGCCGTTGATTTGCAACGGGGAATGGGCGGAGCGAAGATTCCAAGGGTTTTTCGAAGGAATCTGCCAAATTGATAATCAATCATCCACGAGAGGACATACTGACGAGCTTACGAGCCAAGATTAATTGAGAAATTTTTATCTCAACGGGGTCCTTCCGACCTTGGCTCTATAGAAATATGAAATAATCTAAGGACCAAGGAAAGGATGGAAGGGTGAAAATTGTCCAAGACTGTCCTTGAACCTTCACATTAAGTTGAATATGAGACAACACTGATACTTCAGCTGGTAACCAAAGTGGGTATAGACAGCTTTACTCCGACTTACATTTCGGACTAACTACCTTCGTCGAAGTTCAGAAGAATCAAGGTGAATTTGGGAAGCCTTGTTTTCAATGGGACGGACTTGAGGAAAGAGTTGATTCAGCTACGGTGCTTTTTGAAGAGGCCATTGAGCCAGATAGTAGAGAGAAGCTGAGTGTAAAACTCATAAAACTGCGCACAACTAGCTGCCAATTCTCGTCGAGGAGTTTAATGAACCATAAGGGCAAGAAATGGACCCGGGCGCTCCGCTTCGGCTGCTGATGGGGAGATTACAGGTTTTTGCTGCTCCTGCTTGGAATAGCTAGCTTTCTTCGTTATGAAAGTGGGGATCGTAGGTTACTAGAGCCAGCCGCTATACCAAGTCACTGTCTTCACCTTCTTATAGACAGGTCTGGTATGGTAGTCCCGCCGCGATTGCCCATTACTGTACTTCCAGTGACGTATTTCATGGTGCCGTATGGGTTGGGGGTGCAGGGTGATGGTCTGTAATATTGCGTCGACTCGATGCTGGTTAACATGTCAAGGTGTGAACAATTTCGAAGGGTTTACCTGTCAAACATGTCAGTTCCTCGCCGTCTCTTGCTGCATGCTTTTTGTTCTTCGTTTTATTTGTTATTATAAATGTTTCATTTATGTTTCCTACTATTCTTTAGTTCGTTTGGCGGGCTGCAGGCTGCTGAATGGCTGGTAAATACATAAGTGTGGCTAAGAGGTTACGAGCCTAGGTTCATGGCAAGGATTTCTGCCCAGGATCGAACCCAGGACCTCGGTGAACAGGGTTCGATCCCAGGCAGAACCCTTGCCTAACTTAGAAATAGCTGAAAACGGTGCCGGTGCCAGTATCAGACCCACAAAACGGTTGATGGAGGAAAACCGTCACAATCACAAGACTGATCGATAGTCGCGTTCGAGGAAGTGGCGTCCAAGAACCTCGTGCCCAGTAACTGATCGGGATAAAAACGGGGTGGAATTTAAAAAAGTAAACCTTGTGAGGATACCAACAACAAGGAAGTCAGAGGTGATGCATCTGAGCAATTCCGTCGGTCAGAAGTCATCAGTGGATGATGGCTCTTGAGCTTCAAGAAAGGAAGGCGCCCGACTCAGCCGCTCATCGGAATGACTCGCACTTATCAAAAATGAGGGCGGCGCTGGGATTAGAAGAGAGCACGTCGCCTCAGGGCTCGTTTAGACGCCGCGGCAGTTCAACTCGAGGACAACAGCGCATTCCACTGCCCCTGCTATTGCTACAGCGACTCTCGTGCGTGGTGGCGATTTATTGGATAGCTCTCCAGTTGAACAACAACTCTTGAACAATCCTCGAACCGAATTCGCGTCGAGAGGATATTGAAGACAAGACTTGGCCAAGAGAAGTTTCCGTATAGGGAAAGTGTTGGAGGTGCTCTTCACTATAAGAATCTACAGCTCATGTCTTTACTAGGTGGCTAGAAAGTTCGTCCAAAAGACTAAAAAATACTTGAAAACACCAGAAGAATGCGAATGTCAATGAAAGTCACTGATCACGGACGAACCAATTGATATAAGGAATGGGCTATCGCACGTCTCACAGTCGCACGCACGCATCTTGTCAGTTTATCACGTTTTCTAGCCAGAATCTGGACGATAGTGCTCCGGCCTTGTTGAGGAGGCTGAGGATCTCCAGAGGGACCTCAAAATGTACTCGGAAGATACCATTGTTAGGCAGAATCCTTCCACCAAACCCTCCCTTGGCTGTCCTATCTCGGGGGAATTTCCTCAGCCACCTTTATAGCGGTTAGGATTCTACTGCCTCACGTCTGGTCAGAGCTCACAAATTAAGAAAAATAGCAGGTTCCGAGCATGAATAAGACGCTTCTGAGGCGATTCCAGGGATATTTTGAGATCTACTGGGGTTTCCGTGAAGTACAGTGGCGGCAATATATTTACAGACGCCTACCCTCTACGTGGTTTTTTTGGCCATAACTTTGGAAACCCCGGCCTATGAGAAATACTGAGCACACATTTACAATCCTCGAAAAATTCTCTACAAAACGCCCTTATTTGTATTTGACGCCGCTCTGGAATTTTAGAAAAAAATCGAGTGGAAATAAGTTGGTCATGAGATAGTAAATGGTTAACAAATTCTCAAAATCACGATAAACTGCAATGCGTTATCAAAACACGTTTATTATGAAACAACAAGTCAATATTTAGTAAAATAGCCCTTGCTCTTGATCGCAGCCAAACATCGGTTCCGCATTGAGTCGACCAACTTCATACATCGCTCCACAGAAATAACACTCCACGTTTCCTTAATTGCTTCTAACTAGTCAAGATTGTGTGACTTCAAGCACTTTTATTCTAAATCCTATCGAACATCCCTTGAACGACAAGGATGGAGTGATGAGGCGCTTGAAGTCACAGAATCTCGACGAGTTGGAAGCAATCATCAAGGAAACGTGGAGTGCTATTCCTGTGGAGCGATGTATGAAGTTGGTCGACTCAATGCGGAACCGATGTTTGGCTGCGATCAAGGACAAGGGCTATTCTACTAAATATTGACTTGTTGTTTTATAATGAACATGTTTTGATGATGCATTGCAGTTTCTTGTGATTTCGAGAATGTGTTAACCATTTACTATCTCATGACCAACTTATTTCCACTCGATTTTTTTTCTACAATTCCAGAGTGGCTTCAAATACAAATAGGTGCGCTTTGTAGAGAATTTTTCGAGGATTGTAAATGTGTGCTCAGTATTTCTCAACGGCCTGAGGTTCCAAAGTTATGGCCAAAAAAACCACGTAGAGGGTAGGCGTCTGTAAATATATTGCCGCCACTGTATGTATTCACTTTGAAGTAGGACTGGAGGATCTGTTTGGTGCCAGAGGGAAGAGTCATTGAATGTGTTTGAGGCAGTGGATCAAAAATTGTTAAAATTAAAAATTAGATTCTAGATTGAAAGATCTCCTTTTTCCATATCCAAGTCCATATGTATTACATGAGTGTTGGGAGAATCATGTAAGAGTGAGCAGTTGGCTAATGGATCATAAAATCAAAAAAAAATAGGGACTTGAACATAGGAACATAAGAATATAATGAATTCCCTAACAACAACAAACCAAACAATAAAGCAATGAATTGGAAATGAATTTGAAAACGGTGCAGATAATGAAAGACATAAGGAGCATGAGAACCGTGAGGCGATGTGAAAGCTAGGTGGCACTGTGACGCGAAACTAAAGGAATGTTTTAGAAAGGGAAGGGAGAACATGTGTTTGGATCTAGTTTTTGTTCTTTAGGCAGTCATCAAGTTGTCTTTTTTCTTGCGAAATGTCGTGTAAATCGTCGCAGATTCCCTCAATTGAAAAATGGCGCCTATAGGAAAGTTATAAGGGCAAAGATAAAGAATTTCGCGTCATAGAAGGAAGTGAAACTCAACGGCACCGGAAACCACGAGGAGGGGCCCTTGTGAGAGATCGAACCTCAACAAGTGGCGAGTTTTTTCGGATTCTGCCACGTAATCCCGGTCTTGGAAGTGGAGCTGAGCGTGGGCAGTGTGGAGTGTGTTCTCGAGACCAACAAGTTTTGTTTTTATCCAAGTAAGACATAGTGCAATGACAAGAAGCGCCACTTCCACCAGCACGGTTGGGGGATTGATACTCGTCCAGGGCCACTCTTGCCTTACATCCCTCGAAGTCGGATACACCGGTATTTCTGGGGTCAGATACACTCGCTCGGGTAACAGTAAGGTAAGGTAAAGGTAAAGGTAAAGGTAAAGGTAAAGGTTTCGACGTTGATTAGTCCCTTCAGGATGCGCCACGCACTCATCTTCCGTTCAAGACCGTAGAGACACGGTGAATGATCACAGGCGAGGATCGATCGCTCGATCGTGCGGGTGCCAGCAGCGGCTCTTAGCACTGCACCACGCGAGCGAAATAAGAATAGAATAAAAGGTAAAGGTAAAAATTTTGGCGTTGATCAGTTCCCGAAGGACGCGCCGTGCATTCGTGTTCAATTCAGAATCGTAGAGGCTTGGTGAGTGCGTATTCGGCCTATACAAGGATTAGCGGGGACAGCCGCTATACCAAGTCAGTGTTTTTACCTGCTCAGAAAGAACTGGTACTTATTTACGACCTCGGAGGGATGGATAGTTTGGCTGACCCGGGCGTTAGTCCGGGCCGAGATCGATCGCTAGACCGTGCCGGTGTCAGCAGCGCCTTTTACCACTGCACCACACGCGCCCCTCAGATAACACTGATTAAAAAATCCTTTCTCTAGGCAGAATGAGTTTGTCATGGAAAGAGAACTACTAGGTACTTGAAGCCGATGACGATGGGAAACAAAGAAGGCGCGAGCTCTTAAAGAGCGTCACTGAAGTGCTCCTGAGCACTACCAACGAACTCTTGAATCATTCGGCAAAGAAACAGACAAAAAACGAGACGTCGCAAAAGAGATACGTTAAAAAATATGGGAAATGACCACGGAAGGAAGAGTGAAAAGGACAGTGAATAGTTTGTGGTAGAATATAATAAATGAGTCTCGCGACGTCTTAAAGCAAGAACGGGCGTGGTCACATAACGAGAATGATTTACTGCGTTAAATGTGATGAATACCCACGTTTTCAGATGGCTAAGTATAGCTAAGTACAGTAGCGGTCAAAAAGATATGTCACTTTTCATTTTCATTCAAAAATAGCTCAAATCGAAAAGAACCTGATACCAATTGATAGTTCTGAGTACTCTATTTAGAAATATGTTGAAACATACCACTTTTACTGATTCTCTGTTTTTTTAAAATATTTTTTAGTGATTTTTATATGCTATTTTGAACAAAAATATCTCAAAAATCGCTGGGTATAGGATCAATCTGAGATAATATTCTGATTGAGAATGATCTAGTTATTATAATGTGCTACAAACGTTTGATTCAAATCGCCTCTAAAATATAGATTTTTTGAGCAAACTTTTTGGTGGTCAAAAACCGGTCAAATTTTAGGACCATGTTTTGAGCAAAATTCCTTATCTTCCTAACTTTTTGAAAAATTAAGATCAAATTTGAAAGTGTTGTAGAGGATGGTATTCTCTTCAGGGTAGTTGTTTTTATTTTGAAACTGGTTCTTTATTTTGGGAGAAAATTCCTTTTGAAGTTGAGATTGCGTAAATTGTTGTATCTAAAAAAGTTTAAGAGGAACCGACTCAATTCTTTCCAGGTTAATAGTAGATTTGTAGTTCTTTCAATATCGCACGTAAGCTAGAATAAATCAAAATTTTAATAAAAATATATCGCATTGACTAACACACGCTGAGGGCTACCAGTCACTACCAGTACATTGTATAAGGGCGGGCAAAGGCGCGCACAGCGGGTGTTAGTCAAAGCGATATATTTTTATAAAGAACTTTGATTTATTTCAGCATACATACAGTATCAAGAGTACCGTAAATGTACTATCAAATGAGAAAAATTGAAGTCAATTCCTCTCGAACTTTTTTCAATATAGCAGTTTACGCTGTTTCAACTTTTAAAGGAATTTTCTCACCAATCAAGAGAAGAGCTTGAAAACAAAAACGAGACTTTCAAAGAGAAAGTCATTTCCTATCACACGCTCAAATTTGGTGTAATTTCGTTACGCAGTTAGGAAGGTATAGAATTTTGTTTGAAACATGGTCCTAAAATTTGACCAGTTTTTGACCACCAAAATGTTTGCTCAGAAAAATCTATAATTTAGCGGCGATCTGAATCAAATGTATGTATCACATTATATTAACTAGACGATGCTCTATCAAATTATCATCTCAGATTGATCCTTCATTCAGCGATTTTTGAGATATTTTCGTTGGAAATAGCATATGAAAATCACTATAAAATATTTTTAAAAAATACAGAATTCGAAACAACTGTATATTTCGACATATCTTAAGATAGAACCGTCAGCACTATCGAATGGTACCAGGTTCTTCTCGATTTGAGCTATTTCTGTATAAAAATGAAAAGTGACATATCTTTTTGACCGCTACTGTATGTGTTTTCAGCACTAACTAGAATTAAAAATAAGGTGGAGGTAAAGTGCTAGGTGCTGATCAATCTGCTAAGGAGGCGCCATGCCTGGTCTTCCATTCAAGATCGCACAGGGATGGTGAATGCGTATTTGACCTATGCAATATTTTGGCCCGTTGCGGGCAGGCTCAAGCGTGAGGTTCGATTTCTGCAAAAAATTTACGGCCCCCCTCTATTAGTGGCGGTCCCAGCACGACCCCCCTTGTTACATAGGCTTGATCTTAGAGCAAATATTTTGTAATGAACATTCACTTTTATAAACTCTGAAAGAAGCAAACAAAAATTTTCAGGAGAGATATGGACGTAGAAAGATCGGTGAAACGATGGAAGCATCTTCTACTACAAATGGAACGATAGAAATGGAGATCAAGAAAGCGACCGATTTTGAATCAGCACTCGATAAAAAAACAAAAATAAAAATTTGACTGGCATATTCCATACATATCAAACAATTCTACACAAAATATCAGCATATTTTACAATTGAAACGCGACCGATTTCGCCGCGTTGCTATTCGGTAGCAGTGGCAGTGGAAAAATTAAATATTTCTCAGGAACGACCGGACATATCGAAGTGAAATTCTACACACTATAAAATCGAGTTTTTTCTTAACATCTGCAAAAAAATCAGGCCCGAAAATTATGTTCTTCTTAGTGAACAGGGTAGGTTCGATTTAGCTTCGATTTCAGGCGAAAATCGAAGCAAAATCGAACCTACCCTGTTCACCAAGAAGAACATAATTTCCAGGAACAGTTATTCAACTGAAGATAGATCAAACCCTCTAGTTTCAAACACCGTTGAAAGTTTTACGAAACTCCCAAAACTGACAGAGCAATAACTGTTTCACTGACATCACTGCTGGTTCACTACAGCACGTCGCGCGGCGACCGATTTCGCCGCGTTGCTCTTCGGTAGCAGTGGCAGTGGAAAAATTGAATATTTCTCAGAAACGATTGGACGTATCGCGATGAAACTCTACACACTATAAATTTGAGTTTCTCCTCAACATTTATGAAAAAATCAGACTCGAAAATTACGTTCTTCTTGGTGAAAAGGGTAGGTTCGATTTAGCTTCGATTTCAGGCGAAAATCGAAGCAAAATCGAACCTACCCTGTTCACCAAGAAGAACATTATTTCCAGGAACGGTTTGCTGACGGAAGGTAGCACAAATCCTCTAGTTTCGAACACCGTTCAGAGTTTGACGAAACTCCCAAAACTGACAGAGCTATAACTGTTTCACTGACATCACTGCTGGTTCACTACAGCACGTCGCGCGGCGACCGATTTCGCCGCGTTGCTCTTCGGTAGCAGTGGCAGTGGAAAAATTGAATATTTCTCAGGAACGACTGGACGTACTGCAATGGAACTTCACATAATATAAATTCGAGTTTTCTGTTAATATTGTTGTAAAAATTAGACTCGAGAATTACGTTCTTCTTTGTGAAAAGGGTAGGTTCGATTTTGCTTCGATTTCAGACGAAAATCGAAGCTAAATCGAACCTACCTTGTTCACCAAGAAGAATGTGATTTTCGAGTCTGATTTTTACACCAATGTTAAGAGGAACCTCAAGTCCACAGTGTGTAGAGTTTCATTGCGATACGTCGTTCCTGAAAAATATTTAATTTTTTCCACTGCCACTGCTACCGAAGAGCAACGCGGCGAAATCGGTCGCGTTTTAATTGTAAAATATGCTGATATTCTGTGTAGTATTGTTTGACATGTATGAAATATATCAGTCAAATTTTTATTGAGTGCTAATTCAAGATCGGTTGCCGCCTTAATCTCCATTTCTATCCTTCCACTTGTAGTAGAAGACGCTTACGTCCTTTCGCCGATATTTCTTCGTATATTTCCCTCCTGAAAATGTTTGTTTGCTCCTTTCAGAGGCCGGAAAGGCAAGAGTTCGGAAGTAAAATTATTAAAAAACAATCAAGGCACTTATATGTCGTTTGAATTCCCTTGTGTGTTGTAATATGTAAGCGTTATCTTTTTGGTTGTTATAAAACCATACGGATGCACACGGTTGGTTTCTCTCCCCTTTTGTCCACATCTTCTTCTTACATTTCAAAAAATGAAATGGATGAGGAAATTACAGTTTTCTTTTTCCATAAATGTGCTAATATTAATTAACACTTGTGCAAAGGCAATTTTTTATATGACTGCACTAGTCAGAAAATAAACAAAAATAAATAAATATTTGAATAGAAATGAATAATAAAATTGGGATAAAATAATGCTGCGCACAACTAGAGTACTGATTTCCTACGCTCCTAAGAAACGACCCTTCCGATACGACCCCCCACTCGACGCAAGCCAAATACGACCCCCCAGCTTCGATTCTCGAACCTCCAGCTTGACCCTGGTTGCGGGGCCAACCAGTATACCCAGATAGTGTTTTGTTTTCATCTTCCTAGACAAGTCTGGTAGCAATTTATCCGACCCAGGAGAATTACAAAGCTCAGTTAACACGGCCGGGGATCAATCGCTCGACCATGCGGCTGTCGGTGGTTCCTCTCACCGCTGCGCCACTGGCGCTTATAGTGAGGTTAAGAAACAAATAATGAATACTACATCAACTTAAAACAAAAAGCTCTGGAAATAAGCTCCTCTGAGGAAATTAAAAATGGGTTTTCTGGTATATAATAGTACCAGCCATTCAGCGACCCTCAAATGAACTGATAAATAGTAGGAAACATATATAAAACGTTTATATTAACAAATAAAACTGAAGAACAAAAAGCATGCAGCAAAAGGCGGACTAATGAAATACTTCACCGGGAGTATGGTAACGGGCAATCGTGGCGGAACCCTAGAGTTGACAAACAGGCATCGTGGTTTCGCTTATTTATTAGTAGGATGATATGTGACGCGTTTACCGGACCCTCTTAGTTCAAAAGGATCCTCTATATGCTCATTTCGAAGTGCTGGGTCAAATTCTAGTATAAGAGACCGATGACAGTTATATCATTTAATGAAACTTCCTCAAATTATAAAGTGCACGAAATAAAATCTCTTCTCAAACGGCAGCAATTTCGAGTGAGCCGGATAGTCTCTAGAGTGGATCTGGCAGTCTGCAAACTGATCCAGAATTCGCAGCAAACCTCCACCGGGTCGATTTGTTTTTCAAACGTTGAATAGTGTTGTGGTGTATCTAGTTTCGCCGAGCTTATGAAACGTGATCGGATCGCCGAGCGTTTTCTGGGCGCTTATTGTGTTCGAGTAGTTTGTGGTCTTCTCTACTCAAATACGGCGATAAAGACCACCACCGCTGAAATGAAGAAGGGTGTCTAGTTTTGGGAAGGTTTCCCAATTGGTTGAATCAAAAGTTTCCAACGAATCGGAACTGCTCGCCACCAGACTTCTGCGATTCTGAGTAAAACACGGGTGCATGGCGCGTTCTCAGGGGACTGACAAACGCCGAAAAGGCTGTTCACTTCGGTAGAGCTGAGCACAGATCCAGGAAGAAGGCTCTCAACCTGAAAGAGCTCTGGAAGCGCTAATAATAGATACATAGTAGTTTTTTCTTCTTATTTTCTTATAATTTATATACATATATACTTTTCTTGACAAGTAGTTTCTTTACTACTCAAGATCAACTTGAAGAATCAAATGAGAATGACGGCCAGTCTAGCACCTATTGTATATGTCGATATTGTGATATTCCGATGACTTTGATAAAACCTCAGATTTGAGTGGCCTAGCATCTCCTAGCAAGTTTGCCAGAGTACGTACTATTTAGAAAGGACCCTTAACAACAGGTTCTGCTTAGGGTCGTTGTTTTGCAGGAGAAGGCTAGGCCAGCTCACTCTTTATATTATGTCAATGACCGTTCTTCGATATTAATTATACTGCTTCACAACCAGGCTCTCGAGTACGTTGACCTCCAGAACTCCCAGTGTTCCGACTTGCCCTCCTTTTCATGTACCCATGTTTTATTAATTTCTTATTTAATTAGTTATTTTTGCTTAATTTTGATTTAAATAATTTTTATTTCAATTTTTTTGATTTTATTTTTTTTTTAATTTTTTAATTTTTATTTTAATTTTTTTGAATCAAAAGTTATTACTAGCCACATTTCGACACTATTTTGAATGTTGATGTTTATATTAATACTACCATGCCCAATAGTCTCAAGTTGTATAGGTGGTCTTTTATATTCTGCTAAGTTCTCTCGGTTGGAGAATGGCGAATAAAGAATAATAATTGAAGAAGTGAGGAGTGTAGAAGAGCAGCTTCACAGTCACCCTCATCACTTATGTTAGAAGAAAAGGTCGAAATAGGTCTGAGATGACTTCTGCGATGAGAGCCATTTTTTGCACTGAAAAAAGTGCCCAGAGAGAGAAATGAGAGGTGTTCGAGCGGCACGCGAAATCTCCGAACTCATTTCGGCGCCGAATTGAGTTGTCCGAGAAACGAACGTGATTTGTCTGGGCAATTTGCGATGTGCGCAACAGGTCGTCAGGGTCCAGCGCCACGAGACCACGAATTTCGCGGTCCGGATTGATTTACCGTAAACGGATGTGGAAGGCGAAGGGCTCGACGTTTAATATTTCCGCTGAGGACGCGCCATGCATTCGTTTTTCATTCAGAATCTTAAAGGCAGCTTCCCAGAGAAGTCTGGAACCGAATTATTCAAATATGGAGCTTGGTTAGCCTTGGTGACGGTTGATCGCTCTACCGTGCGGATGTCGGTAGCTCCTCTTATCACATATCATTTAGAAAATCGATAAAAGGGACGAGCCACTCCACAAACTTTTCTTTGAGTGTTATTCGCGGAAGAAAAGCCTGTTTGAAGCGAACGTCCTGTTTTTCAGATCTCAATTGGCCTGCCGCCTTCCTTCCCCTCACCCCGTCAAATTCAATGGAACTCCTGAAAGAACTCGAACGTCTGCCTCAACAGAGAAAACAAAAAGGTCGAAGATGAGTTTACGAGCTGCTTTCAATAGTCAAATTTTTCGATGGTACATGGTATCCATCATTGTTGGGCACACGTAGTGTGGTGGTAAGACACATCAGATCCACTCGCACGGACAAGCGATCGGTCCTCGCCTAAGGCCAGCTAAAATTTCTATACCTACGTGATCGGCTAAATTAGCGCTAGGCCTGTCTGATTAGGTGAAGGCACCGAATTGTACATTGAATATCAGAACTCATTGTATAGACCAACCAACCGCTACGATCCTGAATGCGAAACGAGAGCGTGGCGCGAGCTCAGAGAACTGCTCAGGAACTACCACTTTGCCATTAGTTTTTCATTCTGCTCACATGATAGGGGTCTTCCGGCTAACATTTGAGCATTTCCAGGGCACGAAATAGACCACAAGACGAGTTCTTTTCTGTGAAATCTTTCTTCTTGAGTTTTTCTGTTTTCCGTGCGGGAGAAGAGCAAATACATCTGTTAGGTAGGCAGCGATCACGGAAACAGATATATGGGCCATTCTCACTACTCGGAAAACATCGATGATTTATTCTGGCATTGGAAGGTGCACATTATTGTGAAGTCGGAGATTTAACCTGGTCACCGGTCTGGGGAGATTGTATTTCAAGACCATCAAGGAGGAATGGTGCGTCATTGTCGTGCGTTAGGGTCCCTTCAGGCTCTACTGCAGCAGAAAACCAAAGTAGAGCAGAAACGGGGGAGGTGCTCGTATTTGTACAATAGTTGCGCGCTTTTGCTGCCGTCCACTGGACTGTCGTTGGTAAAAAAAGAACTTAGAGAATAGTTAACGATATGGGTGGTTTTCGCAAAGAAATTCGGAAACAGATATGAGATTCGTTATCAGCGCTCCTGATTTTCTGAGCGAGCAAATTTTAAGCGAAAAAATTGCGAGCGAGGTTAGTAGATTATGTCCCGTTTACGGGACCCAGCGGAATATACTTCGAAAGCCAAAAATCTATGGAGTGGTCACATGTTCGGGAGTAGATAGCCTTTGGACGTGAATAACATTGGAATGGATCCCGAAGGATTACGCTTCCCCTCGTGGAAGCGCTGTTCTATGAATAAAACGTTTCCTTCGAACATATCAGGAGAACTCTCTCAGGTGCCGACTCAGCAGCGCAATGAGCTGTCTCAGTGGTGTTTATGATTGGAAGTACAGTTGAAGCGGGACAATTGTAACTCTCTGGTGGTTTAAATAATAGATCGGGTAATCTTCTGGAAGTAGGGGTTTTCCCTGGCAAATTTTGAGTTGACCTCTGAACAAGGTGAGAAAGTCGAAAAGTATGGGCGTCTCAACAAGTTAACTTAATCTTTCAGATAGACATAGCAATTTTCTAACCCTTTTATTCTTTATTCTTTATGCTCTTTCATCGCAACGACGTAATGATATTCTAGTCTTCCTCGCGAGGAGGTCAGCAGATTTCTTAGTCGCATAATTCGCCATCCATTCCCACGACCCGGAGAGATCGAAAGCTTTGTTTTTTATTTTTATTTCAGACACGTGATCAAGCACATGCAAAGCGAATAATGTGAGCATAGTCACCATCGCAAACATTAACAAAGCAACGAGACTATAGAAATTCCACATTACAAACTAGGTAGAAAGTATTATAAGAGAAAACATTTAAAACATTTGGAAGAAAAGAACTATCAAAAGATGAGCACCTTGCTCTAGCATCGGAAATTTTTTTAGCAATGACGTGCTATAATTGCCCGGATTCCAGAGATTTCGCTACCATCCTCCTGAAGGCTGGTAGGTTTTTCGTGTTCGGATCCAGCTCGGCACACGAAGATGTCAGCCCGTACCGCTGACCTAGCCGCATGGAACCTCAGCTTACCAATAGTGTCTCTGTACTGCAGGTCATATCTGTGAAGAACTTACTCCCGCTCAGGTGGACCAGGCCGTGCGCGATTTTGACTTTGTTAGGCTGGGTGAAGATGGATGACCATACCGATGGAAGTAGCGCCTTCTACCAGTGCACCGCATGCGCCCTTCTCTACTTTGTACAAAATCATGTCAGAGGTGTGAATGAAGAGCGATGAGGAAGAATTCGCCGAAGGTCAAAGGAGAAGCAGGCAAGGTGTCCACAAATGCGAACATGAACGTGAACAGCTGCAGTCGAACACATCGCTAACGGCCATCTAATAATCGTCAGCGTGGCGCTGCTCAAACAGCTGATTTCGGCGGTCCCACGGGTAACGGATGTGTTCGTTCGGGTGTGTGAGTTTTCCAGATGAAGATGTGCGCAAACTCGACGAAAATTTTGCCCCACGGCTGTGTGTCGCTTAACTACGAGGAAGAGCTCACAGCTCAGTGGAGGCTTTAAATACGAGAATTTCGTCTGCCGATGGGATGTGAGGCCACTTGGACGGCGTCCGAGTGATGAAAGCAATAAACATAAATCAGTGCCTTCCTGCGACACTCAAAGAGCACTTCTCGACAATGTCAACGCGCTGTAAAGCAAGGAGAAGGGAACAGTGAACACTGGAAGTGCTACTCAAACTTCATCTCCTAGAGCTCATCAAAGAGAAGGGGGTATGATCAGTCGGGGGCGCGTGGTGCAGTGGTAAGGGACACCACTGACACACGCACGGTCGATCGATCCTTCTCCGGGCCAACCAAGCCTTCCATACTTCCGGGGTCGGTGAATTGGTACCAGACTTTTCTGGGAAGGTAAAAAGACAGACTTGGTATAGCGGCTGGCCCCCGCAAGCCCTTGTATAGGCCAAACATGCATTCACCAAGCCTTTACGATTTCGAATGGAAGAGAAGTTCGTGGCGCGTCCTTCGGGGACTGGTCAACGCCGACATCTTTACCTTTACCTATTGATCAATCCCCTGGGGACGCGCCATGCATTCGTGTTTTACTCAAAATTGTGGAGGCATGGTGAATGCGTACTAGTACCTACATAACACATAGTGACTCGTGGAGGCCAGTCGCTATACCAAGCCAGTGTCCTTAGTTTCCCAGACAGGCCTGGTAACAATTTATCCGACCCCGGAGGGATGGAAGGCTCGGTTAGCCCGGGCCGGGATCGATCACTTGACCGTGAGAAATGAAGTAGGTCTCTAGCCACTACACCACATTGGCAACAATGCACTTTAGTAAGAGAGTTAAGGCAAAGTACAATTAAGGGCATATCAAATCTGCCAGCTGTGGTTAGAGGTTCCAGAGATATTTTTCTTCGAGAATGTAACGCATTGGACTTCCATCCCGCTGAACGGAGGGCAGTTTGCAAAATTTTGCAAAATCAATTTTGAATTCCAAACGAACTGACGTCACCGTAGGAACAGCCTTATGGACCTCAAGGACAAAACTACAGCGTTGCTTCCAGGGGAGGAAACGGGACATAAATCTCAACTGCGAGATATAGGAATTTTCGGAACGGAACCATCTGGCATCCTAAAATAGTTGTCATGGGCACCTAGTGAGATACCGTAGATGCAGCAGGTCCTGGCACGACCTACGGTACGGTAACGGACGACCGCGGAGGATAATTGAATCATCGTTCACAAACTACTGTGCGTTTCATACTCAAAATGGTATTTTTCCTGTTCGCTTTCGTACTCGAAGTGGTACTATTTGTTGCTACCTATGAAGGGCGCGTATGGTAGAGTGCTAAGAGGTGCTACTGACGCCAGCACGGTCGAGCGATCAATCCCCTACCGGGTCAGCGGCTTGCAGTCTTCTCGGCACTATTCAACTCAACGGGCAGCAGTACTCGATTTTTTTTAAGTCGCCGAAATTCGCTCAAACTTTGCGCAGAGGGGTAATTGAGGGCGCTGATCACGAATCTGCTGTCCGTTTTCAAGTGGGTGCTCTCGGACCAGCCAAATCGCTACGTGAGTGGTCCAGTCAGGATCATCGATTTCGATGAGATTTTGTCTGTGGGGGTTATCTGGTGTCCTGAACACGATGGTGGAGTCCGTTTTCCAAATGGCTGCCGAATACGGTAGTTATATGTGAGTACCTACCAACCTTACCTAGGGAGACTCACCTATAACTACCGTACTCTGCCGCCATTTGGAAAAAGGACCACCATCGTGTTCAGGACACCAGAGAATCCCCATAGACAAAGTTTTAGCGGAATCGGTGATCCTGACTGGACCACCCACGTAAAAAACGGACAGCAGATTCGTGATCAGCTCTAAATTGCTCCCATAGGCGAGGTTTCGGCGACTGAAAAAAATCGAGTGATGGTGTCCGTGGGGTTGAATAGTGCCGTCTTCACTTTACTTCCCCCCCCCTCCGTAGCCCGACGTCATGAAAGAGTTTTCAGGCGGTAAAATCTTAATGTATGCAGGTGTACTTTTTCGTGTACTTCTCCGCTTCGAGTTAATCCTTTTTTGCCCTCCGGCGACCGTTTCCGAATAATGCTGTCCGTTTATCTTCGAGTCGAAAACATCTTGAAAACCTCGTGAGAAGGACAAAGTGATTACAAGATGACTTAGAATTCAGATGAAATTCCAGAGTAAAAACGTGAGAAAATTATCAAAAAAAGATTATGCCAAACGTGAGAAAGTCTTCGTATAAACATAAGACAGAAAGGGTAATCAGAAGAGGAGGTTGGCGAAGGGAATAGGTGATTTTCTGGCTGTTTTTTGTTCGGTTTGAGCGAATTTGAACAGCGCAAAGGGCGACGAGCTCATCGGACGCAATTGAGAAGATGCAGTTCAGCGCGAGGTTCTTCACGCTCCAATGCAGCTTCCACATCGTCGCTCCTCTTTGAAAATCGCAGCCTCCGGCGCTGTTTAGGCGTCCCTTTCCAGGCCAGTTCCGTTCACGCCGTTCAGCTCCGTTTTGCGTAACGAAGTCACTTAGGCTCTACATCCTCTGTCGCCGTTACCTTCACCCTCAGATCAGTGCATAGAAGTTCTGATCAATTTTATTTTGGGCCCGCGTGGTACAGTGGTAAGAGGCGCTGCTGACACCCGCACGGTCGAGCGATCGATGTCGGCCCGGGCGAACCAAGCCCTCCATCCCTCCGCGGTCGGGTAAATTGGTACCAGACTTGTCTGGGAAGGTAAAGACGCTGTCCTGGTATAGCGGCTGGCCCCCGCACGTCATTGTATAAGTCATTCACTATGCCTCTACGATTCTGAATGGAACACGAATGCGGCGGCGCGTCCTCAGGGGACTGATCAACGCCGGCACCTTTACCTTTTACCTTTACCTTTAGAGGACGAGGGCGCGGTAGAGACACGAATTCACGATAGTCAGGGGCCGAATGCGCATTCACACGTTGACGACAGTGTGGCGCAATGGTGCGCCACAGTCTTGTGTTGAATTTTTCTCGATACATTTCAGAATTTCGAAGGATGTTTTTGTGCCACTTTTTAGTAGACCATTGCACATTGTCATAGGAAGCGTGGTCCATGAAAATGATCCTTAGCTTCTGATTTACTGGAATTTTAGATTGTGCACTGGTTACCTTTACAAGTGAAAAGAAATAATGGTTATTGCAAGAAACAAATAAATGCAAACAAATACTGGTTACTGAAACAAACACATAAATGCAAACAAATATTGATTATTAGAATAAACAAATAATGAACAATACACAAGTAACAATTTCCTTTCAACCTGGATAGGAAAAAAGGAAATTCTAAAAGAGCTCACAGCTAATATTTTTCTATTTTCATTGCAAAAAAGGAATATCACAATCACTGGACTGTAGATGTAGTCTTCGAGATTTACTATTCACTTCCATTTTAAAAAAAAAATTGCGATATGCCGGCATCATGCCACACCTTCGGCGCGCTAGAAAATCGGTTGGTCCCACGCGCCAGTCACGCGAAAAAGGCGCTGTCGCAACGTGTTAAGTATGCATCCACGATTTCGAGTGGAATACGAGGACATGGCGCATCCTCAAGAGTGACTCACCAGATTCGAGCGTGAATGTTAAACTTTTCGCGAGTTTACCCTTTTCTTTCTAGGAACAGCGTGGGAACTTCGGGGTTTTCTTTTGTCGCTAAACCCAAGCATACCCATCGCAACACATCGAAGTCTTCATAGTTTTTCCAGATTAGAAGTACAAATTGGCGACGACAAGGGCAACCCTCTTCGGGAACATCAAGAAGCTTACGCGTTTTGCCGTGGTTCGTGTTGAAATTCGACGAAAACAAAGTCCGGGAGGAGGCGAGGAAGACTTGAATAGTATTGCAGCGTTGCGAAGGTCTCTTATTTGTTTATTTATTTATTTATTCTGTACTTCAATACGACGCACCAATAAACAGAAATAAAAAAAACAAATACCATGAGAAAATAACTGTAACACAACAAACGAATGAAGCTAAATCAACAAGTTTTACATATAAAGAAATCGATTAGGAAGAAGAAACTGCTGTCGACTTAGGGAGTTTCCGAGATTTCCAGTGGTAAGAAGCAGCGTACTTGGCTCGCCAAAATTAAATCACTTGAACTATCAATGAAGGGCGAACAGACCAGTGGGGGCCTCAAGGAGAGAAAGAATAGTTTGATAAAAGAAAAATCTGAGTTGCTTGAAAGGAGCTCTGTAGGACTCTTTATCAGCATGGTTTTACTATCGACAGCCGAGAAGCTGGTCGTTTTAAGGATGTTTTCAAGCTACCTGCATTCGTCTACTTTAAAAATTAAAATGATTGAATTCAAGGAAACTGCTGAAAGCCCAATCTGAGGCTTCCACGTTGTGGAACCCCTACAAGTTCCTTTTCTATAGAAGGGGACAAAAATAAAAAGATGATGAGAAGAGAGTTCTTAGAAACATTTTACCACATAATTATTCTTCAAGTTAAATGACTGCACTAGGCCTAATCGTTAGCCTCTCTATTAGCCTGTTGCCTCTTCCTTATCCTATGTTGAGTAGTAAAAGGTAAAGGTGCCGGCGTTGATCAGTCCCCTGAGGACGCGCTGCCGCATTCGTGTTTAATTCAGAATCGTAGAGGCTTGGTGAATGCGTGTTTGGCCTATACAATGACCTGCGGGGGCCAGCCGCTGTACCAGGTCAGTGCCTTTACTTTCCCAGTCAGGGAAGCCTTCCATTTCTCCGGGGTCAATTTACTCGACCCCGGAGAAATGGAAGGCTTGGTTAGCCCGGACCGAGATCGATCGCTCAACCGTGCGGGTGTCAGCAGCCTCTTACTACTGTACCACGCGGGCCTCATGTTGAGTAGTATCCTGTTTTATCAAGTTGCTCCACTTCACATTTTAACTGTTGATGTTATTTCATCTCATTTTTTTGCGTTTCGTTACGTTTTGTTATTGTTTTTAAGGCTGCACGAATGTCGACGTTAGAATTTGTTTTAGATTCTATTACTTTCTTACATGCCTAAAGCGTGTAATAAATGTTATGAAGATGAAGGAGGAGCAAGCATTCGAATCGAGCACTAACGGTC
This sequence comes from Nippostrongylus brasiliensis, assembly GCA_030553155.1. Classification (NCBI taxonomy): domain Eukaryota; kingdom Metazoa; phylum Nematoda; class Chromadorea; order Rhabditida; family Heligmosomidae; genus Nippostrongylus; species Nippostrongylus brasiliensis. Next base: position 34,168,962 of record CP130734.1, read on the forward strand.
ATATTTGACATCAAAACTTTTGAAATATGTATGAGCAAAGGCTTTTGCATTCCAGTGCAAAATGGGTTTTTCCTCTGGGAATCAAAGAGCGGCGCATTCGACGAGGTGGGCCCTCTACCTGGGGACCTCTAGAAATGAGCAGTAACGAGAAAACAAGTTCAGCTGAGGATCAGTTTTTTGACACATTTTCTTCCTTCTTAAGTAATGCCCATTGGAGTGTGATAAGGAAGAAAGGAAAAACGATCGCCAGATTAGGATGCACAGCCCCGGATAGGTTAAGACGCGGGTTCGAATCCCGCCTGAGATGCGATTTTTGCGATAAACCTAGCACCATCACTGCAACATCCTATTCTAGTACACATAATATTAGGTCGTTAAGTATGAAATGGCCGACTCCACGCCACAACTTTGCTTTACTATTTCACAAACAAACGGCACTGTAATCAATCAAAATTTTCACCTAAACAGTCAACACACTTCTGCCATTTTAATGATAGCTTGCTAATGCTGGACGCATAGAAACCTGAAGGATGAGAAGCCATGAGTTCGCGGAAGGCCATTTTCACATCCTCTTGAGAACTGAACTGCTTATCTTGTAATAAGTGGTCTAATGCCCGAAACATATGGTAATCAGTTGGTGTAAGATCTGGCGAACAAGGTGGGTGAATGAGATCCTCCATGTGCAACCCCTGCAATTTACGCAACGTTGTTCGTGCGACATGTGGTCTTGCATTGTCATGAAAGAGCATTGGTTTGTCTCTGTAGGCTAATCTCGGGCGTTTTCACGCAAGCTTTCCCATCGTAACATCCAACTCATTACAGTACATGTCGGCTGTTATCGATGTACTAAGTCTCTTGAATTTGTAATGGATGACTCCATAGATACACCACCAAACAGAGATCATCAACTTTGCTGGTGTATTTTGGGCTTCACGCTATGTTCCCGGACCTGATCTTTGTCCAGCCATCGTACTGAGCCCTTGCTATTGTCATACAGAATCCACTTTTCATCCCAAGTAACAATGCAATGTAAAAATGGTTCAGATCTATGTCGAGAAAGAAGTGAAAGGCAGGCGTCGAAGCGGCACCACTTTTGCTGCTCGTTCACTTCGTGAGGAACCCACTGATCGAATTTTTCACTTTGCCATTTTGCTTCAAATGGTCCAGTATTGTGGGTACAGGTACCCCGAAGCATGCTGCTTACTCACGAGCAGTTTGAGTGCTGTCGCTTTCCAGTGCAGTTTTCAAAGCTGTGTTGTTCACCTTGGATCCAGGTCTTCCACGAGGCTCGCTTTCGAGATTAAAATCTCCAGAACGAAAATTTTCAAACCAGCGACGTACTGTGCGTTCACTAGCCACATCCTTACCGAGTACCTCGCTGATGTACAGGACGGCCTGTGATGCACTGCTTCCACGAGGGAACTCAAATTCGGAAACAACACGAATTGCGGATTTCTCCATGGGTTCGAAAACGTCCTGCACAGCCTGAATTCGGAGGCAGCGCTGAAAACCAAAATGGGTTGTTGAAACCTCAGGAACGTAGTTTCACAATAGAAGGAAAAACTAGAGGCCCACAAACGAACATACCTTAGTATCGACCTTGAAACCTAAAGTCTGCAACATCGGCCATTTCATACTCAACGACCTAATAGTAACCCGCAGAAAAGCGCTAATAAAACTGGAATTTCACGTCGATCGCTAGATTATTTCTGGGAATGCACATTCATAGTCAGAAAGAATAAGAGTCGAGCGGCTGCTTGAAAACAAACAAATGGCCTGTCGTGTGGGAGTGCTTCGAAAAAGTGTCGATGTGTTACGACGATGAGAAAAGCATCTATCTTCATAGGGAGCAGGAACACACAAAGTTACACTCGAGTTTATGACCACTGAGAGGCTCCTAAAACCAGTCCATTGGGCAAAAGACGAGGAACAGGTGATGTCTCTGAAATGGGTTCCTTGAGGGATGCAATGGGACCCTTGAGAGTAGGTGAGGACGTGTAGGATAAAGGTTAAGGTGAAATTGTCGGCGCTGAGCATTCCACCAAAGACGCGCCACGCATTTGCTTCCCATTCAAGATTATAGGGACGTAGTGAATACGCATTTAGCCTATACAATGACCTACCTATCTCCGTCAAAGACCTCCGGGAGGTGGAAGTTCTTCCAGAGATCAAATTCGAGGTGGAATTAACAAGTGATAGGTAAACTTTGGTAGGTAAAAAAAGCCGATAACGGTTTGTAACCACATTTCGGTTCGCAGAAACAGTAAAATCAGATCGTACTGGCAAATGAGCGAAACCACGATGTCTGTTTGTTAACTCTAGGGTCCCGCCGCGATTGTCCGTACCGTACTCCCGTATTTCATCAGTTTCTCGCCGTCTTTTGCTGCATGCTTTTTGTTCTTCGTTTTATTTGTGATTATGGGTGTTTTTTATATGTTTCCTACTATTCATTAGTTCATTTAGCGGCCTGCAGGCCGCTGAATGGCTGGCAAGTACATACAGGACGAATAGAAAAGGAATTCTGCTAAGCGATGGTTATCAGGAGAACCAGCACAAGGTAAAGGTAGCATGGTCTCATAAGGACGCGCCGAGCATTCGTGGTCCATTCAGAATTGTAGAGGCATGCTGAATGCATATTTGGCCTACACAGTGCCTTACTGGGACAAGACGCTATACAAATCAGTGTCTCTACCTTTCCAGACAGGTCTGGTACCACCTTACTCGACCTCGGAGGGATGGAAAGCTTGGCAAGCCCGGAAGAGGATCGATCACCTTGACCAGTAGCGCCTCTGCGACTGCACCGCACGTGCCATAATCGAGGTACACAGCGGGCTATTTCAAATGGAATGTACTATACCCGATTTTCCCTCACAGATCTGTGCCCCTGGACTTCGCAGCGGACCTCAGATAAAATTTAAGCGTAAAAGGAAATTCTAGAGGTAAGAACTAGAAGTTTGCCTGCCATACAAAAAGAGCCGAGAAGCCCAAACGAAAAGTTCACCTACTTAAGTAATGGCGCCACGTGTGACAAAGGCAACAATTTCGAAAAATCTGCCGCTTTCAGCGTAAACGCCTTGGTAAACATGTTTTCAAGGAGGTAGTAGTGCAAATGTGGGTGCTACATGGGAAGAGCCGAGGGCGCCTGACGAAAAGTTCCATGATTAAATAATGGCGCGGAATATAATAGGCCGAAAGGGCACAGCTCCACGGCGCCGTTGTCGCTGTCACATGCTGAGCAGAGAGCTATCAGGTCGAACGGAAAAAACGACTTTTCAGCTCAACTAAAAGACGTGTCACAGCGAAGCGGCGCGATGTTATTCTTCAGTGGGACAACTCGTCCAGTCGCGTCGAGTCGCGGTTAATGGTCGCATTGCATGAAGTGGAATATAATGCTATACCAGGCATTCAGCGGCCTGCAGGCCGCCAAATGAACCAATGAATAGTAGGAAACATATATAAAACAATAATAACAAATAAAACGAAGAACAAAATGCATGCAGCAAACGACGACGAGGAACTGATGAAATACGTCTCTGGGAGTACGGTAACGGGCAATCGCGGCGGGACCCTAGAGTTGACAAGCAGACATTGCGGTTTCGCTTATTTATTAGTAGAATACCTCAGAAGACCCTGCTTGTCCAATAAATAAATGGATGAATGAAAATAAAAATAGCACGTTTCCAACTAATATTTGATTATTTTGCCGCAAAAATAGAAATCCCTATTTTCTGGGACCGATCCGTCGTAGCTCAGGTTCGTGTTGTCCAAATTGTCTGCCTTAGAACCCTTTACCACTTTCGTCGTCCACCGCGAAAGACGTTGTTAGTTGCTAGTGGAGTGTTTTTGCTTAGGTGATCAGCAATCGCGGTAAAAAAATGCAGAAAGACATTCGGCCGTGCGATAAATTCGATTGCGAACCTGCATTGCATAAATGACTTCATTGATTGCTGCTTACTCTTCAGTGGGCCAAAACCTGGACAGAGCTACCATCACAAGCCAAGATTCATCATCGATAAACCAGACGCTACCATAAATGTTTCCTTCAAAGATCAACGTGATCCGGTCGACGTCGATCAGTCCTTAAGGAGGCGCCGCCGTATTCACGTTCAAAAAATAAAATGAAAACAAGTAAAATATATGAGAAATTCTTCTCGTACAAGTAACACCAGTTCACACCCCAAAAGCTTTCACATGCTCTTCAAGAGATGGTTCTCAAAAAGGAATGGTTGGAAATAAGGAGCCTCTTGACCTTTTACCCTTGAAACCATACATTCTCTGGATGCATAGATTCAAAGGTAAAAGGTAAGGGTGTCGGTGTCGACCAGTCCTCTAGGGTAAGCCGCACATTCGTGTTCCATTCAAAATCGTTAAGGCACATGAATGCGTACAATGCGTATTTGCTCTATTCAATGACTTGCGGGGGCCAGTCGCTATACCAAGTCAGAGTCTTTACCTCTTGAGAGAAGCCTGGTACCAATTTACCCGGAGTGATAGAAGGTCTGGCACACACTCGACCCTTCAGTTGTAATGCTTGAGTTTCTGATCTGAAGGAGGCCATACTTCATGCACGGGCTAATATAGAACTTGATAACCTTATTCGAAGTATGCCAGATAGAATGTTTGATGTAGTTCATAAGAAAGGTGATGTAACGAGGTATTAAATTTAGCTTGCTTGTTGATATTTTTGTTCAGTTTTTGGTCAGTTTTCAAATTCGTATGGTCAGTTTTTTTATTAAGGTGAACTCATAATTTTGAACCGGTCTCCATTCTTATTTTAAAATGAAAATTCGTAGCTCCTCGCCGTGGAAAGACACCGTGCCTAGAAATTGTGCATATAGCTTTTTGATAGTAAGCAATATCATAGGAACGTTGCTGTATCTCAGAAATAGGGTATTTGGGCAGTTCTAGGCCCAGATTCATGAACGGACGAGCGATTTCCGAAATCGCGGCGCAGCCAGAACCAGACGGCAGAGTCGACGAGAGGTTGCGTTCAACATAGGAAGTTTAGAATAAGTAGAAAAGGGTGGGTTATCTCGGGGTTTATCGGGGGTTTACCAATGATGAATCTGGGCTCTCGTCAAACTGCAGGGTGAACTTATAATTTTACATCAGGGTGTATGTGCGAGTGCAACGTTTCTTACCACTGCACCAAGCGCGTTTTTGTTCAATGTATGTACTCTACTGGGCCGGCTATGCATCCGATAATCAACAAAATATACCGCTTAATGAAATCAGCCTGATTGGCTCACCGTAACCGCAACCGCTGGTATCTTTCACAAAAATGAAACTAGGGTATAGCACTTCAGCGCTAATACCCATTTCTCTCCGAGGTAAACGACGGGCAACGCATGTAGGGTGAACATATTGCCGTCGCAGAGAAGGTGTCCGTACCCAGGTGATGAATTCCACATCTTCTAGATTCGGGTAAATTGCTACCAGACTTGTGTCAATACAGAGACCTGGGCCCAGATTCATGAACGGACGAGTGGTCTCCGCAACCGCGGCGCACCCAGAACCAGACGGCAGAGTCGATGAGAGATTGTATTTAACATAGGAAGTTTGGAATAAGCTGTGTAGACAAAGGTGCGCACCGTTCGGGGTATATCTGGGGTTTATCGGAGGGCTACCAATGATGAATCTGGGCCCTGATTCGTACAGCGGTTGGCACATTTTACAAACTAGGTATACGGAAGACATTGAGTGAGAAATTTCTGTTCACCAGAGTTCGGAGAAGTGTGCCGAAATATTGTAGCAGAAAAGTCAACAAAATCTTGAGGAGCTGAAGAGCCACTGGTTCCCCTGCGAATGAGGAGCACTTGCCAAGTAGTGCGCATTCTCGAAATGGCCGCACGTATGTAATTGGTCAGTGGATCCCGTATTCCGGAAAATTGTTATTCACGAGCAATCCGAGAAAAATGGCTCTCCTGGGGCTTTACGTTTGCAGGGGCTCAGGAAAACAGAAGCATCTCGTTAAGTGAACTTCAAAATCACTTCCTAAGTTTTGTTTTCTCTAAACCTCGGTGTCACGTAAGCAATTCTCTACCTTAGTGTTATTTTTTATGTTATTCAAAAATTAGCATATCCTTACTATATATATATCTATTTACCAGAAATTCAGCGGCCTGCCGGCCGACAAACGGCTGCTAAATACACACTAAAAACAAAAATACATGAACTGAAATAAAGATTTGAAATAAAAACAAAAAGATTTAAAACAAAACGATGAGCAAATAGCATGTAGCAAAAGACGGCGAGCTGAACTGATGAGATGCGTCCTTGGGAATACGATAACGGGCAATCGCGGCGGGACCCATATGAGCCACCCATGACAAACATCGCCTGGGTTTCGCTTATTATATAGTAGGAGTTATTATATAGTAGGATATTACGTGTTTTATATTCATATTACTTACATCAAATGTCGCTAATCAATATTAGATAGATACAGCACAGCAAAGATTCTGAGAAAGTCAATTCTGTAAACTCAAGATACTTTTCGCCAGCTTAAAACGATGCAGTTGCGCCGTGCCGACGAGGCCCATGAGAAAAACCGATCCGATGCCCCTTTTTTTCGAATTGGCGTTGATAACGAGCCTGCTGAATAGGATTGGATTTTCAAAAAAATCGTTGCCATAAAGCCAGCCTCTGAGGACACTTTGCTAGATTTAAGCCTATAAATAGAGAAGGCGATCTGATAAGGTTCTTGAGAAAAAAAAGAAGAGGAAGAACGAGAAATTCAAATAAAAGAAACTCCCGTTTTAAATAATACTGCTTTTCTGCGGGTCACCTTTATATATACTAGAATAGGATGTTGCAACGATGGTGCTAGGTTTATCGCAAAAACATCTCAGGGATTCGAAGCCGCGTCTCAACCTATCCGGAGTTGGGCAACATTCTATTAAAAAAAAATTCGAAGACTTGCTGAGTTAATAGTTAAAGGTAAATTGTAAGGTAAAGGAGTCGGCGTTAATCAGGTCCCTGAGGTCGCGCCATGCACTCGTCTTCTATTCAGAATAGTAGGGGCATGGTGAATGCGTACCTGGCCTAAACAATGGCTTGCAGAGGTCATGCATTATACCAAGTCAGTGTCTTTACCTTCCCAGAGAAGTCTGGTACCAATTTACCCAATCCCGTAGGAATGGAAGGCACGGTTAACCGTGCTGGGGATCTCTCGACCGTGCGTATGTCATCATAGAGGAAATACTGTAAAATACTGTGAAACTCATGGGCTATCTATCTCCGAAGGTTTTAGTGTTTTTTTGTCCAAAAAAGTGGAGGCCTTTAGATCTCATAATCGCCTATGAAATCATTCATCCTTAAATCACCGGATGCCCAAAACGCGGGGGAATCTGCTGAGGAGGGTGACAGATGGAAGTCCCCAATAGCACTGCTTCAACCTCGCTATGATATTGAAATAAATCACGTGATCAGGTGACAGAATTCATCAAACATTGATGGTTGTCACGCGAACGTTTAGGAATTCGTGGTAAACATTTTTTGAGGTGAGCGTGTAGGAGATTCGAAGAAATTTTTGTGATCAAAAATGCTGGTTCATGTTATTATAAAGTATATCTTCCTACAAACCTTGGTTGTTTCAAAGATGCCGGCATTAGGGCCTCGATATTCAACGCCTCTGTACTGCCAGCGATGTGTTACGGAAACTTGGCCTGATAACAAAGCCGTCGCCAAAGCCATGCAAATCACGCATCGCGCTCTGGGGAGATGCTTTCTGAAGACGAACCTTCGCCAACAACGGCAACAAGGCATACGAAGCTCAGAGCTAAGGGAGAAATCGCAGCTAGCATATCCACTGCAGTACATGAAGAAGTCAAAATATCGTTGGGCTGGACACCTGCTTCAACGGAAGGACGATAGATGGAGCCTCCGTGTCACAGAATGGCTCCCAAGAGATCATAAGAGACCACTGGGACGACCGCCAACAAGATGGGCCGACTCATTTTCAAAGTCTTTTGGAGAACGAAGCCTCCCTCACTGGATGCAAGTTTCCAGAGATCGAGCGGTCTGGAAGAGTTGTGGTCCCCGCTGAGAAGATCTCCAGCTGAAGAAAGGACCATCAAAGTATCAAAGTAAAGTATCAAAGTATACAGACCTTCAAGATTTCCAACGCGCACCTTCCCACAGAAGAAAAGGAAAAGAAGGAGGTTTAGTACCATAGGTAAACACCTGTTTTACCGTTTCGCCGTCGTAACTCTCTCCAGCATTATTTTCGTGTACTAAAAAAGACATTTCTCGAATCGGAAGAGCGTGATCTATCCAATGGTACTAAAATTTCTGATTTTCATGTGAGTGCGCTTGGTACTGCAGGATGACGACCACACAAGGTCAACCTCATTAGGTCGTCCTCGTTAATTACAGCCTCTGGCTACACTTAAGCTACAAATAATAGCTATTTTCCGTATCGGTTACGGATTAGTTCAATAGATCGATGAATCAAGTAAACAGTAGGCCACTAGTTACAAACACTCAAGAGAAAAACATCGAGAACGTCCAGATGTTCTCGTAGCCGCTCGTTGAGCGGAGAGAGCTGTGTTCTTCGAATTGCTGCCCATGGGAGGAGACCTGTACTTAGCAATAATTGTAAGTAAATAATCGCCGTTCTCCAGCCGACAATCGAAGTTTTCAATGTGGTTCGAAGAACGCAGCCGATGTGCTTTTTATAGAATGCATATCCTATGGGAAACCGGAGAACGAGAAATTCCTGCGTGAGGAATAGAAAAAAGACAGACAAAGAAAAAGACAAATAGAATAAGAGATGAAGTCTTGTAGGTGAATCGGACGATCTAACAGCAAGTAAGAAAAATTTAGATAAAACAGCAAGTAAAGGACTTCTGATCTAACGATAAGTTGGTAGTGAAGAAAACTTTGAGCGCTGACATGGAAGTGTTTTAATTTTTTCGAAGGAGGCTGCAGCATTCTCACAGCATGACGTGCGAGGAGTTGTGACCTAATAGCCAAGCTATACTCGGCAGCAAAACAGTGCAGTGAGTCTGGGCAGAGAGGCAGAGCATGCGGCGCTGCAGCGGTCGCCATATTCGAGATATGAAAGGCCATAGAGTCGGCTCTTCCAGCTTAGAAAGCTCAAAATTTTGACAAAACAAAATTCGCTCAAGCGAAGTTCTAAAGTAGATTCAAAAGTTCTAAAGTAGATTTAAAGTAGAGCAGAAATTCGAGAAACACTAAACTAAACAGAAAATGGATATGCCCTTTATATAACTGCAGAAGTAAAAAGAGGAGGTTAGAAGGTAATTTGATCGTTCGAAGAGTGAGAACAGAGTGTAGGTTTTGTAGAATTGCTCGGATTTAATAGTCCCCTAAAGACTTCAGTAGAATATAGGCAGACTAACATAAGGCAGGACTTCCTGCAAAACTGTATATACCTTCTGAAAGTAGACAAATTTCTCTATAAAACGGTATACAGTTTGTTTTGGTTTTCATTGGTTTTTGTTTACTTACAGAGCGTCAAAGTGGGGTATCTCAAAGAAAACAATAATAATCACGTCACGAGAGAGCATTTGTTGCTCTATTAGATAGTATGTTTATTTTTCCATGCTAGCCGTTTTTTGAAAATTTTATCATGAAATAAAATAAATATCGTTTTCAAAATTCCTCGACGTGTAAAATTTTTCGCTGGAAACCTTTTGCAAAATTTCAGGCGTCATTCGAAAGAGGAGGATTTGGGCTCTAAGGGCTTGTTCAGACGACGCGCGTCGAAAATGCAAAATCGAAGCTCAATCGATAATTAACGCCGTTGATCGAATTTGCTCTTTTGCATTAGTGGCGCAGTCCGGTTGCGCCTCATATAGGCAAACTTACTGGTCGCTCGGGTTTTTTAGAAGGCTGCTATTCCTTATTAATGGAAATTTTGACAAAATTCACTTTTTTCGTTCAATTTCTTTCCTATGTGATCATATGCCTAATTTTTTGCCTATATGAGGCGCAACCGGACTGTGCGACTAACGCAAAGGAGCAAATTCGATCAATGACGTTAATTATTGATTGAGCTTCAATTTTGCATTTTCGACGCGCGTCGTCTGAACAAGCCCTAAGAAAGTGCATCACAGTTTTCCAATCGCACCAGGTTTTGTTAACTTTTAGGTCGTCAAAGTGGAGGTTAACAGACGACTTCGGCGGCTCGCGTGGCTGCGCTGCGCGGCCAACGCGACTTTGTCTGATAAATAAATAAGTAAATAAATAAATAATATGCTCGGTCCAAGTCTCTACGGCAGAAAAAAGTGAAAGGGTACCAGTTTGACCGACGAGGCGCCCCAGGCAAATGGCTGGGCGAGAACTCGTGCCGCGGGCGAACGAAAATCAGGCCATGTTGTTGGAGGTGTCTAACGGCGTTTGAAGACGCCGATCATCGAATTCGTCGGCGCTCGGCGAGTCGGTTGGTGGTGCCAAACAGCCGCGACCTAAGGTCACACGCTGCTCGCCACCAACTGTCCGCCACCACCGCCACCACCAACAGCAGCACCTCTCTGACCCACATTGGGAGCATGTTTTGGGGCTGGTGGAGCTCAATGGAAGATGCTCAAGTGGGCATGCGGTGGTGACAGGATAAAGTCCAGAACGAGGAGGTCAGTGCGACTATGGGAACATCGTAAGATGCGAGAGTAAGAGGCTCATGTGGTTCGGACACACTGGTAGAAGGCCTGAAGACCAACTAGTACGAAAAGCGCTGAGGTTTCAGACCCCCCGCTGGTCGACCACGAGGAGCATTCAAGAAGAGGCTATTAAGAACGACCTTAAGGAGTTCGGAGCAACGCTCCAAGGCGCCCTGAATAGATGGGGAAGGCGGCGAAGGCAAAGATCTAGTATGCAAGCTAGAAAAGTGCAAGACAAGACAGACATGATGAGGTGCTATGGTACTAACTACTACCAAATGCCAAATGGGGTTGAGCGAGCAAAAGCACTTAATTTAGCGAGTTTACACCATCGAAGGAAGAAATTCGACCTCTTATGATGTTTAAAATATTCACCGGCAGGGTCTCTATCAATCCAAACAGCTTCTTCTGATCATCACTGACAATTACCAAAAGAGGACGGCTGAGACTAAATGTTTCTGTGGCGAAATCACGGATCAGAAATAGCTTCTTCACCTACAGGTGCTTGGTAGAATTCAACCGTATTTTGGAATCAAATCAAAATGTCCTCGGTCTTTCCCTGCGTGGTTTTCTAAATCTACTAGCTCGTGTGTGAATTTTATGTGATTTTATGTAATTTTGTTGATGGAGCTAGTGCACTTTCTTACTTTTGATGATCGTTTCGAGTTATGTGTATGTTACGGCACACGTTGGTTTCTGCCGACGTCTTGAATAAATAAAATAAATAAAATAAAATAAATAAGACAGCTTCACAAGGAAGCCCTTCTTGAAGTTTCATGGGTTTGACTACAAATGTATTCCGGGAAGCAAAATAAGGAACAGGGCTAATGACCTGGTGAAGCTTTATAAAATTATGTTCAAATTGAATGACGTAGACCGTAGGGCTCTAACAGTAACTCGCGTCGGTGCATCAAAATTAGTGTTAGGTTCACTAAAACTAGTGTAGATCATTTACGTGCAGAGCGGGATCTGCCCTTTCTGCGTTAAGGATTGGCGTTCCGACCTCCTGCTTTTCAAAATTCAAATGTTTAAGGGCTTAGACAAGCGTGCATTGTTTACTTTTTAATGTGTTTATTCTGCTGATGTTTACCGTCTTCGTTTTTCTTTGGTTGTTTCTTTTTCTCTAACGTGTATCTTGAATTCACGTACATAAATAAAAATGAATAAAGATAAAATAAAAGTTGGGTCTGCCAAGATTTCGATGAAAACCGTGAAAAGACGCGTTTGCTCACAGATCAGCAATTCGATTTAACACATTTTTCAAAGCAAACCCAGCGAAATTGCTTTCTTTCAAGAGGTTCGGTACAAAGCTCTTATTCGAGTCGTCAGCTTAAACATGCCATTAGAGTGGTCAGGTTGTAGTGTTTTATGGTGTTTCTATACTGTAATGTTTTATACCGTTTGGTAATTCTACATGATGTTGGTCCATGTCAAGTAAATAAAAAGTAAATAAAAAATTAATGCTAGAGAAGAAGGAAAGCAAGCAGCTCGGTTCCCGAGTTGTGTGATTTTTACGGAAACTATAGCATCACAACTACACATACAGCATCACAAGCATACTATCTTTTGTGATTATCGAGAAATTAGTTTTTTATGATTGTAAAAAGGGACGATAAAGTAAGTTCAGCAGATAGCGAGCAGTAGATTTTGAGGAAAAACGTTGTACATGTACCGTGAGAGCAACAAATTTTCGCAGCCCATCCACTGGGAAATTGGCAACGATGTGCGCATCCGAACCAATTTCCTGCCATCGTTGAGTAGAGTTCACTTGGGTCGATGAGTGGCTTCTAGTGGCTTCCTCGATGTCTAACTATTCATGAAAGGGTGTGAATTCAATGACAAAGTTCCTTTTCTGCAGGAGATGATGAGAAGACCTATGGAGTTTGGAGGGAGCAGAGAAGGACGGGGTCGAATAGATTGGCACCGGAACTTTCAGAAAAGGGAATCTAAAGGTTTGGCTTTCGAACGATGTGGACCTCTACAAAGTAGCCATCTACTATTTCTAATTTCAGTAAAAAACTCCAGTTCGATGAAACTCGGCTTACTCTTATCTATGAGAAAGGAGAAAATATTAACCACTCCAAAATATTCACGGAACTATCGAGGGTGAGGAGCGAACTCGCCGGATCTGAGGTCCTTTCAAAGTAAGGTTCTCAATTTATAGTAATCATGGCCCATCGAAAAATTACCTTGGATTATGCCTGGACTCAGCGATTCTTGATGTATTAGGCTGGTAAGAAAGTTCGTGCCGTTTTTTCAAGCGACCGTTGTAAGCTTGCTATGGAAGCTTTCAGAGAGTTTGACACAGCATTCGCAGTATAATTATTTGTTCTTTCAGATAGTGCTTTAGCTTTCTGACGAATTTCAAAATTTCATTTTTTTGGACTATGAATTTGAATTTTTGACTTTTGGAAAAGTGAAAAAAAAATGTGAAATTGATTTCACCGATAGGGAATTTTTCTGTTCTGGTATGAAACCCAAAACATTCCTTGAAAGAGGACGGAATTTCCTGAAAGACAGTGTACTCAATGTCTTTTTTGCTACAGATTTTGTGAACTTTCAGACTACTAAAGTGCGACTTTCAAAAAAAATTTTCTCGATGCTGCTTTTGCTCTCATTGTGAACGGTGAACATGAATTTTAGGAATTATTCTGGAGAGAATTCTTACTAGGGAGGTCACCGAGCGTGCCCCAAAGATTCCGAACGAGACCTATATAGTTGTGTAGAGCATCGAGCGGGGATCAAAAAAATTTTTGCTGCGGGCCAATGGTTGGTCCAAAAATCGCAAAAAACCACCGCCGTTGGGACACATTGGAATTGTCTTCGTGCTCTCAATGTGCCTCTCTTGTGGTACCGCAGCGGATTGCCGCTCAGAAGGTCGTGGGTTTGAGTCCCGTTGGTGTGTTTTTGTTTTGCTTCAATCGCATTGATACCGAAACGTGCTCCGTTTGCGATTTTGCCATTGAGGTTGGAGAAAATCATGTTTGGAATAGCCTAAAACGCACAAATTTTAGTAACAATATTGTTTCAGGCAAGATTAATATGAGCAACCAATATCTACTGAAACTTACCCTAAACGGACACAAATTCAGAAACAGATGTTAGATTCGTGACCAGAGCCCCAAATAACTCCCAAATACGGAATTTGGACGAAATCGGTGCATTTTACCCAGGCACCTCACTCACCCTTACCATAGGAAGCGCTCACCAGCCCACACAACCAAACCCACCGTAAGATACCCTCCCAGTTGCAAATCACGAAACTAGTGTTAGTTCCGTGACCAGCGCCTCAAATAGCTTCACTAGCAAAGTTTTGGCGAAATGGGTGACCGTGACATCTCGAGCCTCATGTGAGGTATCGGTAGAATTGCCCAAGATTCGGTCTCTGATGAATTACTGGCAATACTATGCCACCATTCAGACTCTAGCTGTCGGAAAATTCTCAGCTTCCACTACCTTCAGAAATTGCCTGGGAGTCTCACCTGGACTGCTGATCACGAATTTTACAAAGTTAGATATTGGCCTAACGAAATTTACAGTAGATATTGGCTGCTCATATTAATCTTGCCTGAAACAATATTGTTACTAAAATTTGTGCGTTTTAGGCTATTCCAAACAAGATTTTCTCCAACCTCAATGGCAGAATCGCAAACGGAGCACGTTTTGGTATCAATGCGATTGAAGCAAAACAAAAACATGCCAACGGGATTCAAACCCACGACCTTCTGAACGACAAACCGCTGCGGTACCACTGCGCCAGGGAGGCACATTGATGGTAGCCTCTCACCACGAAGACTAGGGGTTGAGAAGCCGATTCCAATGTGTCCCAACGGCGGTGGTTTTTTGCGATTTTTGGACCACCCATTGGCCCGCAGCAAAAATGAACTATATTGCTGTGATTCCCGCTCGATTCTCTACACAACTATATAGGTCTCGTTCGGAATCTTTGGGGCACGCTCGGTGACCTCCCTAGTTAGAGGTATGATTGACTGAGATTCTTATGTACAATAAGGTAGAGAGAATTCTACCTTATTGTACATAATTTTATTTTGACGGAGTACTCAATTTTAAATTTTTTCGCAGAAAAAAAGCCTCTTCGTTCTCTTCGGAGAGCAAAATCTCCAGTTTCAATAAATTCTGAAATAAGGCGAGCCACTCTACAAGTTGGTGTACGAAGCGTTCCTGCTTGCAAAGGTCCCTTAAAGAAAAACGGCATGAACTCTCTCACCAACCTAATATTCTGTTCTGGTACTCAAAAATCAACGTGACATATATTTTGGCCGCTCTTGTATATCTCAGGTGTACCGGTACACTGTATAACGGTTGCAATCACGGTCATCATGTGTACCTCAAAAAAATCGTTAAATTGGATCTTCACGATGGATCGAATTCATCATCCATCCTCCTCCTCCTCTCAGATTTCTTTACCCTCACCTCGACTTTCACCCCATTACTCGTTCATCTCCCGCATTCCTCAGTTTGTGATGCTATTCAGAGCGGAATTATCGCTCATCACAGTGTTTCTCGGCTTTCCGCCGCCTCGGTAACCGGCGTGGATGTCGAGGTCTAATTCGTTCCTAATGGCATCAGTTGGTGCCGGCGGCTCCTAGACCGCCGACGAGAACCGGCTCGTAGGTGATTTGTCCACTCGGAGCGGCAACATGCGCTTTTTGCAGCCGTTTCCGTGACATTCCATCGAAAACACTCTCGCTTCCGTGTCTAGCGGCTGCGGAACGCCGGAGTCGCAGCTCTGCCTCTGGCGGAAGATGAAATTCTTTTGAACAAAGATTGCTGATTTTGTGTAGCACTTCCAGGGATGTTTGATGACTTCTTGAAAATAAATAAAAAATGGAAAATAGATAAAGAATAGAATAAATAAAAAAGTAGAATAAACGAAAAAGTGTTGTGATAGTTGGAAAGCCACGTTTACGCCTTTGAGCAATGAAAGGAGTAAAAATTCACAAAAAAGAGAGCATCGTGAGTTTTGAAGTATCCCCATCCGACGGGGACGGCTGGATCGCCCGAGGCCACATCGGCAGATTAAGAGCGCTAAAGATACACACAAATAAGCATGAAATTAGATTCGTGCCCTCAAAATTGCTCGTTAACGACGGTTGGGAATTCCGCGTCGGCGCTCGAGAATCGCCATGAGCTTCGAGACGGCTTTATCCACATATGTAGATAATAAGGTTGAAATTGTGAATTCTTTCGTTTGGTTCTTAAGGGAATTACTGTAATACCCACCTTACTGATGGATCCCGGGGGTGGCTCTTGTTCTTTTGGAATTGTCCGTCTAAGGGAACGAAACGGACTGTTTCTTTTATATTTTTCTTTTCTTTGCATTGACTTTTTGCTTTACGTACTCAGTCGATCTCAGCTTTCTTTATCAAATGTGAAAAAAGTGGTCAGAGATTTGTCTCAGCTGGTCAAGAACGTTAGCGGCGGAGCGAATCAATTGCCATAGCACCGGAAATTGCCACCTCCATCGGCACGGATGCGCTCAACCGTTGACCGCGTGGTTGAAGAGTAGAGATGTGGTGCACAATCCAAGAGAAGACCCAATGTCCGGGGATTCTTTTCATATACAGTGGCGGCAATATGTTTACAGACGCCTACTCTCTACGTGGTTTTTTTGGCCATGGAACCCCAGGCTTATGAGAAATACTGAGCACACATTTAGAATCCTTGAAAACTTCTCTACAAAATGCTCTTGTTTGTATTTCACGCCGCTCTAGAATTTTAGAAAAAAATCGAGTGAAAATAAATTGGTCATGAGATAGTCAATGGTAAACACATTCTCAAAAACACAATAATTTGCAATGCATCATCAAAACATGTCTATTACAAAACAACAAGTCAATATTCAGTAGAATAGCCCTTGCTCTTGATCGCAGCCAAACATCGGCTCCGCATTGAGTCGACCAACTTCATACATCGCTCCACAAGAGAAGCACTCCACGGTTCCTTGATGATTGCTTCCAACTCGTCGAGATTCTGTAACTTCAAGCGTCTCATCACTCTATCCACGTCGTTCAAGGGATGTTCGATAGGATTTAGAATAAAAGTGCTTGAAGTCACAGAATCTCGACGAGTTGGAAGCAATCATCAACGAAACGTGGAGTGCTATTCCTGTGGAGCGATGTATGTATGAAGTTGGTCGACTCAATGCGGAACCGTTTGGCTGCGATCAAGGACAAGGGCTATTCTACTAAATATTGACTTGTTGTTTTATAATGAACATGTTTTGATGATGCATTGCAGTTTATTGTGATTTTGAGAATGTGTTTACCATTGACTATCTCATGACCAATTTATTTCCACTCAATTTTTTTCTACAATTTCAGATAGGCGTTGAACGCAATTAAGTGCCTTTTGTAGAGAATTTTTTAAGGATTCTAAACTGCAATGCACTGCAATGTGTGCTCAGTATTTCTCATAGACCTGGGGTTCCGAAGTTATCGCCAAAAAACCACGTAGAGGGCAGGCGTCTGTAAATATATTGCCGCCCCTGTATCTTCTAGTCATCTTCATTGGTCTTTTATCTCACGAGAGAGGGGACGATAGCGCTTGATCTTACTAAACTGTTGTAGTTGGACATTCAATTTTTTGACGTCTGATGTAGAGGGTTGCTTGATCAGAGAATAGGTAGTAAGGGACGACGTTGGTTACATGTAAGAAAATAATTTACAATGTTTGTTCACCATTGACAAGCACGATCAGTTGAATACTTCTCCTCTAGCAGTCCTCCTATCAGCAAAGGGCTGCTTGAGGCGATCACAAAACCAGAAAGGATTGGAATAGAATGAGTTTTCAAAAACAGTCCAGTCAAGACTGTTTTCGGAACATAAGTGTGGGTATCCGGTACAGGAGCCGTAGTAGGAACCGATTGATAAGAAGGCTTCTCGCTCAATAGACCTTGTAGGTCGGCATCCTCAAACGGTGGTGAACCTTTCCTCTCGTAAAACATGGGAAGGGTATAACCTTCAGCGGCGAAAAACTCACCGAAGACTAACAATGAAGAAGAAATATTGTAGTACGTGATAGACTGACTGAAGCCAAATAGTCAAGATGTTGCAAGTTCATTTCGGCTAACGTTTCGGGGAGTCTGCCTTCGTCAGATGGAAGAGAAAAGAGGAATTCGACAAATCATTCGTTCAAAAACAATTTCAAGTTTTAGCAGCGAAGGCACTAGGAGAGAAAGATGAATCGCGGATAGGGCGAACACAATCAGACCTGGGCAAGTAGACGACCAATGAAAACCACAAGCTACCGGTGATACATGAGGTAAGGTGGCTACCTTAACCAGCCCCTGGACGACTGTCCTTCGGATGAAATCCGCACAGGTCAGCAAATGCTGCCAATGAAGAGGAAATATGTAGCTCGGGAAAGCTATAAAAGAGAACATCAACGCACTGAAAAGTGCTGCTTTTTCGCCCACCGAATATTCTCGAGCGTCGATGATTAGGTACTTGGGACTAGATTAAGTGGGTTGTTCTCCTTGTTTTCCGCGTTAGCACTGCCAGAGGGGATAGAAGTACGGCAGTCTACCTGCAACTAGAGGCGAATTCGTTGCAGCAATCAAAGGGTGAAGCTGGCATCGGTGAATAACTAGAAGGTCAAGGATAGGTGCTGAACGCGGAAGCAACTTCTACTCTACATGCATGGAATATTATAGTCAGATAGAACTGTAATCTAAATTCATCTCCTTTGGAAGTCGCTCAATCAAATGTTCTCGCGCAAGCCCGATTAAGCTAATGAACCTTCCTGCCACAGTAGCGCATTTGAATCGTCGGCATGGTAAATTATTTGAACAATTTGCGTTTATACAGTGTGCGGCAAAAGTCCGTACACAGGTAAAAAGATTCGTAGAAGCGAGTCAAATTCACTGTAAAAGATATTGGGTATAACTGTTTTCTTCAAAACAAGTAGAACAATAACAACAGATTTGATCTCAAAGTGCCTGTTGCGAAATCAATTCTAAGGGCGAGCTACGTTATTACAGAAGCGTTCGAGAATTTAACGACATACTGAAGAATGGTAAGATGTCGTTGGGGTTATCCGTTAAAGCCTTCCAGTGGTTGATAAAGTAAAGCTGCTGTACGGTGAAAAACAGTGCAATTTTCACGCGTTGCAATCGCTATTCTGGGATTTTGAGTTTGTTTTTCAATTGTCCTGGGACATTTTTCAGCTCTTCTTTTAGTAGCAGGTTTTTGTCGA
The DNA here is from genome assembly GCA_030553155.1 of Nippostrongylus brasiliensis. NCBI lineage: Eukaryota > Metazoa > Nematoda > Chromadorea > Rhabditida > Heligmosomidae > Nippostrongylus > Nippostrongylus brasiliensis. The sequence goes on from CP130734.1 coordinate 34,187,804, forward strand.
AATGGTTTTCTGCACTATATAGCCTCGGCCTGGAGCTCGGCCTGGAATTTGTTGTTATCATGCATTCGCACGTGGGTCCAGGCCCGCGTCTCAAATAAATGAATAAAATTAATAAGAAAAAGAAACGAAACAATAACGAGATATCTCGGAGGAAGGCATAGCAGTCAGCACGCGGCAGGAAAAAATCCAGTTGACACAATAGCCCTACTTTTTACGGTTGTGTATTACACCTCTGTCGGGGCGCCAACTGCTCTTGGAGAGGGCACGAGTCGACTCACCTGTGAAGAAGACTGACGGAGCTCGTCGCGAAGAAACAGCCGCTCTGAGAGGCGCGAAAAACTCGATTTTGTTGTGGTAGCATCGTGGAACAGTATTACTATTACTTTTATGCGGTATAATCTTAGGAGGAGCTTAAGGTCAGGCAGCTTCTTCCAGGAACGTACAACTTTCGAATATTTTTCATAATTAGTGTGCTTCTACCGAGCTGATCGTTTCCGTCTAGGCCACACTTCTCGCTTCCCGCTCGACTTACAACACAAGTCGACGAGACAAACCTAGTAAAAATCAGATTAGAATTGATCGCGTCACCATGCTGCCAATCTTTATTAATAATAACATATAAACAACGTCTGAAGTTTCAAAGGAATTTTCACCAGAACTTGCTGACCAGGTGACCAGCTCACCTTTGACTTGACAATTTCACTTGGCTCTACGAAATTAGCATTTAAATCCTCCTACTGTCAGAGATTTTTCTCCCTTTCTAGTGCCTTATTCCACTCCTTTAATCCACAGTCCTTTGGTCTATTCTAGTTCTATTGATTGCTCTAACGTCTGTCGGATCTATGTAAATGTGTCTGTACTCTATAATAAATCTGTATATTATATAATATGCACATACTCAATACTTAGTAATGCATAGAACCACAGTATACTCTCGACGTGTGAAACATTCCGCAGTCTCGACGAAGATTAATATGTCGACGGTATGACTGACAGCTGCGTCCTCGTCCACACTATATATTAAAAGGAAGGAACAGCAGAAGACGAAGGGACTGCTGATAAGAGTAAACAAATTAGCGCCATTGTCCTCGAGGTGACGGTTGTAAACATAAACAACCGTTCAGTAGTAGGTGAGAATTCAAGGTGCGCAAAAAGGAAGCCTAGTCAACGCCATACATATGTTGATAGGTCCTTCAATTGTCTTTCTTATTGCAGCAAAAATTTGGTTTCAGAATTTCGAAAATTTTAAAATCCGCAACTCCACGCGAAATGGGAGATGACCGGTGTGCAGCTGAACTGCAAATGAGGCATTCGCTGGGAGCTGCTACCTGCAGATGCTGCTATCACCAGCGATGGCTAAAGTAGCCACTTCGATGACGACGGATCAGCCGTTCGTGGAAAACGTGGGAAAATCTTCTTCAGTCACAATAAAGCCCATTTGCTTATAGAGAAAGCGACTTTTTCAAAGTTCCAAGAACTTTCAAATTATCCGATGGCGCATTGTGATCTATCTGAGACATTTGAAGCTTGCACCAACAAACTAATATATGCTCCATTCGTTCTCCATTCAGTTACTAGAGAATCACGACAATTGGGAGCGCCTCAAAAGTGGCTTGAAGAATTCTTTGCATCAAAACGATAGAATTCCCGTAGGATGAATGATCAAAATGCACCTGGTAAATAACAACATGTTGCTGATGTTAATGATCCTACGAATTTGTAAGCGAGACCGCGATATCTGTTTGACAACTCTAGGGTCCCGAAGCGACTGCACGTTACCGTGCTTCCAGCGACGTATTTCATCAGTTCCTCATCGTCTTCTGCTGCATGCTTTTTGTTCTTCGTTTTATTTGTTATTATAAATGTTTCACATATGTTTCACAAATGTTATGTTGTTTATGTTCACTCATTAGTTCATTTGGCAGCCTGCAGGCCGCTGAATGGCTGGTCGGATTTCTAAGACAATAAAGTAGGGAAATAAATCTGATTTTTCTTCCAAAGAAACTCAAAACCTTATCGACAACCTAATATCTCTTCTGTGTACCTCGCCATCTATGTTGGAACTCATTGTTTAATTTTGTCTTTCATGGTTATTAGGTGAAATCTTCGTCGAACGCCCTAACGTTTCACCCTGCTCACCATGTTCAGAGTCGACCTGCTCGTTGGTTCTCTACACTTCGAGAAGATTTATTATATTGCACTATTTGTAACAGTTTTTGTTTCCAGATTTTTCCGGTTTCATCAGTGAAGAAAGTTCCGACCAACATTGCAGAAACATCGATCTTCTGGTTCTATTTTCCTAAACAGATTTCTTCTTGAGTGAATCGACGAAAAGGCGGTTGAAAAATTTCAAAACAGCGCTCACTTGTATAGGCACACTATTGAGTAGTATGTGCCAAGGAAAACGTAGTGGAAGTCATAGGCGCATCCGTACGTAGTGTTCGGGTGCAAGATCGCTGTATGCATTATCTGTGATTGATTTTGTGATAGAAAAAAAATAAGAGCCGCGCGTGTAGAAATAGATTACCTTCTCCAATGGCAGTCCGGAAGTACCTGCGTGAGATACGCTCATGACCCAGTTAAGGGCATCATAGCTAAAGGCAGAAATAAAGTATGTTTCAAGAAGATTCACAGAAGAAAGTCTTAGTCGTAGTGCAAAACATTTTCTGGCTTCAACCTGATCAGCTGCAAGCACACTTCCGGAAAAGAGCCGGTTTTTTTAACACGTACCAAATAAGAAGAAGGGCCCGCGTCCTGCAATGGTAAGAGGCGCTACTGTCACCCGCACGGTCGAGCGATCGATCCCGGCCCGGACTAACCAAACCCTCCAGCACTACGGGGTCGGGTAAATTGGTACGAGACTTGTCTGGGAGGGTAAAGACACTGACTTGATATAGCGGCCGGCCCCCGCAGTCATTGTATAGGCTAAATACGCATTCACCATGGCTCTACGATTCTGAATTGAACACGAATACGGGGACGCGTCCTTAGGGGACCTTTATCTCTACCTTTTTTTCACCAAAGAAGAGCACCGAACTGAACTGTTTTCGGACAAAAAGTGATTGTGAGCGTTGAAGCCCAACCATTTTCAGTGCTTTCTGCTAACCTCTTTGAGCCCAAGATTGTCTTGAGAGTCAAGCCCTTCCCGTTTATACAGTACCGGTCGAAAAGATACATGTCACTTTTCATTTTCATGCACAAATAGTTCAAATCGAAAAGATCCTGGTACCAATCGATAGTTCTGACCACTCTAGTTAAACATATTTTATTTATTTTAATTATTTATTTTTATTTTATTTTCCGTGTGTATAAAATAAAAAATAAAAATAAATATGTCGAAACATACCGTTGTGATGAATTCTGTATTATTTAAAAATATTTTATAGTGATCTTCATATGCAAGTTTAAACGGAAACATCTCAAAAGTCAAAGCGATATATTTTTATGAAGAACTTCGAATTATTTCAGCGTACGTCCAAACATGTACTATGAACCGAGAGAAAATGGAGTCGATTTCTACAGAACTTTTTTGAATATAACAGCTTACCCAACCTCCACTTCAAAAACATTTTCTCACAAACTAAGAAACCAGACTCAAAACAAAAACAATTGAAGAGAAAATCAAATTTTCTATAGTACTCTCAAATTTGGTGTAATTTCGTGAGATAGTTAGGAAGATGTAGAATTTTGTTTGAAACATGGTCCTAAAATTTGACCACTTTTTGACCACCAAAATGTTTGCTCAGAACAATCTACATTTCAGCCGCGATGTGAATCAAGTGATTGTAACACACTATGATAACTAGACCATGCTTTATCAGAATATCGTCTCAGATTGATCCTACGCTCAGCGATTTTTGAGATATTTTCAATAAAATTGCATATGAAAATCACAATAAAATATTTCAAAAAAATACCGAATTCGTAACAGCGTTTTTAACACATTTTTAATTAGAGTGGTCAGAACTATCGATTGGTATCAGGTTCTTTTTCTATTTGACTTATTTGTGTGTGAAAATGAAACATACCTCATGGTGACATACCTCTTTGTCCGGTACTGTATGTAAGATGCAAAGGATGGGGTGGAAATGTAGTTCTAATGTTTTCTCTCCAGGAGGCTGACTGCGTATTGTCATTATGGGACTGATCTCCGCGGGGATTTCATCTCAAATGTGTAGATACATGAAGGTAAGGCGGACCAGCACCTGAGAGACAATGGCTATTTGTCAAAATATATTTTCACAGATTGAATATACCCCGTCCAACAACCCCTTTAAGCGTGACTTTGTCAATTGCTGTTCCGAATTAGAATCTAAAATAAAGGAGAAAAGAATTGAAAAGAATCCTCACTACATCCTTGTGTATCCACACAGGTTGTCGTTAATCCTAGGAAGCCCTCCATTCATTATTCCCTTAGCAGCATCGAAAGCCTGCCGCATTATTCCGCAGTCGAACTTCTGAGATTGGTAGAACTATAGCACCGCATGTTGCACAACAGTCAGTATAACAAACAGCGCTTCGCCCTTGATTCATTCCTTGTCATTTGCTTTGTAAGAAATGTTTCTAAAGGTACAGTACCAGACATGTCTTCTGATCACTTCCCAGAAAAGCCACTTAAGAGCGTTTCAAAGCGGTTTTTCTGAATATCTCCCTTAAATCCCCACTATTCGTGAAAGAAAACAAATTGTGAAGTGCAGCCGCCCGAGCTGTATCGTTTGGTACATGAATTATCCACACCTGAAATTTTTTCAAAATATCGATTTTTTGCCGACCCGTCAAATCTCGCCTGGTTGATCCGTAGTATTCATCGATTGCCTTGACGTTGACGGGTCAGCCAGAGTTCTCCACAGTGTGTTCTCCACAGTGGGGCCATATTTTGCATTTGTACCGATCTTTGAATACCAGTCGATAGAGCTCGCGCTGCTGAGCTCAGTTATATATTTTTAAATATATTTTATACTTTTTATATTTTTTATATATTTTATATGCTGTATATTTTTTTACAAATTATTGATTTTCAACAAAGTCATTGAAAAAAAAACCGCTCTGGAACGCTCTAAAATGTCTTTTTCGGGAAGTGATCAAAGGACGTGTCCGGTACTGTAAGGATGCTGAAGGATTACGAAGCCAGCTGCTTTACGATGACTCAGCGAACATGTTAAAATTGCTCATTACAGCCTGAGAACGACTTGTTATTATTTTGAACGTGACCGCTGAACACCCACCAGATTCATATTTCTGTGAAAATTCTGGTATAGTTCTTCTTGCTCTGCCTGCACAAACGGACTGAGGTTCCCGACTTGCGGGTTGCACTTCACTAGAAATACTCGTATTTTTTCAGAGTCAAGATAGGAGTTATTACTACCCTACTATATAATAAGCAAAACCTGAGCGATATCTGTCAAGGGTGGCTCCTATGGGTTCCGCCGCGATTGCCCGTTTCCGTACTCCCAGGAACGCATTTCATCAGTTTAGCTCGCCGTATTTTGCCACATGCTATTTGTTCATCGTTTTATTTTAAATCCTTTTTGTTTTATTCCAGATCCTTATTTCAGTTTATGTATTTTTGTTTTTGGTGTGTATTTAGCAGCCATTTGCCGGCCGGCAGGCCGCTAAATGGCTCGTTCTATTTAGATACTAGAAGCGGAGTCAATTGAAGATAAGGCCCCACTTCAAGTTTTCATTTACTAGGGGAACGAAAAGTGATAAGTATAACCACTTCTTTCTCATGTTACTCCCGGCTGGGAGTTCCACTGTATGCTTATCGTGTTTATGTGTCTGTACGCTACTTATTTAAGATCAAAAGAGGATTCATCACTTCCGCGCTTCCCAGAAACATTTGAACTTATCGCGAAATAAAGAAGTTTCTTGCATTTTCTTTATTACTTTTGCTCCCCTCCTAATACAAGTTCTCTACAGGACACATTGAATTCGAAAGTGGCGCCTCAATTTTCAAAGACCATGTGTCAACGTTCCCCCACTTAAACGTACTCGATACCACTGCTGCCTGGAATTCATTTGAATTTATTACTATTAATAAGCTTAATATTCTAAAATGCCCTAGCAATAGGGCACGCGGGATACAGTGGTAAGAGGCTCTATTGACTGATCAACGCCAACACCTTTACCTGTTGGAAGTAGTGAGAGATTCCTGTGTCGAGGGCTTTAGCGAGGAAAACCCTTCATTTCACTGGTATTCGATTTAGTGACTTGAGCACTAGTTTTGTTAAAATAGAAGGAAGTTTTAAAATAGTCTTTAATTACCGCTTTTTGTTTAGCGGTTTATAGATGAGAACTAGTTGAATGACAGGTATATTTGGAGATGCTAGGTTATTCACAAAACACTGACATCAGTGTTATCGGACGATGTCAGTGTTCTGCGAATAACCTAGCATCTCCAAATATATCTGTCATTCAACTAGAAAGAAGTTTCTTATTGATGACTCTCAAGGCAGCACACTGAAATGAGAAATGATGCGCTTACGTGTTGGTGGCTTCCTGGTTGCTTTCTGCATTTTAGCGAAAACACTGGAGAACAGCAGGAGAAACGTTATGCTACGCATTGTGGACGGCGATCTCACCAGCTCGAGGAATGCCTTTATTGGGTAGCTGGAGTGGGTTTGCACAGCAGCAAACCTAGAAGAACTCTGGGGATTGCTTTCTCCGCTCACTGAACTCCTGTGTTTGCACAAGACATTCACTTAGATTTTTTCACGTCGAAAATTTTCTATTTTCGTCTGTAATGCGCCCAAATTGGCAATACTACACGTGCACGTTATTTGGCAAATGGGTTGTAGAGAGGAAGCACACCTTTCCTTTGCTTACAAGATTTGCGCAATAAAGCTAAAAATTCGCGGCGCCCTCCCATGAGCAGGCCGGCCCTAAAGCGCACTAGAACTCTCGCACTGCATGCAGTCGAAGAGATGCTGCCTTGAACATTACATTCGTCAAGAACAAAATTGGCATTGCACGTTGTAAATGGGCGTGCCGGTCAACCCGGCCTGCTCATGGGAGGGCGAGGCTACTTAGCTTCTTACCGGCATACCGTGTGGACAATAAAGCTTCGCTCTCTTCCTCTCTCTCCTCCTCTCCTAAACACAATCCACTGAACCACCCGTATACACGGTTACCTTTTCTCTTCACAGTGTTCTCCTTCTTCGATGAGAAATTCTTTCCAGGAAAAAGGAGAGAGTCGTAAGTTGAAGAGGGAAGGCCGTCAAAGCTAAAACCACTGAGCAGCCGGTAATGTGGACTCAGAACGCGATCACTAGAAACGTCCCTCAAATGCGAGCTGATCGTCATTCTCGTTTTTTTTTCGACGTCAACCATGATGTCCCGCGAGTTGATTGCTGTGGCTCCTTTGATAAAATTTTCCTTTTTTAGAAACCTTGATTTCGCAGCGTTACCTGCCATTCGTATTTTTTCTTTCTCTCCGAGATGTGATTATGTAACCATCTTGCTCCTCGAAAATTATTCTATCCCTCGTTATTACTTGTCCTTTTCTCCTTTATTTAGCAATCTGGTTTATAGGTTAGCTCGTCGTACAAGTTTTTGGTGCTTGGATTATATAGATAACATCACCGAATCAGGTGTCTATTTTGAATTGGACTTTGGTATTTATGGTGGATATTATTCGACCTACAGGTGAGTTTGTTTATTTTTGCTTTTAGGGCAATCCCTGCTTACTGAGGAGTACATGGGATGGTCTAGTAATAGTAAAACTTTATACTTTACTCGTCTAATGATAGCCACGAAGCAAGCATGTTGGTGCCACTGTCAGCAGTAATGTTTTTTGATTTATTTGTTTTGTTACCTTTAATTATTCTTTTACTGTCGTACATAGCTTTCGGGTAATAGGGTTTTATTAAAAGTAACTTACAACATCAACAAATAACTTACAGCTTAGCCTTACAACCAATCCCTTCACACGGAAAGGTAAAGGTTAAGAAGTCGGCGTTGATCAGTTTCCTTAGGGCGTGTCGCCGCTCTCGTGTTCCATTCAAATCGTAACGGCATAGTAAATGCGTATTTGGCCTACAAATCACTCGCGGTGGCCAGCCCTCTTCACTCTCTATCGAATTAGCTGGGCAAGAACACCCTTTCAATAACCTTAGCGGCTGTGGTTCCTAAACTTTTCTCTAAATGTTAAACCACACCCACGTTTTCTAAATTTAAATCACCAGTCTTTCTTAAAATGACAACTGTTCATTGAAACAGAAGATTCACTTCATGAAAAATTTCAAAAGTGTTATCAATTGATAAATGTGAGAGCAGTCGTAAAGTATGCAATTTGCGACATTTCCATGAATGTCTATATGCAAAAAAAAAACATCAAGCTGAAGAGGTTTCTCTTGTGGCCTGCTTCGGCATCTTACTGTAGAACTTTTTGAACTGCCTATCGTTCACTCGTCCCGTTGGAGTCGCATTTATCAGTCAACAGACGGGTCCCATATTTCGATGGTCACTTCACTCTTTCATTCCAACCTTTCATAAACGGAGTTTCGATCTAGAAAGAGAACTTGGCTTCTCATAAAATTATCACCTTCGTTTTTTTTTCGCGAATTACTAATAAGTTCCGCTAATGTTACTGAAAGAGTGTTTCTTTCTAGCTCATTCGATAGAGAGTAAAATTCTGATTCAGCTATGGGTTTCCATACTTTCAAATCCAGTGTATGCTTATTCGAATCCTTTTGTGAGGTTTTCATAAATCGATTCACCGTCGCCGCTTAGTCCTCGCCGTTGAGCGACGAGGCGACTGCGATGGGTGCTTCGCTGGGGGAGACGTCGCTAATTGTATCCATAGGGACTGGCTCCCTCCTTTGGTCGAGTTGTGTGTAGGTAGGCATACCGGAAAGCCATACCTGTGATTGCTTTCTAGCCTGTGTGGCTTTACTTGAGGTATTTTCGAATTTTGTATTGCACAACTAGTTGACCGGCTGGCGCCGTAGTGAGCGGTCGGTTTGTTAATCGCTGGAGTCGACAGATATCGTTATTCGACAGCTACTGTTCACTTCTGTGAATCTGTCAACAGAAGTAACTCGTCTTTCTACACTGTCGTCTTCTCCCTCTGAAGAGCGTGTCTTCGTCGTCTACTAGGCTGAGCTTTGTTTATTCGAGCCTTCAACCGTTCTTCGGAGCCCGTTGGACAATCGATTTTGCGCTCATTGTGGTCAACGTGTTGTGTGTTTCCTTGTGGCTAGGAACGACTGATTTTTACTAAGCCACCATCACAGGTGTATTTGCTCATTACTCGTGAATACTGTTTTTATGGACACTCCTCTCGCCTCCAATCCTGTTCAGGGTCGTCGAGGAAAGAAACATAGACTGGATCTTTCCTCACCGGCTGCCAACGACGATCTGATTCGCGCCATTGACCTGATAATCAATGACCAGTCGCTGCCGTCTCATTTGAAGGCAGCAATGGGATGTATGCTTGAGATTCGAGAACAGCTGAACACCGTGGTTGCGAAGAACAAGGAACTTGCCGATGAAAACACTGCAGTTCATGCAAGGAACAAGGAATTAGAGAGTGAGGTTCTTAGTTTGAAATCCCAAATTAGTACACTGAAACAGGCATTGTCTTCTCAGTCGCCTCCTTTGTCGAAATCTCTTGCTGTTCCCAGCTCTCATACTCTTGAAGATATTGAACGTAAGCGTTCAGTTGTCGTCATAGGAGTTAAGGAATCATCTTCTACAGTCTCTTCTGATAGAGTTTTGTATGACGCTAACTGTGTTAGGCACATTCTTGACTTTCTCTCCATCGAGTGTCGTCCTCTCGCTATTTATAGAATGGGCCGCTCTACGGCAGGTAAAGCGCGATTGTTAAAAATAGTCTTTCCTGCTTCCTTTTTTGCCTCACAGTGTTTAAGGAGAGCCTCTCTCTTAAGACACTTCCCCGAAAAGGAGTGTACATCAGGCCTTCGTTATCAAAGCCTGATCGTGACCGTCTTAGGGCTGAGAGATTGTTACGTATGAATACTTCGCATAATACTCAATCGGATCCTCGTCATAATCAAAACGCTTCTCCTTCAGACAACAATGCTAGTGGTGATACTGATTGTACTTTGATTCATCCGGCTCCTTCTCAATCTAAGTCATCTCCTTCGATTGGCACTCAGCCGAAAAACATGTGAGTTCTCTCAGGATTTCTGATGGATCTATTTTTTGCGTTATGGCTAATATCCGATCTGTAATAGCAAATGCTGATTCTCTTAAGGGGCTTCTCAAAGGAAGTGCTGATATCGTAATTTTAACGGAAACATGGCTTAAGCCTAAAATGGACATTTCGCCTATATTGGGTGATTTCGGTTCTCAGTATCAGATCTTAAGGTGTGATCGTCCTGAGAAAAGGGGAGGAGGGGTTGCCCTCATTGCAAAAAAATCCTACTCTCCTGCTCTTATCTTCAATGAGTCTGTTCACAATGCGTATGAAGTCCTAGGTTGTGATTTACTTATTCATACTACGGTGGTGCGTTTCATAGTTGTCTACAGAACCCCATGTTGTGTTGCTCGCATGACAGATCAATTCTTCAAAGTCATTAGTGATTTGATGTCTAGCATCAGTCTTTGTGTACTTTTGGGCGATTTCAATTTCCCAGAGATTAGTTGGACTGGTGAACCAAAACTGAAGTCTCCTAGCGCAGCAGCGCAAGCTTTCTTGGACTTGTGCGAAACACATACACTCACACAAAAAGTGCGTTTGAATACCTTAGGGAACAATACTCTCGATTTAGTTTTGTCAAATGATAAAAATCTAATACGTTCATTGGAAATAAAACCACCGCTTGGATCTAGCGACCACTGTTCTCTCAAGTTTTCAGTTAGTGTTGCTAAACCACCCAGTTGTGACCTAATTAGGCGAGATTTCGGTCGGGCCGATTACTCTAGCATAATGAGGTATTTAGAAAACGTCGACTGGTTCGGTTCATTGAACAGTGTGCAAACGGTGGACGAGAAATATGAGTTACTCATTGCAATTCTGCATCATTGTATTGAACTATATGTGCCTACGTCATGGAACAAATCTAGAAATTCCACCCTCCCGCCCCATCTCCGCAGAGCCCTCAGGGCAAGAGATCGTGCTTGGTCTAAAGCTAGGCTATCTAATAGTGCGGAGGACTGGAACGCGTTTCACTATCTCAACAATATATACGAAAAAAAATTAAGGAAGTTCAATCGGACTATTGAAAAGAAAGTGGTTAGTTCTAATTCCAAGCACGCTTTCTTTAAGCTGCTCAAATCCAGGCTACGAGATAAACCTTCTGTCGGCGCTCTCCGCTCTCCTTGGGGTGTGGTCCTCCACAAAGATGAAGAAAAGGCTGAGATGCTAGCTACAGCTTTCGAACAAACCTTTCTCACCCACGAGGAGGAAAACGTTACCGAGCATACCCAATCTGCCGGCACCTTCCCTATCATGGATGATTCCGTTTGGTTCCAGGCTAATGAAGTTCTTGAACTGCTCTTGAAGTGGCCGCCCTCAAGTAGCCTTACCCCTGATTACATACCACTGTCATTCATTAAGAAGGTAGCTCCAATAATAAGCGGTCCTTTGACCTTCATTTTCAATCTCAGTTTTATGAGGGCAGAAGTGCCTAGTCGATGGACCTTTTCTATAGTAACGCCTGTCCCAAAGAAACCCCCATACAGCCTGCCCTCAAATTACAGGCCTGTAAGTATAACATCCATATTCGCCAGACTCTTCGAAAAAATTTTGAAGAAAAGGATTGAAGCTCACCTAGACAAACACCTTGTGATATCGAGGAATCAACATGGCTTTCAAAAAGGTAGTTCCACCGTGACCGCTATGATTTACACGCTCAATCAATGGACGAAATGGATAGACCAAGGCAAAAATGTCGACGCTATCTATTTTGATTTTAGTAAGGCGTTTGATAGAATCTCTCATAAGCTTTTACTCCTCAAAATGAATACAGTTGGCATCCATCCAAGAATAATATCTTGGGTAAAATCTTTTCTAACTGGGCGAAAGTTTGTCGTTAGGGTGAATGCCTCATTTTCCAGTCCTAGATCAGTACATAGCGGAGTACCCCAAGGGGGCGTACTTTCACCAGTTTTGTTCAATATTTACACCCATGATCTTCTTAGACTCCTTGCACTTAATGGTACTGATCACTGTGCTTTTGCAGACGACTTGAAAATTTATAGGCCCATAACTAGCGATATCGATGTGCAAGCTCTTCAAGAAACAATTAATCTTGTCGAAAAATGGTCTGCTGACTGGAAATTATCATTATCCCAGGAAAAGTCCAAAGTGCTCCATCTAGGTAAACACAATGAAAAGAATACTTATTTCATTAATGGTTGTAACGTTGGAAGTGTTGATGAAATCCGCGACCTCGGTTTTTCGATTACAAAGGACCTAAAATTTGAGAAGCACTGTGAAATCATTTCGAAAAAAGCGACTCAGGTATTATATAACCTGTTTAGAGCTTTAACGACAAGGGACACTTCCGTGCTTCTCCAAGCTTACAAGTCCTACGTGAGACCTATCCTGGAATACGGAACTCCCGTGTTCAACCCATACCAGAAAAAACTCATTGATATGATAGAAAGGGTTCAAAATAGCTTCACCAGAAAGCTTATGATTCGCGCAGTAGGATTTATGTACGATCAGATCCCGTCCAGCTCCGCACGGAACCTGAATTTCGGCTTATCCTCACTTGCCCTCAGAAGGAAACGAAACGATCTTTTGTTGTTCCATAGGATCATTCACGGAAGGACGAGCCTCAGACCTGCAGATCTTATGTCGCTGAGAAAAGGAACCACCCGAGGCGGAACCGTTAAATATGATGTTGGCAGAGTAAAACTCGACTGTCGACGTCATTTCTTTACTGTTAGGACTCTTTCTTCATTTGAGAAGCTCCGCAAAAAGGCCAAAATATCAGTGAGTCATAACGTATTCAAAAAAATGCTCAATTCCGTTTTAACTCCTGAACCGCACACGTTATCCGGCTAGGTGCCAACTACTCCAAACATCTCTTTTTTTCCGCACTGCTAAGTTTTCGATTTGCTTAACTGTCATTGTTCCTATCTGCAATTCTTTGGATAACAAAGATTCTGTTATTTAGGCAACACATGTCGTTTGATATTCTAGGGATTGTTTTTTTTTGTTGATTGTAACACAAGATAACTTGTGTAATAAATATATAAACTATCGTTTTCTCAGACAACGTGCGCAGTTCTCAAGTCCTTCATTGTGGTAAGGTTGCAACTACAAAGGTCATACCTTCAACTAGCATTCCTGCTGAGCCACCACTTCCACCGTTACTTCCATGAGCGCTTCTGCCGTATCGGCCAGCAATTCATGATTAGGTGAGGTCTACTCTTGCCTATCTAATTCGCTTTCTGTATGTTCATCGCAAGCTCTAGGGAGATTTTTGGCAGACTTTTGATCGAGTGGTCGCACTAGGGATTGCGTTACTCCAGGCTCTGGGGAAGATGATCTTGTTGGTGTTATTCGAATACAGTACCGAACGCACCGCAACGATAAAACGGCGCTAGCGGCGCTTCTTTGAGCCGAAAGGTGCCATTTTCAGGGTCCACGGGTAGTGATCCGAACAGAGCCTACCTCAATTCATTTACCTCGTATGCTCAACGGAGTCTCGCGTGGTAGCCCGGCCGAAGGCGGGGCTCCTTCGAGCGATCAGTCACTGAGTCACCGTACGAAGAATTGAAGGGCAAGGGAAAGAAATCCGAGTGGTCAAAAAAATCGCTAGTCAACAAGTTCCACGAATATAGAAATCTGTGCATGAAAAGGTTGAGCTCAAACTGTTGATTTCAAATATCTCCTTATTTTCACGAATAAATTAATTTCGAAGAAGATGGAGATTAGCGGCGGTTTCCGCGCAAGAAAACGCCGCTGGCACCGTTTTTCGTTGTGGCATTTCAGGCTAAGAAAAACGACTCAAAAAGTGGTCTGCGATGTGATTACATGGATCATTTATAGAGGAGCCACCTCAGAACTATGATCACTACCCCAGCGACGTGCTCTCAAACGGGTAATACCTTTGCTTTGCGAAGTAGGGACAAATCTCCCTAAAACTCTAGGTCTGCTATACAGTGCCGGCCAAAAAGCGCCAAAAAGGTATTCGTTTTCACTTTTTTGCATGTAACTTCTTAGGGACTGAGGCTTTTGAACTGATTTTTCTGTAGTTAACGGAGACTGGTAAGTGTGTATCAATGCTAGTTTCGTTTCGATGAGGGCCTGAAACTAAGTGAATTTTTTCCATCGGTAAAGTAAAATGCGCACTTTTATAAAAGTGGCCTCATTGACAGTAGATATTCCCTACTCTAAAACAAGTAAAGTTTTTGCAACCGCTTATGTGCCGTTTGAAAGAAGAAGATTTTTTCTACAAAATGATGTGTTAAAGTTTTTTGTTGCTCTTAGCTTTTTTAAATTTTTTTAGGTGGTCCAATGGGAGCGTGTCCAAGAGGTGTGAATTATTTTGGATGCAACTGGTGCTTTGTATACAGATGCTTTCATGGAGTCTCATATGCCGTTTGAAAGAGAATAAAATGCGCTACCGGACGCTTCCTTCACTCCTTCATGAAGCCGAGTTTCTAGAGTTTTATTTAAGAAGAACCACAAACTAGAAGCGTCATTTTCGCACCCTTTCCATTTTTTCTGCTCGGAAGATTTTCCAAAACCTCAAACATTGTTCGTAAGAAGAAACCTCGCTCTACGCGAAGGTGATTTTGAAAATTTTCCACATCTCGGTTTTCGTTCGTTTTCAAGCAGTTAAAGTGAGTACATCGTTGACCACCGATTCCCGCCCGCGATGACTGCGCGCCGCGTGCGACGTTGGGGGCTCGTGCAGTCATCGCCGCACGCGGCGCGCAGTCATCGCGGGCGGGAATCGGTGGTCAACGATGTACTCACTTTAACTGCTTGAAAACGAACGAAAACCGAGATGTGGAAAATTTTCAAAAACACCTTCGCGTAGAGCGAGGTTTCTTCTTACGAACAATGTTTGAGGTTTTGGAAAATCTTCCGGCATATGAGACTCCATGAAAGCATCTGTATACAAAGCACCAGTTGCATCCAAAATAATTCACACCTCTTGGACACGCTCCCATTGGACCACCTAAAAAAATTTAAAAAGCTAAGAGCAACAAAAAACTTTAATGCATCATTTTGGAGAAAAAATCTTCTTCTTTCAAACGGCACATAAGCGGTTGCAAAAACTTTACTTGTTTTAGAGTAGGGAATATCTACTGTCAATGAGGCCACTTTTATAAAAGTGCGCATTTTACTTTACCGATGGAAAAAATTCACTTAGTTTCAGGCCCTCATCGAAACGAAACTAGCATTGATACACACTTACCAGTCTCCGTTAACTACAGAAAAATCAGTTCAAAAGCCTCAGTCCCTAAGAAGTTACATGCAAAAAAGTGAAAACGAATACCTTTTTGGCGCTTTTTGGCCGGCACTGTATAGCAGACCTAGAGTTTTAGGGAGATTTGTCCCTACTTCGCAAAGCAAAGGTATTACCCGTTTGAGAGCACGTCGCTGGGGTAG
The DNA here is from genome assembly GCA_030553155.1 of Nippostrongylus brasiliensis. Classification (NCBI taxonomy): domain Eukaryota; kingdom Metazoa; phylum Nematoda; class Chromadorea; order Rhabditida; family Heligmosomidae; genus Nippostrongylus; species Nippostrongylus brasiliensis. The sequence continues at coordinate 34,203,342 of CP130734.1, forward strand.
TGATCATAGTTCTGAGGTGGCTCCTCTATAAATGATCCATGTAATCACATCGCAGACCACTTTTTGAGTCGTTTTTCTTAGCCTGAAATGCCACAACGAAAAACGGTGCCAGCGGCGTTTTCTTGCGCGGAAACCGCCGCTAATCTCCATCTTCTTCGAAATTAATTTATTCGTGAAAATAAGGAGATATTTGAAATCAACAGTTTGAGCTCAACCTTTTCATGCACAGATTTCTATATTCGTGGAACTTGTTGACTAGCGATTTTTTTGACCACTCGGATTTCTTTCCCTTGCCCTTCAATTCTTCGTACGGTGACTCAGTGACTGATCGCTCGAAGGAGCCCCGCCTTCGGCCGGGCTACCACGCGAGACTCCGTTGAGCATACGAGGTAAATGAATTGAGGTAGGCTCTGTTCGGATCACTACCCGTGGACCCTGAAAATGGCACCTTTCGGCTCAAAGAAGCGCCGCTAGCGCCGTTTTATCGTTGCGGTGCGTTCGGTACTGTATTCGAATAACACCAACAAGATCATCTTCCCCAGAGCCTGGAGTAACGCAATCCCTAGTGCGACCACTCGATCAAAAGTCTGCCAAAAATCTCCCTAGAGCTTGCGATGAACATACAGAAAGCGAATTAGATAGGCAAGAGTAGACCTCACCTAATCATGAATTGCTGGCCGATACGGCAGAAGCGCTCATGGAAGTAACGGTGGAAGTGGTGGCTCAGCAGGAATGCTAGTTGAAGGTATGACCTTTGTAGTTGCAACCTTACCACAATGAAGGACTTGAGAACTGCGCACGTTGTCTGAGAAAACGATAGTTGTGCAATACAAAATTCGAAAATACCTCAAGTAAAGCCACACAGGCTAGAAAGCAATCACAGGTATGGCTTTCCGGTATGCCTACCTACACACAACTCGACCAAAGGAGGGACCCAGTCCCTATGGATACAATTAGCGACGTCTCCCCCAGCGAAGCACCCATCGCAGTCGCCTCGTCGCTCAACGGCGAGGACTAAGCGGCGACGGTGAATCGATTTATGAAAACCTCACAAAAGGATTCGAATAAGCATACACTGGATTTGAAAGTATGGAAACCCATAGCTGAATCAGAATTTTACTCTCTATCGAATGAGCTAGAAAGAAACACTCTTTCAGTAACATTAGCGGAACTTATTAGTAATTCGCGAAAAAAAAACGAAGGTGATAATTTTATGAGAAGCCAAGTTCTCTTTCTAGATCGAAACTCCGTTTATGAAAGGTTGGAATGAAAGAGTGAAGTGACCATCGAAATATGGGACCCGTCTGTTGACTGATAAATGCGACTCCAACGGGACGAGTGAACGATAGGCAGTTCAAAAAGTTCTACAGTAAGATGCCGAAGCAGGCCACAAGAGAAACCTCTTCAGCTTGATGTTTTTTTTTGCATATAGACATTCATGGAAATGTCGCAAATTGCATACTTTACGACTGCTCTCACATTTATCAATTGATAACACTTTTGAAATTTTTCATGAAGTGAATCTTCTGTTTCAATGAACAGTTGTCATTTTAAGAAAGACTGGTGATTTAAATTTAGAAAACGTGGGTGTGGTTTAACATTTAGAGAAAAGTTTAGGAACCACAGCCGCTAAGGTTATTGAAAGGGTGTTCTTGCCCAGCTAATTCGATAGAGAGTGAAGGATACGGAGCCGTGGCTTAATGTATCGGCTCGAGCCACCGCACCCGCCGCGGCTTACCGTATCGGCTCGAGCCACCGCAGCCAGAGAGATTGTACCCGTTTAAACGGGTACAATCTCTCTGGCTGGCTACTGGTAGCGTTAACGGTACCTCGTATTGATTCTTTATGTATATTGGGACTCGGCGAGGATCTGGCTACCGGATTGTGTCCTAAAGTGGCGTAACTTTAGTAGTTCTTCACTCTGGGGATGAACGGTATATTGAGCGCTTACCAACCTCATGATCCGGTCCTCGCATCGAGATATTGAGGGACCAGCTATTGGAATATTGCGACGTGGGTCTGTGCCCAGGATTGAGAAGCCGAGCGTTCAATAGCAAAAAGCCTCGTGCCCCTTTGGTTGCGCTTTTATGCCGGCTGGCGGCGGAATGTGGTTGAGGGACGTTTGTACCGGTCGGCAGTTAGCGGTCCACCGCCTGACCGGGTGACTTTACCTACGGATACGGAGCCGTGGCTTACCGTATCAGCTCGAGCCACCACGCCCACCGCGCCACCCCGTCGTACGCTAGGCATGGATGCATGGCGACGATGGTGACCCGAGAAACCAGAGTGCTCCACTGAGCTGCTAGTGACCCAAGAAACCAGATAGGCCAGCCGAATGAGCACGTTTGCAACTAGCCGATTTCGACGACTTCTATGATTATTTCAGAAAACTTTTAAGGCATTGAACCGCATATGTTGTGGATCAGAATTTTGTGCTGCTTCTAATGAGCGTAATCAAAAAGTGATCAGAACAAAAATTAGAATGCAATTTCTTGACTTGAGGAATGGAACTGAGTTTTGTGAATTCAAGTTGAAGTTCAGTTAATAGGTCTGAAACGTTGAAATCGGAAGCTTTCTATACAGCTGAACTGCGTGAATTCCTGTAAGTTTCCTGAAAATTGTTGACATTTTGAGCACAACTTTAGCTTATACTGATTAATTGTATTTCGTTTCCACTTTTATTCTCAACGTTTGATTTTTTTCTAGAGTCGGAGAAATCTTGCGAGTATCTCTATGGATTTGTGATATTTTAAACACAATTACCTTATAATCACTAACTGTACTTTTTTTCAACTTGTATTCACAGAGCTTAGTTTCACTTCTTAAGTCAGGAAACTGCATTCTAATGTTTGCTCTGATCACGTTCTAGTTACGCTTATTAGAAAGAATATGAAATTCTCCCAAAAACATATGGGGCCTTAAAAGTTCTCTGAAATAATCATAGAAACCGTCGAAATCGGCTGTTGTGAACACTAATTGCAAACGTCTCCTTCGGCTGACCAATTTGGTTTCCGGGTCGTTACTGTCCCAGTGGAGCCACTCTGGTTTCTCGGGTCACCGTCGTCTCCATGCGTCTATGCTTGGCCCAGCTCGCCGCGTCCGACCAGGTGACGCGGCGGGTGCGGTGGCTCGAGCCGATACGGTAAGCCACGGCTCCGTATCCGTAGGTAAGGTCACCCGGTCAGGCGGTGGACCGCTAACTGCTAACCGGTCCAAACGTCCCCCCCCCCGCCGAATGTACATAAACATTTCCCCTGATCAGCCTGCTGATAAGTTTAACCGATTGCTTCAAGCTTATTGATTAGGATACATTTCTATTTATATTCGTACATTATGTATGGTCGCTTTGCAACAATGTACAAAATGTTGTCCGCTCTCTAATGAGCAAACATTTCTGGTAGCAGCGCAGCAGTTCAGTTGCCAAGCGTGGACTGTGTGGCAAAAATATCAGCATCCGCATCTGCACACTCAACTTTACCGTCTGGAAACAGAAGCGAGCGGAGACCGAAGACACGATGGCTAGGCGATATTGCTTACCATCAAAGACGGAAAGCAAAGGATCGACTGGGAAATGCTGCGACTAAGAAATCCGCTGACCTCTTCGCAAGAAAGACTCGAATACCATTGTCGTTGCGATTTTAAAGTATGAAGAATAAAGAACGCAACAGTTGTATTGGACGTTTCAATTCATGTCTTCAGGAAGATTTATTGAGTTTGATCAACTGCAATAGCGGTAGTTTTCAATTCGGAGAAGTGCTGCTGAGAATCCGTGACCAGCGTTCAGTTACAGAAGCACCGTGTTTCAGGTGCCTTTCTCCTTAATCGTTTGATTTGATGTTAATACACACAAAACAAGGAAAGACGCGAATTCTTACTGGTATATGCATACAGTTGCCATATAGGGGCCGAAAACACCGTAAGGCGTCCTGCGATAGGCGCACCCATATATCGTTCTGGGGTGCAACTTCGCTGTTTGCTTTATCTGCGATTGAGTTCAAATTAGCAGCGCGATTTGAGTCAAGATAAGAAGATTGGGTGAGAATTCACCTTATTCCATGGCATTCTTAGGACAGCTGATTCCGTAAAAAGGCCGACCAGTCCGAACGGATCGAAGCTAAATACGAGCCAGTTAGAGGGGTTCAGGAAGGCTGCATGAGCATTTAGGGGTATCATGGGCTTCCTTCACCACGGTTGATGTGCACAAGTGGTAAGACAAGAGTTGCTCATTTCAACGACTCGTTTTGAGTGAAGAATAGGTACCTTAATCATAATAAGTGTTCTAACGAAAAATTCTGTTGCTTTTCTACCAAATGTCTGAAGTCACCATCTGTTGAGACTGTAAGAGCAAGGAAAGTAGGGAATGAGTTCTCACAATGTCCTCGAGTACTGGCACCAGTAGTGATCGACGTGTGTTGGATTTCCTACCATCACTGGACCCGCTGCTAACGAGGCCTGATACATTGCTTCACAGTCGAACGTCTGAGAACGTAGAAAAGTATAAGTAGCTTCGACTGAATTCTTTGAAAAGTTTCGAAGAAAAAAACGAAAAAACAACATGGCACAAACCAGATTCAATCCTTCGTGTTTTTTCTGAAACATATCTTTCATATATTCCCGTTCATCTTCGTTGTACGGGAGCGGCCGGCATTCAGCTGAAAATATTCTTTGAGCGTATTTTGCGCTTCGTTAGAGAGAAGAAAGTGGAAAGGAGATCCGATATGAAATGTCATGTTTCGTGCTGCTTTGAGCATCAAGCGCGGCTCATTACTTGGCCTCACCTGAGGCAGTTTAGGTTAATTAGTGCGGCAGTAACGAGCCATGTGTGCCAGCTCACTACGATGCGGATATTTGAATTCTGCCAGCGGTGTGGCGTAGGGAACCGCATGCTGTGCTCACAGGAATCAATTCTTTCCAACGTCGCTCTTCGATCGAGCCAAAAGATCAAGGTGCCATGTAGTCTACCATACTCACCCGATATCGACCAGGAAGGTGCTCAAGGAGACCTGCATTGGAACCCAACACCAAAGTTCCGAAACAAATCCGAAACAAATTTCTTGCCTTTCGCACTCCGAAGTTTCGTAGAAAGTTGAGAGATGTTTCAAAATATTGCTGTTCAAAGTAGTTGCAGAGTTATGCAGCATTAACAGTTCGGCGTCCTATAAGATTCTAACATCAAAGACTCGTTTTGAGGTGTTTAAATTATCTTACCACTGTCCCAAGACCCATATTTTTGCGCGTTCGTGTGCGGCTCGAGTAAGCTCCATATTTACTTCCCTCAGTCACCGCATGGCTTTTCAGCTTTTAGACGGATAGCTTCCAAGAAATTGCTTAGGTTTTACCTTTTTTGCGTGTTAAAATTTTTACTCTTTGTGTTGACTTTATTCATATACATTACTGTTTACTTTATGTATCTGACGTATTTTACTCTCAACTTTTGCTATTGACTCTATTTGATACTTATCCTTCTTTCTCAAGATTGCCTTGACCATCGTAACAAATGAATAAATAAATAAAGTCACTCAAGACTGGCCATCATTCGTCACACCCCAGCGTCGGAAGGCATAACTTCAGTTCAACTATCGATGAAGATAACATCATAGCAAGTTAACTGGGAATACAACTAGTGCTCAGTCGCCCTATAGCACTTATAAGAGTCAGCTATTAGGTTGTTGCAAAAGTCTCGCGACACTTTTTCAAATGAACAGCAACTTATGCAAACAAAATTTCAATCAACGATGTAATCACTATTCAGATCTTTGACCCTTCCACATCTTTCGGGTTACTTCTCAATTGCTCTCCGCCAGAACTCCAGCAGCTGTGACGAAAAAAATGTGCCGACATCTATTGCCAGTTGGTCTCGGTTGTCGAATTCCATATCTCGAAAGTGTTGCTCTAAGGACCAGAATAAGTGATAATCTGAAGGAGCAAGGTCTGGAGAATACGGTGGGTGCAGTAGAACTTACCGTCATGCGAGACAATCGCCCTAGAAGGGAAAAGTCTACCTCTTGCACGACAACGCTCGTCCTCATGTCGCAAGAGCGACTCGTGAGAAAATTCAGGATTTAGGCTGGGAAGTCCTACCGCATTTACCTTATTCTCCAGACCTTGCTCCTTCCGATCATCACTTATTCTGGTTCTTAAAGCAACACCTTCGAGATATGGAATTCGACAACCGAGACTAACTGGCAATAGAGGTCGGACAATTTTTTTTTTCGTCACAGCTCTCAGAGTTCTGGCGGAGAGGAATTGAGAAGTTGGCCCAAAGGTGGGGAATAGACATAAATCTGAATAGTGATTATATCGTTGACTGAGATTTTGTTTAAATAAATTACTGTCAATTTGAAGAATGTTGCAATAGTGTCGCAAGACTTTTGCAACAACCTATTATAATCGCCTTCTGGTGTTAATTTTCTGCCAGTACTGCATAGCCACGCAGATGGCATAAATTGAAACGACATCGACGGTACGACAGCGCATTCAGGTGAAAATCGAGGTTTACTTGGTTGAGCCAGACGCATGGCAAGGTAAAGGTAAAGGTAATCTAGTCGGCGTTCATCAGTCCCGTATGGACGCGCCGTCGCATTCGATTTCCATTCAGAATCGTAGAGGCTTCGTGGGTGCGGATTTGGTATATGCAATGGGCTGCGGCGGCTATACCAAGTCAGTGTTTTTACCCTTCCAGAAAAGTGTCAGTCAGATCAACCCCGAAGGGGTGGCAGACTTGGTTGGCCTGGACGTAGATCGATCACTTATGCGTGCGGGTAGAAGTGGGCGCGCGCGCCCATGGCATACTGTATCCAACCTCAACTGGTACGATGTGGACTAAGAACCACGAAGATAAACAGTGAAAAAGAATCACCACAACCAACGATTTGTACTGCAATGCAGAGGCTGAGTACCCACTCATGTCGAGCAGAACCAACTCGCCGTTTTTAGGTCAGCATTCGAAAAACTAAACAAACTGGATACCTACGATTTTTCTGTTGGGTGTCAGCTGCGAAGAGTAGCAGAAGAAGTGCCTTGGTTGCAATCATGACGAATGCCTCGATACCTCGAATACCAGCGGCGTTTTATACGATGCAGCGTACTGCAGAAATAAGAATAAATTTGCACAGCATCAACCTCTGAGAAACAGAGCTCTCTGCACTTGAAATTTCTATATTTGTTGTCAAGTATGTTTAGGCTCGTCCCCGACTATTATACTCTATTTGCTTTTCGTTAGCAAACCATTGATATTACAGCTGCCATGCCGTGTACATTCGTGCAGGGAGAGTAACGGAAATAGCAATCAAACTGTAAGATTTTTTGCTGAGAGGCCGATCCCGCTTCGTATAAGTCTGGAAGGTTGGATCAAACATGTTCATAATAAAAAATGCCTCCCGCTAGAAACCGAGGAGATCTTCCGATTGGAATATATCGCCAGTATTCCATATTGGCGGGTGTGATCTGCGTGTTTGTTTGCCTGTAGAAACTAGTCTTCCATTGAAAGTTGTTAATCAATGTAAATTTTACAGTGGCGTCACGCATCATGCTCATACTTCCACTCTTATTTTTTAAAGCCTGTCCTGATTCCATTTGTTCAATAACTTTAATAACGTTTAATTGAGCGTACACGTGTACGATGAAGCGATGAAAAATTTAGGCGGTATTTAAATTTGAACTTCCAGTTTTATTATCGCTTTTGTGTTTCACTATTATGTATGCTGGAACATGATGTTGTGACGGTGGTGCTAGGTTGATCGCAAAATTCACATCTCACGCGAGATTCGAACCCGCGTCCCCTCGCTGAGGAGCCAATTTTTGCGATGAACCTAACACCTCCAGTACAGCATCTCGCTCTGGTATTTAAATAGATTTCTGCGCAATTAGGGAAATATTGCATAAATCGGCAAAATGCCCAAGCTGCACCTGGTAGCGGATATATTCCGTTACAATCGTATTCTGAGAAGTATGAAGTACGAATAATCATACTTCACACATGAGGTGCCGCTTCCACCCTTTGCCAAGTGTCCATTGGGGATCTTACCACGCGATTTTGACCAATTTTCTTTAGTTGAAGACGTACATTTGAACAATTGGAAATGAGGAAAACAATCGAAAATCATAGAAAAATGTAAATTCTGAGTTATAAAGTAATAAAAAGGAAGGTACGTGGTTGTTTTACTCATTTGAGCCTGTTTTCGTGTGTAGAATGCTGTGTTGCTTCTTTTCTAAAGAATTTCCTAAACTTAACAGTAGTTTCTTCACTCTGCTGCTAAATTGAAAAATGCACAAACCTCTACCCAATCAATCAGGTCTAAAAGTAGGCGAAGTCTCGAACAAGTGCGTGGTGCAATCGGCGCCGATGATCATTCTCGAGATTTTCGCTCATCGGTCATCCGAATGGCCTTTGAATTTTTTCGATAATTGCATTGGCAACAACGCCCTGCCCTAGTAATAGTGCTCGCCTTTTTTGTTACATTCTTACCCTTGTCACGAATTTTAATGATCCGTTTTGTGTCGAAACTTGAAAAACCACTAAAACAAGCATAAATGCCATTTTTCGATAAAAGTATTACAGGAACATAGGGTGCACGCGATCAATCAAGTGTAAGATGTAGGATTTCAAACGAATGCATGGCACAATCTTAACCATTCAAACACTGTAAAATTTCTGTTTTCTTTCGTTTTCATCCAAAACGTAGTGTGTTTCAGTATTTTCGTTATCGGAAAGTTAGGGCTTTTGGAAAGTTAACAGTGTATACATCTTTTTGGACGTAGTGTGTTTCAGTATTTTCGTTATCGGAAAGTTAACAGTGTATACATCTTTTTGGAACACCCTGCACTTCATCGCTTTCCTTGAGTTTGTTCAGGTCTCTTTTGAATGAGTGACGTCTCTTTGGAAATTGAGTTCTCGCTGTTTATTTGTACCACAGGCTATGCTAATTATATGTGTTTTGCTTGCCCGTCGTAGCCGTTTGTGTTTTTCCTTAACATTCATTGTCACTTGTGTTCGATCGGCTAATTTTTGTGTTATCTTTACGTGTTCTTTGGTTATGGCTGAATACTTTCGTGCCGTGCGCCCACGTCGAAGAAATGAGTAATAGTAATGAATAGCAATAATACACAGTAATTTTTTATTAATTTATTTTAGCCAATAACTAAATGGGAATGAAAAGGAACGGTTTGTCATGCTTCTGGCCCTGGACGAGAGTTTACAATCTTTTTATTCATTTACATAAATATACACAACAGCTTAAGGTCATTCAGTAGGCAAGACTGCCCTGCTTCAAAACCAGCAAGAAGGCGTGGCCTACAGAAGAGGCCAGCGGTGGGATTACACCGCGACACGCCCATCCTTACGAGCTTGTCGACCTCGACAAGATTTAACATGAAAATAATTTTATTGTTATACATGTACATAGATTGCGTAGGATCTTAACAGTGATGGCCTTTTTTGGACCGAAGCTCATACGCTTTTGCTGACGAGCATAATGAACGATGGTGAGATCCTTGCCCACAGTAGGCACAAGGCGTGATCTTCCTGCAGAGTCCTAGATGCCTCTTCAGACACTTCGGACAGTGTCTCTTTTTCTGTACAATCTGTACTCGTTCGAGAACATGGAGTACATTTCGACAACTGTCCGAAAACCCCGGTTGGTCACAGAAGTGACACAACCTGATGGGGTCATAGGGGCGCCGCATTGGTTGCCGTCGGGGCACTGCTCGCATCACACGTCCTCCAGCGCCGCCCGAAGCCACTAACACGACTCTGTTTGTGGTGTCATTCAACACCATCGCATCACTAGTCGCCATCGCATCATTCGACACCATCGCATCATTCGACGCCATCGCATCTTTTGACTCGTCGTTTGTGGTCGTAGGATTGAGCTTGGCCGCCATCACTCTAACTTGCTCCTGACAGTCTAAGACTGCTTGCCGGAGCTCTCTAATCTCCTCTTCAAGGAGACCAGTCCGAGCACTGGTTTCTTCACATAGTTCCTGAAGAGTGATTAGAGTTCGCTATCTATTTTTCGTTATTTATCTTCGCTATCTTATGTCGTTATTCCTTATCGTTAACCTTATTTCATATTTTTCGTTATTACCTCATAGTAGGATTTTTCCGGCTTAAAGTCGCTGTCGCATTCGTTATCCGAATTTCCGGGGGTTCTGATCAACTCGATAGTCATCTTTTCTCTAGAAAAATATTAGTTCTACAATTTATCATAAGCAGTATCACGCAATCGTTATTATTATTGGAAGAGAACTTGAGGAAAGGAAGAAATTTGTTGAAAGATGTTTTTTTTTTTTTTTGCTACTAATTTTGAGCACGCAATCGGGGTGATCGACGCAGCGACTTATCTAAAATCGTCGTCTCCGCTTCTGTAGAAGGAGAACCGCATTGAATTAATGCCGGGATTGGATCGTTATCGTGAAAAATTTTTATTCTATCTAGATGGACTGTTTCTGTCTTTTTCGGTTGCCCCACTAGCTGAATGGTAACATTTGGTCGATCGAACTTTGTGATGCGAAACGGACCTAACCACTTATTTGACAACTTTGGTGTATTTGCCTCATCACGAAGAAGAACGAGATCTCCAATTTCTAGTTCCTTTTGCGGTTGTTTTGTTTCGTCGTACTTTTCCTTATAATATAAAGTACGGTTGGCAATTCGCTTCTCATTTTCGTTCCACGCAACAGTTAGGTTGTGGATTAGCTCACCCTTGTATGATGATGCATCAAAATAGGTCTTTCGAGGAAGTTTCAAAATAGCATCGGATAGAAGCTGCGGGTCTCTACCATGCATAAGGAAAAATGGAGTCTCGCTGGTCGTTTCGTTTCGTGAAGTATTTATGGCAAATACACATAGTTGTAAAAAGTCGGACCAACTTTCTCGCGATTGCTGCGTGAAACACGTTAACATTTCTGCTACCGTTTTTACATATCTCTCCACCTGACCATTCGCTTGGTGATGGTAAGCGGTGGTGAAGCTGTGATCTATTCCTACTATCTCAGCAATTTCTTTAAAAAGAGCGCTAGTGTAGTTGGATCCTCGATCCGAAACGAATAGTTCTGGGACTCCAAAACGACAAATTACATCGTTTACAAAAGTTTTCGCAACCGTTTCCGTTTTTTGATCCGGAATAGCACTACAAATCACATACTTTGTAAACGAACATGTGTGGATCAGTATGAACGAATTTCCATTTAAGCATGTTTGAAGAGGACCAACAACATCTGAATGTACCCTATGGAAAGGTCGACTTCCGTTCGCAAAATTCCCTAGCTGTTCCTTGCGAAGAAGTTGAGGAGGTGACTTAACTTTTTGACAAACAGCACAGTTTCTTACAAAATTGGCTATATCGTCATTCATCTCTCTCCAGTAAAACCGCTCACGGATCTTATGAGTAGTCTTTTTTCCACCTAAATGACCCCCATCTATCGGATTCTCGTGATGGTGTTTCAAAATGGCTTTCTTTTGATGCTCGTCTGCTATTACTAAACGGAAGTTACTGCCATCGTTATAATACAGGGCATCACTTCTTATGCAGAAGCCCTTCGCCAAACAATCGTTATTTCCGTTGCTAAGAAGTGTCGCTATTCGAAGACCATAGGGACTCTTATGTTGCGCTAATCGTACCTCGTCGAGGGATGGCAATTGTGTTCGTGCTACGGCATTTACATTATCCGTATTCGACGGGTATCGGGATAACGCGTCACTTACCGCATTTTGCCTCCCCGGACGATATTCAATACTTGCATTGTACCCCATTATGGCCACTTGGTATTTGGCTAAACGCCCACTTAGATCGGCTCGATGTAAAAGTGAACAAAGTGGAGCGTGGTCCGTGATTAAACGAATTTCGGCGCCGAACACATATGGCCTAAACTGATGCAGGCTGAATACTATGGCTAAAGCTTCAAGTTCTATCACCGAATAATTCTTTTCATGCTTGTTCAAGCTTCTACTAGCAAAAGCAATGGGATGAATTTCATTTGTTCTTGAGTGATTTTGGAGTAAAGTTCCCGCGATTGCTGTTCGGGACGCATCCGTATGAATCTCATACGGATGTCCGATTCTAGGAGATGCTAGAACGGGTGCCGAGGTCAGTCTCCTTTTAAGTTCATTGAACGCTTGTTGCTGCTCTACCTGCCAATGAAATTTGCTCGTCTTGGCTGTTAGTTTGGTAAGAGGTTCTGCAATTTTTGCAAAATTTTCGATGAACCTACGGAAGTACGATGCCGCGCCTAGAAAAGATTTAACTGCTGTTACGTTATGAGGTACAGGAAAATTATTTATCTTCTCAACTTTCGCCGGATTTAAGCGCGATCCACTCTTATTGAGAAGAATTCCTAAATATTCTACTTCGTGCGCCGCGAACACGCACTTATCTAACCGTAGTTTCATACCAAACGATCGAATTCGACCAAAAAGATCGCGAATGTCTTGAATGTGCTCATCGAAACTGTCGGAGCACGTTATTATGTCATCAATATAGGCGAACGTACAACTGCGCAATTCTCGAACAAGAGAATTCGTTATCTTCTGAAAGGTTCCAGGTGCTCCTTTCAAACCCATAGGCATCGTAATGAAATGAAACAGACCCAGGAAAGTTTGAAAAGCTGTGCGCTCCCTATGCGACTTTTCCATAGGAATTTGGTGAAACCCTGATTTGAAATCCACTTTCGTGTAAAACAATTTCCCTGCCGCAAGATCTATAATTTCCTGTATATTAGGAATGACGTACGTTTCCGTCTTTGTAATCGCATTCAACTTCCGATAATCTACTACGAAACGCCAGGTGCCATCCTTTTTCTTAACTAGGATTATCGGTGCACAAAAGGGCGAAGAACTTGGTTCAATCACGCGCTGGTCAAGCAATTCCTGGATTTGTTTCGTCATTTCATCTCGTTGTTCTAAAGGAACGCGATAAGGCTTTTGTCTGGGAATTTTCGAGTCTTTATAAAGACGTATTTCATGCTTAATATTGCCTTTGTAACGTCCTAATTCGCCGTTTTTCCCCACGAAAATGTCCTTAAACTCATTTACAACTTTAATGATTTCCGCCTTTTGGAAAAATTCCAACTGAGAATTTTCCCAATTGATTTTATCTACCTCTGTTCGTTTTAAGTCGGATGGTGAGTGTTCCACATAAGAATCCGCCCAAACCTCGGGAGGAATGTAATGCACCTCGCTTTTAACTTTATCTAATGACCCATTCTGCACGTGATTGTTATTATACACAGAAAATACTTCTCGATGAGGATACCCGTCAATAGTTTCCGCAATTGCTATAGTTTGCCCCTTATACAGCTTAACACTGGAGTGACCACTATTAAAAATTCTTACTGGAAACTTCTTTGAATTCCCGGGACAATGTAGTGTTTTTCCCACTAACAACTCACCGGGCAAGTAATCTAATCCAGCGTCGTGTGCTAATAATTCCGTACCTTTTTTGAAGGTAGAATCTATCATGGCTATTAAGAAAGTGTCCGAACGTGCGGGAATTAGTATGTCATCCAATAGACTAATCTTAAAGCTTGCTTCCGAAAACCCATTTTCACCTCCTTTTAACATTTGGATTGATTTGCCAGCAATGGATACCATTCGTTTCTTCATGTCAAAGGACAGCGGATGATTAATCTTACAAAGAAAGTCTACTCCTATTACTAGTGGTGCGGGGCAGTAATCTGTTGGGGTTATTAAAACATTATGCGGAGTGACGATATCCGCAAGGGTTATTTTTGCTTTTGTATACCCGATGAAAGGAATCAACCCACCATTTGCTGCTTTTGCGGGGGCTATTTGATCGCGATTGAGCTTTCCTTGTATATGAGAAAGTGTTCTGTCATCCATAAATGTGACCGAACTACCAGTATCCAGTAACGCTACTAGGGCCTTATTTCCGCAGAATATGGGTATAAAACATGGGAGATGATTTTCTGCTGAAGCGGAACCCACAATGCTCATAACAATTGGCACGTAAGATATGAATTTGGTTGTCTTCACGTGGCTGACAAAAGATTTGTTTGTATCAGTCACTTCAGTTGTGAGCATTTCTATGTTTTCGTCTAATGCTGAGTCCAACGTCGGAGCACTGTTCTTTCGTTGGCTACGTTTTAAACATGAAAAAATAAATTGCAACAACGAGCAGTAGTAGCAGCTGGTTATTATCAACCCTACAAGGACAATAACCCCAATTAGCCCCAGAAGTGCTATAACACTCGGAGAAACCATGTCCAGCAGGAACTCTTCTCCTTCCAAAAGAATTTCCTTAGCATTTTGCTCCACACTGAGAGCGTACTGCCAACTTTCCTCCGAGAATTCCTCTATTTTTTCATTCAGAGCATCTGAGTGTAGATTAGAAGGAGTGACGGCTTCGAAGTTTGGCACTCTCGAGTTTTTTGATAAAGAAGCAAACAGTTTGTTAAGCCGTGATACCTGGGAGTGAAATATTGGAGGACTATTGAAAATTATTTCGTTATACTTGTTTTGAGGTGCCACTAATGGTAGTTCAAAAACTTGTATTTCCCCTCCAGTGGTCAACCATTTCCCATTACGCTGAAGAACGCTGCTGGATGAATGAGCACAGTCAACTTCGTGACTACTAGTAATAAGCTCCCTTTGTCCTCCAGGTTTGAGAAAAAATATCATTTTTCCTACTCTAACTGGCGTATTTGCAAAACATTTGCCCTTTACTTTGTTTGACAGAATTACCTCATCTGCGAGCAAGGTTTTGCATCGAGTAACCATGAGAACATCTCCAGCAGCAACTGCACTAACGCTATCGTCATTTAGCAGTATTCTAGCTACTGTCGATGGACTAGTCTCAACTATGTGGTTGAGCATCCTCGTCTGAACATTGTTCATATGACATATTTTCGACCATAACAGTCGAAAATCGTTATCTATTTGCTCCTGCATTCGAAATGACAAAAACTGGGATTTTACATTGAGCTCATTGTGTTTTTGGTCTTGTCTTTCTTCATGATGAAGTGAGTCCAAACCCTGTGAGACCGAAAACATGCTCATAAATTGATTTTTAGCAACTTCCCTTGCTTCTGGAGAAGCTTTCCCCTTAACTACTAGCATCATTTCTGACGTATTGTGGTTTGTGTTTAACAACGCTTTTACTGATCGCCGGGGTCGCGGTTGTCGCGGTTCTGCTAATTTTACATTGAATGCTTGAAGAATGTGGGCGCCATTTGCATTTTGAACAATATCTGGCCGCTTTTCGAGAATTTCACGAATATTTCCGTGAGAGTTAGAAAATTTTGGAAAGTCTAAAAAAACACCATTTAACATTTTTTCCCCAGTCGAAGGGAGGCACCAATTTTGTTTCTGCTCAACCGTTATCGTGTCGTTACTGTAGTAAAACACTGCCTGCAATTTCTCGCTTAACACGTTGTGAGACGAAACGTACATCAATGAAGTGGACGACTTGATGAATTTACAAAATTTATCCTTACTTGGAATTGAGTCCCATACTATCACACCATCTTCTTTTGAACATTCGCCTTTCGCTATTTTACAAGTGCTCAGGTCAGCTAAGTTTGAAATCATGTGGTCCCCATCAGTCGTCAGAATTTCGCCATATTCAACAAAGATGTTATGTGATGATGCACACCGCCTCCCCAAAATAGGATACGAAAAGGACTGATTATTTCCGGTATCAAAAAGCGCGCCATTGAGTTTCCTCAAAAATTTCCCGTTATATTGCCTACTTTTTGAAATAATTTTACACAGCTTAGAAGAAATGGGCTGTGTTGTAAGTACATCAGCATCCACTTTCAGGGTCAAATGAAAAAACGAGCTTGTGCACACAGTTCGCGATTTATTGAAGCAATGAACCCCTTCAAATTTCTTTGGAATCATATTTTCAACATAAACATCGCCCATTGTTAGAATAACGGAATTGTCAGTAGTCGGAAGAGAACAATTTAGAGGTTTTGGAATCGCAACTGGCAGTCCCGCTCGACCATTTCCACAAAGCTTGAATTCAACTTTCGTAGCACCAATAGAGGCAAACAGAGACAAAAGCGAAATAGCAACAAAAAGAGAAGGCACTGTGTTCAATACTGACGCGTTTGTTCTATGGCGATTTTGCCAGCGATTGCGCGATGGCGAGCGAGCCCTATCTTCGTAGGTAACCCTATCATCGAAGGTGACTTGTCTTCCTCTAGGCCTAAATTGAGACTGAGTTGGTCTATTATTTTGGCTGTATCCGTTATTTCGAAAATCACTAAACCGGCCGCGATGTCTATTATCATTACGGTGCGAATTCGTGTTTCCGTGATGACTATAATTACGATCAGCGTCGTATTGTTGAAAGTTTCGCCCGTTATGACCTCGAACAGAACGAATCCTGTTAGGACTTCTTCCAAAATTTCGCGAATTATTGGAATTTCTACTTGGCGAACGAGCATGGCTACTTGCAGAGCGAGATCGGCTCCTATAGTTGGAATGGTAGTAGTTCGGAGAGCTTCTTTCGCTTACATGAACATTTTTTACAGCCTCAGTTATAGCATTAATGAGGGCGCTATCCACAGTGCCTCGCTCGCGTTTTACTATTTCTAGCATGTGGCCTTCCTTCTCTGCAAGCTGCTGCAGATCACTAAAGGTTTGCGCCGATGTACGATTCTTCATCACCGCAATACGAAGGTCCGTTGTTAAACCCCTTACGAAGGTTTCACACGTTATCTCGTCTATGGTTAAGGGGTTGCATTCTGCGTACGCATCCGCAACCAGATCCTTAACCCTTTGCCCAAATACTACGATATCCTCATCAAAATCTTGTTTAACGTGATAAATTTTGGATTTTGCCATTTCCACGTAGTTAGGGCTGCGAAAATCCCTTTTTAGCTGGTCTACCACTTTTTTATAATCCGATTTCATCACGCTATCGTAATTATCGTATTTAATTTTTGCAGCACCACTAAGTTGCAAAGGAATTAACCTAGCTAATTTCTCTTCGTCGTAACCCGCAGCGTTGGCTTTTTCATTTAGCTCCCTTACGAACCTCACAACAGGCATGTTATTCCCATTATAAACCGGCCAACTTTGCAAAGCAGGAAGGAAAAGATCCGCAATATTTACGCGCACATCGAACTGCCCATTGGGATTCAGAACAGGACCTCCTGTTTGTCCGTAATTATTAGTCGCCATGTTCGGTAGGTTCTTCAAAATAGTTCGTGCTTCGTTAATTAGATCCGAGGTGAATTTCACCTGATCTCTTTTCAAAATGCGGCCTTCACGGGGATCCGCAGGGGAGTTAGGAGGAACTAACTGAACGTTATTGGGTATGATTAAGAATTCGAAATTTCGAGTCACTCAACGAAATGTATGAAGAAAAAAAATGAACCGATGAATAGCACAGAGAAGAAGAACGACGGAAAGACACAAGTAAGCGAGAACTGCAAGAGAACCCGCTCAGCAACAGTCGCAAGGACGTAATGACTGTTATTTTTTTTCCTTGACCAAGTATCCGCCCCTTTTTCCTTATCGGTCAACTGCTGGTAACCTTTAGAGCGGCTCTGCCTTTTAAGGACCACTTGTGCTCTTACTTCCCAATTCTAGAAGTGGCGCAGGCTAGCGAAAACACTCAAGTAGTTTTCGATACGACGTGGATCAGCCTCTTGGGTCACGCAATGTCTGCTGCATTCCTTTGTGATAGCGACAATTAATATTGAATATACGGTATCCGACGCAATGGCGATATAAAATACATCACGACTTTCGATAATAACTGGCATAAAACAATGTGTTCAACATGAGCGCTATTTTTTTTTGTTTTTTTTTTTCTCAGGGTACCCTATATACATTATGTACAGCTAGCGATGGCATGAATGGCAGAGCAATGATATAAAAAACCTTAAATGGTTGAAATAACATGTTTGATAAAAATTATAATAGCAGAAATTGAGAGAAATCATGTAAAGAGTAATTGGAATAAGTAAGTAAGCGAAGTATAAGTAATCGAAACAATAACGAAATAGTGCAGCGCAAAAAATGGTCGAAAAACACGTAATTTACAAATGAGATCCTGTTTTTTTTTTTTTTGGAAATCCTGTAAAGAACGAGTTTTCCGCACAAGAAAAAAATAGGAAAATCGCGCAGCGCAAAAAAAAGAGACCGAAAAACACGTATTTTACAGCTGAAATCTTGCTTTTTCTGCAAGCTCTTGTAAACAACGAGTTTTCCGCACAAAATGGATCAACAATCAAAAAATTTGAACAGGCCCGACCGAAAAATGCGAATATTGCACTTCATCGTCCTGGCGAACAGCAATTATCGCATTTTCCGCACTCGAATAATAAATGTGTAAATGCATAGCTTTGGCTTATCGTGGCAAGATATACGGACACAGCATTCTTTCGTATAAAATCTGTCGTAGAAGTCGTACCTCTCCACAGATTTCATAAATCCAGCGAAATTTAGGCGTGAATATAAGTTTCAAAATCAATTTAAAGAAAATTGTAGTGAAAACCATGAGCCCTGCCTCATTCATGCGCCATCAATGATAAAAGTGTTCAAAATAAATGTAAGAGCAGAATTAATTTTACAAAATGCCTAATTGTAAATGCATGCATATATAATATCGGTGCGATAATAACGGTGCGCATGCAAGTGTGCAGATCTCGAGATCACAGAACGTTTTGATGGCCAGCAAAACGGAGTCTTCCCTACTGTTTTTATTACTAACTACTAACGTGAAAACTCAAAAAAAAAATCTCGCCGGGACCTCCATGTCATGCTTCTGGCCCTGGACGAGAGTTTACAATCTTTTTATTCATTTACATAAATATACACAACAGCTTAAGGTCATTCAGTAGGCAAGACTGCCCTGCTTCAAAACCAGCAAGAAGGCGTGGCCTACAGAAGAGGCCAGCGGTGGGATTACACCGCGACAGGTTCACAGTAGGCAAAAAGTAGAAAAACTAGCAAATTGGCGATCATATCAGTAACAAAGAAACACAAAAAAAACAGCAAAAAAATAGCGGACACAAATAAAGTGTTAACATGAATGGTAGCGTGAAGGTTTTCTCTCCACCCAAGCTCAAAAAAATACTGAAAAAAATATCGATATGATCAGTACAAAATTCTCGGACACCCAGGCCAACGTGCAGAGCAGAACTTATTGTAGAGAAGACCAAATCAGTACGAAAAAACTTCCGTAACGTGCTAGATTGTCTACTACTAGTAGGCACACCACTCGCAACGCCAAACAGGGGCGGATGCTGTATTTTGCATCTCTTTAACCTGTTACGCACCCCGGGGGTTGGTCTACCAGGCGGCCGACAACCAACATCGCAGCCGCCAACCCATAATAGTAGTAATAATAAATAATAATAATAACAAATAATAATAAGGATAACAATCCTACTATATAATAAGCGAAATCGCGATGTTTGTAATGGGTGGCTCATATGGGTCCCGTCGCGATAGCCTGTTACCGTACCCCAAATGCACCCAAGCGACAAGGGAGCTGATGAAATTGCTTAATTTTTCGTCAGTCTCCGAATTCGTTGAGTTTAATCTCCCAAATCCCTCATTTTCAATCAGATTTCGACTGTTTAAACGGAATAATGCCGAAATTTCCTAAATTTCCATTTCATTTGAGTCGGCCGATAGGACGCTGGAGTGGTGGTAAGAATAAATATTGGGAAAAATAAATAAAAAAATCACACAAGGAGGGGTTTATATTTATATTTTAGAGAATATAAATATAAACCCCCTCCTTGTGTGATCGGTAGGGCTGTATAGACGACGTAGGTGGATGTTCGAAATTTATTCTTATGCCAAACGACACCTTGATAGACATTCACTGCGAGTATGATCAGACCGAACGGCCCTGTGGTGACGTCGGCGGCAAGAAGTCATCGTTGGCATCCGGCTGTGGCGCTGGCCGAGAAGCCGATCATCGCTCGTTAATGGGTTGGATCGTGCGTTTCTCACGTCGATTATATTATTACTGTGAAGATGCTTGAGGAAGTCGCTCAGTATTTCAATTAGTGTTGCTAAGTCACGAAATCCACCGTTACTCTCATGAGCACTTCTGCCGTATCTGCCGCTTCGTGATTAGGTGAGGTCCATTCGTGCCCTTCTAACCCGTCTTCTGTATGCTCGGCTCAAGTTCTAGGGAGATCTTCTTCTCCTTAGCGTTAGTCTCGCGCCATCGCAGGGTCCGGTGTTTTCGTTAGTCGTCGCCATTTCTCTCTATCCAGGGCATCTGTAGGTGTCGCTCTGACTTCCTTGAGGTCATTCTTGATGACGTCCCTCCACCTCTTCTTTAGTGCCCCTCGTGGGCGCCTGCCGGGTGCCTCGAACTCTAGAGCGGCCCTTATTGGGTGGTCTTCCGTTCTTAGGATGTGACCGTACCACCTAAGTCTCTGCTCCCTCATCTTCAGCTGCACTGGGGCAGTTCCCGTGACCGATCTGACGTCCTCGTTTCTTACCTTGTCCAGCCGCGTCCATCCACATGCCCATCGGAGCATTCTCATTTCTGTCGCGTGTACCTGTTTTTCGTGAGCCTTGGTTACTGGCCAACACTCTGGACCGTATAGCAGTGCCGGCCTTATGACGCTCCGGTACAGTTTACCTTTTAGGACCCTTGAGCACCTCCTGTCACAGAGGATGCCAGTGAACTCTCTCCATTTCATCCATGCGGCACTGATCCTTCCGATCACTGCCTGATCCAGACCCCCATCCCTTGACAGATCACTTCCGAGGTATCGGAAATCGTCTACCATTTCTATCGTCTCTCCGTCGCAGTTCACGATTGGTGCTGAGCCTTCCTCTGAGCTGATGAACTTCGTCTTCTTCATGTTCAGCCTGAGGCCATTATTAGCCAGCGCCTTCTGCCATTCCTGGACTTCTTCCTGCAGCTCTTCTCTAGTGTCTGCTACCAGGGCAATGTCGTCTGCATACAGGATGGTCTTGATGGAGCCCTTTCGTAGGTGGTGGACAATGCAGTCCAGGGTCAAGAGGAAGAGGAACGGGCTCAGTGCTGATCCTTGGTGCACTCCAACGGTGATGTCCACCTTCCTTGTGGGTCCATGCGGTGTGCGATGGTCGCTTTAGATCTGTCGTACATGTCCTTTATGATCTGGATGAGGTATTCTGGTACCTTCCGCTCTCGCAAGGATTTCCACAGCACTGCGCGAGGTAACCTATCGTATGCCTTCTCAAAGTCCAGGAATGCCAGGTAGCACGGCCTGCACTTTTCACGGTACTTCTCCATCACCTGCCGGGCTATGAATATGGCATCCGTGGTGGATCTTCCAGGCATGAAGCCGAACTGTTCCTGAGCTATCGGCACCAACTCCCTCAGCCTCGCATCCACCAGAAGCGAGGCTGAGGGAGTTGGTGCCGATAGCTCAGGAACAGTCCAGCCTCGGGGCCTCGAGGCTTCCACCAGCGCATTTTGGGCTCCGTCCTTACCTTGGTCCTCGGCGGAAGGGTTATGACTATATCCGCTATTAGCGGCCTATGTTGAGTCGCGACGTCTTCACCTGGGAGTACCTTGACGTCTTTTACTGTTTTGAGGGCTGGTCTTCTCACCAGGATGTAGTCTATTTCTGTCTTTCGCCCTCCACTGCTGTAGGTGACCTTCTGGCTTTCCCTTTTAGCGAAGAATGTGTTGCAGATAGCTAGGTCGTGAGCACTTGCCAGGTCGACAATCCGTTCTCGTTCCAATTCCGTGTCCACCATGAACCCTTTCCATTCCTCTTCTCTCTTCCCCCACGTGGCCTTTCAAATCTCTCGCTATGGTGAGCATGTCACCTTCAGGAACAGATCTTATAGCTTCATCCAGTTTCATGAAGAACTCGTCCTTATCATTTTCGGAACATCCAGTTTGTGGTGCATATGCTGATATTATCGTCCAGCACCCTTCCTTCATATCCACCCTCAATGTCATAATCCTGCCGTTGATTCTGCGGACAGCGGATACTGAGTCTTTGAGAACCTCAGAGACCGCTACCCCTGCGCCGTTTTTCTTGCCATCTTCGCCCTTGTAGAAGAGGTTGACCCCTTCACCAATCTCCTTGGCCTTCCCTCCCTTCCAGCGTGTTTCCTGCAGGCACAGGACCTGGATGTTCTTTCGCCTCATCAAGTCGGCTAACTCTCTTGTTTTTCCAGCCAGCGTTCCTACATTCAACGTTCCTCAAGTTCTAGGGAGATAGAGAAGACTTTTGATCGAGTGATCGCATTAGGGACTGTCTTACTCCAGGCTCTGAGGAAGGTGATCTTATTGGTCGAATAATGTACGGTGACAACGTTGTTTCACGCCAAGAAAAACGACACAGAAAGCGGTTAGCGATGTGAAAACATGGATCATCTACAGAGAAGCCGCTGCAGAACACCAATCACTCTTCCAGCGACGTGCTCTCAGACGAGAAATATCTCTTCTTTGCGAAGTACGGACAGGTCGTCCTAAATATCTGCTACACATCGAGTCCGATGTACAAGTCTGGTAACAATATAGCAATTGTATTGTGCGTTTCGATTCATGCCTTCAGGAAGATTTATTGAGTTGGATCAATTGTAATAGAATAGTTTTCGATTCGGAGAAGTGCCGCTGAGAATTCAAGACCAGCGCTCAGTTACAGAAGCACCGTGTTTCCGGTGCTTTTCTCCTTAATTGCTTGATTTGACGTTAATACACAAAACAAGGAAAGACACAAATTCTCACTGGTATATGCACACGGTTGCGAAGACGGGGCCGATAACACCGGTAGTTTTGCGATAGGCGCATCCATATTTCGTTCCGGGGTGCAACTTCGCTGTTTGAGTTATCTGTGACTCGGTTCAAATTAGCAGCAGGATTTGAGTCAAGATAAGAAGATTGGGTGAGAATTCACCTTATCCTTCGGCATTTTATATAGAGCTGGTTCCACCCAAATGCCGGTCAATCCGAACGGATCCATGCTAAATACGAGCAACAGAGAGGTTCCAAAAAGTCTGTAGAAGCATTTCAGGGGCATCGTGCTCTTCTTTCACTATGGTTGATGTATTTAGGTGATAAGACGAGAGCTGCTTATCTTCAACGATTAGTTCTCAGTTAAGACTAAGCGAGTTGTTCAACAAGTCGTAAAGTGTACTAATGTAATATTATATTCTTTTTCCAAAATGGCTATTCAGAATTCGAACAGCACCGAGAAAACGAAGCTGCGAACCGCATCTTTCGAAGGCTGACACGTTGAAAGTTGAAGCCATTATCTGTGGGGCTGTAACTGCAAAGAAATGAGGGGATAAGTTCTCACTATATTCTTGAGTACTGGCACCAGTAGTGATCGACGTGTGTTTGTTTTCCTTCCGTTACAAATCCCGCTGCGTAGGAGGCATCGTACAACGCTTGGCAGTCGAACGTCTGAGAATGAAGAAAAATATAGTATTATATTTCGAGTTGCATTCTATAGCTTCGACTAGTCTTTCAATTTTTTTTCAAAAATAGTTGCGCTTAATCGGTAGCAAACTGATCAAGTCTCAACGAAGATCCCTATGAAAACAGTGCCGAAATTGATGCTGAGAAAAAACATGGCACAAACCAGATTCAATCCTTCGTGATACTCCAGAGACGTTTTTATCATATGCCGCCGTTCATCATCGTGGTACGGGAGCTGCCAGCATGTAGCTGAAAATATTCTTCGAGAATATTTTGCGCTTCGTTAGAGGAAAGGAAGTGGAAAGGAGATCCGATATGAAATGTCATGCTTCCTGCTGTTTTGCGCATCCAGCGCGGCTCATTACCCGGCCTCACCTGAGGCAGTTTAGGTTATTAGTGCGGCAGTAGCGAGCCATGTGTGGCAGCTCATTACGATGCGTATATTGTAGTTCTGCCTGCGATGTGGCGTAGGCGTTCGTATTCTGTGGTAGTAGGCACTAACTGCTTCTAACACAGCTCGTAGATGGAACCAGAGGATCAAGGATGCCATGTAGTCTACCATACTCACCCGGTGTCGACCAGAAATGTGGCCAAAGAGAACTGCATCGAAACTCAATACCAAAGTTATTCAACACTCCTCGCATCCCACCGTCAGAAGACGTAACTTCAGTCCAACCCTCGATGATGACGGCATCAGGGGAGACTACAACTACTGCTAAGTCTTATCAAGGCTTAGTATAATCACCTTTTGGTGTGAATTTTCTGGCAGTACTGTATTGCCACGCAGATGACATAAATTGAAACGACATCGACGGCACGACAGCGCATTCAGCTGTCACCATTGTACAGAAAGTGGAGTTATCGCGACGATCGTCATAAACGTCGGCACGTGCGAGCGGAATCGGATGACCACATGAGCATAACGATCAACTGATCGGTCGATCGATCCCCAAAGGACTGTCACCTAATCTACCACGGTGGTCTCGACGCGGTCGGCCCCCAAAGAACGCGCCCGCCAGAAAACCACGAACATCTCAACAGGGCCCAAAAATGATTGCTTAGACGACACGCCGGAGGCCTTCCCCTCACCCCCTCTCTCCTAGTGATCCGGGTTGGTTGTTACTAACATCTGTTATGTTTGTTCGTTGTTGGTTGTTATACATTTCCGTCATTAACCTGTTCGCTCTTGTTCGTTGTACATTTCTCGTTTCTAACTATAGTATGATTGCCCAAGTTTGAGGTTATCGCCAATAAAAAATGCTCGACTCCCGCTTGGCATCGGTAGACTTTTCAGGGGTTTTAGTGCACTTGAACAGTTCACTTGGTACAGACAAGCGCATGACATGCTTTTAGGTAAAGGGAAACGTAGAGGAGTCGGCGTTTATCAGTCCCGTATGGACACGCCGCCGCATTCGATTTCCATTCAGAATCGTAGAGGCTTCGTGGGTGCGCATTTGGTCTATACAATGAGTTGCGATAGATATATCTATCAGTGTTTTTACATTTCCAGAAAAGTCTCAGTCAGACCAATTTACCCGACCCCCGGAGGGACGGCAGGCTTGGTTGGCCCGGGCGAAGATCGATCACTGCGTGCGTGTAGAAGCGGCGCCTCTTACCATTGCACCACGCTCGCCCATGGCATGCTGTAATCAACCCTAAGTGGTGCGATTTGGACCAAGAACCCCGAAGACGAACAGTGAAAAAGAATCACCGCAACCAAGAATTTGTACTCCAATACAGAGATTGAGTACCCATTCGTGTCGACCAGAACCAACCCGCCGTTTTCAGCTGAGCACTCGAAAAACTATACGAACTGAATGCTTACGTCTGTTCGATTTGGCGTCAGCTGTGAAAGTGGTGAAGAGCAGCAGAAGAAGTGCCTCGACTGCAGTCATGACGAATGCCTCGATATCTCGAATACCAGCGGTGTTTTATACGATGCAGCGCACTGCCGAAATAAGGATAAATTTGCACAGCATCTACCTCGGAGAAACGGAGCTTTCTGCACGTAAAATTTCTATATTTGGGAGAAAAGATGGTGCAGATCCTCTGAGCACGGTACTGTGGCTCTCGTCGCAGCGCCTTGCGTTAAGCCGGCAACGGTGGTCGTTTAGCACTGCTCCGAGTCCCCGACATCGCAGTATACAAAAAACCCAGCTGCTGTGCTGTATAGAGGAGAGCCACGCATTTTTAGCTCCGATGCGACGGGTCCTTCGTCGGAGTATACCATAGGCCATACTATTGGACTTATTATGGTCGAGTATAATCACCTTTTGGTGTGAATTTTCTGGCAGTACTGTATAGCCACGCCGATGGCATAAATTGAAACGACATCGACGGTATGACAACGCATTCATGTCTCATCATTCCACAGAAAGTGCGGTTTCAGTGGACTTGAAAAATTACTTGGTTGAGACGAGCGCATGACATGCTGTAACGTAAAGGGAAACGTAAATAAGTCGGCGTTTATCAGTCCCGTATGGACTCGCCGCCGCATTCGATTTCCATTCAGAATCTTAAGGGCATTGCACACTCTGCGATGCCTTGTACGGCGCCGGCGTCGGCTATGATGAAACATAGGGCCGCGCTGGGTCGTGGGTGCGCATTTGCACACTCTGCGGCGGTGACGGCCACGGCGATACACCGACGAGTTGTGATGGCGCCGGGCATTTTTCGTGCGGCGGCGTAGTCGACCAGCATCGCAGAGTGTGCAATGCCCTTTAGAGGCTTCGTGGGTGCGCATTTGCTCTATACAATGAGTTGTGATGGCCAGCCGCTTTACCATGTGGTTTCGCCTTCCCAGACAAAGGTCAGTCAGAACAATTTACCCGATCCTGGTCTATGTCAGGCTTGGTTGGCCTGGACGACGATCGATCACTCATGCGTACTAGTAGAAATGGCGGCTCTTACCACTGCACCACGCTCGTCCATGGCATGCTGTAATCAAGCTGAATTGGTACGATAGGGACTAAGAACCCCGAAGATAAACAATGAAAAAGAATCACCACAACCAAGAATTTGTACTCCAATGCAGAGATTGAGTACCCATTCGTGTCGAACAGAACCAACCCGCCGTTTTCAGCTGAGCACTCGAAAAACTGAATGCTTACGTCTGTTCGGTTTGGCGTCAGCTGTGAAAGTGGTGAAGAGCAGCAGAAGAAGTGCCTTGGTTACAGTCATGACCAATGCCTCGATATCTCGAATACCAGCGGCGTTTTATACAACGTACAGCGTTTTATGCATTTTTTGTGCAGCGTACTGCAGAAATAAGAATGAATTTGCACAGCATCAACCTTAGAGAAACGGAGAGAAAATTTCTATATTTGCTGTCAAGTATGTTTAGTCTCGCCCCCGGCTATTATTCTCTATTTGCTTTTCGTTAGTAAACCAAACCATTGATACTACAGCTGCCACGCCGTGTACATTCGTGGAGGAAGAGTAACGTAAATAGCAATCAAACTGTAAGATTTTTTTTGCTGAGAGGCCGATCCCGCCTCGTATAAGTCTGGAAGGTTGGATCAAACATGTACTCGATTAAAAATAAGCCTCCCGATAGAAACTGAGGAGATCCTCCGATTGGAGTATATCGCCAGCACTCGATGTTGGCGGGTATGATCGGCGTGTTTGTTTGCTCCGTTTGTTTGATTCCTGACGGTCATGGTTTGCTCATAGAAACTAGTCTTCCATTGAAAGTTGATAATCAGTGTAAGTTTTACAGTGGTGTCACGCATCATGCTCATACTTCCACTCTTATTGTTTGGACCCCTCCCGCTGCTGTTTGTTTAATAACTTTGTTTGATTGAGAGCACACGTGTACGATGAAGAAATGAAAAAACTAAACGGTATTTAAATTTGAACTTCCAGTTTTATTATCGCTTTTGTGTTTCACTATTATATATGCTGGAACATGATGTTGTTGCGGTGGTGCTAGGTTGATCGCAAAATTTACATCTCATGCGACTCGAACCCGCGTCTCCCGCGCACAATTTTTGCGATGAACCTAGCACCACCAGTACAGCATCTCTCCCTGGTATTTAAATAGATTTCTGCGCAATTAGGGGAATATTGCATGACTCGGCGAAATGCCCAAGTGGCACCTGGTAGCGGATATATGTATATCGTCACAATCGTATTCTGAGAAGTATGAAGTCACACAATCAATCACTTGTAAGATGAAGGATTTCAAACGAATGCATGACGCAATCTTCACAATTCGAACACTGTAAAATTTCTATTTTTTTCTATTCTATATTCTATATTCTATTCTATATTTTTTCTATTTTTCTTTCTCGAAACTTAGTGTGTTTCGATATCTTCGTTTCCGGAAATTATGGCTTTTCAAACAGTGTATACATCTTTTTGGAACACCCTGCATCGCTTTTTTTATCGCTTTCTTTGAGTTCGTTCAGGTCTCTCTTGAATGAGTAACGGTTCTTTGGAAATTGAGTTCTCGCTGCTTCTTTGTACCACAGGCTATGCTAATTATATGGGTTTCGTTTCTATTTTTGCTTCATTAGGTTATATGGGTTTCGTTTCTATTTTTGCTTCATTAGGTAAGGTTTCGTTTGCCCGTCGTTACCATTTCTCTTTTTCTCTTAACATTCGTTGTCACTTGTGTTCGATCGGCTAATTTTTGTGTTACCTTTACGTGTTCTTTGGTTACGGCTTAACACTTTCGTGCCGTGCGCCCACGTCGAATAAATTAGTAATAATAGTAATAAAAAATAATAATATATAATAATAGTAATAACAATAAATAATAATAAATAATAATGATAATAATAAATATCGGGATAAACCCCCTCCTTGTGTGATCTGTAAGGCTGTGTAGGCAACGTAGGTGGATGTTCGAAATTTATTCTTATGTCAAACGAGACATTGATAGAGATTCACTGCGAGTGTGATCTGCTCAATTGGCCGTGTGGTGATGTCGGCAGCAAGAAGTCATCGTTGGCATCCGGCTGTAGCGCTGGCGGAGAAGCCGATCATCGCTCGTTAGTTGGTTGGATCGTGCGTTTCTCACGTCGATTATATTATTACTGTGAAGATGTTTGAGGAAGCCGCTCAGTATAATCAGTGTTACATGGCGTGCGTAAGTTAGTCATGGGGAAAGGACCATCAGAATGGTGATTACCCTGGGAATGTGAATGGTGGGCTGGGAAGGGGCGGGACGGCATGGGAAAATCAGAGAGAATGGTGGTGATCCCGTATCTATCCAAGTCCAAATGTTGTGCGTTCTATTGAATAGACGACAACATCCTAATGTGATAGTATAATAGTTACGGGTAGGTTCACTGGTTATTGAATAGAATGAAGGCGAGGAATGACTTTTAACAGGAAGGGAATTGTACAACATTGTATGTTGGCATACCGAAGAGCCATACCTGAGATTTCTCTTTCAGCCTGTAAAGCTTTACTTGAAATATTTTCAAATTTAATAGCTAAAGATCACTCCATCAACTAGCACGCTTGCTAAGCCACGTATTCCACCGCTACTATCATGAGCGCTTCTGCCGTATCTGCCGCTTCGTGATTAGGTGAGGTCTATTCCTGCCCTTCTAATCCGTCTTCTGTATTCTCGGCTCAAGGTTTAGGGAGATAGAGAAGACTTTTGATTGAGTGATCGCATTAGAAACTTTCTTACTCCAGGCTCTGGGGGAGGTGATCTTGTTGATCGAATAACGCACGGTGACAACGTCGTTTCAGGCTAAGAAAAACGACACGGAAAGCGGTAAGCAATGTGAATACATGGATCATCTACAGAGAAGCCGCTGCAGAACACTCATCACTTTCCCAGCGACGTGCTCTCAGACGAGAGATATCTCTCCTTTGCGGAGTAGGGACAGGTCGTCCTAAATTTCTGCTACACATCGAGTCTGATGTACAAGTCTGGTAACAACATAGCAATTGTATTGTGCGTTTCGATTCATGTCTTCGGGAAGATTTATTGAGCTGGATCAACTGTAGTAGAATATTTTTTGATTCGGAGAAGTGCCGCTGAGAATTCAAGACCAGCGCTCAGTGACAGAAGCACCGTGTTTCCGGTGATTTTCTCCTTAATCGTTTCATTTGACGTTAATACACACAAAACAAGGAACACAAATTCTCACTCGTATATGCACACGGTTGCGTAGAGGGGGAAGAGGGAAAAACGGACAGGTTTGCGGTAGGCGCACCCATATTTCGTTCCGGGGTGCAACTTCGCTGTTTGAGTTATCTGTGACTCGGTTCAAATTAGCAGCAGGATTTGAGTCAAGAAGATTGGGTGAGAATTTACCTTATCCTTTGGCATTCTAATGAGAGCTGGTTCCATCCCAAAAACGCGAGTCAATCGGAACGGATCCAAGCTAAATACGAACAACAGAGAGGTTCCAAAAAGTCTGTAGAAGCATTTCAGGGGCATCGTGCTCTTCTTTCACTATGGTTGATGTATTACGGTAATAAGACGAGAGCTGCTTATCTTCAATGATTCGTTCTGAGTTAGGACTAAGCGAGTTGTTCAACAAAGTGTCCTAATGTAATATTCTATTCTTTTTCCAAAATGGCTATTCAGAATTCGAACAGCACTGAGAAAACGAAGCTGCGAACCGCATCTTTCGAAGGCTCACACGTTGAAAGTTGAAGTCATTATCTGTGGGGCTGTAGCTGCAAAGAAATGAGTTAATAAGTTCTCACTGTACTCTCGAGTACTGGCACCAAAAGTTGTGATTGACGTGTGTTCGTTTTCCTATCAACACTGCACCCGCTGCGAGCGAGGCATCGTACATCGCTTGGCAGTCGAACGTCTGAGAATGAAGAAAATATAGTATTTCGAGTTGCACTCTAGTGCTTCGACTACTCCTTCAATTTTTTTCAGAAACAGTGGCGCTTAATCGGTAGTAAACTGATAAAGTCTCAATGAAGATCTCTATGAAGACAATGCCGATATCGCTCCTGAGAAAAAAACATGGCACAAACCAGATTCAATCCTTCGTGATATTCCATAAACACTTTTATCATATGATGCCGTTTATCATCGTGGTACGGGAGATGCCGGCATGTAGCTGAAAATATTTTTCGAGGGTATTTTGCGCTACGTTAGAGAGAAGGAAGTGGAAAGGAGATCCGATATATTCTCTCTTGCTCAGGAGAATCGTGTTTTGTTCTGAGTTGCCTTTTTCAATTGGCCAATGTGTTTGTTTTTATGTGGAATGGAATGTCCACGTCTCAATAAAGTAAAGTATATGTAATGTCATGTTTCGTGCTGCTTTGCGCATCCATCGCGGCTCATTACCCGGCCTCACCTGAGGCAGTTTCGGTTTATTAGCGCGGCAATAGCGAGCCATGTGTGACAGCTCATTAAGATGCGGATATTTGAGTTCTGCCACCGGTGAGGCGTAGGGATTCGCATTCTGTAGTGGTAGGCACCAACTGTTTCCAACATACATAGCTCGTAGATGGAACCAGAGGATCAAGGATGCCACGTAGTCTACCATACTCACCCGGTGTCGACCAGAAATGTGCCCAAAGAGAACTGCATCGAAACTCAATACCAAAGTTACCCAACACTCCTCGCATCCCAGCGTCAGAAGGCGTAACTTCAGTTCAAACGTGAATGAAGATAACATCACAGGAGGCTACAACTACTGCTCAGTCGCTCTATTGGTCTTATTAAGGTATCACCTTTTGATGTGAATTTTCTAGCAGTACTGTATAGCCACGCAGATGACATGAATCGAAACGACATCGACGGCCGGAGAGCGCATTCAGGTGTCACCATTGTGCAGAAATTGGAATTATCACGACGATCGTCGGCACGTGCGAGCGGAATCGGATGACCACGTGAGCATAACAATCAACTGATCGGTCGATCGATCCCCAAAGGACCGTCACCTAATCTACCACAGTGGTCTCGACACGGTCGGCCCACATAGAACGCGCCAAAAAACTACGAACAGCCCAACAGAGCCCAAAAATGATTGCTTAGACGACACGCCGGGGGTTTTAGTGCACTTGAACAGTTCACTTAGTACAGAGAAGCGCCTGGCATGCTTTGAGGTAAAGGGAAACGTAGAGGAGTCGGCGTTTATCATCAGAATCTAAGAGGCTTCGTGGGTGCGTATTTGGTCTATACAATGAGTTGCGGTGGCTATACCAAGTCAGTGTTTTTACATTTCCAGAAAAGTCTCAGTCAGACCAATTTACCCGACCCCGGAGAGACTACAGGCTTGGTTGGCCCGGGCGAAGATCGATCACTGCGTGCGTGTAGAAGTGGCGCCCCTTACCACTGCACCACGCGCGCCCATAGCATGCTGTAATCAACCCTAAGTGGTGCGACCCCGAGGACGAACAGTGAAAAAGAGTCACCGCAGCCAAGAATTTACACTCCAATGCAGAGACTGAGTACTCATTCGTGTCGAACAGAACCAACTCGCCGTTTTTGAGTAAGCGTTCGAAAAACTGTATGAACGCTTACGTCTGTTCTGTTGGGCGTCAGCTGTGAAAGGGGTGAAGAGCAGCAGAAGAAGTGCCTTGGTTACAGTCATGACCAATGCCTCGACCTCGAATACCAGAAGCGTTTTATGCATTTTTTTGTGCAGCGTACTGCAGAAATAAGAATGAATTTGCACAGCATCAGCCTCTGAGAAACGGAGCTTTCTGCACGTAAAATGTCTATATTTGTTGTCAAGTATGTTTAGTCTCGTCCCCGACTATTATTCTCTATTTGCTTCTCGTTGGCAAAGCATTGATATTACAGCTGCAGCGCCGTGTCCATTCGTGGAGGAAGAGTAACGTAAATAGCAATCAAACTGTAAGTTTTTTCTGCTGAGAGGCCGATCCCGCTTCGTATAAGTCTGGAAGGTTGGATCAAACATGTACTCAATTAAAAATGCCTCCCGCTAGAAACTGAGGAGATCCTCCGATTGGAATATATCGCCAGTATTCCATATTGGCGGGTATGATCTGCGTGTTTGTCTGCCTGTAGAAACTACTCTTCCATTGAAGGGCGTCACGCATCATGCTCATACTTCCACTCTTATTGTTTGAAGCCTGTCCTGATTCTATTTGTTCAATAACTTTGTTTGATTGAGAGCACACGTGTACGATGAAGAAATGAAATAATTAAGCGGTATTTAAATTTGAACTTCCAGTTTCATTATCACCTTTGTGTTTCACTATTATGTATGCTGGAACATGATGTTGTTACGGTTGTGCTAGGTTGATCGCAAAATTCACATCTCACGCGAGATTCGAACCCGCGTCTTCCGCGCTGAGGAGCACAATTTTTGCGATGAACCTAGCACCACCAGTACAGCATCTCGCTCTAGTATTTAAATAGATTTCTGCGCAATTAGGGGAATATTGCATGAAAGAATGTAAATTCTGTGTTATAAAGTAATACGCAAAAAGGAAGGCACGTGATTGTTTTCCTCATTTGAGCCTGTTTTCGTATGTAGAATGCTGTGTTGCTCCTTTTCTAAAGAATTTCATAAACTTAACAGTAGTTTCTTCACTTTGCTGCTAAATTGAAAAGTGCACAAACCTCTACCTAATCAATCGGGTCCAAAAGTAGGCGAAGTCTCGAACGTTTGCGTGGTGCAATCAGCACCGATGACCATTCTCGAGATTTTCGCTCATCGGTCATCCGAATGGCCTTTGAATTTTTTCGATAACTGCATTGGCAACAACGCCCTGACCTATTGATAGTGCTGTACTTTTTTGTAACATTCTTATACTCGTCACAATGGTCCGCACTTAATGGTCCGTTTTGTGTCGAAACTTGGAAAACCTCTGCAACAAGCATAAATGTCATTTTTTGATAAAAGTGTTACAGGAACATAGGGTGCACACAATCAATCAAGTGTAAGATGTAGGATTTCAAACGAATGCATGGCGCAATCTTAACCGTTCGAGCACTGAAAAATTTCTATTTTCCTTCGCTTTCATCCAAAACTTAGCGTGTTTCAATATCTTGGTTTTCGGAATGTCAGGGGTTTTCAAACAGTGCATACATCTTTTTGGGACACCCTGCATTTTATCACTTTCTTTGAGTTCGTTCAGGTCTCTCTTGAATAAAGTAACGTCTCCTAGGAAGTTGAGTTCTCGCTGTTTATTTGTACCATAGGCTATGCGAATTATATGGGTTTTGTTTGCCCGTCGTTGCCGTTTGTGTTTTTCTCTTAACATTCATTGTCACTTGTGTTCGATCGGCAATTTTTGTGTTATCTTTACGTGTTCTTTGGTTATGATTCAATACTTTCGTGCCGTGCGCCCACGTCGAGTAAATTAGTAATGATAATAAATAGTAATAATACACAATAGTAGTAGTAATATTCAATAACAATAAATAATAATAATGATAACAATCCTACTATATAATAAGCGGAATCGCAATGTTTGTAATGGGTGGCTCATATGGGTCCCGTCGCGATAGTCTGCTACCGTACACCAAATGCACCCAGGCGACAAGGGCTGATGAAATTGCTTCATTTCTTTTCAATCTCCCAATTCTTTGATTTTAATCTCCCAAATCTCTCATTTCAATCAGATTTCGACTGTTTAAACGGAATAATGCCGAAATTTCCTAAATTTCCATTTCATTTGAGTCGGCCGATAGGCCGCTGGAGTGCTGGTAAGAATAAATATTGGGAAAAAATAAATTAAAAAAATCACACAAGGAGGGGGTTTATATTCATATTTTTAAGAAATATAAATAAAACCCCCCTCCTTGTGTGATCGGTAGGGCTGTATAGACGACGTAGGTGGATGTTCGAAATTTATTCTTATGCCAAACGAGACATTGATAGAGATTCACTGCGAATATGATCTGATCGATTGGCCCTGTGGTAACGTCGGTGGCAAGAAGTCACCGTTGACATCCGGCTGTGGCGCTGGCCGAGAAGCGGTTCATCGCTCGTTGGTTGGCTTGATCGTTCGTTTCTCATGTCGGTTATATTATTACTGTGAAGACGTTTGAGGAAGCCGCTCAGTATCTCAATTAGTGTGACATGGCGTGCGTAAGTTAGTCATTGGGAAAGGACTATCAGAATGGTGATAACACTGGGAATGTGAATGGTGAGCTGGGAATGGGGCGAGACGGCTTGGGAAGATCAGTAGGAATGGTGCTAAATCCGTATATATCGAAGTACAAATGTTGTACTTTCTATTGAACAGACGCCATCCTAATGTGATAGTATAATAGTTAAGGGTAGGTTCACTGGTTATTGACTACAATGAGGGCGAGGAATGACTTTTAACACGAAGAGAATTGTACAACATTGTATGTTGGCATACCGAAGAGCCATACCTGAGATTGCTCTTTCAGCCTGTAGGGCTTTACTTGAAATATTTTCAAATTTAATAGCTAAAGGTCATACCTTCAACTAGCACGCTTGCTAAGCCACGTATTCCACCGCTACTCTCATGAGCCGTATCTGCCGCTTCGGGATTCGGTGAGGTCTATTCCTGCCCTTCTGATCCGTCTTCTGTATGCTCGGCTCAAGCTCTAGGGAGATAGAGAAGACTTTTGATCGAGTGATCGCATTAGAGACTGTCTTACTCCAGGCTCTGAGGAAGGTGATCTTATCGGTCGAATAATGCACGGTGACAACGTCGTTTCAGGCTAAGAAAAACGACACAGAAAGCGGTTAGCAATGTGAATACATGGATCATCTACAGAGAAGCCGCTGCAGAACACTCATCACTTTCCCAGCGACGTGCTCTCAGACGAGAGATATCTCTCCTTTGCGGAGTAGGGACAGGTCGTCCTAAATTTCTGCTACACATCGAGTCTGATGTACAAGTCTGGTAACAACATAGCAATTGTATTGTGCGTTTCGATTCATGTCTTCGGGAAGATTTATTGAGCTGGATCAACTGTAGTAGAATATTTTTTGATTCGGAGAAGTGCCGCTGAGAATTCAAGACCAGCGCTCAGTGACAGAAGCACCGTGTTTCCGGTTGTTTTCTCCTTAATCGTTTGATTTGACGTTAATACACAAAACAAGGAAAGACACAAATTCTCACTGGTATATGCACACGGTTGCGTAGAGGGGGAAGAGGGAAAAACGGACAGGTTTGCGGTAGGCGCACCCATATTTCGTTCCGGGGTGCAACTTCGCTGTTTGAGTTATCTGTGACTCGGTTCAAATTAGCAGTAGGATTTGAGTCAAGAAGATTGGGTGAGAATTTACCTTGTCCTTTGGCATTCTAATGAGAGCTGGTTCCATCACAAAAACGCGGGTCAATCGGAACGGATCCAAGCTAAATACGAACAACAGAGAGGTTCCAAAAAGTCTGTAGAAGCATTTCAGGGGCATCGTGCTCTTCCTTCACTATGGTTGATGTATTTAGGTGATAAGACGAGAGCTGCTTATCTTCAACGATTCGTTCTTAGTTAGGACTAAGCGAGTTGTTCAACAAAGTGTCCTAATGTAATATTCTATTCTTTTTCCAAAATGGCTATTCAGAATTCGAACAGCACTTAGAAAACGAAGCTGAAAAATCTTCCGAAGGCTGACACATTGAAAGTTGAAGTCATTATCTGTGGGGCTGTAACTGCAAAGAAATGAGGGGATAAGTTCTCACTGTATTCTCGAGTACTGGCACCAGTAGTGATCGACGTGTGTTCGTTTTCCCAACATCACTGCATGCGCTGCGAGCGAGGCATCGTACATCGCTTGGCAGTCGAACGTCTGAGAATGAAGAAAATATAGTATTTCGAGTTGCACCCTAGTGCTTCGACTACTCCTTCAATTTTTTTCAAAACCAGTGGCGCTTAGTCGGTAGCAAACTGATAAAGTCTCAATGAAGATCTCTATGAAGACAATGCGGAAATTGCTCCTAAGAAAAAACATGGCACAAACCAGATTCAATCCTTCGTGATATTTCATAAACATTTTTATCATATATGGCCGATCATCATCGTGGTACGGGAGCTGCCAGCATGTAGCTGAAAATATTCTTCAAGAGTATTTTGCGCTTCGTTAGAGGGAAGAAAGTGGAAAGGAGATCCGATATGAAATGTCATGTTTCGTGCTGCTTTGCGCATCAAGCGCGGCTCATTACTTGGCCTCACCTGAGGCAGTTTAGGTTAATTAGTGCGGCAATAGCGAGCCATGTGTGGCAGCTCATTACGATGCGGATATTTGAATTCTGCCTGCGATGTGGCGTAGGCGTTCGCGTTCTGTAGTCGTAGGCATTAGCTGTTTCCAACATAGCTCATAGATCGAATCAGAGGATCAAGGATGCCATGTGGTTTAGCATATTCACACGGTGTCGATCAGAAATGTGGCCAAATCGAAACTCAATACCAGAGTTATTCAACACTCGTGTCATCCTACCATTAGAAGGCGTAACTTCAGTTCAACCGTAGATGATGATAACATCACAGGAGACTACAACTACTGCTCAGTCGCTCTACTGGTCTTATTAAGGTTGAGTATAATCACCTTTTGGTGTGAATTCTCTAGCAGTACTGTATAGCCACGCAGGTGGCATAAATTGACGACATCGACGGCACGACAGCGCATTCAGGTTGTACAGAAAGTGGAGTTATCAGAACGATCGTTATAAACGTCGGCACGTGCGAGCGTAATCGGATGATCACATGAGCATAACGATCAACTGATCGGTCGATCGATCCCCAGAGGACTGTCACCTAATCTACCACGGTGGTCTCGGCACGGTCGGTCCCCAAAGAACGCGCCAAATAACACGGACAGCCGAACGGGGTCCAAAAATGATTGCTTCGACGACACGCCGGAGGCCTTCCCCTCTACCCCTCTATCCTAGTGATCCGGGTTGGTTGTTACTAACATCTGTTATGTTTGTTCGTTGTTGGTTGTTATACATTTCCGTCATTAACCTGTTCGCTCTTGTTCGTTGTACACTTCTCGTTTCTAACTATAGTATAATTGCCCAAGCTTGAGGTTATCGCCAATAAAAAGTGTTTGACTCCCGCTTGTCCACGGCAGACCTTTCAGGAGTTTAAGTGCACTTGAACAGCTCATTTGGTACAGACAAGCGCATGGCATGCTTTTAGGTAAAAGGAAATGTAAAGGAGTCGGCGTCTGTCAGCCCCGTATGCACACGCCACCGCATTCGGTTTCCATTCAGAATCGTAGAGGCTTCGTGGGTGCGCATTTGGTCTATACAATGAGCTACTGTGGCTATACCAATTCAGTGTTCCTACCTTTACAGAAAAGTTTCAGCCAAACTAAATTACCCGACCCCGGAGGGATGGCAGGCTTGGTTGGCCGGAACGAGGATCAATCACTTATGCGTGCGTGTAGAAGTTTCGCCTCTTACCACTGCACCATGCGCGCCCATGTCATGCTGCAACCTATCTTAATGGTAGCGATGTGGACAAGGAACCCCGAGGATTAACTATGAAAACGAATCACCACAACCAAGAATTTGTACTCCAATGCAGAGATTGAGTGTCGTGACGAACGGAACCAACACGCCGTTTTTAGGTCAGCATTCGAAGAACTGTATGAGCTGGATGCTTACGTGGGCTCTGTTTGGCGTCAGCTGCGAAAGCGGTGAAGAGTAGCAGAAGAAGTGCCTTGGCTACAATCATATTGCATTCCTCGATATCTCAAATACCAGCGGTGTTTTATACGATGCAGCGCACTCCAGAAATTTGAATAAATTTGCACAGCATCAATCTCTGAGAAACGAAGCTTTCTGCACCTAAAATTTCTATATTTGTGGTCAAGTATTTTTAGCCTCGTCCCCGACTATAATTCTCTATTTGCTTTTTGTTAGCAAACCGTTGATATTACAGCTGCCACGTCGTGTACCTTCGTGCACGAAGAGTAATGTAAATACAGGGTGCGGCAAAAGTCCTTCAATACAGACACTTGACCGTCTAAACGGCAGATCTCAGGCAAATGAGATGAAATTGATTAACGTTCATTGTCTTCGACCACGCACATATAAAAAGCCATCTAAGTTTCGGAATGGCCTCCTTTCGCACGAATACAGGCCCTAAGTCTCTTGAGGAACGCGTCTACGGCGGCACGCAGGACATCTTCATCAATTTTCTCCCAGACTTTCTTCAAGGCTTCTATCAGAGAATCAGTGCTCGCGTGGGATGTTGTGCAGGCTTTGCTCTTCAACATGGACCAGATTGAATAATCCATCTTATTAGGGTCCGGACTATTCGATGGCCACTCTTTTGCTGAGATGAAATCAGGAAAATTTTCGGCACAACACTTCTATACGACTTCGGCACTATGGCCAGGTGCAGAGTCCTGCTGATAGGTCCGAGTGGTGTTTCCCAAGTGCTGAGAAGCCCACGGAAGCATTTCTTTCTTCAGAACGTCCTCAGGACTTGTGGCTGTCGAATTTCCCGGACGCGTCGGTGAACCTGCGTGCCGCCGTAGACTCGTTCCTCAAGAGTCTTAGGGCCTTTATTCGTGCGAAAGGAGGTCATTCCGAAACTTAGGTGCTTTTTCATATGTGTGTGGTCAAAGGCAATAAACGTTACGAATCTCATTTCATTTGCCTGGGATCTGTTGTTTAGACGGTCAAGTATATGTGTTGAAAGACTTTTGCCGCATCCCGTAGCAATCAAACTGTAAGATTTTTTTGCTGAGAGGCAGATCCCGCCTAATACGAGTCTGGAAGAATGGATCGAACATGTACTCAATTAGAAATGCCTTCCGCTCCACTCTCAGCTCAAGGAATTCACAAGCTCATACGCTGTAGAGATCGAGGGCATCTTTCGATCCGAATATATACAGGCAGGAGAACAAGCTGGCCAGTCCATTGTTCGGGTGCGGTTACGCTGGAGCCAATCAGGAGTGGATTTAGACACATGCACCGCAGCACTATCTTGCTGCAGAACATGTGTCGGCCTTCTTCCACCTCCCAAGAAGGGAAGAAGGCTGGACTCCAGCACACGTTGGTACTCCAGAATGTTCACTCGACAAGATGGAAAGCTGAGCTCAGCTATCGGTTGATGCAGAAGTCGTCCCATACCATTAACCAGCCGCCTCCAGAATTCCACCGAGAGCACACCATGGGAGATTGTCGCAGGTCTATCCAGTAGTGGCGGAAGCCATCAGGACCACCTAGGTTGAGCTGCTTTTCATCACTGAGATCATCTGAAACTGAAACTCCGCCAAAACTCTCAATGTAATGTGACGAGGATGTACCCACAATATCCCACTGCGTCCCCATGCTCTATTGCGCAAAATCCAATCTCGCCCGCTTATGGGAGTCCATGAGGCGAGGTGTCTTTTGCGTGGTCTGACTGCAGATGTGGTCGCACATCCGCATTGATCGCGAGATCGTCGTTCGCGATCCAGCTAGACCCGCACTGGAGCGAATTTTGTTGACGCTCCATGTCGAATTCGACATCATGCGGCCAATTCTTCGGTGATCCTGACTCGAAAGCAGTCGCGGACTACCAAGTGAAGGTGCTGTTAGATGACAGTCAGGGTTCCGAAGATAACGTCCACGCATCCATGCGAATGACCAAGTTGGCGAGCAATGGCGGGATTTAACAAGCCGCTTTACTTGAGGCTCAGATCGGAGCTCGTATCTCCAATGACAACACGGTTCCACGGATGGACATTGGGGCTAGTTTGCAGTGTTGAACAAGAGCACTATTTATATGCCTAGTTTCCCACCAAAACAAAGCATATCGTTTGAGGGGGAAAGAAAAAGCGCGTGGAGTCTCAGTGTGGATACGTATTTTGAAGCAATCAAAAAAATTCAAAAACGCTCCGTTTTTACTGGAGATGATACTTTTTACTGGGCAGAGCAACTTATATATTTTCGACCACGAGGAATCTAGTACGTCTAACGACGGCTCGTAAAAACGAACGTGCAGCGTGAAACTGCCAAACATAAGGTGGATACATATTTTTGAAACGCATTGTATCACCAATGTTCTATATTGATGGGTATGATCTGCGTGTTTGTTTGCCTGTAGTTACTAGTCTCCCTTTGAAAGTTGTTAATCAATGTTAGATCCACATAAGCGTCATGCATCATGCTAATACTTCCACTCTTATAATTTGAATCCTGTCCTGATTCTATTTGTTCAACAGCTTTGTTCGATTGAGAGCACAATGTACGTATGTATATTATTATTGTTATTATATTCCTATTTTATTTCCTAAAAAAGTGGTCGGAATTGTGCAAGGTCCCCAATTTAATATTCCGTCACAATCGTCCTCTGAGAAGTACGAATTACGTATAATCACACTTCACACATAACGCACCGCTTCCACCCTTGGCCAAGTGGCCATTGGGGACATTCCGCAGTTTCGACATTTTTTTCTGTTAAGGACGTGCATTTAAACATTTGAAGAACCAGTGGACATCATCGGTTCAATATAGTAGAGTCCAAATTCATAAAATCTAGGGTTTACAATTCGGATGGTCAGCCGGCGCGAGCGCCACATGGTGGCTGTGGGCAATGCAATTTTTCAAAATACACGAAGAACTTCATAGATTAGCTCAATTATTGAGCGGAATGGTGCCGTGATGTCCTCTTGGGCTGAACAATGTCCAATGCACTGCTTCCCTCCCAATGGAATGGACAACCAGCTACATAAGAGGTTGGATCTAACCGCAATTCTGTCCTTTTCACAAGCAGCACGTTTGAGTTAGGGGAGAGTGTGAGACGGTGATAGCCTCGTTTCATGCTGAGAAAAATGGCTCAGAAAGTTGTTGGTGATGTGATTAGATGGCTAATCTATACAAGCTAGTGCAGAACTACAATCACTTCCCCAGCGACGTGCTCTCAAATGAGTAACACCTTTCCTTTGCGAAGTAGAGACAGGCCTTCACAAATCTCTAGGTGTGTTACACATCCGACAAAATGTTGGCTGCTCTCTAATGAGCAAACATTTGTGGTAGCAACATAGCAATTGTATTGAACGCTCCGATTCATGTCTTCAGGAAGATTTATCGATTTAGACCAACTGTAATAGAATAGTTTTCGATTCGGAGAAGTGCCGCTGAGAATCCACGACCAGCGTTCAGTTACAGAAGCACCGTGTTTCCGACGCAATTCTCCTTAATCGTTTGATCTGACGTTAATACACAAAACAAGGAAAGACGCGAATTCTTACTTGTATATGCACACGGTTGCGAAGTAGGGGCCGAAAAAACCGACGGTTTTGCGAAAGGCGCACCCATATTTCGTTCCGGGGTGCAACTTCGCTGTTTGAGTTATCTGTGATTGAGTTCAAATTAGCAACACAATTTGAGTCAAGATAAGAAGATTGGGTGAGAATTCACCTTATCCTTTGGCATTCTATAGAGAGGTGATTCCGTAAAAACGTCGACCACTCCGAACAGATCGAAGCTAAATACGATCGGTAGAAGGGTTCAAAAAAGTCTGAACAAGCGTTCCATAACCTTCGTGGGCTTTTCCCTTCACAGCAGATGTGCACAGCTGATAAGACAAGAGTTGCTTATCTCCAATGACTCGTTCTGAGTTGAGTCGGAGGTATTGTTTTTCGAAAATGACTATACAAAATAAGAATAACGCTGAGAAATGGCTCAACACAATACTGCGAACACCATCTTTTGAAAGCTGACACATTGAGAGTTGAAATCACCATCTGTTGGAACTGTAACTGCAGAGAGGAAAGGAAATAAGTTCTCACAATTGCCTCGAGTACAGGCACCAGTGATGATCGATGTGCGTTGGATTTCCTATCATCATTGCACCCGCTGCGCGCGAGGCTTCCTTCATTGCATCACAGTCCCACGTCTGAGAATGCAGAAAAATATAGTATTTCGAGTTGCACTATAGTGCTTCAACTGATTTGTCTGAAAAATTTTTGAAAATACAAAATTGCTCCTAAGAAAAAACATGGCACAAACCAGGTTCAATCCTTCGTGATATTCCTTAAACATATCTATCATATCTTGGCGATAATCATCGTTGTGCGGAAGCGGCCCGCATTCAGCTGAAAATATTTTTTTGAGTCTAGCTGCCAGCTAAAGGTAAACGCAAAGAAGTAGGCATTCACCAGCCCCGTATGGACGCACCGCAGCATTCGTGTTCCATTCAGAATCGTGAATGTGTATTTGGCTCATACAATGACTTGCGGTGGTCAGCCGCTATAGCAAGTGTTTTCATCTTGCTAGACAAGTCTCAGTCAGACCAATTTACCCGACCGCGGAGGGATGGCAGGCTTGGTCGATCCGGGCAAGGATCGATTACTTGTGCTTGCGGGTAGAAGTGGCGCCTTTTACCACTGCATCACGCGCGCCCATGGCATCCCGCAACCAACCCTAATTGGTACGATGTGGACCAAGAACCCCGAGGATAAACAATGAAAAAGAATCACCACAACCAAGAATTTGTAGTCTAACTACAGAGATTGAGTATCGTGTCGAACGGAACCAACTCGCCGCTTTTAGCTCAGCATTCGAAAAACTATACAAACTGGATGCTTACCTTTCTTCTGTTGGGCGTAAGCTGTAGAAGCGGTGAAGAGTAGGAGAAGAAGCGCCTTGGTTACAATCATCAAGAATGCCTTGATATCTCAAATACCAGCGGCGTTTTATACGATGCAGCGCGCACCAGAAATAAGAATAAATTTGCACAGCACCTACCTCGGAGAAATGCAGCTTTCTGCACTTAAAATTTCTATATTCGTTGTCAAGTATGTTTAGTCTCGTCCCCGACTATAATTCTCTATTTGTTTCTCGTTAGCATACCAACGATATTACAGCTGCCACGTCGTGTACATTCGTGCACAAAGAGTAATGTAGCAATCAAACTGTAAGCCCTTGGTATACCCCCGACGGGGCTGGGCAACTGACACTCTGTCGCAGTGAATGGCAGTCAGTGGGGCAGTTGTCCGCATGCCGCGCCTTCCGTCAGCGACCGTCGCAGCGCAGTGCACAGCGACGGCCAGCGACGCGCATGGACCATTGGCGAGTTTCATTTTTTTTGTGTTTGTTTCCCATTTTTTGAATGTTTGATTTTTCTCTTTCACTTTTTCGGTCTTTGTTCTTGTATTAGGTCAGTGTTTGTTAACATTATGCTGTTATGAAGCTTTCTTTTGCTCTTTCTTTTTTCTGCTCATGTCAGTTTTCAAAAATTAAGAAATATAATGAAAAATTGAATTCAGTCCAATTCAACTGTTTATATTCAATCTAAAATTAAATCATATTCAATCTAAAAATTTTCTCTAAATTTGCATTCTGTTAACGCTTGCCGTTTACCATGGAGCCGAGCTTGTGCTTGATCGATAGATCGGCCTGCGTGGCCGCTAACGTCACCGATTTATCTGATTCATTACAGAGAATGAAGGAGGAGCTTTGAAGGCGATCGGCGAGGCATTCGAGTTCGAGCTGGAGACCCGACGACCGCCCTCCTGACCATCGCCCTCTGAGCCCGCAGCTTCTGATTAACCAACTGAACCACAACTCACCGTAGTTGCACGATATTCTCTCCGTCAACTGCCCGTTACTGCTTCTTGTTGATTACTGGTTGCCATATAAAGAGGATGTACTCTGTTCGAGCAGTCCTCAACTGGTAGTTGGTCCTATTGGACAATTCTCAGAACCATAATGCTGGCTTACGGCCCTTTGATAATTAACGGTCCGAAGATTCTCTCGTTGCTCTGAACGTACGATCGACATTTGTTTTTCTTTTTCCTGAATAGAGTTCGATTGAGGGTCTTTTCATACCGTCGCTTTCCTCTCCTGGTTGGGTTTCCTTCTTCGATTTGGTGCGCACCATATTCGTATTCGTCGGTCACGCGGCTGTGTTGTTTTCTGGTACCAGTTTCCGGCGGCGGAGGGGTTTTTCTTTGGACTGTGTGCCTACGGGAACCGACTGGAAGAATCTGTTAGCTCCAAGCATGGAACGGGCCGTGGGTAACCATTGTTCTCGGCTGTGACTTCGTCGTTCTTTCCTCTAATGGGGTTGGTTCGATGTTTCGGGTTACGGTGGTGGTCGTCAGCGGAGCACCAGCAGCTCGCGTGGGAGCGCTTCTCAGCGCGGTTAGTAAACATTGCCCCGCTATCGTATGATCGCTTCCCATTGTTGTGCATTCTTGGCTCGCATATATCGTTCGTGCATTCTTTCCCATGCTCCCACTCCGAAGATATGCGTGGAACACTGTACGATAAGCAGGTAGAAGAGAGTCCTTGTATGGAGCAAGGGTATATAGGAAGACTAACGCGAAAGCTCGAGCATATTCTTCTGTAGTCTTGGACTATGTCTGTTGCTACCCGGAGCTCATCGAGGTCAGT
Source organism: Nippostrongylus brasiliensis (assembly GCA_030553155.1). NCBI lineage: Eukaryota > Metazoa > Nematoda > Chromadorea > Rhabditida > Heligmosomidae > Nippostrongylus > Nippostrongylus brasiliensis. The sequence goes on from CP130734.1 coordinate 34,247,930, forward strand.
GCGTTCTGTTGGAGCTAATGCACAATTACTTCGACAGTTTTAACCCGTTAAGGATGTCTAACGAGAGCAGCCGGTCGCCTTTCGGCACTGCTATACGAGATTTCAACAGAATAACAGCGAAGAGTGGAGGAAACAGAACACAGTGTTGATGAACTGAGAGGACTTGTACAGGACGAAAAGCTACGAATCCAAAAGAGAAAGAAGTGCCTCGAAGTGGCTGGAAGATGGGTTGGTAAGGCTTCCACTGCATACACCTCAGCAGTCGATCAGCCTGACAGTGAAACACCTCAACTCCAGGTAATACTTAAGGGGCTCGCAGACTCGACGACGAGCAGTTTGCGCGTCGAATTCCCCGTTATAAGTGCACTTGAGCAAAACACGTGACGACGAGCATTCTCGTCCAAGCGGTGCCGTGTACCCTACAGTCAACACACTGCATTGCACGACGGCACCGCTTTGGACGAGAATGCTCGACGTTGCGTCGTCGAGTCTGCAAGCCCCTTTAGGAAGATAAGCGACGCAGAAGAAAACAAAGCGAGATCAACTGCCCGTTATTTCCGAGGCCTGAGTCATCCGACGGACTGAAGCCTCGGAGAGGAATCTTGCGTAGCCGATCACGACTTCGTGAAGTCAATGTGAGCAACGCTGGTTATCGAACAAACAAACAACATAGCAACTACCTAACAACAGCATTGTACTGGACGTTTCGCTCCATATCATCAGGAAGATTTATTGAGTTAGATCAACTGCAATAGCGGTAGTTTTCAATGCGAAGAAGTGCTGCTGAGAATCCATGACCAGCGTTCAGTTACAGGTTACAGAAGCACCGCGTTTCGGATTCTTTTTTCCTTAAACATTTTCATTTGGCACTAATACGGTCAAAAACATGAGAAATGCAAACTCTTACGCGTATATGCACGCAGTTGCAAAGTAGGGGCCGAAAAGACTGACTGATCTGACATAGGCGCACCCATACTTTGTTCCAGGGTGCAACATTGCTGTTTGCGCGATCTGCCACAAAGTTCAAAATAGCAGAAGTATTTGAGTCAAAAAGACAGAACGATTTAAAATCACCTTATCCCATGGCATTCTTACAAGGGATGGTTCCGTAAAGAGGCCGGTGATTCCGAAGGCATCCATGCTAAAAATGAACTGTATAATGGTTCAAAAGGTCTGCTCAAGCGTTCAAGGAGCCTTCATTGGCTTTTCCCTTCACGGTTAATGTATACAGGTGATAAAATTAGAGTTGCTTATCTTCAGCGACTCGTTATGAATTAAGACTATCATTAGCGCGTTATTTGAAATGAATGTCCTCGTGAAATGTTCTGTTTTTTCCACGAAATGACTATTCAGAATAAGAATATCGCTGAAAAGTGGCTCGGCATAAAAATAGAACTGTGAATCGCTTCTCTCGAATAGTGTCCTATTAAAAATCACAATCATCACGTGTTGGTACTGTGATTGCGAAGAAAAACATGAAATAAGTTCTCACAATATCCTCGAGTACTGGCACCAGTGCTGACTGATGCCTGTTTCCCATCCCGTCATCACATAACCCGCTGCGTGAGAGGCATGCCACATTGCTTGGCAGTCGAACGTCTGAAAATGCAGAAAAACACAGTATTTCGAGCTGCACTTTGGTGTTTCGAGTGATTTCTTTCAAAATTTCTCAACAGTAGTGGTGTTGATCGCTGACAAAACTGAGCAGGTCTCAGCGAAGGTTACTATTTAGACAACGTCAAAAGTGCTCCTTACAATGTCAAGGCGTACGGTTTTATATTTCGAAAAGAAAAACGGATGATTCAAACCAGATGCAATTCTTTGTGATATTTCTCGAATATGGCTCTCATATTCTCCTGTAGATCGTCGTGGTACGGGAGCTGCCAGCATTCAGCTGAAAATATTCTTAGAAAAAAAAAGCAGAAAGCAGTCTGATATGGAACGTCATATGCGCTGTTTTGTGCTGTTTTGCGCATCCAGCGCTACTCACTACCCGGCATACCTGATGAGGATCAGGGAGTTAACGCGATAGCGTGCCATGCATGGCGGCTCATTACGATGTAGATATTTGCATTTCACAGTCCGTGTGGGGTATGGTGGATGCTCCTAGTGACTCGCTTCATTCAGGCGAGAGACGGCATACGGAGCTCCGAGCTACGTCCAAGATCAGAGACGCAGTCGCATGGGCCAAGTTGTCGAAGATTAGGTGAGGCGGATACGTAATGCGACTCTGTGGCGAACATTTGGCGAGAGCCGTTGCTGAATGGATTCCACGGGACGTCAGAAGAACACCAGGACGCCCACCTGGTCGGGCTTCTTTGTCAAGTCCCTGAACGATCGATTTGATGCTCTTCGTGTTCCTCGAGCGACCAGGACCCACTGTTTTATTGTTTTAATGCCATGGCGCGCGACAGAGACGCATGGAGACGTTACCGGCGTCCGCTCTAGCAAATCAACGGGACGACAAGTGATACTGCTGACACTGGCGCCTTATGAAGGCGGTCGCACGACCGACTGTCCCAAACGTAGCCCGTCGATTCACTCGCGTCGCTTATTGGTTGTTGAGGGTTGTAGGAAAACGTAGCTTCAGCTCAACACACATTGAAGAATTGAATATAACATCATAGGTCTTTGGCTGGAATTACAAAAAGTGCTCGGTTGCGTGACCATATCAGACTTACTAACGCTGAATATCCACTTTCCGATGAAACGATCTCTACCAGTGCTGTGCAGCCATGAACATGGCAAAAAGAATTAAATTGAAACGTCGGAATAACACCTGTATGTGTCAGCGCATTCAACTGATGGCCCGTTCCTCAGCACGCCAATTAGATTTGCGCGCGTCCCATCTTCTCCAACTTGGCCGGTCACGGGCAGCAAGAGAGAACCGTAGTGTTGAACAGATGAGCACGAAGCTTAGAGTCGCTAGCACGCTCTAGCACTGCTTCGATGGAGCTGTACGCTGCCCAGCCTGCTCCCTTCCTTCTCTCGATTTCCGTCATGAAATCATTCTTCATATTCACATGTCGGCTGAAATAGACGTACACCCTGACGTCCTCTAACGGGACTCCTAGGAGCAGAACAGAACATGAACAGGAGCTGTTTCGCAATACTTTCGTTTTGATGGTGATGATAGTCGGTCCAGCTTCCTTCCCCGCCTCGCGTAATCCGTTGAGCATTGAGGTGCATCCCCTGGAGATTCGGTGACGAGAATGCTGTCATTCGCGAACTGCAGGTGATTCAATCGCAAACATTAACCGCGACTCCAAAGGGTTTCCAGTCGCAGCGACGGATTGTTGATTCTGAGCATGCCGAACATAGGCATGGAGAAATAGAGTCTTCCTGTCGTACGCCTCTTTCGACTGCTACCTTGACGTCGCGGCAAGAAGGACGGAACACGGTGTGGCATTAAGTGTAGCATTTTTTCGTATATCGAGTTGTTACGCCTTGCTCCTTCAGTGCCTCCCAAAACTTCGCGGGTTCCACGAAATCGAATGCTTTCTTGTGATCCACGAAAGTGAGCACCAGAGGCTCATGGTACTCCTGAGCAACTTCTATCAATCGGCAGCATGCTAGTATGTGTATGTGTCAGCGGATTTAGGTATGTCTAATGCATACCAAGTGAGCCTTAAAGGGCTTGAGAAGTACATATACGTGGTTTATCCAGACGATTGATATGCTGTTGCAGTCTTCAATTGGTGAATGTGGACTAAGAACCCACCAAGACAGACACAGAATCACTACAATCAAGAATTAGAACCACGATTCAGAGATGGAATACTCAACCTTAACGAACAGAAACAACTCGCCCCTTTTCAGTTTAATAATCGGAAAACTGAACTATAAGCTGAATGTTGCACTAAAATCCTTATGAGAGAACTTACTTGAATTTCCTTGAACTTCGGCGCCAACTGCGAAGGCGGAGAAGAGTAGCAGAAGAACAGCATTGGATATACACATGATGAATGCCTTGATATGTCATATATCAGCGACGTTTTATCGTAGCACTGCTGACACAGGAATAGATTTGCACAGCATCAACTCGGAAGAAACGTGTATTTCTGCAATGATAGTTTCTATATTTGTGGTCAAAGTTTGATTCGTCTTGTCCCACACACCAATTCCATATCCGAATTCTTCATCAGATGAGTGCTCATGTGTTAGAGTTTTTCCTTAGTTGATATTACAGCTGCCACGAGGATTACATTCGGGCACGAAAAACAATGTTGCTTCGAAACAGCACTATTTTATTTGCTCATATCTTTTGTTTCTCAGGAATGGTGAGAAGTTAGGAGACTAGGCACCTATCTTGATGACCAGGGTTCATTCCCGTCCCAGGAAGGAACTCATGCCTTGGTAAAAGCTGAAAAGCGTATCGGTGCCAGCGTCGGACACGGGTGACAAGTGAACTGATGGACGAAAACTGTCACAATCAGAGAGCTGATCGATAGTCGCATGGAACGATGGTGCCCTAGAACCCACCATCCAGACGAAATGGCCACCCCACATGGAGCCCTACACCGAGACAAGATAGCATTGTGGTGCTTCAGCGAAGGGGGAGCAGCACCAAAGAGAAAGAAGATTAGATTAGTATCACTAAAGAAGATCTCCCACTAGATGGTCACAAAAACGTTGGAAAATAAAGGGAATACAGTACTGTTGGTAAATTTCCGCCAAATTGCAATGTAAACGATATAGATTGTTTTTGATTTTCATGTGTGTGTTCCTAGATCTCATTAAAGCGACGGCCACACAAGATCAACCTCATTAGAGCCTGTGGCTCCACTTGACTAAATTTCAGAAAATAGTTATTGTTTTTGCATAGAAATGAAATTGGACTCCGAATTCCGAATTTGAAGAGTATTTCCTCAGGCATTCGAGATTAGGCCAGCTGACCCACTGGCTACTAAGAAGTGCCCTAGTGATACCCAGTAACGGAAGTATTGCTTCACAATATTTTTCCGAAAAGTCCGAAAGTTATGCTTCAAATAAGCAAGCGTCTAATAGTGAGTATTCATATTTCACACATATCGTTCCCCCCCCCCCACCCCAATCTTTCGCCGAGTAGTTATTTACGGCTCTTTTTACCACGTCCTTTTGATGTACTTGTATTAGTTGAAGACTGACATTTAAAGCAATATATCATGCACATCAAAGGTGTAACACAGCGGAGTCGAGAGCGATGAAATACAAGGCTTGCAAATTCAGATGATCAGCCGGTGTGTCACGATATCGGAGTCATCTCAGAAGGGCACGCCTCTCTCCGACCTCTGATGGAACTAGTCTTCCTTACAGTGCTGTTAACGAGCGGTTGTGTTCTATGCACGTTAGACATGTAGATTATAATAAATTATATCCAAACTTTCACTCCTGTCGGCGTCGGGACTAGCATGACTCGGAAAGATTCACCTATTTTGGACTTTTGCTTTTTTTCTAGTCTAAAGAAAGTAACCAGTAAGAAGGACAACTTCCGTAAGTGGTCGGAGAGGTGCGTAGCAAACTGACGTGACCACGGTACCTCGACAGGTGAGTGCGCCACATTTAAAACAGAGCATGGTGCCATGTAAGTGATACAGTTTTCCTAGAACGTAACACTCGAAAATTTCTAAAATTAGCTCCATTTTAAAACAGGAGATGGTGCATGCCGTCTGCTTGGGCTGAACAAATTCTAGTGCACTGCTTACCTTCCAATGGTAGTGACAACCAGCCACTCGAGTCTCGAACTATAAGCCGCCCTGATTCAGCCAAATTTTTAGTGTTCTCTTCGAATTCGTGAAATTGTGGTCATTTCTGCTTAATTGTGGTGTAGGAGTCGATATGTTGGCCAAATATTGAGTAAGTATGTGCTTGTGTGACCGGGCTTACGGAGCAGACTACTAAGGACGAAGGCGGAGGGAAAACAGTATTCATTCCTCAGAAACAATAAGAACCAAATGGAAAATACAATAGAAAGAAAATCGGCTCAAGAGTTATTGAATCGACTGCGAATTAAATAATCTTCAGAGAGGTGCTGAGGAAAATCCATACCACCCGTCAGTTGAAGAAAATGAAGTTCAGTTCTCCTTAATTGACACCATTTGAGATTACTACGTGAAAAGTATGAGAAATAGCAAAATATTACTGGTAGCCACACTTTGCTACATAGGATGCACCAACAAAGCCGAATCGTTTGCGATTGGAGCACCCCCAAATTGCGTCCGTGTGCAGCTTTGCTGTTTGGTTTTCTGCACATCCGAATAGCAAGAAAACTGACATCCTGCATTCTTTGGACTAGTACTTGTGGTACATATAAATCATTCTAGCCATGGCCTGCGTAACCAAAAATGAGGACATAATGAGGTCATCCTCGCTAGCTCCTCATTGGAGCAAAGTCAAAGGACGCTCAACTCAATTTTAGACTTTTTTTTGAAAATGTCAACCACGCCTTCAACCAGACCTAGATCGTTTCGTTCTGATTCCAACTATGCAATTTTTAGTCGAATAGACTAGGTCGGAAAGGAATTACGGGAAGCGACAGAACGACGGACTAACCTTTCGCCGACAGCGCTTTAGCGACGATACTGAAGATAGTCTAACTTTTGGTAGTTATATTAAGTTGTAAACTTTCCGATTGAATATTTGCCACATTTTAATTTTTCAAATTTATTTCGTTGAAAAGGAAACCAGCTGAAATCTACATGGAACAGCGTTGGACTACTATGTGTCGCCTGCCAGCTGGCAATCATTTTACCCCATACGCATGGAAGACTGTCGGTTTATTCACGAAAAATTTTACACTCTCGTTTTTAGATGGTCTTACTTGTTGATTTTTTTTTCTTCCGTGATATTCAGAAGCAACGCAAGCAAATGGTCTTCTGTAGGAGCCCTCTCTGGAGATTACGTTGTATGGGGTAACAAAGTCCAATAATCCTGCAAAAAAAAAAATTCCCATACGACTTTTTTGATGACGCCCTCGGCGGCGTCGGGTGGGTAGCGTACTCAGCCCTGCTTATTCTTTGGTTTGCAAGCTAGGAACTCCTTCGTCGAGCGGCTGACATGAACTCTTGCGTTGTCCTGTTAAAATAAATATTCTTCCGTCCGATGCTGGTTCAGAAAGGATGAAGGCCATCAGCCAGCACTTACTGATACTCCTCGCTATCCATTCGGGTGCTGGTGAATGCCAGCTCGAGCCTCATGTCAGGACAGAAGGTGCCCCAAACCATAAGCGCTCGTTTAGACGCCGCACGGCGAAAATGCGAAACTGAAGCGCAATCAATAATTAACGTCCTCGATCGAATTTGCTCTTTTGCATTAGTGGCGGAGTCTGGTGGCGCTTCATATAGGCAAACTTAGTGGTTGTTCGGGGTTTTCAGAAGGCTGCTATTCCTTGCTGAAGAACATTTTGACGAAATTCACTTTTTCGTTTAATTTAGTCTCTATGTTATATATTATATGCCTTTTTTTGCTTAGGCGCGGCGCCATTGAACTGCGTCACTAACGCAAAGAAGCAAATTCAATCAATGACATCAATTATTGATTGCGCTTCGATTTTGCCTTTTCGCCGCGCGGCGTCTAAACGAGCCCTAAGAGAACATCCTTCAAAGTTCCGCCTACTGGACAACTGCGGGTTCTTCCTTATGTCGTGCCAGTAAGTCTTCTGATTATCGCAGCCATCTAGATTGAACTTCTTCTCGTAGGACCACACCACCTACGAGGTTGTGACACTTTCGAATCTCTTTGGGCCCAATCGTATTAGGCGATGAAACCCTACCTCATAGCAGTCGGTGTCTGAACTTCATTCGGCAAAGTGAAGCCGGGCAGCTCAAGTGCCTCGATGAGGCAGGGCTTCTTCATCATTGCTGAACGCTTAATGTGGTTGCTTCAATCCAGCACTCTCCAGGTGGTTGAGCGCGACACAGGAGGCTTTGCAACTGCGTGGATTTGACGCAGACACGGGGTACTATTTAATGCACCTTCGCAAATTTTCCCTTCATCCCGATCGGATACCTTTCTTGGACGACCGGGAGTTTTCTTCTTGCCGCAACCTTGGGGAGCCCGCAAGTAGCCGCGAACGACGGGTCTGAAGCGGCCAACATTTGTCATGATCCTTCTGCTGAAGAAGCCGGCATCTTTGACTTCAGTCAGCGTTTGAGACTGATTTCGCTTCAAGCGCCTCCTTTGAGAAGTCGTACGTATACAGCGATATCGACTGTGTGAAAGGGGATGAAGAGATGTAGATTTATATGAGCTTAAATGTCCAAGGAGAACTGACTTCAGATGACCTTTCTTGCTATGTTGGCTTGGATTTTTAAGTACGCTTGGATGAGGAAGTGGATGATGAATGGACGGTGACGATGACGGTCAGGAAACAAATGAAGGACAATCATCACGAAGAACTACCGACAGTTTTGTGCCCCAGTGTTCCGTCCATGTCTCGCATACGCGTGGATGGCAGCAGGATACGTTGATGATCACTGAGGGCCCTTCACTACGACAACGGACTGCGCCTTCAAAGAAGAGCAAGTGTTGATGCCTTGCCAGGGAAAGGAGGAATGTTCGTCTCTATCGTTCGTAAAATGCAGGAGGTGCAACAAGCGCTTGTGTTTTGAACGTTTTATGCTATGTCATAATCGTTGAATCCCATGATTTGCAATAAACACAGTCATTTGATTCTTGTTCTGTATTTGAGAGCGCGACACAGGTTGGTGTATGATATTTATTGGCTGACGTTTCGGTGGAATCACCTTCTTCGGAGCCTGAAAGGATCAAGACGATTGAGGAAGCTATTCGACCAAACGTCGCATCGAATCTAACAGGAATTCACGATCTATTCTCCAAACTGCTAAGTCAAGGGAGAACGGGATAACATACCTCACCCTAATTCGCAGATCGACAGTAAAACGAGGAAGCGACGGGCAGGGGTACCAGATGATGTAAGGATGACCTCAAATCAGAATGGCAGTCTTAGGTAGGGCCTGAGCTCCCGCGTTATATATAGGCACTCTTCCTTCCGGTTGACCTTAGTATCGCGCGCGTAAATCCAGAATGCCTCCAGCGATTTCCGCGCTGGCATGTGGGCTTCGCACGCCAAGATTGGAATTTGGACCCCAAAGTCGTCGCTGCCGTTACGCTGGACGCGGTGGTAACCCAGCGCGTTGGACTGCCTCGACCTAGCCTTACCCTCCAGATGTTCTTTCGCTCTCACGCGAAGTGGGCGCGCCGTTTCACCGATATATTCCTCGCCACAGCGTAGACAGGTGATAAGGTAGACCACTCCGGATACGGCGCAATCACCTTTCTTGCCAGCGGGGCAAACGACGCAACCGGGTGTTGGACAGAGACGATCATAAAGGCGATTTCGGACGAGTAGGCGTTTGAGGTTGCTCGGAGGCAAGTCCACAACCGACACTGAAATTTCCAAGGCCGATCTCCTCAGGCACTGCCGAACGGAAGCGATTACTTCATCGTCTTGATCCTTTCAGGCCCCGAAGAAGGTGCTTTCACCGAAGCGCCAGTTAATAAATATCATATACCAACTTTGTGTCGAGCTCAAATACAGCACAAGAAACAACTGTACGATGCCAAGGTTCATACAGAGTCGTACCTGGAGACAGTTATTTGATTTGAGCAAAGAGTTCTACATGAAAAAAGGGGGTGACTCGTGTAAACGCAGAAATACGTGCTATTTACTTACAAAAAGCTTTAATTACATAGAAATTGTATCCTACGATTATGTAAGCACACAATAACAACAGCCGGATGAGTGCGAAAACCATGGCGGGATCCGGGGGAGAGCTCACAAGCTGCCCACAAGAGGCCGCATCACTACCAATTGCGCCAAGTGCCCACGTTCCTGTGTGGATGGCGGTCTGTGGTGAACACGCCTTTCACTTCTTCTGCAGCCGTTTTTCCAATCACAGAGGCGCCTATAGAAAAAATGAAGTAGGGCTTTCGAGTACTTACAAGGGACCCCACATCCTGCGAAAGTTACATCACGAAACCTTGGCACATTCGAGAATGGACTCCTTGTGCGAGCAGAAACTGTGGTTTGTTACTCCGTGGTAAGACGAGCGTCTCGAGATATGCTTGCGTCGCTAACAGAATGTCTACTCGCAGTATCACTTCTCTTTATTGAACGGTTGAAACGGGAAATTATATATGGCACGAAGTATCACTCACCGTGACAGCGGCAGAAATTTTAATTTTTTTAATGTGAAAGAAACCCACGTCAGAAAAACGTCTGCCATGGTTATTTTTCATGCTGATGAAGGTAACACTTGAGCAACACACTAACACCGCTATAATACATCATAAATAAGATAAATCATAAATATCATATCATAAATCATAAATCATAAATCCCTTTGTCGCGGAGGTCTTGCTTATAATAATATATACTCTTGCTGTTTAACCAGCGAGATTACAGCTGTGGTCCGGTGTTTTCTTCTGCAACTTAAACCAGACTTTGGTGGATTCTTCCTTAAACCTTTCTACTGATTTCTGTGCTGAATTCAGTGTGATTGCGAGATTTATAAGCGTTCTGAGAATAGCGTTAGATTTCGATCAGAGAAGTCCTCATGGGAAGTCGGCAATGATTGTTCAGTTGCAGAAGCATCGTGTTTCGTTTGGATTCCTCCTAAAATAATTACATACATGCCGCTGATTAAAGTCACTCAGAAACGTACGAAACCCTACCTGTAGAGGCACACTGTTATGTATAAAGTGCCGGGGAACTGTAAGCCCTCGACCCAGGCGCATCCGTACCCCATGTAGGGATGTAATTTGGTTGTTTGCGTTATCTGCATGCAATTTTGAAATAACAAATGAAAAATAAAAGTGTAGAAATAGTGTACTTCAAGCAACCTTGTCCCATGGCATGCTAAATGCAGCTGCGCCATCAAGTGTGTACATGAGGGCCGCCTCGAACGGATCCCATCTGAACAAAAACGTAAAAACGTACAGATGTTCAAAAAAACTTTGCACGATCGAATCGAGAACATGTGCAAATGTCGATTTCAGCTTCTTCAATCATCTAGATGCTTATGAAATAAGAAAACACCAGTCCAATCGAGGTATCAGCTATAGAAAATGTGACGGTAGAATCATATCAATACCGACCGATTGATCGCAAAGTGGTGAAAGATTTTAGCGCTTCAAAATTTCTTCGTTGCTTTAGAGCGCTCTCCTAGGAACTGATGAGGTCGTCGATGAAAGGGTTGGTTACACTGAACGGGACTGACCACACCGGCCATACCGTAACGGACGTGCCGCAACGATAAAACACGCCAGCGGTGCATTCTTGCGCAGAAACAGCCGTTACTCTATATTTTCTTTCAATTTGATTTATCCGTAGAAATAAGTATGTTTTTGAATTCGGCAGGTAGAGCTCTATCTTTTCATATATAAATTCTCCATATTTGTGGAACTTTTAACGAGCGATTTTTGACGTCTCGACTTTCGGTCCCATGCTGCTCCGATTCCTATTCTGGTGACTCATCGCTCGACGAGGCTCCACCTTCGACCGGGCTACCACGCGGGGACCCATGTTAACCAGGCGAGGGAAATGAATAGAAGTATGCTCTGCCCGGGTCACCACGTGCGGACCTCAGAAATGGCACTTTTCGACGCACGAAAGCGCCGCTGCCGCCGTTTTATCGTTGCGGCACGTCCGGTATTGTAGCACGTCTTACCACTGCACTCCGTTATCTCTGTTTCTTTATGAATAAGGAGTCCCGTTGGAGATGAAACTAAGACACTCCGCTTATGATGCGGATTACGGTAAATGATCTACTAGCACAAACGTAAAAGCGTACAGATGTTCGAAAAAATTTGCAGAATCGAATTGAGAACGTGTGCACACTTCATTTCCAGTTTCCTCAATCATCTAGATGCTTATGAAATGAGAAAACATCAGTCCAATCGAGGTAGATTTGAAGAAAGTCAGCTATAGAGAAGGCGTTCTTCGAATCTCTCTGCACACTAAGGCTTTGGTCTCTCCTTTCAAAGTCTGGGGTGCAGCATAAGTTGTCTGATTTTACTTTACTCTAGTTATTTTATTGTTATTAACTAGTGTTTAGGACTACCTATCTGCATCTGTTTCGTGTAGCGCACGTAATAGTGCATAATAAATAAATAAATAAACAATCATCTTCAATGAGTCTGACACGGGATATTCTAACGTTGAATGCAACCCAGACGTTCGCATCCTATATAGGTTATAAACAAGTTGGAAATCGTTGTAGGAGTGTGTCAATAATCAGAACAGAGTCACGGCAAAGCTTTGAAATATTTGATAATTCCATATTCTTATTTCTTTGATCTTTTTTGTAGAAGGAAGAATAAGCCAAAGAGGAAGAGATGCTTACAACCATCTTGAGTATAAGCAGTACTGCGGATCAGACTGCTCAGCCTCACCATTCCACAACTTTTTAGCAATCTCATGTGCCTTGGTCACAAGGTCGCAATGGACCGTCGTATTCTGAAAGTATTAGAAAATAGCGTGTGAAAGTTTGAACGCTCTACAGGGTGCGGCAAAAGTCCTGACACACCATTTTTGGGTGGGTTAAAAGTCCTTTGAAGGCTTTAGCGCAAAAATTTTTGTGCTTTGCAATCATCGCGCGGTCTTTCTCAACACCACAGGTAATATTTCTCACATCACCAGTACACCTACACTTTTAAAAAATGCCGAGTACGGAACGCGCTTCAATCATCAAGCTGCACCGCTGATGGGATTCACCGCTTCTAAAATTGCCAAACGACTGAATGCTTCAATGTTCAACGTCCAAAAAGCAATCAAATACTACAAGGAACTCGGAATTTGTCTGGTAGACCGCGATCGGGTTGTCCGAAGACAGCTATCACCCCTAACGTTGTTAAGAAGGTGAGAGACAAGATTCGCCGAAATGCAGCGAAGTCAATTAGAAAAGTGGCTAAAGAACTCGGATTCAGCGAGTGTTCGGTTCGACGCATACGCCACAATAAGCTTAAGGTTAAAAGCTACAGGAAGCAGAAGTGCCATGCCTTAACGCCATCAATGCGAGCAGCAAGGCTTGAAGGATGCCGTCAGTTATTGAGGCGGTTCGACAAGGCGCGCTGTTTGGAGATCGTGTCTTCAGAGGAGAAGTTGTTCACAATCGACGTTTCTCTGAACTATCAGAACGACAGAGTACTTGTAAGAAGTGTTGAGGAAGTTAAGCAGAGTGGAAGAACTGTGGAAAGGGAAGGACATCCCCGTCAGTTGATGGTGTGGGCCACAATAACATCCGACGGCAAGTCCGACCTTGTTTTTGTTGAAGAAGGTGTGAAAAATGACAGCAGTTTGTATTTCGTGGACATTTTGAAGAAGAGCCTTATTCTTTGGACCAGAAACCACTTTGGTGGACGGTCCTTTGTCTTCCAGCAAGGTGGAGCACTCGCTCACAAGGCGAAGGAAGTGCAAGGGTGGCTGCCGCGCGAGCTGTCAGACTTCATCCCCTCTTCTGAATGGCCACCCTATAGTCCAGATTTGAATCTCCTGGACTACGCCATCTTGGGATATCTTGAGTCCAATGGTTGTGCTACTCCCCACGAAGTTTGGACTCTCTGCACCGCTCGCTGGTAAACGCATGGAAAGAAATGGACGTCTCCTACTTGCGCGCCGTGGTTGACTCGTTCCATGGCCGTCTTCGAGCCTGCGTTAGAGCGAATGGAGGAATCTTTGAGATCTAATCTGTTGTTATTGTTCTACTTGTTCTGAAGAGCTAACAGTTATACTTAATTTCTTCTATAGTTAATCTGAGTCGTTTCTACGAATCTTTTTACCTGTGTCCGGACTTTTGCCGCACCCTGTAAATCTTGTCACTTGTAATGCAAATAAATAATAAAATTTTTCGTAATGCAAATAAATAAAATAAATAAATATCCGCCTTCGCTATTCATACGAACGTTTAGTACTTTGCAGAAATATTCAGAGAACAGTGATAAACTTAAGGTTGCAAAATTAACGTAACCCACCAGATGAAGTCTTCTGTGCGACGTTGCCAACTTATCAGCTCGAAATGCCAGCTCTTCAGTCAAGTTAGTCCCGCAATGCTCTGGAAATGCGCTTATCATTATCATACGGTTTCAATCAAGATCAAGACCAAAAAACGATGCAGTGTAGACCGTTTTTCATATCAGACATGAAGGAATGCTGCAGAGTCGGAGATAAATCGATCACGATCAAGTACTTTCTCACCAAAGTACTTGAATCTGTACCGCACCGTTTATCATGCCATTTACCATTTGCGATTTATTGTCCATTTGTATGCGTCAAATTGTGTTTGAAGGTCTGTGGATTCAAAGACCAATTCAAAGCCGCCAGAATTTATGCCTATTGAATCGTGCAGAGTCGGTAATGGCAGTAAATCAATGGAAAGATAAAAGTACCATGTAATCGCTCTATTTATTCATATATTTATTTATTTAAGACATGATCATGTCGCGTGAAAATGGAAAACAACCTGAGTAAACTTGAATGTGATGCCAAGACACCAAGAATAACCAAGACAACAAGATTACAGTTGCAATATTCTGATAACGACAGTCAGAAGTGCTCGAAAGACAAAACGATACTGTTACACGACTTATAGAAAAAGGCTACAAAGGTTGCAATAACGATGCGAATGCGAAATGTAAGAAGGAATCATCATTCAGATATCGACGTACATTTAGCCGCTGGTTCGAAAAGCTTTTAAATGATATTAAAGACGCTTGAAGAACTTTCCCCTCTAGTGAAGGGCAGAAAACCCGAATTGTCTTATGGGAGAAAAAACACGGTCTGACCTGACTTTTAGCCACCGAATCTGCAAGCCTTAGTCCTCCGAATATGGTGCTGGAGGTAGATTTAACAAATAAGCTACTTTTTGGCGAACGAGCAATTTCTTTGAGAATCTAGAACATCATTCATTCTTCATAATTTCAGCGAAGTCACTCCCAGTTCTTTAGCCCTAGTATTGTCATTTGGAATACGAACGTAGTCCAGGACAAAAGTTCGCGAAAAGTTCGCGAAAAGATATGTACACCTTGAATTTTTGGGTACAGATCGGTGAAACCAAAAGGGATATTATTCCAGATAACAGTTTCAATAACTATTATTGAAAATACACTAATATGTGCCCTTGTTGGAAATTCTAGATTTTTTTAAAAATTTTAAACTCATTTTCATATGCATTTTTAAACGAATGTATCTTAGTAACCATTGAGCTTCTGCTTGTCATGTAAAGATATTCTGATAGAGAATGATTAGCTTGTTCTTAAAGGCTATGGGTTCTAGTTCCAAGACATCAATAAACTATAGAATTTTTCGTGTGAATTTTTTCATGGTCAAAAAATGGTGAAATCATGGGACAATCTTTCATATAAAATCTCATATATCAGTAACCAGCAAATGAAATACCATCAAATGAGGATATGTGATAGCATAAGATTTTCTCTTTCAAACTCATATCTAACTTCGGAGAATAGCCGTATGATTACAGAGAAAATAGCTAATGGAATTGCATTTACACAAACGGTCGTTTCACGAATTCCCGGGGGGCATTCGGCTCCAGATTTCTCTAGCGCATAGTAGACTTATTGCTTGTTAGGTACTTAACAGCTAGCAGAATGATTCCTGCTATTTTTCAGAAAATCGTGTTCTAGTTGGATCGAGAGAAAATGGGGCACAAACCCGCACAGCGTACGGTGGCGGGATAGTGATGCATACAACAACAGATGATTTTCTGAGCAATAGCGGGAATTATTTTGCTAGCTGTTAAGTACCCAACAAGCAATGAGTCTATTATGCGCTAGAGAAATCTGGAGTCGAATGACCTTCAGGTATTCGTAAAACGGCCGCTTGTGTAAATGTAAAATTCATTAGCTATTTTCTCTGTAATCAGACGGCTATTCTCCAAAGTTAGATATGAGTTTGAAAGAGAAAATCTTATGCTATCACATATCCTCATTTGATGGTATTTAATTTGCTGGTTACTGATATATGAAATTTTATATAAAAGATTGTCCCATGATTTCACCATTTTTTGACCATGAAAAAATTCACACAAAAAATTCTATGGCTTATTAATGACTTGGAACTAAAATTCATAGCCTATAAGAACAAGCCAATCATGCTCTATCAGAATATCATTACAAGACAAGCAGAAGCTCAGTGGTTCCTAAGATACATTCGTTTAAAAATGCATATGAAAATAAGTTCAAAATTTTTAAAAAAAAATCTAGAATTTCCAAAAAAGGCACGTATTAGTGTATTTTCAATAAGAGTTATTGAAACTGTCAACTGGAATAAAATTCCTTTTGGTTTCACCGATCTGTACCAAAAAATGCAAGGTGACATATCTGTTCGCGAACTACTGTAACTCATAAACAGCTTTCGTGTGACATTATTTTGAATCGTTTCCAGCGAGGCGATTTCTTATGAGCAGCTCAGGATTTTCCATACGTGGCTTCAGAAGCTTTAAAGCTCTTAACGAGGAGCCTTACCGCCTTCATGTGCTAACGTTGCGTGTACAGGCCACTTACCAACTCCAATTCCAGCTTCAGTCAGAGAAGCTGCTGTGGACAATAGTAGAATTGTCCTGACGGCGGACATGTTGAATGCCGTGCCGATGTCCTTGCGTTGCTGACTACACTTTTATTGTACAACAGAAGGCTATTTTTCAACTATTTGATGAGCTGCGGGTTATATAAAAACAAATTTGCCCAGATTCACGAGACTAGGAAATGGTTAGCTTCTTGCCTTCCTTCTAGCTTTCGTTCATTCGTCCTTATTTCGATGTTGACAGATTCCGTAATCACACACGTGCCATCAGTTTATTTGGCAACGTTTGTCAACATACGGCATTCTCATGATATTCATTCATTCGGTGTTTTATTTATTTATTTATTTATTTATTTATTTATTTATTTATTTATTTATTTACTTATTTATTTTTATTTATTTATTTATTTATTTATTTATTTATTTATTTATTTGTTCGTTTGCTTGTTTAAGACGTGTACAACTCAATACACGTGATGAACATAACAGAACAAAACACAGCAAGGAAGATGTGGATTAAACGAACTAAACACACCTTGAGAAATGGGAGATAAATGTTAATAACGTCATCACATTTAGCTATTGAAAAAATGTTCTCGAGTAAAAAATGAAAAGCACGCGGTATATCATGCATGTGAGGGAGGAATCATAGCGGTGAATTTGACAAGTCAATAGGGTGATGCGAAGGATGTCCACCATTATTAGAAAAGTCGTCTTGTCTCATATTAAAAGCTAACCATCTTGGTGACTGTCCTCCATATAAGTTCCAGGTGGTCGTCCTAAACTGTTGCAAGTAAACCAGAAAGATTTTCAAAAGGATATGTCCAGTTCTATATATTTTTCGTAACACGCCTCTCATAGTTAAGAGCCTCAAGCACTGATCGCTCCATAAGCCTCATCATCAACATTTCAATCCTTTTTTTAGCAAAAAAGGTTAGCATTCAGAGCACCGCTTTTATCAGCACCTTATAAATTAGTTCTTATTTGATAACGTTGGTGGAAGGTAGTTTGTATACCCTTACGGCTTAATAATGGATGGGCACGACCAGAAAGTTCAGAATCTAATGACGTCGAGCACGCAAGGACCAAAATAGGAAAATGTGCGCTAGTGCTTATACAGGCGTCGCGTGGCGTGGAAAAAGCCTGAGCAGGGGCCGTATGCTCGTCTCACCCGAGATTGCTGGGGGATGGGTGAGATCCCCCCGCGATGCCGTATGATTGGAGCCGGCCCGTGTTTCCTGCGCTCTTACTCGCTGGCTCCTCCCCATTGCCCCGCCGGGTGAGACGAGCATACGGCCCCAGATGTTCAGAGCACAACGATGATAGCTTTTCTGGGAGGTATAAATGGTATACTATGGAGGCTGGAAATCTCCGGTTGTTGTTTCTTGATTTGGTGTCTTCGTAACAAGAAAAGGAATGTAATAAGAGAACAATTCATGCAAAACTACAAGAACTTTATTAAAACGAAAACAACAGAGAAACGATGGTTCTTCAGAGCCAGATAAAACGAGATCCTCCACGATTACTTCGATGCGCTTTTATACGGTAGACGATGGGAACGGTAGGCGGAGCGTCTGGTATCTCATGGGAAACGCACGCGGGAAGTCTACGGTTCTGTGGAGCGTCTCCTGAGAAGGTTTGAAATGAAGAGTTGCGAGCGCCCATCTGCTCCCAGTATCACCTAAAATAAAGAAGATGTGATTCATGCCACTTTTCCTTATATTCTACCGTGCTGCGAGAGTCAGTACATACCTCATGTGTCTCTTCATAAGTTGAGGTCAATGAGTGTCTGAATAACCTTATATTTCCAGGTAGATGTAGTATACGTCCACGGAACGACAGAAGACTTGGTTAGCCGTGACGATGATCGATCGCTTTACGACGCGGGTGTCTAACGGCTTGATGACTATTTGTAAATGTCAATTCTTCCCTGAACATAGTAGTAGGTGGTAGACTGACTGAAGCCAATAGCCAAGATGATACCAGTTTATTTCGGCTGACGTTTGGACGAGTCTGCCTCCTTCAGAGCCCGGAAGAGAAGAGAGGAATTTGAGAATTTCTTGGACGAGTGATTTCTCAAATTCCTCTTTTAACTTTCAGGCTCTGAAGAAGGCGGACTCGCCGAAACGTCAGCCGAAATAAACTTATATCATCTTGGCTATTGGCTTCAGTCACTCTACCACCTACTACTATATTCGACATGCCGAAATTCAACAACAGTCGATCCTGAAATATTCTTCCCTGAACCTTTCTACTGATTTCTGTGCTCAAATCACTGTGGTTGCAAGATTTACAAACGTTGTAATAATAACGTTAGATTTCGTTCAGAGAAGTGCTTGTGGGAAGTCGGCAATCATTGTTCAGTTGCAAAAGCATCGCGTTTCGCCTGGCTTTCTCCTGAAACAGTTACCTACATGTATGTGGTTGACGTCACTTAGAAAAGTACGAAATCTTACCTGTAGAGGCACACTGTTAGGTATAAGGTGCCAGGGAACCTGTCACGCTCGACCCAGGCGCATCCGTACCCCGTGTTGGGATGTAATTTAGTTGTTTGTGTTATCTGTATGCAATTTTGAAATAACAAATAAATATTATAAGTGTAGAAATACTTTAAGAAACCTTGTCCCATGGCATTCTATACGCAGCTGCGCCTTGGACAGTAAATAGGTTGATCACTTCGAGTGGATCCCAGCTGAACCAATACGTAAAGACGTACATGTGCTCAAGAAACTTTGCAGAAATTAATTCAGAACGTGTGTCAACTGCAGAACATTTTGATTTCAGTTTCTTCGAACATCTGGGCTCTCATAATATGGCATCGGTGAAAAAACACCGGTCTAGAGTTGACTTTTAAAAAATAGGTTCTCTAGTCGTTATTTTCCCGGGCGCATGGCAACCATTCATGGCAATGGTCAAGAGAGATCAAGAACGAGCAATGGTTGCCATGTGCGCAGTAAGCCCTGCCCACCTCACCTTGGCTTCACCCGGTAAAATAACGGCTGGAGAGCCCGATCACTAGAGAAAACGAAAGCCGTGGTAAAACATAATGGTGGTCGGCACCACCGGCTTGCCGTCTTGCTTGCCGTTCCTGTTGGTTCTCAGTACGACAAATGTTAGCTGAAATGGTGTTTAGGCGGACAGGGTATGAAAGTTTTCCACTTTCCAGGCTCTGACGAAGACGACAACGCCGAAACGTTAGCCGGATAACAATTATGCTTAACAACATCAGGTGTCGCTTAGAAAATTCGAATATTGAAAATGAAATCGTTGAATCAAATCAATGCTGGCCGATTGATCAGTGAGAAAATTCCAATATAATGAAACTCCTCAATTGTTAAACAGGGGTCGTATGCTCGTCTCACCCGAGATGTCTAGTGCATGGGGATCGCTCCCCACGCCGCCGCCTCTCAGCATATCGGCGCGGGGAGCTATCCCCATCCACAGCTAGCTCGGGTGAGACGAGCATACGGCCTCGGTAGTCTACACAGAAACTGATGAGGTCTTACATGAAAAGGTTGATTACTCTGGACGAGAATGTATCGTTTGATCGTTTGGCTACGATACTTCTCTGAGAAAGGACCCATGACGGAGATGTAAGTCATTAACGAGGCGCAAGAAAGGCAATGCGGTGCATTCTCGTCGTCGCTGGTTCTACTGGTAGGAACCTTGGCGTAATTCCACAGAAACTACTTGTGCTTGAATCATAATCATTCCACCGCCGTGAACGGCAGTAAAAGGCATGGATGATTATGGAACGGTTCCTACTCCAAACAAGGTTGATTACGTCGGGAAATCTAAGTTGAGGATGACGGATATTCCACTCAATAACCGACCTGAAGAAGACGAATATGGGCCTCCACATACGCGACGACGATCGGTTTGCGCGACGAATTAGCCGTTATAGGTGCAATTGAGCGAAACACGCGACGACGAGCATTCTCGTCCAACGCGATAGCTGCTCGCTGAGTACACTCAACACACTGCATTGCACGACGGCGCGTTGTACGAGAATGCTCGTCGTCGCGTCGTCGGGTTTTGTAGAGGCCCTTAAGAAAAATCATGGTAAGAGCGCGTAAAGAATCCAAAAAAACGGATGTTCGCAAATGTTGGATAATTTCATAAACAATCAAATTGCAATCAACTAAATTGAATTTTGCCGTCTTCAGAAATCGTCAATCGTCCTTTTTTTATCCCGTTGCCGTTGTAATAATTATGGAAGCCCTAGCTTCTACTCTCATAAATAAGGACACGTGATTTCAGTGACACCTCCTCTATAGTTATCCATAAGGTAGATGAACCCACCGGCAGGTAGAGGGACACACCTGCTCTGAAACATTTAGCACAACCATATTATCTAGCAGGAGCACTTAGGTGACAATAAACACGGGCCTAAAATCACTCCCAAGCTCCCAATTTTAACTTTATCAAGTCAGTTGTGGTTTAAGCAATAGCTGAACATAATACTAATCTATAATACATAAATTGAACTAAGGTGCGCTATTCACCTCACGGTGCAACAGCAAGCATACGCGAGAGTTTAGAGCGGTTTTACCATGTAACTGCCCTTGTTCCTGGACTGGTAGTAGTATCTATAGCGCGCTTACATTGCAGTGGACGTTATTGTCGTTCGAACCATTTTTCCCTAAGCCCTAAACCCCTCGCGTTAACCCAGCGGGACTTTACCTATCAATATGATTCCCTCCCTTTTCCTACTTAATTCTGAGGAGCTTCTTTCAAGGATTATCTCAATGATTTCATTGATTTGTTACTAGCCGTGTTTTTTTTTTGTTTTTTATGTTTCTAACATATCCCAGTAGGCTGTAACCCACTGGATTCCAATTTTCAGCCCACTAGGGACTGGAGAAAATAAAATAAAATAAACACATATACTATTAAAAATACCCTCCATCTGTTAACATTGAATTTCTGTATGAGGGAGAATAATCCAAGGAGAAAGAGATGCTCACAACCATCTTGAGTATTTGCAATACTCTGAATCATATTCATCAGGCCCACCATTCCACAGACGTTCAGCAAGCTGAGCTGCTCGAGACACAGCTTCACAGTCAATGCTCGTTTTCTGAAGATTTGAAGTCTTGGAAGTTGTAGAAGTTTGAACGCTTTCAATTTTGATCATTGTGAAGCAAATATAGCAAACACCTTATTCGCTGGTACATACTTGTACCAACTCGTAACGTTTGGGAGAGATTTTGAGATCCAATTATATTACGAATTACGAATTTAAAGTAACCCACCAGACCAAGACGTTTATGGTGATCATCTAATTGTTGAACTCGACTTATCATCTGTGGAGGCAACTTTTCGCACGCCTCTGAAAATGGTTTTATCATTATCATACGAGCGGTTTCAATCATGGTCAAGTAAACCTACAAAACCTGATGACTGGAGTAGAGGTAAGTTTCATATCGGACAAAGGTTCATTGAAGAAAAGTCGCTCTACGATTTCAAGTAAAGGTAAAGGTAACGGTAAAGGTGCCGGCGTTGATCAGTCCATTAAGGACGCGCCGCCGCATTCGTGTTCTATTCAAGTCGTAGAGGCATAGTGAATGCGTATCTGGCCTATACAATGACCTGCGGGGGCCAGCCGCTATGCCAGGTCAGTGTCTCTATCTTCCCAGACAAGTCTGGTACCAATTTACCCGACCCCGGAGGAATGGAGGGGTTGGTTAGCCCGGGCCGGGATCGATCGCTCGACCGTGCGGGTGACAGCAGCACTTCTTACCACTGTACCACGCGGGCCCCATCCCCATGATTAAAAGTACTCCGTTACTTTTCCGCCGTGAATCATCCAGTTTAGCTATGCATTCGTATGCGTCAAATTGTGTTTGGAGATCTGTGGATTCAAAGCAGTGACCCTAATTTGCGTCTATTAAATCGTACAGAGTCGGTAGGGGCAGTGAAGTAGTGTAAAGACGGTGCCCTCAAAATCCGCTCAGCGATCGCTATATCACGAAAGTGGCAAATGCCGTCGATCAACAACGGTTATTAATAAACCCCTCGCTGCACTATCTGTTTTCCTACCCGCTCTGTGCCCCTTCCCTAACTTTTACCATTCCGGTGCTGTACAGTACCGGACTTGCGGCTTTCCTAAGCAAAAAGTTAGTTAAAGTAGATGATGTTGTTAGGGCGGTCAGCGACTTCTTCGAGTCCTAGTCTTCTTATTTCTGCGGAAAGGGGATCAATGAAACGATAGAAGGGTTTTTTCGTTGCGGCACATCCGGTACTGTACTATGTGTGCATGGGTCTTAACTCATATTACATGTGACCAGCTCGGAAGAAATCCAAAGTTTTATTTCACTTTCGTTCAGTATTTCTTCAGTATTTTCTATTCGTGGCTTTAGAAGCTTATAACCGCTCGAGAAGGAGCCCTGCTGGCTCTGTGAGCTAGCGTCTCTCATGCTGATCACTTACCATTTCCAGCTTCAGTCAGAGAAGCAGTGAACAGTAGTAGAAGTACATTGGCGGCGTACATGTTGAATGCCTTGCCAATGCCATTGCATTGCCGACTACGCTTTTATCGTACAACAGGAAGCTATTTTTCAACTATTTGATGAGCTGCAGTTACTGAAAGAGAAAATTTGCGCAGCATCACGAAGCATGCAAATGGACAAATGCCTGCTTTTTCATAGCCATTGTGTTGTCCTTCCCTTCATTTCCGTGTAGACGCACTATCTTCGCATCTATGCACGTACACTCAGTTAACTCCACAATACGTGTCATACATGCTTCTCTCTGCGAGTTTGTTTTAGATTTTCAATGAAAAGTGTAAAACTGCGGAGAACAGAAATGAGGAAGGTATCACAAAGTTAAGATGGAGGACTTCTCCTCTACTAGGGCTCGTTTAGACGTGGGGCGGCACGCGGCGCGGCCTAATGCAAAAGATGCAAATCGACCATACCGTGGGTATATTCCCACGCTATTTCCCACAATTCCCACGTCGATTTGCATCTTTTGCATTAGGTCGCGCCGCGTGCCGCCCCACGTCTAAATATATATATATATATATATATATATATATATATATATATATATATATATATATATATATATATATATATATATATATATATATATATATATATATATATATATATATATATATATATATATATATATATATATATATATATATATATATATATATATATATAATAAGCGAAACCCAAGCGATGTTTGTCACGCGTGGCTCATATGGGTCCCACCCAGGCTCAAGCTTGAGGTTCGATTTCTGCAAAAAATTTACGACCCCCTCTATTAGTGGCGGTCCCAGTACGACCCCCCTTATTACATAGGCTTGGTTCGAGAGCTAATATTTTGTAATAAACATTCGCTTTTCCGAACTCTGAAAGAAGCAAACAACTATTTTCAGGAGAGAAATGGACGAAGAAAGATCGGCGAAACGATGGAAGCATCTTCTACTACAAATGGAAGGATAGAAATGGAGATTAAGACGGCGACCGATTTTGAATCAGCACTTGATAAAAAAATAAAAATAAAAATTTGACTAACATACTTCACACATATCATACAATACTATACAAAATATCAGCATATTTTACAATTAAATTAAAACGTGTTGTTCTTCGGTAGCAGCGGCAGTGAAAAAAATAAATATTTCTCAGGAGCGACAGAACGCAACGCGATGAAATTCTACACAGTCTAAATTCGAGTTTTTCCTCGACTCTGGTGAGAAAATCAGACTCGGAATTAACGTTCTTCTTGGTAAACAGGGTAGGTTCGATTTAGCTTCGATTTCAGGCGAAAATCGACGCAAAATCGAACCTACCCTGTTCACCAAGAAGAACATGATTTCCTGGAACTGTCTTCTGAAGAAAGGTAGCACAAATCCTCTAGTTTCACACATCGTTCACAGTTTGACGAAACTCCGAAACCTGACAGAGCTATTACTGTTTTACTGACATCACTGCTGCTTCACTGCAGCACGTCGCGCTGCGACCGATTTCGCCGCGTTTCTCTTCGGTAGCAGCGGCAGTGAAAAAAATAAATATTTCTCAGGAACGACAGAACGCATCGCGATGAAATTCTACACAGTCTAAATTCGAGTTTTTCCTCGACTCTGGTGAGAAAATCAGACTCGGAATTAACGTTCTTCTTGGTGAACAGGGTAGGTTCGATTTAGCTTCGATTTCAGGCGAAAATCGAAGCAAAATCGAACCTACCCTGTTCACCAAGAAGAACATGATTTCCTGGAACTGTCTTCTGATGAAAGGTAGCACAAATCCTCTAGTTTCACACATCGTTCACAGTTTGACGAAACTCCGAAACCTGACAGAGCTATTACTGTTTTACTGACATCACTGCTGCTTCACTGCAGCACGTCGCGCTGCGACCGATTTCGCCGCGTTTCTCTTCGGTAGCAGCGGCAGTGAAAAAAAATAAATATTTCTCAGGAACGACTGAACGCACCGCGATGAAATTATACACAGTATAAATTCGAGTTTTCACTCGACTCTGGTGAGAAAATCAGACTTAGCGAAAACTGCAGTGGTGACACGGATCCACATTTGAACGACTATGGTCTTGTTATACTGGATCATGGAAATGCACCATCTCTTCGGGTCTAATCTGAGAACTAAAGGACGTGCAATTTATAACAAGGCCGCTCACGACACGGGCTCTCCTACTTTGCATATGGATAAACTACATAAAGTAAGGTGATCAGCAAGTCTTCAGAACGCGCTTGCGAAAGTTTTGCGCATGTATCCTGTTCTGATAGAAGCCTTGGAGAGAACGGCCAAAGATAGGAGCTTCCCATCCAGCATCCGAGAACGAGCAAAAGTTGCAGCTTGGGTCTCGAAGGATGGACGTACATACATTGTTCTGCACCACGTGAATGCTCTACTTGAATACTTAACAAGAATGTCTGAAGCTCTACAAAACGAGGAAAGCCTCCTTGTCGACTTTCTCATGCGATGGAGACATTTACATTTCCTGTTAGAGAACCAGCAGATAAAACACAATGTTTATCGAGATCTTCTGAAAGGAAGAACCTTACAATTGGTGGATTCCGCTACCAGACGAGTGCAGAATGTTGAGCTTGATTATCTTCGAAATTATTACACCTCTCATCCCACCCGTTCTAGCGCTGATTCTGCGCCAATCAACTTCATATTGGCTTATAACCCTAAAATGTTTAGCGATTACAATAAGCATAAACAAGTGGACAAAATGGACGAAGTACTACGTGATGCTACTGAAGGTTGAAGGGCGCTCAAATATTTTCGGAACCTCAACGCAGCCGGGAGCGATCAAGAAGAGGAACCTGATGTAAATTTAGGCTTCAGCTATCACACTGAAGATGCGCCTGACTTCGACATAGGCAGGCTTGAAAGCCTAGCTTTGGGGAAAGTCTATAGTGACGGTATAGTGACTCTCGCCGCACAGAAGCATATAGACGCTTTTTACGACGAAGTGAGAATTTCTTTGAAGAAACATATGACGTCCAGCCGTTCAACTGAAGCAACAGAAGATTTCCCGTACGCCTTGGATCGTCACATCATACTTGATGTAATTGAATGTGGTGGTGGCTTTGAGCACTTTCACAACTGTGTGCTGAACGGTACTTCTCGAGAATCTAGAGGGTATCCTTCATATATTAATGAAGACGGAGTTGTGGACACAACAGCCCGAAAGACTCTTATTATAAATTCCATTGAATCTATCAAAAGGTACTGTAATCTTCCGTCGGCCAATTGCGAGTTTACGCGCTTCTATAATATAACAATATTGGCGAAAATGTTCGAAGACTTCGCTCATGGCCACTTGATCTTCGTAACGATCGCTACAGTTTGAGATTTTATCAAACTCTTCTCGATAACGCTAACGAGTTGATGCTCGAGGACCCGATCATTGAGGTAGCAGCAATTTTTATTTTTTTCGCTTATTGATTTCTTCGGTAAAACTGATTTAACCTTCAGGGAATCAGATGTTTTCTTGTCATTCCCGCCAGTAACGCTGATCCAGAGCGCAGTTTTTCAACAGCAAATCGTTTGAGCAGAGGAGAAAGAAGCAAACTTGGTACGCAGACGCTGGATTATCTCATGACGTGAGGATTCTTCTGAATTATTGTAATTCTAACTTTTCACACCACCAACTTTCAATGCGCTTCAAGCATAGAACGAGATGGTCCAAGCTTGCTAACAGTTAAACCGATGAAACTGGCAATGCAGTGGCGGAATCCTCTCAGTGTTCTCGACTTACCAAAAGGAAAACCGTCCACCTTCGAAAGAGACAACAGCTTGATGAAGCAGATAAGAGAAGCTCTTTCCAAAGGTTTGTTGTGTTTGATACACCTGTTTCGTTCCCTAAACCGTTCACATCTTTCTTGTATTCATGATTTCGGTTATAGGGAATTTACGTACACTTGTGGAGCTCGACGTCAAGGAATACATGATTGTGAATGGGCTCAACAATAGGGACGACAAGGATGACATTCGACAAGCACAAACAAATGAATAATAAAATTGAGATAAAATAATGCTGCGCACAACTGGAATACTGATTTCCTACACTCCTAAAAAAACGACCCATCCGATACGACCCCCCCCCCACTTGACGCAAGCCAAATACGACCCCCCAGCTTCGATTCTCGAACCTCAAGCTTGAGCCTGGTCCCACCGCGACTGCCCATTACCGTACTCCCAGGGACGCATTTCATCAGTTCAGCTCGCTGTCTTTTACTATATGCTGTTTGTTCATCGTTTTATTTTAGATATTTTTTGTTTTATTTCAAATTTTTATTCGAGTACATTTATTTTTGTTTTAAGTGTGTAACTGGTTCGTCGGCCTGCAGGCGGCTGAATGGCTGGTACAATTATATGCACCACATATTACAGCTTAATCTCAAGCCCGCGGCACGCTCAACTAGCATCCTTTCTATTTTGGCCTTATGAAGCATCAGACACCATATCTCCCAACGTTTCTTCATGTTCTTCATGTTCTTCGAATAGCGATAGAGCTTGACGTATTAGTATTTTTATCTGTAGGGAACTAGCGTTGAGTATGGATCCGAGTCTTTCGTGAACCAGGACAAAAGACAGAACAAGTTCTGAGCATTTGGGACGGTGACGGATATTTCTAATTAAGAAACAACGGTAGCGGCTATTTTGAAATAGAAAACGGTAAGACAGTCACGTTTACATTTTTGTGTTCACTTTTTGTCTTGCCTGCTTCGACCACTACATATACAGTGCCGATCAAAATGACATGTCACCTTATATTTTTTGAATACAGAAAGTCGAAACCAAGAGGAATCTATATATATATCTTGGCGCTGTGCACAGCGCTGCGACGGCGATCTCAGCGCTGGCCGTCGCCGCCGGCCGCTGACGGGAGGCGTGGCATGCGGACAACGGCCCGCCGGTTGCCATTCATTGCGACAAAGTATCAGTTGCTCACTTCCGCCGGCAATGGACGACGGGAGTATACCAAGGGTCTAAAGGAAGCGAACATATGCTCTAGTATGTGCTGAGTCAGCACCGCCGCGACCCACCGAAAAGCCGACCAACGAGCGAGCGCGGGAAAAGTAGACGGACTGGACCGAGCAAAACCATCTCGTTCGCAGGAGCGTAGGAGCCCAGCGTCGTCGCCTCCCCCTTTTTTCGCCCTTTTCGTTGTCGCCTACCTTGCTCTGTTCTTCTCGATTGCCTCCTTTTTCACATCCACTCTCTTTTGCCTGCTGTTCCATGCCAATCTCATAAGATTGTTCAAATACTTTAGACTTGTTTCTCAGCATGAAGTATTGTTGTCCCTTTTGTTGTTTCGTCATGATGGTGTTTCTGTTTGGTTTAATTATCTAAGTTTGAGGTTAATAAACAATTGTGTGGGATCGTTGCTACAATCGCATGGTTGTGTGCTGATTATGCTCAAGACCCGCGTGGCAAGGGAAATCGGACCATGTTAGTGCAAGTCAGCACATAATTACCGCTCAGCCACCGAGCCACTGACGCAGTGCTTACTATCTAGAAACTTTCGCAGACGGTGGCTTAATGCCTTTTTTAGGCAAATCACTTCCCGCCAGCAAAAATAAATCACACTACTTCGATCCTCGTTCAATGTTTACGAAGCCGTGCAGGTCTCGAGCAAATATCGAATGCCTCTATTGAACGTGCTGGGATATGTTATTTTAAAATGTGTTCGGAAAACTGCAGTACTAGAACAATGACACGACATTCAAAAACGGTACCTCGGCTGCATCTATTTATACAGTATCGTCCGCATTCTGATTTTTTTGATTGTTCGGGACAACACTTTCTAGAAGTTGTCCTCCTAATCGAAGGCTCTCCCCCCGTTCGGATCTTGGATTTCCCAAACTCTTGAGCATTTTCAAGCCAGCTTCCATCAAATGCTTGACGTTTCCCCGTGTATATTAAACTTTTTTGAACGGCATATTCAGCTCAAAATGACAACAGTAACCTGTTCTTCGGTGAACTGCTCTTCTTCAGTTAGTTCATTCTTTTGCCAGTATTGCTGCCTTAACGGTTGCTTGTTATCGGTTCGTACGTTCACTTCACAAAAGGAAGCTTTTTGCAATTTTAGGACTTTTTTAGATAACTTCAAAGTTGCTCCCCACTTTGCTGAAGTGCTTTCCGCTCTAATTATGTTTATTTGGTATTCATCAGGAAATTTTCACAATAACGTTTTTGTTGTGGACACACAACTATGTTTTCTTGAGGCTCAATTTTAGGAGGTATGCTCTGGATGTACTACGGAAGTTTGCAATCTTATGCTGCTGTTACTGTTGAGGACCATCTTTAAGTTAGGGTGATGAGAAACGTAATTAAATTGATTCGCCTGGATGTCGCTCATTCTGTGTTGGTGTGAAATTAGGGTTAGCTGTTCTGAACCATAAACATTATTGAATTCAAAGTCAGTAGATAGCTTGGATTTTAAAAATTCGTAGCGCTCTTTCTCTGTGTTGGCTCAACTTTACTGTTGTGAAGCAAATCTTTATTTCTGAGAAGGACGTTCATCAAAACTTTTACATGACCTGTCGTGAAGAGTTTGATTAACGGCTGCATCTTCCTCCTGTATAGCTGAAATATGTGGGTGCTATTTAAATGCCTTAATCTAGAAAGATGTAATGTCAGAAAGAAGACTAATTCATACTCGTAGATGCAGGTGAGGGCTTGGCTCACTTTGCCGTTTGCATCTAATGTCTTCCTCGAGGCTGTTGCATACGCACATCCGTAGAACTTGACGTTGTTAGTCCTATCAATTATTCGTTTCATCTGGAAAGTTCGACCACGTTTCAAAAAGTTTGTATTTCTAAGGGCTCGTTCAGACGACGCGCGTCGAAAATCCAAAATCGAAGCTCATTCGATAATTAACGCCTTTGATCGAATTTGCTCTTTTGCACTAGTGGCGCAGTCCGGTTGCGCCTCATATAGGCAAACTTACTGGTCGCTCGGGTTTTTTAGAATTCTGCCATTCCTTATCAAAGGGAATTTTGACGAAATTCACTTTTTTCGTTTAATTTCTTTCCTATGTGATTATATGCCTAATTTTTTTTGCCTATATGAGGCGCAACCGGACTGCGCCACTAATGCAAAAGAGCAAATTCGATCAAGGGCGTTAATTATCGATTGAGCTTCGATTTTGCATTTTCGACGCGCGTCGTCTGAACGAGCCCTAAGACAGTTCGAAAAAGTGGAAACATATTCTGAAGCTGTCGGTCTACTCGTTCAAACTGCAAATGTTAGCTTTCGAGCCATCTTATAATGCCGAACTCATTCTTTCCTCTTACTCTTTTTCATTCTTTGGAGTTCAGGAAACCCAGATACTTGCTCGTCTCAGACTGATCGGGATACATAACAATGACCTCGGCAAACAATAGATGAAGTATAAGTGCGTTATCATAGAATGTGATTTTCGAGGTGATTTCAATGATAAGCAGGCAGAAAATGCCACCAACGCCGCCACCACCAATCATTTGAAAAATTAATTGACATCCATCCACCCAAATAACCAACTGGCTTTCGCCTATTATACAGTAAGGATTGAAAAGGAACCTGCGGCATTTTTTCGTTCCTGAGCTTATCAAACATGCACCTGACTTGGTCGTAAGGGTTGTGAAGTGGAGTAGAGTTTCTGAAACATGCATAAAAGTTTGCTGAAAATTTGGTTTCTCGAAACTAAGAGAGGACAAGTAATCTGAAAAATTTGGTTTTGGAGAACGAATTCATGCTTGTGAAATCCTATAATATAGCTGATAGGCATTCGACCTCCCGTCAGTCCAGGCGTAGTTATTTACTGGTGGTTTCAGTAGAAAGTTTACGAGTGCTTCTCTACGATGTCAGTATAAAAGCGAGAGAGGGAGAGAGAGAGAGGTCACGCCCTTTTCCACCAGAGCTTTTTGGGAAGATGCAAAAGGGCGAAGCTCTAACTAGATCGCTCAGCCTTGACGGAAGGCGCTTAATGTGCGAGGCGGAGATTTTTCGATTCCCAACAATATTTTGGTCTTCGTATTTTGCATTTTCAGTAACAGAATAGAAAAAAGTATTTTTCTCACAGTTTTGTAGTGAAAACATAATATATGTTGCTGTAGCTGTCGGTTCTCCCGTTGATGGATTCAACCCAAGCTATTCCCTCTGCACGCTCGGCACAGTCGCACTCGAATTGCTGAAATACGTCGTCGAATATCATTCAAAATATAATACTTGTGCTGTTGGACTTGTTTTCACCAAAGAACTATGCACTGAAATACCCGCAACTCAAGCAGGAGCTCACTCTAGCGCTAGCTCTACTCATCAATTCTCGCTCGAGTGAGTGTGACAACTGAATTTCGAACTAGGTGAATTTTCCATTAAAGAAAGCAAACGAACCTAATAACTGATACTGCTAGAATTAGAAGAGTTGGTCTTACCACATCGGTATTTAGTCGCAAATGAGCGTGCATTTCCTCGATGGTACTCCTCTGCCAGTCTGTCCATCTGGTACATCCTAAATTGACATCGGCACAGAAAATAAACTACCCCGAGGACATTCTACAAAATTAAGACACTTCATGATAGATGTCCTTAGTCACTTTCCCCTGCAACCCGTTCCAGAAAATGGAATTATTGTGTTCAGTCAATGTGTTCGTTTTCCTTGTTGCTTAAACAACGCTAGAACCATTCTTCTGGAGGAGCTCCTTGTAATCGATGTATTCCTCAAGATTTTTCAAGGTCAATCTGCTCTCCAAGGCGTCCTGCACAATATGGGTAAAGTGGAGGCAGGAACAGTAAGAAACGACCATTAATTGACCTCACCTACGTCCGGACCCCTTTAGGTCAGTGCACGGTTCCTTTCCCTTATAGGCGAGCGTGAACGGAGATGAACGGTGAGTTGTAGCACCACAGAAGACTACTTACATATTTTTGGAGCATTTAAGTGCCTCAAAATAACGCCCATAGACCATTGCTGACTAAGCATATAGAAGCTAACCTCCACCCGTAGAACTGGAAAACATCGATGTAATGCAGAGCAAGAGGAGGTACTTGGCAGCGAGCATTGTTGCGGCTGTGATCGGGCTTCGATGTTCAGCAGCTGTTAGATTGCCTTTTATATGCATATGGAGCAGGGCATTGAACATCTGCTGGCGATTTTTAGTGACTGGTTGCGTATACAAACCGACCACAGGACAGGACCAGCTTTTCCATCTGTACTCAACAGGTCCGTATCGGAGCCTACTGAGAGGTTTAGTCTGCTCAACAGTGAACATACAGGGTGATCCATATGAAGTGTTACACAAAAAACTACATGCAACTCTTCGTTGAACGAAGCAAATCTGATAAGTGTACATTCTCAGAAAGGCAAAAAATTCTTCATGACACTTCACGCATCACATTAGAAATGGCCACCTTTGGCTCCAATGCAAGCGTCCAATCCCTTTCAGAAAATTTTGAGAATGCATGCGATCATTTTCGGTGGAATTTTGTTCCATGCTTTCACCAGAACTCTTTTCAGTGAAGTTAGTGATCCTTATCTAGAAGAGCAGGCCTTTTGCTCTAGGATCGTCCAGATGGCGAAATCCATAGGGTTCAGATCGGGCGAGTATGAGGGCTGAATTTCTTTTGTTCAACAATGCGGAGGATTCGCCTCACACCACTCCAGGTCTTTTTGGCACGGTGGGCTGGTGCCCAATCGTGCTGGAACGTCCAGTAGATGTTCTTAGCGGTTTGTTGTGCCCAGCGTAGCACCTCGTCTTCCAAATTTGCTTTCCGTGCACTTCACAAGATGGCCTTCGTAATGCGCGTAACACTTCATGTGGATCACCCTGTACACCTGCATTTACTATCTTAGCCGGCTTAATATCGGTATGTATTGCCCAGCTCACATACCTTCGTAGTAGTTGAGAGTTCTTGGCAGAATGCGGCCTAACCTTGACATCATGTACGTGTTAGGGACAAAACGAGCCTTTTACTATTTCACTTTACACTTACATTACATCACCAAGTTCCCTGAGAAACCAAGATCTTGAGCAACCTCTAGGCGGTCACTTAACGGTTCTTTACGACCTGTTGTTCAGCGCATCGGCTTCCTCCTCCCTCGTCGATTAGAACCGGCGTCAACATATCAAGTCTTGGCAAGTTTGAGACCTCTTGTGAAACAAACCAATTCACTCAGTTCTTGATCTCAACGATGATGTTCAGAGAACTGTTGCAACGATGATGTTCAGAGAACTGTTGAAGATGTATTAACGACGATATTATGTAATCACCGTACAGAGGAAGCTATCGCCATACTACTCACAATCAGTTGTCGTCCCTGCTGAAATTAGAAGCAAATGTGGCATCGAGGAAGTCAATAAAACACTGTTTACAAAGCAGGAACGTAATGCTGGTCAAATACTACCACCTGAGTACATCGTTGGTAGCATCTGCCGTAAAAGCAGACAGTAAATGCTAAAAATGGAGCTCGATCGAAGTGCAAATACATTTCCGAGTGTGGTCAAGGACAACGCAACAGAAGGATTCACCATAAATATGCCACGTTCTCACCGCTGGAAGGGATACCATACAAATGAAATAGATTCAGCAGGCCTAGCATCTTATGTTAAACGTCAACCTGGGATTGAACGTACTCTAGGTGGGTCGTGTCTAAATTGTTCCACAAAATTCATAATATGTCTCGTCTCGTGTCCCTGAGCATGCCGACAGTACCCACAGTAGCTAGTGGACAAGGAACCAAAAAACTCCGCCCACCAGTACGAAAAGATTCCGTAGCGCTAGTCCAGCGGTTCATGTCATGCTTGTGGTCCGCATACCTTACTTGTGTTGTCCACATTAATTGTATTATGTTTGCAGTATCGTAAATAAATGTGTGAATCCAACCAATGTTTACAAATCGCTGACCCGCTCAAGCAACCTACACTTAGATAACTTCGCTAATGCACTAGAGGCTCGTGCCTGCAGACTTATCATATTTGTTAGATACGATGTGCTGTTCCTGTACACTTGAAAGGTATTATTCCTTCAGACTCCCACTCACTGTTCACAAACATGTAAAATAGAGGAATCGTGCAGTATTGAGATCCATAATATTGTTGAATGTTCAACACAGTTTTGAGACAGCAGATTTATCGTTCACATAAAAGTGAAAATGTTAGTTCAATTGACTGGTATCAGTTCGATGTTGTTTGGATGACCAGCTCCATAACTCAAATGTTGTGAAGTCTTTCCACTGTCGAACGTCTTAAAGAACCGTTCAGAGTTCAAATGTTCGTTTGCATGTCTTCGAAACCTCCCATTGTTGGAGTTGTTGGGTCGGTTTCCACTGCTTCCTCCATTCGACGGTCTTTGTGGTCGATTCCCATTGCCAGATCCATTACTGCCGGGTCTTTGTGGACGGATTCCAATCTCAGGGCTGTTGGGACGGCCTCCGTTGCTTCCTCCTGGGCGTTGTGGCCAGTAACCGTCCTCGGGGCTGTTCGGTCTTCCACCACTGCTTCCTCCATTCGACGGTCTTTGCGGCCGATTCCCATTGCCGAATCCATTACTGCCCGGTCTTTGTGGACGGTTTCCAATCTCAGGGCTGTTGGGACGGCCTCCGTTGCTTCCTCCTGGACGTTGTGGCCAGTAACCGTCCTCAGGGCTGTTGGGTCTTCCACCGCTGCTTCCTCCATTTGACGGTCTTTGTGGTCGATTCCCATTGCCGGATCCATTACTGCCCGGTCTTTGTGGACGGTTTCCAATCTCAGGGCTGTTGGGACGGCCTCCGTTGCTTCCTCCTGGACGTTGTGGCCAGTAACCGTCCTCAGGGCTGTTGGGTCTTCCACCGCTGCTTCCTCCATTTGACGGTCTTTGTGGTCGATTACCATTGCCGGATCCATTACTGCCCGGTCTTTGTGGACGGTTTCCAATCTCAGGGCTGTTGGGACGGCCTCCGTTGCTTCCTCCTGGACGTTGTGGCCAGTAACCGTCCTCAGGGCTGTTGGGTCTTCCACCGCTGCTTCCTCCATTTGACGGTCTTTGTGGTCGTTTCCCATTGCCGGATCTATTACTGCCCGGTCTTTGTGGACGGTTTCCAATCTCAGGGCTGTTGGGACAGCCCCCGTTACTTCCCTCTGATGAGGGATGTTGAGGCCAGTAACTGCTCTCGGGACTGTCGGTTCTTCCATCGCTGCTTCCTCCACTCGACGGTCTTTGCGGTCGGTTTCCGCCGCCGAATCCACCGAAAGGTCCTCCTGGTCTTTGTACTCCGTTTTCTCCACTAAAACTATCTAAGGGTTTTCCATGATTTGGAAATTGCGGACGTCCTCGATACGTCACCTGAAAAACATTGCTCTTATCTGTAGTTCATAACTGTTCAACCTCCATTCGGCTGCAAAAACATCTATAAAAACATTTCTCGTAAATTTTGCAGATTTCGGCCCAACAGAATTCTCCTACCTGTTCCACAAATGCTATAACACTTGAACCAAGCACCAAAAGCACAAATACGGTTTTCATCTGAAATTGAACAGTAGCTATTTAACTGCTTTTAGAAGACTGCGGACTAGTAATAGTTTAAATTCACCCAGTAACCTCTACACCACAACAATTCGTCTCACAGGAAAGCGTTGAAAGGGAGACTACGTAGGGTGAGCTAATAGTGACGTCTGTCAGATTTTATTTGTCGTATTGCTTAAGCTTTGGGATGTAGATTTGAGCCTGATTTTTGGCGGAGAGGAGAACGTTACTAACGCAACAGCGAGAAATAGTTTATGAAATGAGGAGACAGTCGGGATTCTATTGGGAACCTATGTGAAGGAAGTCCACTGGAACGACATGAGGGTCCACATTGGTTTCGGCCTTTTATGTGCATAGCTAAAGACTACTAAAGAACCACATCCCATTCATATATCCCAAAGTGACTCGCAGTGCCAACTGCACTCCAAACACAAGTGGTTTTTGCTATGAAATTCATTAAACAATTCCGTTTTTTGGCAAGGACACGTCATACATCAACATCACTTCGGCACCAGCGCTGGTCACCCATTTCGGTGACATCAACCAACGTACACGCCAACTGCTCGCTGGGAATTTCAGCCGTACTTCTCTACGTTGACCATCTTCTGTTGTTTCCTTCGATCTCGATGTATTTCGATGACTGCAGATTCAGATCTGCCCATCCGTCGCAGAAGAAGAGGTCCGTTGTTAAAAACATGTTTCGATTGGCAGCTATGGTATCCTCGAACAGCGACCTAAAGGCGGAGGCAGTCGGTCAATTGTATTGTCGTCGAGAATGGGTAACACGACCAGAACATGCCAAGAGGTCATTGGCCACCGGCAGTGATGCGAGGACGCAGACAGCTGAGCAATAGTAGAATCGTTTTCAAGATGCCTTTCGTCACAAATGAAATCGGCGCTGAGATACGAAACTGCGTTCGCAAGGCAGGCTTGATAACATGATCCGTGTGGTCGAACTACCGCCCTCCAATCCCAAAGCACGGCTCGTAAGGAATCGGTTATACGATTTTGTCTGTAGAACACGTCATTGCATACTTTGCCTAGTTGGAAAGAAGGGAGATTGCATAGTCTCTGGAGTCGTATACCTCATAAAGTCCTCGGTCTGCAACGGTGAGTATATTAGAAAGACGGGTAGACCCCTTAGGGGCGCATTAAAGAACATTTAGGCACGTTGTGTAGGTGCGACGTATCGGAGCCGCTGCGTGAGCATAGGTTGCGGTGTCATGATGGTGCGATGGTGGAGGTGGTGGTAGCGATACTGTTACGTGAATCGGGAATCTCGGCGCGAAAGACTCTCGGAGCGCTGTGGATTGCCGTAATAAATCCCACGATCAATGGGAAGGAAGGATGCGTGGAGATGAGACAGGAGCTGGCAGCATTCGCTGACCTGTGCGTGTTTGACCCGAAGGACAGTCGGCCAGAGGGTCGTTAGGGTAGCCACATTACCTTATGTATCCTTACCTTCTAGTTTGTATTGATGTTCTACTTTACCAGGTGTGGTTGTGTCTGCCCTATCCGCGAATCGTCCTTCTCTCCTAGTGTCGTCTGATTCGCTGCTGAAACTTCAGATTATTCCTGAACGAGTGATTTCTCAAATTCCTCTTTTCCCTCCCAGGTTCTGGAGAAGGCGGACACGCCGAAACGTTAGTCGCAATAAACTTGTAACATCTTTGGCTTCAATCGGTCTATCACGTACTACTATATGTATTCGACATGCCAAGATTTAACGACAATCGACCATGGAATAATCCGATAACCTTTCTCATTACTCAACATTACCTATGGTTTGATATGCATGAAATTGTGCTCCTCAGGAGCTCGGCGACAGACGCCATAGCTACCCAATATTCTATTATAATTATATTTCTGTTAATGAGATCTCTCCCGTGGCATGGCAACCACAGTATTTTGATAATATTATATCCCAGATCAATGAGACTTCACACTTGTTATTTAAGGGTAGCGATTAGGTGGCAAATATGGATTATAATCAATTGGGTGGAGTGTCGGACAGATTGCTTATCTCTGTATTCCTCACGATTCCTACAAATTGTCATTGCTCACAGTAAGAGGCAGCATGCGGATCTCGACCGATGGCTTGTGCAGTCAAGATTCTTGCTCCCGAGACGAATCTCACATCCTTCGTTTGTTAGTATATTGGAGGTTTATCACCCATCTGCTGTAAGTAACGACAACAGAATGATTAGTTGTATCATTATCGAGAGCAGAAAAACGGAGGAGAAAACGTCTGAGACCGGCGTCGGAAGTGGACGGCCATATTGTAGTCAAGGTGAAGTCGACGCTGCCGAGAGTCTCACTGGATGAATCACGTAGTTTGGGAAAGTACATTTAGAAAAGAGGTACGAAGGTAGGGAATGAGAAAATAATGCTGAGGATAAGGGTAGATGAATAGGAGGAACCTTTGAACTTTTTGCAAGAAAACTGCAGTGGCTCCAAAGCTCTAGTGCTCAAATCATCATTAAGTCAGAACTAAAAATTCTAGGGTTTTTGTGAGAGCGCACAAGATACATGTGCGACATACTTTAGAGAGTGGCACCACTGTTTTCAATCCTTGTAATAAAAAGGACATAAAGTAACCAGAAACTGTCCAAAGTACAATACCGCTCATAACTTCTGTCCCAAAAACCGTCCGGAACGTTCCGGAACGTTCCAAAGCGTTCCTTTCTTTCCTAGCCTTTCCTAGTGGGTTATTTAAAAATTTAAACATATCAGTCGATTCGTCTATCAACACTGAGTTCAGAACTGACGTTATTTTCTTATTTCAATTTGAAACAGCCCAGTTATAAGCCATTATCTTCCGAGTGGTGCTAATCGGCGCTAACTGGTTTACGACCCCTCCGAATGTTGCCATTGGAGTCTCCCCAGGAGATATTGTTATCACGAAGCGAAAAATCCCGGAATCATAACTTACTCTGAATGAATTCGAATTCAGCTTCCGATTATCATTATTTTGGTACATGATATGCATTTTATTCGTAATTTCGAAAAAATTTTGTGTTTTAGGCAAAAATGAAAAGTTCCTGATTTCAACCACTTTTTTCTGGGAAAGCGGATCAGAGAGTATAAAAGCGTCCCATTTTTCGCATTCCGCATGAAGGACACTAGCGCAATCCACCAAAATCCCAGTTGTAAGTGAAAAAATTAGCGAGATTCTGGAGTGAAAAGTTCACCACACGCAGCAGCTTTGCGTGCAACGTATAATTTTGCTCAATTTTGACAGGCAGTGGCGAAGCTGAGATGGCAGAAGAAATCACAGCCTTTTTTCCGTCCGTAAAAGTATTCCCTACCCCAAGGCAGTGATGTTAAAGAACAAACCCAAATGCCTTTGTTTTCGAATAATATAGAGCTATTTTAAGGCAAAATTCTCGCAAGAAACTTCAAAGTCGTTTTTCTTCACTTGAGGAGAAGCACCGAAACGTTGCTTTTGACAGCACTGAACATCAAATTCTCATCTATATAATAACGTAAATTTGCTGGCTTTCAATGAAATCCAATTTTTCATGCCTATCATCCGCCAATGGATGACGCAGGTATCGTGACTGTGTCCTCTTGGAACCATAAACGAGGCTGAGCAGTCGCGACAAGCGCTAATTACCTCCGCAGGATATTCTAGCGGTGTCACCCCTTCGCCCTAGTGGATGGAGAAGGCCAGCCACAATGTAACGGCACATGAGTTTTCTTTCACACGATATGACTTAAAAAATTGAATGTAACGGATATCTTGTAATTTTACATTGCTGGATAGCTGAGAACAAGCTGTTTAGCGCTGTTAGAAGGGAATTCTCGGTGCATATCTTTAAGAGGAGAAAAACAGCTCCGAAGTTTTCCTCGAAAATTTCGCTCCGAAATACCTCTTAATAACACGAAAACGAAGGCATCTAGGGTTGGTAGATTAATTGAGCGTCATAGAATAGGAGATACTTTTCCAATTAGCCAAAAAATGTGGGCTAGACTGCCATTTCCGCCATGCTACAACTTGGCAAAGCTGGACCCAAGTATTTCTATAGCTGCTCATGAGTGCACCACAGAAAGAAATGGTTAAGTTCCGAACTTTTTGTTTTTGCTTGAAACATGAAAATTTTTCGAAATTGCGAATGAGGCGCATGTCAGGTACCAAAATAATGGTAGTGGGAAGCTGAATTCGAATTCAATTGGAGTAAGTTATGATTCCGGAATTTTTCGTTTCGTGATAACAATATCTCCTGGGGAGACTCCAATGGCAACATTCGGAGGGGTCGTAAACCAATTATCGCCGGGTAGCGCTAATCGAAAGATAATGGCTTGTAACTGGGTTGTTTTAAGTTGAAATAAGAAAATAACGTCAGTTCTGAACTCAGTGTTGATAGACGAATCGACTGATATGTTTAAATTTTTAAATAACCCACCAGGAAAGGCTAGGAAAGAAAGGAACGCTTTGGAACGTTCCGGAACGTTCCGGACGGTTTTTGGGACAGAAGTTATGAGCGGTATTGTAATTTTGCGCTTAAGCTTTTCCTTAGGTGTTTCGGCTCCAATTACAACGTTATCCCCGGTGGTGAGGAGGGAAGTAAACTACTGGCGTTGTGGTTCTTGAAAAATGGGAGAGCCAGGAGTGATTCGATAATGCTTCACAAAACTCTAAAAGTTCTCCATGATCTGGCGAAAATGCTAAGTTCTCCCCAAGCAAGACTCGCAACGGTTGCCTAAAACTTCGTGGCGATGTTACTAAAAGCAATGCGAGAACAAACATTTTTGTCTCAGAGTGTTCCGAAAACTTAGAAATCTGATTACGAGCGATAATTTATCACTTTCTACAAGTTCGTTCGGGTCTCTCTTGAATAAGCAACGATGGCTTCCTGAAAATTGAGTTTTCGCTGTTTACTTGTCCCACAAGCTACGCTAATTATACGAGTTTTTGTTTGCCTGTCGATGTCGTTTCTGTTTTTCTCTTAACATACATTGTCACTTGTGTTCGATCGGCTAATTTTTGTGTTATCTTTACGTGTTCTTTGGTTATTGCTTAATACCCCACGTCGAATAAATTAGTGATAACAAAACATTCTATGGGTATCTTTACAATCAGAAGTGAAAAGTTTTGTGGTCCAGTTCTGGCTAAATTCCAATAATTTAGTGATTTCTGCACTACTTCCGTTCCCGTGTTCCGTATTCCGGTTTTCAGTCATTTTTGGCCATTTCCGTTCCGTCTTCCGCTCAAAAAAATTTCCGCACACCCCTGGTTGTGCTCCTATGAAACTGGGCGACTGACGCTATAGCTACCCAATATTCTATAACAAAGTTTGTGATAATGACATCTCTCCCGTGGCATGGCAAGCATCGTAATAATACTATATCCCATTTCAATGAGACTTCATACTTGCTACTCAAGGGTAGCGGTTCGATGGCAGATATGGATTGTAATCAGTTGCGAGCAGGGGTTTACGGAACTTCGGTTTTCGTGTTCCGCTTTGTTTGGGTGGAACACGGAAACGGAACGAATATCGGATAAAGCACAAGCTACCCGACGAGCACTCTTAGGGTCTTCTTATTTCCTTAGCCTCCTAGTACCACTGACCTTTCGTTCTCGTCTTCGCTTGTCACAAGGTTTTCTCAGTTCCAGCTTTGAGTTGCTGAGAATAGTAAATTCCAAATCGTCATTCTCCACAGCCTCAAGTTGCTCGTTATATTGGACGCGATCGATTCACCAGAAATCTCAACTTAGCCCTTCATAACAGGCCGCAGCTTCAGCACCAACTAGATCGAAAGTGTTTGTTGAACGCTGCAGGAGCAGAGTACATTCAAACGTTATCCTCGTCAAAGCGGCTTAAGTGGCGGTTGTGGATCTACACATCTTTTACATCCTATTTGCGTTATGACTTGACGTTTTTGGAAGGCGTATTAACTGTTTTCAGCGGAACGAAATCGATCTGCTTTGGAGTCGACATGATTGCGAAGAAACGTGCTAAACCCTCCAAACAACTAGTGCATTTGTGAAGCCGATTACTATTATTTTTGTGGACGACATGGCTAATCTGTTATTCATCCTATGAGATGACGAAACATAAAAGGATGGACTGAAAAGCGGAGAAGAAAAATGGATTTATGCACCGTCTCCTAAGCCTCTATACAGGTGATCACCGCCTATCCCAAATCTGCCAATCCTGTGGTCTTTGCGTTTTTGCCTTTTCCGACCCTCGAATTGTGCTCCTTCACGAATTTGTCGGAGAAATGTAAATAATATTATGGAAAAACGTATTCGCAGGCAAAAATATAAACTTCAATCGAGGTAAAAATTAGCGAAAGGATTGCT
Source organism: Nippostrongylus brasiliensis (assembly GCA_030553155.1). Lineage (NCBI taxonomy): Eukaryota > Metazoa > Nematoda > Chromadorea > Rhabditida > Heligmosomidae > Nippostrongylus > Nippostrongylus brasiliensis. The sequence goes on from CP130734.1 coordinate 34,289,745, forward strand.
CTTCGGATGCGGCGATTAAAGAGATGGTAGACGAGGAGGCTGAATTTCGAAGGAGCATTCGTAGACTCGTTCTGTCACTAATTTTTACCTCGTCTAAGATTTAGATTGTGTACAAATGTGCTTTTCTACAATATCACATTTCTCCTACAAATTCGTGGGTCTGTCCAAACTCGTGATTTACGTCAGAATCGACGTGAATTACGAGACTGAAGAGGATTTTGACAAACTGATGCACGAACCATGCAAATACGTACTTTGTAGTGACGGGAATCATTGAACAGTTTGCAGTTTGTCACTTCTTTGATGAGCGCCCTTTTTCTATTATTGAGGAAAGATTTTTCATGTTAATTCCCGACCCATAGAGCTGTTCAAACTTGTTCTACCTTCTACAGCTTAACAAAGACATCAAAGATTTTGTACAATAAAAGCGATTTTGTTGTCGGTGAAGCGAATTCTTCGCCATATGCGGTTTGATGGCACTTCTGCTGCTCATCGCTGTCACTTCAATCATTCAGGCCGAAGTTTTCAGAAGTAAGCAACTTTCTATGGGAATTAAGGGCAGCGGGATTGCATTTTAGGCGGTTGTAACTTTCTCTGGAAAGCTACATCTCTACGATTGCTGCTGCTGCAATAGAAGCCATTTATCAAAGGCATTCGAAGTGGGACTGATCCCAAATTAGTATTCTATTGCAGCAGTCTCATTCGTAGAGATTTAGCTGTCCAGATAGAGGTAAAACTGCTTAAAAAAGGAATTCGACTGCCCTCACTCCCCGGCAACTGACAAAAAAGTGAATAATAGGCGTTGAGTGCGTTTTTTTTAATGTGAGCCAAGCATTTCAGTCTTGGTCAGGATCGTTTAGACGAACTGGTCTAACCCTTTAGATGATGAATTATCAGGCTAATTTAAATAGAAATTGTTCCGTCGTCAATTTCAACAAGCATCAAAGAGACAGAGGCTTCGACGTGCTCGGTCGAGGATCGATCGCTTGGACGTGCGAGTACTACCGGCGCCTCGCCTTGCCCAGCCAGCGATGTGAATCTCGCTGTCTTCGCTTTAGGTCGACTACGTCACGGATCAGCTTATACCCGCCCTATTTGGCATGGTCCAGTATTGAACACACCATGAATATTGATTTTAAGCATAGCTGGTATACCGCATTGTCGGCTCTATCTTGGTTGTTCATTGTAGAAGACTTGGAAAAGTAGAGCGCAGTTATTTCAGCCAAGTTTGCATCTGGCACTAGCACTGCCTTGTGTTTCTTTTTTCTTTTTTTGAAGCGTGATAAGCATACTCTTCGCAATAGAAGCACTCTAAGGAGGATGCTCGTACTTATCGGTTGAGGAGGAAACTTAAATGAGCTACTTTGAAAAGTTCCACGAAGGAATGAATCTGGTGAGTGGCACATCTCTTACACGAGTCAATGATAACTTGTTCAAAGGATTCTTGAAGCTGTCTATGACTGCTTAGCTGTCTAGCTGTACTTTTTTAGAATTCGGGCTAAGAACTAAACATTTTATGTTTAGCGCGTTACATTTTTTGAAACAAAAAAAATAAAACGTTTCTATATTTTCAGAGGTCTGACTGCGAGATGATGCGTGAGGCCTACCGGGCTGCTGATTTACTGTTTACAGGGGCAGCTTATAACTACGACCCACGCTGGTGCCAATATTCAAAATGGTTGTGAGAACCTATTATTTCCCTAGCCTACTACATTTCTTTCTAGAGAGGAGCAACTTGGAATGAAGTGATTGCAAATTTCTCCGAAAAGTTTAAGATGTCGCTTAAAATTGCTTAACAAAGAAAAGGCTAACCAGTTATCTGATAAGCTCCTTCTGCAAACATTTTTAAATGTCTTTATACTTCACGTTCAGTTATGATACGCTTCATATTATCGCGGTTAAGACAAGGGCAGGCGCACCTGCCTATAAAATGCCATGGAAAAAGGTGACTCAAGCTATACGATTAGAAACACGTTTATTTTCTGGTTATGCTGAAATACTGCCCAGATTAGCCAAACGTCGAAATTGCACCCGAAGGCAAAGTATGGATGTGCTTATCGATCTTCGGATATTTCGAAGTTTGGTGGCGCTTTATATCTGACAATATGCCTCTATGAGTATGACTTTGAATTTCTCGGTTTTTCCGTAACAAGCGTAAACAGAATTATTTCAGGAGAAATCCAGAAGAAACACGATGTTTCTGCAACTGAGGAATGATCATGAGTTTCTCCAGCGTTGCTAACAAAAACATATCTCTATTGCTAATAGGTGTACGAATCTTCACTATCGTCATTATGAATAAGTGTATACATAAGTCTTTGTAACAACAACAGAGGACAGAGCGTATGAATCAAGCGAAGCATTTACGCAAATAAATTTTTTCACGTATAAGACGTTCTTGAAATAAATAGGATAATAATTCGAAGTTATGTAAAGTTATAATTGAAAGTAATGTCCGTCACGAAAATCGCCAGTCAAACGGAATTCGATCCAGCATCTCAAGTACCGTGACGCTAGTTCGCCACCTCATAGGCAGCAAGAATAATTTGAAGGTGCTTGCTCTGTTGAGGATAATGGGTCACTAGAAATAATGCATATGTTCTGCGTTTAGGCTTCTACACCAAGAGGATTCACCGTAATTTAGGCCGGTCATGTGATGAGTACGCTGAGTTGGAAAGGTGTATTATGGTAATTTTCTCGTCAGAGCGGCGTAACCTTTTAGCCGTAGGCGTACTTTTCGTTTCATCGTTTCTGGAACGATTTGACGTTTTCAAGTGAGGTGTAACTTTTTTCGGCGGTATTTCAATTTGATTTACCCTAAAGTCGGTCAGATAAGTCCGCCCTTTGCACGTCGCAACGTGGCGTACCGCGTTGGGTCATCGATACACCTGCCCGTATTACGTCGCGAAGTCGAACATGATATAAGCAGCCAGAGTACAGGCAATAAGCATTAAAAGGCAACTGATCACGTATTAAATAACTCCTTGATATTGTTTTCCTTAATATGATAGGACATTCAGGTACGGATTTAATACCTGCGAACGCCTGTTTAGGAATTCATTGTGGAGGCTTCTTTGTGAATTGATGGTTGCAATGGCAATAAGAAAATCGCACACGGCTGCCTTCAAACTTGACGCGGCGAAATTCAGCGATAACCATGGAACCTCCTGCTGCAGCTTTTCATTTCGAGGTTGATAGAAGGGTGATTCGAAGATGGAGGAGAGAAAAGGGAAATCTGCACAAGCTGCCGTTCACAATGCGAGCGCGTCGCTTTGGCAAACCAGAAACGACAGAAATTAAGGACGTGTTGTACTCGCAGGTTACTCAGGACGATTAAGTCCTGAGAAAGAGGACACTCATCAAGAAGGGTAGAGCATATCTATAGAGTGCCATCGATCGATACGCCGCGTTGCGGCGCGCGCAGGGCGGACTTACCTGACCGACTTTAGAATAGGTCGAAATCTGCCTTTCTAGACATATGTGGAGTGTTTGGATAGCCCAGTAATACAGAATTTGCAGACCTGGAACACCACTGCTAATGAGATCAAGAAGATACCACACGAGAGGGATCATTACGGTTTATGTAGCCGACGCACTTCGACGGATTTGAGCGTCAGAATCCTTCCCCGTGGACTATTTGGAAATTGGAAGATACCGTTCGTCTCCTGACGATGAGTCCAAGAACACGCCTAATTTTATTTCAAACTTACCTAATTAAGGGCAATTTTCTTGTGCAGGATGCTAATTGTTTTACAACCACTCATACGGTGCCACAGGGCCGGGATTCACGAACGGAACCGCCGGTTTCGTTCATGAATCGCGGCCCTCTGGCAACGTTTGAGTGGCCAACACCGGTGATGGACTTAACCGGAGCCGGTGAGGACTTCTCGTAATCGCACTATCCTGGCATGGCAGGGCGCCAGAGTGGTGCGAAAATCGATTAACAAAAACGTATAATCAAAAAATTATGATAGTGACCCACCCATAAGTTATGATTTGGGCTGTGGATGCAGCTATTCCACATTTCCTAGCCTAAAGAATCAAAATTTCCAGCGAAAATTCCAGCGTAAATCACGATTTGCGTGAGCGGAGGGTTCGTCATGTCCATGAACTGCTGACAAACCAATCAACAGCAACATAACAATAGCATCACATTAATCAATAACAATAAATCAACATTCATAGTAAACAAACCGTTTCGTCCCTTAGCCTTAGAAGGAAAAGAGTAAAACTGATTAAAGAAATAAAGCCATACCCAGGACTCATCAGTAAGGCACGGATGGCTTATAATGTTTTATAAGGCCGTCCACATGACCAAATCGTAATTTACGATTTTCATGGGTGGACGGCTCAATAAGCAAGGGAGAAATGGCTGCGGCAAAGCCTAAAACGAACAAAACAACAAAGTCCAAAACGAACAAGACAACAAAGAAAAACCTGAAACCAAAATCAAGCGCGAAAACCGGCGCTCCAGCGGCGAATTCTGTCCCTGGGGCAGAATTTTACCGACCGGTGAACCGTTCATGAATCCCGTTCAGGAATGTCGCCGCGGTAGGTAGTAAGCACTGGGTATGAAATTTTCTATTTTGGAAATTCGCTCCTCAGATTCGAACTCAGCGCATCATTTCCGTTGGTTTGAATATGCTACTTACAGGTGATATATAAATTTTTTGTTGTATCGCAAATTGCAATACTTCGTATTTCAGCATCGCTTTTCATGAGAACAATACCAACCAACGAGTCATTGCCTGAGTCGTCACATTTCTTGATGCAGATATTGTTGTTCACTGGAAAATCAGCGCTCCTGGACAAAAAATTGGAGAGATTTTCTTGAATTCTACTATGCATCACATTTTCATATCGTCACGGATTTTCCTTCAAGTTTGCCAGACTGTAGCTCAGCTGAGGAAAGAGTTCACGCTAACAGTTTCTGAACACTAGCAAATGACCTTGGTATCTGTGATTTAAAGGGGACTGCTGGGATTCAGAGGTCTCTCACTTTCTCTTATAAGCTGCTATTTTCAAACAAAAACTCCTATGAGATCCTTCGACATCGATTTTCTTTATTCAGGTGAATTTATTCATAATTTGGTCCAGAAAGTGTACATAGTCGTGTCCGAAAGAGTACATAGACGTGTCAGAAGACATCGGTTCATTTAAATTTCTATAGTTTCCGTTGGAACTGATTTTTTCGCGTTTAGCCTCCTTGCCAAACATGGGCGCCTGCTACCTGAGCCAATGACCTAGCGTGGGCTCACTAGTCACCAAGTCACAGTGAGTTGCCGGTAATTATGGTGCCATGACGAGAGGCGCCGCGCATTTTTATTGTTCATGAGATCCAGCTGGGATTAATTTCAACAAGTTCATGCAGATTTTAAAATCACAAGTGATCACACTATGAGACTGAAAAAAGCAAGAACGAATGAAGCGGTGCAAAATTCACGAAATATGGTGCGAACTACATAAAATGATGAAAATACAAAAAAGCCACGATGAAAATTACGTAAAATGACAATAGAGATGAGAAGAAATGAGAAAAAAACGAAAACCGCCCGCTGGAGCGTCGTTGCCTACTGAGTTGCTGTTCTCGGTCACGCAGGTCTTTACGTGGCTTCCGTGCTTTGCTGTTCAAAGTCGATTTCGCTCTTCTCCAGAGCTTATCTCGCAATGTTGGCGGGACCTCATCTGCACAGACACTGGAATTTAATTGACTTTCTGAAGGAAAATGACAAATTTTTGGTTGAATAACTTCTGGACAAGAATCTCATTTCCTTTATGAATGTCACTCTGTCTGGTGAGAGTCTTTGATATATTTTTTGTAGAAGCTCTTCACTTTGGTCTTTGAACACCTCATCTTCAAGGAGCCTGACAAACTTCATAGAGTCCTCGTTTCCTTAGCGGAGCTCAGCCACTTTCGCTGACGTGGTGCATCGAAGCTCTACCTGGCATAGAAATATTGGTGCCACTGAAAAACTTGGAAGAGGTCCCGCTCCTGAAACTATTCAAATCACGATGTGAAGTGCTACTGAATATTCCTTTCAATATCGCCGAAGCTCACCTTGAGGGACGGGAAGGCGGTGAAGAATTTCAACGATCATCTTCTCTAACCGCTCAAATCGAAGTTCATCTCTCAATGACTTTCTTGTGAACATCGTAAGAAAGTCGACAGAACTTGCTCTATTCTCCTGTATCGTTACAATCCTCTGGACCAAATCTCGTTCGACCAAAGGCGGTGTTGTGCGGCTAGGTACGTACTATGGCAGTCAAATGAGACCGTCGCGAACAGATCGTCGGCCAGTTCCCCGTCAGCCGTGACTTGCCCATGCTTTACTCAACACATTTCCTTGGGTCCCACATACAATATCTACAAAAACACTATGGAAAAATGGTAGGTAAACAATAATCCAGTATTCAGCACAAAACCGCGCTCACCCTGGCTATATAGGTACGTCCTCCCCACTTCACTTTGGTTGTCACTCTCTCTCACTTCGCCGTGAAGTGCAGCGGCAGGAACGATATCAGCTTTTGAAGTACGGCGGAAAAATGCAAAGTCGAAACTAATTGCTTTGGTGACGACTTGGGGTTTTCAGCAGTCCCTAACTATTTGAACAGATAGCCGGACACAAACTGCACCACTGGTAGCGTTAGCACTAGTAGCTCCCAGCTCCCTTAATGCCCTACCAGCTTTGCCTCTTTTAGCGTTACACGTTCTTCAGACCACTGAAAACAAGAACTCCCATATCTGGGAGAACTCTACTCACCTCCATCTCCGCTTGGTTGGCTCGCGCACCATGGTTACTGCCACCCCATTTTTCTAACAACGCTTGCGTCGCATCGTACACAAAACTCATTTCCTGGTAGAAATGTAATAAAACTTCACACCAACTACCTGGTGTGGAACCGGGTGCCCTTGTCGCATGTGCAGCATCCGATCATGTATATCCTTTATCGCCTCCTCGAGTCACCGATACTCCTCATATAGGGCGGTCTTCTATCTTGACAAATCTTTATCATCCTTTTCTCTGACTCATCACAAAAAAGCATAGATTGCCGCTAGCAACTCCGATCGCTGGATAGCAAATTGGCGACAGCTCTACTTGAACTGTGCATCTTGCTCGCGCAAATTACCGCACACCTCCAGCCTTTCGGTCTGCAATCGCGAAAATTCTATGTGGAGAGCAAAAGTTCGAGAACTCCTAAAAATAATAAATATATATACGCTTCCAAAATTCCAAAACTATTACGCGCTTGATCAACTAAAACCAACAAAACTCACCAAGGCACGATAGCTCAATCACGTACAGCGCACAATAACACTACTCCTCAAACTCTTCACGATAATTCTTATCGCCCCTCCAATCCACTAACATCAACATTCATTGCTTGGTGCGAGATACATACTCGACTGAACATATTTCTATGAAAGGAATAAAGCTATGTACATCAACAAAAAATGGCCTTTATAACGAAACTCTACAAGAGCAGAAAAAAATATAAAAGTAACATAATACTACTCAGATCTACCATATCGCGTCAAAGGGGGGTCTAGACCCAGCCACAAGTGCTCCGACGATCTCCGCTTTTTATATGGCTGTGACAGAGGAGGGATAGACTGGTGAGATTGTAGTGGTGATGGTGTTAATTCGCGTTGACCAGGGGTTATCCGAGACGAAGATCGTATCTGTATCTTTAGCGGCGTTGCCAGACATCGTCACCTACTCGAAACTATTTGAAATTTTTGTCAGACTACGGTATATAACAGTACATACGATACATAGTGTGTCAAACACTACATTCAGGACATAGGAGAATAATACATACGAAAAAAAACGAAAACCGGCAAAAAATGACACACACAGCAATTTGAATAGAAGGGAATAAATAAGAGGGTGAAAGAGCAGAACTGAGGAATAAATATAATATGGGAACATATGTAAATCACCAATTGTAAAAAATCATGCACAAAACACCAATACCAAAGTTGAATAACGTAACACGAATATGAACAAAAACATGCAATCAACTAATTATGATTTTGATCCACTCATACAAATCACAAATTATGATTTGTGCTGTGGACGCAGCTATTCCACATTTCCTAGCCTAAAGAGTCAAGAACAGCAACAAAGCAATAGCATCACGTTAATCAAAAACAATAAATTAATAAAAATCACAGTAAACAAACCGATTCGTCCCTTAGCCTTACGATTGGACGGAAAACTATGAAGCTAATTGGAGGAATAAAGCCATCCCCAGGACTCATCAGTAAGGCAGGGACGGCTTATAATGTTTTATAAGGTCGTCCACCCAACCAAATTGTAATTTACGATTTGCATGGGTGGACGGCTCAATAAGCAAGGGAGAAATGGCTGCGGCAAGGCCTAAAACGAACAAAGCAATAAAGTATAAAAAAGATAACAAAAAACCTGAGACCAAAAACAAAACCGGCGAAAACCGGCGCTCGCTAAACAGACGTAACAACAAACTCTAAAACAAACAAGATAACAAAGAAACAGACCAAAGCCATGACCGGCGAAAACCGGCGCTCCAGCGGCAAATTCTGCCCCTACTAGCGCAGAATTTGCCGCTGGAGCACCGGTTACGCTCTCCGGTTAACGTTCACCGGCCTCGCCCAACCGGTGACTTTCACCGGCCGGTTAACCGCCGAAGTGAACAACCGGTTGTTGACGAATCGCGGTTTCGCCGACAACCGAAGTGAATTTCACCGACCGGCCGGCCGCGTAACCACCGGTGAACCGTTCATGAATCTAGGCCTTGGATACTAACCTCTGCGCTTATTTGTTCGACTCAACGGTTCTTCCTGCTCTGTGCTGTTCAGCTGCAAGTCGCACATAGAGCCTTGGAAAGCTGTCCTCTAAAGGTCACCCGGCTCTCCCAGCACCGTGCCGGACTTCGCAGCTCCGATCTAAGGCAGATGTGCGAATTACGAGATACTGCGGACTAAGCATCGAAGCAAGTTGGTGTGATACGCTCCACGTTCGACTTTCAATGAATCTCGGCATGGTACTCTCAGAAACGCAATGTAGTTAGCGATCGACCGAGATTGTTAAGGCTTTATTATCGGCTTACGTTTCGGCGATGTCGCCTTCGTCAGAGCCTGGAATGTCGAGGTTATACTTGAGACACTACTCGCCCAAACACTATTTCATTTTACAACAGCCAATTCTAGAGCCTAGAAGAACGGGAAGACACTGTGTAGAAAAGACACTAGTGACGTACCTTAATGGTGGCTGCCGAGACAGACCACCAGTCACCCTATGCCGTGAAGTACGTGGGTGAATGAACCGAACCCTAGGGACCACCCGCCTTGGTGGGCTCAGTGGCCGCGATCAGCCAGGTCAAGCCCACATAGGTCCGCGAACGGAGCCAACTCTTGGGTGACCGCTACGCACTCCTCCTTGCGGTTAATCTTAGGAGCCCTGGCCGGCTTTATTATCGGCTTACGTTTCGGCGACATCGCCGAAACGTAAGCCGATAATAAAGCCTTAACAATCTCGGTCGATCGCTAACTACATTGCGTTTCCAAGTTGGTGTGATTTCTTCGTCAGTCGTGTTAGGTACACATTCATTTCCGGAACGGCTGGATCCGAGCTTCCAACACTATCGACTTAATGCGACAACCTGGGTGACGATCACGAGACAATGATACGAATATAAGTCGTTTTGATGCTCGAAGGTTCGCTGACACAAGGTGATCCAAGTAGGCAAGCGCATCACATTCAAAATGTTACGTGGTGTAACTGGCAAACGCCGCGTGTACCAATTTTGGATTCGTCTGCCCTGCCCTTTGTGTCTGATTTGTTGCCGCTGAGCCGGAATTTTGAAGAGATTTTCAGCATGAAAAAACTGCACCAGTTTAGAGATACAGGGCATCCGTGTGGCACATCAGGGCACGCAGATGGGCGCAGTTAATAGGTAGGGGTAGGTATAAAAGACCGAAACTTCCATCCATTGTTCAGTTCCAACAAAGGTTCTTTATTTTGAGAGTTGTCATTGACTGAATTCTCCGAGACTCCTCCTTATTTCTTTTGTTAACTCAAGGAATCTCTCTGGTTCGAGAGCTGCGTTCTGGCCATAAGTTTTCCTCTGTTCTCAATCCTAGATGAGACAGATCCTAAGTGATAAATCACATTATTCACATCAAAATCGCTCATTTAGTTTCAGAAAATGAATAAAAATCAATACTATCCAGTTTATTCCAGATGAGGTTCGTTAGCGTGTTCGTGGTGATCGTACAGGGTGCAGCAACAATTTCGAGTCAGGTATGTCACAATTTAATTAATTAGTTCAGAATGATATTAGTAATCAGTAGAAAATTTTGGTTGGGTGAAAAATGGAGGACATAAATTGAATAGGTATGATAAAATTGATGCAATATCTTTGCAGGTTGAGGACGAAAATGGACTGAAGCGGACGATTCGCCAAGGACTTATTGGCTTCGGCACTGAAACCCATCAGTCCATGGACGCAGAGCGAGCTGAAGAATCACACCAGGGGACAGCTCATGACCTATCCAAACAGGACATTATAGAGCAACTCGACAATGTAGTGATCCCAGGAAGCGATGACGAAAACAGCGTAGACCAACCCAGTAACCCGATTAGCGAGAGATTTCCCAGAGACACCAAGAAAGGACGAAAAAATTCTCGAAGCAACGGAAAGTACTCCGGCAGCTCTGAAAGTAAGGAACATACAAAACGGCCTAACAAGAAACCGTCATATGGGGGAAACAAAAAGGATCACTCTAGCAGCTCGGAGAAAGAAAACCGTCCCAACAAACCGTCGTACGGAGGAAGCAGCGGAGTTCGACCTAACAAGCCTGATAATGGAAACCGTCCACAAAAGCCATCCAATGGAGAGAACAACGGAAACATGCCAAACTATCCCGAAGATGGAGATCAGATGCCGCCTAATGGAAATCGTACAAAGAACTCGAAGAAAGCTAGACGTCCAAGAGAAGCTAGCGAACATGCAGCTTCTAGAAGTCTAGATACCGTCAATGCCCTGTGATACGACCCTTAACAGGAACAATCCTTAACATCTGAACAATTGACTTTCTCATCGGATAAAATCTTGATAACAAGAGAAATATGATATTTTCTCGATTTGCTGGGTGGAATAAATTTGTTTTGATTCGAAACTCTGGAATGCATGCGAACAACATTGTTTCGTGACTTCACTTGGTCTACTTACAAAAGAAGAACTGTGACTTCGGTGTCGTCCCCTTGACTGCTTGCAGATAACTGGAAAAGCCTTTCCTTTACAATCTTCAACGAACAGTGCGTAGGAAGGAATTTTCTGATCATGATTACTTATTTAGCCTTCATTGGGTCTTCCAGTTTGATTCAGCGCCTTCTTCCTTCGCTTCAATATGATAATATTTTCAGATCGCAGGATTTTCTATTGATCAGTTCTGTCCAGGAAACTAACGATGATCTGTATCGCAAAGACTTCTCAGTGTTCGTCGGTGCGAGCTGTGTGATCAGCTGAAAACATCGTTTCATTTGATTTAAACGGCTCAGTAGTGAGAGTGACAAATTGATGCAGTTAGAGTAACGATGTAAACCACGGTGGAACGAGGAATTATTATGTTGTTTACAACCGGAACTTCCTAGCGTAAAGAGAATACATTTCAAACAAAAGAAGAACAAACAAGAAGAGGACTAGAAGAAGAAAAACTAGAACTTGTCAGAGAGTAGCATAGCGGCTTCCTGACATTCGGAGCAAATATCCTGGAGTAGAGCTTACCAATGGTCAGACGATAATCTTTTCAAGGATCCGATATGGTGAGCAATATTCTTGTTAAGATTGGAATCACCGCTCCCTCGGTCTGAAAATCCATTCACTTTATTAGGATCAGAAAAGTAATCTGTGAATTATTCTCTCCTCTAGACTTCCGAGGCAGCTCGTTGTCAGATCAGATTTCGACGATCGGCTCATCCGCTTCAAATTCCATCTCCGTGGTTTCTTACGAAAGAAAAGCGCCGATGCAGTTGTCACCATGCCGTCGACGGCTGCACTCTGCCCCAAAGTCCCGTCAGCGGCGGCTGAATTCGATTTCGAACGTCGTCGCAATTTTTAAGCAAAAACGCTAAGTGCAATTTGACGGCACAAGTCTGTTCGTCATATACATTTATGAAATCCGTTTGTGCCGTCACAAAGGCGGCCGATCCCGAAGAGCTGAAGACGAACCAGCCGAAACCGACGGCCGTCACGACAACGCGAGTTCATCGGCCAGCGAGTCAGCGCCACTCGTCAGCCATAACACTGACATCTGAGCTAGTCAAATAATTCATGTGCATGGAAGCTCCGTGGCCGGGCGTCCCAAGCAGATTCCCTCGGGAGCGGCTATAAACTCGTCCATTTCACCGAAATTTACTACGGCGCCATCGACGGAGACGTGTGCGATGGCGCCGTGTTAGGTCTTGATGAGGCAACCTACCGACGCCCGTCACTAACGACACCCGTCACCCCCGCAGCTATGCCGCCAACGGCTTCACTACTCAACAGGAGGCCACGATCCGGCCTCGAATTCGTCCGAGTTGTCATGGGTGTAAGATGGCCTCAGAGTTCTGAGATGGACATGCGATTTGCGTCACACAACGAAGTATAGAGAGAAGGATGCTCTAAGTGACTCGCTTCATCCAGGCAAGAGATGGTACATGGAGCTCCAAGCTACGTCTATTGTATAGTTGTGCTCGAATGAATATTCGAACGTTCGAATTGGAATAATTCTATTCGAAATCGAATATTCGAATTCGAATGCTCGAAAAATCGCGATTTTCGAATGTATTCGAGTTCGAATGCTCGAAACATTCGTGTTCGAACTATAGTTGTGCTCGAATGAATATTCGAACGTTCGAATTCGAATAATTCTATTCGAAATTGAATATTCGAATTCGAATGCTCGAAAAATCGCGATTTTCGAATGTATTCGAATTCGAATGCTCGAAAAAACGCGATTTTCGAATGTATTCGAGTTCGAGTGCTCGAAACATTCGTGTTCGAACTATAGTTGTGCTCGAATGAATATTCGAACGTTCGAATTCGAATAATTCTATTCGAAATTGAATATTCGAATTCGAATGCTCGAAAAATCGCGATTTTCGAATGTATTCGAATTCGAATGCTCGAAAAAACGCGATTTTCGAATGTATTCGAGTTCGAGTGCTCGAAACATTCGTGTTCGAACTATAGTTGTGCTCGAATGAATATTCGAACGTTCGAATTCGAATAATTCTATTCGAAATTGAATATTCGAATTCGAATGCTCGAAAAATCGCGATTTTCGAATGTATTCGAATTCGAATGCTCGAAAAAACGCGATTTTCGAATGTATTCGAGTTCGAGTGCTCGAAACATTCGTGTTCGAACTATAGTTGTGCTCGAATGAATATTCGAACGTTCGAATTCGAATAATTCTATTCGAAATTGAATATTCGAATTCGAATACTCGAAAAATCGCGATTTTCGAATGTACTCGAATTCGAATGCTCGAAAAATCGCGATTTTCGAATGACATTCGAATTCGAACGTTCGAAAATCGTCGATATTCGAATATATTCGATTACTCGAAATTTTTGGGAGAGCACAACTATAGTCTATTGTCAAACATCAAAGGCGCAATCGCGTGGGCCAGGTTGTCGAAGATCAGGTGGAGCAGATCACGTTTCCGATGCAACTTTTTTCCTTAGCGAAAATTTCGGTGCAGGACCCACTGAGCTACCTTGGCACACGGAAGGACGAATGGAGACGTTACTGGCTCCCGCTCAACCAAATCGATGATCAACGGGACGGCTGATGATACAGGTGATAAGCTGATAGAAAAGCAGGAGCAGATCACTCGACACCTCTGACGTTATTTGTCGCTCACAACCACATCAAAATTGCTCGGTTTAATTTGACAAATTAATTTTTTTTTTAAATTTTTTTTTAAATTTTTTTTTAACTTGTTGGGGACAGCATAGCTACGAAAAGGGATTTGACCTTTTAGTTTACACCCTCCCCCATTTGGTGTGGTCCCTCATTGACCATGCTCATGCATACATCGGTTATGCGCGTAGACGGTGAAACGTACTCGGCTGCGTTTTGAACACTTGTTTCTAATAAAGATTATATAAGAATTCCTGCTTTTCGAGCACGACAGATTTTTGGCGACTCGTGGAATCCTTGGCTGCATCGGAATTTCACAGAAGGAACAGTTACAAGACCCAAAATGAATAGCCAATTTTTCATTTTCACGGAGAAATAAGGCCAGACGATTCACTGGGGATCAGGCCAACCATGAACGGCTCGGGCACCAAAAGTCGTATACAGAATGTGAGTGACATGGCATACAAACAAGGAAAACCGTCAATCATGAGAAAAGAAAAGCTTGAAGACCAAATTGAACCAATAACCACTGAACTAAATATAAAGCCACTTGATTCCTCGATTGCTCATCCGTCGTGTGAATTGGTACCATGATTCTCAATGAACAACGAATGTATGGTGCAACTTTAGATCACTGATCAACTGAAGAATTTCAGTTTTACGAAAGATTGGGCGTGTGAAAGACATGGTGATGGTTTTTCCAGTGAAATTTTTTTTCTTGAAAAATGACTCTGTAGAGTCTCGACTTCGTCCACCTGATTGGTGATGGTGATGGTTTTTAGTGAACTTTTTTTTTTAATGAAAAATGACTAAGGAGAGTCTCACCTTCGTCCAGCTAATTATTTTCTTTTTCATACTAAAGCAGGTCAGCTGTTGAGCATAAGAAAATGACTGAAGACAAATTGAGTAGAACTACATGAAATACAGTCAATCTGAGAAAATCTAAATCTTGCCTCACATCCCAGGCTTTTTAGGGGCCGCAGATTGAAGAATTCTAAAAAATACTCCAAGTCCTCGTCAGTTAGAATGTTTCGATTGTGTTCTACAGCCTGCCTGAATCTCTATTTTACACATCACCTTTTTTCAGTGTGAAATTTACCTTGGCAGGCAAAAATTGCAACAAAAATAATCGAAACATATCGGAAGTCTCAGCCGCACTAATTTCAATGAAAATCAATGGTAAAAGTGGTAAATGTAAACTGGTCAGCGCTTCCAGTTAGACTTCCAAGGTTTGCTTCTGTTCAACTCAGTGTACTTACCTTCCCAGAAAAGTCTGGTAACAATTTACCCAATCCTGGACGAATGGAAGACTTGGCTACCTCTGGAAAAACTGGCTCGCACGACCGTATAAATGGGAATGGTCAACTTTGCCACTGCACCACACAGGCTAACAAGATATAAATGAAAATCAGTGAAAAGTCGATAAAATTTATATTTTCTAATGAAATCATTCTACCTCTAATTTCTCCCTTGTTCTGCCTCAAAGTCGGCGCCCATGCAAAGTTTTCAAGAACTTTCATATTTTCTACTTGGAAACTGCAAACTCTTAACTTCTGATGATGGGATTGTGGTTGAGCAGGAATTTTGATTCTCTGTAGAGATTTTGATAAAAAAGGGAGGCGAAACAGGAATAAAAAAACATTCCAGTGTACAGCTCGATAAATGACCAGCAACACCTACAGCGAGCCGTCCGCAAATTGATAGAAATGTTTGAGCTACGATCTGAGGCGCCATTGAATGTGCGAAAAAATTGATTCTTGGGTCTTGATGGTCTCTAGAAAGGTAAAAATTTCTGCGGATATGAGAACAAGGTTGAAAAATCATTGTTTCCATTATTTTTCCGGACTCATCATTTTTCTCCCTTAGTTCCTTTCTTCCACCGTTTTGTGCCGAATTGGATCCGTTTTGCCCTACGAGGATGAGCAACGTTGGAAGGGTGCTCCACGGCAAGTGGCGACGTTTTTTAAGTGTGTTTTTTTGAATTTGAACTTCCTTCTTCCCCAATTCTGGTCGTCCTGGACCTATGTAACCCTACCAGGAATCCTCCGTCTCAATATCCCAGCTCTCCAGCCGTTGCTAGGCTAGTAACTTTATTGCTTAAGTAATTTGCGGAGATTTGCCCAGTTCTTATCGCTCTTTATTCAATATTTTCATCTCCTGCAATTGTGGTCATGAAAACACATTACTCTGCTGTGAAAAATGGAAAAAACTGGAGATTAAATTGAGTGAAAGTGAATCTATTTATCAATGTAAAACGGCTGTACTTCAAATCGAATAGGTGAACATTCCAGCTTTGATTCATTCACTCTGGTTATCCTGCAACAATTGACTGAAAAACCCTTCCTTACAATTGCGCTTCTCCTCCCCTCTCCCTCCCCACAAGGAATTTTCGATCATAGGCCCTTTTGCGACGGAGTGCGCAGATAAAGGCAGTAGGAAGTCCGGTAGTGTTTAATTGCGATTCACCAACACAAAGCAGGGTACATTTGCGATGAGTTAGACCGCATCGGCTACCCCACACTGCTATCTCCCGGTATCGTATGCGGCAAGACAGTGATGTTACCTCAATGCTAGTTTCTAAAGAGTCTGTGGCTGGGTATAACAAATAGTAAGAGCTGGTATCCTTGTAGCCCCTGCTCAGTAAGTTGTCACCTTACCGGCACCTTCCCCATTGCCAAGGTCTGTACGAGTCAAAAACGGCTGTGAATCCACGATAAGGAAACGGTTGGATAGAACTTCGGTAAGAGTTGCCAAGAGTTACCGCCGGTTTCGTTGATCAACCTAGACCTAGTGCATTGCTCAGCGTCAACAGGTCCGACGATAATTGGACACAACAAACTGTCCTTAACAGAAGCGGGAGCTTGCCAGTGATTCAGGAATATGCCTGCCTTTCCTACAGCTGAACGCTCGTAGTCCAGAGGTAAGAAGCGCTACTTCCGCCCTTCTGGAAGGCGTGAGGGTCCCATCCGGGTGCTGTAGTGCGATTTCCATGGTCTTGTAGTTGATGACTCATCGAGCAGTATTTGTATGATCTCGCCCGCTTCAGAAGCCCGAACTTATGCACCTACTCTTCCCTCTTTAACATCTTCCTTTATCGCTGTTTGCACAATTTTGCGAGCTCGAACGTTCGCAGGGAGTCGCCTTCTGCTCTTTCCACTACGCGTTGGCGTATCAGCTCTAGAGTCTCATGGGAAAGGCGTTTCCTGGTATTCTTGGAGCACTCGGTTTTTTCGGTACAGTCACACATTTTATATTTTATGTTTATTACGACACTTAAGGTGACCGTAAGATAATGAACATAGAACAACAATAGAACAGAACACACAACATTCATGAAGAAATCCGGTCAAACGACCTGGCTAAAACGCATGTGATTCACTACGGCCTCAAGAGTCCAGCGGCTATTCTACGTTTGAAATAACTTAGCGACATCTTGAAAGAGCAAGTTTTGGTCACTTTCAAATATAGTGAGCCTGCTCGATTTGTGAAGAAGGTTCTGCGCACTGAAGTTCTAGCTCGACGAAAAGTTATTTTGTTGCTACTGTATCTGTATCTGAGCAGCAAAACTGTTGTATTCTACGTCAATTTTGTCCTTGACGGGAACTTTCCAATGGCCAGAGCAAGGGAGGGGAAAAGATCCCAGTTTACGAGTGTTCTAGGATCTTTTCTCACAAACTTCACGATCATGTCATGCTTCCAAGTGAGATGGAGGCTCACACGGTAGGAACGGTGGTCGAATAAAGGTTAAGGTGAAGGTATCAACGTTGATCAGTCCCCTTAGGGCATGCCGCCATATTTGTGCTTCATTAAGAAGCGAAGAGGCGTGGTGAATGCGCACTTGGGCCTAAACAGTGACATACTTGGCCAGCCGCTATACCAAGTTACTGTCTTTACCTTCCCAGACAAGGCTGGCACAAATTTAGATGTTCGATCGCTCGAAATTGTGTTAACATAACATTACATTTATTACACGCTTTAGGCATGCAGGAAGGTAATGAATCTAAAACAAATTCTTTCGTCGATATTCATGCGGCGTTAAAGACAGAGGGAATAACACAACGTAACAAAACGCAAAAAAAGAAACGAGGAAATAACATTACCAGCTGAAATGTAAAATCATAGGATAAGAAAAGAGCAACAGGCTAGCAGAGAACTTAACCATCAGCCTTGCGCAATCGTTTAACTCAGGAAGAATTATAAAGTCAAAGGCTTTCTAAGCACTCTCTTGAAACTATGCAAGTTCGTGTAGAAAGACCGGTACTTGAAGCCAAAACCAAGACTGATATAACAGTTCATTCGGGCTTACGTTTACGCGTCCTTGCCTTTTCCAGAACATGTCGAGTTCAACAAGAGGAACTACCCACTCTACACCGCATCGAACTACCAACTCAACACCGCATCAATTTTGATGGGCTCGACCCGTTCCAGGATCTGAAGGGGGCGATAAACTACCAACTCAAATCAAATCTGATGCGGTGTTGAGCGGGTAGTTTCTCAGGTTGAATAAGAACATAGTACAGTATGTAAATTATTAATTAAGATAAATTCTCAGTACTTTTTACCCTGCTTCACCTCTTAACCCTATACAGGATAAAAAACGTTAGCACAAATATTATACCAATCTTGGTTTTGGCTTCAATTACCGGACTTTCTACACTGGCAACAATGCCAAGATTCATCGAGAACCAAACGTGGAATTTGCTATTCAAGTTCTTTGGAAACTGAACATTTTTATCTAACTTAGCATACTGCAGTCCTGTACGTATTGTGGAGAAGTTAAGAGCGCCTCTTACCATTGCACCGCAGCGTCACCGTAAAGAATTTCGGAACAACAACGACATCAGTTAGGCAAAACCTTCGGTTGATGGTAACGTGGTAAATTTTTGCGGTGTTTCACTTAGACCTCATGGCCGAGAGCTCGCGGCGCTAACTCGTCCACGTTGTGGCGCTTCGAAGGGGGCGTGACGGCGGCAGCTTCGCAGTCCATGCTGTGGTGGCCTACCGCGCGGACCGCCATCCTCGTCGCTGTCATGTTGATCGTGACGGCGGTCAGTCAGGAGGAGATCTGCTTCCCCGACACGTGAGTACTTCTCCCAGACCCCGGTGTCTCTCTACTGGTCTGCTTTGAACGAGATTTTTCCCGCTCTTTGAGCCATTTCTGCGTAGAAATCTTCGTATTTTATAATTTTTGTGTCCACCATTTCATAATTTTTGTTATATTATTATTTTCCTGTTCGCCTCAGCAATTTCTATGCACTACAGTTTGCTCTTGATTTCTGAATTTGCTCTGGAGAAATTTTATTAGTTACAGAAGAGGGGTTAGTTAGATTCATTGCAAAAATCGCTAATTAGATCCGATTTGAACCCGGGCGGGAAGTTTGAAAGGCGTATGGATGCTACAGCGTAACACAACAGAGTCAGGTGCCTTCTCCCCTTTAGGCTGCTCATGACGTATGCCTACCTATCTACCTGTAGATATCTCAAACCAAAGGGATACCGCTAGTTTTATTGCAAAAATTTTCGGGATAAACGAATGATAAATTGACTTTTCCTTGAACAAGAAGTCGCTGATTTGTTGACCTTCAAGGGCTAGATTTACGTGATACCGTGTGCGTTTTATCAAAGTCTTCTCTTTATTTTTGATTTTTCTTTCTTTTCAATTTGATGTGCTGCATGCCAAGCTCTCTTGGAGATTGAAATGGTCCCTCGATAAAATATATACATAACATCTTTCTCCCTTCTTTTCTCCTACCCAGCTGATAATTTTCCCAAGATGGGCCTTCCTTGATTTGCACTTGAAAAATTGAGCGCGCTTGTTGCAGCGATAAGAAGCGGCGCTTCCACCCACCTCTACGATTCTGAACGGAAGACGAGTGCGTGGCGCGTCCTTGGGGGACTGATCAACACAGTGAATTTCAACTCACTTCACTTTTATTAGAAAGCATAAGAACTGATACGTTGGTGGGACCAATTCGTTCTCAGCATCTTATCTTTCTTCCTAAAAAGTGTTTTATATTATTTCCTTTCTACGGGTCAACTTTCACTTGCATTTTTTGTCTTTTTCGGCCGATCTGAGTCAACCAATTTCGTCGATGAGTTTTACGAGGTGGCACAGGTGTTCGATAAGAATAAGACTTCTTGCATCCCATGGTTCTCACCAAGGTGATTTGTTTCCACCTTGAAAGCGAAGAAAACAAAGTTCTCACCGAGTTTTCTGGTTTTCTCCGCAGTTTCTCATCAGAAACGTTCGGCTTCAAACCGTTGGAAGGAGATTTTTTCCTAAGCAAGTGGCAGTGGCTCGAGGGAACATGAGTAATAAGCTTGTCACGAATCGACGCCCCAGGTTGATTTTATGTGCTGCTATCAATCACTGACTAGTTCTTGAATATTTCATGTACGGTCGTAGGCGAGGAGTCCCAGAATCGACCGCCGGCGGTTTAATGGGGCTCGGTTAAGTTCATGACCTTATTGGGGATCGATCGAGGGAGGGGGCACCCCTTTTCCGGGAATTTCCTTTTGGTGCTGTCTGTTGATGGTCAAGTTTTTGCTCTATTTCTCCACTTTCCAGTTCTTCCTTTAAATCTATATTTATATTTGCATACTCTACAGGTCTTCAATAAGTCATTTTCCTATTTTTTCCTCATCAATTTTTCCTTTTTTCCCTTCAATCTCAATCAATCTGAACTCTGCTTGTCTCAGATTATTTAACTGCTCGAATTTGGCTGGTACCAGAAGATCTATTTTCCTTATAGAAATCCGAGATTCGTCTGCTTGACCATCATTCATGAATTCATCTTTTTTCTCACTTGCTCATCTTGGAAAACATCTCCATCTCATCTCTTCATCATTCATTTACCCCCTCTGCCTTCATTATACTTTTTTGATATTTAGACCAGCGTCGTGCTCGGTTTGCTTTTATAGTTGGATTGTTACCCACGTCACGTAAATATTGACTGATTTTTTAGAATTATTTACTTATTTTCCATACCTGTTTGTGAGTCAATAAGAAACCTGGCTATTCGGATAAAAAACTTTGACGCTATGAAAAAATAAAGGAATAAATAAGCAAAAGAAGCAATAAAAAAGGCTTTTATAGTTATAGAATAACACTAACAAATAACCTACTTTACCAAACCGATTGATTACCCTACATTTCACTTCAAACCGTTCATTTTTTCATGTTTCATTTATTCACTTTTTATTTTCATAGACTTCAATAGATTTCCTCGAAACTTTCTTCCACGCAGCTTTTTTCCTGGAACGGAAACGTAAAATTCTGCGCCTTTGAGGGTGATTAATCCCTCTAGAACGCGCCATGCATCTGATTTTCGTTCGGTGTCGTAGATATGTATTGAATACATCTCTGCTCTAGACAGTACTAGCTAATGAAAATACTTCATGTAGAGAGGACCACATTAACGCAGGTTTCAAGAAAAGCGAATTTGACAAAAAAGAAAAAAAAAAGATCAAACGAGAACTTTTCTCCTTAACAGTATTTCATGAATTCCTATTTCGCCAGTAGCCATCGATCTGGCCCCAATCGACACTGATCAGGTCGATTCGAGCCGATTGATCGATGGCTTGTAGATGATCGATGCTTTGTAACCTGATCAGTACATTTGTTCTTTGGGTTGTTAACACAGCTCACCTCAGTTTCAGCAGCTCTCTCTGAGCTGACATTCATCTAAACGCTGAGGAATGCCGGAGGGCAACTTTTCGGAGTTTTTTCTACGCCGTGCACTTGGCTTCCATTCATCGACTACCCTTTGCTAAACATGCTCAAAGTCGAAAAAACGTCATCGGAAGTGAACAACTAAGAAGTCGGGTACGGAGCGATTCCTTCTAGACCTCGGACTGGGATCGATCGCTCGTGTTATCCTGAGATATTTTTTGCGATATTTTCCCTTTATTTACTGAGTCATTAATTTGTTGAGAGACCTACCGTTTGCTACCGATTTATTCTTACCAAAACAAGATGAAAATTGCATCAATAAGTACAAACAAATCAAAATACATGTGAAGGGGGCAGCTTATTTCGTCACTTATGCTTAGCCGAGCAAAGAAATCAGAAAAAAGTTGGAAGTTTGTAAAAATTTGCAAAAATACTTTGGTAGAGTTTTTTCCATTCTCAATACAAACAAATACCGGCTCCATTGTTCGTTTTTCTTATAACCTTCGAATTTCGCTTTCACATTCGTTCGCTTGTTTACCCAGAATCATACTCTTATACTTAACTATATTGGTGTCATTCTAGGGCGGGCGTGGTTCAGTGGTAAGAGGCGCTACTGACACACGCGCAGTCGAACGATCGATCCCCGCCCGGGCTAATCAAGCCTTGTGTCCTTCCGGGATTGGGTAAATTGGTACCAGACTTGTCAGGTAGGGTAAAGGCACTGACTTCGTACAGTTGTTGGCCCAAGCAGGTCATTGTAGGCCACCACGCATTCACCAAGCCTCTACGCTTCTGAATAGAAGATGAATGCATGGCGCGTCCTTAGGGGCTCGTCAACGCCGGCACCTTTAGATTCTTTACTTTTGTCTGAGCACATTTTGACAAAATTAGGGAAATTTTGTAAAGTAAAATGTGAACAATCGCTCACTAAAATCCTCTAAAAAACTTCTGCCATGCGTCTTCCCAGTTGTTCATGGACAGAGGAACCCAAGGCTGACTAGCAATCCATCATCCTGTTTTGAAGACGAAGCACTACTGAATGAACGATGTTCGGCCGCTTGTTGAAGAAAAATTCTCAAGGACATCTTCAGTTGAACCTCAAAATTTCCCTAGAACGAATAATAGCCTAGAGTAGTCCCTTGAGAGTACAAATTATAACCATCTCTGATTAGTATTCGTGTCGGGGCGCAAGATTTTCTTGTAACTGAATGGCCTCATTTATGCTCGAGGAGACTACTGACGTATTTAGAGGTCTTTATCGCAAGTTTGCCCTCATTAAACACGATGAAAGCAGAATCGTCATACTATCTCGAAAATTTACGCTCAGAATAGAAGTCGACGTGGGGTCAGTGATGCGAAACATCTGAGCCCACGTATTTATTATACCCTTAATCGCCAAAAAGCACCATTCATTAGGACCAGATTGGACTGCTTTCGGGCTAACTTCATGGAAAGACCGATTTCCTGTCAATTTCTTCCTTTTTGAAACTATGGTGACCACCCAAGATGGCCTAGGGCGTGTGCAGCTAAATAAGGACATGAACAGTCGATTGCTCTACGCTATCTGGGCCTAAATTCATGAACGAAAATTTGGGGTATATAATACTCCGGGCTAGGTAAATCCGGTCCATCCCCCAATATTCGCATTCATGACAATCGAGTTTGCGATACTCGACGTATATTGTACCAATACCCGTCATGAATTTAGGTCCTGTCCTCTTCACATAACCCTTCTGTTTTATAGTCGCGCTGAAGATTCGTTTCCTCCTGAAGAGAGTTGTTTTTGAGTTTTGTTTTTTTTTTGTTTTTTTAATGACGTAAAAGAACACGAACCACAGAATTCTTGGGGATTCTCCCGGTGTTATAGAAAAAGTCTAAGGATGAGCTCCATCAAGATTTCCCATAGTACCTCTGGTAGAGCAATTCAACAGTTTCAAAATAATGCAGCGCACATCGTCAATGTACAGTAGCGGTTGAAAGGATCTTACTATATAATAAGCAAGACCGCGACGTTTGTAATGGGTCCCGCCGCGATTGCCCGTTACGGTACTCCCAGGAACGCATTTCATCAGTTCAGCTCGCCGTCTTTTGCTATTTGTTCATCGTTTTATTTTAAAACTTTTCTTTTATTTCAAATCTTTATTTCAGCTATTAGTGGTTAGTTTTGTTTTCATTTATTATGTATTTAGTAGCCGTTTGTCGGCCGGCAGGCCGCTGAATGGCTGGTTTAAAAATATTTCGAAACATGCCGTCGTTGCAAATTCTAGTTTATAAAAAAATTTTCTACTTACTTTCATATGCTATTTCAAACGGAAGTATCTCAAGAATCGCTTAGCGTGTGGTGAATCTGATTGTGAGACGATATTCTGATAGATCATGGTCTAGTTAGTATAATGTGTTACAAACACCAGTTTTTGACCACCAAATTGTTTGTTCAGAAAAATCGATAGTTTAGCGGCGATCTGAATCAAGTTTTCGTAACACATTATAATGACTAGACCATGCTATATCAGAATATCATCTCAGATTGATCCTACACTCAGCGATTTTTGAGATATTTTCGTTTAAAAATGCGTGTGGAAATTATTATAAAATATTTTAAAAACACGCAGAATTCACAAGAACGGTGTGTTTCGGCGTACTCTCAAATAGAGTCGTCAGAATTACCGATTGGTATCAAATTCTTTCCGATTTGAGCTATTTGTGCATAAAAATGAAACATGACAGACACATGTTTTCGACCGCTACCATATGTACGTATCCAATCGGGGCAAAGCCATCTGGAAAAAATAGCATTGAAGAGGCGCTACAGCACTTTTTATTCACCCTAAGGGAATATTTGGCTGAGATAGTAGCTGCTCACGCACTGCTGGTTCGATGTGTTTTGCAATCGGAAATGGAACGTCGTTATAGCAGCGGTTTTCTAGTTGAATAATTAACAAAAACGCCCATTAACGACGAGTACGACGAGCCGACGACCGTAAACAGAGAGGTATTCAATAGGAGAATGAATGTGAAAAACCATCGAAAGTGGCTGCTAATGGGCTGATTGAAGTTCAAGGGTTTTAGTTATTTTTTGTTTTTTTGGTGATTTGCATTCTTCAAAAATAAAGATGAAAACTTTGCGAATTTCACTTAGATCCAACCGTTACAGTGCTTCTACCTGTTCTGTAGCACACTGGGACAGATAGTATTTTTGTTTATTTTGAAATCTATTTATTTGTCTAGTTTAGTTATTCACTTGACTTAGCTATCCTCTAAGAAGACCCTAACAGTCTGAATAATAGCCAAATGGCAAGACGGTTATTCTTGTACTTTTAACGCTGTTAGAGAGGATAAATCATAAATAAAAAAGGTAAAGCTCGGCGCTGATCTCTCCTGAGAGAATGCGCCGTGAATTCGTGTTCCATTCGGAATCGTGGAGGCATGGTGAATGCGAATTCGGCTATTACAATGACCTACAGAGGCACGCCGCTACATCAAGTCGGTGTCTTTGTCACCCGACACAACTCTGGTACTAATTTACCCGACCTCGAGAGGAGATGGAGGGTTTGGTTGGCCTGTGCGAGGATCGATCGCTCGACCATGCCAGTGCCAGCAGCGCCTCTTACCACTGTACACGCATTACCTATTACCCTTTTTCATTATTTTCCCGAGCGGATGGAGGAGGCCAAGCACATAGTCACTGTACCTGCACCATCCTTTGGCGTATGATAGACATGAAAAATTAAATTTAACAGAAAGCCCGCGATTTCATGCAATTTTATAGCTGAGAATTAACTGTTCAGTGTTGTCAAAAAATGCTTCGGTACTCCGGTCTGGGGACGAAAAACGGCTTTGAAGTTTCATTCTAAGAATTTTGCCTCAAAAAAGTCCTTCATTATACGAAAACGAAGGCTTTTGAGTTCACTCTAAAACATCACCGTCTCCAAGTGAGGAATCCCCGAGAAGGCTTGGTTGGCTCGTGCGAAGATCGATCGTTCGTCCAGGCGACAGTCAGCGGCGCCTCTTACCACTGTACCCGCACCACCTATTACCCTTTTCCACTATTTATAAATATATCTTAGGTTGAAAACATCGCTATCATCGGGATAGGGGTGGAGGGACGAAGCCTCATCGTTTTTCACGAGCCCGCGCACAAGAACTATCAATTAAGCTGAAAATACATATTACTGGCAATTGATGTCGTCGTCAGTGGGCTGGTCGATGGCCGCAAGGACGCGGGGCTGTCTTATTTGTCACTCATGCAGAATAGCATCAAAAGAAATTGAAAAAGAGCCGAGCAGCAGCCGGCAGCCTTGAAAGATGATTTATTAGAAGCGCTTCACCTTCAAGGACTACCCAAATGCCAGTTGTTTTGTCGGAAATAAACCCTGCTCCATAGGATTTCTCCAGGTAGGGGTGTCCAGGGTGAGATGGATCTAGGGGATGAGGAGTTTTCACCCTAAAAATGATCACTACCGGAGAAAAAAGTCACCAGCTGACACCCATACGATTTTTTTGAACTTTTTGTAAAAAAGAACTTGATCAAAACTGTGTCATTTTTAAATTGATTTCAGTGCCGAAAAAAATTCGAGAAATAGCAGTACATGTGGTAGAATTTCCCAAGTTCTCTCTTCTTGAAACCTCGGCATGATGTTAAACTTTTCAAATGCTTCTATGCCAGACGAGGTTAGTAAGGTGGATCAAAATCTATTATGGCCTGACGTTCCGACCCTTTCGTCGTCTTCAGAGGCCTAAAAAAAGCGTTTCCGTAAGAAGAATTTTGCAAGTCGTTTAAAAATGCTAGGGAGGATGAGACTTTTGGCCGGGTAGTTCTGAAAAAATCTTGAGCCATTTTTAGGCCTCTGAAGACGACGAAAGGATCAAAGCGTCAGGCCATAATACATTTTGATCCACCTTACTAACCTCGACTGGCACAGAAGCATTCGAAAATCAAGAAATAGCAAAAAAATTGCTAAAAATAGTTGCCTCAGCTCTATTACGTGAAATTTTTGAACGTTCTCACGCCTTGCTTCGCCTTCTCCGCTCAGAATTACACTCAAAAGTGCCTTGAAAGGCGTCCAAGGCGGAAGCTTTCCGGAAATTGTGTTCAGCCTGTCAATTCCCTGAGGCTATTGTCTGACTTCCTTTTTTCTTTTGACAAAAATTTAGCGATTCATAACATAGTTGTTGCTTAGGCCACAACATCGCAAACGGTACATACATATGTTTCATCGTTTTAGCGACTTTCGCTTGGAGCAGCGGTAGGAGGTGCTGCTACCACCCGCACGGTCAAGAGGTCGATCATTGTCGAGGCCAGTCACTCCTTCACCCCTCTGGGATCGAGTAAAACCTTGTTCCACCCATGCAGCTTAGTAAACAAGTGTCTATGCATCATCTAAAGCCGTCTGTTGTTGCTTCGGCCGGTGAGTGACGAGCTGCTTCGTAATGGTAGATGTCGGCCCATAATTTCAGTGAAAACCGCCCATTAGGGGAAATCGTGCAGGAATTTCGCAGAAAGATGCTTACATTCCACTTCTCTAGATGGCATGCCCCAAGGGCTCATCCGCGAATTTATCGGAGGCGCTAAAGCCGTTCATTTTCCGCCAGGCTCACATTACTCTCACATCGAAGGTCGTTACTCTTTTGTACGAAAAACCCGAACGCTAATGGTCCACAATTCTTCTATCCTTTCTAGAATACGGCTCGGCCGACGAATGCATTTCACCTCGAGTGCCGCGACAGAAAAATGACTACGTCGCCGCTTTATATGGTTCAGGAAAAACTCTTATTAACCAGCCGGAGGCGTTGCGCCAGCTGAGTGCTGCTTCAGAACTCGTCAAAGTGCACCACAACGTCGTCGTCGGTGGAGGAGGGGAAATTGCAACACTTTTTTCGAACTCTCCGGAGGGAGTTTCTCTGTGGCGGATGAGAAGTGGTCTCGTCTTTGTTAGGATGTGTGGAAAGAACTTCATTCTATGAAGAATATTACTCCCTGAGGCGGGCTTCAGTTCGCGAAGGAGAGCTAAGGAGGAATGGTGGAAGGGTTGGGGAGGGTGCGAAAAGAGGCTTTAGGGCACGGGCTCGTTACTCGAACGAGCAGATGTGCGGTCATACACTACTAATGTAGGGAGCGATAACAGGTTCATCATTGTTGAAGAAGGTCTATGACTTTGTGGATAGATCAAGAATAGTTCGACCAAATAGTGCCCTTTGCGTCATCTTCGCATAATAAACGATTTAATATCACTCGCGTATCCATCCCTCACAGAGATCTTACCAAAGAATATTTATTTATTTATTTCTACGCTATACAACGGCGTGCCTGCTGTAAAACAATAAAACGTGGTTAGTAAACAAAACGAACAATTGAACATGGGACAAAACGAACAATTGAGCAAGTCAATTATCTATTTATTTGTTTATTTATTTACTTATTTATTGCAGCTTCCAAATAAGTAGACAACGACCTGAGTCGAACCAAGGTAAATACATAGTATCACTAAAGCAATAACCTAGCATCTCCGAATATGTATGTCATTCAACTAGTTCTCTTCTATGATCCTCAAAACAAAAAGCGGTAATTAACAGAATAGTTTCGTGTTACATCAAAAATACTATCAGCTCAACTGGTAACTGCCTATAACGGCTTACCGGCTCGTTCCCGTGCAGCAACAGTCTCAAGAAAGATGCTAGGAGATTCTCAACGTACATCGGTAGCACAGTGGTTAGTGCAGTCTGCCGGAAACAGGAAGACGCGGGTTCAATTCCCGTCCGATGTCAGGGTTTTGCGAATAACCTAGCATCTCCAAATATGAAATATCACTGAAGCAGTAGCCAAATCTCGATTGGTGTAGTCCATAAGTAACCAGATAGAGAGCCTCCTAAACGCCGCTAGAATCGCCAATCAATAAAATACCACGTGCTACGAGGATAACTCCCGTCTAATGGGTACTTCACCTTGCCAGCTTAGCGCAATAGTAGTTTGAAGGCACCGGAACGTCTGGGCTACAACCTTACATGTTCAGGCGGACCAGTCCCTTTCCATTCTTTCCAGAGCCCAGAGTGCCAGGTAGCTTGTGGTAAGAATGGAAAAAAGCAGGACTAAATGAAGTTGGAAGCAAAGCGAAAAGACTATCCAATTTCTATCGAAAGAACGAAGGATATCACTGCATATTTAGCATTTTTAGTGAATTACAGATCAGTGCGGCCTATTGAAAGCCAGACGCTATTCGTGGTGTATCCTTAGGGAATTGATCAGTGCATACATTTTTACCTTTAGCTTTCCACTGAAGTGCCAACCGCATAGGCTCGCTCAGTTTCTTCATTTCTTTCAGCCTCGTCCGGCTAAGCTTTTCCTGGAAGCGTTCTGAACGTCACAATTCATGCCCAGGGCTGAGCTGGCGGGCTCGTTAGTCGTCGGGGTTGATGTGTGGTCAAAAACACGTATCAGTGTGGAAAAAATGGCCGCAAATTCATCATCTCGAGTCCATTGCGACGTGTCCTCTCGTTCACGAGACACACACCACGCAGTGCGACGTCCCCGGGGACGACCGCCGACTTCTACGATGTGCCGAAAGACCCGAACTGCAGACCACGGGACCATTTGGACGAGTATCCGCAAGGAATAGGTGAACTGGTTAAAGTTGATGGTTTTCCCAGATTGCGCCATGCATTCGCCCTTTGTTCAAATTCGTAGGGCTAGGTTGAAAGCTTTCCTGATAGGTTATCGTGAGGACCACTCGAGCGAAGAGTGAGGTCTCCAGCTTCTCAAGCAAATTTGATGGCACTTCACCATGGAGCATGAAAGGCTTGTTAAGCCCTGGGGATGAATCTACTGTGCGATCTACTAAGAAGTTACTTCAAGAGATTACCTGGGTTTTGGGTAAGGCAAACCCTCAAGAAACTCGCTAGTCAAGTATTCTCTATGCTAGGTCCATTAACCCACAAATCTTCATGGATATTGAGCTCCATCTAGAACCGTTTTCGTGGTCGTCGGTCTAAGTGCCTAAAGTTATAGTTCTTGGGCTCGCGATTATCATATTTTACCTTTACAACCTGCTCTGGGGTACTTAACCGGTGATTGACTACTTTTCCAGACAGTTCCGACTGAGCTGTCCGATGGGACCCACTTAGGACTGTCCAAATTGACGTCTTAAGCTTTTCTAAAAGTCCGCTTGGAATTGGCGAACTTCCCAGAAAAGATTTGTAGAAATGAGCCAACATCGAGGAGAATTTTTGGTGAGAAAATATCAGAGGAATGCTGAAGCCAGAAACAAAAATAGAAAACTGATCGGTCGTACACACATTATTCTAATCAAGATTTAACAGTAAATTCTGGTGATCTGGGATAGTGAGGAAAGATTTAGTGGTCATCTGGGTAGGCAGCATTGGGAGTAATATATTCGCATGTTCTATCGGCAGTGTTAAAAATTTAACATCATTTCGATAACCTGTCAGGCACTTCTTGACACCGAAGTTTTCCGACTCATTTTAGAGCCAACAAAATTGTTTCATATCCAGAAATTGGCTAAAAATGTGCTTTAGAAACCGCATCACACCTTCTGTATAACCTTACGGAAAAAAACTGTGGGGAAATGAGCTTGAAGAAGTGGACCCATCCATAGTCGTAACTTTCAAATAGATCAATCCCATCTTCAATAAATAAGCGATTTTTGATAAGTAAGCGAAGCCACGATGTCTGTTTGTCTACTCTAGGGTCCCGCCGCGACCTCCCGTTACCGTGCTCCCAGCGACGTACGTATTTCATCAGTTCCTCGCCGTCTTTTGCAGTACGTATTTTGTTCTTCGTTTTATTTGTTATTATATATGTTTTATCTATGTCTCTCATTAGTTCATTTGGCGGCCTGCAACCCGCTGAATGGCTGGTAACCAGATAAGTGATACCAACCGGTTCTCGAATTGTGGGAGAACAACTGGAGAACACGACAGTTTCTCTTGTTCGACTCGTTCTATTTCACTTGTCTCGTGCGCTGCGATGCCTCAGGTGCAAAGTTTTTAGAAAAAACGGAAGGGAACTGTCGGCTGTGCCCAATTCACTCCTCGTAACTCCTCCTAACTCTCATCGTCGCCTAACTCACACTTGAACGGCTGTTTTCCGGCAACGAAAATCCACTCGACAGGATTTGTTTTTGGCCGGGAATCAATTCGACGTAGTGCTTTAAGTGAGCTCAGCTGTCTCCACAAGTTTTCGCTGCAACTCGCTGCGGCTGGCCTCGGGGCTTAACTTACGAGGGAGGTCTGTGAACCTCCCCCGATGGTTCTTTTCGATTTTCGGACCACCCACTGCCATTCAGCAAAAATCCTACTATATAATAACCGAAGCCCAAGCGATGTTTGTCATGGGTGGCTCATGTGGGTCCTGCCGCGATTGCCCGTTACTGTACTCTCAGGGACGATCAGTTCAGCTCGCCGTCTTTTGCTACATGCTATTTGTTCATCGTTTTATTTTAAATCTTTTTGTTTCATTGTATTGAGCAGCCGTTTGTCGGCCGGCAGGTCGTTGAATGGCTGGTAGATTACATATCTGTGATCTACGCTTCAAGCTCTACAGGACCATATAGGTGTTGCTAAGAATCGTCGGGGACGTTCACTGCCCTCACGTGTCAGAGCATGAGGAGTTTGACATCATCGAAGGCAGACAGACGTGTATCTCTTCATTGCCGTGATAAGAGCTACTTCTTCCACTCACACGAGGGAGGATGGATCCCCGAGGGATGGATCCCCGCCTGGGCATACCAAGCCTTCCATCCTTCCTTGTCTGGGTAAATTGGTGCCAGGCTTGTCTGTAAAGGTAATATACCGACTTGGTATAGCGCTCCTAATCTCTGACCATGTCCGTAAATCAGTCGCTGCACCACCAAGCCGTGAGTCTGTACTCAGGGTATACGATACCCTCACCTCCATAAATCAAAAGTAGCTACAAGAAGACGGTAACAATTGCGATTGTGAACTTCAGGGCACCTCAAGTCTCCTATATCGATCACGGAACGGGGATCAGACCAGGGGAAGGGGCTCCCTTCTAGGGTAATCGGTAAGGGAATCAGGGGAAAGAAGCGAGGCACTTTCAGCCAAAACTCAGTTTTGTAAGCGCTCTGTGCAAAGTTCCGCTAATCTTTCGCCGTTGGAGTTTTCGCACTTCCTGCCTGCAAATCTGATTTTCCTCTCAAGCGCGCTTGATTTTCGTGGCGACGATGTCCGACTGAACTCCGTTCGACGATCTAATAAGCGCTGACCAGTGCACTTCTCTTCTCAGCCCTTTGCCCCTCACAATCAGCGGAGTCCTCGGTGTTCACTTGAAGTAATTAAAAGCTGTTTGACGAGTAGTCAACCCAGAGTTGAGGGCGCTGGTGAAAAAAGGCAGGTAAAAGTGTACAAGATGGTAAAAAAGGTATAGCATTGATCAGCCTATCCGGGACGCGCCACGCACTAATCTTCCACTTGGAGTCGTAGAGGCATAGTGAATGCGTATTTAATCCAAGGGCTCTCGAGTACAGGCTATAAAAGTAAAACAGTTTCCGAGTCTGGTACCAATTCACCAACCCCGAAGGGATGGTAGACTTGGTTGGCCCATGCGATCGACCGTGCGGGTGTCAGCAGCGCCTCTTACCACTGCACCACACGCCCTAGGTAAAGGACAATATTCCGTGATCGACTGTGATTGAATCCGTTGAAGTATATGATATATCAAAATTTTATGGCACAGTAGAATGAAGCCGATAAGCCCAAATTAGTAAAAGTTCGTTACGGCTAACATTAAGACAATTCCGTCAGAGCTTGTAAAAGAAAAGAAGAGTTTGAAAAAATACTCGTCTAAAATAATTGAAGGACATTGATCGCCAATTTTTTTTTCAAAGGATTTTGGGAGGGAAGATAAAGGTATAGGTAAAGATGTCGGCGTTGATCAGCTCCCCAGGGATGAGCCATGCATTCGTGTTCCAATCGGGATCACAGAAACACGGTGAATGCGTATTTGGCCCAGACAATGACTTGCAGGGCCAGCCGCTGTACCAAAATAGTGCTTTTACCTTCCCAGAAATCTGGTACCAATTTGCTCGACCCTGGAGATATGGAAGGTTTGGTTGGCCGGGGTTGGGGTCGATCGCTCGATGGATCTGCGGGTGTCAGTAGCGCCTCTTACCACTGTACCTCGTGTGCCCTTTTAGAGAACTTGAAGAAATAATGGAAAACCTCAAAAACATTTTATCAAGGCATTTTCGATACATTTTAGTGGTTCCATTACGTTGCCGTTTTTGAGTCGCCTTGTCATTCTCGTGGACTGTTAATAACACTATTAATAACATAACAATAAATTACTATTAACAACATAGTCCTGAGGAACAACTTTTGACACAATTATCTCAATTTGCCTGGGGCAAAAAGTGGTAAAGTAAGCTCCCTGAGGAGGCGCAATGCCTTCGTAGTTCATTCAGAATCGTAGAGGCGTGGCATACGCGTATTTGGCCTACACAGTGACTGGGGGGGGGGGGCTAGCTGCTATACCAAGCCAGTGTATTTACCTTCTCAGACAAGTCTGGTAGCAATTTACCCGATTTCGGAGGGTTGGAAAGCGTTGTTTGCACGGCCGAGATCGATCGCTCGACGGTACGCGAGTCAGTAGCACCTCTTACCATTGTAGCGCCTTGGGAAGATATCTGTTGGTGGGTTTCACCAAAGGATGATTCTTTCGATGCTTTTGTGACAAGAATTTATTGCTACTACACGTCAGAATGATAAACAATATCACAGCAATCATCCTATTTATGCATATATTTGTGGGCGTAGCCACCGAAAAATCCCATTGGGCTACTTGGGAGACCCAATGGGTAAATACATCAGACGGCACCGCACCTGAGTGGAGCTACAGATTAGATTCCTACTCGCGGTATGCCACTGGGTCGTGCCTAGGGAGCCGTCTCGAGAGATATTAGGTTGTTGCAAAAGTCTTGCGACTTTTTTGCAACATTCTTCAAATTGACAGCAATTTATTCAAACAAAATCTCAGTCAACGATATAATCACTATCCAGATTTATGGCTCTTCCCCATCTTTAGGGCAACTTCTTAGTTCCTCTCCACCAGAACTCTGAGAGCTGTGACGAAAAAAATTGGCCGACCTCTATTGCCAGTTGGTCTCGGTTGTCGAATTCCATATCTCGAAAGTGTTTTAAGAACCAGAATAAGTGATAATCTGAAAGGGCAAGGTCTGGAGAATAAGGTGAGCGCGGTAGAACTTCCCAGCCTAAATCCTGAATTTCCTCACGAGTCGCTCTTGCGACATGAGGGCGAGCGTTGTCATGCAAGAGGTAGACTTTTCCCGTTCAGGGCGTTTTTCTCGCATTACGGGAAGTTCTACCGCGTTCATCTTATTCTCCAGACCTTGCTCTTTTAGACTGTCACTTATTCTAGTTCTTAAAGCAACACTTTCGAGATATGGAATTCGACAACCGAGATCAGCTGGCAATAGAGGTCGGCCAATTTTTTTTGTCACAGCTCTCAGAATTCTGGCGGAGAGGAATTGAGAAGTTGCCCTAAAGATGGGGAAGAGTCATAAATCTGAATAGTGATTATATCGTTGACTGAGATTTTGTTTGAATAAATTGCTGTCAATTTGAAGAATGTTGCAAAAGTGTCGCAAGACTTTTGCAACAACCTATTATTTGTCATATATTGCACTCTCTAATATACGGGCTTCGTGTGGCTAACTGCTATTTTCTGTAGATTAGGTTGTGTATCCACAACAATATCTGTTGGTGAAGACCTCTTCTCGGCTCCAAAGCTCCGCTTGGTTCTCAGTGGTAGGCTTTTCGCGCCGACGAGGAAATGTCGTCGGTCGACGAAACCCAATCGTCGTAGCTTCGGCGCTGAGTGCGAGGCGCGACTTCTACGCCAAACTCTGCCATCGGAGGGCATTAGCGTCTTCTAAATTGCCTCCACTAGTCCGACGCGGCGCGACTCATCACCACCCGCCTTTCGGAGTTTCGGCACAGACAGAGAGCTTCCTCGTCTCGTTTTTCTCCTTAAAAAGGGGACTTCTTAGGCGGCACTTGTGAATTCATTGTGAATTCCAATTGCTCTCAGGGAAGAACTTAAATACATTGAATTTCAATGAATGCTTAAAAGAGGGCAAAGTGCATTTCTGTGGTCAAAAACACGGAAGTACTTCGATGAGGACAAGAACGCAGCCAGTAGCCCTCAAGTGGCTCTCAGAGCTACTCAAAGGTGCAGCTTCGCTTCGAATAGATGCAAAGAGTTTCAATTAGTTTCGAATGTTCCGAAAGTCCTACCGAGCTTCTCGACGAACTTTCGGACGAGTTCTCCTAACGGAAGCTGTCGTAGCTTCAGAACCGTTCGAGCACGCTACTACGCTAGGGATCCCACGTGGTCGTAGCTTGCTGATCTTGGCAGGAGACGAAACTCGTCCAGGGATGGTGGCACAGCGGTCCTTAATTTGGAGACCCCACCTTCATACTCTGCAAGGATCCCTGATCACTGAGCCGAAGGCCATTCTCTTGAGCAAAAATATTCCATTTAAATCAATTTCGACTATTTCTACACCGTACAAGGTACGCTCAAACAAACTTATTAAATATAATAACGACATAGGTGCAAATTGAACATTTATTAACAACTTTTAGAGGAAGAGAATTTTCAAAAAAAAAAGATTTTAAAAAAGAAGAAAAAAGAAAAATCATTCATAAGAAATGTTGTGATAGGCTGATTGAAGCCAAATAGTCAAGATGTTACAAGTTATTGAAATATTATTATTAAGGAATAAAGGTTATTTACGGTGTAGTTCAGCCAGTCATTCAGCATCCTTTATTTTGAATATGTGGCTGACACCTTTCCCTTTTCCTTTTTCCATTTTATTGAAGTTTTTGCGAAAAAAATGACAGAGATGTCAAAATTTTCGGTTTTCAACGACAGGTGGACAACCGTGTCTTCCAGATGTGGAAACGTCGGGAAAGACAAAAGCAAAAAGTCGTCGAGTCGGGCGAAGTTGTCACTTCTGCTGGTGGCTGGCTGTACTCTTTAGGAACTCTTCCTCGTACTTCGATACCTTCTTTTTCATTCGTCCTTCTTTTTTCGCTCCTTCTCCCTTCGAAAACCTAGAGATATGGCAATTTGCGCCTTACAGACGTTTTTCAAGTGGGCTTCTTCACCTTCCCAAAACGAATCTGGGCCCAGATCCATGAACGGACGAACGGCCTCCGAAACCCGTCGGCGATAAACTTGCTCGATACCGCGAGTTTGCGACCATTTATGATTCGTGAAGGTCGAGGTTTCGAAGACCGCGACAGCTTGTTGCGCAAGTGCCGCAATCGCACTGACTACGGGCCAGCGGCCGTCGACATATAATCGACTTCCGCCCAATTTTGTGTTGAGTGCGATTACGGCACATGCGCCATAAGCCGTCGAGCTCTCCCAAATCCTGCCTCATCGCGAGGTCTGATAGACGTGCGATAAACCGCGATTAGACCCTGACACGCATTCACGAATCTCGATTGGCGCGCCGTTCGCGGTATTTCTCGGGGTTTATCGGCGATTCACCAATGATGAATCTGGGTCATGGTACCGATTTACCCCAGAGGGAGGGAGGGCTTCCTCAACTCGGAATCGATACCGGTACATCTGTTTCATGGTTGAAATATGCCTTTTCCCATAGTTTCCTGTAGGCTGTCCATTTTCCTAAAAACGCTTCGTCTTCGCTTGGCTCGTTCAATTGATCAAGTTTAGTGATGAGGCAATTTGCAAGTGTCCTTGGCTGTACTCTTTGGAGACTCTCCTTCGCACACCAACACCTTCTTCCTCATTCGTTCTTATTTTTCGCTCCTTCTCCCATTCAAAATCCTAAAGGCATGGCAATTCGGACCTTTTCAAGTGGGCTTCTTCACCTTCCCAAAACGAATCTGGTGCCGATTTACCCCGAAGGGAAGGCTTCCTCTACCCAGAGTCGATACCGGTGCATCTGTTTCATGCCTGAAATACACCTTTTCCTATAGTTTCCTGTAGGCTGTTCATTTTCTTAGAAACGTTTTGTCTTCTTGGCTAGTTCAATTGATCAAGTTGAGTGATGAGGCAATTTGCAAGTGTCCTTGGCTGGACTCAAGAATAATCCTTCTGTCGAACGATAACAGCCGTGTCTGACGTTGTCCTAGCCGTGGAATATAAATTGCCGTTCAAGTGGGATATTCTTTGAGGAAGATAAATACTTGCGACCTGGACCTCCGGATGAAGATAAGGCTAAAGTTCCAGTCGATGCTACAGGTGTAGGCTGTCGCAAAAACCGCGACCTAGGCGGGAATCGAACCAGCGTCTCATCCGATTGAAATTCTTTTCCCAGTCTCCATCCATCATACCTTCTCTGCGTTTTGCTGCGATGTTCTCTGTATGTCGCTGATGTCTCCTTGCTGTGTTCTGTAGCTGTAAACCTTAGGTGTACGGTAAAGGTACGGTATACTCCTCTGGTTTGCGGAATTCTAAGAAATAAGTGGATTAAAGCTGACTTCTTTGCACTCAGCTACCGTACCACAGCGGCGAAAAAGCTAAATAGCTTTATTATACAAATAGATAACTTGCTCTTGTCCTGTAAGAAGATGTCGTTTTCTAGAGAAGTAGCTTTCTCGGACGATTTCAGGAAAACTTTTGAGTTTTTCCGTCCAAGTACACTTCTCTCCACCCGACTATGGGCTTTTCTGTGGTTACGTTACCTCCTTTCTGGATTTTCTGCAGTTTCTGTCGATCCTGTACTTGTAAGCTCTCCTAAGGTATACGGTAAGGTCGTTCAGAACTACTGTATGTTCCTCTGCTCTTCATTTTAGACGTACAAGGTCACGCTCCATTTTTTCTGGCACATTCAAAAACTCCTTTTCGTCGTTTTTCTTTTTTCCTTCCTCTCTTTCCGAGAGTCAACCTTCAACCAATCCCAAGGACTATGCAGGGCGTGCGTGGTGCAGTGTTAAGAAGCGCTACTGACGCCCTGACGCCCACACGGTCGAGCGATCGGTCTTCGCCCGGGCAAACCAAGCTTTGCAGTCCCGCGACGTCGGGTAAATTTATACCCGACTTGTCTAAGAAGGTGAAAAAACACTGACTTGGTTTAGCAGCTAGCCCCCACAAGTTAAAGTGTAGGCTAAATACGTGCCTCTACGATTCTGAATGAATGACGAAAGCATTGCGCGTCCTCAGGGAGCTTACTTAGCCACTTTTTACCCAAGGCAGATTGAGATAATTATGATAAAAGTTCTCCCACAGGACTATGATATTAATAATGGACGCTCTATTATTCAGCCGACTAATGGAACACAGCAGAGGTATGGCTGCTATAGCGCTGATTAGTTTCCCGCAGAACATATAGCGCCGTTTTTTTTCCATCGGCGTCCCCCAGGGTATAATTGTCGTGTACGGTAGCAATTTACAATGTTAGATTAGATTATGGCCGCAGTGATTAGAATAATTTGAATTATTCCAATTGAAAAGAGCTTCATAGAGAGCGGAACGGCCACAGAGCACTATACTGATGAACGTTTTTGAAGAATGACATGGAGTGAGGGTTATGGTGAAGTGGTCAATGTTTGCCAGTCCTCTGTGGACGCGCTATGCCTTTGTCTTCCCTTCAGAACTTTTAGAGGCATAGTGAATAAGCCTATGCAGTGACGTAGGCGAGTCTGTCGCTTTTCAATTCCATTCGGCACCGATTTGCCCGACCTCTGAGGTATGAAAGGGCTGCTTGTCACGGCCGGGGATCGATCGCTCGACCGTGCGGGTAGAAGTAGCGCCGCTTACCACTGCATCATACGCGCTATTGTGATGGTCTGATAGAGAAGACAATTAGCTAGCGTTACGAATTGTAACTGAGACGATTCACAGCTCATGCTGTTGCATCTTTTTCCGATCTGCAACCGATCAGCCCTCTGCCAGCTGGATCGCGCCCTCTCGAAAGATTTGAGAGACAGATGGCGTCGTTATCGTCTTTGATAGATGTTGCTAAACTATTAAGAATTGCAATGGAGCAGCAAGGGGACCTCTTATTATTCAGCTACCTGCGAAACGAATTTTACTTAAAAATTGGACTTCCAAACTTTGGCAACTCCCCAGGCATCCTTGCCATCGCTGCTAACTACTTGAAAAAAAGCATTTCTTTGTATTCCTGGGCTAAAAGAACAAGGACGCTGTCGAAAAAAGAGCACTGATCTTTTTTCATTTTTTTCGCTCTCGGCAATTTTACTCCAATGTTCATGTTACCCACGACCAGATGTGCCGCTTTGTGGGATATGAACGGCTCTGAATCGAGTTTTTTTTGCCAGAAAATCTGAAAATCCGCTGAAGCCAATCACAGCGGAGATAATCGGTCGACTATTGTTGGGTTTTTGTCGAAGGAAGTTCGAACAATGGCATGCTCAGTTCGCCATGTTACAGCAGATCTTTCAAAAACCGCCGCAAGAGATATTCAGCAGTCGGAAGTGTCGCAGGAAATGTTCAAAAGAATGGAGCCTTCATGAATTTTACTTTCTCTTCACTTTCGCCCTCGGGTTGTACTAATATTGGTGGTTTTGGAGAAATTTTGTACAGCAATTAAGGCATGATCTCCATGTAAAATACTGGAATAGCTCACTGAAGAATCGCTTTTTATAATGCCAACCCAAGACAAACCAGTCTGCACCCAGTGACCAATCGCATCAATCATCTACACATACACAAATCTATTTTCTACCAACTTCACTATTCTCACTGGTACAAATCAGTTCAGTGGTGAAGTGGTTGATCATATAAAGCCTTACAAGGAGAGCCTTTCTGGATGTGCCAAGCTTTCGTGATGCAATTTTTACAGGATGTAGGGTCCTTTGTAGGTACTCGAAAACCATACTTCATTTTTCCTCTAGGCACCTCTGTGATGGGAAAACGGCTTCCGAAAAAATGGAAGGCGAGCACATCACACAGTCATTATCCACCGTAACTTACCTTAAACGGACGCGAATTCAAAAACTAATGTTAGATTCGTGATCAGCGACCCAAATAACCCCCACATGCGATGTTTGGTCCAAATCGGTTATTTTGACCCAGGCACCTCACTCACCCACCCTTACCATAGCTAGCGCTCACCAGTCAGAGCTCAAGAAACGAGAATAAAATTCATGATCAGCAGTTTAGGTGAGACTTTCAGGCAGTTCCTGGGACGAAGGCAGTGGATGCTGAAGATTTTGTGACAGCTAGAGTCTGAATGGTGGCAAATCATTACCAGTGGTTTATTAGAGACTGAACCTTGGGCAACTCTACCGACACCTGACACGAAGCTCGAGACATCATGGTCACCCCTTTCGCCCAAACTTCGCATGTGGGGGTTATTTGGGTCGCTGATCACGAATCTGACATGAGTTTAGAGTATTCACGTGCATTTGCGGTATCTACGGTGATTTAATGACGTGCAGGTCCGGTCCATTGGAAAGTAACTCATACAAGCGCAGGAATACGTGCTATTTACTTACAAAAAAGCATTATCTCCGTAGAAATTGCATCCAGTGATTATGCAAGCACATAATAACGACAGCCGAATAAGTGCAAAAGTCATCGCCACATGCGGGACCGAACCCACAAACTCCGCCTGAGAGGCCGCATCGCTACCGCTGCGCCAAGTGAACACGTTCTCTCGGCCACAGCGGTCCCCAATGAGCTCGCGCGGTCTGAGTGATGTGCTCGCCTTCCATTTTTTTGGCAGCCGTTTTTCCCAATACAGAGGTGCCTAGAGGAAAAATGAAGTATGGTTTTCGAGTACCTACAACGGACCCTACATCCTGTAAAAGTTGCATCACGAAAGCTTGGCACACCCAGAAAGGCTCTCCTTGTTAGATTTGATACTACTATGCATTCTATAGTTTTATTTTTGTAAATTCGACAAAAAAACCGATCTGAACGGGACAGATGAACCACCTCTCTATGTAGTTTGGGTACTATGATGTCAGTGTATTCCCGCCATCGTCGTTAACTAAAAGGGCATTGGTGGTGAAATTTTAGTTTTTTTACAGTTTTTCAATACTGTGTGCACTAGAAAAGGGCGCGCGTGGTGCTGTGGTAAGAGGCGCTGCTGACAC
Source organism: Nippostrongylus brasiliensis (assembly GCA_030553155.1). Lineage (NCBI taxonomy): Eukaryota > Metazoa > Nematoda > Chromadorea > Rhabditida > Heligmosomidae > Nippostrongylus > Nippostrongylus brasiliensis. The sequence continues at coordinate 34,330,399 of CP130734.1, forward strand.
GGTCGATCGATCCTCGTACAGGCTAACCAAGACTTTTATTCCTCCGGGGTCGGTAAATTGATACCAGACTTTTCTGGGAAGGTAAAAACACTGTATAGCGACTGGCCTCCGCGAGTCATTGTATAGGCCAGCAAGCCTCTACGATTCTATGCGGCGACGCGTCCTTCTGGGACTGATCAACGTCGACACCTTTACCTTTACCTTTTATGTGCACTAGAAGTATGTATATATCCAGCGCTTCGAGCCTTTTAGAGGAACCGTAATGTTGGACCACTACACCATCAATCCGACTGAGTTGGGCAGAAATACCAGTTCGAATCTCACCTGAGCTGCGATAATTACAACGGTCTTTGCATCATCATTACAAATTGAGCTTTTGGTGCATTTTAGTAGCCTTCTGTACATTGACAACAGTTCCCTGATATTAACGGTGCCTACTTCAAATGACTCCTTGCTACTATCCAGATATTACAAAATGAACAGTGTTGTATTCCAAATATTCGGGAACTTTTGCACCAACCTAATACCAACTTAACTATTCCCACTGGTGCAGATCAGTCTAATGGTGAAGTCGACCTGGGCGTAAATTCATGACGGGTATCGGCACAATATACCCGAGAACAAACCCCTTTCGGCGCGATTATTCGCATTCATGAACGCGCCGCGGAGTGGAATGGACTCGCGATATCCCCCAAATAAACTCCGCGGCGCGTTCATGAATGCGAATAATCGCGCCGACCGGGTTTATTATCACTTATATTGTGCCGATACCCGTCATGAGTTTAGGCCCTGAATGACGTGATTCGCCTACATGAGCGCAAAACCTCGTTATTTGTTTCTATCAATCCACAAGAACAGCCTGAAATAGCATGACGCGATGCAGCCAGCCTTCTATTTTTCATATTTGCAGTTAGAATATGTCAGATACACTGCCGGCAGCGTGACTAGGCAGCAGTTCGTGCTCCTCCGACATCGGTCAAAGACTGATTCCACGCCACCATGTTCGAGTAATGAACTAGCTGGGCTGCCCCACCCCATCCTCGGAGGAACCTAATTGAGAACATCCGGGGGATCGCGATTGGATAAAAACCGACAGTTCGAACAATCTACAGTCCGCCAACATGTTACTTAAATTTTACGACCACTCAACTTGTTGATATAGTACCTCAACATACCGATTTTTCCTGCTTCTCCCTTACGGTTTGCTCCTGCCCATAACTTGGCGGTTGCTCTCTTGGGCCTAACGGCTACCCTCTTTTAACTGTTCTTTTCATCTTTGGTTCTGCTGGTTGTTACGTTACGTTACCGATATTTAGATAAATAAATAAATAAAAACATTTAAAAGCGAATCAAGTGACACCCAGGTTACCAAGATCTTCGCATACCAGGCTTTGATCTGAACAAGAAGAAATGTAAGGAAAAAGCGCGATATACGTACAATAAGCTACTGAATATATTAGGTTAGCTATAATATCTGTCAGACGAAAAACATGTAGGTCGGCTTAACAACGGAAATCGAATAAGATATAAGGGTACGATAGGTAACGGCTGAGCTAAAAATGATTGGAAAAACTTGAACTCAATTTAAGAAACTAGAAACATCACGAATGTAGTGTTCCGATCGAGTTATTAATGTACGTCTCTGAACTATCAGCTATCAAATTGCCAAGAAACTTGACTGTCCTCTTTTGCATGTCTCATTCAAAAAGCCATCACTCAACTCAAAATTTTGTATTCAAAATTCACAATTTTTTTGATTCGACAGTTTTATTCAAAAAAACACCATTCGAATCAGCGCTTCTCTGCCAATGTGAAACAGGTATTTGGAACAAATTATTGCCAATATGTAGAAGCTATTTTGTCGATTTCGAACCAAACATCCATATGGGATATCTGCACACTTCCTACTGCAATCAACGACCGCGACTGCTCCAAATCTGACCTTCATCAATCACAAAGTCGTACTCATTTTATGCGCACTCCGGATGATCGGTGATTGTGGTGGCTGCGAGCGACGGCTGAAGGATTTACATAATGCCCCATTGCCTTTGGCGACCTTCTTCATCAGCCGCCGCCACCAAACAAGTCCCGTCGTGAGCACCGCGAATAACTTTTGTCGCTTCTTCGGACCCTCGACGGCTATTTTAGGGATGCCGCTCAAAATTCATTTCATGAAAATTCCCTTCGAGCACTTTTGCCGAGCAAAAATCGAGACTCGCTGAGTTGCCGCTGCTAGCGTCCAATGTCAAATGTAGTTTATTTATTTATTTATTTACTTATTTATTTATTTATCCTTTCATCCATATGGATGTGCAATACAACCAGAATTAGTAACGAAACTGTCGGAACAAAAAATAAGAAAAGGACTACAGTACACAGGAAAGATGTAGAAACAGAAAAAACCTGAAACCCAAGAACTGAGAACAAACATTAGAAGCACTAGTTAACAACAACATTTAACTTCATAAATCTTGTAATCATCATGGATGGTTACCACATATTCTGGGCAGATAGGTATAAAGTATGCTAACGGCTAACATATAGGGCACCACGGTTGAGTAGATGAATTTTCAAATAATTGTTGTTCAAATGTGGTTTATAATTGTAATCATGAACTAACTATGTAAATATAACCATTATAGGTCGGTAAAAAACAACCAAGCAACAACAAAAACGTTTGAAAAAGAGACGTCAACCCAGTCTGTGTTACTCTGGCCAGAAATGTTGGGTTAATATAGTGATAAGTTGTGAACGAGATGATGAAAAAATGGCCTAGAAGCGGACAACGAATATATGCAAGCTGGGGATCGATCTCTTGATGGAGTGGGAGCAGCGCCACTTACCACTGTCCAACAAGCGCTAGAAAGGAACATATGTCTATCTTAAGACAGGCGCTGGATGAGAGCAAATGAATGCCTCAAAGTGAAACTAGAATGCTTTGCTAGAAAGGTATGCATGGTGCCGTGGAAAAAGGCCCTAGAAAGACTCCCACATACTGGGGATCAATCCCTGTTAAGGGTCGCAACCCTTCATCCACACGTGTCGATAGAGATCGATTAATGACGTTGCCTTTTTCACCCATCTTATACCATCGCGTCTTCTACCCCGAAATGCTGCACCAACCCCCAATTAGAGCGCTTGGAGATGACCGGCCATTCGACCGTTCAAAGCAGCAGAAAGAGAGGCTTAACTCTGAGTTCTTTTTCTAATCAGTCAAGGTAATTATTTTAATTTCAGATGCGTGGATCCGAATATGGACAGCCTGTTCTCCTATAGCGATTGTTGCGCGAACACATGTTGCTATCGACTGCGTTTCTGGGTGATGTGAGTGGTCGTTGTAGCAACTGAATCAGCCCCGTCCCTCCATCGTGCTAATTGTGCTGAGTGGGAGAGCGGCACCGTAACTCGTCACTTTATAGTCGAATGAAGCCCCAAGGAATTGGCCGTTCCATCCTGCCATAGTAGGAACCAAAGAACTAGGCTCATCTACACCTTATTGGAAGCTTTATTGAAGGATTCTTGGACAAGGATCCCCATTTTTATATTTTGAGATGGTAGGTTATTCGCAAAATGCTGACATCGAACGGGAATTGAACCCGCGCCTCTCTGTTCCCGGCAGACTGCACTAACCACTGTGCTACCGATGTTCTACGTTGCGAATCTCCTAGCATCTCTTTCTTAAGCCCGGTTGGGCTGTTGCTATCAGCGCTCACCCGTAAACACGGGATTGAGCCGGTAAGCCGTTATCGGCAGTTACCAGTTAAGCTGATAACATTTTTGATAGAACACGATCCCCATTTACATGCCATTCACGCAGCGATTTTGGCGTAGAAGCCCTAAAAAGCCTGAGCCCTGAGGCTCTCCAGTCTCCGTCTCTGAACGAGTTTCGAAATTAACGTAGTATTTTACATTTGCTGTTGCATTTTGTTGGTTTTTGCCACCAATAGTAGAAGCAGATGTTAATATGCTTATGCTAGGTTAATCGCAAAAATCGGTACTCTGGCAGGATTCAAATCTTGCCTTAATTTCCTTCTGAGTTGCAGTAACCCGTGCAAACGCGGTAATACAAGCAGAATATCTTGTGAATAATAAGAGGGTCATGAAGGGATCCAGAAGACGTTCCTGGAGTGAGGGCAGTAGTTCTGGAACACAGGGCTGGTTTTTACCCATGGGTAACGGCATGGGACCGCCCAGGTTTCCCCAAAACTGAATTAAATGCGGTTCTGGTGATACTAGAAGCAAGGTAAGAATCGCGACTCGGGTCAGGACCCAAACCCGCGTCTTCGATCTTGCCAAAATACCATGACCCTGATATGGTATGGGATTCAGTTTAACAGTTCCTAACTTCAACCGTTCGATCTACATGCTGCACCTACCCCACACCGCCCGATCTTTGTCGCACTGTTCTGTCCCGAATAGGAACTGGTGCTTAACAGTTTTTCAGACACAAGACCAGGGCCCGGATTCACGATGGGTATCGGCGATATATACCCTGAAATATACCCCTAACGGCGCATAAACCGATATTAGGGGAAGGCACGCCGCGGTTTAGACGGGAGGTAGGAGAGGTCTCCCACACCTCGCGATGAGGCAGGGTTTCAGAGACCTCGACGCGAGACCTTTGTCTTATTCTGGCCGAACCGCAACGCAAGAACATTTCTTCTAGCTGCGCCGCGGTTCTAGGTTAAAGCCAGACGGCGGAGTCGATGAGATGCAGATGCAGTGAGTGCGATTGCGGCAGCCGTTGAGGTTTCCGAAACCCCGTCCTTCGCGAATCAGAAATTGCCGCAGATTCGCGGTATCGAGTGGGTATAGCGCCGACGAGGTATCGGAGACCGCTCGTTTCGTTCATGAATCCGGTCCTAGGTCCAAATTCATGGGCGGAAATTTGGGATACATATCACTGCGGACGAAATAAACCCGGTCTATCCCCGAAAATTCGTATTCATGACAGTCGGGTTTGCGATATCCGACGTAAAGCAAGGCAACGGCCGTAATCACGGCTGTTATGTGTGAGCAGCCGTCAGTTCATGAATCGATAGCTCCGATTTTTTATCAGATTTTTTTCTAGCACGTATTCCGTTGCTATTCGCTTTGGTTTTTGCACTATAATTTTAACTGTATTCTCTGTTTGCAGAATGGCGAAATCATTTTTTAAACTTTGAAAAATAGTAGTTTAGAATGAAAATTGAGCGGCACATCTGCTGTTGTGCGGGATTAGCATTGGAGCGCTCTTACTAAGGGGGGTGCTCGATACTTCGCCGCGCCAGCGGGGTGAAATATACCCGCCATATATACCCAGAATAAACTCCGAGGCGCGTTCATGAATGCGGATATGAGCGCCAAACGGGGTTTCTTCGCGAGTCTATAGCGCCGGTAGCCGCCATGCATCTATGACCAGACTTACTTTTTATGACTTTTCTTATAAACCTTCAACTTCCTCGTCTAAAACGCCTTCCATTCAGCCCAGCATGCATCGCCGGAGTGGGATTCGTGGCCGGTGCGTTTTTCGCGCTCTGCTTTCAATGTCGGTGACGAGAAGCGTCTACCTCTCAAGACTCGACGAATATCGACCGTAAGAAGATACCCAAGCGACATACCCAATCCGCTTTCATCGACGGTCATACCTGCCTTCACACCTCGCCTCATCGTTCTTCGCGACACCTGAATGTGTGTTAACCATGATATAGACATTCACCTCAATAAACATTTATTCTCGCGGATCATCAAAATTTTCCAAATGTTCTGGAATAATAATGACAACGTAAAAAGAATTCACTCTCTGATATCACGCACGAAATAGAATCATAGTGTCGCTCAATAATATATAAAACATCTCTAACATCATCGGCTGATCGGGGGCTGAACGACGTTTCAAACGACAACAAAAGAACGACAACTTACGGTACTCCTTGTACGTTGTGTTGTTAGAATAATCGAATTAAAAACATATGATACATTAGAAACAAACGATGAACACGTTGAACTGATGTTAGATGAAGGAGGCTGGGCTTGAAGAGGTGATGCTATGCCCGAGGACTATTCACTTCTAAATCACAGGGCCTAGGGCAAAACGAGTACTGCGGTGACGCGGGCACGCCATATTCAGTCTTACGCTTCGGCTATGCTTTTGTCGCCAGGCGACGCGGCGAGCGAACACGCGACGCGGAATCCAAGAGTTCAAAACCGCGTTGAAATTCGGCTATTCTCGCTGCGGTCTCGATCTTGTCGCTCGCTCGCCAGCGCCAGTCAAGTATAAACCAGATGTTACTCTCTCAGAAAAAAAAAACAAAAAAAATCGCACTTCAGCGCCACCCGCAGCACTCGTCCTACTATCCGTACTTGTAAAAATGTACTCGCAAAGGAAAGAGGAATAAATAGCAGTCAGCAGCGATCGCGCAGCGCACATCAACCAGTGTCTGCTCTTTGCTTTTTTCACTTTGTAACATGAAAACGTTCGGAAAATTTGCAACAATAATAATAGAATAGAATAGAAGCACAACAGCTTGTAGAGGAATCGCCGAAAAAAATGAAGGTAAACGCATCGCTTAGTTAATGGTGGCGCGCAGTGTGTTGGTGGAAATACAGGAAAAAATACGCGATGGAACAAACGACATGATGAAAAATGAACGAATGATCAAATAAAGACCGACGAATGAGGAAGATAAAACTGTACAAGGTAGAAGAGGGAGCGATCGAATCATCATCAAGAACAGTTCAACGAACGGCCGCTGGAGTATGAAAACAAAATTGCAAACAAACAAACAACGACGACGAACAACGACTCACAAACTCATTCTAGGTGGTGTAGAAATGAAGAATGAAGAAGAAGCTAAAGAAGGAAACGGAACTCAACTGTACATCAGAGGAGGAGCACACTGCATTGGCAGCTCTGGAATCACGGCGGAGCACACGACTCAACTGAATGGGCTAAGTGATAATGTTATCGTAATTCTGGAAAAGATCCTCAAACGGCGAAATCGTCGTGTTCGCGTTGTTCTGATTCGATGTGTACTGTCTCACAGTGCTCTCCTGAAAAAAAAAACGCTTTTTAGACGATCTAGAGGTCATCACTTTCAGAAGAACACAAGAAAAAACAAACACCCTAAGGTCTGCTACATGGCCTGGTTGAGCAGGTGGGTGCCAAGAAGATGACTGTTTCAATCCGTTAAAATCAGTTTGCCTTTTACTAACCAACCGTCCCTTTCCTTTCATTTCTTCATTTACGCATGTTTCTGTTGAGTTTTTCTAACGTATTATGATAGGTAGCAGACCTTGGAGCGTAAAATATGACATAGTATGATAACACTTGGCGGTTGCTTTCTTGGACCTAGCGGCTGCCCTCTCTCAACTTTTCTCCACTATTGGTATTAGGTTGCAGAGAAAGTTCTGTCATTATATTTAAAGCGTCATAACTCTACTCATGTCCAGCCGTTTTCCTTAACTCAAGCCCCATTCGAAAGAGCACATCTTTCTCTAGGGAAGGCAGTATATAAAGTGTGACGCTATCGCGAATGTCTCAAGATCTGGATTAATTAAAATATTCGACATTCGGACCCTCTGCTCCAGTGCGAACGAGGGTTGCGGGTTCATCAATTGAAATGGGTTTTTCGGAGCCAATTTCATAATGATTTCTAACCTACGACGAAGAACGGATAATATACTATGATGAGAAGAGATTTTTACGTTTTTTTACACAACGACGAACCTTCTGAGACGGTTAAGAAACCAGAGTTTCACGACACGAAGACAATGGTGACGTTATGATGAACTGCAGCAGTGCTAGTGTGCCTTTTGTTTCTTACTCTTCACCAAACGATAAAGAAGGAAGTGCACATCGTGCAGATGTAACATTCAAAACGATTCAACCGAAGCTAGGAACCATAGAGTCCATTTGACATTTTACATCAACACAAATCCACGTGTTTTAAAATATCATCTCCAGAATTCAAACCAACGACACATTGAAACTCATCTGCGTCCGTCGAAATTGCCAGACCTCGGACTAACTATCTGCCAAATTTCAAACGTTCATATGGCTTCTCAAGGAAGAGAGGATCCTAATACCAACACGATGTCGAATCCGCCTTCGAACATTTGACTTAATTCCTACCTTTAGACTTTTGCGATAGCGGCACACTTTATACTGCATTCCATAGACAATAATGTGATCTTCCGAATGGTGGTTAAATGAAGAGAAACGGTGAGACATGAGCCGAGTTATGGCGTTTTGAATATATGCTGCAAAAAATGACAGAACTTTCTTTACAACCTAATATGTCTGGGACTAAATCGAGCTTTTCCCGTTCACGCTTTTCCCGCCCTTACTATTGCACTGTGCTCCTCTTTTTCGGTGCTGCTTTTCATCCTTGGTTCTGTTGGTTGCTACATTACTGATATTTAAATAAATAAATACCCCTTAATGAGAAAAGGCTGGAAACGAGAAATCAGGCGCGATAGAAATCACCAAGAATTTCAATTTACAAAAATACCAAAAGCATGGAAAATGAAAAGGTCATCTGCCTTCAAAAAAAATAGATGGATAAATCAATCGATAAAGAAACTAGAAAAAATCCAGGATATTACACATAAACCTAATGGTATGCCATTGAAAAACTACAAAATTATTAAATTATTTGAAGGCGCATGTCAAGTGTACGATGAATAAATAAATAAATAAATAAATAAATAAATAAATAAATAAAAATCTCGCCTTCAACGCACCCGCACCACGCGTCCTACTATTTGCACTTGTAAAAATGTACTCACAAAGGAAAGAGGAATAAATACCAGTCAGCAACGATCGTTATGTTCGCTATTTCTTTCATATTGACTGACTTAATTTCCAGCGAACTTAAGGAAATTACCTTCCGATCGGGCAACCAACGAGGACAACCACCTCTAGCTATATTTTTAGATTGAAGTAGAAAACATGAAACTACTAGAGCCTATGTAAGATCTATAGATTTGGGTATTCGAGAGATGAAAAGCTGGTTAAATGTTAAAGCAAATGGAAAAAAGTGTGGCTTCCCCACTGCCTCCCGGCCAAAAACGCTGACAATTTTTCTTTTCGAAGGTCCGAAGCAAGTAAACACGGCTACGAGAGCTTAAAATGACTCCACATCCATCACTTGCTTTCCAATCCCTCCCTCAAATCCCTCATTCCACCTCAAGCGTGTTAATAGGAAATTGATGAGAAGTGAATCACCTAACATTTGAAACGAAAAAAGTGCACACCATGAACGAATGACAATAGAGCTCTTATCAGTAATATAGAATTGAAAGAGCAGCTCGCATTAGATTACGCATTTAAACGTTTTGTTAACAAATCTGTTATCAGAATTCAAGGCATACGTATAATAATGTTCCCACCCATAAATGAGAAAAGGCTGGAAACGAGAAATCCGGAGCGATAGGAAACACCAAGAATTTTAAATTACAAAAATACCGAAAAAATAAAATAAAAACGAAAAGATTATCTTATCAGAGGAACTGCGCAAACTACAGGTAAGCCAAAACGGGTTCAACAGCAGCAACAATTTGACCAACAGAAAATAAAAACAAAAAGGAGAAGGAGAGAAAGGAAACAGGAAAAGAATAAACATACCCAAGTGTTGAGGAATTCCGTCACTGAATGAAGACCGGGACGTGCAAGCCTTTCATGAACAACGTTCTGCAGATCATCGTAAAAGAACGCATCTAAATCGATAACGTAAGTATATATTTCTACAACCGTCAGAAAGCCAAAAGCATGCGAAATGAATCAGAAAATAGAAAAAATAGAAAATATAGATATAAAGATAAATATAAATAACGAACCTAAATCGATCGCTGCCCGATCCACCGTCGCCGCAGCCGATGGATACGATAGTGGAATGACTAGACGAAGAGCCGGCACTTGTTGGCCCTCTGAAACACGGTCATTCCTTCATTGAACGGCTACCACAGGTAAAGATAACCCCAAGCGACAGCGACGAGGTAAGAACGCAGAAAATAGTGGAGAAAGAGAGGTGAATTGAATAAAAAAATTTAGTACCAATCCTTCTACATCATAGATTGCACTATAAGGACACAGATTCAATTGCTACGTTCAACATTCAACTCCTTTTGTCGAAGTGGCGTGTTCCCATTGAAAAGAATGAAATATCATGAGGTTCGAAGCAAAAAAAAAATCAAAAACTTTTTAAACTTACTTATTTTACATTTCACTAGTGCACTGTGAGGATCGTGGTGGGGCTCGCTGTTGTTGTCGAACTCGAACCGATCCGACAGCTGGGACAGTTCGCGACGGGCAGCCTCCGGGACCGATGGCTTGTTCTTTAAAAATATCATTAATGTATTATTCAAGCATCTTAATGTAGTGACAGAAGTATTATCAAACCATTCCAAAATAGTGGTACCATTAAAGGTGTAAAACCCTTTTCCAGAATTTTCTATACATGAATTTTGTTGATGGTGAAGAAAAGAAGAACGAAAGCTCAAAAAACCTCGTAAGTATAGAAGGATAACCAGAACATGATTTTTTATATTTCTGAATGTTAACTCGACCAAAAGTTTGAGCGGAATGCTTTGGTCAATTATCATCGACAAAATATATGAACAATATTATTATATTAAATATATTGTCATCAAAATACTCGAACCTGGCTGAGATTCTATACGGTCAGATATGATTACTAATAAATTTAACGTCATACAGTATAAAGGCAAAGGCAAACTTGGTGGCGCTGATCAGCCCCCAGGAACGCGCCACGCACTCGTTTCCAACTCAGAATCGTAGAGGCGTAGTGAATTCGTGTGCGTCTTGCCGGACGGGGCCGCTGCTCAGGTAGGTGCTTCCACCTCCCTAGACAAACCTAGGACCAATTTACCCGACCCCAGAGAGATGGAAGATTTGATTGGCTCAGGCGAGGATCGATCCCTCGATCGCGCGGGTGTCATTAGCGCCTCTTGCCACTGCACAACGCGCCAGGAGTATGCTGCGCTGATAATTTTGAGCACTTTTCTAACTACTATTTGCTTACGGGTTGACTACGTTGGAGAACAAAACGACGAACACAGCGGGCCGATGTCAAATACTATTCTGGACAAAAATGAAACCAAGGCCCAGATTCATCAATGATAACCCCCGATAAACCCCAAGATATACCCCGGACGGCGCGCACCTTTGTCTACTTACACCAAACTTTCTATGTCTAACGCAATCTATCATCGACTCTGTCGTCTCGTTCTGGCTGCGGCGCGGTTTCGGAGACCGCTCGTCCGTTCATGAATCTGGGCCCAATAACAAAACCGTCTCATGCCCAGCACCAGGTTAGATTCACCGGACCGTTTAGATTATACTGAATCTGGGTACTGACGAAAGAGAGTTCAGCTCACAAAGAGCTCACAAAGAACGCCCATGAAGGTGTTGTAAACCACAAAATATTGAAAGCAATTAGCAAAAAACAAAAAACAGGTAGGGTGCATTTAAAAACTAACCCCAGATGACTGCATGTTGCCGACAGCCTCCAGCGGAGTAGGCAGGAAGTCGTCCATGTTGTAAAGGTCATCAACGCCGGGCTGTTCTGCTGAACCGGCACTTCCGGTGCTTCCGTTGCCTCCTGCGTTACCGCCGACATTCGCTGCCGACGTTGGGGTGGTTGGCGGCATACCACCTCGTCCGCCATTGGGCTGGTTCGGACCTTCAAATACCACTTCAAAAAAACAAATGACAATGAAAAAGGAAAGAAAAAGAAAAACCATGAACGATGAATACAAAGCCCTTAGCGCTCACCTGGTGGCATACCGGCCGGTGTTGGCGGGGTGTTCATCATGGTATCCATCGATGAGGAACTCAATCGCGACGGATCTACCGGTTGTTGCATCGACTGAACCACAGGAGGCGGTCGCATCTGTGGCCGCATAGCTGGATACGGTCTGTGGTGTTCCACTGGCGATTCTCTGTAGGTTTGCATCGGACCTCCTCCGCCGGACTGGTTCATAGGAGGTCCCATCATCATACCTGCAAAGGGAACAGATTTTAAACAGGAGAAAAGTTAATTCATGCAGAATCACCGGAAAATTGCACAGCTACTAGGTAGAGGTAAAATGCCTCCATCTTCCCAAACAAGTCTGGTTAGCGCCGTAAACCAATACGACCAACCCCTTTTTAAAATAATTACAGAAAGGTACCCTGTTGAGTACTAAATGATACCGAACGGGACATGTTTAACACGTTGACGACCGTGCGGCGCAATGCTGCGCCACAGTCTTTTATTGCATTTTTCTCGATACATTTCAGAATTTCGAAGGATGTTTTTGTGCCACTTTTTAGTAGACCTTTGTGCATTGTTATAGGAAGCATGGTCCATGAAAATGATTCTTAGCTTCTGATTTACTGGAATTTTTGATTGTGCACTAGTTTTCTTTACAAGTGAAAACAAATAATGGTTATTGCAAGAAACAAATGAATGCAAACAAATACTGGTTACTGAAACAATCACATAAATACAAACAAATAGTGGTTATTAGCATAGAAAATAAAAAACAAATAACAATTTCCTTTTAACCTGGATAGGGAAAAAGGACATTCTAAAAGCTTCCCGCTGTTATTTTTCTATTTTTACAGCCAAAAAAGGAATATTCACAATCCCTGATATTTCAGGACTGTATATGTAGTCTTCGAGATTTACTATCCACTTCCATTTTGAAAAAAATCCGCCGTATTCCGGCATCATGCTACAGCCTCAGCGCGGTAGAAAATCGGTTGGTCCCACGCGCCAGACACGCGAAAAAGGCGCTGTCGTCAACGTGTTAATAAACCAAATGACGTGATCCCGGAAATAGCAACTGAATGTCGCGACAACTCCCAGCGAGCACAAAAATGTGAGAACAAGCGCTATGCATCCGACGCCGTGGGTAAATAGAAATGACGTTGCGGGTCAAGCGGTGAAACATCACAAAATGAACCTCCTGTGAGGTTGACCTGTAAGGTTAAGGTGCAAGTTTACACGCAAAACTATTCTGTTAATTACCGCTTTTTGTTTTGCGAGTTATAGACGAGAGCTAGTTGAACTTAGCATCTCCAAATATATAAGTTTACACGCAATTATGCCTTCACATCCCAAAATACAGCCCGAAAGTCATTCAAAAATATCAAACTCAAAGAATCATTCAAAGAGGGGAATGGCAAACGCCGGAAGATTCACGTTTCTTTTTTGGGTAAGAAATAACCCAAATGACAACAACAACAACAGCAACAGCAACAATAAACTAAAAATCAATAGAACACACCTTGCTGCATGTGCTGCGGAGGCGGCCACATCTGTTGCGGATGTATGTAGTTACCCTGATGCATCGGTGGCGGAGGGTAACCACCCTGCGGACCTCCATACATGGAGTTAGGGTGATGATCGGACGAGGTATTCAGCACCGCGTTGATGCCATCTACCATACCCTGTCCGGTCATACCCATATGGCCATTCTGCATCGCTGCCGCGTGAGGATTGTGCGTTGTGGCAGCCTAGATTAGACCATCATTGAATCACCATAATTTTATAGAAATATAATCTAAATAGCTAACTAGCAAGTGACAAACCAAAAAGTCCGCTTTCTTGTGGATCCAGTTCTCGAGATTTAGGAGATATTCCAAGCTGACCACTCGTCGACCTTCCAACACTCCAAGCATCGTTTCGAGTTTCTGCGCGGCTTCCATGTTTCCCTCCATACGACATTGTTGGGCCCGCAACCTGAAACCCACCATCAGCACTCAGAAAGCGGTGGTATAGGAGGGAATTGTAAGTGATATGATAACGAAATTCAATTGAAAAGTTGAATTTGATCACTCACTTGAGATTCTCGCAATATGGCCTCAACATTCGTAATTTCTGATTGTACACTTGTTGTTGGTCGTGTTGTGAATCCATCGGACCGCCCATGTGACCGCCAGGACCCATCTGAGCATTCGAACCAGGCATCATCATTTGGCGATTCATCTAAAACAATGAATTTAAATTTAAAAAAAAATGAAAATAACTATCAGGAAAGTAGAATACGAAGTTCACAAAAAACAACGGACTATAGAGAAAACGGTTCTTCAAGAAGAAACAGCTATCAAAATGTATTACAACGAGATTCATGCTGGAAAGAACTCACTTGGGGAGCTGATGGATATTGTGGCTGGTTGATCAATGCCTCGAGCACCGTCGACTGGCCGCTAGACGGTGGCGGTTGGCCTTGTGGTTGTGCTTGAGGATGACGTGGTGGCATCTGAAACTAGAAGATCACGGTCTAACAGGATCAGGATAGATCTAAGCGAGGGTTCGAACCACTCCTGTGTCGCATTTTTTGCCTTAACCTAGAAAGAATATCCTAGCAATTTGTAAGGGCACGTTTAGTCGCCGCGCGGCGAAAATGCAAAATCGAGGCGCAATCAATAATCAACGTCATTGACCGCATTTGCTCCTTCGCGTTAGTGGCGCAGTTCGGTGGCGCCGCGTCTAAGCAAAAAAATTAGGCATATAATCGCATAGGGAAGAAATTGAACGAAAAAAGTGAATTTCGTCAAAATGTCCTTTAATAAAGAATAGCAGCCTTCTAAAAACCCGAACGACCAGTAAGTTTGCCTATATGAGGCGCCACCGGACTGCGCCACTAATGCAAAGGAGCAAATTCGATCAATAAAGTTAATTATTGATTGCGCTTCGATTTTGCATTTTCGCCGCTCGGCGTCTAAACGAGCCCTAAAACCAGCGATCCTCCATACACCCTCAGGGTATATGTATCTCGGTTCGGAGAAGTGATATACACTCAAATGAGTGTCATACCCTACTTACGGTTCCAACAGTTGCATACGTATTCGTGACGCTTTTCGAGGGTCCTTAGGTGAGTAAAAAGTAAGGATAAGTGCTCGGCGTTGACCATTCCACTGATGATACGCCACGCACCCGCCTTCTGTTCAGGATCGTGGAGGCATGGTGGATGCGAACTTTTACTATACAACGACTTGCGTTGTTGGCCGCTGTGACCATTCACTGTCTTCACGTTACCATACAAATCTGGCACCAATTTACCCGACCCCTAAAAAGGAAATGGCTTCGGTATGCGTATTCGAGTTAAAAATAAACTCAGAAGATCGGGGAAATCTTAGCTTTTGTCTAACGGCCAGTTTTTGTGGCCTTTCAACAGATGCGAAGTAGCCACGCGGCACATTCAGCAAATGTGTCAAAGGCGAGATCAAAGAGAGCCGCACTTTTTCATAGCCAGAAAACTAATCGGTGCAACCCTTAGGAAAAAAGGAAGTTAAGAAATGAATATAAATTGAGTGACGAACTGGCTGTTGCTGTCCGTAACCGGGATGTTGAGCCCATTGTTGTTGTGGTGGATAGTGCATTCCTTGAGCATCCCAACCTCGAGAAAGTGGTTCCTGAAATGAACATATTTGAAAAACACCTCATGTGGTAAATGTACACCTGTACCTGCAAGGCTAGGGTAATTACGACTATTAACTTCTATCTTCAATCGTTATAAGCTTAAAAAATATGACAAATACAGGAAAAGATGACCTTGGTGGTTTATAGTTTGAAGACTTTGCTCTATTAGAGTGACCCATAAGTTCATGTACATTTCAAATTCTGACTTTCTTTATTCATGACTCAAGAAAAACCGAAATAAATGACAGACAAGGTTACCACGGTTAAGCACAATTCATTACCAACGATATGGTAAAGAATTGTGCTAAACCATGATAATCTTATTGATTATTTATTTGTTTTTCTTGAGTTATGAATAAAGTAAGTTAGAGTCTGAAATGCACACGAACCTTTAGGTCACCCTAATAATGAATAGGCTCGCTTAACCTGGGATTGACGTCTTCCTTATCACATATGCCTTGACTATATCCAAGGCTCGATTATTCTGTTCCAAAAAAAAATATTTTCGTCGCACCACCCGCCTCATCGAGAAAAGTTCCCAACCGTTCATAAATTCTGCAAGACCTTTCTTGACCACCCAGGAGACTCGCTCCCCCAATCTCAACCCAGACGTTTCCGTTTTCGGTTACAGTTCCTCTCACTTTTTTCAATTTGCTCTTTCAACTTCGTCTCGTCCTTTACTCGTGACGGCACTTTTTGCCCTACGGGCTGGTTGTCTCGCAGCGTTTTTCAGTCCGTGTTACGACTGAAATGAACAGAACGGCTAGAAGATCACCGTTCGATCCCAGTCCTTAGGTACACATCTATCAAATGTATATCAAATGCAAAGACAATATTTAATTTTAAAAGATACAACACGGCACCCTGCATAACTCACACCGGCCGCGCAGTCATCTTCAGTGAAAAAATCAATTCTCAAGCGAGGTAAGCACATAAACAAACAATAGAAAGAAAAAGGTAGAAATGCCAAAAACCATTCAATTAACTAATTTAATCGAAAAAATGACATTTTCCTAATTCAGTAGCATACCCATATTTGAGGATGTAGCAAGATGTAGCTAAATCATTCAATCAATAAATCAACGAAAAACAAAAAAATTACCTGTTTCGGCTGCTTCTGCATTCGTGCATCGTACGTCGGCATTGGCTGTTGTTGTTGCGGCGACATCATCTGATACGGTGGACAAGCGTTCTGCGGCATCATCTAATCAAATCAAAACATTAATAAGAAGCACAAATGAAATCTATTTGAAAAAGAATTTAGTGAAATGCAAATGGAGAATTTTAGATTCAAGTGGATTTCCGGCTTTCTTCGGCTCGCGAATTAACTAATCAAAAAATCTAAATTTTATTAAACCACTCAACCTTTGGTTTTCTAAAAATTTCTGTTTGGTTGATGTTTTACTAATCCTTTTCACATAACCTGTTGACTAACTGGACCGGTTGTTTACTAACCACTGCATCGTAATAATTGGCGCCTTTTTTACGGCATAAAGGTAAAGGTAAAGGTAAAGGTAAAGGTGCCGGCGTTGATCAGTCCCCTGAGGACGCGCCGCCGCATTCGTGTTCCATTCAAATCGTAGAGGCATAATGAGAGCGTATTTGGCCTATACAATGACCTGCGGGGGCCAGCCGCTATACCAGATCGGTGTCTTTACCTTCCCAGACAAGTCTGGTACCAATTTACACGACCCCGGAGGGATGGAAGACTTGGTTAGCCCGGTACGGGATCGATCGCTCGACCGTGCGGGTGTCAGCAGCGCCTCTTACCACTGCACCACGCGGGCCCTTTCTTACGGCATAATAAATAAAAATAAATAATCGAGTGAAAACACTCCTAAGCACGAAGCGGAGCGATAGGATCCCTAAGAGGACAAGGTACGAAAGTGGAAATTGAGAAGGAAGTTGAGAGCTTTACATTCCGCCGAAATTCGGGCAATTGAGGAGTGGGGAATCGACATTTAAAAGGAAAACTAGAGGGTGTTCGTCTTCATGAAAGACCCCATTCTGTTGGTGAAAACTAACCGTTACATTTACTACTAGGAGCCTATTTAAAAAAGTTTCCAGTCGAGTTCCTTCGGTTCTACGTTCTAATGATGGTTTGTAAAGGATAAGTGCTTGATACTACTTCCTGCAATCAGCTAAACAATTCGCTACCTTCAGAACCCTAGCGGAGGCCCCGTGTCAAACAAACGTGTGTTATCTCGACTTTTTACGACTCGAAAGTGAGACCGACGAGCGATTTTTCACTTCCTGGATCACACTATAAAGCTCCAGGGGCTCATTTCAGAAACCTTTGAAGAGAAGTTTATGGAGGGTCGAAGTGGCAAAATCGATAAATTATTCGAAACAGAATTAGATCATCAATCAATGACATATATGAAAATCTGAGCAGAAGCATTCAATGAAGAACAGTTAACGGACCTGCTGTGGCGGAACGCTCTGTGCGCCGGTGGGTTGGATCTGAGGAGGCGGTTGACCAAGTGGAGGCGCTGCATAGGACGGCTGAGCTCGGGCTTGGTCCGGCGACGGGAACGCCGTCGGCTGATTTCCCATCACAGGCGTCGTCTGTTGCTGTGGCGGTTGTTGCTGAACAGACATTTGTGGAAGAATTTTTGACCCAAGTCGCCTTGTTCCCGGACTTGCCTACTTTTGGCAAACAAAAAACCCATGGAAAATACGCGATTGATCAGCAAACTGGAAAAAAACCTGTGTGGGCTGAGGATCCGGCGGCACCGATGCTCGATACGATGTCGTCGAATTTGTATTCGTACTATTTACACTGGAAGCAGAACATGGAGGACTGTGGAATGACGGCTGAAGCACCGACGGCACCGCTGCCGACTTCGAATTACAATTGATCGCGTTGATGACCTGGAATTTTGCAAACTGATAGCGAAATTCACTCTCCAAAAGTGATGTATTGCAGTGTTTTCCGGGGCCCACATAGTGCAGTGGTTAGAGGCGCCACTGACACCCGCACGGTTGAGCGATCGATCCCGGCCCGGGCTAACCAAGCCTTCCATCCCTCCGTGGGCGGGTAAATTGGCGCCGGACTTGCCTGGGGAGGTAAAGGCACTGAGGTGGTATAGCGGCTGGTCACCACAAGTCATTGTATGGGCCAAACACGCATTCATCATGCCTCTACGATTCTGAGTTGAACACGAATGCTGCGAAGCGTTCTTTAGGGACCGACAAACAGCAAAACCTTTGCCTTTAACCTTTTGGTGGTTTCCGCGACTGATTTGCAATGGGTCTCAACAGGACCATGAAGTACAGCACCAAAAAAGATTAGAGGAATTGGGGCGCCATCGCCTTTAGTTGTATTATTGTATGGCGCCCACATGGTCGAAGAATTATTGTTTCGTCCCTAACCACTGTACAGCGCTGGCCCTCGTTGTTATCCTTATTGATATCAAGGATTAATTATCCAATTTTGAGGGAAATTATTGAGATGCAGTAGCTACAAAAAAAAGTTTTAAAAAACAAAAACAATTAATGACCATTTGTTTGAGGCTGTTATTATTTCCCTTCAAAAGCAAGTGATAAGAGTTCAATAAAAGGGCAGAATGGCTACACAAGAATGTCTGGCCGATGTAATCAATACCGTCTTATCAATAACTTTCCAATAAAACTCGATTAACCAAAACCATCGTTCCCATTGATGATTTCAGAATGGTGCTCTTTAAGTCATTTCGAAATACCCTCCATAGCGGCTTGAAATCAAACTACGGTAGTCGTCGACCAACATTTCTGCCTTAGTTATCAAAACAAAAAGTATCCCAGACAGAGAATTTCTTCTCGGCAATTCCCCCTACCGCTGGAAATTACCAGAAATTTTCGCTGATTGAAAATCAGCTCTGTCGTTGTCGCTAACGTTTTTCATACAGAACAGTTCGCTCTCAAGGAACAAAGCCTATTCTTCCCCGACTAAAAGTCAGAGAAATGATGAAAAGCGTTTCACCTAACAGAGCAAAACAAAAACTAAGAAAAGGAAAATGTTACCAATTCGAAGAATTTCCATCGGGCTTGACTTCAGCGCCCTGCAAAACCCACTGGTTGCAATTTATCAAGAAGTATCTCGAGCGCAACATGAGAACCAAAACATTTGTAACACCCCAACGTCCATCCGGCTTCCAAAGCCGTCATTCTCCTTTCTTAATGCCGCGCCGCGTTCGAAACAAATGCCCCGCAGAGATCATTCCAGAAGCTCCATCGGCGTCGAACCTCCAAGCGAAGAAAAAGCAAACGTCTGACTAAGAAAGGCACAGAGCAAGCCAACTAAACTCTTCAATAGGTCGTTCGGATCAATCAGATTGAAGTCGGTCGAATCGAAAACACACGACAAAAACACACAAATTAGCAAATCCCAGAATAATTACAACGTTTAGCATCACCTTCTAACAATAGGACTAAATTTGATATAACACCCCTTTTTTGTATAGAAACATGAACATGGGTCCCTTTAATCAGTCAAAACTTCATCAGTTATCGATATGTGTATAGAAACTCTGTAACCTAGAGTTCTTCGCTTATAGAACAGCTGCTGCCCATAGCGTAAATCAGTCCGGAAGCCAGGAAGCAAAAAACGGTGCTAGGAATCTTTTTCCTCCGACAGACCCCTGGAGCAACCGATTTCGCTAAAAACACTTCCAGCGCCTAAATTCATGACGGGTATCGGCACAATATACCCGAGAATAAACACCGGGCGGCACGATTATTCGCATTCATGAACGCGCCGCGGAGTTTGTTTGGGGGGATGTCGCGGCGCGTTCATGAATGCGAATAATTGCGCCGACCGGGGTTTATTTTCGGGTATATTGTGCCGATACCCGTCATGAATTTAGGCTCAGGTCTTTTCTTGTGCAAGGTGAGTGGATAGATTTAACCATTACTTCGCCTACCAAAAAAGCAACATGAAAGACTAAGGAATAAAATTTCATAAATAAAAAAACTGTAAATTAAGAATAGCAACTAAGCGACAAAAAATAAGCAAAACACATCAAAACTACATACCTTAGCGATTGTTCGCATATATTCGTCCTTACTAAGGCACTTTTGGAAAACATATTCTTCAACTTGACGAGCATCTCCGGGTACCGGCAAATTTGGAGCGTTTTGGCGATTTCGAGCAAGCTCTGGCTCTCTGAAACGATCGATAAATAGACCTTCCTCAAAAATGAACCAATCACTTTGTACATATACAATTCACCAATATATCTAAAAGATTTGAAGAATTTGTACCTTTTTAGGAATGAAATAAAAAGTTTTTAGCTCCATCAACGTCATGAGTTCCTCTATCATTCATAACTTGCCAACATACCCAACAGATCCAAGGAATTTGTAAGTTTTTAAAGGATGAAATGATCAGTTCTATATCAACTTCACAAATTTTTCTTACTCCTAACTTCTATAAATGTGAATTCACTCTCACGAGATTCACAGAATATTCCCGGCAGCAACAAAAAGACATAGTGGGAGACTATCACCTATCACTCCAAAACGAAAAACTCTAAATTTAAAGGTATCACACTCATAAGATTTCCATAAAATTACTGTACGGAAAGGAAATAATAAAAAAGCTTGTAAGTCAATCTCGCTGACGAATTGAGAAAACGAAAACTTCGCCTAATCAGAAACATAATCATCGCCCAGTGGATTTGCATCGTCGTATCGTCATAGCAAAACATCCAATTCGTAGCGTTCATTTCATTCCTTCGCTCTTTCTTTCTTTGTTTCCTTCTTCCTTTCTTTCATTTTCTCTTTCTTGCTTTCCCTATCACACGACCGTTGAAACAACAACCACAGAACTTTACAGTGGCATTTGAGGGAAAAACGAAACGAAATTTCAACCGTCGCCTGACGGTACAACGTTGTAAATAGTCACAGTCGTTGATCGATTTCCTGACTGGCTATCATTATTGACTTCCTATTCCTTTTCTTCTTCCTCAATGTTTTATTATTCTTTGTCCTAGCCATGTAAGAACACATGCATCGTATTTCTCAACCATTATTTATTGATGGAGATTAGAATGTACAAATAAACGTATCTCAATTCTCCACGGTGTCTCCCTCGGTAAACAAGAACTTGCTTCTTGAGCATACAAACTCGTGACTGACCCTAATATCACACACACGCACACGTTCTCTATTGAACCGATGATGGGCACGTCACCAACACATGACTGTTACTCGCCCCACCCTTGACCCAAGGTAAACGAGAGAAATACCTGTCTAGAGGAGAAACGAAACAAACTAAAAATTGAAGGCCTCTTAAAACCCCTCCCCAGAAAAATAAATATATAGCAGCAAAAAAATAGCCACTTCTAGAAAAACTTTTTCTACCCCGAGACTCAAAAAAATAAACCACTTCTAGGGAAACCTTTTCTACCCCGAGACTATGTCACAAAATCAATAACACTCTGTCATCCAGCAAAATAAATGAGCACCAATCAAACAATCTCAATAACCAATCTGGTCAATAATAAATGATCAATGCCTTCAGGCGATATATGAGTCGAATTCAACCGAGCCGTTCGATGACTCTTGTCCTGTGGAGTAAAACGGTGAGGTTTCATTTACTGATGCTACTTTCAGCTGAAACGATCATGAAGCGCAACCAGCAGCAGTAAAACACTACACGACTCACTTTACGACCCGAGTTGATTTGAAAAAGTTAGTGTAGACTACAACATCATTCTACCAACAAATAGGGGCTAGAATTGAATGTTTTTTTTATAAATCAAGGTCTTAAAATAAAATCTCTGGAAATCTGATCGAGATTCATACTTTCAATTGGCAATTACAGGAAAAAGAATATAATTACATGAGGTTAATAAAAACACTGATGCAAAAGTTTGTAAGATAATATGTGACATGCAAATAGTATCAAATGCGATCTATCCAAAAAATCATATTGAGAGCACCCAGGAGAGCCATGACTATAACTCCTGTTAGAACCGCCGAGCGGTCAAAACAAGGAGGTGAATTAAAAACATCGATTTTTCTCACATATCTTAAAGATGATGTTGTGTTAAACTTTTCCATTTCAGTCATACTGTAGCACCCTAGTCCGAAAGAAGTTAAACTCTGGTTCTTCTTTACCTGATAAGGTTGAAATCACTCTTTACTCTTGGTTAGAAGAAGATGAATTCAAAATCATTCATGAGAACCTGTACATGGTATCTCACACCTGATGACACGGGGTATTCATTGAGAAGATACCTATACCACTCTAATCCTAAGGCGAATTTTGAGCCAAAAACGTTCATGAGAACCTCTACACGGAATACCACACCTGGTAACCTGTGGGTTTATTGAGGAAATTAGACCACTTTAACCCTAGGTTAGGAAAAGATCAATTCAAAAGCATCCACGGGACCCGTACAAGGAATCCCACACCTGAGAACAGAGGATATTCATTAAGATAATCAGCAGAAGCAAAATCCATTATAACATTGGCTTAAAGAAGATCAACCCAAAAGCATCCATAAAAGCCTGTGCAAGGAATTCTACGCCTATAGAATTCAAAACCCTCTCGAGTCAAAACTGCTTCTTACCCTGGGTTAGGAAATATTTTACGCATAAAATCTTAACCTCCTGAATGGAACCCCGAAATGCAGCAAACTAAGTCACATGTCAACACGAGAGAAAGACGGCGGCGGTTAGCTCGTTGCATAAAATGACGAGAAGCCATTGAACAAATGTCGCGAACGCATATCCCTGTCCACAGGGTAAACAACACCCGTTGCTGCCGCCGAGACAACTTCCTCTATCAAAACGACACATTGAAAAGGAATGGAACAAAGCAAATTGCAGTCGCAACACAACAAAACTTGATAGTTTTAGACGAAAATTTGAAAAAAAAAACAAATTTTCAGATGAGACTCACAGCCTGTTAATGACGTGATCACGGAATCTCTGTGACGGCCAGTCATCGTCCGCCATTACCGTCGCCGTCGTAACTACGTAGAATAGAAGAGGGCAACGCCACCAGCTCACGAAGCCAGGCAATCTTACCGACTAGCACCTCTGGAAAAAACGCTCTAGCTTGAACTCACTGGCACCGTAAATCACCGCCGAACAACTGCCATCGATTCTCTAAAAACTGGAAAAACTCAAGACAAACGACAACCGCAAAATAGGAGGTATCGGAAGAGGAATCGAACCAGCAACAATAGTCCGTGGGAGTTAACAACAACAAAAATATTTAATAAACATGTACGATACAAACAGATGAGGTAAAAAATGTTGAATGAAAAACGACGGAATCAAATCTAAAATGATGAGACCAAGAATTTCTCAAGTGTCTGAGTAGTAACGTTCACAATAGCGTCACAGTAGGTTTTCGAAAACGTTTTCACGCTCAAAAAAAAAGAATGGTGCTATGCGGTTCGGTGGGTGCAGCCCGAGCAAAAAAATCACGAAAAATCACAATTTTTTAAACGGAAAACTGCTACAATAAGTGTTTTGGTGTAGAGGATTCGAAAATACACGGAACCAATTTAGAACAATATGGACTTTCTTCGAAAAGTTCAAAGAACATCAACTTGTTGCACCAATACTGCCAAGAGAACTACAAAACAGAGAGGATGAATTAAGGACTGGGATAGTAAAACTCCGCGGTATATGTATACCCAAGTGATACCGAAAGACTACAGAAATTCTGGATGTGTGCACAAATGTATGAGGCCGATTTCCACCACTTTTTTCTTGTTGTTGCTAACTTATGAATTGAACCGATTACAAATCCCCACTAAAAACAACCACAATCCATGAAATTGATCGAATTCAGGGCCTTCAACGGATAGTTCTAATTACTTGAACAACGTCTCATCTTGGCGCTTCTTCGCCGTGAACGTTCCAGGTTTTTGCTGGGCGTCCGGATGATTGGACAACTCGGCCGGACAGGTCGATATTGGCGATTCCAATAGGCATTGTTTCAGGTCGTAGAACACGGCACTGTCGTCCGGTGTGAGGAACGTGATCGACTTGCCATGCTTGCCGGCTCGACCTGAACGATAGGGTATAATTAATGGGTAGCAGATACCATGATCGAAGAAAACGATCGTTTCTCTTAATTAAAACGAGTACATCAAGTTAGTCAATCGGGCAGCAAGTTTACGACCGAGGCAAAAAAAACAGTTCGCCGACATAACCATGCAAATCACTTCTTTTGAGAACTGGAGTAATTAACTCTGATTTTTGTAATAATATGATAAAAACACTGATAACTATAAAAGTAATGTTAAATAATAGATCGAGATCATAATGCAAACGGATTATAGTGTCCAACTATGCTACTCAATAGGACAGTCTGTCCAACACTCCGCTCTGTACAGTAAAGAAACCTCGAGAGAGGATTTTGTGGGTAAAATAAAGTGCTCGGCGTTAAGCAGCGCCCTGAGGACGCGCCATGCACTCGTTTCCCATTCAGAATCGTATAAGCATGAAAAATGTGTCATTGGCCTTCACAATAACTTGCGTGATTAGCCATTCTATAAGTCAGAACGTTCACCTTACCCACGAGTCTGACCAGTTTACCCCACCCCGGAGGGTTGAAAGACTTGATTAGCCCGAGCTCGGATCAATCGCTCGACCGTGCAGCTAGTAATGACTTTTCATTGTGGGTATCTACACATCAAAAAGGCGAAAAAAAGCGAAAAAACGTGGAGAATGAGCGTTTCCCCGGTCTTACCACCCTCTGGACGATGTTACACTTTCCCATGCGCTGGACCAACGGGAAAACACCCAAATGCCAAACTGCTAACCGCTCAATTAATCACGGAATACTCGGTGTTTCCACGCGGCATTAATCTTCGCGTCGAGAGTGCAGCGATGCTGTTGCAAACGTCCAAAGTGACCCGGATGGCTTGCCGGCATCTCTACGAATACTGGCACGCAATACTGGCCTCAAATTCATTAATGATATACCTAAAGTAGACCCGGAAATATACCCATAATGGTGGGCAAACAGTGATTCATAATTTTCATAGGAGGTCTCATCGCACTGCACAGGCCTAGGCGACAGCCGTAGTTCAAACATAGACTTAGTAGTAGCGTATAAATTCCAGAACGTATTGATGAATCAAGGTTTGCGCCATTTGGAGGTCTGCAATCCTTGTTGGCCCGTGTGAACCTCGAATGAATCCTGAATAAATCCAACTGGGCGTGCCGATGAATGATGATTTGCGTATCATTTGAGGTTTATTTCGGGTACCCCATTCATGAATCTAGGTCCAGGTTAGTCAAAAAGGGTAACATATCAGAACACAATCAGCAATCTATGCCCAACATCTCCTTCTAGTATGCCTAGTAGTAACTAACAAAAATGAAAAAATAGAACTATACTTTCAGTCCATATCGCGTGTAGCATTTCTCAATCAATCATAGCTGGAGAATTCGAAGAAAAAATAAAAATTCAAAGCGAAGTAACTGCGAAATATAAAAATATATCAACTTAGAGGTCTGGGGAACGGACGGGCACGACGCCTTCGCAATCACATAGTCGTAACATGTTGTCGAATTACTGTCGCGAAGTGGTGCTGATAGCGCGATCGATTACGCGCAGACGAGCGCAATAAGCAGGATAAACAAACTGAAGAAATGATGATGAAAACAGCCACAGCAGCAGCAGCCAGTGTGACCGCCCAGCGCTGCTTCTCGTCGCCGCTGGCGCGAAACTTTCTAGCCGTACAGATAGATCGGCGTGGAACTTCAGAACGAGACGTTTCAGACTTTTCCAGAGCTGCGGAACTCTTTCCATTGAACATGAATTCTAATTTCCATTTCTTACAATCATATGCGGGGCGCGTGGTGCAGTGGCAAGAAGCGCTGCTGACATCCGCGCAGTTTAGCGATCTATCGTCGCCCGGGCTAACCAAGCCTTCCATCCCTTGCGGGTCAGGTAAATTGCTACCAGACTTATCTGGGAAGGTAAAACCACTGACTTAGCATAGCGGCTAGACCCTGCAAGTCATTAGACAGGCCAATTACGTCTTTAATAAGCCTCTACGATTATGAATGGAACACGAATACACGGCGCGTCTTTGGGGGATTGATCATCGCCGGCGCCTTTACCTTTCCAATCTAGCAAAACCAGAACGAAACAGCTATTTTAAACTATCCACCTAAGAGAAGTTCAAACAATTAATCAATCCAATCAATCAGCCGATCAACTTATTACGACCATGAAAGGTACGTTGTTGTTGGAAACCTTTTGGAGACAAAAAATCACTTTAAACAAACAATATTTATGGCGAAAATCAAGTCGACAAAGCAACAAGCCTCGTTATTTCCTCGTACACCGAACCGGTTCTGTGCCGCGCGTTTCCGCGTACGAAACCGTGATAAGGAATTCCGACGGAACTACTAATCTAATAACTAGAAATAATCGAAGGTTCAGAAAGCATGGCGCAATCCTCTACGAAACGAAAACATCACACGCGCAGACATACAAATAGTTATAAGATTTTTCCAGTATCCGGCAACGATTTACTTTACCTGTTCGAAGAAAACAGGAGAAACTCAAAAACAATCCCTATTTTCAACGCCCTGAGGCAGAAAAGGGTGTCCGCCGGGCGCATTTTTAGAACACCATTAGGACATTAATTATAGCGGAGCCAACAAAACCTCATGCAAATGACTTAACACTGCTCCACATCACCAGTAAGAACGCGTAGACGACGGCTAACCCAAAATCGAAGCCAAAAATCGTAACTTTTGCTTTTCATTTATTCCCTCAACAATTTGATTGAAGATATAAAGAGATCTCAATTTACTCTGCACACATCAAAGGTCGTTGAGAATCAAATAATCGACGGAGAGTTTTCCCTCTCATCTAAACCTCGTGATCAATTCCGAGACCCCCCACACACACACAACGGTAAACATCTCTTCAATTACGCAGCAGCAACTGCACCACAGCAAAGTGAAAAACAACGGCGGCAATGCAGAATAAATTCAACGCGAATGCTTGTTTAGAGAAGAAAAAAGCTAACAAAACGGATGCCTTACAAAAATTATTGAAAATCTACGCATTTTTCAATCGTCCTTCCTTCCCAATGAGCAGGAGGATGATGCAAAAATATTAAGTAATGAGTAAATAACAGGTAATAAGCAAATAAAATAAAAAAGTAATCATAAGCATGCGAATACCATCGTCAATCATATCATATCATAATCATAATCGAAAGCATAAGCAAGTAATACAGCATGCGAAGAGCGGTGGCTCCATAAGTTCCACGTAGCAAATAACCAAGTTCAATCTGCTAGGTAACGTAGTGAGTTTAGGTAAGTCCAGGGTAAGCCTAGGGTAAGTCAAGGATGTAAGTTAGTCCAGAGTGTAAATTCGGAGTAGAGGCCTGACACCGAAATACTTAAGAAAGGAAATACTTTGATGAATAAAGTGTATTGGTATATCAGAAGGTATAAATTCTCCAAGTAAATGGGATCATAACTCCAATATTTCTTTTTGAAAAAATTGCTTAACAAATTAAACAACATAATTTAACAGACAAAAACTACACAACAACAGCAATAAATTTAAGAGGGAAGTAGGAGTAAGCCATGAAGTTCACCGAAGCAGAAAAATAGAACCATTTTCGACTTACTTACCCAGTTCCGCTATTCCACGCTACCCAAAACCACCAACGGATCGACGGCGTTCACGGTGGACGCCTAGAAGGTCGTTTTACAACCCCGCCTCCCCCACAAATTGCTGACCGATCGGTCACCGCACTCTGGGAGCTATATAAATTTCGTACCAAAAAAACTGAAGAAAAAAGTCAACTAGACAAATAAATAAAGCGTGGTCCCTGCGTGGTTATCTAAACCTACTAGCTCGCGTGTGAATTGTATGCAATTTCGCTAATGGAACTAATGCATTTTCCTACTTTTAACGACTGTTTCGAGTTATGTGTATGTTGCGGCACGCGTTGGCTTCTGCCGACGTTTTGAATAAATAAATAAATAAATAAATAAATAAATAAAAATAAAACAATGGCAAAAACTAGAACTGCTTGCTTCGTCCCAGCCCTTGGAGAAACATGGTAGAATAGTTCTGGTTCTGGAATAGTTCTGAAAAAATTAACTTTTCGAAAACGATTTCCATTCCCCTAAAGTAGCCACTTGCCAACGAAAAGCCCTAAGATATTTGTAATAAAGTAACAATCTAGATGCTATTTAGATAACGCCATAATGGGGAATAAATATTCATGATGCTGAAATGTGTTGAACTTTTCCACATCGATGCTGATGGCCAAGAACGTGAAGAAATGCGGTGAATCTTGGCTACGGTATGGAATTTCGAGACACATCATAAGCCTGATAATATACTTAATTAAATGGTGTTGCAATGAATTTGGAAAGAGCTAAATGCCAGAAATCGATTGGAGAAAAGAAAACTTCAATTTTAATCAAAAGTACTAAAGGCACGGTTTTGTTTTGAAAATAAAGTCAAAGCAGATGGAGATATAAATGCAAAAAATAAAATAAATACTAAATGGTACTATTGTACTTTTGGGGCCCCACTTTTTTCCGTTTAAAATAGGCCTATTAGGGGTAATCGGCCATGAGAAGAACGATTCTGATACTCTCTAAGTGCGGAAATGCCTTATAAGCCCGTTATCTCAGGTTTTAGAGGCGAGAAACCTGCGAAATAGCACGCGGCGGCGGGAGACGCAGACAGTGCACTCTCTTTCCCTGCACATTTCGAAGGGCTTCCACTGCTGAGTCCGCATTCAGCTCGCTTCGAATGGTCGGAGAGTTTCCAGTGGAGACTCGGACAACACCAAGAAGAGTTATCTCGGCGCGGTAACCGTACAGTTCGTCCCAGTCGCCCACGACTCTCAGACAGTACCATGGTAGTACTGTCTGGGTGTTGTCCGAGCCGCCACTGGAAATTTTCCGACCAGTCAGAGCGAGCTGAACGCGGACTCACTAGTGGAAGCACTTCGAAATGTGCAGGGGAAGAGAGTGCACTGTCTGCGTCTCCCGCCGCCGCGTGCTATTTCGCAGGTTTCTCGCCTCTAAAACCTAAGATAACGGGCTTATAAGGCATTTCCGCACTTAGCGAGTATCAGAATCGTTCTTCTCATGGCCGATTACCCCTTATAGGCCTATTTTAAACGGAAAAAAGTGGGGCCCCAAAAGTACAATAGTACCTACTAAATAATTTTCATATATGGCAAAGTAGCGGGATCTGAGGGCAGAGATGGCATGCTCTCTTCCTGTACCCATTAAAACTTCCACGGCAAAACAACATTATAAACAACATAGAAATACGCACATGTACTAAATTCACAAAAATTTCGCAGAAATAATGTCCAAACTTAGAATTCAAATAATTGAGAACCACTTTTAGGAATTATGCTGAATTCTCAAACTAAAGCAATAGTCTAGATTCCTCTCACAACGCAGTCCACAAAAAATAGACGATTTCAGAGAAAAAGCGAAACTCTCAGACGATGTTTTTATCTGAGAAAATTCCAGACGCCTCTCTACGCCTTCCCGTCTCGCGACAGTCTCACAAAAAACCACCTTCTTCGAAAAAGAAAAAATTGTAAAAAAGGTTTTACAAAGCCATTAACGAATCAATCAGTAATATTCATTTGAATGCTAACTCATCTGTTAAGCGTGAATTCCAGCCAATTCCGAAAGGGCAGCGTCTGACAAACGATGAACTAACGGCAAAAAAATCAAACAAACAAAGAGCCGTTCAATCCGCAACTCGTCAAAAGTGGGCGTGGTTTCCGTTGTACTGTGTGTAATGACAGAAACTCGACTGCACTACAGCAGGAGGAGAGGAACAACGATGCGGCAAAAACTCGACGAATGGCAAGAACTCGTTTAGAGAATGCAGAACTGCCTTGGGGAGTTCATGGAGAGGTTGGGAAGAAAACGAATAAATCCTGTAAAAAAGCTGAGACAATACTAGAAAATCCGAAGCCTTCGCATCCCTAGATCTTGGGTAGATCATAGGTAAACGGTGGGTAAACCTCGGTACTGGAATTACCTCGAGTTCTACTTAGACCTCTGAAGGCGACAGCTACGCCTTAATGTCAAGCGGACCGAATGAACAATTCCGCCTAACAACCTGGACGCGCGTAGTGCTGTGGCAAGAAGCGCCACTTCCACCCTCACGGCCGCGTGATCGATCCTACCACCATACCAGCCATATCTCCACGATCGGTTAGATTGGTACCAGACTTGACCGCAAAGGTGAAGACACTACCATAAGCACAGGCTGATCCCGAAAGTCGAATAGTCGAAATTATATGACGAATACGTGTTCACAATGCCTCTACGATTATGATGGGAAGTCGAGTGCATGGCGCATCCGTAGGGACTGATCAACGCCAAAAACTTCACTTTTGTCTCCACCATAATTGTTCTTCTTCGTGTTGTCGCCTATCGAGATTGTTAGATGATGTGTGGACTACTTCGTTCGAGCAACTAAAGTTTACCCTAGGCCAAGATCAGTCCCCTAAGAACGCGCCACGCACTCGTCCACAATTCAAAATTGAAGATGCATGGTGAATGCTGAGTATACAACGGCTTGCGGTGGCCTGACGCTGTTTCAGTCAGTGTCTTCACCTTCCAAAACCAATTGTGGTACCAATTTACTTGACCCTGAAGCGATCGAAGATTTGGTCAGCCCGGCGGGGATCGATCGCTCGACCGTGTAGGTGTCAGCAGCGCCTCTCACCACTGCCCTACGCCCCTAAGGACTCCAGAGAGCAGAATGAAACAAGAGCTACTATTGAGGCTATAAAAAGTTTACAAAAAGGTACAGCCGTATGTTAAGACATATACCTATACCCAACCCACTGTCAAACCTATGAAATTCCGCTCTCCATTCCCTATATCTGTCCAGCGACATCTCCTTGGGTAGGGAGAAGGAGCCAGTTTCGCCGTTTTACCACCGCCGCGCAATGCGTCGCAATGTTGACGCGAATCGGGACGAAAATCGCGCAAAAAGCCACCTCGCTACGAGTACCCAGCGCCTAATTCATCAACGAACCACCACTAGGAGGAAGACGGTTCAATTGTGGGTATCGGATGGGTTAAAAACGGTGGCCGGATTCAACGATTCAATTGTTGCATAATCGGTTCAGCGACGGCTGATTAGAGGCTTCGGGAGTGGGATTAGTGGCCGGGGGTGGGAAACGGGGGCGATGGAGGTGGCGAAAACGAGGCGCGACCGCGAAACACCGCCGCTCAGCTGAAGCCACCCCACCCGACCGCCAAACCTGTTACCCGAAACGGGGGACGGGACACAGGGGTGGGGGGGGGAGAGGTGGGAAAACGGGGCAGAAATGTAGCGAGCGGGGTT
Source organism: Nippostrongylus brasiliensis (assembly GCA_030553155.1). Lineage (NCBI taxonomy): Eukaryota > Metazoa > Nematoda > Chromadorea > Rhabditida > Heligmosomidae > Nippostrongylus > Nippostrongylus brasiliensis. The sequence goes on from CP130734.1 coordinate 34,362,145, forward strand.
CGACGATCGATGCAGAGACATACACACTCGTCGGGATTGCTGCGCCCCGACGGTGGAGCAGCACCAGCCGAGGGTTGGGGCGCGGCACTTTATCAAGTACATCTTTTTACCCACCGGACCGCAGAATGAACTATCTGTCAGGGCTGAACTAGATAGATTCGGTGCTGCTCTCCTTGCTGCTGCTGATCGATCAGCGCCGTTGCGATTGGAATGTCGGAGCCAGCCATAGCGGCCTCTAGAGCACTGCTTGCTGTTGTTAATTGATGCCGGCCCGTTTCCGCCACAAAACAAAAAATGGACAGCATCAACCCTAAGACCAACTAAAGCCAATAGCACCACCTCTAAAACCTAAAACAACCCTGAAACCGCTTGGATTTCTAATTTTTTTCAGTCAGAGGTCCGCATATTTCTAATGAGCGACTTTCCTTTGGTGTCTTCCCACAAATGGTCAAAAATGCTGAGATCGAACGGCTTTTGGTGAGCCGAACTGTTAAGTCACTTACTTCGGTGTGTGTTAAGGACTTCGAAGATGACGGTAAGGTCGAAAAATTAGGCTGTTGAATGTGGTTTTTTTGAACTAGAAGAAATCAAACTTGAGAGGATTATCATCGATGCCGACGTTTAAGAACAATAGAACTTGAAGCTGTGAAGCAAGTTTGAGAAAAAACTTTGCCGAGGACTAGACGTTAGCCTAGACATTTTCCAAAAGATCGCACTTAATAATCTCGGTATAATGCGAAATTTCTAGTGGCCATTATGGTTCATTCGATAGAAGACGAGCGCCTACACAACTGGATCGAAACGAGACAACGATTTAGAAATTGAGACAAAGAATTGTAGACAGCGAAATATTCCAGAATTTTCCGAAAACGCTACTTTTCAACAGCATTTTCAATAGCAAATAAAAGAGAAATAGTTGAGAAAATTTATAGGAACCAACGCGAAAAGGACAAGCACATGAACTAGTGAAAACAAAAGTGCTTTCAGACGTATTTTAAGAATTCTGAAATGCTAATCTCCGTGTTGACGAAGTGTAAAATCACGGCTGACGGTTTTATCAAAAAATTATTTTAAAACAGCGGGAGTGGAACGTCGAAACCCTGAATTCAAAAAATAACCGATTCGAAGAAGAGAAACGAATTACATGCAATATTCGGGATTTTACTGATCTCCTAAATCTTAAGAGAGACCACCGAAAGAATAACAGACCGTTCACACACGGTAGGTATACAGTAAAGGCTAAGTTTGAGAATTATGAAGATTATGGGAATCGATCTCATTCTGATGACGGTTCGCAAATCAGAGAAAAAAATATCCATCTTTAAAAGCGGATTTCGGTGGAAAACTCGCGAACCTGCGGCACTGCTGCTTACTGTGCAGCAGAGTATGAATAGGACTTACACGATCCGAATCATCTACGATACATAAAAGTCGGTAATGAGATGAGGTATTTGAAGACTAGCTGAACTACTTCTGGACCTTCAGCTCATCTACATTCTTTTAAAATTGCCCTGAGGCACAAAAACGATAAGAACAATCTCTCAGTCCAATCAGAGTAGAAATTCGTAGTAAACTGAGTCCACCACCCCAACACAAAAAACTTCCGCATAACCATCACCACCCGGCGCGCTGATGTCCCTATTATCTTTGCAATTGCGCAAGAAAACCGAATTCCGATGGAGGTGTTTGCAGTTTACCCGACCGGGTTGCTAATACCGTGACTTTTCTTACACACAAGACTCCCGTCTAAAGGTCGGGAATATCGCTTATGAACACTCAGTGTGACCGGTTTCTCGGCGTATCGTAAACTGACACCTTTCGTAACCGCTTCAAGCAGCGTGCTGTAACCCATCGTACATGAACCCTGGGTTAAGTACGTCGGTCCACATAACGAGAAGAGTCACCTAACTATAAGAAGTCGGATTAGACAGAAAAGAAACGCGGCGAAAGAAAGAAAAAAGAAGGAAAAACTGCAAAGATAGGAGAAAAATATATACAAATGAGTGTAATTCCTACCTTTGCCAGTCTACCCATACCCAGATTCGGGTCTTCTCGAATCACTCAAAATTCTCAGCGCATCTGCGGGATTCAGTTCACATTTGAACGACACAATAGATCCACGGGCCGATATCAGATTTCCAAACGACCCCACACAAAAGGTTGCAGTGATTCGCAACGGGTCGGTCCACCTACTGATCGCACCGATTCTCTCGAGACCTATTTTCAGCCGCCGGACCTTACATTTAGAATAACTCCTCAAAATTTCAAAGCGATCGATTGAATCCTAGCTTTTCTAACAAAACTAGAAGTTCCGAACGAAGAAGGAGATAAAAGGAGCGAAAATGTGTACATATACCTCAACAGAGTCCAGGGCCCACATTCATCATTGGTAAACCCCGATAAACCCCGAGATATAGCCTGTGAACGGCGCGCACCTTTCTCTACTTATCCTAAACCTGCTATGTTATTCGCAATCTCTCATCGACTCTACCGTCTGGCTCTGTCTGCGCCGCAGTTTCGGAGACCGCTGGATCGTTCATAAATTTGGGCCCAGGGCCCAGATTCGTCACTGGCAAACCCTCGATAAACCCCGAGATATAGCTCGAACGGCGCCCACCTTTGTCTGCTTATCCTAAACTTCTTATGTTAAACGCAATCTCTCATCGACCCTGCCGTCTGATTCTGGTTGCGCCGCGGTTTCGGAGACCGCTCGTCCGTTCGTGAATCTGGGCCCAGAAAAGTTAACTTTGGAAGGCAGAGTTTAGGGCAGGCTTCTCACGGAAACACAACCTTTATAGGAAGATTCTCTATCAAATGCATGGCCCATAGCAAAAAGTCTTCAAACGAATGAAACATCTTCGATGGTGACCAGAAGCAGCTATAGGAAAAAAAGAAAAAAGAGCCTACTTATAGAACACCTTTGAAATAGCTCTAGAGAGCCAGAGTCTACCGTTGAGCAGCTTCTCCCAGAGAACTACCTATCCCTATAGAAAAATGTAATTTCATTTCGAGGAAGAATAAACGACAGAATATTTGTTCAGCCCATCTATTTTAAGCTGAACACTACAGAAATCGTGACAGATACGGGAAAGTAGTCTTTTTTGATTGGAACGTGGCTAGGACAAAGTCCTCCCTACAAAGAACAAACTAGAGAAGAGTCATCAAAAATTATTTAGCAGATTTGGAACAAGTCTTCTTATGCTGCGAAGGTAGGTAATTTTCGGAAAGATAGAAAGTCAGAAAACAAACTATAAATTATTAAAACGGCACCGTAGATCGACGAAAGTTGAGCAGTTACTCCACGAAACCTTCCATTGAAACAAGATCGACATTGTCACCCTTTCCGAAAAGTAAAATAAAGATGAAGGTGAACGATAACGGTCTCGTAGTCGATCAGCCGTTTAAGGACGCGCCACGTACTCGTGCTCCACTTGGAATCGTAGAGGCATGGTGATTGCGTATTTGGTCTATACAATGAATTGCGGAGACCAGCTGCTAAACCAAGTCAGTGTCCTTGTATTCCCAGACAAGTCTGGTACTAAATTAACCGACCCTGGAGAGATACCCGGTTTGGTCAGATCGGACAGGGTTCGATCCCTCGACCGTGCGGGTGACAGTAGCACCTCTTACCGCAGTACCGCGTATCACAAGATTTAGAGCAGTTATTCTTAAGTAAACAGTCCAATCGGCTAGCGACGTGATAAACCCGATAAGGGAAAATCTTACCTTCGGCTCAAAGGTTGTTAGGACAAAGTTCTCCCCGCGAGGAACAAACTGGGAAGAATCACTAAGAAATGCATGAATGGAACATCGCAAAAGTAGAACATTTTCCATGTCGTGTAAAGGAAGACGCACAAAAGACGAGCAACTTCTGAATAGTTCTATCTATGGCAGTCTAGAAGGAGCCAAACCATCGATCTAGCTACCCAAACAAAATATGAATAAAGCGCGATTTCTTTTCGAAAAGGAATAACTAGTAAAAATTAAAAGTAAGAGGAATAAGTAGTAAAAATTATGCAGACTTGAAAAAAAAACTCGATTGCTTGAAAAAGATAGAGGAAAGGCCTGCTGATATGAGGAGGGCGGAGCCTTTTCTATTTTGAACATCACGACAAAATTCCCCCGAGAAATAACTGAGTGGAAGATTCACTAAGAAATGCATAGCACATCGTAAAAAGCTTTTAATGGAGCAGAACATCTGCGAAGTTGTCCAATAGCAGACATAAAAATGGAAGAGAAACATCGTTTGGATCGGTGGAGAACAGCCTCACCACAGAACATCTTGAGGAGATTGAAGAAAAAAAAGATCTCAGGATTTCCTTCACGCTTCAGAAATTTCGAGAATTCTGTTGACAAAAATAGGAAGCCAGAGATTATGGTCATGGACACCTAGAGCAGCCCTCCTTGCACGAAGTAATTTTCTCTTGAAAAAAGTAAAAGTTGAGACTAATTTCAAGAATGTAAACCAGGATAATGAATTGGAGAATTCTAAAAGGGGGTAGGTTTAATTACCCAAGTTTGAGAAATGCTCCAACGCAATATCGTTGGCTTACACAAGGACTTCAGTTTACTTCAACAGCAAACAGTGCAGGTAAGTTTATTTTGGTTTTTTGTTCAATTTCTTATACTGCACTAAAAAATTCGTAAAATTCTGATGAGTTCCAGGAGAGGCTCTCTATTTCCTTTGCTAGCTCGTACATGTTCATGGACTAAACGAGTTTTTCTATTCTTCTCTCTTTTATTAATTCAATTGGTTTTTTGCGTTTTCAAAAAAGGGGTAAGAAACATGACAAGGGCGTCGCCTTTTGGAGAACTGGGCAAGAAGAGATAGGTGTAGAGGCCGGACGAATTACGTTGCTGAACTAAAGAAGAGGAGCAGGAGAAGAAGGAGAAGGAGGAGAAGGATGAGGAGGAGTGGAACTGGGCGCCGACCGCTTCAGCCAGTCGGCCCAGGTGAGCAAAAGGGCGACACGGAGGCAATTTGGCATCGCGATCAATTCCAAATCAGACGAGATGATCGCGCTCGTGTATGCGCCACGCTCTGCACCCACCCCCACCCCACCCCACCCCAACGCACCTGTGCAGACCCATCATCGATTCCTCTGCACGGTTATATCTTATCAAGCCTCCGTCGGTCGATCGTCGTCGTCGCCGGCGCTGCCCGAAACCCCACAAACCGGCCGCTACCCAAAAACGGGAACAATTACCCGCTGCGACGCTGCTCTCGCGGCTAAGGTCAGCGGGACGTGAAACAGACCGCGATTCGCCTCAGGGCATCTGCCAACAGCTATGGCGGCGGGTCACCTTGACAGCGGGCGACGCTTGGTCGTAAAATATTCGACAGACATGACTAGACCGACAGTTAAGGAGATTGTTTGGGCACAGTAAATTATCCAAAGAATCTCGAGATAATTTTCTCGATTTTACCATTTATCCCATTGGCGACCGCGCCTTTTTTGTGTGTCTGGCGCGTGGGACCAATCGATTTCTCGCCGCGCTCAGGGCATGGTAAAACTGAGACTCATTCAACTCATTTGTGTCTAATGTCATCTTCGGAAACACCAAAAAACGTTTCTAGCAATCAACATGTCTTTAGAGTATCGAAGAAGGCTTGTACATATTTTGATCTACTTGATTACTTGTATATTTTGATGTATGAATCAGCAGCTGATAACTGTTTTCATGGACCACTCCTTCAAAAGCAATGGCTAAAGGTGAACAATATATCGCATAGGAAAGACAGCCCGAACCCTTCGACACTATTTGGAAAATATAAATATTGAGCTGTGGCATGGAATCATGCCACACGGTTCCACGCGGCCGCTTGAGCGTGACATGGCATCTGCCACACTGTCGTCAATGGGTTAAAAAATGAAAGATAAACCTTTGGATTTTTTTGCTTGTATCCGTTTAAGGGTGGTAACTACACGTATATTCGTTATCTTCCTTTTTATGTATTTTTTGGCTCATTTAGACTCCGTAATCTTAGACTCCGTAATCGACTGAGAGACATCGTCGGTGAGAGAATCGACTGCGGCAAACTACAAGAGAAATCCGGGAGATTTTTGCCAAAAATTCGCTTCTGAGCCTGTGAGCAAACTGTGAGAGAATGACTGTGGCAGATTGCTGTCTCCGGGAGATTTTTGTGAAAAATCCCTTGCTTTTGAGTCTGTGAGCAAACTCCGCATAGTAGTTTGCTCACAGACCGTCTGGAGTAGAAGAGGCATGGACGAAGAAAAACGAAAAAAGAGAGATAGGAAATGAAGAACGATAGAAGTGAGATGGACTAGATAAAAGCGACGAAACACTATAACGATCGTCGCCAACGTCGACATTCTGAGCGCATATCGGGTGACAACGGGCGGACACTATTTGCGCTTTGCATTTTTCGTTCGAATTGTGCGAACCTGCCGTCTAGTTTCTAGTCTTTAAGAATCGTAAATGGGCATTCATACCATCCTCTCGTTCTTCTTTTCATTTCTTTTCTCTTTTTTCATTTCTTCCTCTTGTTTCCCAGCTATTCCACCCGTACATAGAGCACTATTTTCCTATCCTGCATGGTGTCCTTAGGATGTGCATTAGTTTCACCCTAAATCTTTACCTTTCTTCAAATTTTCTTTTCTGTAAAACGGCAGCAGGTGATACCATGAACTTCCGCCGGAAACTGATTACTAAGCATTCTAATAAGAACAGTTCAACGGAAAAAATCTAGAAATCTTCACGAGGAGCTAGTCAGCTTCCTTTCCTCCAAAATATTCGGATACAAACTGCTTCAAATTAATGGAAAGGGGTGAATATGGAAATTGAAGCGATGCTACATTACTGCAGTGCTACAAAACTTGCGGCTCATTTGCAGCGAGGCTGTAGTGCTTCTCCGAGAAAATACAAAACCTTCAAAAATGTAATGTGAATCAGGTTCCTTACGAATTAAAAGCGATCAAATGCAGCTAGTCAGCCTTGCCTTTACTTCTGTTTTCGTTGTTTTGCAGACTGAGCTTTGTAGAAGAACATTGAACACGCTCCGTTCACCTATGCTATACCTTAGAACGCGCCATGCCTCTGTCTTCCGTTCGAAATCGCAGAGGCACGGTGAGTGCGTATTTGGCGCATATAATGAGCTGCTGGGTTTCTTCGCTCTGTAACTCAATGTTTTGACCTTCCCAGGCGGACTTGGTACCAATTTACCTCGACCCCAGAGGGATGGAAGGCTAGGTTATCCCGGCGGGGATCGATCGCTCGACTGTGCGGGTGTCGGTAGCGCCACTTATCACTGCATCACGCGCGTCCAAAAACCTAATAGACTGACAATGGTGTCCTGCTGTGCCGAAAATTAATAGGTTGAGTTGACTGGAAAAATACTAGATGTCAGCCCTATGAAAAAAGCCCTTTTTACCCACATTACCTAGTCCCCTTGTGCCCTCTAACTTCTCCCTCTACTCCTAGCAGGTGTACGGGATTTCACGAGATTAACAAGGTTTTTATTTGAATTTTTGAAAATCGATATTGAATCAGAAATTGCATTTCCAAAGCGATTCCAAATAGAGATGCAAAATCTCCACTCTCTGCAAACAGGTTCCATCAACCATCAAATCCCATATTCATCGCTATAAAGGACAAATTGCACACAACAGAATGTGAGCCCAATATGAAATAGTAAAAATGCGAAAAGGAAAGTAATTCGCAGAGAGGGGTTGGGAGCGAATACGTGGAAATGATTCACGGAGCGACAAAATCGAAACGGGCTTGGCAAAAAGAACCGGCCAATAGAACGACAAACTACGATGAAATCTATCAAATGCGGAAATAAATATGAAAAATGAATACGTTTGAATATTGATATTCGAAAAATGACGTCAACTACTTGCACTGAAGCGTCGACGATCAAGGAAGAAACGGACACCCCAAAACATTTCTGCCAATGATCGAGGTAACCGTTCTTTTCACTATTAAAAGTCGCTATTTATTGTCTACAAGGTGCGCGTGGTATAGTGGCAAGAGGCGCTACTGACACCCGCACGGTCGAGCGATCGATCCCCGCCGGGCTGACCAAACCTTCCATCCCTCCGGGGTCGAGTAAATTGGTACCAGACTTGTCTCGGAAGGTAAGGACACTGACTTCGTATGACAGCTGACCAGAGCAAGTCATTGTATAGACCGAAGACGCATTCACCACGCCCCTACGATTCCGAATGGAAAATGAGGGCATGGCGCGTCCTTTGGAATCTGATCAACATCGACAACTTAACTTTGATCGAATATAGGGTGGTGGATGTTTCACTTTTATTCGTTACTTACGAGAAGCGATTTAAAACAACCAAATATTCTGCTAGAGATGTTACCCGTGATCAAGGTAAGGGTTAGGGTAAGCGAAGCTAACAGTATCCATGGGTAAAGTGTACCAATGACTCGATGACGCATCGGATTGAGCCGAAGACGAAGACGTGGGCTCGAATCCCGTCTGAGCGGAGATTTTCAGAAGAACTGAGGACCTAATCCATCGAACGACAAAATTAAATAATTAAAAAGAAAGATCTCGAAAGAAACCATGGTCCTTAGCCTTTTTAGCTCAAATAAGCCTAGTCACCTTGTAGATGACTAGACTCCCATCAGATATGATCCCATCAGGAGATATCACGTGAAACTGCCGGCAACAAAAAGTGTTAACGAAAAGTGGAACGAGATTTCCATACAGAGAAAGCTTCTAGAAGGTTCTCTATCCTCTGGGAATACCTTTATTAATTCGAACTCTTTGCTATCCGCTTGAAAATTACCGTTTTTAACAAATCCCTGTAGCTTTTAGCCCTAAACCGGCTTTACTAAAGGGAAAAAACCTCGTGAACGTACCGTTTTGCGATGGAAATCCGTAACCATACCTACAGTAAAACATTGTAATTTAAACCACTGTCAGCCGCAGAGGGAACCTGCCCTGGGCAGGTATAAATTCATAAACCATTCCCTGACCTGCAGCGCTCTGGTTTTGGAGACGACACACACCCCATTACTCTCACTCGCCCGTTTACACACGGCGAAACATCCGGCAGACTGTCAGCTGCCCAACTACTGGTTTCCGACGTTGACCCGCTATTTGCCCTTGAAATTACCCTGATTGACTCGTTATTCCTTCATTCTATTGGGATGGTAAGAAAAATCCCGACGTTTTTCCAAACTACTGTTGTAAGTTCAGTTCGAAAGCTTTTGCAGAGTGTGACACAGCGTTCAAAAGAGAATTATCAGATCTTTCAAGCAGTATTTGTGATTGTGATAACGGAATTGTGATAATGGAAGCGGAATTTGTGATAACTTTGAATGACATTGTTTTTTGGCTAGTAAAATGAAAAGCGAAAACCGAAAAATAGCATCATCGACAGCGATTTTTTCTGGTCAGTTTCAGAGGCTTGAATTGAATGTGATATACCGTTTGAAAGATGATGATTTTCTCTATCAGATAGTATATAACTTATTTTTATTTGTTTCGAAAATTACAAAGTTTTGAATCACCGAATTTCGACGTTCGGAAGGCAAGACGAATTTTCCAGTGGTTCAGAAATTTGAATTTTTTGAAATTTTTGAAATTTGAATTTGAAGAAAAAGCAGAATTTTTCGCTCTATCACATGATATGTTTACTTTCGAACAATGCTCGATTTAAATTTTTTTGCGAGATAAGCGTCTTAAAGTATCTCTGCCGAGCAAACCTCCAGTTTCCATCTTTTCACCAAATCTTATTCAATATTCGAAAGAGGACGAAAAACCTGAACCTGGACCTAAACCTGCACTCCTGGGCCCACATTCATCATTGGTAAACCCCCGATTAACCACGAGATATAGCCTGTGAACGGTGCGCACCTTTCTCTACTTATACCAAACTTCCTATGTTAAACGCAATCTCTCGTCGACTCTGCCGTCTGGTTCCGGCTGCGCCGCGGTTTCGGAGACCGCTAGTCCGTTCGTGAATCTGGGCCCTGGATGATTCGATGTCGCGTCGCGCCTGCGATTTAGCTCCACTTGTGTCTTTACCTTCCCAGACAGGACAGATACTTAATTACCCGACAAGGTCGGACTGGAAAGTTCGGTTAGCTCGGATCCAGAAACGATCGCTCGATCGTAGGAGTGTCAGTAGCGCCTCTTACCAGTGCACCACGCGCGCCCTATATGAAGGTGGACCTTCTGTCCTGCGGCCCTTAGAAAGCGCTTCTACGGAGTCAAAGAGATAGATGAACGTTAGCTGCCTGACATAACAGGATTCTATGTCGATAAAATAATCAAAAGTGGTAAACGATCAGCTTTTTAGCTGAGAAAAGGGTGACCAAAGTCGGTGATACTTCACCCTTGCTTTCTGACCTGCCCCATGATTCTGGAAGTCACTGTGAACTGAATAAGGAAACAAAGAAATAGTACGCAGAAAACATTTTAAACGACAAATAATTTACTGCGGTGCATCATATTCAGCGAATGGCTAGGCTTTTTGGTAGCAAATAAGCTGTAAGAGTTCTCTCCCTCTATTCACCTTTTTCGATCCACCTCTCTTAGCCGAAAGTTTCATTTCCTCGATGGAAATACTTGAAATATTTGCCGCAGAAGTGTAAAGCCTTTGTAAAGCGCATGAAGGCAGAAAACTTCTGGCTACATTGTCACCACAACAATAGGACGTGCAGCGGCTGCTAACAGTGATGACAATTCGAAAAAATCACGGCCACACACACAGCTGCCGAATCGGGAAACAAATTTGAAACGAGTTGACATTTTCTCGGAAAACGACGTAAAAACTACCGGAAGGCAAAATTACACCGCCGAAAAAATGATCGTTGCCCAGTGGAAAAATTTAATGCATTTCTGGGCGGCGTAGAAGGGTTGTATTTAATTAGAAAAAGGAAAAACTGAACTCTGACAAGGTTGCCTATTCTGTCGACAAAAGGGCATGTTCCGGACTATCATCGTTAACAGCGGTTAGAAAAGCGGAAAAAAATAGTAGAAAAAAGAGAAAAAATAGAAAAACAACGTCAGCGCTAGTACTGGCGACGAGAAAGAACCATGTGTTGCCAAAATGCGGCACGAAATTCCGGGTGGACGTCGACAACAAAGAAGGAGCGTAGAGACGAGAACTGAATGGTTGCGATTGGAGCGGCGATGGTTTAGCAGCGCTAAGCAAACAACTGCCACTGGAATCCTCCCACCCTCACGCACAGCAACACCGCCCGGAAAACCCCACTCCTGCACCGTCTTACCGTCAACATAAAGGTTTATTTTCATAGAACACTTTTCTCTCGAAAAAATCGATAGATAAGAAAAAGATATAGAAAAGACGCGAAAATAAGAAGAAGAATTATGAGCGGAATGTCTCGTAAATGATTCCACTACCTACTTAAAAAACGATCCGTCAGAATTCTAAAGGAACTCCTGGGTTCTCTTAGCCTCGACATTGACATCGGTATAGGTTTCGCATCGAATCGGGTTCTGACCTCTATGACCACGACAAGAACCAAGATTCGCCAAACAGCCCATAGAACAAGATGTTTACCTGGTAAATTTCCGGTTTCAGATACCATACCCTCGCAAAGTCAAATATAGCGACTTTAGTGGATCAGAAACCAGTCGGTTAAGATGGTGATTAAAACGGCTTGGCAGAACTACGGTAAGATTTACCGCAGAATCCTGAAATTAATCTGGGCCCAGGTTGGAACTGTTAGCTGGTTGAATTGAATACACCTTCCCATAAATAAGTAAAGTGGTCGGCGTTCATCAGTCCCCCACGAATACGCCACGCACTTGTCTTCCATTCAAAATCGAAGAGGCAAGGTGAATACGTATTTGGCCAATACAGAGACTTGCTGGGCCAACCGCCATACCAAGTTCGTGTCCTCACATTTTCAGACAAGTCCGGTACTGATTTAACCGCCATCGGAAGGATGGAAGGCTTGGTTAGCTCAGAGCGAGGATCGATCGCTCGACCGTTCGGGTGTCAGTAGCGCCTCTTACCACTGTACCACTCGATAAGAAGTACGAATGAAAATCTGCGCTTCAGTAATGTTGCAGTCTAATATCTCAGCGTCACGGAGAGCTTAGGAAAAAAATTCAAATTCCGCGAAATTTTTACAAAGAACCTCGCCCCGATAGAACAAGAAATAATAATTTTACTATGCACAGGAAACAATCAAAAGCAAAAAAAGACTCAAAAGCTAACAATTTAGTGCATTGAAATCGATTAAAATCGTACCAAAAAAATTCAATAGCGTCTCCAAGATACCAGAAAAGCAAGGAGATTTGCATGAAATGATCGAGAATTTACATAAAATGAAAAACGGCACTTCCTGAAGGTGCAAAGTCAGATAGCAGGAAATTCGTCCAGGAAAAACGGAAACTAAAACTAAATTCCAGTCCCAATATTTTTGATGATGTGAATCCCGTTGTAACTCTTTTTTTTTCTCATTAAATATTCAAACGAGAAAGAAGAACGAGCAGGAGTCTTCGGCTTGTGAATGTTCAACAATAATTTCGGCAAGATATTACGCATTTACCATGAATTTCACTGAACTAATTTCCTCACTTGACACACTTAAAGGTTATTTATATGATACTTTATATTTGTACTAAGATTGACACGAATTATGCTGAATAAGGTTTGAAAAAAAATAGAACAATAAAAGACGATAGAAAAAACAACACCTACTTACAACATCTACTTATACCCAATAGTAACCCACAATATACTTATACCCAGCAGAAACCCACAAAAGCGCGGCAATAAGACTAGAATTCTATGATAGGAAAAGTTTTTCAGCTACCATAGCTGTGATGTGACGCCGAAGAATTTCCACATGGTGTTGGCCGGCTCTTATCGCTCCCGTGCCCGCACCGCTATCTCTATCTCTAACGATGTACCGCCTCAGAGAACTAATTACAAGTCAGCAGCGGCTGCACAACTAATTTCAAGTCTTTGTCCCCGTTTTAAATGCCTTCAGGACAATTCCCACCTGAAAAACCAAAATCCCGCTTGCAAAAGGAGAATAATGAGCGTGGAAAGCTGAAAAGCTTCAATCCGACAGATTTTCGATCCTCCTGTAGGAAGCTCTGTGTCATTTTTAGCTCACTTTTTCCTACTGGAGAATTAACAACAACTCCTTAACGCTCAACAATTCAGGAGGAATAGAGCAATTTTACGAAAAAAAAAACGTGGTTGCACTCCAATGAAACGGAATGGAATATACCGAATCTTGAGCGAATTCAGCTCGAGGAACTTTTGAATTCTTCAATAATAATGGTCCTAAATAGAGCAATAGCCAAAGGAAACCCTATAGGGCAGGCCGAGAGCAGAAATCTGGAGATTACTAGGCTCCGAATGCTGACCGACTTTCCTCCACTATTCTAGTTCCTTTCTGGTGCAGACGTTCTGAAAATTCCTTTCCGCCAAGTTCTTCTGCCATTAGGTCTCACTAGAGTATCCAGGCAACTTCTAGACGATGAAAAAAAAAACAGACCGATGGAGTCGCTTTTCTTAAGCATGCGCATTCCTCTAACAGGATTAACCGGCTAACCAGAGTGGCCTTTTTTATAGTTTCCTCATATCAAAAGACACGTTCGATCAAGCAATGGGTACAGTATCTGGTGTGGGCGTGGTGGAATGGTAAAAGCCGCTGCTGACACGCACACGGTCGAACGATCAATCCCGCCCGGACTAACCAGGCCTTCCACACCTCCGGGGTAAGGTAGGTTGGCACCATATGTCCTGGAGTGGGAAGACACCAACGAACTTGGCGCCGCAAGTCATTGAAGGGCTAATTCTGAATAAAAGGCAAGTGCGTGGCGCATCCTTAGGAGACTGATCATCGACAATCACTTTAATTTAATTAACATTTGCTTTAATTACCTTTTGTATTGTGGCATGGTGTTTTTGTTTTGTTAGTGTTTGCATCTACGATTGGCGCGTCATTATGTGACGTAACAAACAAATAAATAAATAAATAAATAAATCTCATCTTTCCATCACGGTCTTCCATGGTTTCTAGGCTCAAACGGCTTCAAAATGTTGGAAATCTTGCTATATAGCCTGCGTTGGACAACGGATGGTTTGGAAACGATTCTTTCTAGTCGATTTACAAAACATTCCAATTTCGAAAGCCTTCATTTTCTATTGATCGGAAATCTTCGTAGTCCATGAATGTAGTAAATAGATGAATAAGCAAGAATCTAATCACAATCATGTCAGAGCGGACGCAATCTTCAACCAGATGAAACCGACAGGGAAGGCGGCGTGCTACGGTAAGAGTACAAAGTCTAATGAAGCCGGGCGACGTTCAGAAAGGCGAGACGGCTATCCGAACGCCTGACAATTGCACATAAAAAAGTAAAAAGCGCAGACGAATCAATCAGATGGCAGACGGGGTGCGCCAGGCAACCCTGATGACAGGGCGAGAAATCAACGAGAGTGTACGGAAAGTACAAACGTGTCGTCACAAACTTCTCCGTTTGTACGCAATCAGGACGCCCACCACAGCCACCTTGAGGTGGGAAAAACAATTTGACACTGCTTGGGGGACTTGATCCACTCTGAGCATTTTACCTATACCTTTTGCCTTAGATTACCTACCTATTAGATACCCGCGCAGTTAAGCGATCGATCCTAGCACAGGCCAATCAAGTCTTCCATCCTTAAAGGGTTTGGTAAGTTAATACCAGACTTGTCTGGAAAGGTGAAGACTCTGACTTGCTACAGTGGCTGGCGTCATCTCATAGGCCAGATAGGCGTTCACCTTGCCTCTACGATTCTGAATTGAAGGTGAATGCATGGCGCGTCCTTAGGGTACTTAATCAATCTCGACTACTTAACTTTATTATAGTATACCGTAGGCTGAAGCCGGTCAGCCAAGGCGGTACAAGTTTACCACTTCTAACGTTTGAGCAAATCCGTCTGGTTCTGCAATGTTCAAATTGCAAAAAAAAACAAAGAATAATCTAAAGTAGAAGGCGCAGGTTAAATGGTCGAGATTTATTAAGCCCCTTCTAAGGCGCCATGCATTCGTATATCATTCAGAAACGTAGAGGCATGGTGACTGAGTATTTAGCCTACCCAACGACTTGTGGGTCAGCCACCATATCAAGTCAGTATCTTTCCCTTCCCAGACAAGTCTAAGGCCCTTGCCATGCGTAACTCGTCCATTCATATCACCGTGGGGCCAGACACGTTTGTACGAGTTATCACGTTGACGCTGGCATGGTGAATGAGTATTTGCATACAAAGTGACCCTCATTGCGATTGGGTCATGTTTTTGTGCGGGGAAACGTCGACCAAGCGCGACGTTCTTTCCCCACCCCCCACCGAGGCGGTCCAATGGAGACTAACAGCCCGTGCACGTCCCCGCGACGGCGTCACCCCGTGAACTCGTACGCGCGCGTCTCTTAAGCCGCCATACCTTCCACGCTCTAGTCGCTGCGCATTGCACTGCGATTGACCCTTTCGCTGGGGGTCGGTCGATCACCTCGAGCATTGCTCTGTATGCTTTGGGCGCGTGCGTGCGTGCGTCGCGTGCTCAGCGTCTAAGGTTAGCGGCTGGGCGCTCACCGCTCGCAAGCAGCTGACGCTCACCACGAGTGTTGGTATAACAATGGCCTATTACGAAATTAATTGACCCCAGAGGAATGGAAGGTTTACCCAGCTCGGGCCGGGATCGATCGCTCGACCGTGCAAGTGTCACTGGCGTCCCTTACCACTTTACCATGCGAGCCTAAATGGATAAAAGAATAAAATCAGAAAACCACAAGAAGGGCCAGTTCCAATGGCGTGGCGAGAGTCGATGACAGCGCGGTCGAAGCGAGAACGGCTGGCGGCCTCGAGGAGAAGACGCAAACAAACTAGTTTCACCCCCACCACCACCACCCCGTACGTCGTTCCTTAGCGCCTTGAAAGTGCTGAATGACGGGCCGACTGGGGCGCATACAATAATAATGGTAATGCAAAGCAATATTCCAGAAGCAATGCCAATTTTATGGTTGAATATAAGAAGAGAACGCGGAATTCGGCGGAAAATTGCCGTCTCATCGACGCATCCGAGTGAAACGGAGGAGCCGTAAATGATGGAGTACTAGGACCGGATGGGGATTAGCCAGTGAGAAATAGCATATATAAAACTATCTTTGGAGATGCTAGGTTATTCGCAAACCACTGACATCGGACGAGATCGGACGGGTTGCAAGTTCATTTCCCGTCCGATGTCAGCGTTTTGCGAATAACATAGCATCTCCAAAAATATATAAGTCATTCAATTAGTTCTCGTCTATAAACCGCTAAACAACAAGCGGCAAATAGCAGAATAGTTTCGTGTTATAAAAAATATTCTGAGTCCCTGCCAGAGACTATGGATGATCTGTGATATCGAGAAGTTTAGAAATTTTGTGATACTGTTTTTCTCTCATCTAATGTAAACAAAGATTCAGCTTCCTTTTCATTATAATGTCGCACTCATCACAGAATTTTTCGCCTTATTTATTTATTTATTATGTACGTCCAAAGAGGCACCAAAAACTCACAAATAGCACAAGAATGTCATACTCAGACTAAAACAAATTCAAAAAAAGGCAAAAGCAAGTACCACTTATCTGATGAAATCCATTTTTCTTTCATTTCTAATCATATTGTATGGAATGGTTATGCAATTTCAATCGTTCACTGAGTATAATCGAAAAAAGTAAAACAGTCGGGATTGACCAGTCGGCTGAGAACGCGCTATGCACTAGCCTTTCATTCAGAATCGTAAAGACCCATAGTGAATGTCCATTTGACCTTTACAATGACTTGTTGGACCTGACAGTTGTACCAAGTCAGTGCTCTACCTCAAAAGTGCACAACAGAGGAAAGATGGAGGGCTTGGTTAACATGGGCGAGGATCGATCGCTCGACCGTACGGGTGTAAGTAGCGCCTCCAACCATCGCGCTGCTAGGTACTAGGTGGCCCTGTAGAAACATCAAACAACGAAGAAATCTATCAACCTTGTCGCTACAGTACAGTATTAAACTACAGTATAGAACCACTAAAATTCAAAGCCATTTTGTTTACTATAAAAATAAATAAGAATGCTTTAAGCTAAGGAGAAAATGTTGTAATGGTGATGCTAGGTTAGTCGCAAAAATCACATCTCAGGCGGGATTCGAACTCGCGTCTCGCGCCTATTCGGGACTCGTGCGCTAACCATTACGCCACTGCGACGACCGCTCTGCCCCACAACTGCGACGGTCATTTGCGCACCCCTAGAACTTTCCTTAATCCCGTAGGCTTTCACTAAGGGGGAGCACAAATGACCGTCGCAGTTGGGGAGGCACCACCATTACAACACCATATTCCAGTACACATAAGAGGGCGGGATGGCCGAGAGGTTAAGAGCTTAGGCTCAAGATCTCGATGACCAGAATTCAATCCCAGTACTCCTGCAGCAGTATGGCGTGACTTGCAAACAATATGCGGACGATGTGAAGATCTATAGAAGAGTGGACAATGCAGGTGATTCAGCAGCCATACAGGCTGCGCTTGATGCCCTGCTAAGATGGAGTAAGGATTGGGATCTGCCTTTAAGTCCGAGCAAAACCATGTACATGAGACTTGGCATCTCGAGTTGTAACGATCCTACTGGTTGGGAGACCATTTGCTGAGTCCTGTTTCCGAAGTTAAAGACCTGGGATTCCATTACGATAGTCGTCTAGATTTCTCTGAACACTACAGTAGCCTGGTCAAGAAAGCACAGTTACGCACATTTAGTGTCTTCAAGTCTCTAATGACAACGGACGAGGACGTGTTGATGAAAGTGTACACAACGTATGTTAGACCCATCGTGGAAAGTGGGTCTGCTGTTTTCTGTCCACACAAGGTGAAAGATGTTGACCTTTTAGAAAAGGTTCAAAATAACTATACGCGAAAGGTCTTTCTCAGGTGCTCCAGGGGTGGTAACATGGCGGTTCCATCTGCCTGTCGTAGAAATCGTATTTATAAGGTTCACACTTTGAAGTCCCGCAGGCAGCTTAGAGATGTAATGGTCGTCTTTAAGCTGTTGGCAGGGATTACTAATTGTAATGCGTCTGATTTTTATATGGTAAATAAATCTAGAACTAGAGGACACTCAGAAAAAATCTGGTAGCCGGTTCCTAGAAAGGGAGTCAGGCAGCACTCTTTTACGTGCAGAGCTGGCTCAATCTTCCTTTCTCTGGGTAATAACTTGCCTTTCATGCCATTTGAGGTTCACAGGTTCAAAAGGCTGGCAATGAAGCGACTGCTGCGATTTTAACTCTCTGTTGGATGTGGTATTGATCTATGGTTTGAATGTTTTATGGTTTAGTTCCTTGTTTTTTTTTTGGTGCCGTTTATTGTTCTGTCTCATGCGTGCCTTATGCACCGTACACAAATAAAATAAATAAATAAATCCCGTCCCAGGCAGGAGGGCCCGCGTGGTACAGTGGTAAGAGGCGCTGCTGACACCCGCACGGTCGAGCGATCGATCCCGGCTCGGGCTAACCAAGCCTTCCATCCCTCCGGGGTCGGGTAAATTGGTACCAGACTTGTCTGGGAAGGTAAAGACACTGACCTGGTTTAGCGGCTGGCCCCCGCAGGTCATTGTATAGGCCAAACCCGCATTCACCATGCCTCTACGATTCGAATTGAACACGAATGCGGCGGCGCGTCCTAAGGGGACTGACCAACGCCGGCACCTTTACCCTTTTACCTTTACCCAGGCAAGAACCCTTGCCTAGCTTGGAAGTAGCTGAAAAGGGTGTCGGTAACAGCGACAGACCCGTGTGACAGGTCGGCTGATTGAGGAAAACCGTCATGATCACAAGACGGATCGATGGTCGTATGCAAGGAAGTGGCGCTCAAGAACCTGCGACCGAGGACGATATGGCCATCCCACAAGGAGCTCTGGGCCGAGACAAGATGGCAGTGTGGCACCTCAACAAATGCGGGAGCAGCACCAACGAGAAAGAAGACGGAGCGACTACCATGAAAGACGTACCCCGCAACTGATCGGGATAAAAACGTTGTGGAATAAAAAAAAATTCCAGTATACATAAGAGTAACCGGTAATTTAAAAAAGCGGCGATAAAACTAGAACTTCACGCTAAGGAAAATTACACTGCTAAAAATAAAGCTCAGCAGCGTTTTCTCTACCCAAAGGGACCCTAAAAAGTCCAGTTTTGCTAGCCGAAAACAACGATGACGACGGCGAACGACACATTTCGACGCGCAGCATGCGGTCGTCGGGCGGTGACGTTCGTCGTCGGCGGCAGCGGCTAGACGTTCGAACGTGGGGACGACGACGACTGATAACCAACACCGAGCCGACGCAGCCGGAGTGATGGAGGAGTTCTGGCAGGCAGAGACTCAGAGGTTCGGGCCCCTTCGGCCGACGCTCTTCTCGCAACACAACAACTCGGCGTTCTGCTCAACCACAAACATACACACATGTGCACATACACACACAAGGAAGTAGAAGTGAGCAGTGGGCAATTACGCGGCCGTCGCCGCTGCCGCAGAACAGAACAAGTAAAGAAAGGGAGTATGTGCCGTATTCTGAAGAAAAGCAGTAAGTCGGGAGTATAAGCCGTGCTTCTGGAGAAAATGAGTGAAAAATTGCTCGGTGTCTGAGTCTAGCGAACACTGATTACGGCAAAGTGAAGGAGAGTTGGCTGTGCCGCTTCTTTAGCAAGAACTTCATGGCACGAACAGGCCGACGGGCTCTATTTCCATGACAACTACAGACATTAGCAGCAGTGCTCGCATCGTTCCGCTGCATTAGTCGTCGACGAGCAGACTCATATTCAATCATATCAGGCAGCTCGAGAGACGCCAACATAACTTGCTATATTCTGCACTCAAACAGAGGCTTTGAAATAGAAAAATGCATTCCGACATGGAGGGGAAAAATGGAATAGACTTGAAGTTCGATCATTGGAGTATGAACTCGAGGAATAAGGCGTCGAAAAAAATGGAAGAATGACTTATCGAAAGATGGAGTAAAAACTCGAGGAAGAAGACGGTCAAGAAGAAAGAAAAAACTTTCACATCCTAGAAAAGGAAAAGAGTTTTATTTATTTAGCTGTCTTTTACGCTCATAGACGTACTACTTGATTTTGTTGGCAGAAAAGCTGAACAGGGACAAAATGGAAACGCATGATACGAAAGTGAAGTAACGGAAGAAAGGGGATATATGCCTAGTCAAAAAAAAACTCCAGCTGACAATAAATTGAAGAATCTTGCATTTAAACTTATTTTTGAAACCACCAGTCACAGGACAGAGAGAAGACGAAGATTCGAGGGTGCTCACCAGAAGCTCACACGATACAAAAGATAGGAACGATAGGATAGGACAGAGTTGACTCTATGGAAACACAACAAAACTGTATTCAAGGTGGTGTTCTCCTTTTACTACCGTTTTCCTGCACGTTACCGCTAGATATTGTAGACGTCGTTTCGAAAATGTTCGATCCTTCGCAAAAATCTAGCACGAGACGGGATTGGAACCAGCCTTTCAGACCTATCCGCGGCACTTTGGTGGCAGTTCGTGACACCACCACGTCATAGACGCTTAGAGACGCTAGCGAAAGGCATAGGATCCGAGAGACAGAAGACCGCATCTTTCAGATTTTTTCCAAATTTTCAATTCGTTTCTTTTTGAGCAAGGTTCCATTTGTCTACTGACCCCCGCTTGACTTCAACCACGCCGTTAAATAACGTGAAAAACTAAAAAAAAATGAATTTGAAGTTTGAAGAGCAAGTAATTCATTATCAAAAAGACGCTCCGCGTAAAAGTCCAGATGTTTACCCATTGATGGCAGCTAAAAGATCTAGCAAGAACTCGAGTTAAGTGTGATTCCTGTCCATTTTCCAGGGTTGTAAGACTCCTCAGTTTGTCCCTCTCCGTATCCCTCCGCTACAGAATGGGCGTAACCCGTAACCCATTACAAACAGCTGAAAGGGAAAGGCTGACATCAATGGTCGCCCGAAAACGAGAAAAGGCTCCAAAAAAAGCGAGAATGCTGACAGAGACAAGGAGGAAGGCCCGTGTCGAGTAACAGCAGCCGTTGGGCTCGGGGAAACAATCTACACTAAAAAGAGCTGCATCCACCCAATGAGGAGTTCTATTTCAAGCGAACTTTTCCGATCCATTTCCCCCGGGGCACTGAAACTTCTTTCCGTTTCCGTCAGATTGCAGACAGCACTGCATTCACTTCTATTGCAACGAATAAAAGTAGATTTTCTGCACTTGAACAGCGAGCAATTTAATTTTATTGCTCTGCTGCACTCATATTCCACATTTATCCTCATTTAAAAACTGCTAAGCTACGGCAATCAACTTGATGGGGTCGAAAAACATTTCAAAGCCTATTTTCAATGATAAATCACTGCTGTGGCGCTTTTAATTAATCAATTTGAAAGCCTATTTTCAGTGATAAATCATTGGAGTGGCGTTTTGGCTTTTTAACTAATTAATAAATGACGAATGAAGATTACAGCCCACGGAAGCGCTCGGAAAAAGCTCTTATGAGGAAAACTTGAATCAAATTAGACAAGGGGGAGGGTTCTCGTCCGATGTGATATTTCTATCAGCGCCTATCTCTACCAGTGACACATGACCGAGTCGACAACGCCGTCATCACCTGTCCGGCCAGAAAATGTCATCACAAAAAAGGGGTTTACAGTTGCTAATATTTCTAGATAATACATTACGATACATACTATAATACATTTAATATTTCTAGACATACATTAAACATCTGGAACCTTTTTTGTTTCCACACTTACTGTAAAGGTAAAGGTTAAGGTGCCGGCGTTGATCAGTACCCTGAGGGCGCGCCGCCGCATTCGTGTTCTATTCGAGTCGTAGAAACATAGTGGATGCGTATTTGGCCTACACAATGACCTGCGGGGGGCAGCCGCTATACCAGGTCAGTGTCTTTACCTTCCCAGACAAGTCTGCTACCAATTTACCCGATCCCGGAGGGATGGAAGGCTTGGTTAGCCCGGACCGGGAACGATCGCTCGACCGTGCGGGTGACAGCAGCGCCTCTTACCACTGTACCACGCGGGCCCACACTCACTATAACCCTGACAAAAGAACTCTTCCGCGGTTAGACAACTTTCAAACGTCGAAAAACGCTATTTGTTAATGACCATATAAAAACAAGGGTAAAGTGATAGATCAATAGCCTATGGATGCGCCACGCGTTTGTCTTCCGCTCGGAATCCTACATAGACACAAGTTGAGTCGCCGAGACAAAATAATGACAAAAACAGTCGAAACAACAGTAACACGCTCAAGCATCTTTGTTATGGTAAGACAAAATATAAATAAAACAACAAGTTTTTTTATTTGTTGTTTCTCCACCCAAAAAGGAGGTCATAAGTAGAAAAAAATCGGTAAAAAAATCAATACACGGTAAGAAGGCTAGCACTTCGAATATCTTTTGCAGACCGATATAAAACTAAGCATCTGGGCTTTCTCAGATTTTTCTTTTTTTAGTGCCTATGTGCATAGTACATAACTAAACAGATAAGTGCTCTAAATGAATAAAGCTAAAACCTCATAAAAATATTAAAAACCAATTTTTAATGACGTCATTTTCAGGCGCAGACATCTAGCGGTTAGTCTGCAAACGCTCAACAAAAGAAGTCACCGACGAACGATATTCGGAACGCAGAAATATTGAAAAAAAGAAAATTTCCATATCATTAATTGTAAGCAGAAGAGGAGGAAGATTTATAAGCACAAATATATAATAGCCACCCAACAAGACGAAAAAAATTCGAGTGTAGTTCGTCGAGGTGGGTGGAGAAAAAATGACGTGCCCCTTCTGGACGGAATCCGTTCGAGCGGAAATCGCGCGACGTGGAAAAGCTGGCCGGTTAGTCGTAAACACCTTGTTCTGAATTCAACCGAACCGATCTCAGGCCACAGAGGGTAGAGAGAGTGACGCGGCGCTGAGGAAAACGTGAGCGCAATCGGGCGCAAGAAACGAGGCGGGTGTGGCCGGGTGGAGGAATTTGCTGGCTGGTTGGTTGCTGTGAAATTGACGACGAACATGGGCAACAAATAATAAAGTCTCGTTGGTGGAGTGAGGGGCCTAAGCCGTCCTGCTCGTCCTGGTCGTCGTCGTCCCCGTCTCGCCCCCGTCGACGGCTAGAGGGGGTCTATTGATCGTCCCACACACACACAGGGCAGCCGAGCCTGCATCGCCGTCGTCAGTGAAAACAAATGCAACACACACACACGCACACACACACATACACACATGATGTTGCGTTCTCCACGCTGCCTACAGACACTCCACATCACATACATACACTCGAAAACAACACGAAAATTCACCCACGACTTCAACTAAAATTCAACTCCGAGGGTCCCAAAGTCCTCATTCACAATCCAAGGAAGCATTCACTAAGCGATACTCTATAGGGTGATAAAAAAAGCCTTGAGCTGCCTCATTTGAACATTTAACATTTTTTATTAACAGTTCAATTTCTTATTAACATTAACATTATTATTTTTTATTGTCCACGACTTAGCGTATGGTACTTGTTAACTACTGTCAGTTTCGCTACGACGGGTGCTAGTAATCAAGATGCAGTGCTCTTAATTACTAGGTCACTCTACAAGAGCTCCTTCCAGCCCATAGGCCCATATAGATAAGTGACCCTTGGAAATGAATAAACGTGAAACCTTACGAAAACAGTAGAAAAGAAATTTTTCATCACGTCATTTTCAGGCGCAGACATCTATTGGTTCCTCTATAAACACTCAACAAAAGAAGTCACAGGCGAACGATATTCGGAACGCAGAAATAGCGAGAAAAAGAAAATTTCATTCGAAAATTTACACTAGGAAACAACACGAAAATTCACCCGCGAGCTCAACTAAAATTCAACCCCGAGGGTCCCAATGTCCTCATCCGAAGGCCGTTACTCTATAGGGTTGTAACAAAGTCTTGGGCCACTTTGCTTGAAAGTTTTAGCAATTTATTTCGACAGCGCGTGCGACATAGCGTATGATACTTGTTAACCACTGTCAAAGTTTTGTTGCGACGGGTGTTAGTAATCAAACCTCTTTGCCGTCAATTACAATGTCAACTCGACCAGAGTTTCCTCCAGCCCCTTAGGCCCATATAGATAAAGTGACTCTTGAAAGATTGGAAGCGTTGAGCTGGAACACGACTCCGAATTCCACATAACCCCGGACCTAGCCCACTTTGACCCTCCGTTGTTTCACAACATGAAGCCTTTCTAGAAAAATTCAACCTGTTGCTTAGACCCTCCGACTCCCCCGTTTTTTTGAGAAAGGAATCGCTGATCTGGCCATTGGATGGAGCACTGTCGTGGCTAGCGATGGTGATCACATTCTTGAATAAATTACCCTACATGTAGTAGAAAAGTAGAATGTACGAAAAAGGCTGAAGACTATCTTACCACCCTAAAACCTTTGAGCTTTACCTATACAGTGCCGACTTAGGCTTGACGGTCTAGGAAGGATACTACGGGGACATAAATGACCGGCTCAGCTGGGGTCAAAAGCGTACAGCTCGATGATGAAGTGGTACAGCAACACAATGATCCAACTACTTCTGAGACAAGAGTACGAGTCCCTCCTGAGTTCCAGTTTTTGCAAGGAATCTCGCATCATAAGAACAACACCTATTCATTTTCTAGTGAAATTGCCGAGCCGGATCTTACCTGACCATCATTCTCCCGGGTTGAGGCAAGTGATGAACCCTCCTCGGTCAGATGGCGACGGGCCTTCACATCCCCACTAGATTGTGGTCAGCTTTACAGATAGGGCCCTCAAGGTCTTGGATTATCATATCCGAATACATTAACCTCTCAGAACTCATAAACTCCATGGAATTGGCTTCTACTCTACTCTCACTGCTGGTAGGTTGCCGTTGACGCAGATCCCGCACACGAGGAGAATTTCTTTCAGGAGATTCGCGAACAAATCCGACTAGTGGTGATGTCCAGGTCTTCTCCTGACGCTTCGCGAAATCTTCCAGAAATCGCCTCACGTCCAACGCTCGTCACGAAAAAGCATCAGACGCTCTGTGATATTATGTGTCATCCTCGACAATCCGGTAATGACGACGTCGTTCGAGAATTTCAGCCGTCAACAGAGCACGAGACTCAAAGAATAGACTTCCATGCGCCATAGTTCGTGCTGTCTTGGAAAAGGCTCTTCTACAACCGGGAAAACAAGGGATTGAAGCAATTGGTGGTGCGGTGAAGGCTCTTCCCACCCCTCTGCCGACAAACATCCGCAGAATGCCTTCTCCGTCCACATCAGAAAACTGAAAAAGAAAAGGTCCGTATTTCATTCCCTAGTTTTACCTTTGGCTTTCTCGATCCTTGGGAAAGTACGTGCCAAATGGAATACAAAACATGGAAGGATAACCACTCATAGCCCTCATACTCATAGGTCACTGGTAAACGGTTGTGTGCGAGGTTGATCAGACCCTTGAACGCGCGCCATGCGCGCGTCTTGTATTCAAAATCGTACAGTAACTGCGTGTTTGGTGTGTACGATGACTATCTGGAGGGAGGTACAAATTGATGTTTTCACCTTCCCACATAGTTATGCATAGTTATGGTATAGTACCGTGAGGGTAGAAGTGGCCATATTTACCCGTGTTGAAAAATTAAGGCAAAATGGCAGACGCTTCACGGAGAGCGAAGCATATATGCGCCTCGCGGCAACTCGCTCGGAATGCGCCACGCGTTCGGCTTCTGCGACGAATCATAAGGTCGAGTGGATGAGATGAGACCGGTTCGTTTGGAACCGGCTGTCAATACCTCAGGAGCCAATTAGCAACGTTTCAAGCGTCATCGGTGTATTTCGTGCTGTTAGCAAAGGTAATCATCGCCCCCCCCCCCATAGCGGTGGGTTAATTGAGCCTTCAGGTATTGACAGTCGGTATTGAGTGATTCAGAACCGTAATTCATGCTATCACAGGAAAAAATCTGCATCGTTCGATTCTTTGCAGTCGTCTTCCAACATTCCCAGTGTCAGGCATATCAAAGTAATCTAAGTTAATAAATATAGATAAAATGGTGGGGGAGGATTAAGTGATCACCAAAGGACACGACATGGATTCACCTTCCATTCAGCAAAGTAGAGGCATGGGGAATGCGTATTTGGCCTATAATATGCCTTACGTGGGCAAGCCGCTGTACCAGGTCAGTGTACCTACCCTCCTAGACAAGTCTGGTACCAATTTACCCTAATTATGGAAGGCTTGGTCAACTCGGGTAAGGACTGATCGCTCGACCATGCGAGATCAAGTAGCGCTTCTTACCGTCGCACCGCATCTACCCATCTTTATATAGCTAACTAAACTACCAAACAGGCCATGTAATCAAACACTAAAGTCGCGACCTAAGCGGGATTCAAACACACGTCAATGGTCAAAATAGTCCTAAAATAGAATACAGACCTTTTTTCAACAAAAAAGTGAGGAAATGATGAGGAAACGAGGTCTAATTCAGTATGCAGCCGGAAATGAGCTCGATCCGCTGGAATGGAAGTAGGGCTGGGGATGTTCCAAAAACATTCTTTGCAAAGACGTCTGGTGGAAACTCACTGAAATCTTTTTTTCAGGAAAATTTCGACTTTTCTGTCACAAATAAGTGAATGAGTGAGTTAGACTCGAACAAACCCAAGTATTCGTGGTTTGATGGTTTCAAGAAATCCACTGGCTAAACAACCCGTCACCCTCGCCCTTAAAATCCATGTTTTTTCAGCCAAACTGACTCGATGCAACCTTTCAAATGTCAGTATTCCCAAGGGAATAGAAGAATATACGAAATTGTTCGAAGAATATGGCACTTCCATTAATTATACCCATGAACTGGTGCTTGAGCTTACTTCTCTTTCGTGGGGTACGAATTATAAAGACCACATCAGGTAAAATATGACGTAATGTTCACGAGTCAGCTGTAACCCATAGGTTTACCGAAAAACACGACGAGAATCTCAAACTGAATCACCGCGAGTGGGTTTGTTGTATTGAACGTGTCACGAGGCTCGTGAATGTCACTTATCCCGGCGACACGCAAGTCATCGGAGAGTGTGGCTAGGAATTCCATGACTAGATCCACTCGAATAGCGCCACTCAAATGTTCCCCTCATAGCTACGTTAAACAGTTAACCGCCACCCTCATAGCTAAGTTAAACACGGCTTCGACGAAATAAAAATTAACACTTTTGCTCAGGGCGTGCACAAGAGATTCGCTAGAGTCGACAACAGGATTAGATTTTTTTCTCAAAAATTTTCTGAGCATTTTAGAATTTTTCGCCCGCTTCCTTGGAATCAATATCATGTCTGCCCTGCTAGGCGTTTATCTCTCTCATGCTAACAAATTACCGAATGGCATGGTGGAGCTTAAGAGGCGCTGCTGACACCCGCACGGGTGAGCGATCGAAACCTGACCGGGCTAACCTTCCATTCCTCCGGGGTCGGGTAAATTGGCATAAGATTAGTCTGGGAAGGTATAGACACAGGCCACGAATGCGGCCGGACCCGTCCTTAGGAGCATGAACAACGCCGAAACCTTCAACTTTACCTTTACTTCGGCTTGCTGGTGTAATGACCTATCGATACGGTGCCCTCGCAGGCCCAAAACCCGGTTCAAATCCGCCCGAGCCGTAATTTTTGTAATGATCCTAGCACCACCATTACAACAAATTCTTTGGCTACCTCTCTTTACAGCACCTCTGACCGGAAGGCACCGCAGACACAAGACGTAGCTAAAAAACTAACAGGACAAGAACAAGAACAGAAAAAAGTGGGAGCGGTAGAGGGGGAATTATTTGAAAAAAAAAACGGAAAAATCTGTTCTGCTAGTACGACGGAATAGTAGAGAGGAGTTTCAAGTGGGGAAGCGCTAGAAATAAACAGCATAGTAAAATCTAAGAAAGGACAGAAACGCAGAGGACGCGGCACATTGGAGTTCTTGACGTTGTATGATGGAGTCACGATAATAAACAACATTCCAGGTTTGGTAGATCGCTCAATAGCCGAAGTTCCAAATTCAATTTTTCAAGAAGAACACTTACCACTAAGAATCTGAGACATTGTATCACTTCAACTACCTTACTACTTTGGATATTTTATCAATGTAAGTAAAGGTCCGAGAAGGCTTTCTTCGAAACGATTCGGAGAGCCTTAGTCAGTCGTAGTTCACAAGACAAGTTGATGAGACCGTTGCTGTTTTCATTCTCAAAACAACCCAATATAATTCACCTCCATTAGCTCAACGCACATGAAATATGGGAACGTGCGGCCCCCCCCTCCCAGTCTTCGGCTCATTTATGACGAACGCATTCATAGCGAAATGATGAAGAAATTTCAAGCATGAAACTAATGGCCCAACAAGTAGTCAATGAAGCATGAAATGCTACGGCCTATACGGAGAACCTAATGGGTAAATCACTGAGTTTTTCTCGTTTTTACGATCTAATGAAAGAATCGAGAAATCGGCCAGAAATGCCAGCCAAGATTTTTAAGCCATTGAAGACGACGAAAACGTCGAAAGATCAGGGTGAATAAAATTTGACCCACTTGTTGACCTCGGCCGGCAAAACAGTGTAACAGAAGTATATCAGAGGATACTTTCTGTAAACACACACGAGACGAGGTAAAACAGGAAAACAGCAAGATTCGATTTGTATATTAAAAGAAACGAAGAGATTTGGGAATGTAAAATAAAACCACAAAGAGATAAAGTAACAGCCAACACGAAACACCGGTGCAAGATCCCATTTGTCCGAACCAAGCATGTTGTAGAAAAAAGGCCGGCGAATTCGATCGTAAATGATGCGCTGAATGAATCGCGCGGTGAATATAAAACATTGAAAGGAAAAGAGGACGAAGTACGAGATATTTCTTCGATCACCGTATGGTAAAAAGTCAAAGTTGTAAAGGTGCTGTAAGGATACGGTAAGGTAGAAAGTAGCAATGGTACCGTAAAGCCGCGAAAAATTAAACTAGCAGATTACCGTAGCTCTGGAGACACTACGTAATCTCATAAACACGTTTATAAGCATAAATGAACATATAAATAAACTAACCACTAGAGATGGTGGAACAAAACCATTTTCTTGCTTACAATAAACAATGAGTAATATCGGCAAAAAATGGACAAAAAATAAAAATTTTCCTCCATGCCCGGCTACGTCCTTAAGAATTTCAGTCTAGAAGGCGTTAGTGAAATAAAAGTTGAAAGTGCGACTTAGTCAATTCCTCCATCTTACCAGCAACAGCAATAGGAATAATAAACTGCCCTTCTGCTAATGAAAAATAAAACTCTGAAAGGTTATTCCACTTGAACGACGATTAGCAAATTCTTAATCAAGAACACAGAACACTACACAGCGTAAACGACACACTAAAAATCGCGCGCGGGCGGCGGGTGACACAGAGCAATACAAAAACAACAACCACAACAACAACCACAACCACGTACCTGTTCTTCCGATACGATGGGTGTAATCTTCAATCGACTTAGCCATATCGTAGTTCAACACCAATGACACGTCCTTGATGTCGATACCTGAACAGGAAAACAGCATAAATTTCTAGAAAAAACATTCAGAAAATCGATAAATAATCGATACCTCTTCCTGCCACGTCGGTCGCAACAAGTATATCCTTAGTTTTGTCTTTGAGCGCTTGTAACGCGTACTCTCTCGTCTCTTGTCCTTTACCTCCGTGAAGAACGACAGGATTGAAATTCAAATTGCTGAGACCCTTGGCCAATAGGTCAGCTCCCTAGAAAAATCCAAATGAAAGCCATATTCTACCAAGACGATGAAAACTATCAAAAAGTCAATAGCAAGTATAGCCACCTTCTTCTGGTTGACGAAGATGATAATCGGAGGCTCAAAGTGACCCTCGACGAGAACTTCGACGAGCTTCTTCCTCTTTTTGTCTTCGGATATCATGTAGACGATCTGAAGAGAGCCGTTTTCAATTATTTTGAAAAATATACATAAAATAAAAGTGAAATATTAACGAATATTGAAAGTTCACCTGTTCTACTCTTTCAGTAGGTCGACCAGCAGATCCAATATGCACCACAGCTGGGCGCCGTAGGTACGCTCTAGCCAAACGTTCGATAGCCGGTGACATTGTCGCGGTAAACATAACCGTCTAGAAAACATCGTAACATATTAAATCAGTTGAACGATCGATATCGATCGCAAACACAAAGGTTCACCATCTGACAGTAACTCTAGACTAACAATAAGTTAAGCGCAGCGAACAAACCTGTCGATATTTGTCACGAGTTGCGAAATTGTTCATTAGGGCTTCTTCGTGTTCGATGTCGTCAGTGTCCGGTTTCTGATTGGACACAGGTAAATAGCTCAGAACCTGAAATGTCGAGAGTTACCACCTCAGCTGATTTTCATTTACTCATTCACCTAATCATCCGGAGAAGAGAACACGTTGAAAAGAAAAGTAACTTGTGAGGTCAAATATTCGAAGAAAAAGAAAACTGGAGCTCCGAAAAACCAAGAATAAAAAGGTCCAGATAATACCCACACACCTAATTAAAGCTACAAGATAGTGCCGAAAACGAAAAGAAATTGAGAAATAGAGGTGTTTTCCGCTAGTTTTGTAAAACAAAACATGTCACATAAAGTAAAATAGGCAGTTATGATTGGCGGAAATTTCTTAGATCAAAAAAAGGAAGGAAGAGAAGAAGGAAGAGCAGAAGGAAGAGAAAACGAGAAGAGGAAGAAAAAGAAGAACAAAGGATCGAAGGCGGAAGCTAAAGGCGAAAAGAAGGATTCAAAGGTTGACACATCTGAGGAAGATGGTCGAGGAAAGAAGGAGAAAGTGGATAAGAAAAAGGAAGAATCACCCGACACTAAGGATAAAGACAAAGATAAGAAAGAATAAAGTGATTGGACAATCCCGCTACATTTGTACCGAATGCTACTGATAAAGATCACGGAAATTCCTCAATACTTACTTTCTGCACTTCAGGCTCGAAACCCATGTCAAGCATACGATCAGCTTCGTCGAGAATGACATAGGAGCACTGGTTCAGAAGTAAATATCGATTCTCCAGCACGTCCAGCAAACGACCAGGTGTTGCGATGACCACCTATACAGTATCATTATCGATTTAAATATTGAATAACAACGTGCAACATTAAGATTCTATCAACACTCAAAGAAAAGAAAACCAACCTCTACTCCCATACGCAGCTTCATTCCCTGCTCTTCACGTGAAGCTCCTCCGATCACAGAAACTGTACGGATTTTCAATAGCTCGCCGAATTTGTTTGTTTCTTCCTCAATCTAAAACGAGGGTGATTGAAAAGAAAATGAGGACAATGCACGAACCACTAAAAAGCTCCACATCTAAGAAAATAAAAAATAAGGAATTGAAAGAGGAAATAGGGTAGGGCAACGAACCTGCAGCGCCAATTCTCTTGTCGGTGCGAGAATCACGGCGTAAGGACCTTGATCGTAGTGCTCCTGTCGTTCCAGTTTCGGTAATCCTGTGATCCATACCTAAACCGCAAACTTAATCCAATGCTTTCCAGCACAGACATTTTTACAAGTTTTCGAAAGACACCTCCTACAAATCGATAGATTGTTTGAAAACAGCAAAACATCCACACAAAACGAGTCTATTAAAACCAAGGATGATACAAACGGAAAAATTTTCACTTTTGAACACTGCGTGCCAGATCGCCACGGCGGTATAGATGTCACATCTTGAAGCTCCGCCCACTTTTGGGCCACTAACTGACCGTGTCATTTTTCAGCTGCCAAAATTTCCTATCGGTATAAAAAGTACTAAGCCAGCAAGAAAGTCTCGAAGAAAGACGGTTCCTCACCCTGCACATTTCCCGACCCTATTCCCTGTAACACTCCCTTATCACGCCCCCTGAGGCTATCCTAACAAAAAAGGCGCTCAAGTAGAGGGTAGGGACGGTCGCCGATTTCGTTGACTCCCCTACTCAATTTCAGGGGAAATTTCAAAATTCAGGAGATTGTTGACACACGCACTGTGTGGGAGCATTAGCATTAGCACGACGGGAAATATATTGTCGAATGAATTATATTATATGCATAATAAAAAATAGTAGAAAAAGGAACCTCGAACGGCTGAAGTCTTTTTTACCACCCTATGGAAGCGTAATAAAAAGTGAGCAACTCCCCGTACACATTTCGAATGAATAACAAATTGATCGTAAAGAAACCCAACTTCGAATGCCTCGATCTTGCATCACTCGGTGATAAGCCACAGTTAACGACTTAATAATGGGCACGTTTTTGAAAATTGACGTTTAAAGTCCGAAGGTCGCTCACCAGCAGAGGAATCAAGAACGCAGCAGTTTTACCGGAACCGGTTTCTGCCACACCAATAACGTCTCGATTCTGCAAGCCAATGGGTATGGCTTGCCGCTGGATGGGTGTCGGCTCGGAATACCCCACCTGAAAACGACGAAATTTGGAAAAAATATTACTCTATCTAGGGTAAGACTTACTTTTTGAATTGCCTGGTACACTTCCTCGGGTAGACCGCACTCTTCCCAAGCACGCAGAGGTTTCGGCACGCGACCACCCTGAATGGATGATAAATAAAAATAACACAAATATCCTATCGATCAACGGAACGCAGACAGGTTTGAAGGATCAATCCGCGTGCTGTACATCATTTCCTGAGGAAGGTGTGGAATAATGGCAAAAGGTAAAGTGGATGGCGTCTACCGGCCCCTTGGGATTGCGCCATGCATTTCTCCTCCACACAGAATCGTAGAGCCGAGTGAATGCGTACTCGGCCTATATAATGATCTACGGCAGCCGGCTTCAAAGGATTCAGACTCCCAAACAAGCCATGTACCAGTTTACCCCATGGAATGGAAAACTCGGTTAGCCCGGGTGAGGATCGATCGCTCGACATTGCGGGTGTCAGATGCAACTCAAACCACTGCACCATATGCCCTTGTGAAAAAACTAGAAAAATAAAAAAATGAAAACCAAGCACTGACTTTGATAGTGATGTTGAAATCTTCCCTGAAGATACGCCAATCTCTCTCGGTCATCTCATCGAGAGGTTTCATCTTCCAGTGACGATCGTCGTGAGCAGACTTTCTCTCTTTAACCTTCTCCTTTTCACGTCTGCAATGCAGAATAACAATTGATATTGATATTCACAACGCTGTGTAAGACAGACGCAAAAAGTCGAATGCTACAACAACCGATAAAACGCGTTAAGAACACAGAAATTAGCAAGAAAACTTAGCTGAGCATGATGAAATGAGACATAGAAATTCGGTATGCTTAGAATGAACACCATTCGTAGAGGACTGTATTTGGCTTGTTCTTGAATTGAAATAGAGATGCTTCAGAGAAGGAGGGGACCAAGGAAGAATAATCTTATTGCCAAACGGCAAATACGCTAATCCTGCTCGCCCGCCAAAGCATGTCGACCCAGAACCGTCGTAGGTTTGGAGGAGGAGATCTCAGCTACACCTGCTCTAGTTCGGGACGGTAGAAGATCATAAAAACGAGCAAACTCCATACCTGTCAGGCCGTGGAGAACTCTATGAACCGTACACATGTCTGCGAGTTCACGTTGGATATTTAATGTGGGAACGCCCAGGTATGAGTTGCGGAACTTAGCGCGAGCATTTCGTGAATACAGAAAACACCCGTCCTGATTAATATTTTCCTAGTGTGATTACTTTGAACTTTTTCGATAATATCGATGTCCTTCCTTTTGTGCGGTGAAAAAAACGTTCTCCGGCACTCAAGAATCGGCCTAGCATATGTTTCATGTGCCGAAAAAAAGACAATCACATTTCTAGAGCTCAATGCTTTGAAAATATGATACGTACGGATGGTGGCTTTCTGAGCAATCTCTTAGCAATGTGGAGAAAAGTCCAGTTTGTCGTTACATAGGAATCTAAGATCCTTAGCTTCATGTACTCTTCTAATCGGGGAGTTGCTTAGGGCGTAAAAATGTGGGATGTGTTTAGGGCGAAAGCACAATATTATCAAAAAATTACTTACCTTATCAGATTTATAACCAAATTTTACTCCTTACCTAGCCTTATCCATCTGTTTCTCTTCCTCGGTTCGGCGTTTTTCCATGATCGCCTGATAAAACACGTTGTTATTTTTCTTCTGCGTATTCACATCGATACCGGCTATTGCGCCACGTCCGAAGAATTGCACCTGATTGACAGGAGTTAAGAAAATATCAAATGACAATTATATTTGAAACGAATAAAAATCCATCAAATCACTCACTTCATGTCGTTTCTGGTAGAGTTTATTGTAATCTTGTGAAGTGTCTTCTGACGCGTCCCAGTCGAAGACGAACTTTCTCTCGTGAAGTCGCCTTCCTCGTTTCTTCTTCTCCTTTTGCATTCCAAGATAGCGAACTTTGACTGCTTCTTGCAGTTTTGAGTAATCAAAGGTGTCATCGTCATTCTGAAAAGGCGAATCATTAACCAAAACTTGGATTCTAAAACTGGCATAAGACAAGGTGGTGGACATAACTACCCTTCTTACTCATGGCCACTTATTTGTGACAGGTGTCTAGTTTATCCTTGAACTCTGACAGGCGGCAGACTTTGCCTATCACTTGGCTACATGGCTCGTGTATATCGAATTGATTGGACATTTTTGGGGATTGTGTTTTATTAGTCTTAGTAATGTCCGTTTCTAACACAATAAAGACAATAACATTGTAGAGAGTAACCAATCATTTCGTATAAAATTACCGTCTAAAATTTCATATTCACAAAGTTAAAAGCCGAGAAGAGTCCATCAGCGCCCAGATTCATGAATGGCATATCCACCACAAACCCCAAAATATACCAAAGCAGGGTGTTACTCGTGACTGATCAATGCGACTTCTTTCATGCTTCATTCAGGGTACAACAGAACTGACGAGTGCGACGACGGTTTGGAGATCAATGGGGCGCAAACCTTGATTCATCAACGCGTTGTGGAGTTCTAAGGGCTCATTCGAGGTTTATATATAGTCTTACATATCTAATCAGTGCATAACGGGTTCGGAGTGGTAACCTCGTCTAAACACTGAATCAACCCTGAATAAACTCTACTCGTAACTGAGAGGCCCCGGCCAGCGAGCTATCCGGGGTATATTTCGAAATTTATGTGGCTACACCGTTCATGCATCTGTGCGCAATAATAAATTCTGATAAATATGTGACTATATCATTCCTCTTCGACAAAAATGAATGTCTTTACTCTTTAAAAAAAACATGCAAATTTTAAGAAAATAAAATCACAAATGGTATACTACAGGAGACCACAAGAAGATACTGAATTACTCACCTTATTGTCAGTGCGTGAAGACCGAGCTTCCTTGTCTCGATCGCCGCGTCTCTCCTTACTTCTGCTCCGATCTCTGCGATCCCTATCTCTCTCCCTACTTCTGCTTCTTCCTCGTTTATCTCGATCCTTTTCTCTGCTGCGACTTCTCTCGCGTTTATCGCGATCTCGACGCTCACGTGAACGACTACGTTCCCGTCGCTCTCGGCTGCGATCTCGATTTCTGTCGTGGTCACGGTCCCTTTCGCGTCCACCGTCTCGAGATTCTTAAATAACATCTATACATTTTATCATTTACAAACACATTTTAAGAAACTATTGAATGGTGAGCCATAAATCACGACAATTAGGAGGAATTTCAAAAACTTTCTCCGAAACACGACTCACCGGTACCATCCCACCCCACAGCAAAGTCTCGGTTGAAAGGAAGGACCACAGCCCCCTTACAAGAACAAAGACACTGTGGGCAAGAAAATGATTCGACAACGAAACTAGAAACCTTTACCAAACAAAATAAAAAGATCTTTGATCAATTGTCCCCTGCTTCGTCGAAAAACCCAACAGATGTAAAACACACCTCTCTTCGCCTCCATTTCGAACTGCCGGCGACTTTCCTCGATTCGCCGTTGATTCTCCTTCATACGTTCCACCTGCTCAGCTCTTCGCTGCAGTGCCAGCGCGGCACGTTCTTCTCTGCTGAGGAACTTCGGCTAAAACACCCACATGTAGAACCAAGATAAATATATGTAGAATAACAATCAGCTAACGTCTCCAACCCAACAAAGTAACCGAAAGTATCCTTTTAATGAAAGGTCCCCAGTCAGTCCTTATTGTTTATCTCCCAACCGAGTTCCCTAGTGCTGAATCATAAAAAAGTCCCACAATGCCTATCCGTTCATGTTTTTATTTGTTCTCGTTTTTGTTATATATTTTTGTAATCCTATTTCCATTGCATCACCTAGGAATATCTTAATAGCAGCAGCAACGTCGAACTTTGTAAATTTGAAAATATGTAAAGGCAAAAAAAGGTAATGGTGTCGGCGTTGATCAGTATCCCAAGGACGGGCCGCTGCATTCGTGTTCAATTCAGAATCGAGAGGCATGGTGAATACGCATTTGGCCCATACAATGACTTGCGGGGGCCAAGCGCTATACCAAGTCAGTGTCTTTATCTTCCCAGACACGGCTGGTACCAGTTTACCCAACCCATGGAAGGGCTGGTCAACACGGGACGGGATCGATCGCTCGACCGTACGAATGTCAGCAGCACCTCTTATCACTGTACCACGCGTATCCTTGAAATATGTAACCTTCACTAATAGATTCGCTGCGACTAAATCGATGCAAAAGAAACAAAGAGAATCCTCAATATGCATTTACTACAACCTTTCGAATTTCTTGAAAATGATGGTAAGTAGCCACTCCTACCCGGTTACGAATTTCGAAAGTAAAAAAAAAAGGGTCTTCCCGATGGAAATTCAAGAAAGAAAAGAACGGGCTCTGGAAACTGGTTACCGCGATTACCGAAATGTCATGGCGCCTCTTTCAGTAACACATTCACCTTAAAATTCGAGCCCACTAATAGATTTACCCAGACTAAATAGACATAAACATGGAATTCTCAATATAAACCAGACCTCCATTTCTTAAAAATATGGTGCGTAGCCATTTACCCGATTATCATTTAAAGGGTCTTTCGTACAGAAAACTACAACCACATTGACCATATTTTCAGCGAAGACCACAACTTTCCAGACTTAGAATAAACATGGAAACGGGAATAAACCAGATCCGTTCACCCCCAAAAGACACACCATAACAAATATCTACAACACAACTCTCATCGAAACTAACCTTTTCCTGCTCCTCTTCCTCTTTCCTCTTTTTCGCGAGGATATCCTCGAGTGACGGAGGTTCTGCCATGTCTACAAGAATGCGATCATTTCAAACGCTTCGCTAGGAATCCGGAGTGTAAATTTTCAGTATCCGCGGTAGATAGACGTGTTGATCGAACACAAGATGAAAATATCACTTCAAAACCGCAAGCATTTATTGGAAATAAACACAACAGGAAAACAACAAACAAAACAAAACGTCGTCGGGAACGGGTATAAAATTGACTTTGAGTTTCTGGATCAGCAAACCGAGCAAAAGTAAAGCAACGCCTTGCATCGAACATCTGATGGCAAGGCAAGCAGATCATAAGGGAGGTTCTGAGTTATTCCTGTTGGGTTGTCTTGAGATTGGTCATTCCGGCGCGCATAACTTCGTCGACAAGCAGAAGATTGCACGCAATCACACATGAAGACGACAAGCTGTTCTTCTTCACCACAACATTGTCCCAGATGCCCTGCAAGAAAATTTTCGGATACTGTAGGGTAGGCACAGTCGAGGCTATTGAAAGAGCCCCAAAATGCTAATAATCAACAGGTGACAGCACAATGACGATATATAAACGTACCGCGGGCTGCATAGGTTCGCCGCTTTCCAGATCAATTCCTACTGGCATATCGCCGCCAGCGTTTCGTTCTTCTACCAACTTAACAATGGTTTCTTGTGCATCGTATCCAGAGTTGATGGCCAGCGTCTTGGGGATCACCAGCAGTGCATTCGCATAGGCCTAAAACTGGTCAATAAGAGGAACCATTCAATAAATGTAGTTCAAATGGCCGAAGTATACTGTAGACTAACCATGGCACCAAGTTTGGCACGTCCTTTGAGTGATTCCATTTCCTTAGTCAACATACAATAGGCGGCAATCTCGAACGCACCTGCTCCAGGTAGGACGTACTCTAGAATTGTCAAAAATCATGCAAAATTCATGAGCGGGAAGGAAAACCACGATGGAATAAACCAAAACCAAATAAAGTAGATCAAGTAGAGCAGACTCACTATCGGTAATAGTGTTGAACACCGCCCTCATGCCATCGTGAAGCGCGTCTTTGATTTGCTGGATAGTGTGCTTATTTGGTCCTTTGATGAGAAGCGTTACCGACTTCGGGTCGCGGCAGTTCTCCACGAAGGTGTACTTGTCTTCACCCTAAATGATAAAATCCATAAATTCTACTTTTTCAAACTTTTAAGGTAACCAAAATGTAACAGCCGCAGCAACGCCTGGAAATATTGCGGTTGAGATTACGTACGTAGGAAATGCAAAACAAACAATGAAATGTGGAAGTGGGTAAACGGTAGATGAGTAAGCAAGAATCCGAAAGTATCAAAACATTTTCCCCAAAACGACGAAGCAAAAATTATAAAATTACTGAAATACAAAGTACATACCAAAGTGTGCTCATAGATCAATCCAGCATAACCGAGCACATCTGGTGTGAGATCATCGACTGAGTTCACAGCCTCTCCTCCGACAGCCAGCTGAAGCCTCTCCATGTTGCGGCGTTTCGCGCGACGAAGGGCTAGAATTCCTTCAGAGGCGAGAAGATCAAGCGATGGGGGATCAATACCCTTCTGGTTGATGATAACGAATCCTTTGTTTTCACCATCTTTGCAAACC
This sequence comes from Nippostrongylus brasiliensis, assembly GCA_030553155.1. Lineage (NCBI taxonomy): Eukaryota > Metazoa > Nematoda > Chromadorea > Rhabditida > Heligmosomidae > Nippostrongylus > Nippostrongylus brasiliensis. Next base: position 34,401,001 of record CP130734.1, read on the forward strand.
TATAAGCGGTTGTTATATTACGGTAACGGTCATAGGTGGAAGATAAAGAGTACCTCCTTCTTCAGATCAATGATTTTCTTGACTCTACGCGTGATGAACTCCCTCTCAGCAGCGAGCAGCTTCTCGCGCTCAGCGGCGGTCTTATAGAACAGGCCCGAGTTGACTTCTCTGAAATTAGTATATCGCAATACACAAAATTGGCAAGCAATTTCATCACTACATGCTCTCCTAAAGGAAGGGCGAGAAAATAGTTCTTCTAGTTGTTATTGTTTTTGTCTATGTATTCCGTTGATCTCCTTGTTTTCTCTCCTTATCGTGTGTTTCAAAGGTTTTCAAAAAATTTTTTTTTTTTTGTTTCCATCGCGCCTCATATCTTCTGAAAGGTTCATCATAATCATTTTTCTTCACCTTTCTTTCGCTAATGGTATTTCATTCACGTGTGACTTTCGTCTTGGTTGGTGCGCGTCCTATGATGCAATTAAATAAAATAAAAAATAAAATTATGAGATTTCGATATTCAAAACACTTACGTCTTCTCGTATTCCAATGAGACATTGCAGGTGAGCACGTACGCATTCTCCACATGCTTTGGCATGTCCGGGTGGCGAGCACCATGATCAAGCACGAGACCACTGAAAGGATCAAACTAAGGATATGTATTAACCAGGTACTTACAATAATTATGTTGGAAGGCTGTAAAATGTGGACCACGACCATAGTTAAGATTGGCACACCATTTTTCTCTTATCATTGGCAAAACGATGATTAGCTAACAAAAAGCAAACGACGGCAGCTATTACGGCCCGTTTAGCAGCAGATCTAGTGATGCCACCAGATCGCCATTTGATTAATTCCTGTAGTTTTCTCACCGCACGAGTGTGGTATCCATATCCGTTTCATGGTGCATTTCCATCTTTTCGATCATATGTAAATCTGGTTCGGCATCGCCCTGGCGGATAGCTAGCACAGCGTCAACCACGCACCTATAAATAAAAATAAGAGCAACTTATGGTAATGTGGATGAAGTTGATAACAGGATAGGTTTGTTTATCGATCGCACAATTGTAAATTTCACAGTACGAACCCTAATTAAGCCTCCATTTCTAATACTAGGAGTATTATTCCGTTATTTTTAAGAGTATAGGGACAAAATGAACAACAATTACGCATGAGAAACCGAGAATGTAAAATGACGGTTCTAGAAAGATGTCATGATATAAGAAGGGACAACGAAGAACTACACACTTTTCAGTAACTCCTGCAGTCAGATTCCAGGACTTTTCCCATCAGCATTATTTCTCCTGACCTATTTTGTGGTCTGTCAAGTCGAGCGATTTTTTGGGAAGAAAAAGAACGGATTCTGGCAATAAAAACCCACTCAGTGATATGGTCAGCAAGCTTGTGGTGGAGTTTTGTTCGAAGAGAAGTGCGAGCTACTTCGATCAGAATATTGCGATCGATGGGCACCTGAATAAAACAGGATGACCCGCAGCCATGGCGACAGATCTTCACTTCACGTCTTACCTCCTGCTTGAACTTCTCCAGCAACTCTAATGTTTTTGCATTTGCCCATTCGAAGCCTTCCGTGATAAGACGAGGATGAACTCCCTTAATGGAAAGAAGGGTAAAACAATAGTAAAAACAACAATAACAATAATAAGTCCATGTGTTTAGTTGTTACCTCGAGAACATAGGTTTCCGCCTGTTTCAGCAATTCACCGATGAGCAGCACTGTAGATGTGGTGCCGTCACCAGTGACATCGTCTTGAGCTGTGGAAGCCTTCGCAATCAATGATGCCGTCGGGTGTTGGATGGACTTGAACAATGTATCATAGTAAATTGTGATAAATAACTGGAGAATGCCTTTGCAAACTTACCATCTCGTGAAGCAAAACGTTGCCGTCCTTGGTCAGCTTGATGTCTCCAGCACCGGATACAAGCCTACAAGAATAAAATTGGAAGTAGGAAGTATAGCTAAGTTGACAATATCACTGGTGCTAACTGACCCAGCCTTCCTGAGGCAGCTTTAACGAAGGAAAAATTGGAAAACATACATTTTGAGGGTACCCTTTGGTCCAAGATTTGACCGCATCACTTCCTGCAAGCCTCTGGCTCCACTAATGTTCAGCTCCAGCGCAGCCGCATGTCGAGCAAGTTCGGCTTTGGGGTTGAGGCACTGGATTGAGGCCATCTGAAAGAACAAACGAAAATATAACATAAAGGACATGTTGCGCTTCATCAGAAACACGAGTTTTCACGCAACCGTATAATATGCATGAGTTCGGCAGAGGAATACCAGCTAACAGTGCCGAATATCTCGATCAAACTGCGACTCAAAACAGTAGTTCTACACCAGCTACCCGTGGTAGAATCTAAATGTTGGATTGATCTCGAAAATCTCCATCTGGACCAAAAAATTCCTTCTTTACCACTTCACAAGGCTTCAAATGATAAATGAGAAAGCAAGGAAGATCGGTACATCTAAACAGTAACAAAAACTGCATACGAAACCTTCCAAAAGAAGTACGATTAAATAACATCACAGGAAAACGGCTCCATAAATTCAACTGAATTTTCACTTTTTTCGACCTTTTCTCCAACTGGATTTCCGAACACTCAAAAGATCTAGAAAACACTGAAGACTCAGACGACATTGAATAAAATAGGCCAGACAGTATAGTTGTGCTCTCCCAAAAATTTCGAATAATCGAATATATTCGAATATCGACGATTTTCGAACGTTCGAATTCGAATGTCATTCGAAAATCGCGATTTTTCGAGCATTCGAATTCGAGTACATTCGAAAATCGCGATTTTTCGAGCATTCGAATTCGAATACATTCGAAAATCGCGATTTTTCGAGCATTCGAATTCGAATACATCCGAAAATCGCGTTTTTTCGAATGTTCGAATTCGAATATTCGATTTCGAATAGAATTATTCGAATTCGAACGTTCGAATATTCATTCGAGCAAGCTATGCGAATGCGAATGTTTAGAGCATTCGAATTTACCCGTGGTCGAACACGAATGTTTGGACAATCTCGAACTCGAATCTCATCTGACCCGAAAATCGCGTTTTTTACAAGACTTCAAATGATAAATGCAAAAGCAAAGAAAATCGGTACATCTAAACCGCAACAAAAACTGCTTCGAAAATCGCGAAGAGAGTATTCGATTGAACAATACAATCGAAAATCGCGTTTTATCGAATGTTGAATTTACGAAATTCTCGATTTACAAAGAATCTAGAATTCGAACGTTCGAATATTCACCACGATGAATCAAAAAATGAGCAAGACGTGATCATTGTGAAGGTGAAATTCTACATCGGATGAATGCTGTAATTATACCCGTTAAGAACAGTTAGGTTTAACGACGTTAGAGTTTCGAAACGTAAGCCAAACGTGGGCTGCTAATACTAACTTTGTCATTTCAGCTGAAGTGTTTCGGGTAACTTAAGTTTGACATCATGCCAAATTCAAGAACATTCGTACTTGAAATAAACAACTGGCTAGAGTTAACCCATGATTATTAAGCAACAGCGGAAAATTGGGTTGAATGGGTCTCTACGTAGAAGTCTAAGCCGTGCCCTGAGGCGACTGGACCAACCAAATGATTCTTTGTAGCTGCTAGATCACAGACAGAACCCAAGAACATGAAGAAAAATGATCTTTGACGCACACCTAGTCCGATGTAATCTTCTGCAGACCTCAGCAAGACGAATTCGTAAAAGATCTCGAATGATCCTATTAAAGGACGCGGGACGAACCGCAATCACTTAGAAACCTATTTTTTCTTTCATTATAGCTTTTAACTCTCCAGAACAGACTAGTAATTGATGAATGACTTATTTTACAATCGGAGAACAGCTAGGACACATCGGAATTTCAGTGTAAAGTCTCAAATGTGATGGAGAGTGAATAAATTCTTCCAGACCCTACGGTGGTCCCGCAACGATAACATGAGCAGCTGGCGCGATGCCATCAGTTTTGGTCAACTCGTCCGAGATAGGAGATGGATGGATCGGCCTGTTTCTTCGAAATTTTTTATATTTATGTATTTTTGAATTATTGTCATTTACACAAACACTTCTCCTTTTAGTCTACCCATTCTTTGTCTAGCGTGTGAATATGACCGTAAAGATGTTTGGGCTGGAGGTTTTTGTGATTTGCCGTGGACGAGTTACCCTGTCGTAGCTGTCTGCCAACGACATTGATCAGTCGCACTCATGCATCTGATCCGTTATCAGTTCTATGTTTTTCCCGTGGAACTACGTTTAAGTGATGTTTCAAATGTTGTTGTATTAGTCTAGAAAGCTGTTTAGGTGGCGGATCTAGTCCAAGGTAGTATGACTGCGGTGGGCGAGGTTGTGCTACCGAGCTTTACAAATGTTGGAGAGCCTACTTGTGCCTCGTCAGGTTTGTTGTTTTGCTTCGATTGTTGTGAATCCACAAATTGTAGGTATAAGGTTTTACACTGCTTTTTGTGAATGTTCAAATAGTAATTTCGGATTTGAAGTTGAATGTTGTCTTTATCCTGTAAATGAGTGATATGTAACTGCAGTCTGCCAGAAACAGAAAAACTGTTCTATGATGTTCTCGTTTGTTGTTGTTTTTGGTTCCCGCTTTGGGTTTTCATTTCCCACGACTGCCTTATGCAGCGTATTGAATAAATAAATAAATGTTGAAGCCATTTTCAATAGCTTCTTATTGCTTGCATTAGCAAGCTTTTTAAAAACTGATTGAAGGACAGTTTATTATTAGCCAAACGGTCGCCCATTTTTCTTTTTCTAGTCCAATGGTTCATTAGCTTTTGAATTGTTCCGTTTCAGAGGCAGCACCATCGACCAATGTCAAGGTCATCTACAGCAGTATCCCACCCGACATCAATATGGAATCGATGTCTCGTGCGACCAAGTCGAATGTGGGAGGAGAGAGGCTTCGTGTTTCAAAAAGACCGGATGGGAAACTGAGTATTTTTGCACTGGAATCGTCCGAAAGGGCCTCTCCATCGGTTTGTTTCTTTTGCGTTACCCTCTGGCCATTCAGCCCTATTTCCATACCTTTCAGGTTTATGATCGCGGACGAAGCGCCATGTGCGTCGTTTGCCGGCGAACAATTGCTGATTTGGAGATGTTTTTAAATTTTCCTGATGACCTAGATCGACGAAGACTTTGGGGCAACATGCTGGGGTTCAAGTATTCGGTAGGGCCAAAATTTTTGACATTCGGTTTCCTTTTCTATTGCTGATATTATAGGATATGCTTCGATTACGTGATGGGTCGTTCGCGCTGAGCACTGGTCTTATTTGTACGGATCATTTTTCGGACGAATGTTTTAGGTATACTTTCATTCAGTGTATTTATGTAGGTTTGTACTTGTACATTAATTTTCAGAGTGTTTAATTATAACAAAGCTGCTATAGAGACTTTGGGAATGCCATCTGTAACCTCACCAGGTGTTAAACTCACTCCTTCGAAGAAGTGGTATGATTGATTTGCTTCATTCTTTAAATGTTTTATTTCAATTTTTAGAGAGGTAACTTCTGTTCCAGGATACCGTGGGACTGTACTGTTTGTTCATTCCAAAGTCACAGTGTCTGTGCAATGCAAAAGCATATGGTCGAGCATAGCGACGATGTTCCGCTTCGATACCATGTAAGTCTTTTGTGTGTAAAAAGTCGTTATGCTCAGTACAGTTAGTTTCCTGCTTTTTACGCAAGATTTTTAGCCGAAAAGCCCGAGAGGCCTGCTGTGCCCGTTCTGTAGGAAATGTACCTACGGATACAAGACGATGAGTGGATTACGAAGGCATCTAATGACTCCACCCACTCAACACAGTCAGTTAAGGTGGGGCTTTTTAAAGCTCAATTATGCTTCCCTTTCAAGGCTAAATAGTGAGGCTCTTCGAATCTGGCGTCAAGGCCAAGTCATGAGGTGATATTAGGCATAGTTTTTTTCATAATAATGGAATTTCGAGAATTTTCTAGAGGAGTTTCTAGAATGACATTTTAGATTTCAGAATAGATAAGTCGGTTAAGTACCAAATTTCACAGTAGGAGAAGTTGTTATATAATTATTTCCAACTTTTTATTCCGAGCACTATTGCGACTAGTGAAGGGGGGTGGTCTTTAAACCGCAAACCTTTTTCGTCGTGCCCTTTCCTCTTTGTCGTAATGGCCGAGAAAAAGTTGCAGTTGGGGTTTACCCTCCCTTCAGTCCACAAGGACAAAATGGTCATCCTAGAGAACATTCAGTGTTGATCCGATCGTCGCTTAAGTTCGATTTTTGCATTCAACTACCGGACCGGACTTCTCTTTGTGACGGATGATTAATTACCCATGGATTTTGACAGATGCACCAACGCTCCGGTTCTAGGAGTGCTTTTCGTTAAATTTCCAGTGCCGGCGTCATGCACTGCGTTGAACTTTTTGGTGCAGTTTGATGTCGAAGTCTTTTAGTCTCTTGTTCACCTATTTGGCTGGTGTTTTGCTCCCAAGAAGAGTTTTCTGTTAATATTTTGTATGTATCTCATCTAATTTACTTATTTATCTTGTTTTCTTCTTTGCTATTTATATTTTGATTCAGGCGCATTTTCGAAATTGCTAGAAGTAACTGCCGCTCCTCGCTTCTTGAGCCAGCAGCAAAATGGTCTTCGTGGACGGATCGGAATGTCTATCTAGCGTATCACGGATGCGAGCCACCACCTCGCACTCCTCGTAAGAGACCGGGCAGTGGATTGGACACCCAAGTGGACGCGGAGCATTCTCCATCACCTGCATCGCCCAAAGTGCTCCATAATTCGCCTAGGACGAATAGTTCACCAGATGAAACTCCAATGGAGTCCAGTCCTGCAACGCCTAATACGGTTGGTCGGTCATCGCTTACCAACGTTTTTTGTTTTACTCTGATTTTCGTGATTTAGACGCCGGTCTCCGAAAAACCGCAGACTCCTCGCATAACTCCGGCTAACAGTTCGGCTACATTCGTCACTCCAACCAGCCGAACCCCTCGCCCATCGTTGGTGCAAACACGGGGTGGTACCAGCAAAAAGTCGACGCATCTGAATCCACGTCGTCCTCTGATATTTGCATCTCCTGTGAAACGGGACGTCAATGGAGTGGCAAAGCCTTCGAAGACTTTGCTGCGCCCGGTAACCATTTTTTCTTTTGCTTATAATAGTTAAGCATTCCCTAATCTGCCTACAATAATCTAGCAGGAGTGTGTAACGCATACTTGCCCCCGTTTTGATTTTCTACTGCCAGTTTGATTCAGTTCAATGTTTGAAAATGGAATTCCAGGTCTTACAACTTCGAAAACCTCTACTACCGGACGATATTACGCAACAAAGCAAATCTTCTGGAACAGACTGCAAGAAACAGATCGCAAGTCAGGATCCGCCGAAGAAGGACGAGGAGAGTACAGTTGCGAAAATCATTCTTAAAGGTAATTTTCTTACTCTGTATCGTTAAATCAGCATTTGTGATTCATATTTTGGTTAGTTTTCATTTTTGATCTGTGGTGGTAGAACCATACCTTTATTATTCTGGGTAAAATTTGGCACTGGTCACTTTATCATATCATATTTGTTAGTGATAAGTCGTAATGTTAGCGATCTATTGTGAAAATACAGCCTTATTAGTGTCATTTGAGCCTCCTATATTTTCATTTTGGTGCCATTTAGTGATTTTCCTTTCCTACATTGTGTCAGCCTAACGCGATCGTTTGCTTGTTCTTTGTTTTGGGTGTCATTTCTTCCTTTCGGTGGGAGTGCTGATAAAAATCTGTCGATCATTGAAGTGTTTTCAGCCACCTCAACAACGAGTCATACTCTACTAGATGCTCTAAACCTAATGTCTGCTAATAGTGACGATGACCCGGAGATCACAGATCCTGCTTTTGCTAAGGTGGGTTCTTATTTGTTTCTTTTCTTCAATTATACATTTTATTTGTAATTTCAGCCACTCTTTCCAAATGACGACGATGGTCCCAGTGTCAACAACGTCGCCATTCCTGTTTTACCAGATCCGTATCCGAACAAAACACGAAGGCAGCTGGAATCTGTTGAAGCGAGGTGTCGTGCTAAAGATATTGTTGGCTTTGGCGAATTCCTAGAATTTTTTATGATCTGCTGATTTTGGTGCACCTTAATGCGGATACAATGATTTCAGGCTCCGGCTTTTTGGCGATTGTTCACGTGTGGAAGTTCCAACCGGTTACACAACTATAGAAACTCATAGTGGGGTTCGGATTGTAAGTGTTTGATCACTTCCTTTCTTCTTTAGTTTTTTCTGATTTGAACAGGTGATACTCTCAGGTACAAGAAAGTTGAGTATGCTGCCTAGTTTCAGATCGAAGGCGGCGCCAACCTGCACGATGTTTCTAGTCCTATTTGCCTTCCCCGTGGTCGATTTGTTCCTGTATCTCGCTGACGTTTTCGTTGTGTATTCTCTCAATATTCTATTTTTTTGCATTTGTTGATCGTTACAGTTTTATCCATTTGTGGCTCGTTTTAACGAACCAAGGTTATGTAGGAATTGACAACACAATGCTTGTTTCTGTGTTCGGCTCAGAGCTTTCTGTTCTTTTGTGGCAGAGCCGTATAGTAATTCTAGTTCCTGTTTAGTCGCTCTATCCTGAAGATTAGTCACTTCATAAGTTTATAGTTTGTTTAATGGTTTACTCACTTATCGTATATTCTGGGCTAGTTTCATTGTTTAGGTGTCATTTATGGAGCATATATTACACTTTCATATTTTACTTCTTATCAATACGTATCTCGAAGTTTTCGTGCTGCGTCAGCCAAGTTATGACAGAGTGATTTATGTGTGTGTATTTTTTCATTTTAATAAAAGTACACATTCACGGTCTGTTTGGGTTTTCTGTCATGTTTTAATCATGTTCCTACTGAACAGTTAAACCGTCTTGAGAAAGCGTGTCTTAAGTTTTATAGTTGTTCTGCAGATGTCTCTTCCTCCCGATATAAAGGAACTGTTCTTTTTGGAGCGAATACCTGGCGCAACCACTAAACTGCTGCTGTTGGCATATTTACCTATTGGTATGATTTGGTGCTCGATTTTTAGAATCAGTTATATCTACACGTGGGTTGATACCTCGTTGTATATTGAACAGTTGACCTTAATAGGGATTTAAAACTTTTCATTTAGGGATAGTTCTACCTTTTCCTTTGAGTCTTCGCAGCATCAGGGGATCTGTGGTTATGTGTTCAAACTTATCATCATTATATGGTTGAAATTTGTGAATCAATAGGAATTCACATTAAAACCAACAATTTGAAGTTCCTACATCCACCACGCGTTTACTAACATTGCTTGGAATCGTCTTGAGAATGATACCAGGAAGTCCCTTCTGAATTTCGAAGTCCAACTGAGTTTGCCTTGATTTACATCTCTATTATAAAGCGATGATACTAACAAAATGGCTCTTTCCCTTCAGGGTGGGGTATGGACATTCTCATTGCAATAAAATCTTCTCTAATAATCTCAATCAATTATTTTTAATCATAACCCTCTCTCAGGATGCCTGATATTCTGCATACGCATATTCGTCGGAGTGCACACGTTCTTCGTCGCTTGTCTGCTTCGCAAATCCACCGCAGCTCGTACACTCGTACTCCGTGTGATGTGTGCAGTTTTGGGCATTGTGGTTCGAAGTGAGGGCAAGAGGTAATTGATTTATCTCGCAATCATAAAAGATATTCTTCATAAAAATGTCGTGCCTGGTTCAGTTGAAAGAGGCGCTACTGACACCCGCGCGGTAGAAAGGTCGATCCCCGCTCGGGGTAACTAAGCCTTCCATCCCTCCGGGGTCGGGTGAATTGGTACCAGACTTTGTCCGGGTAGGTAAACGCACTGACTTGAATAGCGGCTGCCCCGCAGGTTGTTATATTAGGTTGAAGCAAAAGTTCTCTGACATTTGCGACTTCTTGGATTTGAAAAGGGTTTTGCCGCCATTTTCAAAAAAATGATATAGAGAAGAGAAGACCATCGATATCAACGGTGCCTACTTCAAGTGTCTTTTTGCTATTGTTCAGATATTATAAAATAAACTGTTTTATATCCCAAATGTCCGAGAACTTTTGCACCAACCTAATATAGGCCAAATACGCATTCACAATGTTTCCACGATCCTGAATGTTCTGAGGAAATTATGGGTGTCATCACCGAAAATTTCAATTCACTGATTTTTCATTTATTGCTTATCGCGTCAACTTTTGAATTATCTGTAGTCACTTGAAGGGGCGAAAATCGGGGAAATCTTTGGTCATAGAATTGTTATTAGAAAGCCGATTATACTGTTTGTTTTTCAGCCCTTCCTCTATTTTGCTGGAAAGGTGAAATCGTTGAGAATTTGACATTTTAAAATAACTCTCATAGACATTTCGTTTCTTCTATTGCTCCTAACTTGTTGTGTGGCTTCGACATCCCGCATTTTTATTCATATTTCGGAAATTTTCAGATCAGACAAGGTAAACATCGTGTGCGGAAATCATGTGAGTGTTCTCGATCATCTGGCAGTGGACATTGTTGAGCCTTGTGTGCTTCCATCAGTGTGGGATATCCCGTCAATAATCCGATGGTTCGTGGGTGAAAGTGGATTTTAATGAATTAATCTAGTGATTTTCCCTTTTTAAAGGTGCTTTGGCTATGTTGACCTCGGTGCGAGAATCGGACGCGATGAGCTTGTGCGTCAAGCTCGATTTCACGTTGAAAATAGAGCTCTTCCGTTGCTGTCTTTCCCTGAGGGCGCTATAACAAACGGTCGAAGAGGTCTGCTGAAATTCAGGTGAGCTTTTTGAAAGGCTAGTTTCACTTCTAGTTTTATTTCCAGAAGATTACACTTATCTTTTAGCTCGTGGCCCTGTGAAGTGTCGGACCAGGTGCAGCCACTAGCTCTACAAATATCTCGTCCATTCTTCGATGTTTCTCCATCTGTTCTTGGTTCATCGTGGTTAGCCGATGTTAGCTGGTTTGCATTTCTGCCGTTCAGCGTTTATCACCTAACGTGGCTCCCAGTGATGCAGAAACGCGAACAGGTTAGCTAATTTTGCTGTACTTTTGAATTGTTTTGGTATTTGGGCGTTTGGTGCAGTGGTGAGAGGCGCAACTTCCACTAGCTTAGTCGAGCGATCGGCCGTCGCCAAAGTTAACACGCTGACGGCAGTGTGGCGCAATGCTGCGCCACGCTCAAGCGGTCGTTCGCGTGAGACAGTGTGGCGCAATGCTGTGCCACAGTCTTGTATCGTATTTTTCTCGATACACTTCAGAATTTCGAAGGATGTTCTTGTGCCACTTTTTAGTAGACCTTTGCACAATGTTATAGGAAGCATGGTCCATGAAAATGATTCTTAGCTTCTGATTTACTGGAATTTTTGATTGTGCACCAGTTTTCTTTACAAGTAAAAACAAATAATGGTTATTGCAAGAAACAAATAAATGCAAACAAATACTGTTTACCGAAACAAACACATAAATACAAACAAATATTGATTATCAGAGTAAACAAATAATGAACAATAAACAAATAACAATTTCCTTTTAACCTGGATAGGGAAAAAGGACATTCTAAAAGCTTCCAGCTGTTATTTTTCTATTTTCATTGCAAAAAAGGAATAGTCACAATCCCCGATATTACAGGACTGCATATGTAGTCTTCGAGATTTACTATTCGCTTCCATTTTGAAAAAAAAATCGTCGTATGCCGGCACCATGCTACAGCCTCGGCGCGCTAGAAAATCGGTTGGTCTCACGCGCCAGACACGCGAAAAAGGCGCTGTCATCAACGTGTTAACCAAACCTTCCATCCCTTCAGGGCTGGGTGAATTGGTACCAGACTTATCTGGGAAGGTGAAGACACCGACTTGTACAGCGGCGAATTATTTTACAGCTCTAATAAGCGTTCACTGATTTTTCACGATTCCGAATGAAACGAATGAATTAGTGGCGTGCCCTAGGCGACTGATGAACGCCTGCCTTTCACCTTAATTTATGTACAGCAGTGTGTAACTGTAGCGATGGGCACAGCTCTACTGCACCGTGGTACGGTATAATTTTCCAGGAGACGGCAGATGAGTTTGCCCTGCGCGTTGAATCAAGTATCGCTGAACATCTCGGAATTGTCGTCACTAACTTAACCCACGCCGATGCCGTCGAAGCCGCTAAGCGCCATATCCGCTCCAGAGCAGCTCCTCCTCCAGTGAAGGTAAGGTTTTTAGTGTTCTCCGCGTAGGACTCTTCTCATTTAGTGATTTTGTTTCAGCGGAAGGTACTGGATACTAGAGTGCTTGACGATATGGCAATGAGAATCAAGCAGTCATATCCAGCTGTAGATCTTCTCGACATTCGTATGGACCTCGAGCGCACAAAGGACCAGCAGGTGTGAGATTGGTTTTGTCATAGGGTTCGCGTGGTGCAGTGAAAGAGGCGCTACTGACATCCGCACGTTCGAGCGATCGATCCCGACCCGAGCTAACCAAGCCTCCCATCTCTCCGGGGTCGGGTAAATTGGGATCAGACTTGTCTGGGAAGGTAAAAACACTGACCTGGTATTGCGGCTGGCCCCCGCAGGTCATTGTTTAGGCCAAATACGCATTCACCATGCCTCTTCGATTCTCAATGAAACATGAATGTGCGGCGCATCCTCAGGTGTTTGATCAACTCCGACTCTTCACCTATTACCTTTGATTTTGTCATGGTTTTTAAGAATTTCGGTCGAATATTCTCAACCGATCATTCTTTGATCAATAATCCTAGATCAACTCCGTCTGCTGAAGACGTGGGAAATAATACAAAAAGACAGAAATTTAGCGCTGAAAAGAATTTTTGACGGAGGTTTCCTATTGTAGGACACGCGGCACATTTGCTTTTTTGATCAAGGGTTCAACAGATACATTTTTTGTATTTTTTGAATGGTATGAAAAATGAATGCGAACGAGAGATAATTGAGGTAATGCTACTAATGCTTGCAGACAACTGTCGAAAGAATTCGTCATGGTGAACTACGCCCGTCTCCAAGGATCATTGGAAAGGTTGGTTTACTCAGTACTGATTATAAAATTTCTTTTATTTCTAATTTTCAGACGGCCTCTGATCCTTCTCTGTGGAAGCGAGTGTACGCAGAAAGAAAGTGGACCATGATCGAAACAAATCGCCAGCGATATTTAGGACGACTAAATAACTTAGCAGGAGCCGGTGATCAGTGAAATATGGAATTTCGAGAATAATTTCAAGAATATTTGACCTTGTAAATAACATCGTCGTCGATTGAGTACATCACGAATAGGTGTTGCTCGATGTCTTATTGTCCAGCAGAGTTCATAAAGAGTTCTTCAACTCGTCAGTAACTTGGTGGTTTCAGCGTGTGATATTTATTTTCATTCTGGTGTCTCTATTAATAATCGCATCTTTGTGTCTTTGATAGATGAGCTATACTTGCCAAAATAGCTGTTGTTTGCAATGTAATGAAAATTTGTACATTACAAGCTTGACGTTTGAATATCTATTTGAGTGAAGCGTTGTCTCAAATTATTTTACTACACTTTTGTGTGGAGGCTTCAGTGATTTTGATACTATGCAGTTTTTGGATTATTTTTTGGCATAGACACCTAAGCTGTGCTGCATGTTGCAGTTTACGTAGGTATGGTAGGTCAGTGGGATTAGACTTGGGGTGCGTTTCCTTTGTCTCATTGGGCTGGCAGTCTTGGAAGAGGTGATTTCCTAGAGCCTGCTTGATTCTTCAGGGGTCCCACGGGTGTGAAGGTCGTCATAAGCCAGGGTCTTAACCTTCCCAGACAAGTCTGGAACCAATTTACCCGATCCCGGGGGTGCGAGTCTTGCTTAGCCCGGGTGGTGTCGATAGCCTGGCGGGGTTTCTGTATCGCCTCCTTCCACTGAACCCCGTGCGCCTTGAGAACATGGTCAGTAAACTTCTCAGCGCTGGTCATCGCTGTTCGAGGAGGTATCTCCACCTTCCAAGCAGGTCTGTTACCAATTTACCCGGCCCATGGGGAAGGTTGGCCTTGATTAACAAACAAACACAAGAACTAGAACAAATTGAAGAACAGCTGAACAAAGTCAAACAATATTACAATCATAAAGAGCGAAAGGGAAACATTCATGAAAAGGAATTTAACGAACTTAGGTCATATCATCATCGTTAACCTGTATTCTTATTCTTATAGGTAAATGGCGTCTACCTCCTACCTATCAGCCTTCCGCCAAAATCCGTTGATTACCTGCCGATGTGCTCATAAAATTTCTTACAAAAGCCGGAAAACGGGGCGAACAGGCCGTGAGTTTTCTTTAGTCGCTGTCTGACGGTTCCATGCTTTGCATCTTTTCTCAAATTAGCAAGTGAATCATCTTAATACTGTTATTCTTTATAAAGCAAGCCTATGGGGAATTTTTTGTAGGTCGAAGAAAATTCAGTCGTTTCTTCTGTAGATTGTATCTTTATCTTTGATTGTACAAAGTTATATTTTTTCATCTATCAAAAAATTGGAAGCGTATCCCTACCCGTGTTTCCACAGCGTCAGGGTATCCTCTATTCGTTTATTCTTTTTTGTCTCTTCAGTTGTACCGACGCATGTTCTCCCATGACATTTTAGTTCTTTCTATGTCATTTCTTTATATGTAGTAAGGATCTTTGCTCATTGTGATTCTTCAGACTACGGTGTCCTTCCACGACAAGAATGGCGTTTCGACGTTGCTGTAAAGAGGAACTTCCAGCGATCCATGGGTAAAAAGTATGGATACGAAATGGGGTTAGTTTATAGCCAAATATGCTGAATACGATATCTGAATTTGGTCTTTTCGTTTTAAGACGGTACTTTTTGCGCTTTTCGTTCCGTACCTCCGATAGTGAGGCAAACAAGGTGTTTCTGGATGAAAGGACTGAGTTGGCTTGTGGAATACCGTTCTCGCTTTAGACTCGAAGACCGAATTCTGGTCACATCCCTCGGGCAGCGCCAGCGGCATTTGGACCAGAAGAAAATGAAACAACTGGCCACCATTCTCGAAGGAAAACTTGGCGATGTTGTTTCGTCGAATGAAGAAGTGGCATCATTGGCTCCTGAGTTTACCAAGGTACGTCCTGCTACTGATTTCTGATTTGTTTTGCTCGGGACTCCTCGGGCTGTTCGCTAGATAAGCATTTCTAGCCACCTCCTGATTCCCATTTTTAGGTTACCGTCAACTCTTCATTCACAGATGTGAGAATTTGGTGGATGTGCAACGGGGTAGATGATGAGGTTAGTGTTTTCAAGTGGAGTATGGTTATTTTTTTCGAAACAGGCTCCTCGTTTTTTGAGTCCCTGCAACAAAATTTTGAATTGAATGGTATAAACTGAGCGGATATTCGATTATCCGTGATCAATTAGTGCTACTTTTGCAGTCCTGAAGATTTTATTTCCTTTAATTAGTCCCGTCTTCGAGCTCTCAGGAAATCGAGTATTTTTGTTTACACATCATATCTGGACTTTTTTCGACAAGTTAATATGGATTGGCTATCAAATCATCACTTTTTCAGAAGACCAAGGATTGTTTGGATCGCAATCGGCACAGTCTGCGGAAAGCGTTGTCGGACTCCGTTGGTGTTACATGTCCTGAGTTGAACTTCGTTCCTGATCGAACAAATTTAATTCAGCAAGTGAGTAGCTTTTCTTACTATATTATAGTTACAAAAAGAAAGTATGGCGAGTATTTATTTATTTTTTATTCATTTCAATTATAACGCGTTTATATTATA
This sequence comes from Nippostrongylus brasiliensis, assembly GCA_030553155.1. Taxonomy (NCBI): domain Eukaryota; kingdom Metazoa; phylum Nematoda; class Chromadorea; order Rhabditida; family Heligmosomidae; genus Nippostrongylus; species Nippostrongylus brasiliensis. The sequence goes on from CP130734.1 coordinate 34,416,766, forward strand.
TGATCTCTTCTTACAAACATAAAACTTTTCGAAGCGCGTAGCGCTCAGTCTAAAAGTATGGCGAAGTTGTACTAAGCACTAATTTAACCGGGACGGTCGCGCGATCGATCCTGGCCTAGTCCATGCCGGATGAAAACACTTGTACAGCTCCTGGTCCCCGCTAGTCGTTGTACATATAACCGGATACGCGTCTACTATGCCTCTATGATTCTGAGTGGAAAACGGATGCGTGGCGCGTGCTTAGGCGATTGATCAACGCTGACCACTTTACCTTCACATTTTATCATTAAAAATCGTAAAAGTGCTTTGGAAAGGAGATCTTGGCATTCATGAAGGCAATTTATTTCTAACTATCCGTTAAGTAATTTTTATTTCAGGAAATGGATAGGTTATTCCGCATTGCTGACTACGGCACAGACTATCGAGCTCTGAGCCAGACAGGACGAGTTCTTGGCGGTGTTAGCGAGCCAAAGCAGCAGGCAACTAAAAAGCCTGTTCAGAGTGAAGATGATAAATAAAATATATAATAAGTCGTGTTTTTGTTTTGTTTTGTTTGATGAAAGTGATCGAATCAACACGTTGACGACAGCGCATTTTTCGCGTGTCTGGCGCGTGGGACCAAGCGATTTTCTACCGCGCCGAGGCTGTGGCATGATGCCGGCATACGGCGAATTTTCTGAAAATGGAAATGAATAGTAAATCTCGAAGACTACATATACAGCTCTATAATATCGGGGATTGTGACTATTTCTTTTTGCAACGAAAATAGAAAAAATAACAGCTGGAATCTTTTAGAATGTCCTTTTTCCCTATCCAAGTTGAAAGGAAATTGTTATTTGTTTATTGTTCATTATTAGTTTATTCTAATAACCAATATTTGTTTGTATTTATTTGTTTGTTTCAGTAACCAGTATTTGTTTGCATTTGTTTGTTTCTTGCAATAACCAATGTTTGTTTTTACTTGTAAAGAAAACTAGTGCACGATCAAAAATTCCAGTAAATCAGAAGCTAAGAATCAATTTCATGGACCAAGCTTCCTATACCAAGGTGCAAAGGTCTGCTAAAAAGTGGCACAAAAACATCCTCCGAAATTCCGAAATGTTTCGAGAAAAATACAATACAAGACTGCGGCGTGGCATAATGCCACACGGTCCCCCGCGGCCGCTTTAGCGTGGCGTGGCATAACGCCACACTGTCGTTAAAGTGTTAAGGGAAACGAGAGAATATGAGAAGAATCGTAATTAATTTAAAAAATTGCACTTTGTCAGTGATTTAGTGGTCAACTAATCCATGGCGGCTAGTACTGACGTTGGGGTCCGTTCATACTCGGCAGCAATGCTACATCACCATTTGGAAGGGTTTTGCACTATTCATGCGGTCTACATTTTTCAATAATTTTATATTTCTTTGCTTCTCCTCATCCCTTTGTTCTGGTATTCCAGTAGATACTAGATAGATCTACCTTCCACATGCATTTGATATTAGAAAAATGATGATCAGCTCCCTGAAAAAAAGGGAAACGTTTATAACAAAGCAAAAATAAACAAAAAACAAAAGAAAAGGTGTGCATGATGACAAATAGTGGTTCTAAAAAATTGAGCGAACTCGGTTCAGTTGATGCAGAACTTTTTACATGTGATCAAAAATGAAAAACAAAAAAAACAGGAAGGCGAAACGTCCCACCAACAATAAAATGGAGGGTTCTCTGGAAATTAAAAAAAACGCTTGAGGGTATGGATCGATCGATGGATCGATCCATACTGCTTGGGAGTATGGATCGATCGATCAGGTGGCCAATCGTGAATTCGATCAGGTGCTGACCTGTCGGGACATGACCGATCAGGTCCGGAGGCGTCAACGACGTGGCGGCGTCGGGCGGCCATTCCCGGCGATGTTCCTGCCGGGTGGGCTGCTCTGGCCGAAGTCCAACCTCTCCTCGGAGTCCACCCGTGATGAGCACGACCCTTCGACTGGATACGACTTCTTGGGTAGGTTTATACCCTGCGGTGACTTTTTACCCACCACACCAGGGCCCAGATTCATGAACGGACGAGCGGTCTGCGAAACCTCGTCGGTGATAAACCCGCTCGATACCGCGAGCATGCGGCCATTTATGATTCGTGAAGCTCGGAGTCTCGGAGATCGCGACGGCTTGTTGCGCAAGTGCCGCAATCGCACTCACTGCGGGCAAGCGGCCGTCGACACACAATTACGGCGATCGATGCGCCAAATTTGTGTCGACGGCCTATCACACGCAGTGGGTGCGATTACGGTACTTGCGCCATAAGCCGTCGGGGTCTCCCAAACCCTGCCTGATCACGGGGTGTGACAGACCCGCGACAAACCCAGATTGAGCCCCGACGCGCATTCACGAATCTCGGTTTGCGCGCCGTTCGGGGTACATCCCGGGGTTTATCGAGGGCTTTCCAATGATGAATGCGGGCTCGGAACCCCAGCAACCTCTCGATGGTGTTTCGGGCGAAATCAATGACAAGTACCTTTTATTGGAGTCAGCGAATTGAGCGTGTTTTACAACATCATACGGTGTTCCATTTACTGTTACCCATGGTATTCAACCGAAAATAGGGAAACAGACATAGGATTCATGATCAGCTATCGGAAAGAAAATGAAAACACTTGAGCGTATTGAATCAGACGGCAACTTCCATTTAACTACGACCAGTTATGATGAAACTGTTACTGCTCTTTACAGAACCGTGGTACCGTGGTATTCTAGTAGCTGTTTGAGCTTTTAAACTTTCCCGTGCATCACAATGGCCTTTCTATCAGGACAATGAGTGTCCTGTACTAGATATGGTTGTTTTGTAGGATCTGACACACTGACCAGGGCCAATACTGATAACTCCACCATAAGAAATAATCTACAAGATGTTTGGCCTCTAGCTGAAGAAGGCTCGTTCCGTCAAGCTGTCACGCACAATGAGGTGGGCAACTACAGTACCGGACGCGCCGCAACGACAAAACGGCCGTAGCGTCGCTTCGGAGCGCCAAAAAGCGCCGTTTCGGGGTCCACGCGCGGTGACTCGGGCGGGGTCAACCGCAGTTCATTCGCGCCGCATGCCCAACGGGGAGCACCCGAAAATCAAGGTGGTCAACAAATTGACTGAAAAGATGTGTCACGAATCTGGGAAAAGTGTACATGGAGGGATAGGACTCCAGCTGCTGAGCTCGAAAATATTCTTATTTTTGCAAATAAATTAATTTTAAAGAATTTATTGAAAAACGGCGGTTTCGGCGCTCCGAAACGCCGCTACCGCCGCCTTCTCGTTGTAGCGCGTCCGGTGCGGTGTAATGAAATATATTCGATTAGAACGTATTGGAGTGCATGTTTCCACCATTTTCTGTCGTACTTATCAATTTGGCTCTGTGATGCTAAATCTTCAAAGCTTTGCAACAACGAGAGATTCTAGATAGCGCGGAATTGGTTCAACAATGCCGATTATCCAAATGCAATTCAATCTAGCAGCGAGTCGTTGCAGGTATAGAACTTACAGCCCTCTCACACTCGGGCGGCGCCCTGAGCGGCGTCGCCGGCGCTATGATGAAAGATAGGGCGCGGATTGCCCAACGGCCTCGCCGGCGACGTCGCCGCCGCCGCCGCCTGAGGGGGGTTCTCATACTTCGGCGGCGGCGGCGACGGCCGCGACGTCGCTGGCGAAGCCGCCGCCGGCGCCGCGGAGGGAATGGTGCCGGGCATTTTTTGCCGGCGGCGGTTGCGATGGCGCGCCCCGCGAGCGTCGGCAGTTGGTGGGCGGAGCGCCGGTCCTACCCACGCCCGCCGCCGACGACGCCGCGCAAGGCGCCGCCCGAGTGTGAGAGGGCTGTTAGAAGTGAGGATTCTTCAGAAACCGTCTCAACAGTTTCTTTTTGCAGTATATGGTTGCCAAGTGTGGCTTCGTAAGCAATAACTGCTCTTCCGTATGTGACTGCGACCTTCTATGGCGTGATCCAAGATCACACGGACTAGAGCCAGACAAGGGTCTCGCCATGTGGGGAGACCCAGATATAACCAGTTAGTAGCTAGGTTTTACATGAGTCCTTCCCTTTCTTCATCTTATTTGTCTATTTATTTTTTATTTATTGAAGAGCGTGTCAATTATAACGCGGTTATTAATAGAAACCGATGAATTGCTGTCGTGCCTCCCACGATTTGAAAGGTTTGAGATAAGATCGATCGACGAGGTCCCGCCTGGAGTATCATCTCCGACCGTGCCGCGTCCGCACGCCCGGCGCAAGCGCCGGTCATTCCGCAGTCAGTCCTTTCTCTGCACTCGTCGAGTCGACACGTCGAGTTCCTCTCCTTAAGACAGTCACCGTCATCGACTCACCGCATATCAAGGATCGAGGGCTTGGATCAAACGAACAACGAGGAAGACGGCATCAGTAGGACGAATCGAATGGAGCGGTGGCAGGTAACACCGTAGACCTGCGAGCGGAAATTCACCCAGCATGCCCCTTCGGGCGAGGGTGCCGTGTTGTCTTCAAGAGGCCGTCCCCTAGGTGACCTCAGCCATATGGAATAAGACAGTGCGGAGTGCCGGTTGGTTAGCTTAGGCCGTAGTTATTGTATTGTGTTTATGTTTTATTTAGTTTTATCAGTGAATGACGGAGGCAAAGTGTTTTGTTGTGTCTTACCCATAGCACGTGAAACGTGCAAGTACTTTATTGATGCTGATCACATTAATATCGTAGTTTTGATGAGGACCTGAGCCCGCATGGAGTAGGACAGTTGTGATTATCTACAATCGGTTGTGGCGTCTGAGCAGTAGGGCGTCCCGCATCTAACACTTGTTGTAGCCAACAAGTCCCGCGTGGCAGGTAACAGCGCTAAGTCCCACTAGGCTGCATGTAAGTACTAGTGCACACACAACATCACTCCCGGCAATTGCCATATCCAAGGAAACGTTTTGAATTTGCCGCGCTCGCTGCCGATCAACAGCAGCGCGCGGAAGATTTTCGCTGCTGGCTGTGTGCGCTTTATTGAAGGCGAGCCATTTTCAAATATACCCAAATTTCTTGCATTCTAATTTTTTTTCGAAACATACAGATCAAATGATGCTTCTGAATCATGTACAACATTTTAATGATAAGAATCCGGCAATTGTAAACTATTGTAAGTTTCAATAGATTCTCGACCGATACGCAACTGGCTAGTTGGCGAAGGTGAAGAGGAAGATCTCGAAGATGCTATTGCTAGGAATCCTTGTATAGATGAATCGCAGGATTCGGAGGATATGACTGTGAGTTCTGAATGTTCTGTTATACATAGATTGGAAATCCAGCGGTGACACTTATTCTCCTGAAAAGTGGAACCATTTAGAAAATGGCAGGCGGTGACTCGGTACAAACATGGCCGTTCCCGTTTCCAAAACCGAACGCGAAGCGCATTGTGACCGGTTGGTCGGATTGCGAAAAGGATTGTAAGATTTTCACTGGGTTCCACTACTATTCGCTAATAGCTGTAGTCTGTATTGTATTTTTTATTATTTACTATTGTTTTTTTTTCAAATTGTTTTCAGGTGGCAATCATTCTCTCTCGGATTCCTGGAATAGATACGAATCCACTTTGGGACTTGTGCTCGCTGGTCGGTCAACCGAAAATGTCATGAGCCAAAATGTTCGTGGTACTTTTCTAATAAAAAACTTAAAAATTCGTATTTTAAAAATCTAGAGTTTGAGGGAGCGTTGGAATTTTCGGAATTTCTCATGCGGAGTTGTTTGCCTTAAGTTGAATTTATACCCGGCTACCAGAGCAGCAACAAAGTTGTTGAACGGAGACTTATAGATTTTGGGGACTGCTCATGCAGTCGACTTCTCCATTTTATTTCATTATTTTATATTATTTCATTCCATTTTATTATTTTGTGCTTTATCGATGGCACCTCATTTCTTAGGGCAATCAAATCGGCTCACGCCAGGATTTACAATCAGCCGCCATGGCTAATTTTATCAATTTTCTGCGCTCACAAGTTCTCGAACTCCAGGTTATGGCAATGACTCTGCATCGCATGGTACATTTTTTGTTTGAATTTTTATTCGATGTTTGAATTTTTATTTGACGTTTTCCATAGAATCTACATAAACTTGCTATCGTTTCAGATCAATCAAGTATCTGTAGGGAACGTCTCAGAGGAGCAGGTCCAGCATCTGTTATATCACGCAAAAGAGGTATTAAGCTGAACTAGCAAACTTTTGATAACTATTAAAATTATGAGTTGTCAAAATTTAGCCACTTTTTGTGATTTTGTTACATTATTACCAAGCGGCTTAGTCATACCACAAAATTTTCGGTACTATTAAAGACAACAATACTGATTTTTTGCGATTTCGCGAACTTTGAAGTTATATTACTGGTATAAATATATTGTTAGGATGTTTGTAGTAACGCTGCAGAGCTCCCTTGGTGATCGTTCATACTCTACAGCAAAGTGAAGCTGCACTATAACGGCCTGCATGATTTTCTGCACTTTCTGTGTCTAAGAGTTGTGTTATTATTGGGAAATACGGAAAAATCTCCGTGATGCTTACAACTCTCCTCTGCGTCTCTGACCCTACTAGGGCATTGCTACGCCGCTTTGCTGACGAGTTTGGGCACTTCATTAGCCATAATCTAGGCCGGTATCCTTTTGTGCTCAATTGGCGCAATTGGCTAGCGCGTGCTACTTATAGGACTGAGAAATGCCTAGATTCATGGAGTTCGATCCTCCCATGAACCAAAATTTTTGCCACACCTTACATGAAGGGCATTTTTAGGAAAAGGCTTCGAGGTGCGTTTCTTTGACAATAATTGTAAAACATCTCGCTCCCGGGTGGGCTCGAACCACCAACCTTTCGGTTAACAGCCGAACGCGCTGCCTATTGCGCCACGGAAGCCATGCTCCGTTTCGCTAGTTTTTGTGAATTCTGTCCAGTTTTTTCTAACCCCAATTTTTAGTTTTCTCAACAATGCTTCCTACTTTAGCGCGAGGGCGTGATTCATATGTGCTCCATTGGCGCAGTTGGTTAGCGCGTGGTACTTATAGGACTGAGAAATGCCGAGGTCGGGAGTTCGATCCTCCCATGGAGCAAAATTTTTGCCACATTCTAGTTGAACCTATACTATACTACGCTATAACTGCTCGTAAAGCCGTTGGGGTGCGATTCTTTGAAATTCCGTGGCTGCAAAAGTCCCGCTCCCGGGTGGGCTCGAACCACCAACCTTTCGGTTAACAGCCGAACGCGCTGCCTATTGCGCCACGGAAGCCATGAGCATTCGTTAGTTTTGTAAGTTGTTGTGATTTCCTTCTGGCTATTCTAACAGCAATTTTCGATTTTATCACCAGTCCTCGCCGGATTCAGCATTAAGCTAGGGCTGATGCCTTTTGTGCTCCATTGGCGCAGTTGGTTAGCGTGTGGTACATATAGGACTGAGAAATACCGAGGTCGGAAGTTCGATCCTCCCATGAAGCAAGTCTTTTGCCACTGTACCTGAACTGCAAGCTTGAGAAAGAAATTGGGATGGGTTTCTTTGACATCTCCTTGGTGCAAAGTGTCTCGCTCCTGGGTGGGCTCGAACCACCAACCTTTCAGTTAACAGCCGGATGCGGATCATGATTTTGTTGAGTAAAATTAATATGTGTGATGTTATTATCGATGTAATTATCGTTATTGACAGCTTTAACTAATCAACGGGACATCGCCGACCTCTAGTGCTGCGATGCCTTCAACTTTATCCCGACCTCTAGTGCTGCGATGCCATCAACTTTTCTTGACTTATTTTTTTCTGTATCTTTTGCTCGTCTAAGCATAAGGGACGAAACGAACTGTTCTTTTTACATGTTTAGATAGTATTTTATTGTTGCATTCTTCTTCTTTTTCGACTTCTGACACTTTCTATTTTCATTTCCAATTAGCTACATTCAACGACCTTTTGCCGAGACCAATTTCAGGAAGAGTGGAGGCGATTCGCTGTTGGTGTAAATCATTTGAAAATGGTGATGACAAATATACTTACAAATTTCGATGAGGAACAACGAAGACAGGGAAAGAATGCCGCCGCCGATCTCAATTCTATGCATAAATCGCGTTTTCCTGACTATAACACATATCTGATGTAATCTGCTCAATTGTGAATCTAGTCTTGATGATCTTCAGAATGAAACGATTTCTCACCGATATTTTCGTGTTTTGGAAAGTGGGGTTTCTTCACCTGGACCTTTTCTACCTTCAAGAAAACTTCTAATTCTTGGGTTAAGTATGTATCCAAATGCCGAGGAGTACTCGAGATGAGCTCCATCAGGGAAACACTGGAGGCTGATTCTATTTTTCAGAATTTTTCAAGTATTTTTAAATAATTTTTCTTCATTATGCCCTTTGACTGGATGATTGTCAGGTCTCCAATTGTCGATATATACAGGTCTGACAAGCGCAGCAACCCGAGCTAGGTGCTGCGTTTAGTCACCTTGTTTCATTTCTTTTGTTCTATTTTTCATTTTTTACCACTTACACATTTTCCTTGTCTAGCTTATTAATTTTAGAGGCATATCCTAACCTTTGCAGAAGAGAATAAGCATCCTCTATTCCGAACTCGACCTAGCGAGCGCTTAATCCATACTATTTACATATGATGTTGGGTATAGGTGCTTTAGCTTGAGTTTACCCGGTTCCCCGTGAGTCTGTCAAAGTTCAGCTAAACTATACACAATACCATGTACCAGTGATTCTGAATTTTCGTATCCTTGGAGGCCATTTTTCATCAAGGGCAGCTTTCCCAAGCCCACTCGATACCCGAAGACCGGTCGCTCCTATGGATGATACCTTTTTAATTGATTTTTCCTTGAGATGGTAAGATGGTGGTGTCCCTTTATCATCTATAACCACCCTACATTGTGAAAGTTCAACAACAAACATTCATTCAACTAGATATTTAACAACAATTTAACCAGCTGATTCCATCTCAATCAGCTTCTTCACTCCATCATACATCTGTCGTACAGCTTGGTACTCAGTTAAACCAAGTCGTTGCTTGTTGGAGATGTCGTAGACGCCTTCAGCTGATTCCGAATGCTCACCATGGATACCACGAATCTGATAGTATAGGAAATATAAAAATATAATCGAATAGAATAGAAGTGTATCTTAAAACACCCACCTGAAGCTTCATATCTGCGCAGATCTGCTTGAACTCAGGTTTTGCCGAGACTTTCGGAAGCTTTATGTGGACTGAAGCGCGCACTGTTGTACCTGAAGGAAACTGTGCGGTGGAGGGCCACATTTTAGGTATGTAGTTACCAGGGTAGGTACGCATTTACCCAGATTTGTCGGGCAGAATGTGAGCCAGCCAAGACGAGGATGACGGGCGAATTGCGTTTTGGTCGATATGTAGGTGACTCCTTTGATGAGACGAGCGAGAACCTGAACTTCTTGCCGCAGAGTTGAGAGTGAAGGTAAAGGTAAAGTTGTCGGCGTTGATCAGTCCGCTAAAGACGCGCCGCGCATTCGTGTTCCATTCAGAATCGTAGAGAGATGGGGAATTTGGCCCAATGACTCGCGGGGGCGAGTCGCTATGCCAAGTCAGTGTTTTTACCTTTCCAGAAGTTTACCCGACCCCGGGGCGATGAAAGGCTTGGTTAGCCTGAACCTAGATCGATCGCTCGACCGTGAGGGTGTCAGTAGCGCCTCTTACCACTGCACCACGCGCACGGCATACAAGCATCGCTCATATGTTGTAGGCAGTAAACCCGCGTGATTAAGCGTAAGGTAGAGACGCAGAGGAAGCAGCGTGGCAGCAGACGTCGGATGCTGTTTTGCTGCGGACTGTGAATGCGTCTGGCCACGAAGTATGACGCGCTGTAACAAGAGAAGTGGCTGAAAGATTGGCAACCCTGGTTCGAATATCTTCTGGGTTGAGGGTTTCTTCTGACCATATAAAATAGATAAATAAATGGATAAATATACTCACTGCTCCGACATCACCTCCAGGTTGCATCGAGATAATTCGCAAGTGATCTTCTTCGTTCACCCATACCAGAAACGTTTTCGCTTCGTTATGGAAAATACCACGACCGGTAGGCCAAAATCTGAAGAATGGAGATGGTTAGTTAAACCTTAACCTGACCCCGTTAACCCACCGATTTGCATTTGCTGCCTGGAGAAATCGATCACCCTCTTTGAACAGGAAGTGATCGGCAATCAATTTTTTCTTCGTCTCCTCGTCCATGCCAGTGAGCGGATAGTATGTGCCCTGAAAAGCATTTCTTACGAACAGTTCAAAAGCCATGGAGGAGTGCATCCATTAGTTTTGCAGACCTTCAGCTCGTCATCCTTTATTGAAGTGAAAATATCCTGCATTCGCTTCTCCATGTTCTTGTAGTTCACCTACAAAATATGGAAATGGTAAAATATGTTGGAAACGGCTGTCGGGTAATTAAAATCACCTCCGTCAGACAAGGATTGAAAGGGTATCCGGCTAAGGATCGTCCACATCGAATTCGGGTAGAGACTATAAACTTGCCATCTGGATCGAGATTAGTCAGCTCTCCAATCTAAATTTTATTCTATTTTGAAATAAATGAATGAATAATAAATAAATAATTCCCGACAGTGAAGGTACGCTGGGAGTAACGTGTGCTCTTACTGTCCTCTTGTTAGAGAGAGAAGGATGTCCAACGTAGTTTCCTCAAACTTGGGTAATTAACCCAAAAGTCTTCCATCCCTCGGAAGTCGGGTTAATTGTTACCATACTTGCCTAGGAATATAATGAAGAAAGACACTGACTTGGTGCAGCTGTTGGCACCCGCAACTAATGTAAAAGCCAAATATGCATTGATCGCTTATCTATCATTATCGATTCTGAATGGGAGGCAAATGCGTGGCGCTTCCATTGACTTTCCTTGGGTTTCCTTTCTTTTTTCTTTTGTTTTCGTTTCGTTGATCTGTGAGATTATTGCTTTTCCTCACATGATTGTGCGTGTAATAAACTCTTTCATTCAGAATGAGTGTCAATCACTCTTTCCTTATCACTCTGATCATCTACCCCTATCTAATTATCTTGCTCTATCACCCAGTGATCGGTCGTAGGAGGTTTATAGGAGATCAGCTATGCAAGACGCATTCAAAACCTGGGCCTAAATTCATCACGGGTATCGGCACAATATACCCGAGAATAAACCCGCTCGGCGCGATTATTCGCATTCATGAACGCGCCGCAGAGTGGAATAGAACGGCGATATCCCCCAAATGAACTCCGCGGCGCGTTCATGAATGCGAATAATCGCGCCGACCGGGGTTTATTCTCGGGTATATTGTGCCGATACCCGTCATGAATTTAGGCCCTGTTTGGTTTCTTCTGAACCTTATGACCCAATGGTCTGTTCGCACTCGGCACCAGGGCAGTGTAAAGGGGTAGGATAACGTTCGCTGCGAGACCTCGAAGCGGTGCGGCAGCGAAGTATGAACATCCCGTTTCCCGCGGAAAAAAATTGAAGATGGGAGGACTAATTCGACTTACATTTTTCTCTCCGAGGTCCATCGGTGGCTGGCTGTCGGTGGCTTTGAAACCGCCATGATATTCTTCGATGACTGGATTAAATAGATCGGCAAACATCGTGTAGGCTTCGGCGTCCGGTGCATAGATGCCGACTCCAGAATCGAGATTCTCCACTCCGGACTGGATCACATCGAGCAGAGTGGCGCCCAGACGAGTTTTCTTCTTCTGAAATCACCTCTAGTCACCTAATGCCCATAGGAGAAGTCCTTTCAATCACTAACCTTTAACTTATCGCACACGGCCTTGGTGAAATGCTTCTTAAGAAGAGATTTACAGTCCGCTGCTGCTTCAAGTTTCGCATATCCTTCCTCGATTTTCTTCACGACATCAGCCGAAGCCATTACTGAATTGAAATGAACGTTACCGGCTTCGATTTTCCGACTTCGACTGTTATCATATCACAGGTGAACGGTAAGCGAAGCACCGTTGAACAGGTCAGCTCACGCTCCACGCCAAAATATCAAGTAAAGTGGACGAAGTTTATCGGTTCCTTAAGAGTGCGCCACACAATCGTCTTCCATAAAGAATCGTAGAGGCCTAGTGGAAATGCATTTGGTTTATACAATGACTTGCCTGCCTTAAACTTCCTAGACAAGTTTGATACCAACTTACCCAATCCCGAAGGTAGAGAAGGCTAGGTTAGACCGGGCGAGGATCGATCGCTGCTACATCTGCTTGTCAGTGGCTCCTATTAGCTACCTCGTAGTCGTCGTCGAAATAGTCCCAACCGTCGTCATCGTCTGAATTGACGTTCTCGAAGTCACCTGTCGACCAACCTTTGGTCATCAGCTCGGTGAGTAGGTTGTTCTAAAAATAAATAAAAATAAATAAATGAGGAGAGCAGAATTATGACGTACTTCGACGTAAGAGTTCAGCAAATGAACTGAGAGGCAATTTCCAAGGAAATAATCCAGGTCAAGAGACGCCCCAATGGCGGCTAGATCAAAGTAGGCTGTCAATAACTGATGAGCCAATCAAAAACGACGACTTTCGAAACGAAATTTCACGAAACGAAAAACGAAATTTCACCGGTGGTTACGTTTTACAGGCCATGCCCAGCATGAGCGTAACCGCCGGTGAATTTTCACCGGCCGGTTACGTTTCACAGGCCTGACCGGCCGGTTACGTTTCACCGGCCGAGCGCGACCGGTGAAACGTAACCGACCGGTCAAACGTAATCGGCCGGTCAAACGTAACCGGCCGGTCAAACGTAACCGGTGACCGATTTGCGTTTTCCGGTAAGTTTCGAGGGTAGATTATCATCATTTGTTTTCAAACAAGCAGATTTACTGTGAAATTTGTTTCTCTAGATGTCTATAATTTGTTTATCTGAATTTGATCCAGATTTCTGGTGCTACGGTTGTGAAACGTATATGAACGCAACCGCCGGTGAATTTGACCGGCGGTTGCGTTCATGAATCCCGCCCCTGCCTGCCACCTCCACCATTGCCACCGTCTCTCCCCATCGCTCCTCCTCTCGCGCCGCCTGCCACCTCCACCATTGCCGGCCACTCTGTAATGTGACGTCATTGTGGAAAAATGACCTAAACCGATGAATTCATGAAAACGAAATCGATCGAAATCTATGTAGCTCATTAGTGAAAATTAAGAAAATTACAATTTGGAAATTAGGCCTCGAAAGAGCTTCAATGAAGAGAGTTAATCGCCTTCAAACCTTTTTGCAAAAAAATTGGCTCGGTGCCAACAGCTTGTAAGAGAAAAAGAAACGGAGTGAGCCTGCCCGGTTGAACGTTGCTTAAATTTGACTATGTCTTCTGTGTTAATCTCAGACGAGGGAGCTCACTTGACCGCTGAGATACAGCCCGTCAAACTTTGAGGAAATTACGTGCCATTTGTGAAAATGCACGTATTGCTATGTTCAGGGCAGAATACCTGCCAAATTCTTCGTATGGAAACGGAGTTTTTGCAATCCCACCACGGATTCGATGTCATTTAATGTGAAATTAAAAAACCTTTTCGTACTGATCCGGTTTTCCAGAAAATCGGAACTTAAAAATGAACATTTTGATTTTCGAAATATCGCAAACTTGATCAAAAAGCTTCAAAATTACCCTGACAAACTATAAAACAATCAAAACCTAAGCGCTTATTATACCAACAGCATCTACGAACGCTGCAGATGAGCAATCTTCTTCTCTTTGGCAAGGCATTACTACGTCTACGTCATTGAAGCCAGGATCGGTTGGCGTGGAGAAGGGACCCGGATGAGTGTCAACATATCCAGCCGCAACCCAAGCGTAACACCGGAGCGTAAAACTGCCGGTACGTCTGGCTTAAAATCTGCAATCGAAGAAAAGAGAATTCTCAAGTTTTCCTAATATATGCAAACTTGGCACATTATTTCTGCCCCTCTGTTGATGCCACCCTTTTGCACGGAAGAGACAAGTTGCTCATTTACTAACAAGGGGAGGATTACGTGCTCTACCGGTGATACTCTGCTCCACGGCCGTTCCAGCGGCTTTTCGATGGTTTCAATTGGAGTGCAGTAAGCCACCTCAACTCTGTTTAAAAGCTTCGTCACTTTGTACTAGTGCGTATTGACTGAATTCTGTGTTTACATAGATTCCTGCCGACAAGGTTACGGTAATTTGCTTCGTTATGGTAACTTGGTTACGGTAACTTATTTCACCTACTGGACAAATGAATTAGCGGTATGAACATGGTCTCAAGGTCTTTCTCATGTTTTTCCTGTTTTCGTAATATCGATGGTCTAATGAGTTTTACATCATTTATTTTTATTTTAGCTTCTTTTGAAAGATGAGATTGAGATTGTTTGTTAAGTTTGTTAGACTCTCAGTTGACTCGATTCAATTGATTCAATTGCGCAGGTTTGTGCACGTGAATGTTTACTTTGTGCAATTCGTAGGGTATTATGTACAACTTGTCACCGTTAATATGAGCGCAGTTTTATTCTAAATGATATATTGTAAATGCATGTAATTTTGGCTTGTGATTCGTATTTCCAACTGAACAGTTTTCTGGGTCATGCGCTTTTTTGTACGTGAGAAAAAATTAGAAAAATCAATTTCAGGTTTTGTTCGTTAGCTGCTAGTTAGTGGTCCCGCTGTCACTTCCGAGGATCATGAGCTCTACGAGCAGTGAGGAAAGTAAGTTTTTCTCCATGTTGCATTTATCATTATTCAAAAATTTCTATTTCTTGACGAGAGCGCCCATAGTAGTTTTGTAGTGGCACTATACCTCTCTACCTTCTTTCTATAGTGAATTTTTCACTTTTCTTTTTATCGATTTATTTATCGTCCACAAGTTTTTCTCTGTACTCAGTCACTTGAACTGTATATCGCTTTCGTTCAGGTGGCAGCGAGGTCGGTGAGGAGTATGTGGTTGAGAAGATCCTTGGAAAACGAACGCGGAAAGGTCAGTGGAATTATCCACTTATTTTATATTTTTAGAACATTTTCTTACTTTTTTACCTATGTGTGCATTCTTGCAAGGATCGGTAAGGTCTCCTGGGACATTTTCTTCTTTTTCAATTTTTTTTTTACTTTCAAAACACATTTCGATAATTGTATTCAAAACACATTTCTATAATTGCATATCATTAGTGAAAGTAGTAAGTAGTAAAAAAATAATAAAATAGAGAACATTCCTTTGTGAAGGCTTCTCAACTCTTAAAAATCTTTTCAGGAAGGGTCGAATACCTGATCAAGTGGAGAGGATACGACGATCCGGACGACAACACTTGGGAGCCTGCCGGACAGTGTGTAAGTTCCAGTGTTTCATCGTAATTGGTTGGCTTTTAATTTTCCACCTGTTCTTTTTTTCAGGATTGTGCTGAGCTTATAAAAGAATTTGAAAAGCAATACAGAAAAGGTTCAAAGGAGAAAGATGTGGTTGAAAACGGCAAAAAACGCAAACGGTCTGTTGTTCTCGATGTATCAAAGTATCCACTTTTGAATGCATTGATGTTTACTTTCAGGCAAGCCGAATCTCTCAGTCCCCAGCGATCCCCAAAATCGAAGGTTGGTCGAGAAGGAACTTCAGATTCTGATGCGTCCCCAAAATCACAGGCTAGCCGATCTGAATCTCCCATTCGCAAAACATCGCCAAGGGCCCAGGTTGGCCTAGTACTAGTGTTTTTTCCTTGCTGAAATGTTTTCTAGTTGTCCATGTTTATCAGGAGATCGAAGAAGACATATTTGACGACGGCACTTCGAGCGAAGCACCTAATCCACCGAAGAAGACGAAGAAAAGGAAAGGCAAGTTTACGTTCTTCATCATTTTCGAACATGTCATTCATAATTTTTCTTTTCCATCACTTTCCATCATTTTCCATCTGTCACCAGTTAAACCAATTCCTACTCCACGAATCGGGTCAGGGTCAAAAATTGTTCGTCTTCGAAAATTTGCCTATAGGGGTTATTTGGGGCGCTGATCACAAATCACTTGATCACCTTGTGTCACGATCACAGGTCTGTTTTCCGGATTCCTGCCGTGGACCTCCAATAACATTGATAACGTTAATCTGGCTGGTTCGGTAAAATTCACATATTTTGCTAGAACTTCTTCTAGCGGGGTTATTTTGCATGAAATTTTGAAACGTCCCTATATATAGTTGATTCCTTTCAATTTCTATATAGTTTCTATATAGTTCAATTGCATTGTTTTGCTTATGTGGATCGTCATTTTCCTTCCTTACACACATTGTTGACTTCTTTGTTAATCTTTTCCTATCATCATCTTTCTATCTTGAACTTTGATAAGTCCTGATAAGAATGTCAATTTAGCTGATGACGACAAGTACGGAGTATGTAGTGGTCGAAAAGTCTGTCGAATTCTTGGTCTTAATACGAAAGCGGATGAGTTGAGGATGCTGGTGGTCTACTCTGACAGGGAAAAAATCAAGAAAAAAGATGCTGAATTGGTTCCATCACGAATACTTAGGCATTACGCTCCTCAGGTATTTATTTCAAACATCACATTCTTTACCAGTTTATTGTAGTAAATGTTACAAACGTGAGAGCACTTATTTTCAGCTGGTTATTGATTACTACGAGTCGCTGATTACTTCAGTGGGCAAATGATACTTTTCATAATATACAAGCAAATCCTGTGAAAGAATCGATCATTGTGTACATTCCAATAAATATGTTACAATTGAGCTTCTAGCGAAACAAGGAGATCTAGTAGAGCTTAGACTTTTTAATTTACAAGTTTAGCAAGTTGACTGATGCACAATTCGCCTCAAAAGCCGGAAAAATCAGAGTAACAGGATATCGTTAATTTGATAACTCGAATCGATACATCAGTCAACTCTGCCCAATTACCCATGAAATACAAGCTAATTTCAGCTAGTAGCTAAAAAGTGAATTCAATATCCTATTTTGTAATACATATAAAAGACTAGAATTATGCTAATTAAAACCAATAGTGTAGCGGCTACGCAGTTCTTTTACAAAGCTTCTGAGCCATGTCCAGCTGATCACCGGAACCAAGTTCTTGTAGTCTAGCCCTTAGCGCTTTTTCCTTCGCCTCCTGGTCGTGCTCGTCTCTTATGTCGGCTACCGTCCAAGAGTCAATCTGTAATTGATATATTCTCGTTAAGTTAAAGGTGATGCGGTCACTGATCACCCCCCCCCCCCTAAGGACACGCCATGCACTCGTCTTCCATTTAGGGTCGTAGAGGCGTGGTGAATGCGAATTTGCCCGAAACATTGAGGGGTAGTCGCTGCACAAGCCAGTATGTCAGTATCCTTACCTTCCTGGACAATTCTGGTACCAATCACCCGACCCCGGACGGATGGAAAGCCTGGATAGCCCGGGTGAGGATCGATCGCTCGACCCTAATGAGGTCAGCAGCGCCTCATACCACTGCCCCGCCCTCAAGGTCTAGATAAAGGGAAAAGGGTAGCGCTTATATTTAGCCAGCAACCGAAAAGTAACTTCCTTACCGTCGCCTTCATAGTGTTGACCGCATCATCATCTCCCTTGAATTGAGATATTATCTCTCCAACTTTTCGTACGAAGTGTTCTATGAGCTTCTGAATATAGTTAACAAGTTAACAGTCATGAATTCACGAGAAATAATTGCAACAAAATAAGTTTAGGTATATAAAGGCCTGTGATGAACCAACCTTTCTCTCGTAACTTCTGCGTTTGAGACGCTGCACAAAGTCTTCTCTTTCCCAGAAGCTTTTGCACACCATAGCTATGGTCTCCTGATTGTAAGCCTCCGTTTTTGTCAATTTCTCGCACTGCCTCTGTAGTTCGGCAACTGAAACCCAGTTTAAAGATTATTCAAAGAATAGGATACTTCACATAGAAGATAGACCAACCTCTACTTTCCAGACCCGTAATTTGACTTCTCAAGCGCTGGACAATTAGGAGTTTCTCATCATTCTCATCCCTCAATCGAATACCATCGCGGCGTTCACTGAAAGCGCAAGGATTGCAGAAATTCAGTACGTTCTGGGAAGATGAAACTGAAAAGGAAAACAGGAAATGGAGGAAAGAGGAAAAAAGGGGAAAAAATTAAAAAGAAAAATGGAACTGACCTTTCCAACTCTGCACGAACTTTTTGCAGAGCTTCTTCGAGTTCGTCGATAGTCGCGTTTGCTTTCACGACCTCTTCTTGAGACTCCTAAAGGTAGAAAGGTAAAGGTAGGTGGGCATATGACTAATGAATGAATTTGACGTAAAAAAGGAATGGGACTATCCCCAAGGTCGCGCCATATATTCATCATCAATTCGGAATCGTAGAGGCGCGGTGATTGCGTATCTGATCTCTACAATGAACTGCGGGGCCAGTCGCTATACCAAGTCACTTTCTTTACCTTCAAAGACAAGTCTGGTGTCAATTTAACCAATCACGGTAGGATGGACGTTTGATTAGCCCAGGTAAGGATCGATCGCTCGACCGTCCGAGTGTCAGTAGCGCGTTTTACCACTGCACCTTCCAATACTGATAAGAAATATCAACAAAAACATAAACCATGGTCGAACAAGCATCTTACCTGATCGAGTTTTTGGAAGTGCATGACCATATGCGCTATGTCGTCTCGTTCCTTCAACACCGATTCCAGCTCTTCGGCTTGTTTCCTAATTTTCACCATAAACTGTTCTATTTGAATTTTTCCGGCCTTCATCTCTGTCCTATAGATACATAGTCATGCATGAAAGAAACTTCAAAAAACTTCAACAATTGGAAGGATATCCACACTCACTTCATGGCATTACTCTCTTCTACGATCTTCGATGCCCTTTCCAGTTGACGCTTGCAGCGATCCAGTTCGAGTTGCAGATCATTTCGTTCGACGTTCCATTTTCGTTTTTCAGACCTTGAGCGGAAATGTCTTCTCACTTTTGTTAAAATTCGAAAGAAAACAATAAAACCTAAACATAGAGAATGAGCCTCACGCCAGTTTCTCCTCTAGCACTTTCTTGTCCTCGCAGACCGTTTTCAACTCTTGTTTGATGCGCGTTTCCATTTCAGTGATTTGTCTATTGCATTCGTCGAGGAATCGTTGTACCTAAACCACTCGGTTTAGCGAAAAATGGGCTTCGAGGGGAAACGCTCATTTTATTTCATTTTTCCTAATAAACAAAATAAAGTTGACAACTAACCGCTCGTTCGACAACATTAGTGGTAGGCTGTCCCGCGATGTAATCAAGGAAGCGTTTGAATTCCGACTGCACCAATGTCACCGGAGTAGCATGATTCTGAAGGAAAGTCATTCCGACGTTATTTCGAAAGTACGTAAACTATGGATAAAACAAAAAAATGTCTCTTAATCACACAAATTTACATTCATACAGATTTACATTCATACGTACAAAATATGTTCACGCGTGTACTTTTCCTCCGGGTCTACGGTTTCTCATATGCTAATGTTCCCTCCTACCCGCAGAGGAACGAATTATTTGGTTTCCTTTCCCTTGAATGGAGAAGGAATCGTTTAGATTTACTCATGGCCTTCAAAATACTCAAGGGCTTGATTAAACTCAAGCTCTCCGATTTCTACACAATTGTCCCTTCCCACACTAGAGGATCGCTGATCAAAATAACTACTCCTTTAGCAAAAACTACTGTCAGGTCAAAATTCTTCACTTATAGAATTCGTACTACCTTAAATCGAGTTCTCCGTTCGTCTAGCTGGACTATGTCTTATCCAACTTTTAAAAGGCATGTGGCGAAATTCCTTGTTTAAACTCAACTGTGTGGTGTGTTGTAGTTTTTTTTTTCTTATGGCTGTTTCTGTTATTTTACTTCATCGATTACAGCAATAATCTAGTGACAGGTTTACTTTCTCTTTTTTTATGTGCGCTGTCGCACCTACAATAAATAAATATCATATTCATAATCACATAAGAGAGTCAAAGGAGAAAGGAAATCTAAAAGGCTAAAAAAAGACTTTTCGCCCATAAGTTCCTTAAGGATGCCTCCTAGATTCTTGAACTTTACCAAGTCACGGACAATACCTTCCTTGATGAACCCCTTTCCTTAGTCACGGCGGAAAGAAACAAACAATAAAATTGGAAAAAATAGCCCGGAACCTTCGTTCACATATTCAAAAGCAAACATGAAGAGGAACCTAGCGAACTTCTCAAGCCGTTGAAGAAGAGATACGCAAAAACAAAAAGAAAACTCTGAATGCCCTGAGAATTTGGAGTCGAAGTGAGTTTAACCTCAGGCGCGCCCTTTGTAGACATAAATGAACTAGCAAGTTAGTAAATAAATAAATAAATAAAAACCACACTTACATCGTTGAACTTTTCGACAGACTCGATGAGCTGCCTCAGCGGAATTGGCTCGCCGATCATTTGTAGTGCAGAATCACTTGTTTGTGTGACGGCATCTTGGGGCTCATCTGGTGATCTCGGGTTTTCTGAACGTCCAATTTTTCAAAAAGAAAACGGATTCAGTAGAAAGATTACGGTAACATCGCGAATCAATCGGCTTATAACAAAAAAAAGCGTCTATTAGAGCTTATATTCGGATGTTAGTAGAAAACCAACCTCTAATACAGAGCTGAGGACCGTTCTGTGCCACCGATACCGAAATGAACGTGTCACGCATTGCTCTCAGCGCTTCGGCCATAGTCTTTGTTTCCTTCAATGGTATCAATAAAAGGACAATAAGAACATAAATAGGTAAACGAGTGGGTAACACACAGTAATGTGGGTAACACACAGTAGCACGAGTGGAACCTCAATGCAATCAATAATTTCCTCTTACCTTCGCAGCCTTCTCTACCAACTGCTGTATGGATGGTGACAGACAGTCAAAGAGAGCACGGTCCACAGTGTTCGGATTCGCCGCATTTTCTTCACCATTTTCACAGAGGCTTTGATCAGCAGAAACATTTTGTCCTGAATAAAAATTTCTTCCACAAATTTCCAGAATAAAATTTGCTTTTTCGCGTGAGGTCTTGAGAATCTTTCACGAATAAATTTCAAATAGAGTTTGCGAAGGGCTGCTTAAACATGCGGCTTAAGACTTTTAAAAAACTTCCTCAAAAACCTCATAGTTACTGGTCGTCCGTCTATTATATGAGATTGAGGTCCCTTTCTCCCTAAAAATGTTTCCGTTCTGCGCTAGGTATTACTTTTATCTACAATCCCATACGGTTCGTCAGTTTGTTTTCCTTCTTGATGTTGAATTTGCTAGGTTTAAATTAGATAGGATCAGTTTTGTCCAGTAGTTCGGTTTTTCTGTGTGTTTTGGTTCCGTTCCGTTGTATTACCCGTTCACCCTAAGGTGGACCTTACAAATAAATAAATAAATAAAGAACTCAGCCGAAATACCTGGATATGGCTCTAACTGAGCAAGTCGTTGGGAAAGAGCCTCTATCTGTTCCAGTTTTTCAGAGTACTGCTGTTCAGCCACCTCCTAAACAAATTCTATTACGAATATTCATTATTAAAGCAAATTCGAGCGTTTCAAACCTGGAAAATGGAGAACTCGTGACGAATTCGAGCGCATTCGTCAACGACGCCCGCAAGTTGTTGTTCCAGTTCGATGATTTCCGTCGACTTTTTGCTCTGAAAAGCGATCATCGACTAGAATCAATATCGATGCCGGGTGTACATTTGTAAGAATGATTGGAAACACCGTGAAAAAATAGCTATTTTTTGAAGAGAAAGTCCGACAGACTTCGACCGGGCCATAAATCAAATACCCTGAGTGCAAGGGCTTGTCAAAAACCTTTCGACGATCCCCTCTTATTCAAATTTCGTAGCACTACATCGCCAACCAACCAGGCTCTCCTGAAGACTGAACTCCAACGAACGCAAATCGGCGATGGTCTTCTCACGGCTTTCCAGCTCATACTGAAGCGATTCAGTCTTGGCGATCTGGTCGATATAGGAGGCCTAAATGTCAGAGAATGAACTTTCTAGTGTTTAGGTAATAAACCATAGAAAATAAAGGAAAACAACTCGAGAACGACAACTGTCATGTCACTGTATAATTCATTCAAACCTGTTTTTTCAATAGCTGTTCTTTCTCATCCAGCGCGTCATCAAGATCCTTACGACACTTCTCTAAGGCTGTTACGTACTGCTCAACTTCATTTGCAGCGTTGCGGGCAATTTGCTGAAACGGAAAAAGATTGATAGGTAAGAAAGATAAAAAGATTGACTAGTCCCTTAAGAATGCGCTATGCACTTGATCTCAGTCCAAAATCGTGGAGGCGCAATGAATTCAAAAGAATGATGTACATTAAAAGCATTTGACGATGTCACAATCTCACCTGACGGAGGAACTCCAGTTCCTCTGACATTTTCTCGTTTGAGGCCATCAGCTCGCCGATTTTGAGCGACTTCTCTCGCAGCTGTAACATTTAGAATCTAGAGGTGCGCAATGATACACATAGAGGATGTTATAAAACAATCCAAGAGGTAATGAGTTAGTACAAGTAATAGCTAGATGAATAAAAAGAAGATTTCTTTACGATTGCGTCGCCATTAAGAGAAGAGTAGTCTTAGAACTGGAGAAACTGTCGCTAGTCCTTGCAATTCTTCAAAATCTTTTTCACGAGCAAGGAACTCCTTATTTTTTGACACCTCAGTCTAAAAAATGCCACAAATGCGAACTACCGTACCTCTGTTTCTAAATCACCACACTTCCGACCCGTATCCTCAGCCTTTTCACGAGCCTGCTTCTCGGCTTCCAATGACGTGCGCAGCTCATCATTCTCTTTGGTGTAGCGGGCGATCCGCGCCTTCAGCTCTTCGGCCAAAACCGTCGAAAACACGTTATCCTCGGTGAGTTTTGAGCTCATTTGTTCGAATTTCTTAAATGAACAGAAAACTGAGCTAAATTTCCATGAATCAGAGTTTCCAGTGACTGACCTACCTTACAATCCTCAGTCAATTTTTCTACCTCAGCGGCTTTTTCGCTGACGATTCTTTTCAGATCAGCATCGAGTTCCTGAATCACATTTCAATGAGACGGAAAATATTTGAAAACGTCTGGCTTACAAAAGCACCAAAACGGCACATTCTTGGATCTTATACCCTCCTAAACCTCGAACGGCTACGAAAGTGATTCAACAAGACGATCGTGGTTTATTTAAGGTTTATTCGCGACTTACACAAAGTCTGACACACTTCACTGGTCACAGAGTTCAGAAACCACGGTGGTAGAGGGGAAAACCCCCAAATAGACCCCGAACAAACCCCACAGCGCGTTGATGAATCTCTTTTGCAGGTAATTGGTGGTCTACGAATAAGCGCCACACTAGCGAGCAGTGTATTAAATCGGATGAGCTCAGCCACGCGACGATGAACCACGGTTTTCGCGACATTCGGAGTATATTGCGGGGTTTATACCCGGTATCCACTCCATGAATCGGTCCAGACGAAGGAACCGAACACTGATAAGGGCATAGCCACCCCTTAAACTACTTGCTTTCCTTGGCGGAATTTATTAACCAGTAAAGTTTATATTTGAGGAAAGTGTCAGAAAGGGGCTAATGAAGTCAGCGAAAGGATACAGAGACGAATAGAAAACTGAAAATCGCTGAGTACCCCAAAGAACATTTGTAAGGGACACCTGTTCTAACAGCCGCCTGGATAATACGAGTGAATTGATGAGTAACAAAAAAAAAAACATTTTTTCATCGAAGGTTTGCCGTCTGGCTGAATTTTGCGGACAAACTGTAGTAAATTTCGCGAGATACTGAGCTAGAGGGAATACCGAATATGATACTGAATTACCTTCAATTCCTCAAGTTCACGATTGAGTTGTGCTTCCTGAATCCTGTGTTCCTCCAATAATTTCTCCTTCTCGATCAACAATCGTTCTAGCTCTTCATTTCGTACACGAATTCCAATTGAATTACATCGCTCAGTGCGGAGGTGCTCGAGTTCATCATTCACACGCTCGAACTGTAAACCAAGGGATAAACTACGCAAAATGAAACTTCAAAAAACATAGAAAATTTGGAAAGGCAAAAAGGGAAAAACGATAACTAAACCAAAACAGCGACAAGGACCTACGACTTTAAACGACTTACACATTCATTCACTTCATCGAGTCTCTTGCTCTTCTCCTCTGATTTTCTCAGGAGTTCCTCTCTGTCGGTCTTGACAGCGGCGTTTTCGTTTTCCAACATCGAGCACTGTTTCTGATATTGTTCGACTTGCTGAAGGGGCGTTTTTGGATTCAAGGAGAAGGAAATAAAAACGAACAGATAGTGAACAAAAGTAATGTGGACGTGCCCTAAAGACGCGCCACGTATTCGTCTTCCGTTCGAAATCGTGGAGGCACAAGGAATACTAATTTGGTCTATACAATTAGTTGTGAGGGCTAGTCGCTCTACAAATCAGAGTTTTCACCTTCTCAGAGGAATCTGGTACCCATCTACACGAACCTAGAGAGAGGCTAAACTTGGTCAGCCCAGACGAGAATCGATCGACCGACCGTCTGGATGGGAGTAGCGCCTCCTATCAGAGTACCACGCCCGTTGCACAAGCCATATGCAAGTACAGAAAAAGCGAAATAAATGCGATAGAAAAAAGAAAAGAAAGAAGAAATAGGAGACGGAGTGACAACCTGTTTTAGCAATGCCGTCTTTTCAGTGATGATCTGCAGATTGTCCAGCTTCCCTTTGAGCTCCTCATTTTCCGCAGCGAGAGTTCGATTTTGCAGTTGAAGTTCTTCGTGTTCCTTGAAACATAAAAAATCAAAGCATAGAAACGACCACCACAGATGGAAAGGCA
Organism: Nippostrongylus brasiliensis; assembly: GCA_030553155.1. NCBI lineage: Eukaryota > Metazoa > Nematoda > Chromadorea > Rhabditida > Heligmosomidae > Nippostrongylus > Nippostrongylus brasiliensis. The sequence continues at coordinate 34,441,517 of CP130734.1, forward strand.
GATTTTCGTTGTGCAGCTCAGCTGCGGTGTAATTAAAACTACAGCACGGCAAAAAAATAAGAAAGAATTTGCCTTCTCTAATGTCGCAGCCGTATCAGCGATACCTTCAAGAACTTCAAGCTGATTCTTCAGATCAGTGTTTTTCGCGTCAAGAAGTCGGTTTTCAATTTGGAGGTCTTCCCGATCCTTAGAACACGAAATGGTTCAGAAAAAAATGTTCAATAAAAAAGATTATTTTTTGGAGATTCTATGTGGATTTATTATGGAAAGCAAACTGGATGGAACAATATCTATCGACATACCTTAGAAATCACACAAGTAGAGCACTGAAGACTTTCGATCTGACTCTTGAGTTCCTTATTCTCTTCATCTAGTGAGCGGAGTTGATGGTTCACTTCCTGCTTCTCCTTGAATAGTAAATATAAAAAGATAAAGAATGAAGTGGTCTTTGTTAACCTGTCCCCTCAAGATGCGCCATGCACTCGTCTCACACTCAGGATCGTGGAGGCTTGGTGAATGCAACTTTGACCATAACTACTCACGACAGTCAGACTGCTAAGGTGAAGTCACTGCCTTCACTTTACCAGACAAGTTCGGTACGATTTAATCCAACCCTCGAGGGAGGTCAGTTTCAATAACATGGTGAGGATTGATAATTCGATCGTGCGAGTTCCAGAAGCGCCTTTTACGTACCTCAGACGCTAGAAATTAATGAAAATATTACCTTAGATGCTGTTGCAGCAGCGGTTCTCAAACTGTCAAGCTGCGTCTTTAATTCCTTGTTCTCAGCATCTAGAGCTCGGGCAAGTTCCTCCAATTCTTGTCGTCTCTAAGAACACTAGCATAGGGATTAGTGGAACAAAATGAATGTTGGAAGCTACCTGAGAGACAGAATCGGCAGCGGTCTGAAGATCATCCACTTTGCTCTTGAGTTCCTTATTTTCAGCGTCGAAAAGTTCATTCCTTTCTTGTAACTGTTGTCGTTCCTTAAGTCTCGAAAATTTCAGGGCCAAAATACACTGTGAATAGAGAGATCTGAAGCTGATCACCAAAAAAGGTGAAAAACGAAAACGGTACCATCTCAGTTGCGGTCCTCAGACTGTCGAGTTCTTCTCTGAGCTCCCTATTTTCACTGTCCAGGGCTTGAGTTCGGTCTTCCAAATCTTGCCGTTCCTACACGACTATGGATACACCAAGAATAATCATATCACATCACCGAATAAGACAATCATTACAAGCTCATTACAAGTTTACATCAAGAAACGGAGCTGTAAGTCTTGAAAACAGTGGTTTTTATCAAAACAAGGATACTCTACTGACGCTCGACTTGACTTCTTCACTATTTTACTCCATTATTTATCTAATTCATCATGAGTTGTTGTACAAAGTATTTCTAGCGAAGAGTTAGAACTATTAGCAGCACCAGAAAGGAAAAATACCTTCGATATCGTTTCAGCAGCAGTTCGAAGCTCAGATACTTGACTTCGTAGCTCTTTATTTTCCGTTTCAAGACATTCCTTGTCATCCTTTAGCTGTTGCCGCTCCTGGAAAATCAACATTGGAACATCTACGTGAGAAGAGACATTTTGAAGTTATCTGACACGGCATCAAATCTTAGCATTTAGCCTAAAACAGCCGAAAAATCCTTCAAAAACATCAAAAAACCTAAAATTGCCTCGGGGTATGAAACGTTCTCATCTGATCCTTCTTTTTCTTTATTCATTATTTTACTCCATTATTTATCTAATTCATCATGAATTGTTGCACAAGGTATTTTCCGCGAAGAGTTAGAACTGCTAGCAGCACCAGAAAGGAAAAATACCTTGGATGTCGTTTCAGCAGCAGTTCGAAGCTCAGATACTTCACTTCGTAGCTCTTTATTTTCCGTTTCAAGAGAATCCTTGTCATCCTTTAGCTGTTGCCGCTCCTGAAAAACATTTTGAAGTTCTCTATTACGACATCAAATCTTAGTATTAAGCCTAAAAAGCCGGAAATTACTTCAAAAACATAAAAAACTTAAAATTGCCTCGAGGTATGAAACGTTCTCCACTTATCCTTCTTTTTCTTTATTATTTTACTCCATTATTTATCTAACTCATCATGAGTTGTTGTACAAAGTTTTTCTAGCAAAGAGTTAGCACCCTTAGCAGCACCAGAAATGAGAAATACCTTAGATATCGTTTCAGCAGCAGTTTGAAGGTCAAGTACTTGACTTCGTAGCTCTTTATTTTCCGTTTCAAGACATTCCTTGTCATCCTTTAGCTGTTGCCGCTCCTGGAAAAATCAACATTAAAACATCAATGTGAGAACGAACGTTTTTAAGTTATCTGATATGGCGTCAGTTCCTAGTATTGAGCCTAATAAAGCTGAGAAATTACTTTAAAAACATAAAAAACCCCATGATTGCCTCGAGGTATGGAACATTTTCAACGCTTGTTTCGTAGGGACGTGATCTCGCAACGCATATCCCGCCACAAAACGACTTTTCAAAGAAAATATAAGTAGCGATTGATTAGCATATTGTTTAACTAGCATTACAAAAAATCAGTAGTGAATGATATAAGATAAGAAAAACAATTGCTCAGATACCGAATCAACGGCGGTCTGAAGATCGTCAAATTGGTCTCTAAGTCGTTTGTTTTCGTTAGTAAGAAGTCGGTTTTCCTCTTGTAAATCACGATGTTCCTTAACATAAACAAATGAAGAAAATGTAGCACACGGTGCGTTGGAGCTCAAATAAGAAAATTAACTTCTTCGCCCCGTTAACATTAGGATCTAGAAAATGAAAAAATCCAAAAACTCTCAAGGGTGTACCTTGGAGATCGTGTCAACTACATAATGAAGACTGTCCGTTTGGGTCTTGAGTTCGTTAATTTCATCGCCAAGACGTCGATTTTGTTCTTCCATTTCTTGATATTCCTTAGAAACATACATGGAGCTTCGCCATCACTATCACAGATTACGAAAAAACCTAACGGCAAGTTAGTGCCAAAGGAAGAATGATAAACACTGCTATGATGACTGCATGGCAGAATTATCTTAACCAAAAATTTTCAAAAAAAGACGATAGAGCAGACCGCAATTGGACAGCGGAGCTAAATCACACTTTGAGAACAAAAAAAGATATGAAGTGAAATCTCATCTCTAAAGTGAGAAAAACAAAATACCCTGGAAAGTGACTCAGCAGCGGTTCGAAGGCCATCCACCTCATCTTGGAGTGATTTCTTATCCGAGAGAAGAAGCTGGATATGATCTTCAAGTTCATGTCGCTCCTGAAGAAAAGTGATGAATGTTCACACGCAATCCTGACTACTGACAATAAGCCGGTCTACAATGAAAGAAATATGCCTAAAATTTTTTCAATTTTGGATTTAAGGAAATTTTGACAGGAAATAAACAACTAATGAAGTATGTGGGTGAGTGGCTTACCTTGATCATGTTGTCTACAGTATCCTGCATGCTTTCCATCCGAGACTTGAAGCCAGCAATTTCAGCTTCGAGAATTCTGTTCTGATCCTCCAAAACGCACCGTTCCTGAACAAAAATGAACAATGACAAGAAAAACGGAAAATCTGACGGAATTTCGCAAAACCCAGCTTAGTACAGAGCAAAGTGATTTAGCGACTCATCAAACCAGGACAAGAAAAGCATAAAAATGTAGAAAATGAATGGCAAAAGACCGAAACCTTTCCTGTCTCCTTAGCTAGACGTTCGGCAGCTTCCAATTTCTCCTTGAGCTCCTTATTTAACGAGATGAGAGAGTCATTTTCATCTTCCAGTTCACGACGTTCCTCAAAATGGAAACACTAAACAAAGTAATTAAGATCAATAACAACCAAATTACCTTCTTATATCGCGCCATAATATGCTCATGAATATCATCTTCACACTGAGTGCAGACATCCTTAAAATATCCATTTATCCAAAAAGCTTATAGAACAAAATAGATAAAGATAATGAAAGAACGGATCGGTTAATGATCAAATAAACTGTCGTAGCAATAGAAACAAAAAATTTCAAAAAAATGAAGGTAAGTACCACAAGTGTCTTCTGATCATCATCCGATGACACAATGTCGCCTTCACACTGAGTTGATGTGTCCTTGAAACATTTTGCAAATAGAAATGTCCAGGAAATACAAAAAATGCCTAGTGATCTCACCGCTCTCATTGTTCCTTCAGATGGGGATCGAACGTATTCATCGTATTGAGAGTCATATTGAGAAGCGCTGTCCTGAACCAAATTTCCAAATCAACACTGATTATGCGACATTGATCAATAGCCCGGCCACATCGCTCTTGCGATAAAGAAATTGGTATGATCTTTTCTTTCGAGCTCCTCTATCTTTCTCTTAAATTCTTAAAAGAGGTGTACGAAGTCCACCGGACCAATTCGGTTTAACACCATGAATACTGTTTTTAGAATCCCGAAGACAGCAGATGTGAAATACAGCAATTCAATGGAAATTCTCCCGAACACAACGCAACAGATCAAAAGACAATGGGCCAGGTACAGAGAGTATGCTGCGGTTCAAAGAAGAAAGAAATTAGAAGCCGAATTTTTTTTGAATTCAATAGATTACAACCAGTAAGGTAAAACACGAGGTAAAGACAGCAACGCCGAGGTTGAAAGATGGCAGAGATTAGAAACTGTAAATTCAATGAATGCAAAGGGTTACCAATAACCGTGAGAGTTGTTTTTAATGGTGCTAGTATATTATACCCAAGGCGATATCTTCACCACATAGTTAAACCGAACAACAAATCGTAACCCACCGCAACACAATCAACAACTCCAAAATGCCTCCACTGATAACATGATACCAATGCAGAGTTGAGTTTATTTAGAGGAAGAGCATACCGTCATAACTGTGACCATTTCTTCTGACGCTTCAAATCCTTCCTCTGATGGCCGTTCAGTGATGGTCCGTAGCAATTCATTCTCCAAGTGCTCAATCTTACTATTCCTCTCCTAAAGAAACTTTAAAATTGAGGCCGATCGATAATTTTAATTGAAGTTTGAAATACTCACGTGTAGTTGAAGTTGAAGGCTTTCTGCCGCAGACTTCCACTGTTTGATCTGGAACAGTACGATTGGCATCAATACATATAAATAACTAAAAAAATAAAAAAGACGAGGGCAAACCTGTTCTTCTAACAACCACATTTCGTGCTTCCACATTTCCGTTTTGTTCAACATCTTTTCATTCCTCTTCTTCAGCCGACGATTCTCTTCGGTGGATTGTATAAGTTGTTTAACACTTTCAACTACAATAAAAATTTCGAAAAAATTGAAGAAAAAAGAATAGAAAAGGTCAGGAAATCCAGAAGCCAGTCGAAGAAGGTCAAAATTGAAGCAAAAACACGAACCGAGTACTTCCGTTTCAGCATCGACGTCGAATGTTCGACTCCTATCAGTATGGTAACGGCTTAAACTAGTAAATTTTACAAACATGACAAGAATTTTTTGTGAAAAGAACACATACTCGAAGGAGCGGTGACGGGACGAAGCTCTTCGACCACCCGCTATCGGAGTGGAGGTAAGAGGTGTGGGAGTACAGGTGCATAAAGAGCTTTCTGAAGTCATCGATGTCGCACACGTACATGAAGGGCTATGTCTTCCATCGTCCTGAAAAAAAAGCGGAAAAAATTACGCAAAAAATGGGCGGAGTAGGATTACGGTGACATGCACTGAGATTTACTTCATCAGATGGCCAGCTTAAAATAACTCACGGCGTCAAATTCAAAATCTCGTGGAGTCGGATGGCCGCTGTCCGGTTCTTGATCGCCGAGACGTCGCATGCTGGTGTTCGGAAAAGAAGCTGAAAAATTAAATTTTCGTCGATGTAGATATTATTTCGAGGAAAAATATATGCCAGAAGTTTTTGAATAGAAACTTCCGTCTGCTAGAGCTGTCGTAAAAGGATAGTTAAAGTTGTTGACAAAAAACCGGCGATTCGCAGCTGTTTTGACAATCGTGTCAACAATGCCACGGTTTGCATAATGCAACGCAAAACACTTTATCGCAGAATCAAAACATTTTGAGCAAAGACTACACGGGTTAAAAACGATTTTGGCATAGAATGCTCCAGCGCCCAGATTCATCATTGGTAAATCCCCGATAAACCCCGACATATACCCCGAACGGCGCGCATATCGAGATTCGTGAACGCGCGCCGGGGTTTCGACGGTATCGAGCGGGTTATCGCCAATGGGGTTTCGGAGGCCGCTCGTCCGTTCATGAATCTGGGCCCAGGAAACCATGCCCTAGCGTACTCAGAACTTGTAAATGAAAAGTTTCGCTGGTAAGATTTGGGGTAAAAGGATAGTGTTAGGGGTTGTGAACAGTTTGCTTTTTCAAACTAAACCTAAACACTCATTAATGGGTAGATTGCCTGGCGTTAACCATCCCGGAGGATTGCGCCATGGGCTTGTCCTTCAATTAGAACCATAGATCAGCCAAGTTGATAAGACAGCTCATTTTCGTTCCTCTCGAAGGACCACAGGTTGTTCATCGGTAATTCTGTTCAATAAAAAAGATGTTAGTAATAGTCGGAATGGGAAGAATCACATGATAAACATGTTTTCAAACGTGGCTAAGCCGCCTGGCATCAATCATAGCTAAGGGTTGCGCCGTGCCCTTATCTTCCATTCAGCTTTTTTTCTTCCATCCAAGGTTAACAGACTGTTCGCCGATTATTCTATCCAAATAAGAATAGGGAATATCAGACGTGATTTTAACAAGGTGGGTAAAGCATCCCGCGTCAATCCCCGGAGGATGCGCCGTGTAACCCATTCAGAACCATAGAGATACAGGCAAGTTGATAGGTCAGCTCTTCATTCTCATCAAAGGCAAAAAGGCTGTCCACCGATAAATGTATCCAAGTCAGAATAGGAAATAGCACATGATCAACAAGATTTTAAAATAAAAGTAGGGAAGAATCCACGAGAACGACGAGTCGAATCGATTGCCCGGCTAGAACTGGGAACAAACTACCACTCGAAGCCGTTGGGACGACTACTGATGTTGTTTTCACTCCAGCGCCAAGAATTAGTAGGTCGGCTGCTGAACTGGCGACGTTTTTATGTTGTTTTTCGAACTTCCTCTCGGCTGCATGAAACCTATACCAGCTACAAACTATAATAACTATCAAGAAGATCATCGGAAATCGGGAGGCTTGAATTTCGGATGGTCCCAGGCTCATTTCATTATATATTCTTTATTTGAAGAGAATAACTGAGAAAACAGGAAATGAAGCAATGAATAAATTCAACAGAGAACTAACTTTCTGGAACTTTCCGAAACTGTGTGAAAATTGGAGAAAAATGAGAAGAACCTCTTCTGTGAACTCCACATTAAGAAGTATCTAGTGGATGAAATGTACGTATTATCGACTTATTGACTTTGTTTCACACTACTGTTGTTTTGCTCTAGCCGAACAACAATTCTAACCGACCATCTAGATATTTTAATGGGCCATTGTCCCGACTTCGTAGCTGGTTTCAGTGGGCCAAACAAACTGCCTTTGTTGAAGAACTAGACCTCGCTTTCGCCATTCGTGTTTAGATTCAAAAAACTAGGAGTTTTGGGTTAAATTTCCACCAGCGAAAACAAAGTACTAAATTTGTGTAATCCTGTAGAGTAGAAGAACCCACGGCTAGCTCAGAATAGACGGGAAGTCGTCCGGCGAGCAACCGCACACAAAGTTAGAATAGAGAATCCTAGCCTCCCACCACCAGCTAACCAGCTGAACAGCTGATAACGATATTCAAGTGTTATCCTGAATCTAACCTGTTGGTTTAGGTATACGAGAACCCATCGGTTGTATATCATGAAGAGAAATGAAGGATAGAAATCAACTGACGCGCTCCACGGAAAATTGGCATTCGAAACATTTGAATAATATGTTTACTATATATATTTAAATACTCACCCATTGATATAGACTCCAACATTTACGAACAGCACCAGCAGAAGCTTAGAAAAGAAGCAAAAAACCCGTCTGATGCCGCGGACGAGTTGCTGTGGCGATTGGCGCGAGAGCGCAGAATTCAAATAATTACATATGGCGCGGCGCACACCGCTCACCTGCCGTCATCTGCTTGGCGGCCCGGGTACGCCGCGCGGCCGCTTCGCGGCGACAGAGGTTCAATTTGGGTCCACATTCATCATTGTTAAACCCCGATAAACCCCAAGATATAGCCTGTGAACGGGGCGCACCTTTCTCTACTTATCCTAAACTTCCTATGTTAAACGCAATCTCTCGTCGACTCTGCCGTCTCGTTCTGGCTGCGCCGCGGTTTCGGAGACCGTTCGTTCGTTCATGAATCTGGGCCCAGGTTTCTTGATCAGTACCCTGCGTACGCGCCATGCACTCAACTCCCATTCTGAATCGTAAAGGCATGGTGAATGGGTATCTGGGCTGAACGATGACTGGATGGGGCACCTGCTGCAGAGGTCAGTGTCTTCACCTTCCCAGACAAGTCTAGTACCAAATTACCCGAACTGGGGAGTGCTTGGTTAGCCGGGTGGGGATCGATCGAATGGCCGCGCCGATGGAAGTAGCGCCTCTTACCTCTACACCAAGAGGGCAAAAGTGGAGGTATTTTGCACTTTTCAATGTACCATACTGTTCGGAATTCTATACTCTGTCGGAAAATATCATGTGTCTTTTCATATCATTAATGCTCTCATTTTTATCTCTGATTTTCTGGAGTGCTCGTCACTCTATTGATCCATTTCAAACCGTCGTAGCACGTTCAATACTCAACAATTTCAGTCGAGGCAAACATCATTTCTAACCAAAATGCTAGAGCTAACTGACTGGAAAAGTCATTTCGTAGTTGGGTTCAGGGCTAGACAACAGTGATTACCTCAAATTCTGATGGATAGTTTTGAGGAAAGGAGTTTTTCTCGCAGGTCGGTTCAGATTCACTTGAAGTCCAAATCGTCAGGCTTTTTAGAGCTGAGCATGCGGCGAAATCTCATTGTCCACTGTTATCCTACTATATAATAAGCGAAACCCAAGCGATGTTTGTCATGGGTGGCTCGTATGGGTCCCGTCGCGATTGCCCGTCACCGTACTCCCGGGGACGCATTTTATCAGTTCAGCTCGCCGTCTTTTGCTACATGCTATTTGTTCATCGTTTTACTTTAAATCTTTTTTCTTCTATTTCAAATCTTTATTTCAGTTCATGTATTTTTGTTTTTAGTGTGTATTTAGCAGCCGTTTTTCGCCCGGCAGGCCGCTGAATGGCTGGTAATGTTATATTAAAATCAATAATGAAATATGGACTAATTTTTAGTGTAAACCAACAATTTTGTTAGTCTTCGAGTTCATAATTATATTTCCAACACACTTTTAGGTTTTCCTTCACGTGACATCCATCACTTCCACGTGCATCTAACCATTTTTCTTTTTCTTTTTTTATACGCCGGAGTTTTCTTCAGATTTTTGTTCGCGATGATCTACAAGTATAGGCTTGCATCGAAAATTCTTGCAGCAACTAAACTTGTTTTGAGGGACTTCACGAACTTTTCCTGTTGTTTTCTTTCCTTTTAGTTTCCTTTTTTCGGTGTATATCATCGATGATCAAAAATAAAATATCGATTTCAAGGTAATGTCCCACGTTGACCGTAGAAAACTGAACAGGGAAATAGCATGATTGCAGGCAGGTTGAGGTTATTCAAGCTCACACTGTTATATAGGCAGGATTACAAAATTGAATGTTCGTCCACTCGTATCACATACCGTATTGCCGGTGCAAAACATTAGCTGAATGTCTCCGTTCATACCTTGTGCTGTGTATTCCAACTTGAAGAACGGGATTTATGGCAAAATATCAATATTATAAACCACCTTTGTGCACCTTGAAAGACCATTTCATATGCGTATAAGATACATAAATATCACAAAATAGACGATAGAACCATGCATCCCGTGCCTAAAAGGAGTCGTGGTGGTGTTTCTAGCTCATAACGAAAGAAGTGCATCTCATCTAGCCGGCGAATCGATAAATGAATCCACAGAGTTCAACACAGCACAGTGCACAATGAAAAAATGGGAAACCATAAAATTATGGCACCACCCAACAACGAATCACACACCAATACGGTACACCACATAAAATTAGCCACAAATACAGCCCAACGCAAGAAATTGTGATTTACGGCTCAAGCTCTACAGCACACATCAGTAAGCAGCTGGTGAGAAAGCACAATCGCATTCGGGCAATCACCATTCGAACACTGTTGAAAGCATTTCGTTTCTGAAAATCCACAACATTAAAAGCACAAACCACGAAACGTCATGCAAAGCTGAAGTTGATAAACGAGCTGAGACAAACATCGATTTCAATTTCAATTTTAATTTATTGCGACCATGAAAGACAGTCATCAGACAATGACAAGGAAAATGTAATCTGTCGAACATAGAAAGTGAAACCACAAAACACGAAGGAGAGCTTCCTCTGTACAAGACGTTTGAAGAGTCCAAGAACACTATAGAAGTTATAATGCTACTTTTTAATGCCAAGTACAGTGTCCTGAACTGCCATTTACCAAAGAATAGCGTTATTCGCTCAGGGTTCACAGGAGGTTTAACACACATCATTAGCGTGGCGAAGGTTCGGATATTTCGAATGGCGTGCGAACTCTGATTCATCAACGCACTCCGGAGTTTTTTTTTTCAAGGTTTGTCCCAGGTCTAGCGCAACACAACTGACTCGTCGAGGATTCAAAGAGCTCAAATATGAACCACAAATAAACCTTGAATAAACCCCAGAGGGCATTGACGAATCAGGATTATCGCGCCATCCATGGTAACCGAAATCTAGCCACCCTAGTGAGCTGCGTTAGACCTCGTACATACCTAGAAGAAGCCCTAAGCAAGCCCTGCTTTTGATGGAACATGGTTTGTGCGCCATTTGGGGTATATTTCGGAGTTTACTTGTAACATCTTGGGTATTTGGCTCCAGTCGGTCTATAATGTACTACTATTTCGGAGTTCATTTCGAGTACACCGGTCATGAGCCCGGGCCTTGGTTCGAAATCTCGATGTACCTGGGTATCATATTTTGCAGGGTGTTTTTCTAGTGTTTGAAAGGATCCGATTTATAAAATTTCACTGGCTCTTTCAACTATTTTTATTATTCTCTTATTACAATTATGTAGCTTGGCAAGATCAAATCATTTTATGATCTCTTATTAGGAAAATACGCAGTTCTTGTTAAGTATTATAACTTAGTGAGTCAGTACCACGTTACGACTAGAATGATAATATGCATTATTACATCTGAAACGAAAACAAAGAAAAAGGCAAAGGATCAAGCATGAAAGCGAGCGCAACAACTTGCAGAGTGAAATGTGCAGGAATCAAGAAACCAATTGCATAGATAAGGAATGATAAAAAGAACTTAAAACCCTACTGCTTTCCTCCAGTGTTTGATGACTGGAACACTGATGAAGATGCCATCAGATTCTGAATGTATTGACCGAGAACCTGGTTTTCGGAGCGGAGCTTGAGGCTTTCTTCCTTCACAGAGTCAACCCGCTGGCTTAAATCTGAAACACGAATGCTTATCAATAAAGGAAAATAGTTCCACGGTCAAATCTACAATCTTTATTCTCCATACGCCCTAACACCAAGTTTTCAAAAGGAAGTGCATAGACGAATGACTACCTCCGAATGTCAAAATTTGCAGCATACAGGGTGGGAAAGAAAAGGGAAGAGAGAGAGAGGGATGTATAGAGGAAGAGATAACCTCTGTATGGTAGATCTTCGAACAACCCACCATCTAGAGTATTCTGTAACTCCAAAACTTGAGATATGAGTCGTGCTTTCTCTTCAGGATCCTCAGGCGGCTCTTCTCGAGGGAGCGGCTGTGCCGGTCGTGGTGTTCCACTTCCACCCACTATAGAGACACTGTCGTCTGAAACGTTCTCTTTGAGAATGTGCTTATGCAGATCTTCAAAAAAAAAGGTGAAATCCGTCTAAGGTTTCGCAGTCACCACATTCCCCAAGAGGATGTCCAAAGTTGGAAGTTATAAAGATCGAAACGAACATTTTAAAAGTGCTAAATGACCTGATTTTTTGGGTTTGAAAAAACATTCAGTTTCGTTTACAAGGTGCCAAATTTAAACTGAAAATGCTATGCGATGGTTCCTCTTCCCTATCGCCTCGCTCTAGATGATTTCTGTTACATTATTTTCGCATTAATCTAGGAAGTATTTGCTAGCATCCTTCAAAAATTTCGAAGAAGGACATGCGAGTGACACCTGCAAGCTCAAACCGGAGATTCATTTTCAAAAATAATTCATGACTTATAGATCACGTTTTTCTTAAATTTTCAGATAACTATACATTCCACATAGACATCTAGGCAATGAATAATCGGTGATTCTCATTGGTTGTTTAAAATGAATATTTTTGCAATGGCAGTTCACACAAATGGGCAACCAGGCACAAGGTTGCCGGGTAAATCAAGTATGCGTCCAATCGCCTCTACGATTCCGAATGGAAGACGAGTGCACGGCGCATTCCATTGTGATTGGTCAACGACAAGCACTTCACCTTCACTTTCAGCATTTCGAGCGAGAAAAAAATTTCCACCACTTTTATTTATTTATTAATTTACCATGCACTTAATGTGCGCTTAATGTTGGTTATATATAGCACACGAGGTGGTAATGGGCGCTAATCCACTCACACGGTCAAGCTGATCCTCACCCATTTCGGAGTCGGCTGAACTGGTACCAGGTTTCCCCGGGAAGGTGAAGACATTCACTTGTACAGCGATTCGCCTCCGCAAACCATTATATAGGCCAACGATCCAGAGTGTATGTCAAATGCATGGCGCACTCTCACAGGACTGACCAGTGCCAACCACTTTACTCTTAACATTTCCACCATCTGCGTGATCTGCATGAGCATTAAAAAGTACATTCACCATGCCTTCACGATCCTGGATGGAAAACGAGTGCATGGCGCGTCCTCAATGAACTGAGTAACATCAACCGGTACACTTTACCAAATACATTGAAATACCAAACTCGGTCGTACAGCGCTGCATCACGTGGTCGCAAATAAATCAATAGACAAGTTGAACCATAAAAGTTGTAAAGGTTCCATTTTTTTAATCCTTCTACCCTGGGGTAAACAAAAAGGTTAGCCTTAACCACTCACCATCATCCGCCAAAGGAATATCCTCGTTGGGGTTGCTGGGCAGGCCCGGCATCTGGTACAGAGGGGTCTGGTGGGTGGTGATGTGCTTCTGGTGCTGTTCCACAGCTGCTGGCCGCCACTTGGCTCGTCACCAAAATCAATATGATACTCAGCGCCGGGTACGCAGCGAAATGCTGACGTGCTGGCGAGCGCCGTCGCTCCTTTCATACTCGTCATCTCTGTTTCTCAGGATTCTTCCGGATCGTTTTCCTCCTGCTTTTGTTCTTTTTGTTTTATTTATTGTTCAGATCCTTTCCTTCTATTGGTTTCTTCAAGCTCAGTCGGTAGTAACCCTTTTGTTACTCTTTCAATGTTCTTTATGGCTTCGATTGTTGGCACTGGAAATGAATGTTGCACTTATTGTACTTAGTAGAATCCTCAATGAGTTCAAATTATTCTCGAATGTGTATTCTCAATTTCTTCATAGTTCTATTCCCATTCTGAGCAGGACACTGGGAAAGTACGCCCTAAACATTCTGGAACCTATTTTGACAAGTTTTTTTGAGCGGATTTTTGTTTATTTATTTATTTATTTGAATACGCCTGATGGCGCGCCATTGTAACAAACTAAAAAAAACAATCGAAGGGTTCTCGTAGTCCTTTTAGGCACAAAAGTTGCAACAGTTTGCTGTTGTCATTTCCATCTTTCACTTATTTTCTCGTGCCGGTGAATTGAATGACTTAATAAATAGATAAAATGCTTCAGGTATTGTGTTCTTTATACTTCTTTGTCGTCCTTTGTTGATTTTTCTTTTCATTTACCTTTTTTTTCGACAGATCTTGTGCAATTTCCCGAAATGGTTTCTAGCGAGAGGTCGGGGCGATGTACATCAACTTCTTCTTTTCAGAATATGATCACTGACGTTCAATTGGGCATCTGCGCCAACATTCTTGGAATCGGTATCTTTATGCTGGTTGTTCTGTTCCACTACATCACGGCTAACCAGAGATCCAACTAATTGGTACGTCTTGGACTCTGGTGCACTTATTTTCTTAGTTTTCTCCACTTTCATTGTTTCAGTTTGTCAACTTTCACCTACGTTTTTGTTGCACTGATCTTTTTATGTTGGGGTGGCTGATTTGAATAGCTGTTCATGATCGAAATTTTGAAGTGTGGTCATCGATTGGTGACCGGCAAATCATTTATTGACCAGTTTAGTCACTGGCAAACGATTTATTGACCCTCGAACATATCCGATCGCCCTGGGTATCGGATACCTCGCAGTGATAACGACAGTCATTGCCCTGACCAAGCCTGTGACATCGCTGCCGTCCGTGAGACATTAGTTTCTCCCCGGGCATCGGATACCCGGTCTTAGCAGTTACGAAATCGCGACAAATTCACGGTTGTGAACAACCCAATTGAACTTGAAATATTCGAGACCACCTGTTTTTCTCCATGGATATGGCTCTTGAACTGTTTATTATCGGCTTGCCACGTCTTCATCAGTTGGTAGAGCAGAATGCTAGGATTTTCCGAGGATAATTTAGGTTAAAGCATGAACAATTTCTGGTTACAGAGAAACAATATGGATTTGTATTTTGATAATCTACTGGCTGTTCTCCATCTAATTTCTAACGTTCAGGTTCTGTTGCTACCATCGTTGCTGTTTGGATGTCGAACATCTCTCTCATTGAAGCCTAGTTCACTTTTATGGGTTTATTTATATGAATGTGATAAATATCCAAAACACGTTGTTGTAGTGACTGTCTCAGTTGTTGAAAACAACCGTGTATTGTGTTTTGTCGGCTGCGGCCCCAGCAATGTCCTTGATTGAATTTGGTAACTTTTTGTAAACACTCTCGTTAATAGCTGCCACCCAAAAACGGCCTGGTACTTCGATGCAAAGCAGCTTAAGAAGCACACGTGAGTTCCGTCTTTCTGTAATTCAAGTTGGGAGTAAGTGAAGAACGAGGTGGACAGTTGAAATGTGCGTATAGGGAAGGAGATGGGTATCCTGTGGTGCTTAAACTATCTTGTCTTTTCATCTAGGCCTTTGTTTCTATTCGCTGTGTCGTAAAGGGCAGGTTTTGCTATCGTGTTATCCAGACATTTAGATTGTCTGTAGTGGGTTAATTTTCCGGAGGGAAGATTTGAGAAAAAAGAACTTTCCGGGTCTTGTTCCTTGGAGCCGGATTCTGAAATGTGACAGGTGCAGAGTGAAAAATTGTTCACAAATTTGTATGTTGGTATTTCTTCACTGGAAAATTCAAATTTCCCTAGAGTGTGTGTGTGTGGAATGTGTTTCAATGAAAATGCGATTTTTTTGAGAATATGGAAAGGAACATCCCTCTTTCATCAAAATTGTATCAATAGTTTGCTTTTCTTTCATTAGAATGCATATTTTGGTAGGAGTAAACGTGCTCGTTTCGTATGTATTACGTCACGACTTAAACTCCCATTCATACATGTGGGCAGTGTAATAGCGGATTTCTTTTTAGCGTCTGCATACCAGCCGGGAACTTCGGGAATTCAATCACCTTCTGTTGAAAAGCAGTTTCGATTTGGCGGAGCAACCACTCGGAGCGGTTACGCGACGCCAGGAGGCTATTCGACATATTCTTCGTGAGTAATTCTATCACTACGCTTCAAACTTTCTTGGTGACAGCTCGGAATGGTATTGAACTTGTTTTATGCTGCGGTGCCGAGCTGAGGTGACTAAGTTAGTAGATATCTCCAAATTTTATTCTGCCTGATATTTCGACCTAAATTTTAGTTGATAATTCTTATCCACATACTAACCCCGCTCGGTGCAGTAGAATGCGACAACTTCTTGTAATAATTGTTCGTATAGAACGACGTAATATGAGTCCGCAACTTTAATGAATAATTGACCACCATTCGTAATTCAGGTATGTAACATAATACTTGTGTTATCACTTCGTTATTTGGATTTCGAATGTTGTTAGATATCTGGCTTACAACGAGTAGTAAACGAAGTAGCAGCGAACGATAGTTTTTTTTAGTTACGTTAGTACTGGAAAAGTGTCTAGCCGTAAAAAATTGAGTGGTGAAAGGGTTGTTCAACGAGTTGGATCTGGTCCTGACACCGTGGAGATGGATTCAGATTTGATTGTATTGCGTTTAAACTTATCCAAATACGCTTATCATCTCGCTATCCCTTTTTAGTTCAGCTTGTCCATGCCTTTCAATACCAATCGATTATTGGTACATGTTGAGCTGCCAATTCATAGGTGAAATTTTCCAGAAGCGATCGTGTTGGATGCTTCACCGCTGTCCGAATGTCGGCGTGGGCGAAGTTGACGCGTTTTGCGCGACGATTTGTGCATTTTAAACAAGTAAGTCCTTGGTTTCTACCACTTTTCCTTTTTTTCGCGGAATTTTCCATCTTCTTTGAACAAGTCTGGTATCTGTTGTTTCAGATGGATTTCGAATTTGCATCCTGGCAAATGTTATATCTGCTTATTCAGCCTCAAAAAGTGTACCGAAATTTCTTGTATAGAAAACGTAAGTTATTCTAATTCGACGTGGTCTGCGACAAAGTTCAAGAACGTTTTTCAGGAACAAAGGATCAGTTTGCTCGAGATGATCCCGCATTTTTGGTGTTGTTGTCATTGTCGCTGTTCTTTTCATCGGTGTTCTATGCCGTTGCTCTCGGTTTAACGATGTGGAGTTTTGTGAAATTCTTTCTTTGGGTCGTTTTCATCGACTGCATTGGTGTTGGTGTGGTGGTTGCGACAGTTCTATGGTAAGTCTAAATAGTTCCTTAGGCTATTTTTATGAATTGTATACTGGAAAAGAAGAGTATTTCAGGTGGTTCTCCAATAGATTTCTTCGAAAAGTTCAAGATCAAGACGTTGAATGGGGCTATTGCTTCGATGTGCATCTCAACGCTTTCTTTCCTATGTTGATACTGCTGCACGTGCTTCTTCCTATAATTTATCCAAGTAAGAGCTTTAGTTTGAAATTGTTCGAAAATCATGGTGGTGGTACAAAAGATTGTGCGCTACATATGCCTCTTGTTCCTTGTTCCCTTCTTTACGTTTTTTTTGTTGAAGTGAATTTTATTCATATAATTATAGCTCTGGTCGATTCCCCATTCTTTCTACCAACCGCACTCGGAAATACGATTTGGTTCATTGCTGCTGTTTATTATGTGTACATAACTTTTCTCGGATACACAGGTTTGTCCATCTTGGTTTTTCAGAGTTTGTTCAGCAGCTTCTTCTACAGTTCTGATTTCAGCGTTGCCTATTTTGCATCGTACTCAATACTTCCTCTACCCGATGACTTTTCTGTTCATCTCGTGGGTCGCAACGATCACAGCCGGCTGGAACATTTCCCGAGACGCGATGGGTTTCTATCATTATCGAGTTCGATCTGATGATTAAGCCTACTAAACCTATCAATGCCGTTCCATACCCAACTGAAACGGAATTATTCACACCTTTGGTGCTTCTCAAGTGGCTTAATCCACTTTGTAACTAAACGTGGGTGATGTGCGCTGGAATTGTCACTAATCTGGCTATGGGAGGTTGTTCCAGCAGCCTGGTTTGATACCGCCGTGTTCTGCATCTCAAATGAAATATTTATTACTCTCTTCTTCTTTGCAGAACGGTAGTGTTTTTTATATGCTATTAACATCTTGTTGCACAATGCCGCTCATTTTCGGAAGTGGCCTTTTAAGGCTGGTTTCTTTTCATTGTTTTTGTGTTTTTGTATGAGAATGAATGCCAACTTAGCCTACAGTTTGCTTGCTCTTCAATCGCATCAATTTGAGTGAGTGTCAATAAAAGTACGAGTTTATCACTAGCAATCGTAATCTTCGTCAAGTCTGTACATCTGGCTAATGAGAGATAAGAGTGAAAGAAAACGACTTCTAATCACTTTCCCGTTCTTCGAGATCGATTTCGTAGCGACTCTCAAAGGCCATCCACACTCTACTGCGGCAGTAAAGTTGAAGATTCTAGACGTATTTCGCTGTATCTGTGGCCGTTTACGGCGGTGCTGCTGGGGGACGATAATTTTCGCAATGTTATCTACAACAAAGATAGGATCGTTGTCAGGCGGCTGGGCCCCAAATTCATGAACGAAAATTTGGGGTATATAACACTCCCGGCGAGATAAACCCGGTACATCCCCCCAATAATCGCATTCATGACATTCGGGTTTGCGATGCTCGACGTGAAGCAATGCAACGGCCGTGATCACGGCTGTTATGGGTAAGCGGCCGTCAGCTCACAAATCGATGGGACCGATTTTTTATCAGCATTTTTTCTAGCATGTATTCGTACTCGCTTTGATTTTTGTGCTGTAATTTTGGCTGTGTTCTCTGTTTCCCTAATAAGCAATATTATTTTCCCTTTAAACTTTTAAAAAATGATTAGTGTAAAATGAAAATTGAGCGGCGCATAAGCTGATGTGCGGGGATTAGCATTGGAATGCTCTTACTAGAACGGGGTGCTCGATCTACAATATCCCCCGAATAAACTCCGCGGCGCATTCATGAATTCGAATACGCGCGCCGAGCGGGTTTATTTACGGTTCCATAGCGCCGATACCCGCCCTGGTCTCCTGTGGGTACGCAAGGTCTCGCAGAGTAGAGCATACACTCCACGCCTATTTTCTGCAGCAGTAGCAGGGCCAGAGCCATTCCTTGCTGCTAGTCTTGCCACAGCGCTGCGGTCGCGCTGCGTCGGTAGAGGTGTGAATGCGATCTCAACGTTGCTCCTACAGCGCTGCTATCGCGTTTGCATTTCTTTACCCTCAGCCTTCACTTCTGTGCTGCCAGAGTAAGGTGTGAATGGGCCTTGAGTGGTCACAGCTCCCATACCCTATCGTATATGTTCGGCGTGTCCATATTGGGGGCTAATATCAACAGAAACACCGTCGAGAAGCCGTTGAGAGCTAGCGTGATGGTGAAGAAGAAACGATCGAAGACGTTGGCCAATTGCGACCATCGACCGATCATTCGCTCGAACTCCTGCTCGGCTCCAACCCGATCGAGCTGAAACGGTTTGGATTCAGATACAGTGCGTTTCAAAATTATGTAGCCACACTAAATTCGATATTTTCGCATTTTGCATTCACTTTTATGAACTGGCGTTAGTAGCATTAGCATCCCAGTGGTCGAAAATAGCCAGGACGCTTTTGCCAGAAAAAAGCTCCGTCGCCAGCTAAAATAGGGAGTTTTTGGATTTTTTCTCTGTTTCAAAATTATGTAGCCACTCATATAAAATTCAATTTTTCTTACACATTAATAACCAATTGGACCACCATTATTTCTTATCAAATCGAGCAACCTATTGTACATATATTTACAAGGTTTTTGATCACATGGTAAAAATACGTTCCCATGCAGCCAATATTGCGTCCTTGAGCTCTCCAAAGGTACTGAACTGCCAGTTATTCGCGTGCACCTGCCTGACTAAGATGCTTCACAGGTTCTACATCGGGTTGCAGTCAGAAGAACATGCCGACCAATCCAGTACTCGGATGTGGTTGCGCTGGAGCCAGTGTAAGGTCGATCTGAATACATGCACTGGAGCATCATCTTGTTGCAGAACATGAGTCTGTCGTCTCCTCCCTCTCAAGAAGGGCAGAAGGCTGGACACCAGAACACCCTGGTATTCTAGGCTGTCTGTGTGACAAGATGGAAAGATAGGCATCAGCTTGCCGCTACTACAGAAGCCGGCCCATGTCATCAAAGAGCCGCCTCCGAAATTCCGACGAGAGAGTGCGATGGGTGCTTGCCGTAAGTCCCTCCAGTAGTACCTGTATCCATCAGGACCGTGCAAAGTGAACTTCTTTTCGTCGGTAAAGATCATCTAAAGACAGAAGTCGCTGAAATCTTGAATGCCGGTGGCAGGAGAAAATTCCTACCTTGTCCCACTGTGTCGTCATGTTTTTCCGAGCGAATTCCAGTCGCGCCAGTTTATGGTCGTTGGTTAAACGAGGCGGCTTTTGCATGGCCTATCTTCAGATATACTGATTGGACCGCATGGTGCGTCAAATCGTAGTTCTCGAAGCGATGAGACCCAATTCAGATCGAATTTGGTTGACACTCAATGTCGAGTTCGATGTCAGATGGGCAATCCTTCGACGATCCTGGCTCGAAAGTGTGTGGTGATGACCAGCTGCATGTGCATTTGGATAGTCCTCTCTATTTCTAAGGAATCGGTCAATACTTCTATGCGAACGTCCGAGCTGGCGAGCGATGGCACGTTTTGAAAAGCCGCCACTCCTGAGGGCTCGGACCTGAGCTCGTTCTTCAAAAGATAACACTGCTCCACGAACTGGCATAGTGGTTAATTATGTCGAAGAGATCCAGTTGGCAACGATGTATACGAATACTCGCCAAAAGTGCATGGAAGGATTGATTAGGAATGCAAAGAGATCCGATATTTGGAAGTGGCTACATAATTTTGTTAACAAAGAAAAAATTCAAAAACTCCCTACTTTGCTGGCGACGGAGTTTTTTTTCTGACAAAAGCATCCTGGCTAATATCGCCTACTAGGAATCTAATGTCACTAAGGCCAGTTCATAAAAGTGAATGCAAAATGTCTAAATATCGAATCAAGGGTGGCTACATAATTTTGAAACGCACTGTATAAAAACACCAGCCTTCCATCGGCCTATCGGGCGCCAAACGTTTGCTCGCAAACTTCGTCAAGTGAATAAATACATAAATCTATACTGTTTGCCGAGTTAAGCCACACTTCGGTCAATTGAAATTTCGAAAGTATTTCAAATTTTGGCGCACTTTCAACATCTTCACCGAGTTTTCACTTACTTTCGTAACTTATCCCACAGCCGTAAGGATAGAAACACGATATAAAAGTGAAAGGATGAAAACGTAGGGTAGAGAATGAGAACGAAAGGAAACGTAAAAGACTGAACCAATTTCATCAGCCCCTTGTCGCTGTGGGTGCATTTGGTGTACGGTAACAGAATATCGCGGCGGGACACATATGAGCCACGCATTACAAACATCGCTAGGGTTTCGCTTATTATATAGTAGGGTTTTTGTATGTATTTACGCTATAATGACAGTTGTAACTCACAAGATCTTTGCTAACAATATCATCACAGTTAGAGAGCTCAACACGCAATGGGCAGTTGTTGAGGGCACTGATACCCTTTGATTTTCGTGGAGAAGGTATACCACCAAAGACTGGAGCCAGTATGGAGAAGCCGAGCACCTCGAGCCATTGTGGTATCCTGGAAGAGTTTCCATCACTATCGATGTGCAATGAAGGTTGAACATTCAAATAAATTTCACATATCAGCATCACGCCCTTTTGTTCTTTTTTGTTTTTTTTTGTTTAAACTTATTTCTGACTGTAGTAGGTTTTCATATATCATTATCCACCTTTTCAGTTGCGCACGTTTACGTGCACTGATAAACAAATAAATAGCTGATAACTCTTTGATTGATACCTACTTCATTTGATCTACAAATCATCTGATTTTTCTCAAATTCAATTAAATACAGATTCGCTGGAGCTCCCGAGATTTCCTTCGCTTTATAAAGTGCTTGGCTGGTAGCACACCTATTTGCGTAGTAAATAAATGATAATTATTGAAATAAATGAAATAATTATTGCAATTGTTAAGCGAATGGACATCGGTCAGCTTAACTAACTCTCTCATCCCTCCGGGGCAGGGTAAACTGGTACCAGACCCGGCTGGGAAGGTGGAGGCACCCACTCCTACAGCAGCTAGCCACGTAATTCATCGTATAGGGCAAGTAGACATTCACCAGACCTCTACGATTCTGAATGAAATTCGAATGCGTGGCGCGTACTTAGAAGATTAGTCAGCACCACTTCTATTTTACCTTTACAATTATAAATATTAATAATGATAATAATAGATAATGTTGATTCAGGGCGCGCGTGGGGCAGTGGTAAGAGTCGCTACTGACACCCGCAAGGTCGATCGATCCTCGCCCGCGCCAACCAACCCTTCCATCCCTCCGGAGTGTGGGAAATTGGTACCAGACTCGTCTGGGAAGGTAAGGACCCTGGTTTTGGTAGAGCGGCTGGCCCCATATGGGCCGTATACGCATTTACCCCGACTCGACAATTCTGAATGGAAAACGAATGCGATGGCGCGTTCTTAGGGGATTGATAAAAGCCATAATCTTTACCTTTATCTTTACCCTTGCTCTTATGTTAGTCTCAGCTGGAGCTCTACAGAGCCTCCAACTCTTCGACATGGAGTAATGTGATGTCAGAATTGTATTAGGAACTTGGCCACCGTTTTTACCTTATCAGGTTACTGAATAAACTATATACGCTTTCAAAAACCTACAATTTGTAAATTTATTCCTACCTATCGGAGTAGTCCGCTCCATGCCGTAGGTTCAACACAAACACAGAGAAGCTGACGGACAGCGCAGAAATGCCCATGATTGCCATCAGGTAGATCGCTGAAAGTTAAGGTAAGCGCTGAAACTATTAAAGATTGCAGTCGTCTTTACCGATTAGTGGGATCACTTCCGACGTTTCCGGCATACTTTCGGCGATGTTAAAGCTGAACACGGAATAGGCGAGCAGAACTGTTAGACCCAGCGTCACCTTTTCGCCGCTTTCACATGGAAGCAGGAACTGCATCATGGTCAGGATCTGAATCATGTTGACTCGTATTCTTTTTTCCTCACTTATTCACTTGATTTCCGGAAGAAAGCAGTTTATAGTTCTGTTTATTTAGCAACATTTGACTTTTCACGATGTAAAAATAAGGGAGGATTTAGCTTAAGGATGAGAGAGTGTAGGGTGGCTGGGTTTGGTAGATTTGAGAGCGATGAATTCTGTTACAGTGGTATTGGAGGATGAAGAGCAGCTCATGATTTACCACAAATTTGTAATATACTGCTTGAAAGAGCGAATAATTCTCTTTTAAATGCTGTGTAACACTCTGCAAAAAACTTCGAACTCAACTTACAACAGTCGTTTGAAAAAAAAACGGCACGAACTCTCTTACCAACCTAATAAGAGCCAAGATTTAAAGCAGACACTCCTGTTTTAATATTTTTACGCGGGTACGGTCATTGCCGGGACTTTTATAGCGGTAACATTGCTAACTATCAACAGAAAGTCGTTTTGTGATGTACCCTTCTTATGCCTGCGACCTTGCCTTCGCGAATCTTTCTTCATCCTTGCACCGTACCCATAATTTAAATCATCTAGGCTTCAATTGACTTCGTAGAAGTAACTAGTTGAAGTGCCTAATCAGAATGACGAATTGCAAAACTAATTGATAATTAGGGAAAAGCAAAACCTACTGAGAGCATCACACAAGGTGCAATGATATTGTACATGAAGAACAAAGTTCGCCTTCGTAGGTGAAGTTCGAATACGACCGTCGAATACCTGAAAGCTGGGATTTTTTCGAAGAAAAAGTTCAGAGCAGCTTCATCTCCTGGTTTTTTATCGTTATAAAAAAGTTTAGACGCCGCGCGGCAGCAATCACGATCTTGCATTAGTGGTGCGGTCCGGTTTTAGGCAAACTTATGATTTATTCCTTATTAAAGACATTTTGACGGAATTCATTTTTTTAAAATTTCTTCCCTAACCATGAGGGCATCCACCCAAGCGGTGACTTGGAGGAATGGAGGGCTTCGTTAATCCGGGCAAGGATCGATCGCTGGACCGCGCGATTTTCAGTAGCGCCCTTTACCACTGCACCACTCAGCAAGTATACACAGTGGGATTGATTTAATGTTTTGATGATACTAGGTGACCGCAAAACCCGTCGCTTATACAGGATTCGAACCCGGGTCTCAGACCTTTCCTGGGGACTGTGATGGTAAACCACTACACCACCGATCGATAGACTCTCCTTCCCTATCGAACCATTCATCTTGCATTATAACTAGCATGTTTTGATTCAAAAAATCAACTATTTCTGAGGTAAAAAGGTAGAGGTCGAAAGCTAATTCATACTCGTTGCTGCCGCTGTGCTGCTGATAGCGGAACGTTCGATTGGCGACGATCTCCCATTCGCCGTTCTCGGTGAACGAGTCCTTGGTGAACGGTGATTTGCCGTCGTATCGTGTGATCATTGTCAGGTCCAACTGCGTGGTGTCGTAGATCCCTGGAGAAAAAAAAGAGTATCCTACTAATAAATAAACGAAACCACGATGTCTGCTTGTCAACTCTAGGGTCCCGCCGCGATTGCCCGTTACCGTACTCCCAGTGACGTATTTCACCAGTTCCCCGCCGTCTTTTGCTGCATGCTTTTTGTTCTTCGTTTTATTTGTTATTATAAATGTTTTATATATGTTTCCTACTATTCATTAGTTCATTTGGCGGCCTGGTGAGGAGAATATGAAAGAAAAAAGATGATCGAGGAAACTAAAACATAGAGTGAATTTATAAGGATGAAGCCCTTACATGAGCGAAAAATGAGCGAACAGAACTGATGATCGAACGGGAACTTTGCCACGTCCATATGGCACCGACTGTAGATCTTTTGCGGTGGAGCCCATTGAACTGGAACAATGAAATGAAAAAAATGAAAATAAAAGAAAATGAAAAAAAGCGAATGGAATTCTTGAGCTTTTCCTAATTTACGCAAAACGCTTACTTGCTCCGTCGTAGCTGGCGTGAAGATTGGTGTCCACAAATCCTCTAGAGAAGTCTCGGGCGCTGAAAAATCAATATAATATTTATGTTTCAACTATTCAAAAGGCGTAGAAGAGAAAAATCCCGTCTGGCGTTCAGCTGGGGCGTTGTTATTTAATTTCTAGCAATATCCATTTTCATGGAGAATGTGGACTTTATGGAGACCATGAATTCAATTTAAATAGTCGGCGCAGCTGATCGATTTTCGAAACCCAAACGGAAATTGACCACAAAGGTATATGAATTCGCCACATTAGCGGACAAAAAAAAACGAAAATTATATGCGAATAACGGTGCTCGTCACGAGCCTTTCTTGAACGAGCGCACTAAAAAGGAGTGGAGGACCTAAAAGTCTGACGATTTTTAAAATTTGTAGACGAGTAGTAAAGTTATAAAAATTGCGGTTTTCCATGCAAAAAATTCCCAATGAGTTGAAGGACAAAAGGGTGACCGGGTAACAAGTCGACGTTTATAACCTGATTGTGAGGGGTTTGATGGAGGGGCCAAGGGTAATGGTAAAGCGCTCGGCATTGATCGGTATCTCAAGGACGCGCCGTGCATTTGCCTTCCGCTCAGAGTCGTAGAGGCGTGGTAAATGCGTATTTGGCCTATGCAACGACTTGGAGAGTCCAGCCGCTGTTAATGTCAGCGTCTTCACCCTTCCAGAAAAGTTTGGTACCAATTTACCCGAATCCGTAGAGATACAAGTCTTGCGGGCCCGGGCAGGATCGATCGCTCGGTCACTGTGCGAGCGAAATTAGCGCCTTTTGCCATTCCACCACGCATTCACTTACTTGTTATAGAGTACTATGTCAGGCGTCCAGAGGTATCTAGTGGCCATGGTGAGCTTCGAGAGGTTTCCAAAATGTCGTGGTTGCCATCGAATTCGCTCGTCGTACCATGTCTGCTCCACCCAGACGTTCAATGCGAGCACTTGATTCCGTTCATCCTAGGAAGAAAAAAATTACAAATTAGATTAAATAGAGATAAAAATTCAATTGAACTGGGAACGACTGAGTGAATTGGATTGAAAGAAGCCCTTGCAGGTGCAAAAAGCAGTCATTTCATCGGAAGGTGATAAGGTGATAATTTTCTTTTTTCCAGTAATTACATGTAGTGAGTCACTGATTTGCAAGAAAGATCAGCAATTGAAGGATGGTGCTTAGAATGACATATCCATCTTAACCACGCCTCCATAAGAATGAGGGTAGGACGAACTCGATCGTCCACCTTAAAAAGTTGAAAAGAAACGGATTTCAGCTCCTCCCAGTGACCTAATCCGTCAGTTTTTTGACATCAAAATGCTCTCATTCACTGTTGAAAAAACTTTCTAAGTCTGTAAGAGTTTTAACTCGTTACCTCCCGTAACGTTAACCTTCACATTTTTTTTTCAGATTTTTGTTTTACGCTAGTCACCAATTTATATGTTTGTATTTGTGTGTTATTTTTTTCGTTGGTTCATTAGTTTTTATTGTAACGTCACATGATGCATTCATGTAATAAAGAAAGGTAGGAAGAAAGAAAGCAAAAAGGAAAAAGAAAGAGAGAGAAAGAAAGAAATGGTCCTGTTAAACTCTCACGGAGTTTCTTCCCTGAGGAGAAACACTTAAAGGGGAACTGATGAAATTCACTTAAATCTATAGGAGCCGAGGTGATCCACCGAATACAAAGAGTGGAATTTAAATGATGGAATTTACCAAACGTACTTTTTTGGGATATTTCCATCATTAGGCTAACCAATTAATGAGTACGAGAAAAAGGCTTAATATAAATTCAAAAGATAAAGTGGTCAGAACGTGAAAATGCCTCTAAAAACGCGGAGATCAGGTCTCGACTGCTGTCATATGTATTCAAACTTCGGCACTGAGGAGAGAAACGAGGCTTTGGGAATTTTACGAGAGATTCTAGAAAACTCATTTATTTAGTGCAATATTTTGTTATTTTCTGCTAGCCACTGTCAAGCCATTGTCTTTACCTTCCTCGACAAGTCTGGAACCAATTGTGCCCATTCCTGGAGGGATGGAAGGCCCAGTTGACTCGGACGGGTATCGATCGCTCGATCGTGCAGGTGGAACTAGGACTTTTACCGTACGATCCTCAAGGATAGCAAACTATGATACCTATATAATACCTGTTATGATATACATTGAATCCAGAGGTAAAACTTCCCCGATCGAATACATCGCCCGAGGCAGTTTTGAGCTGTAGCTAATTACTCAACCCGTCGGACCACTAGCGATAGCCTTTTCATGAATATTAGCTGTTTATTGTGGGTTCTGTTGGTCTTCAAAGCCCATATTGCTCATTTGCGACATCAGTGATTGAGCGAACGGCTCAAAACAACCGGCCGCGTTCAGCTATCGACAGCAGCATATAATAAGTGGGGATGTCGTCCGGATGGTGACGTTGCGAAAATGATTATCTTCGATGACGTCATATCAATTATCTTTTTAAAAAGGGTGAAACATGTAGGACATCGATACTGCAGAAAAAAGTAATGAAGTGAAAGATGACAAGGAGACGAATAAAAGCTCTGGAGAAGTGATTTTTGCAGATATAAGCTGTTAAGAAGAAACTAGGAAAATGGGAAAAAAGTGGTGAGCTTCTGAGGTATTTCTATTTAGGAGACAACGTTACGCCTACAAAAATATTCTGTTATCCTTTATTATCGACATTCTCTCAATTTAGTGCACTATTTTCTATGATGTCGGTTGTATCTTGATTTTATCCCATTTATATTTTCTTTGGCGTTTTCGTTCAGTGATTTGTTCTGTGCGAGAGGGTTCGTGGTCCAAAATAATGTAAAATAAAATAAAATAAAATAAAATAAAATAAAATAAAATAAATTTTGGCATGGTGAATTTTACGTTGCAATGAAAGTTTTTCCAGTGACTACAAAACTATAAAAAAAATTGTAAGAAAGATTGAAAGAGCAAAAAGAAGGAAAACTGAAAGTGGGAGTGTCTCACTATGTTGAAAATATGTGTAAGAGTGAGACCAATGAACACTTTGACAACGCTGCTGGCGTTGAACACTGGTCGAACGGCCTTATCGTAGTCCTTGAGCAGATATCTGAAATAAATCGAAAATTATCTGGAATAGACTGGAAAAACTATCAGATAAAGTCTCCGCCACTGATAAAGAAGTGAACTTATCGGCAAAAATGCAGTTAAGGTAAAAAAAGACCCGATTTGGTGGTACACGTTTGAAATTCTTTTAAAGATCATGAGTATTGTTGAGCATATTTATTTATTTATTTATTTAAGAATACGCAACGAGTGTGCGCCACTATTCAATTAAATGTGTGACAAAACGAAGTAAAACCAAACAAGCAACTCTGAGACAAATGTAAATAAAAACTAAAGCGAAACAGCTGCACGCAAAGATGAGTTTGTTCACCCTCAGGGAAACTGTTTTAATATGGTTCTCAACGAATCCCACCTAAACAATCGCTGCTCGTCGTTCGCTCCGAACTTGCTGAGGTCGATGTCGGCGGCACTCTCTCGGCTCGGAATCGCCGGCAGTTCGGCTGAAGTGAATCAGTGGAAGGCCAGAAAGGGACAAAAGAACACAGACCATCTTAGACTGGGCAGTAACTCACAGTTCTCGGTCACCTGTGAGTTGACCAGTGCGATCAGCTGCAGCAGCATCGACGACACTAACGCCATCGCCACGCCCTGTCCGACGGCTCGAATGGGAGCGACAAGCAGCATGTGTGGTGCCGGAGTTCTGGAAGCGAGTCGTTTTCTAGTCGTTTTGACACCGGCAAAAAAGTCTGGTTTGGACTGTTCCAGAGAAAACAATCGACGAGACGAGCGTTCAAATGCAGCACCAGCAGGCAGAACATCACAGTGTATTTAATAATTGTTTTTTAGTTCCATCGAGCGATACAGTAACCGTGCTTCTTTAATTCGGATAAAGTCATCGGCAATACCATTGCAAGATCTCTATTACACTTGCCTGGCTTGGAAAGAGCTGAAAAAGGGTGTCACCAGCGTAGCCCGTGTGACTTGATGAAACGTACGATGATCGATTCGCATGCAAAATACGTTCAAAACCCGAGGACGTTAGATACAATACATAGGTTTTCAACAAATGCGGGAGCAGCACCAAGGAAAAAGAAGACGGAGCGACCATAATGAAAGACGTACCCCGTAACTGATCGGGATAAAACGTTGTGGAATGAAAAAAAAAATCGGCAATACCACTGCACTGGTACACGTGTGACGCCAATAGGCCGCAGTGGGTGAAACGTAATGTTTTACCAATTTCCACAACCTACGTCACCTACGACACATAGGTTTTATTTATTCATTTATTTACCTAAGACGTCGGCAGAAGCCAACGCGAGCCGTAAGATACATACACATTACTCGAAGCAGTCATTAAAAGAGAGAAAATGCATTCATTACCAGAATTAAAATTCACACACGAGCTAGTAAGTTAAGAAAACCACGCAGGGAAAGACCCAGGACCTTCTGATTCGATTCAAAAATGCGGCTAAATTCTACCAAACCCATGAAGTGTATTTATTTATTTATTTGTGCGTCATACTGCGCGCCAGTTGAGAGAACCAAATAAAACAGCAAGTAACACTAAACTCAGAACAGTAACTCATGACAAATCCTAAAATAAGCAAATCATATGAGCAACTGAGCTTAGTGGAAATATAGAAATGCATTATACCCGGCGGTCAGTTTTAGACGAGAATAGCATAACTATTAAGATAAACCCATGCTTCGGCTGGAGGCCATTAGCTCCATTTTCGGTGTTCAGAAGAAGAAGCGAAATTTCTTGCCGTTAATGGGACCAGAACCATGGTGACCCCTACCCGGAGATTAGCGACGAGACAGGTAATGATGAAGTGTTGCAGTTGATGACATATAGAGTGCTAGTGATACATGGTAGTCACTACTGACTCGTCGCCCATCTCCGTTACCTGATAAACATTCAAGGGCGTGCCATGCATTCGTCCTCCATCCAAAATCGTTGGGCATAATGAATGCGAATATTTGCCTACACAATGAGTTGTGGGGTGAACCAGGGTACATCTTAGTGTCATCCTCTTCCAAGACGAGTCTGGTACCAATTTAGTCGAACTCAGAGGTATGGAAGGCATGGTTAACTCGGGCGGTGATCTATCGCTTGACCGTACAGGTGGAACTAGAACAACCTACCACACAACCACGCGCTACGTAAGGAAGACAAGCTTTTGTAAAGTATCGATCACTTTCAACAGCATCACCATGTTCAGATGAAACCAGAAATTCTTATTTTCCTATATGAACCGTAATTGGAGAGGAAATTTCAAAAATTGAACTTCTCATTCACGGACCACTTTGCCATTCAAGTGACAGACATGAGACGCCAACGAAGTTAATTTTCAATGCCGCTTCGCAATGCACTCGTTGGTGAATTGTGCCCATTGAGATACAATTTCACTGCGGTGAAATTCTTGCTTTTTGAGAGAACATGATCTGGGGCCAATTAGGTGTGATCCAATGGAAGAATATCATGAAGACCAAGTTTTTTAAATTGGAAAAATATTGAGTTAGCAAAAATCCGTTGCTACTCACTAAGGTTGCATTTAGGATAGGAATGGCAAGAAGATGCTTCAGCTCGGATACGTTCAATCCATTTATTGGAAAAGAACGCGAAAATTGATCCCTCCTGCTCTATATGTACATCTATTCGTTGTCAGGCCACACTTCGGGAAATTCCCTTAGGAGAGGTGTGGTCTTCGCTTCTGGCACCTCAACGATATTGGAACAAAGTTTTGGAAATGCCCAAAGAAAATGGGAAAATACGTCGATAAAAAGTCTTTTGTTCCGTCCGAATACGAAGTGGTAATACCTTCTATATTTTCATTTAGCAACATTCTGAATTAAAAAGTTGTCGTTACGGCAGTTTTGACGAATGCAGGTCGGTGACATTTTCTAAGCCGCTAACGCTGTCGTTGATCCTGTTTACGACGCTGCGTGTCGAAGTTGGAGAAAAGCTTCTTATTGATGCGAAGTTGTCGCTTATTTCTCAAAGTTAGAACTCCAGAAAAGAAAGTAAACAGAAACACAAGCATCTCTTCCGTTAGCATGCAATCCCGAGCTGGACGGGGTGCTTGACAAAGGTTAAGAGGTCGCTCTTGATCAAACCCATAAGAGTGTGCCACGAACTCGTGTTCGATTCAGATTTGTAGGAACATTGTAGACAAGTAGTTGGCCTATACAATAACATGTGGAGTCCAACCGCTACTCAAACCAGAGCCCCTGGAGGGATGGAAGGCTTGGTTAACCCGCCGGGGATTGATCCCTGACTGTGTGGGTGAAAATAGCATCCTTGCACAGTATTGATTTTGGAATAGCATAGGATCGATTTGGTCATAAAGAAAGGATTTAGTAGGATTTTATTTATTTATTTATCAATTACGTCAATTAGGTCAATTGACGCGCTAAAATATAACAGCATTAGTAAATACTAAATCAAACAGAGCACACCTGTGAGAACACAACATAACAGAAGAAAATGTTAGCTGTGGAGGGAAGAGGCTTAACGGAAAATCACAAAACCAAAAACCAAATTGATTGATTAAAATTTGGAAATATTTGGATTGATTAGAATTTGGAAATATTTGGGCTAGAGCTTCTCCAACCGTTCGTTACGTTCAATTATGGTAATTTGTCAACTCCAAGTTCTTGTAGTGGATTTTAAACACCTTCTCACAGGTTTTGCTAACATAATTTTAGGCGATCGTATGGAAAGAAGGGCACGAACACAATAATTTCTCATTACATCGTAAAACCTAACGACATGGACAAGATAGACAGCTCTCTTTTGTTTATATGTAATGATCATTGCAGACCATTTCTGGTAAAAACGACGGGTGCTTTTCGAACGGAGCTATCTGAACTTGAGAAGAGAAATAATAGGAAACACAGCGTTCGAGGAAGTCAAGGTTAACAAATGTTTCAGCTGAATCTCCTGTCCTTCAAGAACTTCAAGTTTCTCAGAAATAAAAGCTTAAAGTATTCTGCCTGTTGTGATAAAAAATTTTCTAGATTTCGTCGAAGAAGTGTACAATTTCAGGTGTGATTAAGCTTTTCTACAGGCTGCAATTACGTAGGACGATATAATAAGGTCGACCTCATTAGCTCGCCATCTCGACGAACTCAAAAAGTTTACTCCCTTAAGAACTTCATTTCTGAGCGCCTTGTTAAGCCAAGGAAGATCACACTATTCTGTTTGCAGCCATGAATTTTAGTCAAAAATAGGAGCTAGAATCAATCAAATAAAATAGAAGTAAAACGTGTTTTGACGAGACGGCATACAGCAGCAGCATAATTTGCCATCGGCATGCTTTTGGTAATAATTACTTTATTTTATTTTCTTTTATTTACACTGTTAGATGCGCCAAATGAAACACATGAATAATACTAAACAATAATAAAAATAAACAACAAACTAAATAATAATGTGCTTAATTTCAAGTAAGAAAAACTAGAATAAAGTAAAATGTTGGTAACTTATGCGGCATCCCAGTCTTCAATAGAGACTAACACCGTGTGCAAATAGATGCGAGGAAAGCCTTCCTGGTCGCATTAGAAGATAGTTAGAAGATAGAATAATTAGCGTACAATGTTAGTTTTTTGCAACTTTTGTCAGTTTTTAAACTCTTGACATTCTTCCTAAGCCATAACAAAGTCTGTCCTGTTGTAAAGAGTACAAAATAGAGCGCAGGTAGAGCACCAATCTATCCGATACCGAAAGATTGGACCCGTTTTCTCGGGCAAGCTATTCTTCTTGTCAAAATCACAGAAAACTGATTTTCAACCTAAAAGGTCGGAAACGAGAAGAAATTCACGCCGGCGGCGTTGATCGACGGTTGACGGATGAGTGACGGACGTAGGTTGTAATTGGAAAGCATTCAGGCGAACAATGATGAACACTCGTCTAATGACTTTTGCAATTCTCTACGCGTTTGTAACGTAAACACACGGTGAACGTGAATTGAACGCCACTTTCGAGGGAAACCGCAACTCTGCAGAATTCATAAAAAACTATAGCCCAAAGGTGTAAAAGATAACAATTACGTGACTGACGTTGACCAGTCTCCAAGGGCGCGCCACGCATTCGTTTTCCATACAGAGTCGTAGAGCCATGGTGAATATACCCTATACAATGACTAGCGAGGATAAGTTGCTGTTCAACGCAGAGTCATCTGCTTCCCAGACAAGTGCGGTACCATTCAACCCAACCCCGGAGGGATAGAAGTTTGAGGAGGATCGATCGGGTCATGCGGGTAGAGTACGCGACTCCATCCTGCAGGAGTAACTAGAAGACGTAAGAGGGAAGTACGGTAAAGGTAAAGGTAAAGGTAAAGGTGCCGGCGTTGATCAGTCCCCTGAGGACGCGCCGACGCAGGTATAGTGAATGCGTATTTGGCCTATACAACGACCTGCGGGGGCCAGCCGCTATACCAGGTCAGTGTCTTTACCTTCCCACACAAGTCTGGTACCAATTTACCCGACCCCGGAGGGATGGAAGGCTTGGTTAGCCCACGCCGGGATCGATCGTCCGACCGTGCGGGTGACAGCAGCGCTTCTTACCACGGTACCACGCGGGCCCAGGAGGGAAGTATAATGTAAAAAGGAAGGTCCAAAGAGAAATACGGTAGAATCGATACGATTCCGATCAAAATGTAGGGGCGGAACGGATCTGGAGTTGAGATGTTTTTGTTAGTCGTTTTTTTACATTTCCTTGTTCTGGCCAATAACCGTTTTATACCAGATTCTGTTCTGTTTTCCTTATTCTTTAGTTGATATTGTTGCCGTTGAATAAGCACTAATGTCAGTAATTCTACATGTGTACATGAGTTTCCCATTTGTTTGTTTTTGTGTTGTGCGCACTTTGGTGAATTTTAAATAAATAAATGTTTATTTATTTATTTAAATTTCGCCCGAAATATAGATTGAAATCGTCAATGAGAAACTGCCAGCCTAAGGCGTACGTATGTTCTCTGCTTAGAAATGCTACATTATGAGAAGAAAGAAGGCAAGAAGGCGGAAGGCAGTATGTAGATGTAAAATATAAGAAAAGCAAATACAAGCATCTGTGATGACGGATGTCTGAAAAAAAAGACCAAACTGAGTTCCTCGTCTTTTATAGGGTTTTCGAGAGCCAATAGCAAGAACGATATGGAGGCCGATTTATTTAAGCAGGGAAACTAAACGGATATTCAAGAAGAAAAATGTAGCAGTTCCGTCGTTCTATTTTGAGACTAGTACTTTAGTTGTCGTAGGAATGACAAATGTTGGTCCTTTCTAAAGGAGGAGAACGAGTTAGTTACCAGGGAAAGCAGAACCCCCTTATTCGTTAGGACGATCTTTTCACGGTGATCTTCACGAATCAAAGACTGAGGTATGTTCGCGGTAAGAGATACCGAAAGTTGATGAATTTAGTCCGAAACCAATCCGAGCGGAGGAAGTTGATCTCGGCGTTCAGCTTACCTAGCCCGGGCAGAGGCTAGAAAATAAGAGGGCGTTCAACTGAAGTTGTTTTTCACGTACTTAATCATGTATGGAAGCTCAAATTAGGTGTCAAAAGTGAGCTTTGCAGATGGAGTGACAAGGGTGAGGTTGGAAAGTGAGAAGAAAACGGAAATGGGAAAAGTTGTACGAGCTCCGGACTGGTCTTAAACGTCAGAGAAACTTCTGGATGGACTCAAGTGCGCACGGCAGCTGTACTATTACGAATCTCTTGTTCTTGAATCAAGAAACATGGAAAAAATGTCCCTCTTCATGAGTGTAGCTGGACAATCAAAGGTGGGACTAATAAAAAGAAAAAAAGGGATCAAATAAGATTCGACATCATTTATTTATATATTTATCTAGTATAAGACACACATAAGAGAGAGCTTAAAAAGACACACACAATCAAACAAATGGAAACATACTAGTGTTTGAAACCTTATTCTTGGCCAGACGTTTAAACTCATCAAATGAACAGCAGGAGGAAGCAAAACCAAGTTATCTTTAGACTTTGGGGGTTGAGGTACAGTACTCGGCGTCGATCAGTCCACACTCGTCGTTCTGCTAAGAATCGTAGTCATGGTGAATAGAATCTTACAGTCATGGTGAATTTGACTTGTGTGGCCAGTTGCTGTCAATTCAGGGTCTTTACCTTCCCAGGCAAGTTTGGTGCCAATTTATCTGACCCGGAAGGATAGAATGCTCGGCCTACACAGTCTTTAAAATCAGAGAAACCTTCAGATTTTGACGTAGAATTACTCCACTATGCAGTAATGAAGGCAAGATCAGAAGGAGTCCTTGCGGGGAACAACCGGAAGTGCTGAATAGCAGCGAATGGAGCTCAGCCTCCGGCTTTTATACGCCATATAGGTTTTTGGACTGACGCGCTGCTAATTAGACGAATCGCATATGTGCCTTCCTTCAACGAGCCGAATCTAATTCTGAACTGACTCCGATGGCACCTGCGTTTGAATGGTGACACGTGTCCTATTAGCAACGGAAATGTTCGTGATAAAAAGGTGCGGCCCTCGCAGCAATTGCAGCATTCAGTCATCGTTGAAGAGCGTAGAAAAACCATAAAATCGTCTTTGACCGAGAGTGTTGGCTGTGACGAAGACAAAAGACTTGGGGCACAAGACATAGCCAAGAATAGAATACGTGGCGAAGGCCGAGAAAAATGAGGCAATTGAAGGGCACTCTGAGAATTTTCGAGGCCACCTGAGCGATGGGATAGCGAAGCGGCAAGCACGTTGGCAACGAAAAGGGATTAAATGTAACCCGGACGTTATATGGCATGCTCCAGGTGATTCTGGAAAGCGCATTCCACGTCCGGCTCTTGATGAATCTTGGCATTGTTGTCAGTGTAGAAGGCCCGGTACCTGAGGGCCGAGAAAAAATATAAAAATTCATGGACTTCATGATGATTGCAATTCAAGGGAAGTATTCATACCACTGGAAAATGCTCTTGAGAAGTTAAATATTTGAGCTTTGAATCTGGACCTGCCTATTGACTTCGACAAGTGTTTCGTTCGATATGCAACTAGAGGAGTTGCTTACGAGTACAAAATTAACAATACATTCCTTGAATCTCGGGTATTCGCTAAGGACCAAAGGGTCTTGGCTGTCTCCAAGCTGCGTTTCTCTGACCACATTAATCAATTGGTTAAGAGGACGTATAATATCCTTTATATGATCCTACGTAATGTTCATATTAATGATCCGAAAAGTTAGCCCGAATAAACTATATGAATCTTGATTTTGGCTTGAAGTACCGGACTTTCTACACTGATTCTAGAAAATTTCGTTGGGAATCACAGTGATCCATAGGTTTTTGAAAGCGTATATAGTTTATTCAGTAACCTAAAAAACAGAACCGGTGGCTAACTTCCTAATACAATTCTGACACCACATAACTCCATGTCGAAGCGGTGTAGGTTCTGTAGAACTCCAGCCGAGACTGAGAGCAAGGGTAAAGATAAAGGTAAAGTTTATGGCTTTTATCAATCCCCTAAGAACGCGCCATCGCATTCGTTTTCCATTCAGAATTGTCGAGTCGGGATAAATGCGCATTTGGCCCATATGGGACCAGCCGGTATACCAAAACCGGGGTCCTCACCTTCCCAGACAAGTCTGGTACTAATTTACACGACCTCGGAGGGATGGCATGCTTGGTTAGCCCAAGCAAAGATCGATCGCTCTCCCGTGAGGGTGTCAGAAGCGCCTCTTATCACTCTACCACGCACGCCAAAAGGGAATTTATCAGCACGAGGCAGATAAACGCCTAGCAGGACAAACATGAGACTGATTTCAGAAAAATGGTTGAAGAATTCAAAAATTCAGAGAAATACTTTGTAGAAGAAAAATCTATAAAAGAGCTGCTCTCAGTTGTCGACTCCAGCGAAACTCACGTGGGAACAAGTTCGGCGGCGCTCCGTCTTGACATCCAGCCAACCACTGAATAGTGGAAAAAAAGTTGCTTCGCCTCACCAGTGATGGAAGTTTTCGCTTTGACGTCCGTGGAAATGTTTATAAAAACGACAGTTGCATCTGGTGCACTTTTGGACATACATGATGCCGCCTACTTCACTGCTGTAGTGAAGGAAAGCTACTATGATAAAGTTATTCTTGAATTTCTACTCTACTTACCGTCTCTTGCGGTTCAATGCTATATATTTATGGGTGCGCCTGGTGCAGTGGTAAGAGCCGCTTCAGACACCCTCACGGGCGAGCGATCGATCTTCGTTTGAGCTAACCAAGCTTGCCATCCCTCCGAGGTCGAGTGAATTGGTGCCAGACTTGTCTGGGAAGGTAAGGACACTGAGGTAGTATAGAGGCTGGCCCGCTAAGTCATGGTATAGGCCAATTACGCACTCACCATACCACTACGATTCTGACTGGAATACGAATTCGTGGCGCACCCTTGGGGAACTTGTCAACTCCGACACACAGAGGGAGTCGATTACTCTATAGTAGGTGTGGAACTTTGTGACTCTGAAGCGAATTTAGCCGTAACGAATATAGTCGCACTGAAGTATACTTCAAATTGAAAATGGGTGCTAGAGAAATTCTGCCTACAAAATTCTGGCACCGTTTTCCGGCATTCCTTAGTTTCCCCCACGTTGAAAGCAATACAGCTGCTCAAACGGAACCGTGGTCCACAATTTCGATAGGAAAAAATCCTCCAACCACAGTATACATTTGATTGACAAGCGTAGGGCGCTCAAAATGAATTTTCCAATCTGTGTCAGACTTCAGTTTTTTTTCGATGCCACACTAAGTGGAAATTTCAATTTTCATTGATGAAAACTCAATCAGAGTCACGTCCCGAACACGTGCCCTTCCCAGTCGAAGCTTCCGCATATGTCGTGAGCAGAACGAGACGAACAGCTGAGTTTGATTTAGAACTTGAAACGATATCACGCTACGCTGAACAGCTTTGCGGAACTCTGGCAACTGGCATTGAAAAACGGTTGACAACGCAGAAAGCGGCCCTTTTCAGCGCCGCCTCCACCGTGCCCTCAGTTGTCGTCGCTAGAAAGCTGCGAATGGAGGAGGTCCTTTAGAGAACTCGTCATGGAATTTTGGGATGATTTGCGCATCGGTGCTTCATATGACGTTGATCGTGGTACAGTGGTTAGAGGTTTTACAGACATCCGCAAAGTCGAGCGATCGACCCTCGTCCGGGCTAACCAAGCCTTCCATTCCTCCGAGGTCTGGTAACATGTTCCAGACATGGCTGGGAAGGTAAAGACAATGACTTGGTATAGCGGTTGGCTTCCGCAAGATACCAAATACGCATTCAACATGCCTTTACTATTCTAGATCGAACACAGATATGCGGCGCGCCCTTTGGGGACCGATTAACGCCAACCCCTTTACCTTTACATTTTAAACTTTATCGTCCCATTCTAAGAGGACGATGATTTTCAACAGAAAAGGCACTTAAGACCAGGATATCCTAGAAAAGCCAAGTAGGGAACTTCATTCTGATTCCTCTAGCTGGCAGTTTGATCGCCTCTGATCAGGTCTGGTCAATGCTCGTTTTTGGCGCCAAAAAGGTGGCGAAGTGGCCTGCTCACCGTTTCATGGGCCTCCACTCTGTCTCAGAGCTACCAGCATCAGGAACTTCTCCACGTCCTTACAGAACCAGATCCCCCACCATCGATTGCTTAAGGTCCAATTGGATTGATGCCGCCCTTGCAGCACCGCTCGTACCATTGGCTGATATGCTTTGTTTTAAATACATCTATTTTGCTCGTTTCAGCTTGAATAGTTTCAAGAGAGTGCTTAGAAAGCATTTGACCTTGTAATTGTACCCGAGTTAAATGACTACACTAGGTCTGATAGCTAAGATCTCTGTTAGCCTGTTGCTTCTTCCTTATCTTATGTTGGGTAGTATCCTGTTTTACCAAGTTGTGCTAATTTGCTTTTTAACTATTAATGTTATTTCCCAATTTTATTGTTCTTCCGTTTCGTTACGTTTTGTTATTCCCTCTGTTTTAAGGCTGCACGAATATCGACGTTATAATTTGTTTTAGATTCTATCACTTTCTAACATGCCTAAAGCGTGCAGTAAATGTTATGTTATTTTGTTTCGTACGCTTCTCGACGACTGACTGTTGGCTAATAACCCATTAATCGCTTACATAGCATGATTATTTGTTGCAAGTTCTAGCGGTGGCAGCAAAAGGTCGTCCCTACGTCCGGGGGCAAAATATGTTAGGCTGGTAAGAAAGTGCACGCGTTTTTTCCGTTTTGAGCTTGCTATGGAAGCTTTTGGAGAGTTTGATGCAGCGTTCGATAGAAAATGTCCATGTTTTAGTTTTTGTCAACTATAATAAATATACCAACTGTTGGTTTGAGGTGATAACAAATATAAAAAATAATTAACAACCGTTGACGT
This sequence comes from Nippostrongylus brasiliensis, assembly GCA_030553155.1. Taxonomy (NCBI): domain Eukaryota; kingdom Metazoa; phylum Nematoda; class Chromadorea; order Rhabditida; family Heligmosomidae; genus Nippostrongylus; species Nippostrongylus brasiliensis. The sequence continues at coordinate 34,480,756 of CP130734.1, forward strand.
CAGTGCCTGGAGGTAATTATTGGAGTCGCGAATGCAATAAAATAACAACGTGAATAGCACAAAATATCTGTTTTCGTTACTTTGAAGCCCTTAAAAACATAAAAAAGTACGGAACTGAGATCAGTCCCAGGAGCTTAGATTCTTGAATCAATAAGGGTTTCGGATACAACGTCAACAAGTCGATCCTTACCCTGAACTTGTACCGATTTACAATTATTGGAGGTATATGTACGACACACCCCGGCAGAAGGTCGAGCCACGTACTTGACACTGTGCCAGGTAGCGGGTGAATCGGGGTATACTCGAGAGTTTACGACGGGTTAACTAACTAGTAATCGGGAACCTGATGGAATCCTGAAGAAGAGAATGCAAAAGAATACGCATGCATGTGCCAAAACCACTAGAGCAGCTTCTTTTCAGTGGGCAAGAGTTGGAGAGCCGAGCGGAAATTCAATATTCAACAAGAAAAAAGAGATGACGAGGATGGGTGGTCGACTGGATAAGTGGCTCGGAAATGTTTATGCGATTATTGCAATGGGCCACAGACGAAGAGGTCTATGAGAGACATCCATTAGCATAACACACTCGGCGTTCATTGTTTTCTGTAATCAACTCTGTGTGGCGACGGCATCGACGATTTCGATGTCGATTATACATCGGCAGCGGACCACAGCGCATTTAATGCGCGCCGGAACTGGTTGAGATCAGGATGAGGATGAGGATGAGGAGGAAGAAGAGGAGGAAGAGGAGGAGGAGGAGTAAGAGGAGGAGGAGGAGGAGGAAAAGGAGGAGGAGTAGGAGGAGTAGGAGTAGGAGTAAGGAGGAGCAGGAGCAGGAGCAGAGTAAGAGTAGGAGTAGGAGAAGGAGTAGGAGTGGGAGTAAGAGTAAGAGTAAGAGTATGTAGGAAAGTAGGAGTAGGAGTAAGAATATCAGTAGGAGTAGGAATAGGAATAGGAATAGGAATAGGAAAGTAGTGGGAGCAGGAGTAGAAGAAGGAGGAGGAGTGGCAGGAGTAAGAGTAGTAGGAGCAGTACTTGGAGGAAGAGTGGAGTAGAAGGATGAATAGAAGAAGGCGCAGGCATAGGAGTAGGAGTGGAAGTAGAAGGGATAGAATGAAAAGTAGAACTAAGAATAGGAGGAGGATGATGAATAGGAGAACGAGCATGACTGGGAGGTGAAGGAATAGGAGAAGGAGCTGAAGGAGAGACACCAGCTACTCTCCCGACGCTGGGTAACAAGTCAAAATTGGGTAAGCGAGCACCAGAACCGCGATCAGCATTCTAAAAAAAACGCCTCTGTTTACAACCTGGTCGCGTCTCGCCTACCAAATTATTATTCTAAACCTTACTTTTCGAGGGTAATTGAGCTGTTTTCGGAGCAGCTCTTGTGACACACTTATTTAGCTTCGATCGATGAACCAACAACTAAAGTCTTGCTATAGATATGTTTTTCGGGAAGTTAACGAAAAAAAATCTGAGATTTTTTTTAAATTTTAGAAAAATAGACAGAAAAGAAATGAAACCGGGTGTGCGCCATGTTTCCGATGTGGTGCGGCAGAAAAATGGAAAAGATTTCTGAGAACTTTTAATTTTAGGAAAATAGACAGAAAAGCAAGGAAACCGAAAACAGCTGTGCGCCATGTTTCCGATGTTGTGCGGCAAAAAAATGTGGAACGATGATCACGGATGTCGTTTGTTTTGAGCTTCCAATTGGCGAAGTGGCACGAGATGAAAGGCTTATTCTTCCAACGTTTTCATTGGAAATTACTCCAAGTGTTGATCGGCACGCAGGATGAGGAACGATGTTGCTCAAGTTGCTGCCAATCACGCTCTGAATACCTATGGAAAGTTGAATACATGAAAAAGGCTAAAGATATTGTGCTCATTACCTACCCTGCACGATACAAGCACCATGCTGATACTTTCCCTATGCATCTTCAAATTTTAAAATTGAAAAGGTTGTCTGCAAAAGTTTTTGGACATTTCTGGAATGTCGTAGATATCATTGGGAAATGTGTAGTGGACTTGATAGTTTCTATCTTCGTAGATGTGAAAAAATGTTATAGAGATAAAACTCGATTGATTCAACGGTCTCTTCAGATGACTCAAACTTACTATTGATCTTTAATAAGATTCTCAAATGAACTGTTTTACATTCCAATTAAATGTTTGAGAACTTTGAAAAAATACAATATTAATAGAATCTCCTAACAAGCACTTTGCACGCTTTTAACTTGCATAAATTTTCACCTATTTATGCAGCCGATGTCGCGATCTTCTAAAAGGTCTATACAGATATCACTAGGAAACGTATAGTGGACTTGATAGTTTCTAGATTTCAAAAAATTCGTAGACTTAAATGAAAATAGGCGATAATGGTGATCCCGACCTGGAGTCAGACGTTCACAATGTATACAAAACGAACGAAGTAAAAGTTGAAAAAAAAACTAGGGAAGATGTACGAGCTCTTAGCTGTCGAAGATATCGCAATACGAAATCAATTGGCCCAATTTTCACCTGCTTGAGCAGAGTGAAATGAGCGCTGTCTAAAAGTTTCCAGCGCAAACAACACAGAGTGCCGAGCACCAAGAGCAACGACGCGGAGTTGCACAGCCTGCCATTGGCAGCGTTTCTGCGTCGATGACCTTCACAGATAAAAACTAATATTGTTACTTGGCGCCGACATTTCGAAGAATAGTTTTTGGTGAATTACGACATTTCGCGGCAAGGACGAATGCGATGATAATCGTTCCGAGCATGGAGATCTCAAACACCAATCTGCTTGGAACTTAATGGTTCAGTAGGGTGATGGATTAGGAGGAGGCGGTGCTTGTGTGTGTCGCTGTCGTAGGGCATTCTCGATTTATTATTATCCTTCTGTTTTCGATTTTTCAAAAGATTCGGTACTCCCACTCAAGGACGACACCGCTCTGATAATTCATAACAAACGATAGCAATGAGTACTTATCTCCAGGTGCTTCAATACTACAGTTGAGCGGTGTGTTTTCTAAAAGTATGAGCGATGAGAACCGCGCAACAGCTTGTGCGGGATGCAAATGAATGATTCTCTTTAGAAGAATGATATGAATTATCAGAGCGGTGCCGGTCATTAGTGGGAGTACCAAACATTCTGTGTCTAAAGGTAAAAGATAAAGGTGTCGGCGTTGACCAGTCCCCTAAGGATGAGCTGCCGCATTCGTGTTTCAGTGAGGTAGAGGCATTGTGAATGCGTATTTGACCTATACAACAACTTGCGGGGGCCAGCCGCTATATCAAGTCAGTGTCTTTACCTTCCCAGACAAGTCTGGTACCAATCTACCTGACTCCGTAGGGATCGGAGGCTTGGTTAGCCCAGGCCAGGATCGATCACTCGACCGTACGAGTGTCCGTAGCGTCTCTTACCATGTGGGCCATGCATTCTTGATCTAGGCATTCCCGTCCGATGTCCGTGATTTACGAATAACCTAGCATCTCCAAATATATATGTCGCTGAACCAGTTCCCGTCTATAAATCGCCAAACAAAAAATGACAATTAACAGACTAGTTTCGGTCTAGGCATAGCTATATAAGAGTGGATTACTTTGGATACGATGGCTAGGACAAAGTCACACCCAGCTATATGCAAGCTTGAGGTAAAGGTTAATTTTGGCGGCATAAACGTCAAGAGTCATTCCTTGCTGCTGCAGAAAAGTGACGTGAAGTGTGAGATCCGGACTGTGCGTGTTTGCGTGCTCACACACTATCCAGTCTCGACACGAATCGCTGATTGTCGGTCCTAACGTGAAGGATACCGTTTCAAAGGGGCACAGCTGTTGCGGAAGTACGCCACACTCCCAATTGCTGTCCGCCTCCGGCACTGTGAATAGGCCAGCACTTGATATTGGTGGGGGGGGGGGGGACGGAGAATTTGCTCTGCCGTCAACAAAGCATGTTCACCGCTTCAGAAGACCAAAGTTGATGGAGATTGAGGAAATTATGGATGTAAATCATGTAAAGGAAACTGCAGTTGAGGTGTGCTCGTAAGTCATTTTTTAACAATTTTCTTGCTTCGGACAATAACCGTTTTACATCATATTCTGATTTTTCCTATTACTTAGTTGGCGTTTGTATAAGCACTAATGTCAGTGATTCTACATTGTTTACATTGTTTCCCATTTGTTTTCTGTGTTGTGCGCGCTTTGGTGCATTTTAAACAAAAAACAATTTTTTTCGTTTTTCCAAAATTTATCTACTCAATCGTGGTGCCCTACAGTGCGTTTCAAAATTATGTAGCCACCGTAAATTCGATATTTTCGCATTTTGCATTCACTTTTATGAACTGGCGTTAGTAGCATTAGATTCCCAGTAGACGAAAATAGCCAGGACGCTTTTGCCAGAAAAATGCTCCGTCGTCAGCAAAATTAGGGAGTTTTTGAACTTTTTCTTTGTTTCAAAATTATGTAGCCACTTATAAAAATCCTATTTTTATTTTACATTAATAATCAATTGGACCACCATTATTTGTTATCAAATCGAAAAACCTATTGTACATACTATTCACTCGGTTTTGGATCACATCGTCCGATGCAGCCAATATTGCGTCCTTGAGCTCTCCAACGGTACTGAACTGCCTGTTATTCGCGTACACCTGCCTGACTATGATGCCCCACAGGTTCTCCATCGGGTTGCTGTCAGGAGAACATGCCGGCCAATCCAGTACTCGGATGTGGTTGCGCTAAAGCCAGTCTAAGGTCGATTTGGACACATGCACTGAAGCATGATCTTGCTGCAGAACAAGGGTCTGTCGCCTCCTCCCTCTCAAGAAGGGCAGAAGACTGGACTCCAGAACACCCTGGTATTCCGGGCTGTCCATATGACAAAATGAAAAGATAGGCATCAGCTTGGCGCTACTACGGAAGCCGGCCCATGTCATCAAAGAGCCACCTCCGAAATTCCGACGAGAGAATGCGATGGATGCTTGCCGAAAGTCCCTCCAGTAGTACATGTATCCATCAGGACCGCCCAAATTAAACTTTTATTGTCGGTGAAGATCACTTAAAGACGAAAGTTGCTAAAATCTTGAACACCGGTGGCAGGAGAAAATTCCTACCTTGTCCCACTGTGTCGAGATGTTTTTCCGAGCGAATTCCAGTCGCGCCAGCTTGTAGTCGTCGCTAGGACGAGGTCCCTTCTGCAAGACCTCCCTTCGGATATGCTGGTTGGACCGTATGGAGCGCCAAATCGTAGTTCTCGAAGCGATGAGACCCATTTCGGATCGAATTTGATTGGCACTCAATGTCGAGTTCGATGCCAGACATTCAATCCTTCGACGATCCCGGCTCGAAAGTGTGTGGTGCGACCAGCTGCATGTACATTTGGATATTTCTCACTATTTCTAAGGAAACGGTCAACACATCCATACGAACGTCCGAGCTGGCGAGCGATGGCGCTGTTCGAAAAGCCGACGTTCGTGAGGGCTCGGACCTGAGCTCGTTCTTCAATAGATAACACTGCTCCACGAATTGACATAGTGGTTGATTATGTCGAGCAGATCCACTTGACTACAATTTATACAAATTTCCGCCAAAAATACATGGAAGAATTGATTAGGAATGCAGAGAGATCCGATATTTGGAAGTGGCTACATAATTTTGAAACAAAGAAAAAATTCAAAAACTCCCTATTTTTGCTGGCGGTGGAGCTTTTTTCTGGCAAAGGCATTCTGGCTAATATGGCCTACTAGGAATCTAATGCCACTAACGCCAGTTCATAAAAGTGAATACAAAATGTGAAAATTACGAATCAAGGGTGGCTACATAATTTTGAAACGCACTGTATATCTATAGCCATTAGCATAGTTTATACCTATCTGCCCAAAATATGTAATAGCCCATCTATGATGATTGAGAGATTTATGAAGTTGAATGTTGAGCTAATCAGTGTTTCTTTAATTATTATACTGTGTGTTCTTAGGTCTAAGATTTCGTTTTCTGTTTCTACACCTTTGCTAAGTAGTGTAGTTCTTTTCTTCTTTTTGTTCCGTTAGTGTCGTTACTAATTCTGGTTGTATGCACATCCATGTGGATATAAGGATAAGTAAAATAAAAATAAAGAATAAATACATGCGGATTTTACAGAGGTGAGTGTTAAGCAAAGCTAAGGTGGCTGAAGTTGTCAAAGAGATAGCTTTCTGAATGATGCCGTTTAGACTGAAATTTCAAGCAGAAAAATTGTGTATGGACAGATAAAGGTATAGGTGGGGATGAAGATATTCCAGCATTCGGAACAGCTTGTGTCGTTCCCGAATCGACAACCACGCTCTACTAGGGGAAGTCGTGGAAGCGAAAAATGCGATTACACTCTCGTTCACATCTTTCTTGCCTCTATACACCACAGAACAGCTTTTCTAAACGTCCGTTCTGAAGCACTAACTCTCGAAAGCGTTCGATTAAGGCTTCATGTGGCCAAGAATTGCAGTTTTCGAAGAAACACGAGAAATGAACACGTCTACAAGTCTAACCCTACATCAGTGATCCAACAAGCGTGGCGGTCGAGTAAACTGGTTGCTCAAATGGGGTCATGGAACACATCATATATCTTTGCTCTCTACGCGAAAGTTGAACCGGGAACAAAGCTAAGCAAAGGAGTTCAAGCTCTCAGAGTTGTTGAGAAAAATCATTCTATTCATTCTGCTCATCCAGACAAATCGAACGATATGTGATACGACAGATATCGAACGACATTTGATTGGACTGATCCGGCCTGATACGGCCACGAATGGGCAATTGTGCCAATTTTTGAAAATTGATGGTGGACAAATTTTTCCCCAATTATTAAAAATGGTAAAACATAAGCTGTCAATCCGCAGGCCTTGTTTCTCAAAGGTGTATTTCATGAAGGAGGTTTAGTGGACCCTCGATGACCGATAGTGGCTAAGACGTGGATCAAGCCACCTTAAACTTTCAGTGAGAAGGAGGCGCATTTAATGTTGGAAGAGCCGATTCTGCTATGCCTGTTGGTGTCCTATTCAAAATGTTTACGAAGGGCTAGTGGTGACCACAGGTGATGGACGGTGGGTAAAGTGTGGACCATAGCCACTTTGTAGCTGCCGTGAAATGGGGCGGAATCAATGTTCGCTGAGCTGATTCTGCTGTTCCTAATGGTGATATTTCCTTATGAAAGTAAACCGTACGGCCTAAAAACGCATCGGTAGACACGGAAGTATAAGAGAGAAGGATCAGGGTCGCCTCTAATAAATGAGTGCTCAGCTGCAACTGGGCAGCCTACTATACTGTCAGTCGCATCAAATCCGTACAGTAGAGCCAGGCAAGCTTCCTTTCGGTATCCTATAAATTAGCGGATCTATAAGCCAAGCCGAAGCTGCAGCGAGCCAAAAAATCGGAAACAACAACGTGTTTGTCTGAAGTGTCGTGATTTAGGAGCACTTCAGACCATCTGCGCTGTAGCAATTTACTCCTGGCGCAAGCAAAATGATTCCACATCGTTCCGGAAAATTTCACTGCTAAATATTTTGCTACCTATACCCTTATTTACCTCTACGGTATTGCCCTTATTTTGCAAGGGCAATCAAATGAAAATGCACCTGCACGTAGTATGGATATTGACTGATTGAGCTGATTCCGACTAACTCATAGTATAGAACCGGTCGCAGAATACGTTGGTCAACAGGAGCCAACAGTCGCGTTTATATGAAGCTACTCGTTCTGGCATGATCTTCGCACGGAGAAAAACAACCCAAAAGGCACAAAAAAGCCAAAAAGTCGAAAAATTTTACGGCGAAAAGCAATCAGACTGGCGTACTATAGACGTTTTTTTTTGGGCAAACATTTTTAATGAGCTAACATGCCAAAACGTTAGCCAAATAAAGGTATTTGCCAATGTCTGAATCAGCACGGTCAATCAACGTCTATACTACTGTACTAATATGCAGATATGGATGATCAAACAAGGACACCACCCGCTTGGTTTTGAACACAAGTTTTGTGTCGTTCAATTCACTAAATTACTTCTGATTAAAACTATGGTTTTCATATTCGATAAAAATAGCATTTAAATGTCCGCTATGGGGTGTAGAAAAGGTAATTGATACAAGAAACAGCGGGGAGAGACGATTGAAGCGGCAGGCAATTTGCATTGATGAAAAGGTCAGCTGGCATCGTGAGAATTATTTATGAATTATTTAGGACGTTTTTGACATCCTAGAAAGATAAATAGGCAATAAATAACCATGGCAGTGTTTAGGGACCCAGGTTTGAAGAAGCCGATGAAAACCCAAGAAAACTGAAGGCCGCGACTCAACCAGGGGGAACGTCAGACGTCCGAGCTCAGAAGTTTGTAGAAGGCTGACGACCAACTCAACTAGGCGGATGAAGTGACTGAATGGACGTTTGCTAGCGCGAGTCGCAGCTGCTGTAGCTAATTGACTCGGGCCGACGTTAGCGGAAGCTGACTAGGACGACTTTGAATGCCGAACTCCAGGAATCACTCTTTCAACGCTATCTGAATCGTCCGAGAAGACTGGAAAAAACGGGCCGATTGCCGGAGTAATAGCGTTGTTAGTCGAAGAAGACAAATCTGACTGCTGTCTCGGTCATTGAGGCGTTGACATGTAGTCGAGAACAAAACCTCTCGGTGAAGTTTTTTTCCACCATGTTCCGCAATTCGCTCGCCGTCAGCGATCTAACGAGGGCACTTGACTCACTCGCTAAGACAACTTCAAGCAACATCAGGCAATTTGTAGCTATGACCTTCCTCCAACTAATGAGCAAAAAAGTCCCAATCCTTCCAAAACGAAGGGCAATATCCAGTTGTCAATCATATCGTTATGCGCATTTATACAGTACTGGGCATGTCTTTTGATCACTTCCCGGAAAACCGCTTAGTAGCGTTCCAGAGCGGTTTTTTGAGTAATTCCCCCAATGTCAGCTATTCGTGAAAGGAGGCACATTGTGAAGTTTGGCTGTCCGAGCTGGATCGTTTGTTGGATGAATTATCCACACCTGAAATTTTTTTGCATTATTATCCCTTCAAATCTCGCCTGGTCGGTTACCAATTTACCACACCTCGGATTCTGGTTTCAAGTTACCCTGCCTCGGATTGATGGAAGGTCTAAGGTTTCGTATGGATTTACATTTGTTCGAACTTTGAATACCACTCGTTAGAGCTCGAGCTGCTGAGCTCAAATATATGTATGTTTTGCAAATAACTGAGTTTCAGCAAAGTTATTGGGAAAAGTTGTTTTCGAACACTCCAAAGCGTCTTTTTCGAGAAGTGATCAAAAGATATGTCCGGTACTGCAGTCTTTGCTAGGCAGATAGTTTGTATGTTTTGGTTGTTTGATGGTTGTTCGACAAGGAAGGCCAGTGAACTTCCCCGTATGATTCTCAAAAAGACTTATGTGGTCTTGTTAGGCTTCAAAAGTAGGTCACGAAAATGTATTCAAGTTTTGCTGAATAGCTGAGGGTTGTTCAAAAATGGCAAAAAACCACCGCCGAGTAGCCTGAGGAGCTAGAATGTGGCGCTGCTGCTAGAGTGTACCGCTTTGCAGCTCATGAGTTCAGTTCCCTAGCTGCCCAGTGGGTCCCGCTTTTCTAAGGATGATATGAGGTACTTACTACTTATTATTCTACAACGTTTGTGAAAGCTAAGGTGTAATGGCAACGGGGGTAGATATGGAGCAAACATTCCGCCAGATTTGTCCTCCTGTTGATACAGGTTGCCTTCTAAAAAGGAACAGTGAGTACACATGTTCTATGCTCAGCGCTGTAAAAACAACAGATCCAGAAGATATAAAAGACAGTGTGAGAGATGATGGCCAACGAAAGCTACGGTGATGTGTGCAACAAAGTGCCTTCTTCTCTTATGCGTCGCTGCTGTGGTCTACACCGCTAGCATTTCAGGTGGGCTCAGAAGCCAACTATCTTCCATAGAAAATTTTTTGCTTTCTGTTCTCAAACGACAGCAAATCCTATGATCCTACTCGGAATCACTGAGCCTTTCTCATAGATAATGTCCAGTCAAAATTTGTGTATGAAATAGACGTTGTCATGGTGGTGCTAGGACCAGAGCTGTTAAGGAGCACCGCAGTCGGATCAGTGTCCATTATCAAGGTGCTCAGGATAGGCCTTACGCGCGTCTAACAAGGCCTTTACTGGGCCTTGTTAGACGCGCGTTCGAATTCCGTCTGGTATCTAGTATAAAGGTAAAGTGAAAGAGTACGGTGTTGATCAGTTAGCTGAAGACGCGTGGCCACATTCGTATTCCATTAAGAACGCGTATTTGGCCTGTTCAATGACTTGTGGGGCCGGCCGCTATACCAAGTCAGTGTCTTTACCTTACCAAACGAGTCTGGCACCAATTTAGACCCTGGAGGGACTGGTGAGATCAATCGCTCGACTCTGTCAGAACCAACTCTTACCACTGTATCACGCTTGCCTAGTACATAGTTCTAGCATACTTGGTAGTAACTGATAAAAGCGCGGCAACAAAACAAGCATTCTATATCATTGAGGCTTTGAAGTTTATTCAGTCCTTTTTTTGCAATATCATAGCGAATAAAATGTGATGGATGTGATGAGAAAAAAGACTTATTGGGAGTACGTAGAAGAACATGAAGCTCTAAAATTTTTCTGAACTAACTTCTGTAGACCTATTCTTGGTCCTTTCAGACTGTACTGCGCGCACAAAGAAGCACCAGAGCGCCGTCACAAATTTCTTCAAAAACATTTCTCAGTCCAATCTGGTAAAGGCTTACTTTGTCTTTCAAAACACCCATTAGCTCGTTACTCTCTCGATAACGTTGATCACTCAGTCAACCTTTTAAATATAACAGTACTCAGCCAGAATTTTTGGATAGATTGTGGTGGAGAAACCTTCCCAAAATTCAGTTCTGTTCGGGGTGTCGCTAATGTCGAAAAATGATCAACAAAATTTCGTGGCGAAAATAACCATGAATAGCCAAATTTTGTTCAGATATTTGACTGCCTTTGCGCCGAACGTGCAGAAGGTCTAGCGTGGTTCGCTGCCATAGGTGCGACAACTCAAGACTACAGTCGTTACTATAACGTCTACAGCATCTCAGAGTAAGGATTTGATGTTTCTAGAGACAAGCCTATAAGTCAGAGCAATGGAAACCAAAACAAGAACGTTTACAGTGCGAATCTCGAATTTTTTGAGGACTTAGTAGAAGATGTGATTTTCCGTCATCGAGAACCGTCTTGTAATTTCATTTTTAGAACTGACGGAAATCAGAAAGAAAACGAACGAGTGAAATCGCTACTTGAAAAACTCGTGCAGGAAAAGCCAGAGGTGCTTACTTTTCATTTTTTGATGCTATTTCATTTGATTCAAGGTTTCGGAAAAAAGGATCTCAAGCAAGCACTAAATGTGGAATGCGGAAATATCTATCGCAGTAGAATTGATATTTCAAGAGACAGAGTTTAACAGCTCTTTTTTCACCTTCAAAGAAGTGGATTAACTAAAAGGGAGCAACAGACGACAACGCGGTTCCGTAGCGAAGAAAAAGTCAACGAAATAGTATCTCTCAGGTCTCTCAGAAATGATTCCCATCTTTCCAGATAAAGGAAGAAAAGCGCAAGAACGGATATTATGGGTGCGCCTATTCAACTGGAGTAAAGAATGGCAATACAAATCATGTCCTGACCTGTGTCTTCTCGTGAGTAACAATTCTATCGTCCTTTCATTCAATCCCGTTATTTGTAGAACGCCTATGGAACGAGGTCATTCCAGGAAAACGAGTGCACGATGCTACGATTAGGGTCCGTGGTTCAACTTGTTTCCTTGTGTTTGTGTGGGGTGTCCAAATAAAGATTCTTCTCTGAGTTGTCAATGTGTGTCACGATGAGAAATTTGATCTTCTTCTTTTTATTATACAACACTTCCTCTAGTGACTTCGACTTTGAGATAAGGCCCATGCTAATCTTGAACTAACGCTATGTTTACAGAAGCACTAAATATTTTCCTTCTCCCTACGGTTTTAGTTTATCTCAATTTTCCTTGCCGCTCATTGAAGCGCAGTATACGCGTTAGTTTTTAGTTTTTGTGGGGACAGTTTCATATTAGCCTTATATATTGCCTTAATATTTAGCCAAGTAACAACTACACCTATTGGGATCCAAAAATCCTTCAAAAGGTGGCCCAGAATGGATCCATGGAACGTAGAAGTCCGGGTGAGAACGTATTGGGTGACCCAAAAGTTCGTGTGCAATTGTTCAAACTATTTTTGTTCTACCTGTATGATTGATGCCACATTTCTTAGAAGTGGATTTGATGTGGCATGGTTTGCGCCACTGTTCTGCCTATCTTGCTGATAGCTGCTTGCGCAGTGTTGCAAGGAATATGCCGTCGCAGTTCGATGACCGTTTTTACGCACGTCGCACTTTGTTATACCACTTCCGTTCTGGCCAAACAAGGAGGCAGGCCACGAACCTGGTGCAAAATCAGTTTGGTAAGGACGTCATTTCTCGAAATTGGATGACAAAGTGGTGGACCGTTTCAACCGCGGTGACTTTAACCTGGAAGACAATTCAAGATCAGGTCGACCGTCCTCCACGATGACGACAAGATTCTCTGCGCACTAGAACGAGACCACCAGCTCCACGAGAAGCAGTCCATCGTGTTCTACCTCAACCTGGCAAGGTCGACAGAAGGCCAAGAACGGTGCCTCACGATCTCACGGGGGGCAGAGACGGATGCGAGTTGACATATGCGCTTCGAACCTCGCTCGTGTGCACAGTAGGAGGCTGCTGGATTCGATAATATGCCAAGATGAAAAGTGGATCAACTGGTCGAATCCAAGCCATAACCCACTATTGGTTGACCACGACGCACCTCTCCCTACTCAAGTGAAGCGTAACATCCATGGAAAGAAGCTCACGTTGTCATTTTGGTTTTCTCGCCATGGCCTTGTCTTCTTCAATCTCCTACCTGATAACGTTACAGTAACCTCCGAGACTATTTGCGAAGAACTGCAAGAGGTGAAATGTAGGGCTGCCCTCCTGTCCCCAAAACTGACCCACCCTTTTCTTTTGTGGGACAACGCAAGACCCCACAAATCTTCAGTCACCCTGGCCACCCTGGACAGTCTCGGAATCAGTACTCTCCCACACCCACCTTACAGCCCAGACACCTCTCCATGCGATTTCCACATTTTCCGGTAACTTCAGAACTACTGCGCTGGTAAGGAATTCAAAACGCGGGACCATGTTGAAAAGGGAGTACAGGCATGGATTGAGTCACGGAGTGCAGACTTCTGGAGACGCGGTGTCGACGCATTACCTGATCGCTGGCGAAGAGGTGTACTAAACCGTGGAACTTACCTTATTGATCATTGATTTGTTTTTTCTTGAGTTATGAATAAAGGAAGTTAGAATCTGAAATGCACACGAGCATTTGGGTCACCCTAATATTAATGCGAATGTATCAAGTTGCGAAACAAACGTGATCGCGAAGTTGTGAATCCCCTTCTTTTTGTCTCACCTCTTATGTAAGAAACATTGTCTATTTTCACTTCTTTTTATTTTTAATGCTTATCACTTATAAGCGAGCACATTCTTTCTCATATAATTCATATACGGTTTCTGCACACTGTCACATATAACGAGAGAAGAACTTTATTGCAATTAAACTTCTTGGACTATAGAGATTACGGGTGAAGAACTTGATCGTCACTTCAAGTCTAGCCGTGGCAGTTTCCACTGAGCTTACTAAAATGTGAAACATTTGAAACTCGCAGTGGTACGAGCGTACGAGCTCGTAACTACGTGACTACTTGATTTGTTTTCTAAGAACATTAGATTCTGTGAAGATAGTAATGCAGTAGAATCATGTATACCAGAGAATTTTTCTTCTTGAAAAGCTCATTCAGCATGCACTTGACCTGTTCCGAAAGGTATCATAGTGGGAGACCATTTCTGGAGTTGACGCACATTTGCCTCTTTCTATCGCACTTTTCACACTCTTTCTATCGCTTTTCCACGATTCAAAGTTTCTGGGACGATCTTTACGCAGTAGTAGTCACGATATGATATATGCCAGAATAATCGCCCGTTCTTCCGCCATGAGCTGTAGCTGAAGCTGTACCTTCAGCTCGTTCGACACAATCACAGTCGAGCTTCTGAATTGAAAACCACTGTTCCTTGAGACCAGGAGAAATGAATAGTGAAAATGTCGTAAACTACAGAGACAAATCGATTGATTTTCTGGGAATTATGTCCTCAAAAGTCAGTCGACTGGTCAGAAACAATAGGCTGAAGTTGGATCTCAAACTGAATATGTGGCGGTCAAAACTTAAATTTCTTGAAAATTATGCTCGGCTGACCTTTACATGCATAGCTCGATTCATAAGTAGGACATTACCATGCTATAACTGCCGAAGATATTCTCAATGAGAAGCAGCTGGAATTCCGTGCGCTTGGTGCTTCCTTAAAGCAATTATTCGGAGACAGATGTCATTGGTCATTGCTACAAAACTTCGAAACGTCTCCATGTGAAAACATGGAGCTCTGGATTTTTCTGTCAACCATTCTTGAAATCATGGTTTTATTGGGTTAGAAGGTCAGTGGCGCAGTTGCTACTACAGTTGCTGCAGTAGCAACTTGTAGTTGAGAGTTCAGTTCATTTTTCTGCGCATTAGTTTTGCTTTTATAGGGACAACCAGCCATACAGCGACCTATAGGTTGCCAAATGAAGTAATGAATAGTAGGAACCAAATATAAAACATTCATAGTAACAAATATAACGAAAAACAAAAAGCATGCAGCAGATGACGGCGAGGAACTGATGGAAGACGTCACTGGGAGTACGGTAACGGGCAATCGCGGCGGGACCCTAGAGTTGACAAACATAGTGGTTTCGCTTATTTATTAGAAGGATGTGAAATACTTACTACATACTATTCTACAACGTTTGTGAGACCTAAGGTGTAATGGAAACGGCACGGGGTAGACATGGAGCAAACTTTCCGCTAGATTTGTCTTTCTGTTGATACAGGTCACTTTCTAAAAAGGAACAGCGACTGCACATGTTCAATGCTCGGCGCTATAAAAACAACAGATCCGGGAGATATAAAAGACAGAGAGTTGATGGCCAACTAAGGCTACAATGATGTGTGCAACAAAGTACCTCCTTCTCTTATGCTTCCTGCCTGTCGTCTACGGCGCTAACCCGTCAGGTTGGAGCCAACTGACTAACTTCAAACGATTTTCAACAATTTTATAATATAACACGAAACGTTGGAATTTTCTGGACTGGCTATTGTGCACAGTTCCTCAGTCATTCCAGGCTGTACAATCCGCACGATCAAGCACTGGCGAACTGCCACAGATTTCTTCAATTCGATCTTCCCTTACGACGTGGTAAGTTACCCTCAATTCAGATGACAGTTCAGAAAACTGCGGCTGTTCAAATACCCTCTTGTCATGTCAGCCATAAGTTCAACATCCTCTTGAGAACGTTGGGTAACTCAACCAACTTTTGACACCGAACAGTACCGAATCTAGCTTTTGAAAACCTGACTTATGTATTCAAATTCAGGTCTATTCAGAATGTCACCAATATCGAAACAAATCAACACAATTCAGCAGAAGAACTAACCTTTTCTTCCAGATGTTTGACTGCATTTGTGCCGAACGTGCAGAAGGTTTAGCATGGGTTACAGCAATAGGCGCAAAAACTGATGACTACAGTGAATACTATAACATCTACAATATCACAGAGTGAGAATTTGATGTTCCTAGAGGTTAACCGAAAAGTCAGGAAACCATCAAAACAAAAGTGTTCAATTACGAGCCTCGAAATTTTTCGAATTTGTAGAGTTAGCAGAAGATGTCTTTGTTCTCCTACAAAAACCCACCTGTGTTTTCATTCCATGCATATTTTAGAATTGGAGGAGATCAACCCGAAAACGAACGAATCAAATCTATGCTTACGAAAATTGTGGATGCAAATCCACAGGTAGGTTTTTTGTATTTACTTTTTGAGGTATCGTCATCGAAGATTTAGAGACATCACAAAACAGAGGCGAACGCAATATCACGAGAGCTTTCAATCCTCGTTTTAACATGGAGATGACTATGACTCCCTCTTCGTTTCCTAAGAAGTGGGGGATTTTATATAGAAACCAATGATTTCGTTGACGACGACAAGAAAGTAAGGCTACTCAAAACACAATTCCTCAAACTTCCAGATAATGAAATTCCATAAGAATGGGCATTATGGGTGCGCATACTCAACTGGTGTCGTAACAACAACCCATGTCGTGACATGCATCTTCAAGTGCGTAACGATTTCGTCCTCGTTTCGTTCGATTTTATTATTCGAATAACGCATATGAATAGAGATCATTTTAGGAAAACTAGTGGAAGATGCATCGTTTAGCGCCCACTGTTTTAATACTCGTTTTCCAACTTGTCTTCCTGCGATTATGGAGAGTCTAATGAAATTTTCTCAAAGTTGTAAACGTGTGCCACAGAGAGAAATTTAGAGTTCTACGTTTTTATAGCTACACATCTCTAGCTGACTTCGTCCTCGGTATTCAATTTTAATTTCTGACTACCGATTTAGGAGTAGCTTACCTAGTTTGCAGCTTGCCCTAATTGTACTAAACCGAGTAGCAACTACGCACTTTAGACCGCCAAATACTTTGAAACTTCAGCTAGATGGTTTTACTTTCAGCCCTCAACGGTGGTAACGGTTTGAGCGATAACGTACCGGATGCGCTGACAACATTTTAGGTCCTTAACTCAAAATATCTTTCCCATTGTCTAACTTACTATGTGAAAGAATTATTCGTGTGAAACAATCGATTACACGCGCAGCAGTCGATGTTCGCCATGGTAGGAGAAATTAGTGGTAATACGTAACTTCCTTGATTGAGATGTGTTCAGAAGAAGGCATCCGTGACAAATAAAACTAACGACATCCGAGTTGGTGTGTTGGTAAACAACGGAGGCAGTGGAAAACGCATATTCGCGCTTGTTATTAAAGTTGCTGTTACTAAAGTGCGCCTAAAATTATTGAAAAATATAAATGAAAAAGTGAAAAGTGAAAAGATAAGTGAAAAAAGTAAGACCTACCGTCCTTTACGATGATATAGACATTTCCATGGTGGAGCAGAGAATGATCCATTTCAAAACCATCTCAAATAGATGACTACAGAACAGCTCCGGGGATCTTTCGACGTAGTGAACGCAGACAGTGTTCTGCAAGTATGCAAAAATTCTCAGTCAAATCATAGAAAATCCGCCAAATCTCGAAACATGGCGACCACGGTGGAATGTTTCGAGATTCGGCGAAAAAACATTCATTCCATCATTCGTTCTGCTTATATACGTTATGTGCTACGTTATGTGCTACGCTGCTGAGACGTGGCCTGATACGTCAGCCACGGCGAAGTCCCTGCAAGTCACACACAGAGCGTTGGAAAGGTGTCTTCTGAAGTTCACCCGACTATCCCAGCACCGAGCCGGACATTGCAGCTCCGATCTAAGGCAGATGTCCCGTCTGCGAGACCCTGCGGACTACACATCGAAAGCCAAGCATCGATGGGCCGGTCACATAATGAGAAGAGACGACGACCGTTGGACAAGAAGAACGGTGGAATGGCTGCCGCGCAATTGCACGCGGCCTCGTGGAAGACCACCTGCCAGATGGTCTGATGTGTTCGTCGAACGTATTAAGACTATGCTGTGTTCCAGAACGGCTGATTCTCGCTGCCGTCACAGTCGTCTCCGACCAACAAGCTGGATGACGATCGCGAGACTACGAAGCGAATGGAACTCGTGTTGCTGCCCGCACGTTCAGTGATGACGGGCCATCTAAGTATCTAAGTGAGTAAGTATATACGGTGAAGATTTTAATAGTTTGATTGCACGAAATGTGGGGAGCTTCAGATCACCTTCAACTACTTAGAAACACCCCTGAAATTCGCTAGTTCATTCGATGTTGCGGATCCATGGCGAGTAAAATCTGAAGGGTGCATACAACTAAGCTGAAACTGTCAGGCTTAGTTGTTTGCATCCTTCAGATTTTACTCACCATGTATCCGCAACATCAAATGAACTAGCGAATTTCAGGGGTACTTCTAAATGGTTAAAAGCACTCGTAAATTTCCTACTTTTCGAGCCATCAAATTCAGTTTGGCTGCACACATCGCTGACACCGCTGGCACCCATTTGCTATCAAGCAGATGCCAGATCGTCTCTGAATCTGCTGTTCATGTAGTGCATGGCATCAAAAAATCGGATGTAGCCAGCGCCTCATTTTATTAGTCAACCTGTACCAACAGGATGACACTAGGCACCTGTTCCGATGTTCCGTCCACCGTCTCCATCGTAGAAATTTCTGCTGGCGGTTTCATACAATATCTCACTAGATTCGTGTGCTTTCACTGCGTCAACAGATCCCCGGAGGTGTTCTGTAGTCATCTATTTGAGATGGTTTTAAAATGGATCATTCTCTGCTCCACCATGGAAATGTCTATATCATCGTAGAAGACGGTAGGTCTTACTTTTTTCCCTAATTTATATTTTCCAATAATTTTAGGCGCACTTTAGAAACAATAACTTAAATAACAAACGCGAGTATTCCAAACACAGCAAGCTATAATATTCCTGTGCTGCTGTGCCGAGCGAGGTTAGGATGGCGGGTCAATTTCATTATGGCCTAACGTTCTAACTATAGGAGTCGCATCTTACTAACACTAGTGCAACGTCGCAACACTCTTGCGGTGGATCACGCGGCCTCTGAGGACGACGATCATGTCGAAACGTTAGGCCATAATAAATTTGATCCACCATCCTAACCTTGGCACAACAGCACACGAATGTTGTATGATCATGCCGAGGTTTCAAGAAGAGAGAACTGGGAGAACAGCAAGCTATACGTACATCATCTACAGTGCACTTTAACATACTAAAATCTCAGACTTCGAGCGCAGACTTCACAGCACCAACGCCCAGCAGTCAGCATTTACCAGTGTCCTTTCACTAGCGTTTCCCATTGCCTCCGCTGTTTATCATCATGTCAATTCGGATGTCGTTAAATGCATTTTGTCCCAGATGCCTTCTTCTGAATATATCTCAATCAAGGAAGTTACGCATTGCCATTATTTCCTCTTACACAACCAAATATCTAAACCTGGGACTGCAATAACAAAAACTAAAAACTAACGCGCTTCAATGAGCGGCAAGGAAAATTGAGATAAACTAAAACCGTAGGGAGAAGGAAAATATTTAGTGCTTCTGTAAACATAGCGTTAGTTCAAGATTAGCATGGGCCTTATCTCAAAGTCGAAGTCACTAGAGGAAGTGTTGTATAATAAAAAGAAGAAGATCAAATTTCTCATCGTGACACACATTGACAACTCAGAGAAGAATCTTTATTTGGACACCCCACACAAACACAAGGAAACAAGTTGAACCACGGACCCTAATCGTAGCATCGTGCACTCGTTTTCCTGGAATGACCTCGTTCCATAGGCGTTCTACAAATAACGGGATTGAATGAAAGGACGATAGAATTGTTACTCACGAGAAGACACAGGTCAGGACATGATTTGTATTGCCATTCTTTACTCCAGTTGAATAGGCGCACCCATAATATCCGTTCTTGCGCTTTTCTTCCTTTATCTGGAAAGATGGGAATCATTTCTGAGAGACCTGAGAGATACTATTTCGTTGACTTTTTCTTCGCTACGGAACCGCGTTGTCGTCTGTTGCTCCCTTTTAGTTAATCCACTTCTTTGAAGGTGAAAAAAGAGCTGTTAAACTCTGTCTCTTGAAATACCAATTCTACTGCGATAGATATTTCCGCATTCCACATTTAGTGCTTGCTTGAGATCCTTTTTTCCGAAACCTTGAATCAAATGAAATAGCATCAAAAAAATAAAAAGTAAGCACCTCTGGCTTTTCCTGCACGAGTTTTTCAAGTAGCGATTTCACTCGTTCGTTTTCTTTCTGATTTCCGTCAGTTCTAAAAATGAAATTACAAGACGGTTCTCGATGACGGAAAATCACTACTAAGTCCTCAAAAAATTCGAGATTCGCACTGTAAACGTTCTTGTTTTGGTTTCCATTGCTCTGACTTATAGGCTTGTCTCTAGGAACATCAAATCCTTACTCTGAGATGCTGTAGACGTTATAGTAACGACTGTAGTCTTGAGTTGTCGCACCTATGGCAGCGAACCACGCTAGACCTTCTGCACGTTCGGCGCAAAGGCAGTCAAATATCTGAACAAAATTTGGCTATTCATGGTTATTTTCGCCACGAAATTTTGTTGATCATTTTTCGACATTAGCGACACCCCGAACAGAACTGAATTTTGGGAAGGTTTCTCCACCACAATCTATCCAAAAATTTTGGCTGAGTACTGTTATATTAGTTCGTCGGAAAAGTTTCCCGCCACTTTTGCCAATGTTTTCAAAATTGTTCCTCTCCTTTATTCCACTCGACATCCGACACTTTTATGCATGATTACCATCAACAACATCTTGTTATTTATCAGATAAAATTGGAACTCTCCTCCTCCAGAATTTCTAGAGTTTTGATGAAAAGAATTCGGCGAGCCACGTTTTGAGGTACTCTCACTCGTCGAGCTGGTTCTCCAGTAATTGAATGGAAAACGAATGGAAAAAATATTATTTTGTTGGGGCAAGGTTCGACGAATGTCATGGATAGGTCATCGCAAAGGTCGGATATTTTTGAAGTTTTTAAAAGGTCTCCTTCTCAATAGGTGAATGCGCGTCATGGTGACCGAAGAAAGTTTTCCCATGTTTTCCACTAACGGCTGCTCCGTCGCCATCAAAGTGGCGATGTTAGACATCGGTGGTGACAGTAGCATCTGCAGGTAGCAGCTCCTATCGAATGCCTCATTTGCAGTTTAGCTGCAGACCGATCATCTACTATTTCGGGTGGAGTTGCGGATTTTGAAATTTTCGCTGGTTTGCAGCAAGTGAGTAGCAGGAGATTTGGCGTGTGATTGCTGTACGCTACCCACTCCTTGATGCCGCTAACCAAATTGCCGGGCGAATGCAAATTCCTTTGGAAAACGAGGTGGTCGTGCATGCACCCGTCACCATCTGTAGATGGTGGCCGCTAAAGCATGCTCAACTATGTCCCCTATTTCCTTGTCTTTCTAAAGCCTCGGAGACGGACAGCCTGAGAGGGTATATGGCGCTCGAGTTCCTCTACCAACTCACGGCTACACCCACGTAAGCAACAGCACTTACCTTCCCTCACTACTGTTGTTCTTTGAAGCCAAAATGGGCCTTTTTGAACACACGAAACCAAACTTTTGCTGCACTAAGAAAGACAATTGAAGGTCCTACCATGGTGCATAAGCCATTAACTAAGCTTTCTTCAACGCGTTGTTATGTGAGTTCGTGAAGGAAAGGCAGCTTAAGGTACTTACAATCAATATCGACTTTCTCTGCAATACCTGCAGTGCTGAACCAGCACAACTGTGGTATGTGTAGCTCAGAAATCAACCCACATAACGGTTATAAAGGTGAGATCCCGAAACCCGTTTTAAAATTTTGGTGAGCGGTCAAACTGAGTGGCGGGAAACTTTTCCGACGACCTAATATTTAATAGGTTGACTGAGTGATCAACGTTATCGAGAGAGTAACGAGCTAATGGGTGTTTTGAAAGACAAAGTAAGCCTTTACCAGATTGGACTGAGAAATGTTTTTGAAGAAATTTGTGACGGCGCTCTGGTGCTTCTTTGTGCGCGCAGTACAGTCTGAAAGGACCAAGAATCGGTCTATAGGAGTTAGTTCACAAAAATTTTAGAGCTTCATGTTCTTCTACGTACTCTCAATAGGACTTTTCTCTCATCACATTTTATTCGCTATGATATTGCAAAAAAGAGCTGAATAAATTTCAAAGCCTCAATAATATGGAATGCTTGTTTTGTTGCCGCGCTTTTATCAGTTGCTACCAAGTGTGCTAGAACTATGTTCTAGGCAAGCGTGGTACAGTGGGAAGAGATGGTTCTGACACGGTCAAGCGATCGATCCCACCAAGCCTTTAGTCCCTCCAGGGTCGGCTAGATTGGTGCCAGACTTGTTTGGGAAGCTAAAGAGGCTGACCTGGAATAGCGGTCGACCACCCAGAACTCATGGTACAGGCCAAACACGCGTCCTTAATTGAATACAAATGCAGTGGCCCGTCTTTAGGCTTCTTCAGGAATTCGAACGCGCATCTCGGACCTATCCTGAGCACCCTGATGTTGGACTATTACACTCCTGATCCGACTGCGGTGCTCCTCAGCAGCTATGGTCCTAGCACCACCATGAGGACGTCTACCTCAGACACAAATTCTGCCTGGATATGATCTATAAGAAAGGCTCAGTGATTCCAAGCAGGATCATAGGATTAGCTGTCATTTCCGAATAGAAAGCAAAAAATCGTTTATGAAAGATAGTTGGCTTCTGACCCTACCTGAAATGCTAGCGGTGTACACCACAGCAGCGACGCATAAGAGAAGGAAGTACTTTGTTGCACACATCACCGATGCCTTTGCTGGCCATCAACTCTCAGACTGTCTTTTATGTGTTCTGGATCTGTTGTTTTTACAACGCTGAGCATAGAACATGTGTACTCACTGTTCCTTTTCAGAAGGCAACCTGTATCAACAGGAGTACAAATCTAGCGGAATGTTTGCTCCACATCTACCCCATGCCGTTCCCATTACACCTTAGCTCTCATAAACGTTGTATTAATAGAATACTAAGTAGTGAGCACTTCGTATTATCCTGAGAAAAGCGGAAAACAGTAGGCAGTTGGGGAACTGAACTCGAGCTCTCAGTGTGGACTGAAGGTCAGAAGGAATTTATTCAACTGAATTCAATTAAATTTAGTAAATTTATGCAATTTGTCACAACGCCAAGTATGTTTCAGAGTCGGCAGGTCCGAACAAAACGAAATTGTTGAAAATTTGCTAGACACACTATAGGAAGACCCACAGGCTCGTTGCTTTCCAGATTCGAATTCCACTCCATCAGATTGAGGCTGCATTGCAAGGCTGGAGAGAATCATAGGCAGCTGTAACTATTAAAATACAGAATCTGTAGTGGAAGATTACATGAGAAGAGGTCCATCGGCCTTCCATTCTATCCGAGAAGCAATGAGAAGGTGTTATTCGAAAAGATTCATAATAGGAAAAGCCTGTTGTTGTAGAGGTATTCTATTCGAAAGATTTTCTTTTCAGATGATGAACGTTGCTGTAGGAGCAAACTTCCGGTGCTCCCACGCAGCAAGCAAAAGAGTACCCGAAAATGATGGAAAGTGCCACTCAGGCCGTGTGACCTGTGTCTTAAGGTTTTCACGATTTTTCTAACTCCATCTTGCAGCTTGAGCAGTAAATATATTCCCGGACATATCCTTCGATCACTTCCCGGAAAATCCGCTTAGGAGCGTTCCAAAGCGGCTCTTTTCAATAACTTTGTTGAAACTTGATTATTTGTAAAAATACGCATGTATTCAAGGTCAGCAGCTTGAGCTCTATCCCTCCATACACAATTTTCACAAATTTGTGAAACTTATTTTCAGTCGATTTTTTTGACACCTCGATTTTCGGATCCCGTTGCCGCTTCGTTCCCTCGCTTGGTAACTCACCGTTAATAAATATTTTCACTTAACAATCTCGGCAAGGCATACTAACATACTTACACAACAATACCCTCAGACTCGAGTTATTTCGTCAGGAGGTTTAAACGAACAAAAACTTCTCTGCTGGTTATGTGTAACACAGCTTTGTCAACTGAACTGTCTTCACTGAATTTCGTGCGATAACCATCCATGTTAACATCTAAGAAACACAATAATTCAAATAAGGCATTTTGTTGCATGCTTTCCGGCAGGTCAGCTTCCTTTTGCAATTCACTCCACTCGAAGCGGAGGATTCTGTTGCAAGGGATTAGTTACAATTGTGGTTCCGAACTCCCTGAAGAGGGCCAGGATCATGGATCACGGATCTGTTGGCAATAATGAAAATCGAAAACTCTCAAGAAAGGCATTTGTTTGAATGTGGTACATGGAATTCCCATCAACGTAACGTTGTTATGCATACGGCTCCCTGTTTCTGTATATTCTTTACTTTCACTCTTATTTATTTTTTAAACTTTTATCACTTATGCCAGATCACTCTGGTTCGATGTCGGGGCGCAAATTCACATGTCTACGACATGTATGCTAGTCAAGGTGTTGTATCCAGTAGAGCAGTGTTTGTATTCTGCGATATGTTGAGACCATCCTTTGATCGGGTATCCTGTGGGCGCGCGTGGTGCAGTGGTAAGTGGCGCTGCTTACACCAACACGGTGGATCGATCTTCGCACGGGCTAACCAAGCATTCCATTCCTCCGGTGTCGGTGAATTGGTACCAGATTTTTCTGGGAGGGGAAAACACTGAGATGATGTGGCCCACGCAAGTCGTGGTATAGGCTGAATACGCATCACCAAGTCTCGGCGTCTCTGATTGGAAGACGAATGCATGGGGCGTCCCTAGATGACTGATCTTCACCGACACCTTTACCTTTTTTACCTTTTATAGTTTGACACATTCTTATACCTCACATTCTTATAATACTTATATTATTAGCACATTAACTATTCTGCTAATTGCCGCCTTTCGTTAAGCGGTTTACAGACAAGAACTATGTAGTTGAATGAATCATTCATCTATTAGCACATTCTTATTATTCATAGCGGTATAATTCACATACGGTTTCTGCACACTGTCACATATAACGAGAGAACAATTTTTATTGCACAATTGAACTTTATGAACTATAAAGATTACATGTGAAGAGCTTGATCGTTACTTCAGGCCTAAACTTGGCATCTTCCATCGAGCTTGCTGAAATGTGAAAAAGTTAAAACACGCAGTGGTAAACATCGGAGGGGAATGGTTCACTCACAAGAAAATGCAGGTCAGTGCAAGGCTCACATTGCCTTCGTCCCCACTTATCGGATATCTTGCGTATGAGCATCCATAGTGCTTTCCCTTGGTCCAGCCAATTATTCGAGTGAGCTGTAAAACCGTTTTCAGGGGTCATTTTATCATCCTAATGAGTTCTAGTTAGCCGCACTACATGACTACTTTTTAAAATGATTTTTTTCAGAAAATACAAGATTTCGTGAAAATAGCAATGTTGTAGAATTATTG
Source organism: Nippostrongylus brasiliensis (assembly GCA_030553155.1). Lineage (NCBI taxonomy): Eukaryota > Metazoa > Nematoda > Chromadorea > Rhabditida > Heligmosomidae > Nippostrongylus > Nippostrongylus brasiliensis. The sequence continues at coordinate 34,505,940 of CP130734.1, forward strand.
ATACCAGAGAATTTTGCTCCTTGAACAACTCATCCAGCATGCACTTGACTTGTTCCTGGGGATGTCTCAATGGGGTACCTTTTCTGAAATTGATGTACATTTTCTACACTATTTTATGATTTTCTTTTTGTTTTCCACAATTCAAAGTATTTAGAAGCATCCTTACGCAGTAGTAGTCACGATATGATATATGCCAGAATAGTCGTCCGTTATTCCGCCATGAGCTTTGGCTGAAGCTATACCTTCTGCTCGTTCGACACAATCACAGTCGAGCGTCTGAAATGCGAGTGATTGCTCTTATACAAGTAGTTAATGCTTCTAGAAAATCAGCCGACTGGACAATAGGTTAAAGTTGACTTTTAACATAATATCTAGACTGTTTCGCTGGCATAAATACGGTACCGGACGCGCCGCAACGATAAAACGGCGGTAGCGGCGCTCCGGAACGCCGAAATGCGCCGTTCCGGTGTCCATGCGTGGTGACCCGGGCAGAGCCAACCGCAGTTCATCTGCAATCCATGTCCAAACGGGGGCAACACGTGGTAGCTCCTTCGAGCCACCCACTCTTAGCTCGGGACACTTGGAAAGGACGCGCCGCATATTTATAGGCCGCGAGGAGGCGGAGCCTAGTCGGTGGTGAGTCACCAAGCAAGGGACCGAAGTGGCAACGGGATCCGAAAATCAAGAGGTCAAAAAAATCGACTGAAGTAAGTTTTACAAATTTGGAAAATTGTATATGGAGGGATAGAGCTCAAGCTGCTAAGCTCGAATATATATACTTATTTTTATTTTACCCAGTTTTAAAGAAGTTATTTAAAAACGGCGGGTTTCGGCGCTCCGAGGCGCCGCTGTCGCCGTTTTATCGTTGCGGCGCGATAATTATATAAAAATTGTACATTTTATCGCTGTGTATGTAGTAATTAATCCAGAAATAAAGCATTACCATGCCATAGCTGCCGAAGACATCGTTAATGAAAGGCAGCTGGAATTCCGTGCGCGGGGTGCATTTTCCTGAAAGCAATTATTATAATTAGCACAGACGTCATTGAACTATAATGTAACTTTTAAACTTCTACATGAGGAAACTTGGAACTCTGAATTCTTCTCTTAAACATTGAAATCATGGTTTTCTTGTGTTAAAAGACCAATCCTTATTCCTTGATACCTTTTATGAATTTTACATTTTACTATTAGCGGTGCTCTAGCGATTTGCACAGTCAATTTTTCAAAAATTTTCTATATGTAACTCGCTATTAATTTTTCAAATTCCTGTAGCAAATCAATACCTTCAGTCATCATAGCATTCAATTTCTATAAAGGTAAAGGTAAAGGTGTCGGCGTTGATCAGTCCGCTAAAGACGCGCCACCCCCTTGGTGTTCTATTCATAATCGTAGAGGAATGGCGATTTGGCCCAACTAGTCATTGCTGAGGGTAGCCGACCTACCAAGTCAGTGTCTATACCCTCCCATATGTACAAGTCTGGTACCAATTTACCCGACCACGGAGCGATGGAAGGCTTGGTTAGCCGGGCCAGGATCGATCGCTCGATAGTATTATTCTTAGCCCTCTTACCACTGCACTACACGGGCCCTATTCAATTTCCATAGTGAATCAAATATAATAGAATAGTTCTTCGAGCAGCAGATTTTCATAGAAGCTCGCAGTAACTACGAGATTGTGACAGAGACTTATAAATTTTTTTAATTAAATAATTAAATGATATCTAAATTAGTCGAATGCCATTAGAAAATATTGTAGTAGGAAAGGAGCAAACGTAAGGTGATCGGAAAAACGAAAATAAACAAAACAACATTTTATAAGTGCAATATATTTCATCCTAGACTTAATGGTGATAGTTTCACTAAGTGGAAAACTATACTGGAAAAACGAGTGGTTCAATAAGAATCAATCGATTATCGAAAGTACTGTAAAAGCTGGAGTTGTGAGTTTGAATTCCACCAGAGTAACAAATATAGACCAATAGATCATGAAATTGCTCACCTACATGACTGCTTGAAGCGCGGAACAGTGTAGCGATGAAGAATAGTACAAAATATTTCACGTCACCCATTTTTGTGATGGAATTCGTTTCCAACTGTCGGACATAACAAATTGGGATTTTATATGCTACGAACCGATTGAATGTGGTGATGTGGCGCTGAATCAGCAAGAACTATACCTGCACCCTGGTCTTCCCTTTTGTCAAAGCACAACTCACCACAATGGATTTGCCCTAAATATGTGTAATCAAACAGTAAAGGACATTCAGAACATTCGTTTATTTGTGAGGTATCATAGCACGTGGTTGTCCAACAAGTACAAAACGATGCGAAAATAAAAATCGCGGATTTTGGGCCGAATGAGTAGCTATATGGAGCTAATTTTGCAATAGTTGATAGCTACGATGAGAGCGCAATGTATTAGGTTGTTAACTAATTATTTGCTGTTTTTTCAAGCTTCTGTTGTGCTCCTAGTAAAGAAGATTTCGAAAACAACCAGATAGCATTCGATAGAGAATTATCTGCTCTCTCACGACATTTATCTGCTATTTACGACTATTTACGAAACGTTGAAATTTTGATAACTTTTACCATTGAAGTTGAAATCAAAAATGAGAAAAATTGACCACACCAACCGTGTAGTAGTTAACAACCTAATAGTATTTGTTGGGAATCCGTTATTCATTTGGAAGTGCTGTAGTAGGAATGTGAAGCTGAAAAGAATATGTTGGTGTTAACTACAGGGCGCGGCAAAAGTTCCTGGGTACCCCGTTTCAAGCTCATTATGTATACGCAGCGTACGCCACCTAACCAAATTTTTATATGGTATGATTGCCCTGGTCATATACAGAAACTTTGTGGTCAATCATCAGTCGTTCTCGGATGGTTGGCTCAAACGTTTGCGCACTGCGATCATGAAACTGCACAACGAAGGAGTGTCTGCTGCAAACATTGGCAAAAGACTTGAGATCCGAGATCCACGGTCTACAGCAATCTCAGTGGACTCAGAGAAACGGGAACAACGGATGACAGACCGAGATCAGACAGGCCAAGGACTGCTTCTTCCTGTGGAGAGGATTCATGAGAAAATTTGCCATATCCGTGTCCAAGAACCTTTGCCTACATATTATCCATGCACCGTTGAGTTATCAGTGTGTGGATACCAGACGGCTAAATAATAGGGCATAAATCCCAAATAGCAGCTCCCATTCAGTTCACAATTTCCAATTGTCATTGTTCATTTACCTGCCCAAACAAATGAGTCCGCCGCCGTTCCAAATAAAGCAAGTGCGGGCGTATAGTTTGATTCCGAAACCAAGCAAAGTTTATTTCGACTGTCACCGAATTTCTCTCACTAGGGAGGTCAGAGAACTTCCTCCGACGATTTTAACAAAACCTATATGGTGTTATAGATCATCGTGCTGGGACCACAGCAATGTAGTTTATTCTTGTTGAGGGCCGATGGGTGGTTCGAAAAACGCAAAGTAGCTCAGCAGTACCGCAGTAGACTCTCGTTTAAATCGACGTGGGTTCGGATCCTCGTGATGTGTTTTTGTTTTGCTGCAATCGCATTGATACCAAATAGTGCTCATTTTGCGATTTTGCCATGGAGGTTGAAGAAAATCGTGAGTGGAGCAGTTCAAAACGCCCAAATTTTAATACGGTAAATGGCAACATCAATATGGATAGCCAATATCCACCGTAACTTACCTTAAACGGACACAAATTTAGTAACTAATGTTAGATTCTTGATCAGCTCCTCGATTGACCTCCACATGCGTAATTTGGACGAAATCGGTCATTTTGACCTCCTTGCAGTTCTGCAGAAGCTGGCTTTACACTTCGGATTGCGACAGAGAAATTAGTAACCCGTACTCGTGACCTAGGTGATGAAATGAGAATGCGGCTGCTGCACACTGACATTTTGGAGAATAACATTTTTATTGAAATTTAAAGCGAAGAATAAACGAAGAAGTTGAGCGCCAATAGTTATACGTGGCATCTTCCTGGGTTCTTACTGAAATGCCAGCACTTGTAGAACTTTTCAAAAGCGGGAGAATATAGAAGAAAAAAAGAGAAAAAGAAGGCAAGCTTCACGTACTTAAAAATACAAGTGAGTACCATGGTTGCGTTGCCTTTCGTCTCGTCTTGAGGATATTTTGCGTATGAGCATGCGAAGTGATGTCCTTTGTTAATTCTAATGAATCGATTAATCTGCAAAGGTTTGACAGGAACTTACAAAAGCACTAAATAGTCGTCAACATTTGCTTTGATCTAAACAACATGAACAAAAACAAAAAACAAAAAACAGCCGGAGAGTCACTTTGTGAATTCCCGTTCAATAGTCTACACGCAATTTTATGGCGGCTGGTCGCTTCTAAACGAACGTTGTTCTCTTGGAATAGATATTACATCAAAAAACTTTTTAGTAAAAATTTCGAATATTAGGAGAATTCTCCCGAAACGGGTAAACATGGATGTAAAAATAATTCCCACTGTTACAGAGTAAATAGGAAGCTGGTAATCTTCAGTTGATCCTGCACTCGTGGTTTAAGGACATGATGTCAAACATGTTGAGAACTGTGTAGCTGATATGCTAACTATGTTCTCCAAATACTTCTACGAGAAAATTAGCAATAACAAAGAATATCAGCAGATAATACCAGATTGTTTTTCTTCACGAAGAGCTCATTTAGCATGCAGTTGAGCTGGTCAGAGTCGTATCCTAGTGGACGACCATGTCTGGAGTACACAAAACAGAGCATTGTTATCAAGTTTCACAAGTTCACAGTTCACTTCACTGTTTTAACCTCAGACCTTCCCATGCTTACATGGAGAAGAAAAAGAAAGCCATGTGAAAAAACTCAGTTGTTGCGAGGTGAACTCGAGTAGCTACGGAGAAGTTTCCAGCTAAACTGTCTTTGAAAAGGTAAACCCAAAACATTTTCTTACGCTATCGTTGTGTAGATACTATATACACCCTCATAGTTGTCCGTTCGCACGTTACGGGCCACAGCGTACGCCAAATGTTCAGCACGTTCGGCACAGTAACAGTCGAATTTCTAGAAAGAATCTTTTCAGTATGACGATTTTTTTCTATATTTTTTCTATCAATATTCAAACATTTTATTAGCGACTCCGAGGTTGTTGCACACTGCTCAGGCAGCTAAATATTACGATAAAGCCTGCCGAGGTTTATGGAAAGTCGAAAATCTTGGAGTGATTTTTTGCTATGCAGTATTGTTTTCAGTTCAGCTGTCATTAAAAAGATAAACCAAAACATTTTCTGGACATTTGAAGTACTAAGGTACGTACGTGACTGATCGATAGATCAATACCTTGAATGGTATATTTCCCAAGTACATATCTTTGTGAGTTCCATATCATGAACGTTTGCTTGATTTAAGGTTATTTTTGGCAACGGAACTCCTACATGACCATCCATCCATTAAAGGAAGGTTTCGTTAGATACTGCGCATTGGATACGTACAGTACCGGACGTTCCGCAACGATAAAACGGCGCCAGCGGCGCCAATATTTTCTTTGGAATTCATCTATTGCGCAGAAACCGCCGTTTTCCTATAGTTTCTTTAAAATTCATTTATTTGTAAAATTGAGAAAGTATTTGAACTTATCAGCCCTTGTTGGGTATGCGGCGTGAAAGAACTGTGTTAGACTCTGTCTGGGTCACCACGCGTGGACCCCAAAAGGACTCCTTTCGGCGCAAAAAAGCGCCGCTGCCGTCGTTTTATTGTCGCGGCACGTCTGATACTGTACATTAGCATTCCTACTTCTGCCTTGAGAGTCGTGTTTTCGAAAGTTATGGGAAGTCCTTAAGCAATAAGATACTGTTTTGGAAGTCACACCAAACTTTCGGGACTACACAATTTTGGTGTATTCGAAGAAACTTCTGAAATTGACAATTCCACATTTCGCGCAAAAAAATAAATGATATCACTCTCACTACTTTATTATTTAACCTCGAATTCTCAAAAAGCAAAAATCACCATATCATATTGATGGAATAATGGTTCGACGTAATAACGCTGCCACTGAGTGAGTGTAGTGCATGGTGCTGAAAAATTGCTTTCAAGAAATATTACCGCATGAGCTCTATTAAAAGTTTTTACTTTACAGTGGATAAGCAAGACATGAAAAAGAAGACCATTCTTCGAAACGGTTTAAAAGGATTTTCTCCTTTGCACTGAAAGGGGAATTTATTGAAATAAAATAGGAATGTGTTACCTTCACCAATCACCTTTACAACCTTTAAAAAAGGTTGTAAACCTTCAAAGGTTTAACCTTAAAAGGTTTAAATCCTTTTACCATCAAACCTTTAAAAAAGGTTGTAAATCTTTGAAGGTTTAACCTTTAAAAGAAGGTAAAGGTAAAGGTGATTACCTTTACACCTTTAAAAAAGGTAATCACCTTTACCTTTACCTTTTTTTAAAAGAGGAATTTATGAGTATCTGTGGGGAGGAGTACTCACAACAAAGAACATAGAACGATCATCCGATCCATCGAGTGTGGATTACGAAGAAAAGATAGATAGAGTATCTGGCTAGTAAAGGATAGTTATAAAGACGGTAATTTTGAATTGTTATCCAGGTTTATTTATTCAACTACAATAAAAGAGGAATTTAGATGTATCTATGGGGAGGATACCCGGAAGAATGGAGCTCAAGCGTGATTAGTTTGTCATTGGGAATTTAGAGGTTTGCTTAAATTTCAAAAACTAAACATGTATTTTTAATCATGGAAAATTTAGGAATATGATCTGGTACTTCGTTTGAGCACTTTTTCAAAAAATGGAGGGAATTGGATGGAGGATTGAAGTCTCGCTGTTAGGTATTGTATTTAAGTAATTCTTCAATTAAATTTTTTTCACATAGATACCAAAGTGGACGGAATTACAAATGACGGGGCTATTTGCAGCACTTGCGGTGCAAACCTCCTAAAGATTAAACAGTAGTTTCAAAAGTTGTGTAACCGCTCACTTTCAGAGCTCACACTGTTGGGGAACGTCACGGTGAATAATTGCAGCACTCGAATAGCAACATTCATCGTTGACCAATCATTAGCGACTTATTAGTGTCTATTCGATGTCACCCTTATATGCCTCCATTTTTTGCCCCTCCTCATTACGTGCCCTTGAAACAGAGGGTTTCCTTTGCTAGATAAAGCCCCTGTACTAACAATACGCGACAGCATATTTTCCGGAAATAATTCCCTGATTAAACAACTGCCCATAACTTGCTTTTTCTGCTGAAATTCGTCTAGTTATTTACACGTATTCTACAAGATGTATCCTTCGGCGTCGGCTTCAGCTTATTTCAACACTACCTTTAAGCACTTCTCTTCAGGATTACGTCAAGATAGTGCACCCTGGCCGGTTTTCCACGACATGGGTCCCCAAAAAAATGAGTAAGAAACCAAAGCATAATTTCGGATATAGACCACATTATGAAAAGGGGAACGTGTATGTACACACATGTATTCAAACACATCGTCCGGATGACATAGTGCAGCAGAAGTGGAATTCGACATTCTGCCTTTTTCCTCCGTCTGTGCAGCAGTTCTGTGTTTATAGGTTTTCAGCGAAAATTTTCTTTGAGGAACGGAAAGTGTGTACACTTCCTGAGACCTCTCAAAACTATAATACATATGTCCAGATATAGCAATAAATCGATTGGCTCAGCATTCGCATGAAGCAGCATTTCTCTGGAACTGAGCAATTGTGTACTGCATTTAGCTTATTAACAGGTACATCATTGAGGTCAAACAAAAATTGGTTCACTGAAGGACGGCAAGATTTCTTTTTTTGGAAAACTCCGACATGGTTCTGATCAGAAATTGGGATTTTTGAATGTGCTGTCGAAGTATCCCCGCACAACAGACCCTCAAGGCACAAAGTTTTCAGTTCAATTTTTGAACCATGCAGCGTTTCCCTGAAGATAGTCCTTGTTATGATCATGTCATACAATTTTTACAATTGATCATGTCATACGATCAAGGAGGGCGTTTTTCTGCCACTAAAGAGTATCCGAACGAGTTCGAAAAGACATCAGCGCAAGTCACATACAGGCTGAGGCAGGTAAAAAGTCAACGTCTGAAGGAATTTTGCTAAAATTTGAGCCACTATGTGCTTTTAGCTGGAAACTACTGAGGTCAAATACTGAGTTTAATTCTGCGTGCGTACTGCAGTAGTACGAGGCGCCACTAAGACCCGCACAATCGAACAATCGATCCCCGCCCGAGATAACCAAGCCCTTCATCCCTAGGTGGTCGCGTAAATTGGTAACAGACTTGTTTGGGAAGGTGAATAAATTGGCTGGGCATAGCAGTTGGCCCATTGTATAGGTTCCATTTCAGTCATAGATGCATTCACTATGTCTCTACGATTAAGAATGGAACATGAGTGCGGCGGCACTTTTATCGTTTATGACGCGTTGTACTATGGTGTTGTACGTAGATGGTACACTATGCTATCTGTGTTGATAATGATGTGAAAAGTGTTTTACTAGCAATTGTGAAAATAAACATGTCATTGCCGGAAAATCACATGAAAAAAAGATTTTCTTGACATGGTGGAGCAGAAGCGAAGAAGTTGAGCAGAAGCAACTAGCGACATCTTCCTCCCGCTTTCCTGAAATGAAGGAGTTCATCTCGTTACTTGAAATCACGAGGCGAAAATATATATTAATTGAGTGCGCTTCCACGTACTTGATGATGCACGTAACCGCTATGCTCGCGTTACCGCTCGTTTCACCGGAAGGGTTTTTTCCGTATGAGCATCCGTAGTGATTTCCTTTGAATATCCTCATTGCTCTCGATAACTGAAATGTCCAAAAGTATAATAAATTCAAGTGTTTTAGACAGCCTTGGTGTTGGAGCTGGGCAATCCTATGCCATCCCACATCCCGCATCTATTCAACCCTCTGTAGTAAGAGCGCTCCAATGCTAATCCCCGCACATCAACTGATGTGCCGCTCAATTTTCATTTTAGAAAGTTTAAAGGAAAAATAATATTGCTAACATTGAACAGTTAAAATTACAGAGCAGAAACCATAGTGAATAGCAATCGAATACATGCTTGAGAAATTCTGATAAAGGAGCGGACCTTTCGAATTATGGACTGACGGCCGCTTACCCACCGTTGCATTGCTTTACGTCGGGTATCGCAACCCATCTGCTATGAATGCGAATTTGGGGGTGGTAGACTGGTTTATTTCGCCCGCAGTGTTATATGCGCCAAATTTTCGTTCATGGATCTGGGCCGGCGTCAGACCCCCATTCGTTACTGTATAATTAATGGTGTGTCATTTCTAAATTCTGTTCTGAGGCACTTCACATGAGCTTTCTCTTTTGTAGTAAATGTCGATTGCAGTTGCCACCCACTATAAAAAGGAACCGAGAATTTACTTATTTATGCATGGGTGGGAGAACTGAGCACTTTCTGATGTTTGAGACAGAAGAAATGACATAAATTTGTTGAGTTTATAGAAAATACCTGATCATTTCTTTCCATATAGAGCTCATTTAGCATGCATTTGAATTGTTCGGAATCGTGCCTTAGTGGGAGACCGTGTCTAAAAATGTTACACCGACTACTGATAATGGCTAGAGGCACATGAAACTTTTTGAAGTCTTTTTTCGCAGTAATTTTCCAGATGTCTATCTTTGACTATTCTCTGGCTGAGTGCAAAGCCCTGAATATCTCATTATAATCGATTTCAGTCCAACTTCAATGGCACTTTACGTTCCCTTCTTTTTCTCCTCTGATTCTTTACATATACGTGGCGAAATTCTCACATGTACGAAGTGAAGATAGCATAAATGTCATTGTAGTTCTCTGTAACTCCGCCCAAGACCTTAGCGGATGCGAAAAGGTCAGCACGTTCAATGCAGTCACAGTCGAGCGTCTGAAAAGCTAATCTTGTTCTGACAGAAATATATCGCTTACGGGTTCCTAGCATAACACGTCCTATATGGAGTAGTGTTAGGTTGATAAGAAAGTTCCCGCCGTTTTTTCAAACGACTGCTGTAAGTTTAGTTCGAAAGCTTTTGCAGAGTTTGACACAGCATTCGGTAGAGAATTATTTTGCTCCTTCGAGCCGTGTACTTGTAATTTGTGATAACTCTGAATGCCATTGTTTCTTTGGCTGGTAAAGTGAAAGTCGAAAATGTGAAAAAATAAACTCATCGATAGCGATTTTTTTCTGCTCAGTTTCAGAAGCATAAATTAGATTTGATATGCCATTCGATAGACAATGATTTTCTCTATTAGACCGTATATCATTTGTTTCTATTTGTCTCGAGAATGACAAAGTTTTAAACCACTGAAGTCCGACCTTCGGAAAGCAAGAATAATTTTTCGATGACGCTCCTGGTTTTCTTGTCAGCGCTCAAGTTGACTTCTGTAGAGTTTTCTGTACAGAATTTATTGCTCTATCAAGAGATGTGTTTATTTTTGGACAACGCTCGATTTTAAGAAATTTTCACGAGAAGGGCGTCTTGAAATTTCTCGGCAGAGCAGACCTCCAGTTTCAATCTTTTCCCCAAATCTCATGTGGTATTCGGAAGAGCGAGATACGCTCTACAAGACGGTATACAAAGAGTTTTGGACCGTCTTTGTTTTCATTGTTTTTTAGGTCGTCAAAGTGGACCTAAATCGTAGCCGTAGGGCTCGTGAGGCACGACGCCGAATCATCCAGGAGTGCGGATTTAGGTCCACTTTGACGACCTAAAAAACAGTGAAAACAAAGACGGTCCAAAACGCTTTGTATACCCTCTTGTAGAGCATATCTTGCTCTATCGAATACTGCATAAGATAAGGTGAAAAGATTGAAGCTTGAGGTCTGCTCTGCCGAGAAACTTCAAGACGCCCTTCTCGTGAAAATTTCTTAAAATCGAGCGTTGTTCAAAAATAAACACATCTTTTGATAGAGCAAAAAGTTCTGTACAGGAAACTCTATAGAAGTCAACTTGTGCGTTTACAGGAAAACCAGGAGCACCATCGGAAATTATTCTTGCCTTCCGAAGGTCGGACTTTAGTTTTTTGAAATTTTGTAATTTTCGAGACAAATAGAAACAAATGGTATACGGTCTAATAGAGGAAATCATTGTCTATCGAGTGACGTATCAAATTTTATTTATGCTTCTGAAACTGAGCAGAAAAAATCGCTGTCGATGACGTTATTTTTTCACATTTTCGCTTTTCAAAAAAACAACGACATTCAACGTTATCGCAAATTACAAGTACACTGCTCGAAAGAGCAAACAATTCTCTTTCGAATGTCATGTTAAACTCTGCAAAAGCTTTGGAACTAAACTTACAGCAGTCGTTTAAAAAAACGGCGGGAACTTTCTTAGCAACCTAATAGAATGACTAGGTTTCTTTACCGCATCGTAGCTTTGCGAATGGAGGAATGGAACATTCATCAAACGCTTGATTTATGCAATTGAAGCAATTGATTTTTGAAACCTCACCAAACCAGAATCTTTGAATAGTTCCTCGTTGAATGGAATTTGCCATGCCGTTCGCTGGGTACACCTTCCTGAAAGACACTATTCAGCAACACAATCTTGCATCCCCTCTGACCTCTGGAATCCTATATTTTCCTATCGAAACACCAAAGATACTTAATGAAACCGACTCACTTTTTGGAGTATAAATTGGATTGGATCGGAGTATAACTATGAGTATAAACTTGACTAACTAATAAACCTAACTAACTAATAACTTGAAGTATAATTGGAGTATAACCAGAGCGCTATGCTTTGAAAAACACATGTAAAATGCAGAATGCAAAGTAACAAGGAATCGATTTTTGGTTTATCAAGTTCTCAACCATAAATCAATCATTAGGAAAGACATCTTTGTATGATAGTATATCTATCAATTAGCCTCAAGCTAATCGGCTGAAAGTCAGAAAAATCACCCACCTACATAACTCTGTGAAGTTTGGAGCAGTGAAAAGATGAAAAGAGGTAACAGAAAATACTTCGCCGCACCCATTGCTGTTACGGAAGTTAGGAATAAACTTATGCTATTGGCACTCCGGTGCTTTATATTCACGACGACGACTATATTTGCCGATGCGCCCGCGTGAACTTCATTTGTACTCAGTGTTTCCCTTTGTCAAATCTTATGAGCCGATCATAGACTTCCCGAAATACATTTTATTAAACGTTCGCTGTAACGTGCAGTGCTTATTCAGCTGGTTTGTTGATAGCACGTGTATTGACTCTCACAGCAGAGCCTGAACCCGTTTCCATGTATGAGCTCCAGGTGTGTTGTTAAAGTCTGGAAGGAATGCTTGCCGATGAAGTGCCGAAAGGCCTAACATTAGGAGAATTTCCGGCACTAGTCCAAATTTTGGACTCCAGAGGTAGAAATTTCTTTTCGCTGAAACTTTGGGTAGGGGGTTTTTGGGGTCCTGAACACGACGGTGCAATCCGTTTTTCGATTGGATTCGATTCGCGCGCTTTAATTTAGCTTAAGGCTAGTTCTCCTGATCAACTTTTGACCAAACCGGAACTGGCTACAGTATCAATCGAAAAACGGATTGCACCATGGTGTTCAGGACTCTGCCCCCCTACGCAAAGTTTCAGCGAAATTTTTTTCCGACCTCTGAAGTCCAAAATTTGGAATAATGTCGAATTTCCAGACGTTCTAAGTTCCCATCTGCGGGGTTTTTCGTAGTGGACAACCCGACCTTGTTTTAGGTTTGAGCTCGGGGTTCGAGAATTAAAAACAGACGGGGATTGGCTCGTAGCTCATTTACTACCCGAGGTAAGTGGTATACTAGTGAACTGTTGAACTGCACAGAAGTCGAACTAAATGGTAATCCACGCGACAAGAATCTACTTTTCTTGATATATGGTAGCAAAAGATAGCGGTCAAACAAAGGTGGCGACTAAAAGGGAGCGCAAGTTGTATGAAAGCGCCCAAATGTCATGATTGATTGCTACCCATAATTTACTGGAATACAGAAAAGGCGTATAGTTATAAATGCCATCGCCACAAGTTGGATGAACGTTTGGTTGAAACTTGTTCTGTATAAAGCTCGTGTAGTTGTTCAATGTACATATTTGTGAAAATGAACTCGGATAACAATATGAAAGCACCAGAGTAGCCGCGAAATCAATTGCGATGTGTTATTATTTCATTTCGGTAGTCGTTGAACGAGGCGTCCCGCCCGCTAAGAGTAGCGAAGTGCAGTGACGATGACCGTTCTGTCTGCTTCAAATTACTATAGTTTGTGCACGAAAACTATTCTAAATAACATATCATTTCACTTCTCAGGGTGTGAAAACAGATTCCTGATCATCCGCAGACGTGGAGCCATTCGTAAAGAGAGCTCATTTTTTCGGATGCTTTGTTCACTTTGGAGCTCTATTTGGAAGTTGACAAGGTATGAGAGACTCTCTGTGCAATTCTTTCGTACCGTGATCCTCAACGATATCGAATGCCTGTGGTTTACTAGGTTTTGCTCCTCCGGTCTTCAGCCATTTGCTGCACTTCATATGTATATGGTCGAAAATTCCAGATTGGGAGTCAAACTTCTCCGTTTGTTTTTCTCCCAATTGAAAATCCCTTCAAAAGTAAGCCATTGGATCATGAGCGAAGATTTTGAGTCAGTTTTGAGAAAGGTGTCATTAAAGCATCCGAAGGTGAGGTAAGCCAGTAGAACAACAATGTTGAGCGAGCTTTAGCAGGCAAAAAATTAAGGTGTGTAGGAATATTAGCTGAATTTATGCGAACAAGCTCATTCATTCAAGAAGTCATTGAGGTCGTTGGATTTGCGTCGAGAATGCTAAGGTATTAAGGAGCTAATAAGGATTATTCCACAACTTTTATATCCCGATCAGTTACGGGGTACGTCTTTTATGATAGTCGCCTCGTCTTCTTTCTCTTTGGTGCTGTTTCCACTTCGTTGAGATTACCACACTGCCATCACACGGGCGTGACCCTGGTACTGACACTCTTTTCAGCTATTTCTAAGCTAGGCAAGGGTTTCTCCGGGATTGAACTCTGATCATCGAGATCGTGAGCCTAGGCTCTTAACCGCTCGTCCATCCCGCCTCCGAGGAGCTAATAAGGATAAGAACAGATAAGGACGCCGGTCGTCAACCCCCTAAGGACACGCCGCGGCATTCGTGTTCCATTCAGCTTCGTAGAGACATAGTGCGTATTTGGTCTACAAGCCGGGGGACAGCAGTTAGAACAAGTCAGTGTCTTCGCCTCCCCACAAGTCTGGTACCAATTTACTCAACTGTGGAGGAGCTGAAGGCTTGGTTATCCGGGGCGGGATCAGTGGCTCGACCGTGAGGGTGTCGGTATCGCCTCTTTTCGCTGCATCACGCGGGTTCCGAGTGGCTGTTGCAACAGCGAAAATGTGGAGCATTCCTTGAGATATTGGGATATACATGGTGCTTTGTGCTAGTTAATTGTCATTATTTACTTACTTGTCTACCCTGTATGAGACAGGCGTCAAAAAGTAGAATATCATCAACAGTCATGAACATAAACGTTATTAGTTTATTCCATGTTATTAGTTTACATCGTAATAGGAGTTTCGTGAAATTGAACATGACATTGTTTAAAACGTCGCACAAGAAAAACGATTTTTCGATTATGTGGAGCTTAAGCGAAGAAGTTTAACGTCAGAAGCATCTAACGGCGGCACTTTCCTGGTGATCTTCTGAAATGAAACGTTCATCTGGTTATTTAAGGGGCAAGACTGAATGAGAAACCGTTCACGTACTTGATAAGGCACGTCACCGCCATACTCGCATTGACGCTCTTTTTACCTGCGGGGTATTTTCTGAATGAGCATCCGGAGTGATGTCCTTTGAACAGCCCCATTCCTTTCGCTAACTGAAACGTTTAAAAGTATAACAATTTTACGCGTATCGTACAGATCTTTTAGAATTGGAACTAAATTGTTGAAAATTTGCAGATTTTAAACTCAGCGTAGCTGTCCTATGGTGGAAAATAAACAGTAGAAAATACCCAGTTATTGTTGGCCTTGTAGAGTTCCTGCAGCATCGATCTGTACGATGCAGAATCGCTTCTTTGCGAGCGACCAGGCCTGAAAGTGATACGTTCACTACTGATTGTGTACAACAAGGGTTTTTGTGTTTTTCAATACACTTAAGAATTCCGGTCGCTGTCTCTATAATAACACATGTGAACGAACAATGGTTGAAATGGCTCTTACTTTCTTACGACACCCTAATATTACTTTGCGAACCTAATAACGCATTTCCTTAGTGACCACTGAGTTATCAAAGTTAACGATGCTCGGAAGGAGTGTCACCACTTTTTGGCTTCCACAAACGAGGAACGATGACGGTGCCGGTTCAAGGAGATTGCAAATAGAGGTATTCGTTGCTGCGAATAGAAGCGACTCGACCTCACAGTACAGCGGCTCGCCGTGACTTTTAAAGCAACGAGTGAATAAAGAGTAGAAAAAGCGGCGGAACTTTTGGTTCATTCTAGTAATTAGAGGAATAATTTTAATTCTAATCTCTTCCGAATCTTCTTGTATTCGTGGAGAAATACTCACCCTCGAGACAACGTGTGGATTGAATAACTGTCGGAGTAGTTCAGTATGGTCCTGTTTGTAAGTTTGGCTAAAGATATATGGTCCGCAAGTTTAATGCAGTTACAGTCGAGCATCTGAAAAACAAATAGTTCTGTATAAGAAGTGTGTTGTTTGGCTTTCACCATTATTCGCCTTATTTTCGCGACCAAAGAGGCTTGAGAGTCGCACAAAATTTTTTCTGGATACGTGATGACCCGAGAACTGGCTTTCTTTTCCGTACTGTGACTTCATGGAACATCGAGCTATTGTTTTCCGTTAGAAATCTTACCAGACTGGAATTTTTGAACAGTTCTTCGACGATAGGAATCTGCCATTGAAAACGCTTGTTACACCGCCCTGAAAAACTCTTTTCAACAGCAGATCCTTTTGCATTCCCTTCATGCGTTGAACGTTAGGTCCCTAGTTGCTCGATTTGAAGCTCAAACACATGTGCTATGGCCGACGTTGAACTTGTTGAAGCACTTTGATGCAGTTATAGTTTTCAGAATTTTCCGTGAAGGTGAAATTCATCATCGAGTGCTTATCTCTTATTAGATTTCGCCAATCCGGTCGGAAAAATGAAAAATTGCTCACCAACAAGGCACTGGGAAATGTAGAGCAGTGAAAAGAGGAGGAGTATTTGAAATTGCTTCACCGGATCCATTGCCGCTATAGGAATTATTAGTAAACTATTATAAATGTCGGCTTATTTATATCCTGGGCGACGAAAATTGCCTATTTACCTGTCCCTTTTACTATATTTTGACTTCCCGAACTACATTTAAATTGAATGATCACTGTGACGTCCAGTGTTTTTCCAGCTGGTTTGATTTTTAAAGCAGAACCTGTTCCCCGTTCTACGTATGAGCTCTAGGTGATCTGCAAGAGGGTGGAGAAAATGTTTGCGAATGAAGTGTAAGATCTATAGCTGAAATAGTCGTCGTTTGTTAGCCTTTATTAAATACACTGCAGAGTTTATTTATTTATTTACCATACATTTAACGTGCGCCGTACAATACGAAAACGCGAACAAACAATACAATACAAAAAACACACTACTTATGATATCACTATTTGGCCAATGGCTAGGACGTCATCACTGTTAAACTTTTGTCGATAAAGCCTATAAATCAATTACAGTCATTGCCCAGCCCATCGCAGATGAAAAATAATGGTTCAATAAATATTACTTCGGAAACGATAACATATCATATAGAACTTATGAATGAACCGAAATCCATTGACAATACATCAAGTATGCAGTACCACAGCAGGGATCTCCAGCAAAAGGGTTGAGTTTACAAAGTCACAGTATATAATGGAAATACATTTCAAATTTAGCATTAAAATAATAGAATCTGGGCACGCCATGGCTGATCATTTGGGGATAAGTACTCCAGCGTGATGAACATCACGTAGCGAAGGCCCCATAGTGATATCAAACGGAACCTATTGAGAAGAGAGATCTTCAATGCTATGTAACTGAAGCAAATCATTTTTATTAAGTTGTCTTTTAAAAATATTACTTGAAATATTTAGTCGAAAACTCGATGGTAGGTATTGGAGCCAACGCGCAAAACGGAAAACGGCGATATTGTAGAGAGAACTATGATGTCGGAGGGTTATCATGGGATACCCTCCGACATCATAGATAGATGCGTTGAGTTCAGAAACAGAGCGCACCAAGTTTAGTTTTTCTCAAGATTTTGTGGTAAGAAAGACGTATGGTTATAAATTCTTGTATGGTTGTAAATACTATCTCCGAAAATTGGATGCTCGTGACACCTTTGGAGCATCTACGCAAGTGTTTTCTGTAGAAAGCCCTTATATCGCACCCTTGTCCGACGTTCATGTTGGTAAAAATGAATTCGTGTAACAAAATGGAAAGCCCAGAATAGCCGCGAAATCAATTTCTATGTGTTATTAGTTCACTTCGGGGGTTGTTGAACGGCCCGTGCAGCACGCTATTGACAGCAAAGTGCAGCGACGATTACCGTTACGTGTACTTCAAAATACTATCATTTGTGAAACGAAATTCGTCCCAAGCAACATCTCGTCCTTACAGGGTGTGCCTTTTAATATTATATGAATAAGGCTCATTTTTCGAATGAATTGAACATTTTCATGGACTTGGGGGAAAATTGTTCAAGTGTCGTAACGAGATCGAGGTACGTCGTAGGTACCTTTTGTCTCTGTTGTTAAGATTCTTTAACCACAACAATATTCCCGTCCGATGTCAGTGTTTTACGAATAACCTAGCACCTCCAAATATATCAGTCAATCAACTAGTTCTTGTCTATGAACCGCTAAACAAAAAGCGGCAAGTAACAGACCAGTTCCGTGTTATATCACAACAATATCCTTGACATATATATTTGGAGATGCTAGGTTATTCGCAAAACACTGACATCGGACGGGAATTGAACCCGCGTCTTTCTGTTTCCGGCAGACTGCACTAACCACTGTGCTACCGATGTACTACGTTGCGAATCTCCTAGCATATCTTTCTTAAGCCCGGTCGGGCTGTGCCATCAGCACTCAGCCGTAATCACGGCAATGAGCCGCTAAGCCGATATCGGCAGTTACCAGTTAAGCTGATAGCATTTTTGATATAATACGAAACTAGTCCTTGACAGTTCCAATCCTTGACAGTTCCACGGGTATACATTGCTGCATTAGCATCCAGGACAGCTGGCGTTTTACTTGTCATTTCTGCAACTTATTTGAATAACCTGTACTACTCGGGTAGGCATTAACTCATTTACTTCTTCGCAGAACTTACAGAGGAAATAATTTACGGCCTTATAATACTGTCTCGAAACACTCATTGCAGAGGAGAGAGGAGTGAAGATCGACGGCCGGCAGTTACACCATCTTCGTTTTGCGGATGATATCGTACCCACAACACCATCTATCACTCAGGTAGAACGCATGCTAGCCGACTTCTATCATGCGTGTGGGAAGATCGGCTTGCAGTTGAACTTGACGAAGACGATGTTCATGAGGAATGGATAATGGATTTCTGATGCCCAATTCTCGCTCAACGGAACGAATATCTCTGAATGCTCCAGCTATGTGTACTTGGGTCGGGAAGTCAACATGACCAACGACTTGAGTCCAGAGCTGGGCAGGAGGAAAATGGCGGCTTGGGGCGCATTCAAGAGTGTTGGAGAAGTAGTGAGGAAGACTAAGTAGTGAAGAACGCCCGACTCCGCGCCCATCTCTTCGACTCCACGGTTCTTCCTGCGTTGACGTACACTTCAGAATCCTGGGCGTTACGCAAGCAGGATGAACGTGCGATCTGCATCGCGCAACGAAGTATAGAGAGAAGGATGCTCGTAGTGATTCGCTCCATCCAGGCGAGAGACGGCATTCGCAGTTCCGAGCTACGTCGACAGTCGAAGATCAGAGACGCAGTCGCATGGGCCAAGTTGTCGAAGATCAGGTGGGGCGGACACGTAATGCGATTCCGCGATGACCGCCGGATGAGAGCCGTTACTGACTGGATTTCACGGGACGTCAGAAGAACACCAGGTCGCCCATCTTTGCGCTAGTCGGACTTCTTCGTCAAAGGCCTGAACGACTGAATCGATGCTCTTCGTATTCCTCGAGCGAACAGGACCCACTGGTCTACCATGGTACGCGACAGGGACGAATGGAGACGTTACTGGCGCCCGCTCGAGCAAATCGATGATCAACGGGACGACTGGTGATACAGGTGATGCAAATAATCCTATCGGCAGAAAAGCACTAACTTTTCACTGTTCAGCGCAGTTAGCCTTTCAGTATGGTTGCAAGAGAAAGAACGTCAGGAGAAGGAAGGATGTGATCGACAATATGGATAAGTTACCATACGAACGGTTAATACCGTTTTATGCAGACAATTTCCTCGTCGTCGTAGAACGACGTCTTGCCCTGACATCGTCCCAAACCGTTACAATCAGCTGCTCCATCGAGAGATTTCCTTGTCGAATCTGCTCGACGAGAAAAATAATTTAGCCTAGCCGACTTGGACTTCTACATCATGATTCTCACCGACTACAGAGGTCTGCGTATTACTTTCTGTAGGATGCATTCTTTAGAAACATCTAACTAGATCTCTTTTCTATAATAACTTTAGATTACGTGCCGAAAGAGATCAAGATACGTGGGTGAATAAACCTTCATGCAACGAGGTATGTTGTACACATGAAACACGTCATGAAGAAACCCTATACATGCTACTCTACCACCTGATCTTAAGCCTAAGCCTAAATCTCGAAGCATTCTATGTTTGAACCTCGTAACATTAAACAACAGCCGCAGGATCTGCAATTTAGAAGAAATTGAGCGGCAGTTTCATCTAGTGACAGCTGTTCCTGAGAGCTGCTCTTGTGCACATACAACTACAATCGTTGTAGTTAATAGCAGTGGAAATGCAGGGAGCGATGTCATCCCACCGACAAGCTAATGAAATTTCCGTTACATTGACAAATTGCAACAGCTGAATAGGTGCGAACGATTAAAGAGTGCTTTCAACGTGGCATTGGTGATGGAAGGAAGTGCAGCGATCAAACACGGAATATTTCAAACCCGTAATGAAGAGTTTGTTCCCAATAAAAGATGGACTAACGAACAAATATCACACTTTCCTTCTGACGTCTCTAAAAGGTATCGTCTCCTCTTCCTTAGGCCTTTGTTATACCGACACTCATGG
Source organism: Nippostrongylus brasiliensis (assembly GCA_030553155.1). Classification (NCBI taxonomy): domain Eukaryota; kingdom Metazoa; phylum Nematoda; class Chromadorea; order Rhabditida; family Heligmosomidae; genus Nippostrongylus; species Nippostrongylus brasiliensis. The sequence goes on from CP130734.1 coordinate 34,526,229, forward strand.
TGAGCGTCAGCTGCTTGCGAGCGGTGAGCGCCCAGCCGCTGAGCACGCGGCGCACGCACGCGCCCGAAGCATACAGAGCAGCCCTCGACCGACCTCCAGCGAAAGGGTCAATCGCAGTGCAACGCACAGCGACTAGCGACGACGCGCGTGAGCGTCTGCATAACAGCCCGTGAGTGTCATCCAGCGTCTGACGTGATAACTCGAACAAACGTGTCTGGCCCCACGGTGTCTGATACTGAATGGGACGAGTTGCGCTGGCAGACGCTGGGGGGTGAGCATCGGTATAACAAAGGCTTTAAAGTCAGGAAGAGTTTCAATCTTTGTGCAATTCAGATGCGTGCCTTCCTTCTGTTCTTCGTCGTCATCCTGGCTGTTCAATTCCTTCAAACGGAAGGTCGAAGGAGATGGAACCGAAATTATCGTTCGTTCTTCAATCGAAGATACAATAGACGTTACAACTATTTGAACAATTGGTACAACAACAACAACTGGTACAACAACAACAACAACGACTTGGATGACTTGTACGACTTGAACAACTACAACAACTACAACAACTACTACAACGACTTGGACGATTTGGACGACGACGACAACTACTATAACGACTTGGACGACCTCTATTGACAGCAAATGGTATGGAGTGATGAGTAGCTACAACCGCTCGTGTTTTAATGTGCCGATGGAATACGGTCGTTTCAGATTATGCTCGAGCAATAAACAATTTCCATGTTGTCATGATTGTCACAGCGACCTGGCCATTTGGGATATTGCGAAATCCTCGAATGTATCTAGGCTGTAAAGATGGTCATCTGATAGGGTAGGAACGGACTAAATAGCTGTTGAAGCAACCATTTCCAGCTTAAAAGCTAAAGGTTCCATAGCTGCAGATTGAAGCGTTGGAGGACAAATTGTTTGTCTTCTGCTGTATTCTGTTCTGTATGACATTTTGATACTCATGGTTAGGATTGTAAATATGATAGAAATTGTGGAAAGATAATGTAGACCACGTAAGTTTACAGAAAACGTAAATCCAAATATGGTATCAATGCAAAGAACATTGGTTCGTTGCACCGACGGGCTAAAGTGTGATGTAAATTTCTCACAAATTCATGGATTCAGGTCGCAGTAGCGAGAAGATTTACGATGTCCAGTAAAATCCACACTGAAAGAGGCACTTTTTCTCGCAGATTTTCCAGCGTTCACGTTTGGCGCATCAGTTAAAGAGTTACTTAAGGTCAATGTGTTTACTCACCGTCGTTTCCCATACACCATTTCAACTACTACTGGAGACCCTACTGTGAATGATGTTGTGTATGCAAGACGATGTAGTCACTTGATGCGATTTGGTGATAATCGAAGGTGAGAGAAATACATACATGGTTTAAATAAATATTCCCATGTGAAAATTAAAATCGCTTCTTTCATGAAATGATCAACTGCTTACGGGGTACCGTATATGAGGAATTTACATCACACTTGAGTCCGTCGTTGCAACGAACGAATGTTCTTTGCATTTGAATTAATATTTTCTGTAAGCTTACCTGGTCTTTTACGTTATCTCTCCCCAATTTTTTTTCATATTTTCACTTCTAACCATGAGTATCGAAATGCTATACAGGAAACGCTTGAAGACGAACAGTTTGTCCTCCAACGCTTCAATCTGCAGCTGTGAAACCATGAGATTTTAAGCTGGAGATGGCTGCTTCAACAGCCATTCAGTCCCGTCCTTGCCCTATCGGATTACCATTTTTCCGACCTAGGTAGGTATGAGGATTGCACTTCCAGAACCGGCTAGAGCCGGGTCGCTGTGACAAACATGTCTGCTTGCGAATGGTTTATTGACCTGCTTAACCATGATATGAAACGACCGTATTCCATCAACACGTTGAAACACGGGCGGTTGTAACTACTAATCACTCCATACCATTTGAGGTTAATAGAGGTCGTCCAAGTCGTCCAAGTCGTCGTTATAGTAGTTGTAGTCGTCGTCCAAGTCGTCCAAATCGTTGTAGTTGTAGTCGTCGTCCAAGTCGTTGTAGTACCGGTGCACTGCGCCGGTGCGTCTATTGTATCTTCGATTGTAGGGCGAATGAGTTCTTCGGTTATATCTCCTTCGACCTTCCGTTTGAAGGAATTGAACAGCCAGGATGACGACAAAGAACAGAAGGAAGACACGCATCTGAATTGCATAAAAATTGAATTTCTACCTGACTTTGAGAGAGAGGGCACGATACCTTTCAAAGACGTCAGAAGGAAAGGGTGACATTTGCTCGTTAGCCCATCTTTTATTGAGGACAAACTCTTCATTACGGGTTTAAAATATTCCGTGTTAAATCGCTGCATTTTCTTCCATCACCTCTGCCGCGTTGAAAACACTCATTAATTGTTCGAACTCATTCAGCTGCTGCAGTTTGGCAATGTAACGGAAATTTCATTAGCTTGTTGGTGAGATACGTCGCATTTAGGACATTTTTTTCGCCACAGACGGTCTACCGACATTGGCCAGGACCTGAAAACCAAAACCCTGGAATTCCTCGCATTTCTACTGCTGTTAATTACAGCAATTGTAGTGGTATGTGCACAAGAGCTGTTCTCAGGAACAGCTACGACTAGATCGAACTGCTGCTCAATTTCTTCTAAATTGCAGGCCCTGTAATTTTTGTTTTATGATTTAGGGTTCAGACATAGAATTCTTCGAGATTTAGGCTTAGGCTAAAGCTCAGGTCAGGTAAACCAAAAAGTAAACTCAGGTCTCTTTCCCCCCAGTAGTGTAGCATACAGTAGCTCGCGAAAAGATATGTCAAGTTGCATTTTTGGGTGCAAATCGCTGAAACCGAAAGAAATTTGATTCCAGTTGACAGTTACAATAACTCTTGTCAAAAATACACTAATTTGTGCCCTAGTTGAAAACTCTAGACTTTTAAAACTAAATTTTAAATTTATTTTCATATGCATTTTCAATCGAATGTATCTTAGGAACCATTGAGCTTCTGCATGTCTAGTGGTGATTCTGATAGAGCATGATTAGCTTATTCTTATAGTCTATGAATTTCAGTTTCAAGTCATTGAAAAACAATAAATTTTTTGCGTGTATTTTTTATGATCAAAAATGGTGAAATCTTGAGACAGTCTTTCATATAAAATTCTATATCTTAGCAACTAGTAAATGAAATTGCATCAAACTTGGGTGTGTGATAGCGCAAGATATTCTCTTGCTAAAACATATTGAAGTTTTGAAAAATGCCCTCCATTTACAGATAAAATAGCAGCTTTTAAATTTGCATTTACATGAACGGCCGTTTTAAGAACACCCGGAGGGCTTTTGGCTCCAGATTTCTCTAGCGCATAGCAAACTTGTTGCTTATTAGGTCCTTAACAGGTAGCAGAAAAATTCCTACTCTTGTGCAGAAAATCGTCTTCTATTTAGAAATGTTGTATGCACCACTATTCCCGCAACCGTACACTGTGCGGTTTAGTGCGGTAGTTTCAATCGGTCTAACTAGAAGACGATATTCTGCACAAGAGTGGGAATTTTTCTGCTACCTGTTAAGGGCCTAATAAGCAACAAATCTACTATGCATTGGAGAAATCTGGAGCCAAACGCCCTCCGGGTATTCTTAGAATGGCCGTTTATGTAAATGCAAATGTAAATGCAGGTTCAAATTTGATGCAATTTCATTCACTAGTTACTAGAATATAGAATTTTATATAAAAGATTGTCTGAAGATTTCACCACTAAAATTCATAGCCTTAAAGAACAAGTTGGTCTTGCTCTATTAGAATATCACCACTAGACATGCAGAAGCTCAGTGGTTCCTAAGATACATTCGTTTAAAGATGCATATGAAAATGAGTTTACAAATTTCCAAAAAAGTCAAGAATTTCCAACAAGGGCTCATAATAGTGTATTTTCGATAAGTGTTATTAGAACTGTCAACTGAAAACAAATTTTTTCCGATTTCAGCGATCTCCACCCAAAAATGCAAGATGACATATCTTTTCGCGAACTATTACATGCAAAGTATATAGGGTTGTTTCATGACGTGTTTTATGCGTACAACATTGTTGCATTAAGGTTTATTTACCCACGTTTGAAATGTCCGTTCAACTAGCACTCGTAGCAACCCAGTCAGTGTTTTTCCTCAGTTGCATGAGATTCAAGTACAGTCAAATTCAATCAACAATATTTCGTTCCATTTCATAGCTTTTTTGAGCAAAATCTTCAGATTAACGACGATCGGAGAGAGATACCGCACGCGCTGAATCACTTTGATCGAAGGAGAACAACCACAGAATCTAGTCTATTCTTATCCGAGTTATTTTGCAACTTTGCTCGATCGCGAGGTCAACGTCCTGCCACAACATTTCAGGTGCAAAATTCGCAGTGCAGGAAGACGACCGCTACCATCTGGTAGGCCTGTCCTGAGCTCACATATCTTCCGTTCTGCTGTGTATGCGATAAAGGCATCTACGCAAAGGGTAACTGGAGGAGAAACATGTGGAAACCATCAAGTTCCCGACTCGATTAGGATCACGGCATGAACATTTGCCCTTTTAGTGGTGCATGTCTGCGACTGAGCACTGAGGCGGGGCCACGATCTTCGCTTTGTTAAACAGCGATAGGACACGTAATGATTGTGATTATGATTTATTTCGGAAGAACACAATACAACACAACAGGTGACAAAAACATTGCATAAAGACCATCCGATAATACACACAACCGCAATGGGATCAACTATGGTACATAATGAAATAAAATTGTATGCGATCTTGAATTCTTAGGGGGAGGAGTAGACATTGATAGCGGACTCAGAAGGGCAGTGGTCGCCAACACTGCAAGTCAATGAGGGAAATTGCTGGACTCCGGATACCAGCTGAGAAGGTCCACCAACTTTGCTCTCACCACATGGTCAACTCGAACTGAGGCAGGGTGAGGTAACGAGGTACTATACATGAAACTGAGTACGTTTGTAGCGGCTTAACCCTTTACAACACTACAAAACGAATTGGTAACAACGACATAAAAACGTAGAAGGAACATTAAAAAACAGCTCAGCTAGAATAGAGAAGACGGGTAATTGAAATGGAACCAAAAAGGAAAAAGAAAATAGTTAACGAAACAAAAAGGAGAAAGAAAAGCAAGCGAAGAGGAAATAGGAAATAAAAAAGAAAAAAAAAGAGAAAAAACGCTCAGGGTGCCATGGAATGCTCGTGTCAACACCATCTTCAGCGCTATATTAATTTCAATGAGGAGCATATGGTGGCAAGCGAAACGGTTTCCAAGGCGTTCGCAAAACACTTGTTCCAAGCGCAGATCGAACCCACGACTTTAGGATTGATAGACTGCCACAGCACCCGCAAAGAGATACGGCCAGCCACTGACTCAACTGTGACCAGTCGAAGCCGAGGACGTCGGAGCAGCCGAAGGCGCCGCCGCCCACCGCGGCCAAGGACGAGGGCGATAGCACCAGAACCCAAATTCGTGATCGAAAATTTGGAGTATATAAATCTCCGGGCGAGATAAACCTGGTCCATCTCCCCAATATTCGCATTCATAACAATCGGGTTTGCGATACTCGACGTGAAGCAAGTAAGCGGCCGTCAGTTCACAAATCGATAGGTCCCATTTTTTATCAAAATTTTTTGTAGCATGTATTCGGACACAATTCGCTTTGGTTTTTGCGCTGTAATCTTAACAATGTTCTCTGTTTGCTAATGAGCAATACTATTTCCCCTTCGAACTTTGAAAAATTACAGTTGAAAATGGAAACTTAAGGGGCTTGCAGACTCGACGACGCGACGTCGAGCGTTCTCGTCCAACGCTGTGCCGTCGTGCAATGCAGTGTGTTGACTGTAGAGTACACGGCACCGCTTGGACGAGAATGCTCGTCCAAGCGTATTTTGCTCAAGTACACTTATAACGGGGAATTCTACGCGCAAACTGCTCGTCGTCGAGTCTGCAAGCCCCTTTAACGGAATATCAGTTGATGTGCAAGGATGAACATTGGAGCGCTCTTACTACGGTGGGTGCTCGATACATCGCCGCGCAGGGTGGAATAGCCCCGCCATGTCCCCAGAATAAACTCCACGGCGATTCATGAATACGAATACACCCCGGTGCAAAATTGTAGGTTCAACCCGCGATTTGACCATAAGTGTTCAAAAAACCTATTGAGGGGATCTTTTAACATCACTGTCATATTCCTCACCATCGAAAACCTAGATAAAAAAATTCTGGGCGGGCAGTCTCGTCATTGTAAGATACTATAATTTTTTATTGAAAAATTAGAGACAATGACCGGTGCAAAATTATAGGTTCCCTTCATCAAAATACTGCTTGTTCTCGAGAATACGGGCATTCGAGTTAAGTTTAGTACTTTGTTACACTACCTTTGTTATAAGCAGCATCAAACATTGTGTGTGGCATACTCAGAAACCGTGGTGTAAGTGGTGCCGTTCTTGTTAACATTGTGAACAAGAATGCCCCACAAATTTTACATCGGGTTCATATCTGGAGAACAACTGGGTCACATAAAAGTTGGACTCTGTTGGACTCGAACCAACTCGTAGTTGACCTCGACACTTGTTTGGAAGCATTGTCTTGCTGAAAGATAAGATTGTGCCTACAAAGTCTTCTCAAATAAGGGAGAAGGTATTCTTTTAGCTTATCCTGATAATCTTCGCTGTCTATGTTAAATGAGACGAACTCCAAAACAACAAGTCCATATGCGGAAAGTGCAGCCTAGACTATAACACTTCCACCGCCAAAGTTGCGTCTAGAGAATACTCGTTTCTCTTTTCTTATATCTCTCCAGTAGTGCTTGTAGCCGTCGAGCCCATCGAGATTCCACTTTTTCTCATCGAAAAATATCACCTAAAAACTAGAAATGCTTTTCTACGCCCGCGACTTGTGGACAAATCGCGGGGTGAACCTATAATTTTGCACCGGGGTGTATGAGCGCCGAGCGGGGTTTCTTCGCGGGTCTGTAGCGCCGATAGCCATGTATCTAGTCCCAATATACCTGAGACGCCGTCCCACCGACAAGGGCGAGGCGGCCACCAAACCGCACGCCCTGTCCAAACGAATAATATTTCATTACTTTATTCATCGTGAATAAATTTCCTAAACTACTGTACACACAGTAAGGGGATAAACACCAGCTTATCCTGAGTGGCAACAAATCCATCAGTAGAATAGGGAAAATGTTTCGCATCTCAAAGTGAGCCGTAATTCAGAATCATCCTGTGCTATCATATCTGTCTGGCTATTATTTGAAAAGATTTCATAGATCTCGACTCTATTGGTCTAGCAGGCAGTTCGCTCCAGAAAACAATTACCTTCTGTGTGATTGAGTTGCGAAAATTTTCTAGCGTAGCTTTCTCACGTAGAAGCCTGTAGCTGTAACCCCGAATACGTTCAATAGTTCCTGAGTCCACGAAAAGGAAGTCAAAGTCTAGGTCCGCTACTCCTCATTCCTGAAGTATTAGCCTCTAAACGACGTAGCCTCTTCCTATAATCCAACTCGAACATTCCAGTTCTCGCGAAAACTGTTTTCGTGAATCTGGACTGCACATTTCAATTTTCTCAGTCATTAGTCTTGTGCAGGGTTTTGTAAATTAAATTGCTCCAAGGGATCAAAAGCTTTTTTAGAAGGTCTTCCATGTAAATTTTAGCTTCTATTTTTCCCCGTTTTTGACGAATAACGAAGGCGATTTCCCAGAATGAGAGACTGCTGCCCAAACCATGACTGACTTCAGACGACCGCAACGTTCGTGGATCCTTCCCACAAGTACACGGTCAAGACAAGTTTTGGCAAGTACACGGTCGTTTCGGTGGTTCAGCGCTGCTTCTGTAGTGGAATTTTTTCGTCTGGAAAAAAAATGATGTCCCGGTAGCGTGCCTCGCCTAGCCGTTTGATGAACGGATGAGAAGGTGCCATTGAGCAGTTAGTTGTTGTTGGAACGCAGTATTTGGTGAGTCAATTAAGCATAAGCACAGTTAGCGTAGGAAATTAAGACAGTTAACTCCAGACCCATAGGTCAAGAGAAATGAAAGGTCAAATATGTGAAAACGTAATTTTGGGCCACCCGGTATTTCGACTCCAAATCACAGTGCAGTATTCCAGAATAGGACGACGCACGTAGGTGACGAAAAGCTGAAACAATATTTCAACGTTTCTGGTGGAAAATGCTCGTAGAATAAAATTTGTCCTGCGAGTAGCTACGCATACTATCAATTCCGTGACGACCGTTACTGATTGGATTCGACGGGACGTCAGAAAAACATCAGATCGCCCACCTTTGCGCTGCTTGGATTTCTTCATTAATTCCCTGAATGATCGATTAGATGCTCTTTGTATTACTCGAGCGAGCAGGAACCGCTGGTGTACCACGTGACACGCGACAGGAACGAATGGAGACATTAATGGCACCCGTTCGAGACAACGGGACAGCAGGTGATACTTCTCAGTGATACTGTTCCTTTGATATCACTGTCGGATATATCTATGCGCCCCTTTGGCTATGTGACGCCCATAAGGCCATTGTTATACCATAACGCCAGTGATCGAGCGACTGCCGCACGAGCGTTGAGCGGACGGCCCAATCGCTCGTCGCAGTGCACTGCGACGAAGGGAGTTGCGAGGGTTTGCGAAATTCGATCGGGCAACGGCATGACACCCAGTCAGCCGCCGCCGGTGGGACAACTGACACAGACTCGTCTGCTACCACGTGTCTGATACTGATTAGTATCAGCTGCGCAACCGAGCGTTGAGCGAAATTGCTGGGACGTCAGAAAAACATCAGATCGCCCACCTTTGCGCTGCTTGGATTTTTCATTAATTCCCTGAATGATCGATTAGATGCCCTTTGTATTCCTCGAGCGATCAGGAACCGCTGGTGTACCACATGACACGCGACAGGAACGAATGGAAACGTTACTGGCACCCGTTCGAGACAACGGGACAGCAGGTGATACTTCTCAGTGATACTGTTCCTTTGATATCACTGTCGGATATATCTATGCGCCCCTTTGGCTATGCGACGCCCATAAGGCCATTGTTATACCACGACGCCAGTGATCGAGCGACTGCCGCACGAGCGTTGAGCGGATGGCCCAATCGCTCGTCGCAGTGCACTGCGACGAAGGGAGTTGCGAGGGTTTGCGAAATTCGATCGGGCAACGGCATGACACCCAGTCAGCCGCCGCCGGTGGGACAACTGACACAGACTCGTCTGCTACCACGTGTCTGATACTGATTAGTGTCAGCTGCGCAACCGAGCGTTGAGCGAAATTGCTGGGACGTCAGAAAAACATCAGATCGCCCACCTTTGCCAGACCTCCGCGTTGGAATGACTTTGTCAGTTGTGCTGCAGCTCCCTGCTGCTGCACACTCATTATATTGTCAACGAATTTTTCTCCAATAATAAAATTAATTTGATATGATATCGTCCCCAGAATAATTTTAAATCGCTATTTCTTTTGCGGGATGGGCTGGGCAGCAACTGTAACTGATTTATGATTATCAACTACAATATCTTAACAGTGAACTACATATAGACCGTATTGTGGTATCATAAACAGTGTTTTCTGCACTGGATTGTTTGTTTCCGTTTCCGTATATTCCTTATATTTTCTGTCTACTTCACGTTTTTTATTTACATTGATATTGTACGGTGCGCGTTAAGTTCACGGCAAATAAATTAACAACAAAACAAACAAATCGACAGAACCTGCAGAAGGAATTTATACACATGATCATATCAACCGTTATACTTCTTATTGAGAAAATGATGAACATTGCTTGGCGTGAATGTCAGTTACAGAAGCACCTTGTTTCGCCGTTCTTTCTCCTAAAATGGAGTCAGCGGAATCAAGCTAAGGATAAGATATGAAAGGAAACCTTACTTGTACATGCAGAGCGTTATATAGCATAGGCCGAAAAATCCGTCATATGTGCGGTAAGCGCATCCATAATCCGTATTTGGATGTAGCACAGATGTAGCATTTATCTATACATGATAAAGAATTTGCGTTAAAGCAAACACTGCTCGGATGTGGCATCGGAATTGAAGTACCTTTCTCCACGGCATTTCAAGCAGATACGGTTCAAAGAACAGACCAGCTATTGCGAGAAAATCAAATCTGAATACGTAACATGGAGAAGGCTGTATGAGCAGTATTTAAATTTATAGAAAAATTAGGAAAGAGGAGTTCGTCTTGATACAAACGCTACTAGTAGGATTCTTTTACAGTTGAGAACTTTCATCTACTTTGGGAGTTTGTCGTCACTTCAAGATGCATTCAAAAATGGAATATGATGTGAACGTATAGTTGTGGTACCAGGAGTATTAGAGAGAAACTCCTTACGCAGTTCTGTAGTATACACACCAGGAATTATCCAGTTGGATAGGTCGCCCCTTCAACAATTGTTGCACATTATAGTCTGCAGTTTTCACTGCATCACAGCTGAGCTTCTGAAGAATTCGCGGTATTATAAGGTTAAAGAGACCCACATCTCCGACCCCCTTCGACTGATAAAAATTATGTTCTCTATGACTTATGAGCTTAGTTGCTACATACCAGATTCATAAGTTCGTGCTCACGTTCGAAAGCTGGTATCTGTTCTCTTAAATCCTTTGGCAAATGTGCGCATCTTTCTGAAATTGATTTCATTTCTCATTTTTGGGACCCACACTTTTGTTGAGGGAAACAAGAAATTTGCTTGTTTTTTTTTCGCAGAATTCACGGCACAGCAAGAACATTTAACACAATATTGCAATGACACAATATTATGACATCGGTGTATAATGTTTGACCTATTTACTGAAGAAGCTCGCCTAATTACTTTTGAGTCAAAACAGAACACTCTAATCAACCGCGACCTGCACATGATCATAATTTCGAAGTCAATGAGCCATATCAGGAAGAGAAAACTTCAGGTTAGTCATCTTCTGCCGCTAGAACATTTCCTACTTCTAGTACAAGATGTGAGTTTCTGCGTGTTTCCACAAATGTCAGCGAAAGACCCAAAGCATGGGAGTGTTTGGGACGTGTAGGTGTAGTCTGATGTACCTACCTGTGGAAGAAATAACCACCGAGGAAAGCAGCAGTAACACTGAGGAAAACGCGTTCATGAGAGTTCGTTAAGAGTTTTTCCTCTTTTCCTCTTTTATAAGGCAACTGAGGCAACGTTTGCTCGCACTCTGTGCTGGAAACCACGCCGGAGCTATTCGCGAAAGCACATTTGTACAGCTTCAAATCAGAAGTGAACACAGGCAGTAGCCGCCTTGCTTAGAAAGTAGATAGGTATGTTCACTGGCAGAAAAGCCTACACTAATGTGTAACCTAATCTTTTAAGGAAGAAAATGCTAGAACATGGAAACCGGCTGTTTGGAACAATGGATCTTCTACAAAACATAGTCGGAAAAGAACAGCAATTACACTTCTGGGCTAAAAAGAAAAACATTGTAGGCGTTGGGAATTCTCGCACAAAACCAACAGAAACTATGAATGCTCAATCATTAATATAGGGTTCGCTTCGTTCCACGAGCTCTGGAATTTGGTCTTCATCAGGTAAAAAGCAAGGCAACAGCAGGTCTCCTGTGCGATAGATCTCACACCTGTCCTATGGGCTACCCATGCTGTTCTCCTGATTTCCAGTTGAGCCGTGTGAGGGACGTTCTGCACGGAACCCTAATTGCCAACTCGTGGCGCGTGCAAGGTGACAGCACCTGCGGACCATTGGCGAGTTCACCGCGTGCGCGTGCACCAGATCCTCACGGCGCGCGATCTTACACTTGTTACGCGTTACGCGACTTGTTAGCCGTGTCCGAGTTCCTCGTTAAGGCGATGGCGAGCCGACGGTTGGGAGGAGCCACCAGATCGGCAGCGAGAGCAATCGCTCGCCGATACAGAGGGCGCGTAAAGCACTGTAAAGAGAAAACATACACAACACATACATATGCCTAGATCAGAATTTCGTGCTCTATTCAATGAGCTCAATCGCATTTGGGGAAAACTGTCGAGAATACCTTTCTGTGCTAAATTTGCATATGGGTCTCAATTGGCTTTACATTAGTTACTTAATTACTTACTATTAGTTACTTTAATTTAGCTTTAATTTTTGCACTTTTGACAACATATACCGTTACTTCTCTCTCTAACCCCTCCTTCATAGTATCGACCAGCAAGTCTATGAAGCATTATTATTTCAAAAAAAAACCATGCAGTTTGACATTTAGTCTTCTATCAGCATCACGCCTTCTGAAACGCTTCATCTCATCGGGGTTCTGAAACCAAATTAGGGAAGCTAAATTGTTTCTACTGAATTGACGTTCTGAAAATCTTTACCGATATTTTCCACTGTGACGTGCAGTTCGCTTTCTGGTTTGGAACTCTCAAGAGTTTAATGAGTGGCCGAATCGGGGTGGTCACATCCTAGCAGATTCTTCAAAAAACTGCAACGGTTATCAAGTTTTCGACATTACATCACCCAAAAATAGAATTTTGTAGCTGATTTTCCATGCAAATTTAGCACAGAAAGGTGTTCTCGACAGTTTTCCCCAAAATGCGATTGAGCTCATTGAATAGAGTTCGAAATTCTGATGTAGGCATGTGTAGGTGTTGTGCATGTTTTACTCCTTACAATGCTTTACGCGCCCTCTGTATTGGCGAGCGATTGCTCTCGCTGCCGATCTGGTCGATCTGGCACTCCTCCCGTCCGTCGAGTCACCTAGCCATATCGAGCAGCTCGGACACGGCCAAGATCGCGCGCCGCGAGGATCTGGTGCACGTGCGCTGGGTGAACTCGCCAATGGTCCGCAGGTGCTGTCACCTTGCGCGCGCCATGAGTTGGCAATTAGGGTTCCGTGCAGAACGTCCCCCTCCCAGTTGAGCCTACGTTCTTCGATTGAATGTTTCTCCCTGTGCTGACTCCACTGCATTGAATTCATTTTGTATCAGGGTGGTAAGAAAGTCTTGAGCTGTTTGACGTTTACTTTTCTTTTACATTTTCACGAACAGAAAATTCAATCCACTATGACGACCGATAGATCTATATCAGACGTGATGCGGAGGTCCGCCATCTCCTTGTCGTAAAACCGAGCAGGCTGGAAACCGGTGACGCCACACAGAGCACAGCAAATGTACTCTCGGCCGCTTTCGCGAGCCTTCTTGACGAGTATATCATGTCCGGTTCATTTTAAAATATTTCTGCTAGAGGTAGCCGAACAATATCGTATGATATGCAGAAGTAGGAGTTCCTTAAATCACATTCACTAGATAGGCTTCCCTAGACCACATGCCGACGACCGGAACATACGAGGTCAATCATGTCAGCATTTCTCTGTAGCAATGGCTTCGCAGGGAACTGGTGACTGTGGGATTGGTGGACACTTTGTAGTTCCTGTATGCAATCGCTCTTGTCGCATTCATACCGTTAAAGGGTGTCTACTGCGCAGCCAGTGGCGAAGGGAGCCTCAGAAAGGCTCGATGATTACCGGGAGATATCACATTATACCGTCATTTGTGATTGCAGCCTATGGTTAAGTACATGACAGCCACAACAAAACCTATGGATAACTCATCGCAACGCATTCTGCTTGGCCGCTTTGCTGCTCGTGCGATGTCCCTACCCTACCTTGCTGCATTACTCCCACTTCCCATCTTGCAACTCGGGTTACGACAATTTCCCGCCACAGGGACGTACTATGGCGTTGAACTCACACCTTCGAAAAGAGACATCGTACTCGCTAGTTTTATAGGTTGTTTGATTAGCGGAATGTGAAGTGAGAATGCCTAGCTTAATTTGATCAGGCGTTGAAGACTGTTCGAGATGATCGTTCAGTTACAGAAGCACCTTGTTTCGCCGTTCTTCCTTCTCGAACAAAGTATTTGGAATCCATCTAAGACAAACATATGAGATAAAACTCACTTGTATATACCCACGGTTGTATAGTAATAACCAAAAGCCCCGAGTGTTCGGCGATAAGCGCATCCGTAGTTCGTGTTTGGATGTAGTGACGCTGTTTTGCGTATCTAAACAATCAAATAATGAGCAGACGAACCCTGCACAAGTTGTTGAAGCAAATGGGGTTACCTTGCTCCATGGCATGTCAATCAGGTACGGTTTTTCAATTATCATTTCAGCGAAGCGAAGTAAATCAAATCTAAATAATATTAATTCGTAAACACGTGCAAACGCTACATCAGTGTGAATAAGTTTTCCCATGTATACCGTAAGATCCACTTGTTCACTTATGAAAGCCTTCCCGAACGGCTCGATATGAAAAGGTCTTAAAACATGTGTGCACTTACGGCCGTTGCGTAGAAAGCCGCCAACTTAAAAACGTACAGTACTAGAAACAAATAATCCGTGAGAGACAGCGGTTTCACCCCTCCATCATCATAAGCAAAGAAGGTGACAGGGATGATTTTCGTAACTACTGTGAGACCAGCTTGTTGAGCGTGCTCTACCTGATTTTTCCAATGGTGGACCACTTGGGAATCATCGGGGTGCGAGCACCCTGGATTCCGTAAAAATTCAGTTGCGTCAACCACGTTCAAAGTGTCTTAACGTAACGGTGTTCTACCACGATCGAATTATCACAGCACACAATCCATTCGTATGGGTAAACAAGCGGATTGCACAAGATAAAACGTCTCGTCGATACGTCGTCTAAACGTTGTGTACTACCCTGGACGGTGATAGTTTTGAAGGGAACAACGTCGATCGCCTAGCACTATCAGTGCCTTAAGAAATAAACAATGCTTCCAAGAACTATAAAAGGCAACTTCTTACACAGTTCGATAGTACTGGCACCAGGAGTTATCTACATGACTTTGCTTTCCTTCGATCATTAAACCCGCCGCATAGTCGGCATCCTTCACAGCATCGCAATCGAGCGTCTGAAAAATTCATAATAAAAATAAGTCGGAAACTCTTCAATGAAAACGAAAGGCTGCAATTGTGAGGAAGGTTGACACTAAATTATGTTTTCAGTCTTTCCTTTGCTTTTTCTTTTCCTTTGCAATCCACAGCTCAAGATTAGAGAGGAAAACAAGTTCAATGTCACCCACTAGATTCATGTGTTCATGTTCCTTTTCGAAATCCGGTATTTGGTGTCTTAGATTGTCGTATAAATTTGGACATTTCACTGAAAATTATGCAATTTTACACCTTCGTTAATCTCATTTGGAAAAAGTGGACCGTCAAAGGTTCCTCTTGAAGCAAAGGCAACGGCATGTGCTCAACGGAAGCAAACAGATAAAGATGACAGTCGCTTGCATGAGTTCTTCACTGACAAATCTATTAAACAAGTTGCAATCAAGTTTACTCACCACTGGCCCCAACATTGAGAATAGTCGAGAAAAGCAACAAAAGTGACTGGAAAGTCTGCATGGAGGAACAGGAACATCATGCTTCCTACGCTTTTATAAGGTCGTAGAGCGTTTTCCTCGTCCAGTGAGCTGATAACAATTCTAAATTTACACAGCTCTCCGAAACCAGAAACAACAAGAAGTACACGGTCTGCCCTTTTACAGTAAAACAAATATGACCGCTACAGTTCGAATGCTAAAGACAGTCATCCGAACATTGTTATTATGAGTGTATGTTGGAAAGGTGTTAAGATTGCTATACAACCTTCACCACTACATTATTAGATGATAGCTCGTCACTACAATTTTGTTGATGATCAGATGATCAGCCTAAACTCCTTGAACACTTTGCAGTGGTAATGACGGAGTAAAATGAAAGAAATCCGCCCCACGCTTGTACGTCAGCAACTGTTAAATGGCTCCGTGCAAACTTTTGCTATGGCAAAGTGAACTGAAAATTCACAGTTTTCCTAGGTAGCTTCCTTCCTCATTAGTTGAATCTGTCCGAATCCGTGAACGTTTCGACGCTGTTGTTAACCTGTGTTCGGAATGACTACCAGTTTGATCGTTTATTGTAGCACAGTACAAGAGTTCAAAGGAAAGTTGCTAAATGAAACATTGTCCACTACGAATGAAATAGTCGGCACATATTCGAGCTCTTTGCAACAGACAACTTATTTGCGATGTAGTTTTATTCGCTATTAAAGATGAATGGTATGGCTTTACCTAGACACGAAATAAAATGTTGTTTGTTGGTTATCCGTACACAGCTTGACACTTACGAGGGACGTTGCTCAGCGTGCTCCGAAGATTCACAACGAGACCCACACTGTTTTGTAGAGCATCGAATGGCGATTGCAACGGTATAGGTTGTGTTTGCCATGGGCAGGTGGATGGCCCGAAAAAAAGCAAGAAATCTTGACCACTAACTAGTGGCGAGAAACTAGTGGCGAAAGAACTTCTAGGTGTTAACTAATGGAAACCATATCGTGATGGCTCAGTGGGTAGCATGGAAGACTCTCAATCTGATGGCTGGTGGATCGTTTTTTTGCTGTCCCTTTCTTTTGCCTTCCTATGCTAGATACCAATATACGCTCCTTTTGGAATTTTGACGCAGTTGCGCGGTAGAATCGCGTTTGTGAGGAGTATGGCCAAGGCCAACAAAGTACGCACAAACGACAACGTCTTCTAGTACCGTATGTAACCCATATCTACCGTAACCAACCCAAATCGACACCCAATTCAGAAGCAAATGTCAGATTCGCAATCAGCGTCACGGATAACCCCCGTAGACAAAGTTGGGGCTAAATCGGTGATTTAGACCCAACTACCCAACTTTGTTACCACGGACCCTACAAGCTCACGCCAGACACGATGGGAAAAGTCGATGTCAGATTTGTGAATTGTGTATTTGTCAGCTTCCCAAGTAATCTTTCTTGATGAATATGAAAAGAAACTCATGGAAAATGGAGTCTCTGTTCTTTAGAGTCGAAAAAGTAGAGCGATAAAGTAAGGAATATTCTCGGTAAGTGGACCTTCGCACAATTACTCAACACTTGTAAGGCTGATTAGGTCAATATCACCGATTTAGCTCAAACTTTGTCTACTGAGGTAATTCGGGGCGCTGATCACGAAACTGACATTTGTTCTCGAATTTGGGCTGATTCTGGTGGTATCTCTGGTGTTTGTGATCTAGAAGCCCATTTGCCACTGTTTAGTTTTCAAGGTTTTTTGCTCTTTTTGGGCCATCCACTTGCCCATAGCAAAAACAACCTATACCGTTGTGATCGTCATTCGATGTTCTACAAACCAATATGGGTCTCGTTGTGATTCTTCGGAGCACGCTGAGCAACCTCCCTTGTTAGACCTACGAGCCGATGGGTCGGTGGAGGAATGGTGAGAGGAGGAATGGTGTCACGTTGATCGCCGGCTCCCAAAAGCGCTCCGCTTGTCTTTACTATACCATAGACCGAGGCGGCGATATCCCATATATAATCGTCTGATCGATCTCAGCAGCAGAGGACGGTAAACTCCCATCACTGACAGAGGGTATGACGCCATTTTCAGACATAGGTGGATCTAGGGCCGATACCTGAGAGATAGCCTGTAGCAGCAGTACGGATGTAGAGTGCTTCGTTTACCGACTTATATTCACTCTTCCACCTCAGATGTTTCTCCAGCTGCTGTCATTCACGATGGGCTTAATTTGTCGCCCGCACAACCAGCATAGTTCTCATTCCAATGTTCTTCATTCCTCAAAAATATTTTCGTCACTGGATCAAGTTGAAAGTGAAACAGTGTATATAATAGAAATGAAACGGCGGGCACAGCATAGAGGTCGTTGCAAGAGATAGCTTATTTGCGACGTAGATATTCGCTGCTACAGGTGAATTATACAACGCTCCACGAAGCGGCGACACTTCCGGGTGCGTTTGTATTTCAAGTGTGGACGTGATATCAATGTCTGCTGACTATGAAATGAAAATAAACCATTATCGCTGAATATATTGCGCGTCATGCATGACCGCTTTATTATATGCCGTTCTGTGCACGTGCGGCTCAACGAACGACCCTTAAAGAAAGCACATAAAAGAAAAATACTCTATGGACAATAGTGAACTTGGAGCGACACCTTCGTTGTTGTTCTTGTCAAGTTCTCTGCACCGAGGCGCTCGCCGCGCCGCTGAGCCCCGCGTCTAGGACATTGCACACTCTGCCTTGTGCGGCGCCGGCGGCGGCTATGATGAAATATAGGGCCGCGCTGGCCCGACGACGCCGCCGACGACGTCGCGGAGGCCGCCGCCGGAGGGGTCTTTGCACACTCGACGGCGGTGGCGGCGACGGCGCCGGCGACGTCGCCGCGGACACCGCGCAAGGGAATGGCGGCGGGCATTTTTCGAGCGGCGCCGGCGCCAGCGGCGGGTGGTGGGAGGAGCGCCGGTCCCACCTCCCACCCGCCGCCGACGACGCCGCGCAAGGCATCGCAGAGTGAGCAACGCCCTATTAGGCGATGGTGCCCCGAGGCATGAGAGGAGTCACCAGATCGACGAGATCGGGAGCGAAAGCTATCGCTCGCCGCTACAGAGGGCGCGTAAGGTAGTATCAAACATGCCCAACACCTTCACATGCCTGTTTCAGAATTTCAAGCTCTATTCAATGAGCTCAATCACATTTGGGAAAAATTGTCGAGAACACACGAAACTGTCCTGCTGTTTACCGCTTTTTGTTAGCGGTTTATAGACGAGAACTAGTTGATTGACTTATATATTTGGAGATGCTAGGTTATTCGCAAAACACTGACATCAGACGGTCTCCAAATATATGTCGAGAACGCAATTTTGTGCAAAATTGCATGAAAAAACACCGATAGGAATCTATCTTTCATTTATATGATGACGAAAAGCTTATAACCATTGCAGTTTGTTGAAGAATCTAATAGGATGTTGCCACCTCGATTTGGCTACTGTTATTAAACGCTTGAGAGTTCGAAACCTAAAAGCAAACTGCTCATTGTACCGGAGAATATCGGTAAAGATCCGTAGGGCATCAACTCCATGAAAACAATTCAGCTACTTTAATTTGGTTTTAGAACCCCGACGAGATGAAGCGTCTTAGAAGGCGTGATGCTGATAGTAGACTAATAGTAAGGTCGATAGAGAAGTTTCGAGATATTGTATAAACGACATGCTCTATAGTTTTTAGATGAAACTGCTTAATAGCTTTGCTGGTCAATACTGTTAATGAGCGGTTAGCACGAGGGAAGTAACGGTGTTTTGTGTCAAGATGTCCAGGCATGTCACAGTGCGTGCAGTATGAACTGGATATCGCTATTTCTCCATTCGATTCCGATTATTCGATAAAACAGATATCCTAATTGAAACTCATATGCAATTTTAGCACAGAATGGTGTTCTTGACAGTTTTACCCAAATGTGATTGAGCGTATTGAATAGAGCTCAAAACCCTACGAGGTCGTAAACTGCTACAAGACTTTTCTGGAAAAGTAAAAACACTTGCTAGGTATGGTGGCTGGCCCTAACTAGTCTTTGAATAGACTAAATACGCATTCACCAAGCCTCCGCCATTCTGAATTAAACACGGATGCGACGGCGCGTCCTTCGGGGACTGATCAACACCGGCACCTTAACCTTAACTTTTACATGAATTAGGACAGCTCGTAGGACATATATTTGAGAAAAGATCACGTGTTTGTTCTTTTTCACCAGAGCAAGTTTTCAACAGCGTCTAACTTTCCTGCTGTATAATAAGCGAAACCCAAGCGATGTTTGCTATGGGCGGCTCATATGAGTACCACGGCGACTGCCCGTTACCGTACTCCCAGGGACGCATTTCATTCTTTTCTGTTTTATTTCAAATCTTCATTTCAGTTCATGTATATTTGTTTTAGTGTGTATTTAGCAGCCGTTTGTCAGCCGGCAGGCCGCTGAATGGCTGGTTTTGGAATATTCAAAGCTCGTAGATTCAGTTCTTCTTATCTCACACTATCGCTTCACATCAAGGGAGTTGAGGTGTTTTGTTTGTCATTTCTGTAACATTTTTGTGCAAATGACGGAAGTTTTATGAGAAATTCATTCAAGTGATCATGAGTTTGTAGTTGCATTTGTAAAATGTTGGAAATTTCACGATTTGTTTGATCAATAACAGAAGCAGCGATTTTCGCCCACCTTCCTTCTAAAATGGAGTAATTGAAGTCAGGCTCATTGAAAATTTTAAGGGATCTTACTTGTAGATGCACACAGTCGTGTAATAGTAACCCATAAATGCCTCATAGCTGCGACAAGCACATCCGTATGTCGTTTTTGGATGCAACACAGCTGTTCCGTATATCTGACCATGATTATGAATTAGTACTAACGCATGGACTGTTTACACTGCGGCACCCTAACTAATCGTAAGATACCTTTCCCCACGGCATTTCGAGTGTGCACGGTTCATACTCCAGCATCTCAGCCAACGCAAGAAAATCAAATCTGAATATGCAGCATAATACAGACTACGGAACTCGGCAGGACATCGAGCATCACATTCGTATGAAGTTGAATTGTCAAGTTTAAGGACGAAATACCAAGGTGAGATGAGCTGATGACGAGAGGAGAGCGACAAATGAAAGAATAATTAGGTACTCCCTGATGCTACATTCGCGGAACAATATTGGTCTCTGAGTACTCCTGTTATGTGTACTTATGTGGGGCGGTCAATATGGGCAACGAGTTCAGAGTCGGACAGGAGGAGACGTGCGACTTGGAGAATGAGACGAAACGCACCCGATTCCATCCCTATCTCAACTCTGCGTTGTCAGAGTCCTGAACGTTGCCTAAACAGTAAACATGGGTCCTTCAAGGTAGTATACAGGGTGTGGCAGCTGAATCCGGATAAATTTCGATTAAAATTTTCCGCGGCTGAAGCGTCATGCGATTCCGTGACGATCATTGGAGAAGAACCGTCAGTAAGTGTACCCCACAAGATACACGAAGGAACATAAGAAGAGAACAAGTGGTCGTCCTCCTTCATGATAGTTAGGCCTCTTCGCCGAATGCCTGAATGAAAGACTCAATGTTTTCTTACTAGAGCGAGTAAAATCCCACTGGTCTACTTTAGCATACATATATTAGGTTGTCGGAAAAGTTTCCCGCCACTCAGTTTGACCGCTCACCAAAATTTTAATACGGGTTTCGAGATCTCAACTTTATAACCGTTATGTAGGTTGATTTATGAGCTACATATACCACAGTTGTCCTGGTTCAGTACTGCAGGTACTGCAGAGAAAATCGATATTGATTGCAGGTATCTTGAACTGCTTTTTCTTCACGAGCTCATAAAACAACGCGTTGAAAGAAGTTCAGGAAACGGCTTGTGCACTAGGATAAGTCCTTCAATTGTCTTTCTTAATGCAGCGAAAGTTTGGTTTCGTATATTCAAAAAGGCCTAGTTTGGCTTCGAAGAAAAACAGTAGTCGAGGAGGGCAGTTGCTGCTGCTTAAGTGGGTCTTCTGGGGCTGGCTTCAGAGGATGGCCGGCGTAGTAGCCGTGATTTGATAGAGGAACTGTAGAGCCATATACCCTCACTACCCTCACAGGCTGTCCGTCTCCGAGGCTTCAAAAATACAAGGAAATAGGGGGCATAGTTGAGCATGCTTTAGCGGCCACCATCTACAGATGGTGACGGGTGCATCAACTCAACTTTCCGAAGAAATTTTCATTCGCCCGGCGCTTTGGTTAGTGGCATCAAGGAGTGGGTAGCGTACACCAATCATGCGCCAAATCTCCTGCTGTTCACTTGCAGCAAACCAGCGAAAATTTCAAAACCGCAACTCCACCCGAAATGGGAAATGATCGGTGTGCAGCTGAACTGCAGGTGAGGCATTCGCTAGAAGCTGCTACCATCTGATGCTACTTTCACCAAAAATGTCCAAAATCGCCACTACGATGGAGACGGAGCAGCCGTTAGCGGAAAACATGGGAAAACCTTCTTCAGTCATCATGACGCGCATTCACCTATTGAGAAGGAGACCTTTAAAATTTCAAAAATATCCGACATTTCCGGTGACCTATCCAAGACATTTGTCGAACCTTGCCCAAACAAAATAATATTTGTTCCATTCGTTTTCCATTCAATTACTAGAGAACCAGCTCGACGAGTGGGAGTACCTCAAAACGTGGCTCGCCGAATTCTTCTCATCAAAACTCTAGAAATTCTGGAGGAGGAGAGTTCCAATTTAATCTGATAAATAACAAGATGTTGTTGATGGTAATCATGCATAAATCTGTTGGATGTCGAGTGGAATAAAGGAGAGGAATAATTTTGAAAACATTGGCAAAAGTGGCGGGAAACTTTTCCGACGACCTAATAATATGTATAGAGGAGTGGTGCCGGTGCTGGAGGACGATCTAACAAGTGAATAAGCAACAGCACGGCAGGTGACATGCAGAAGTCATTTTGTATGTGTTTTTATGATGACTGTAAAGCAATAGAAAATAACGTCTTACCCAGTTCTATAGTACTGACACCAGGAATTATCCAAATTAGTGGGAGGTTTTCCTTCGAGCAATAGTTCTACTGCACGGTCGGCTTCGTTCACTGCGCCACAGTCAAGCGTCTGAAGAAGCAATAACGGTAAAAAGCTATAATGTCCCAATAACAATGAACTTTTTCATCTTTTCTTTTTTCTTCTTCTTTGAATTTGGGCCCTTACAGGCCCGACGACACGACGACGAGCATTCTCGTCCAACGCGGCCGACCGCGCGTTTCAACGCGGAATCGAGTAGAGCAATGCGGCCGCCGCATTGGACGAGAATGCTCGTCGTCGTGTGTTTCGCTCA
This sequence comes from Nippostrongylus brasiliensis, assembly GCA_030553155.1. NCBI lineage: Eukaryota > Metazoa > Nematoda > Chromadorea > Rhabditida > Heligmosomidae > Nippostrongylus > Nippostrongylus brasiliensis. The sequence goes on from CP130734.1 coordinate 34,548,953, forward strand.
ATTTCATGCTCAACGGCTAACTCGTCGCTCAAACTGCACGTCGTCGGGTCTGTAAGGGCTCTTTCCTTTTGGCTGTAAGACCGGCGTTAGGTGTTCTGCAACTTGAGAGAAAACGCGGTCACAAGCGCTTTGCTTTCAATACGCCATTGACAACTATGATACAAAAATGCCGTTTTTGATTCATTGGGCGGCATGCCCGTTAGATTGAGACGTTGTTGCTGCTAAGGGTTCAATCCTACTGCGCTGGCTGGCCCTTGCCTTGCTTGGTTAGAAACAGCAGCAAAGGGTGTTGGTACACTCGCGTTGTTGCCAAGCTGTCAAATCGACTTGTGGAGGAAAACTGCACAATCACAATACTGATCGCATGTATTTAGAAGTGACGCCCTATAGCCTGCGGTCGGGGAGTATGCTGCCAGGGTGGAGCTCTAATCCGAGACAAGATGACAGCGTGGTCAAATGGTTGTATCGGTTATGCAGTGGCAGCAGCAAAAGGCTGTTCGTCACTATCGGGATGAAAAAGTCGTGGAACAACAACCACGTACCAGATTCATGTGTTTGTGTTCATTTTCGAGTACTGGTAACTTTTCCTTTATAGTCTTTGACAGCTGCGGACAACTCTCTGAAAATGATCCTTTAGGGTTTGTTTCTAGGGTGATGAGAGAAACCGTTTCGGCGATGTCGCCCTCGTGAGAGCCTGGAAGGTCGGGTATATGTTGAAGAAATTAATCGCCAAACATGTCATTCTACGACGGACTACTCTAAGGACAAGAGGACCTTGAACACAACGAACGAATTTATCAGAACCGTACCCTGATAGTGGTCGCGGAAACGGATCACCAGGATAAGTTACCCTAAAGACGATCAGATAAGTCCGGCCTTTCCCCCTACAACGCGGCGTATCGATCGATGGCAGTCTATAGATATGCTCTATCCTTCTTGATCAGTGTCCTCATTCCCAGTACTTAATCTGCTTCACGATTTTATTGTATTTCTCTTTTGCCACTCTGAGTTACTAAATAATTGTTTAGGTAATATCGTGGAAATAACTTCAGATAGGCAAATTTTTTTATCAATTCTTTTCAGAATTTTTTCCTTGTATCAACCTTAAAATGAAGTGCTGTAGCAGCAGTTACATTTTCCTCGCTGGATTTCACCGCATCAATTTTGAAGGCAGCTGTGTATGATTTTCTCTTGGCCATTGGAACCATCAGTTCACAAAGAAGCCTCTACAATGAATCCTTAAACAGGTGTTTGCAGGTCTAGCTATTAAATCCATACCTAAATGCCCTTTCATTTTGGAAAGCAATAGCAAGAGGTTATTGGATACCCGATCAATTGCCTTTTAATAATAATTGTCCGTAATCTGGCTGTTTACATCGTGTTCGACTTCGCGACGTACTACGCGCAGGTGTATCGATGAACCACCACGGTACGCCGCGCCGCGGCGCGCGAAGGGCGGACTTATCTGACCGACATTAGGGTAATTGATTTTCCAGGCTCTGGGAAAGGCTTCATCGCCGAAACGTTAGCCGAATTAAACTGTGGTAACATTCTCGGTCATATCATCAAGTGTCCACCGCAATAAGCAAAGGGCGCTCACAAATCTGTAGGAATGCATCCTTTTCTGTGTGAGCGCACTTTCTTTTTTGTGTTGGACAGTTGCTCTCCGACTGCTAGGGAGAGAGTACCGGATTTAGAATCAAAGAAAAGAGTTGAAAAGACGTCCCCGACAAAACGAAGTAAAGCCCACTAACAACTTTTCATGAAAACGTATGGTTCGATGGACGTACCAGCGTTGGCAGTAGTAATCACCGCCGAGAGAAACAATAGTGCTGAGCAGAACACCATCATGGGGAGTTCTTACGGGCTTTCCCTTTTTTCTCCGCTTTTATGAGGCTAGAACGTTTTTACGCTGACCTTTGTTTGACTGGACATCATACCAGCACTATTTGCGATAGCAGATTTGTACAGCTCTCCGCTAGATCAGATGTGTACAGGGATGGTGGCTGCGTCGTTCAAAAAATAGATCGGCCTATAGACATCCAGAGAGGGCCATTAGAAAGACTCCCAGAGGAGGTGGAAGGAATTGGAGGTGAAGAAGAACATTGAAATCAGCTGTTCAGTAAAATTAGATTTCCCTATCAAACGGCAAGTACTTCTCTTTTGCATTTATTTTTCCTTTTGATTTTTGATTAGTGCTGCTGGTATCGACAATAACTTCCTATGGTTAACGGTCGTACTGAGGGTGGCCTTTGCATTGCACTAATGAACCAACCTTACCATTCCGTAACTGGAGTTTCGGTAAATCATGGCAAGCAAATCATGGCGTATAAAAGCGATGTCGCTGAGTTATCCGTGAACCACTACGACTTTGTTGCCGACTGCAGCAGCACCGATGCCATCTAGCAAAGCAGCACAGGCAAAAAAAGGCAAAGACCTCTGCATCATCGCCTTCCTGGGCGTATAAAAGGAATTTGACTGCTTGTGTAATTTGGTAGGCAACGGAAACAGCTCGTCCCTGAAGAACCTATAAATCAGCTCCGGACATTCCATCAAACAAGGCCCAGAGTATATACACCTGCAGGAACATCAGCAGAACTCCTAATTTCAGTGGCCTATTTTTGTAGCCATCTGTTGTGGTGGATGTCGCTCTACCCAAACGGCGCTTGCGTCCGACGACAAGAAGGAGCTTGAAGTACTAGTACAAGCGTAGTGTGATCGAATGACGTAATTCGATCTTCGACTTAATGTAAGGAACTCGGAGTACCTTTCAACCCAGGTGAATGACCCTGGTATAGTTGCGATTATGGAACAGAACTTGTGAGTGCCAGAACCAAATCAAGGAAGTTGACAGTCGCTTGACGTAGGTGCTCTTCACTATCAACTTTATCGAACGGATGCTAACATCCCGTGTAGCGTAGTTCACTTAGCACTGGCTCCGACATCAAGTAGCAAAAATGACTTGAAAGTCTATACGGAGGAAGAAGGGTGCGTCAATATTTATCATTTCTATAAGACAACTTTTTTGGCGATACTGTTCTATTCTGAGTTGTGAAGCTGGCCAAGATGGTACAGGTTTTATTCGGCTGACGATTCGGCCTACTCGCCTTCGTCGGAGCCCGGAAAGTCAGACAAACGTGTGGCTAGGGGCCGGCTTGTTTCCACTATGTACTCCTCGCCGCACACGTTGCAGGTAATGTAGTAGATGGCGCCCGACACCAAGCGATCGCTCACGCGCCCATATGGGCAGATAATGCACCCTGGGTTGGCGCGATAGCGGTCATAAAGGCGGTTGCGGATTAACCTATGTCGAAGACTTTTAGGTGGTATCCCTACTAACCTAACCACGTCATCTAGATCATACCTACGTGACCGGATCTGCGTGCTCAGAGCATCGTTCATGGAGAGGAAGCAGAAGGGAATCTTATCTCCGCCCACACAGGAGACTGCACTGCTTATACCAGGGGATCTGCGCCTCGACTGATTTGCTGCGGGGTAGCCATTAAAACGCGCTATCCGAGCAGCCAGCTCATGAGATTCTATCCTTTCCTCACTCCTAGAGGAGACTTGCGCCACCACTCTATACATGTTTTCGCTATCACTTGTCTTGTTTTTTAGGGGTGGGCCGACCGAAAATGAACCAAGATGTTCTTAATGGAAGCTTGCGGTACTATTTAGTCCTGTAGAATCCTCTGTTCAGTTTAGGCTGAACATTAAGAAACGGCAACCAGTTTTCCTTGGGTTTTTTCCCGAGTGAACTTTATGCTAGGACTTTGCTTGTTCAGGATCTCGAAACAGCCATCCATCTCTTTTTGGGTGGAACAGACGAAGAAGCAGTTGTCTATGTATCGCACGTACATGATTGGGTGCCTTTCTAGTACAGGACTTTCTCATGAGAACGACGGCCAATGTAGGGGCTAACCGTTGTCCTATGGCAAGACCCCGAATCTGTTTGTAGAAGTTACCTGCCCAACGGAAGATGGAACAGAAGGTCTATGATGTTACGCATTAAATGCCTATAAGTGTTTATACCCACGCAGTGCTCGGCGAGAAATTCGAAAATCGCTTGCACAGCGTAGTCGTTGGAGACGCTGGTATACAGGAACGTAACGTCAAACGACTCCATGACGTGTTGGCGTCTGAACCTGGTTTCTCGCAGCTTGTCGAGGGACATTTCAGTGTTACTTAAATGGGCGGTATAAATTTAAGAAGTCTCACCAAAATAAGGTTGAGAAGCCATGCGATCCTATCGGTGGGTCCTCCTACGCTACTATTAATTGGATGTACTTTGAAGTCGCATGGGTTTTTGGGGAGATAGGGAAAAGCACAAGAATTGGTGGGTCTTGATGAGGGTGTACAGAACGGGGCAGACAGGTAGATCGCTCCGAAGGCGGGCAGCAAGGGCCATGGGAAGAGATGCGGATTGAACCGTCCATGCCTTGTTTAGGCGGCGAGTTTCGTTTGCAAACTCCTCAGCCGATGGAAGATAATACAAAGACCGATCTTCCAAGTGTAGCTGTGTTATAGCAGCATCTAATGTTTGCGGCATAACCACGATGTCACCGCCTTTATCGCTGACGGAGAGTTTCAGGGCGCCTCTGTTCGAAAGGTCTCGTATCTCTTTCATCCTTTACATCTGAGCACTAGACAGGTTGCATTTTGTGCGCTTCCCAGAATGAATCTTTTAGATGCTGAGCGGTGCAGTAGAAAGTATGCGAAATTTGGTATCTACTTGGAGTACGGGATCTTGGCGCTTGGAAAAATGTCTAGGGAAGGGTATAGCGGGGAGAGCGGGTTCTATCGATCTATGTTGGCTGTCTCCTCGATTCTCCCGGTTCGCCTGGTGACGGAGATTGTCCTGCAAGATTTGCAGTGACCCACCAATGCCACATATGAGAGTAGGTGTTATTGATTGACTAGGCGAGAAGCTAGGACTCAAATCGAGAAGCGCAAGCGCGTCACCAGAGAAGGAAATGCAGTCAAGAACGGTTATTCGCGGGCTTGCTGGTGCGATCACCTTAGGGCTAACTGCCTTAGAGCCATCCTATAGGAGAAGCACTAGCTAGCCTACAAGTGAAACGATCTTCCTTTTAATTTAACAATGCACTGAAATTCCCTTCCTCTTGCCTTGGTCTTACAAGGGAGGTCAGTGAACTTCTCCCGACGATTCCTAACAAGACCTACATGGTCTTATAGAGCTTGAAGCGTAGATCACAGATATGTAATTTATTTTTGCTGAATGGCAGTGGGTGGTCCGAAAATTGCAAAAAAATAAACACTGCTCTGACAACACTGCTGAGGGGCGCTGAATAGCCCCTGAGGTGGGAGGTTCGCCCAAGTGTGCTTCGGTAGCGCAGTAGTACCGCAGTGGACTATTGTTCAGACGGACGGGGGTTTGGATCCTCTTGTTGTGTTTTTGTTTTGCTTCAACCGCATTGATTCCAAATGGTGCTCATTTTGCGATTTTGTCATGGGGATTGAATAAAATCGGAGCACTCGTCGGAGCATTTGGAGCACTCTGAAAAGCACAAATTCTAGTAAATGACAACATTAATATGGGTAGCCAATATCTACCGTAACTTACCTTAAACAAACGCAAGCTCAGAAACTAATGTTGGATTTGTGATCAGCGACCTAAATAACCCCCACGTACGAAATTTGGACGAAATCGGCGATTTTGACCCACGCACCTCACTTATCTACCCTTGCCATAGCAAGCGCTCACCAGTCAGAAATCTAGAAACAAGAGTAAAATTCGTGATCAGCAATCCAAGTGAGACTCCTAGGCAATTTCTGTAACGAAGGCAGTGAATACTGAAGTTTTTCTGACAGCTAGAGTCTGAACGGTGGCATAATATTACCAGTAATTCATCAGAGACTCAACCTTGGACAACTCTACCGACAGCTGACATGAGGCTCGAGACATTATGGTCACCCATTTCGCCCAAACTTTGCTAATGAGACTATTCGAGACGCTGATCACGAATATAGCACTAGTTTGGTGATTTGAAACAAGTGAGGGTATCAAATGGTGGGTTTGGTTGTATGTGGGCTGGTAAGCGCTAGCTATGGTAAGGGTGGGCAAGTGAGATGCCTGGGTCAAAATAACCGATTTCGTCCAAATTTCGTACGTGGGGGTTATTTGGGTCGCTGATCACGAATCTGACATTAGTTTGTGAACTTGCGTCTGTTTAAGGTAAGTTACGGTAGATATTGGCTACCCATATTAATGTTGTCATTTACTAAAATTTGTGCTTTTCAGAGTGCTCCAAACATGATTTTATTCAATCCCCATGACAAAATCGCAAAATGAGCACCATTTGGAATTAACCGCTGCGCTACCGAAGCACACTTGTGCGAACCTCTCACCTCAGGGGCTATTCAGCGCCCCTCAGCAGTGTTGTCAGAACAGTGCTTACTTTTGTTGCAATTTTCGGACCACTCACTGCCATTCAGCAAAAATAAATTACATATCTGTGACCTACGCTTCAAGCTCTATAAGACCATATAGGTCTTGTTAAGAATCGTCGGGGGAAGTTCACTGACCTCCCTTGTTAGATCGGATAAAATCACAAACGTTTCTAGGCTCACCCACGAAACTCCGCCAAACGTGAGTAGGCGGATGCCGTTTGCAGTACAACTCCTTCGAAGCACATTTCAACAGCAACGAGAATGAGTGATCACGTTTCGTCTTTAAGGCTGTTCTGAGAATTCTGAGTTCGATAGTCAATATCTGCCTGTCGTCCGCTCGCAATCCGCACGTCTCATGCAGGTTCTTCTTCCTGATGAAATTGGGAATGACTTCATGTTTAAGACATCTGCGTAGGAAATGGGTGGTCTGCCTCGCTACAATTATCTTTTGACGTAGCGAGAGAGCTTCCCTGAAGAGTCGGAATCAGTTCGTCGTTCACCAAGTTGATGACCGTCCTAATTTGCACAGCTCTACGAAACCACGGAACCAATAGCGAGGGGAAGCTGTAGTTAGTCTCGAGTTCGACTATAACAATTTGCCCTCCCACAATAATAAAAATTTAAAGACTTCCGTTCGACTGCTAAAGGCACTTATCCGTCATAATGAGAGTGCATTGGAAAGGTTCTCAACGTCTTCGTGTGATGGCTTCACATGAAGACGTTGAGGGCAACAGTAAAAGTCAAGGTTGAGGACTACCTAAGCGAAAAGACAAGCTCTTGTTGTCAATACTGTTAGACTAGTACCCATATGCGTACATAGCTATTAGATTACTCACCCCATGCTTCTTACAGTGCAGTGCTGAAAAGTTTCACAGTGAGTTCAGAATAGTTTAGTATGTGCCCTCACGCATTATCTGTTGTGACTATTCTGCCACGATTCAACTCTGCTCACGACAAAAAGATCCGCATAGTAGGAGCACTGAGGCAGAGCGACGACAATCTATCAGTTGGTTGTTGAACGAGCCATGCTGTGTGCTGTAAGTAGCAAATAGCAGCGATGATGACCGTTATGTCTGCTCCAAAATAAATCAATTGTTTGTAAAGCGAAATTTATTCCAGGCAACATCATGTTGTCCTCGCAGGATGTGCAGACAGATTCCTGATCATCCGCAGACGTACAGAACTATTTCTTGAACAGGGTTTCGGACAGGTATTTACTCGTTTCCTTTTTCGCAGGAGCTCCCTGTACAGTCATAATAATAAGTACCGCCTTATAATGATTGTTTGAGATTACTTTCACTTCACTCATTGCAGAGGAGGAGCACATTCTATATGGAGATCTTAAGCTAAAAGCTAGCAGGTGTTAGGTATTTCGCCCAACTTAATACTAGTAGATGCCCTTGTAACATTACCTATCCCGGTATAGCACTCCGACGACACAGCTCTCTTCACAATATCGTCTTTTCCGCTTTAGCTCCAGTACCAACCTTCTTGTTTTCGGTTTCGGCTAGATGGTTCTAGTAATGCTTTCAAAAGACAACTGAATAGAATTGACTCGCTTCAGTTACATAACATTGACGATAATTCCTTTTGATAGATGTACAGTACTGGTTATAAGAATTGCCATTTTCACGGAAAAGACGAAAAAAATCGGCTTTTTCGTCTTTTCTGAATAACTTCCTTAGAATTCAACATTCTGCGAAACCGAGCACATGGCTGAGCTCAGCAGCTCAAGCTCTATCGAACGGTATAGAAATCTTACCTGAAACCCTTTTAGTTAGCCGAATATGACGATTTTCGCGACGCGACGTCGCATTGCCGCGGACGAGTTGCCCGTTCAACAGTGTTCACCGTTATCCTCTTCTTCTTCCAACTTCGGACTCCTGTATCTCAGTTCCTAAGCAATGCTATTCGAACTGCTCTTTTGATTCTGGCAGAGTAGTCACTGGAGAATACCACACTGTTGAAATTCCTCTCCAGATTCTTCTAGACTCGTCCAGAAAATCGCCCAAAGTGGGCACCAGATCGACTTGTGAACAATTTTTTGGTTAATAACTCGTGAAGATTTCAATGTTTTAGGAAAGTAAACACAGTGTTTTGTTCAGCAGCTTGAGCTCTATCCAACAGTATGCAGCTTATCTCGATTTCTTTAGTTTTCCGAAAATCGGATTTTCATCGATTTTCCAATTTTCGAGTCCCCGTCTCCCGATTTACAAGCGATCTCCGGAGCCTATCTTCTCTTGTTTCAATAGGGTAGTCTGTTGAAAATAAAATTCCGTGGAAAACCTTCTCTACATTGTACTGGATGTTTCCAGAAACTCATTCAAAGTAGGCATCAAATCCACTTGTGAAAAATGTTTCGCTGAATAACTCGTGAAAATTACGGTATTTCAGGAAAGTAAACACACTGTTTTGTTCAGCAGCTTGAGCTCTATCCAACAGTATGCAGCTTATCTCGATTTCTTTAGTTTTCCGAAAATCGGATTTTCATCGATTTTCCAATTTTCGAGTCCCCGTCTCCCGATTTACAAGCGATCTCCGGAGCCTATCTTCTCTTGTTTCAATAGGGTAGTTTGTTGAAAATAAAATTCCGTGGAAAACCTTCTCTACATTGTACTGGATGTTTCCAGAAACTCATTCAAAGTAGGCATCAAATCCACTTGTGAAAAATGTTTCGCTGAATAACTCGTGAAAATTACGGTATTTCAGGAAAGTAAACATATATTTACACGGTGTGAAAAAATTACCCAAGCACCTAAACATTTTATTTTTTCTTCATGCTCTTGGGAATTTTCTCGTTTCTCTCGCCTAATAAATGTTGACTGGACGTTGTACAACTCATACGTACTAGAGTATAAAATGGTCAGGCGTTCTAACAACCGAGCTGCTATTACCTAACTTCATAAGGCGGGGAAGCAAAGGAAAGACGTTGTGAAGATCTTTTCCGTGCCCGGAAGAACGGCTCAGGATACGGTAAAACGCTGCAAGGAGTTCAAAGCCGAAGAGGATAGAAAAGGGAGAGGACGTTCCACATCATCCACAAACCGTATTGATGTGAAAATCGTGAGAGAAAAAATTGTGAAACTGTTGAAATTCCAGTACCTGACGGATGCTCGGAAGAACAGAGAGCAAATATGCAAACAGTTGTTGCAGCGATTCACCGTGGCACACGCTCGAGACATCGTTTTTACGAATGAAAGCTTTTCACGTTGAATCCAGTCTTCAACTTCCCGAAATGAGAGGATTCTTGGGGATTGCATTGCTGATGTTACTGCCACAGGGCCACTTCAGGAAAGTGTGCGAGGAACCCGCTAACTTCCTCATCTATGGGTGACTTAACTTAAGTGGTGGTTTGTCTCGGCAACCACCATTTAAGTACATGCTTCTGGTGCCTCCTTTGTAGTTTGCTTCCCTGATCTTCTGGTCCATAGAACAGTTTTTTGTAGAAGGAAATGGTGTTTGAGCGAGTAGTTTCTCAAGTATTACAGGCTGCGCAAAAATTACCTGTGCACTAAAAATTTTATGGCTTTCCGAAATCAGACTTCGAAGATCAATTCTAGCTAACGAAATTATCAATCACAAACATGAAAATAGCCTCCTGTGTCATCGATCTCTCACCTGTTCTGTAGGCTATCCAGACTTTTCCAGACCTTCGGACTGCGGCGACTTTGACGAAGCGATTTTTGATACATTTCTATCATGCGATGAAGAATGGATACTATGCTATGAGAAAAACACTTTGCACAGTTTTTTCATGTCGACTGGCCGTCCAAGATCTTTCTGAAGACGGATTTCCACTGTGAGAAGGTGGTGGTCTAACTTTTTCATCCTTCCTCCTAGCCAAACGATGAAGAAAGAGATGAACATCGGAAATACATGTGACATTGGAAAGTTGACAGGCTAAGCTAGGAACCAACATGCCCCGTTGCTTCTCCAGGACACACCACATCTACGCGTTTCAGAGCTGGCCCTCCAAAATTTAACCGAACTACATATCGAAACTTCTTCTACGTCATGCTCTTCAAAACGGTGTTTAGATTAGGGAAAACGATTAGCCCTGAGCGGAGTTAAGACGTTTTGAAGTAAGGTGCAAAAAAAGGACAGGACTTTGTTTACAACCTAATACAATTGGTGAAATCCTTTAAACTGGTTTTTTGTTGCATTTTTGATCCAATATTATGCGTTAAACAACCTTCTTTCTTCATGGAAATTTATACAGTTATCACGTTAGCACTGCATTTCAATTCAAAAATATGTTGAATATTGCTCGACATTGTCGTTCAGTTACAGAAGCACCTCGTTTCGTTGGACGTTCTCCTGAATCATAGTCATGTCAGCCACTCGAGAGAAAAACAGGAAACAAAATCTTACTTGTAAATGCACACTGTTGCGTAGTACATGCCTGTAAAAGTGAGTGAGGTGCTGTATGCGCATCCGTATTCCGTGCGCGGATGCAACTTGGCTGTTTGCTCAATCTGAGCATGACATGTGGGTTAATAAAATATTATGCGTTAACATTCGTAAACTACCTTATCCCATGGCATACTGTCCAAGGACGGGTGGATGAACAACGCTTTGAGTGCCAAAAAATCGAATCTGAACACGTCTTTCAAGCAAAGCATATACTAAGAGCCATCAAGCACCGAGCGATTGCTTTGTGAGAAGCTTCAGTTCTACGACGTTTACGATTAAGTGACGTACTCACACTATTACAGTCACGCAGTGATTCACTGTCGGGTCGTAGCAGTTTTCTAACTATTCAACCTCCCTGAGGATATTTCCGCTGTGTCTTCACATTCTTGGATACTGTTACCTATTGTTCTTCAGGTTGTAGGACCTCAAACATCGCCCATCTACCCACCGCCGCTTACCGAGAGAGTAATAGCCAAGTTCAATGGCATTTCACCGATCCTATTCTAACCCGTACCTGCGAGCACTTGCGATATATGACTAGGATGAAACACAACAACTTCTAGTTAGCTAGCTTCTTACATGTATCTTGTGTAGAGGCACCAAGCACTGTCCACTTGAGGAACGTTTCCGATCAACATTTCATTCGCGGCATTGTACGCAACTTCTACGGCATTGCAACTGAGCGTCTGAAGAATTCAAAGTGTATTCTAGAGGAGTAAAATGCTCCAAAACGTGAACGTTTTTCGTTGCTAATGTGATTTCAGAGCTACACTTTTTACTATATGTGATGGAAACTAAAGCAAAGAGTGTTTCTCTCTTTCATAGCTGACCGATGGATGTGACTTCAAAGGTGAGAAATACAATGGTAACCAAGGTTGAGACAAATTCACATACCAAATTCAAATTTTCGTGTCTCTCTTCGAACGCTGGTATTGGCTGCTTCACGTCGTAAGGCAAAGATGGGCATGCTTCTAAAGAGAGTTTTCACTGTGCGCATATTTTTAGAGGGCGAAATTATTAGACGTTGCTGGATGTGTGCCATGAGCCTGCATATTAGGGTGTCCGGAAAGTATTCGCCGAAATCACAGCAACGTTCAAAATGACACAGTTTTTGAACAACAATTTATTATTCTACCAAATAATTTCCATCTACATCAACAACCTTCCTCCAACGTTCCGCTAGACTACGGGCCATTTGAAGGTGAAAAGTGCGTCGAGAGCAATATCGATTGTGATGTGTGTGTACACGTAGATCATGTCTTTATATAGCATCACCATGCAAACTTCCTGATCATTCGCATAAAACCTTTGATACCTTGAAATTTCCGGCAAATACTTTCCGGTAACCCTAATACAACGAAATTCTACCACAATTCAACTGAGTTGTTGCCTAATCTCGCCAGCTTACCTCGTACATCGAAATTTTTAATTAATAACGCCATAATTCTGACGCGCCGTAAGGCTAGCTAGATCCACTGGCAAACATGTGCGAGGCGGGCTACTATGTTTCAAACGGACTTTTATTCAATCATTATTAGAAGCAAGTCGAATTCGCTTACCTTCAGTCGTATTGAACAGCTCCTTCTTCGACTACGCCAGTAAAAAAGTTACCGTATCCCGGCGCATTGAGTACTTACCATCGGCTCTGACGTCAAAAACGGTGAAGCAGAGCAGAAGAATGGGCTTAAAAGTGTCCATAGAACAACGACAGACTTATCTCAGAGCTTCTCCAGACAATCTATGGAATGTATGTGTCCTTTTCTATCGTTCATGCTGGAGTTATTTGGGAAAATGAATTTGCACAGTGCTCGGAAACCGGGAACAAATAATACCCGTATTTTATCAGCTTCTTGGGCGCAGATTACCCTTCCGGTCAATTTTGTACATTTTATGACAACAATGACGGTTAGCTTACACAGTTGCTCTTGTCTTTTCAGTGCAAGCGAATACAGCGACATCAGTGCATCAG